>WWCI01000002.1:3005000-5405000 GCA_011799845.1 Hypomyces rosellus | reverse complement strand
AAGTCTCGCCCGATCTCGTATCACGGCTCTACAAGCAGCTTGCTGCATTCTTTGCCTTGCCATTTGATGTCAAAAGATCAATCTCTATGAACAATTCGCCTGTCGTGCGAGGCTATGAGGCTATTGGACAGCAAACTCTCGAAGAAGGCATTATAGATTCCAAGGAAGGATTTGTATTCGGCCGTGAACAACCTTTAGAGGGCGCAAGATATCTTCAAGGGCCAAACCAATGGTTGGAGGAATCCAGGGTCCCCGGCTTCAAGGAGGTCATCATGGTGTACTTTGATGAAATGCTCAGTCTAAGCAAGATCATGTTTAGGCTGGTGGCTTTGAGCCTGAACTTGAAGGAGGATTACTTCGACGCATTTGCCGGCAGCGAAGATTGTGAGTGATGAATGTTGGCAAACGGACGAATTGGAAGCTGATTCTCCCGCGAAAAGCGATTACGGTAATGAGAGCTCATAGATATCCACCAACAACACCAGAGCTAGCCGCCAAGTCTCGAGGCATAGGTGCCCATACTGACTTTGGGGCTCTGACTTTGCTTCTTCAAGACTCTAGTAAGCCCTCATACGTATTTTCCACAAATATTTCATCGCTAATGATGTGTAAGTCGGTGGCTTGGAAGTCTTTCATAAACCGACTGAGACCTGGCATCCTGTCAAGCCCGTCGAAGGCGCTTTTGTCGTGAACATCGGAGACATGCTTGGTAAGAGCTGCGATCCATCACCACACTTTCAGATGGCAAGACTAACAGGGCATAGAACGTTGGACAAACAATCGTTATACATCCACTAGGCACAGGGTCATTTCGCCGGTGAATGACAACTACCGGTACAGCGTGGCATCTTTCAATCAGGGGCTGCTTGACCAGGTTATTGAGTGCATCCCGACCTGCCTTGAACCTGGTGAGAAGCCATTGTATGAGCCGGTTCAGGTTGAGGAACATTTGAAAGCTCGATATAACAGCAGTTTGAAGTACTAAATATAGCTAGATGATTGTATCCTTTTTAATAGTAAAATGCGCATTTATTCTATGAGACACGTTTACATGAATGGTTTTTGCATGAATTGTTCGGAATGCCTGCCAGTGGCTAGTAATGACTGCCAATCTAAACCTTGTACACCAACTTCTCTCCGCTAACCTTGCCCTCCTCCATCTCCTTCAATCCGTCCAAAACTCCCTCGAGGCCATTGCCCAAGCGAATTTGGTGAGCCTTAATCTTGCCGTCCTTCAGAAGTCCCTCGGAGATCTCCCAGAACTTGACAGCGTACTCCAAATCCTCAGGGATGGGCGGGAAGCTGTAGCTAGCCAAAGTGAATGCCTCGCCCAACGCGGTGTATGCGACGGTCACTGATACGGCGACATCCTCGCGGGGGAATTTGACCCAGACGAGAGAGTTGTACTTTCCGCCAGCCTCGGATGTGAGCGCATCAGCACAGATCTTCGCAGAGCCCTCGTTGGAGATTGTGTCCCAGGCATAGATGAGCTTGTTGCCGGTGTGCTCGCGGATATTGCTGGCGACTTCGGGGTCGTTGTAGTCAAAGACGGCATCGGCGCCGAGGGACTTGACAAAGTCGTTGTTGCGAGGCGAGCAAGTGGTGATGACGGTGTAGCCAGCAGCCTTGGCATACTGAATACCGAGGACACCACTGGCAGAGCTTCCGCCATAGATCAAGACGGGGACCGGCTCCTTGATAGGTTCAGTGGGCAAAGCAAGGCCAAGCTTCTGGAACAAGCTGAATCCAACAGTGGTGACACCAACACCAAGAGTAGCAGCCTCCTCGAAGCTGATGTTGTCGGGAATCTTAATCTGGAGAGCGGCCTTGACGACAATGTACTCGGCAAAGGAGCCACTCTCGTGCTGAACCTTGTTAGATCCATGGGTTACTCCGCAAACTCGGTCGCCCTTCTTGAAGTCCTTGGTGACAGCAGAGCCAACCTCCTCAACGATGCCGGCATAATCGCAGCCCACCACCGGACCGGCTTCAGTTATGCGCCCGATGTGCTTCCAATCAGTAGGGTTGAGAGCCACAGCGACTGTCTTGACCAAAATGTGCTCATCACGAAGCTTGGGGATGGGACGGTCAGTGACCAGCTTGGCAGAGCCGTTGCCCTGAATGACGATTGCCTTTTGAGTAGTTGCCATGTTGATTGCGTGCGTGCTTCAATATAGTAATTGATTGGAGTTGAATTGATACTGTGAGAATGCTGTTTAATGTATGGTATAAGTTGGCAGACAGAGGCAGCACTTATATATGATGATATCACAGACCCAATCTAGCTTTCCAAGATGCAAGATATACCGCTAGCGTCTCCAGGACTAAGACGAAGCTGTGCGGAGATTTCTTCAGACCCATTCCAGGGCATGATTACACAATGCGGTGCAACAATGAGCCGGTTCTGTAAAAAAGAGTGGCGCCAAAACTCGCTCCAACATTTGCCAGGTTCGCAAACGTCTGTGCCGCCAACTAATGCTTTTAGACCCTCTGGATGCCCCCCATCATCTTGTCGTTGCATTGCATCTCGGCCGTGTTCTTACCAGTGCGGACTTCGCCCCGGGAACGAAGTCCGATAGTGTGTACAATTCCGTGCCCGATTTCGTCTTTGCATCAGCCAGTAGCGAAATGGCAAAGGTCGGCGTTTTGGCGATTAATGAACACAGAGATTACTGATGTGTGTGCCTTTGAGATGCCGAGGTTTGAGGCCATGGCGTCAAGTGGCGGCCAACAAACAGCTCAGCGTAAGCGTCCACATCCCATCCCATCCCATGGAGGTTCTGTTTGCCCATGCGTGCCAAAAGACGACTCTGTGACAAACGATCCCGGGCCATCATGGAAACAAGAAGAATACAGATGGAAACCTCAAAGACAACATCGATGAGATGATTTTTCTGCCGAGCCTGGTATGTTGGAGATAGGAAGGGCCTCGGTCGATCAACATTGAAGCTCTGACCAAGGCGCTCAGACCTACTAGAAACAGTCTCCATGAGTAACACGACAGAGAACCTTGAAACGGGTACCTACTCCATAGCCTTACAATCAGGACGAAGATGGATCCTAGATTTAGAGATCTGGGGGAAGCTCATCGACAGATCTAGCTATCCAACATTTCCCACCGACTCTGTAGTGTCGAGCCACTTATGGCGGGTCTAGGCTTCATGTGGCATATGCCGGTTCCCATACTTAGTACTTGGTCATACGCTGGTCTTTTGCTTGGCCCTTAGTTTAGGATCACGAAGCCAAGGATTGGGCTTGAGCCACGATTGGATGCTAGCAGTGTTTAAGTTCAATCGGCCGTAACTATACGTGTACTCTTGAGATCCTACAAAATGGTATTGGTTAAAAGCTGAGGCGCAGATGTGCGAAGGATCACAATGGTGTGAGGTAAGAACTTGGCAACAAAGGATGTCTCTTTAGTATATGAGGAGCTTCTCCGCAACGTTCGATATCAATAATGTACGCCTCTGTATCAATCTTCAATTTTTAAGAGCTTATACTACTCGTAATTGAATTGGATATAATATCATCTTTCGACTTCCTATCATTATAGACGCATCTTCAAATGGAGATTGTCGCGGCCGTGGCAGCTTCAGCTCTAGGGTATGCATGTCGGAATGTCCCGGCAGCCCAGAGCTGGCTAGGAGGCCTTTGTTCGCCACAATATGATCTGAATAAGCTCAAAGAAAGACTTTCGTCTGCGGCAGAGATTTACTTGCCGGGGTCGGATGGATTTGATGTTGCAACAACGCGATGGTCTGTGCTGGATGTACCAAATATCACCATTGTCATTGTCCCGAGCGTTGAAGGCGATGTCGCTGAAGCAGTGAGAAGAAACCCCGGACATCCTGCATCAATACGATTGTGACGCTTATAATCATCTAGGTCAAATTCGCAAATGCGAGAAACGTCCCCTTCCTTGCTGTCAGCACTGGCCATGGCGCAATCAACACCCAAGGGAGAGTTCGGAATGGCGTGGAGATTTGGCTAAATAAATTGAACACTGTGGAAATATCCAAGGATGGAGCAACGGCCAGGATTGGAGGTGGAGCTCTGACAAAGAGTATCACAGATGCACTTTGGGCCGCTGGAAAACAGACCGGTAGGTTCTGCTCCCCACACAACCGTTTATTCGTTTTGCCACGTACTGATCGCTGAGACAGTGACTGGGTTCTGCCAGTGCACCAGTCTACTTGGGCCTGGACTTGGAGGTGGGCATGGAGCCCTTCAGGGTCGTCATGGACTCATTGCTGACCAGTTCGTGTCGATGAACATTGTGCTGGCGGATGGGACTACGCAAACAATCGACGAAACAAGTGACATCTGGTGGGCAATGAAAGGTGCTGGCCACAACTTTGGCATAGTAACATCTGTTACGTCCAAGATTTACGATGTACAACACCCAGACTGGGCGATTGAGAGTCTTGTGTTCACAGGCGACCATGTGGAGGACCTCTATGAGCGAGTCAACGAACACCTCCTCAAGAATGGTACCCAGCCTGTCGATGTAATGCATCACTCATTCTACTTGAACAACCCAGAGGTTGACCCAAAGAGAGTAAGTGGCGTATTTTATCCCGAGAACAAAAAGCCCTCTCATCTCTGACGTGTGATACAGCCCCTTATTATTCTCTTCATCCTCCAAGAGGGAGTGAAGGCGGTAGACCCGACCTACACGGAGCCATTTCACAAGCTTGGGCCTATTGCTGTAAACTCAGTGGCAGGACATTATACTGACCTTCCAGGTTGGCTCAGCAGTGCCAACGAATCCCCGGCTTGCCAAAAAGCAGGGCTGGTAAACCTTCGGTTCCCGATTGATCTCCTCACGTACAATGTGGAAGCCCAGCGGAAAGTGTATGACTTGTTCATGTCCGTCACGCAGGACACCCCGGCCCTCAACAACTCACTCTTCCTCTTTGAAGGCTATTCACTGCAGGGCGTGCAGGCAGTCGCCAGCGAATCCACCGCGTACGCATTCCGTGGAGACAATCTCCTCTTTTCTCCAGTGATTATGTACCAACCAGACGGACCGAAGCTGGACAAGAGGGCCGCCGAGTTTGGCGAAGATCTTCGCCAGTTGTTGTACACGGCCACTGGCCGGAGCGAGCTGCACGCATATGTTAATTATGCGTCTGGAGACGAGACTACGCGAAGCTGGTACGGTTATGACCAGTGGCGTCAGGACAAGCTTTTGGCGTTGAAGAAGAAATATGATCCACATGGAAAGTTTAACTTTTATGCGCCCATTCGGTAGATGAGGACGCAGCCGTGGCAATTGTAGAGCACATCTGTCAATAGGGAGGTCAACTTGAGGGGGAGAGGGGGAGCTCTAGTCAGTCGAGAAACATGAGAAACAAGGGCTATGGGCTGGAGTGCCAAACCTAGGGGAGGCGGGATAATAGAAACTTGCGTGCCTATTTTGGGCCACAGTGTCTGGCACTTTGAGAATGTTGCACGTGTGGTATCAAAGGCCCGGGCCGTTGTTGGGATTATGACATGTCATTGGTTGAGGAGAAGCCTGGTGCCCGCGGCCTCTAATGTTCCTCGAATAACCGTGCTGGACGACCATAACTGCGGTTTGAGTCATGCCGATGTTGCCCATGATTCGGGTGGAAGTCATGAGCAGCCATCAAGCGGCCTGTATCACATTTTCACTATTCTGGTGTAGCTTTAGAGTGGTGTTCTATGCAATGATGATGCAGGAGCTTCATGGTTGTCCAAGCCTTTGAGACAAAGTGTCTACCATTGGTGGCGTATGATGGGTGTTCGGGTCCTCTCCAACACTAGTTCCAGGTGGTTTGACCTCCTTCGACGTGCGTAGAACTGGTAAAGCTTGTACCCGCATAATGAGGCACAGGCAACATAGCTGATGCAATGCTTGGTGTACGCCGGTAGTATTAGCTGAAAGATTACCCATAGTGGTTCGGTCCATAGGATCCCGGAAGTTTGGGGAGAATGGATCTAGCGTAATGAATATCCGACATGGTCCGAGACTCCACGCTGTCTGCCATGAGCGAGCGAGGGCCTATCATTTCAGGACCAGCAGCTTGAGCATGGGTAGGGAGATTCATAACACAAATGCCTTCGCTGCCCCCCACTTATTGAGCGCGGGTGCCGCTGTCGAAGAGATAATGGGGTGTTACGATGATAGTTTGACGCCCTTTGTGAAATTACTTGCAAGAGGAACTGTAGATGACTGACTGTAGGCCGACCACGATGATCACGAGCTCCGAATATCATTAAGCTTCAACCTTGATACTCGACGATAGCTGTGAATACAGGTAAAATATTGACGGGGGCTGGAACATAGGTAGTAGTGATGGGTCTGGGTAAAGCAACCGACCCACTGGATTAGCAGTACGGAGTATGCAGGGCGAGGGTGCGTTTTGCTACTAAGTTGGGTAAATACGGAACTGAGCCGCATAAAAATGCAGGTTGGTATGTAATAGCTCGCGCCAACACTTGTGCAGATGTCTCAGGGACGAGACCAGGGCTCGCTGCGTGCGTGACGACTTGTGATTGTTGCCTCTGGCATCGTCTGGTATGTGCCTACTGAGGGCTGGTCCTCGACCTACCCACCCAGGGGGGCAGCGGCAGGAGATGGAGTAACCACAAGCAGAGTTACAAATGCGTGATGAAGGCGCTCTTGTGCCGGGACAACTATTAGGAGACTAAATTATCACCTAGCAAATCCTTGATTGAGGAGTCCCTGGTTGGCGTATGGTGTAGCAAGCTTCCGTGGCAGAAATGCTACCACGACGGTATGTAATTAATTAGCCCGCTTAATATAATGGCAGTAATGAGGGCGCACATAGGTAGTTGGGAGGGCCGTCTCTTCACACAACTGGTCAAATTCGAAATGAGAGCCGCACTGCGGCACGGAGGAGATAGATGCCGGCTCTGTTGTGGTGGGACGGCGACGTTGAAGTGACAGATGATTGTCAGCAAAACGAGGCGGGACAAGAGACAAGAGGCGCGGAGAGTCCATTTCTAGCGTGCCAAGATCTGCTGAAGATTTGGCAGGGTCACGGAATAGGAAATTATCATTTATGACAAAAAGGGGGAGCCAGGGATGCTCGGGAGTCTGGGCTTTGGTCTTTTCGTAAACACCAACTTCGCTTCGGCCTGTACGTTCGCCCGCATCAGTGCTCAGTCGTCTTAATTACTTGCATGTAAACGAGAGGACTACACGCCACGCTGCACCTGTTGTTGGCTATTTCACACCGCATTATCGACCTGGCCTATGAAGCACCGTCTATAAACAAGCAAACACCAATCTCAGAGCGCTGAACTTTGATTGCGTATGCGACAGCTGTCCGACTCCGCCCTCTCAGTATCATGCAGGATCCACTGATGTGCATGACCCTTATATCCCATTCTATGCCTTGGTATTAAGATGAGAGGTCTACCAGTAAGATTAGCAGCGTTGTCCCACTGTATGGGTCCCCCGAGCAGGCATCACTATTTCAGATGTTTGCTACATCAAGACAAAAAGTGCCCGGGGATGCAGATCATCGAAGCGGGAGGACGCCACTATCATCCACACTCTTCCAGGTTTAGCACCTGAACTGGCTGCCGGATGGGAGAGGTTTAAGCCTGAGACTAAGATGAGACCAGATTGCGGGAGCTAATAGATATAGAGACTAGATTTGAAAGTCTGGGCAACAGTGAGTGTATTAGTTCATGGGAATTCGGAGATGCTAGATTCGTTATTTTATCAGACATCGTTCTCTCATGACGCGAAGCTATCGTGTAGATGATGGGGGGTGGCCATGGGCTTTGTACAAAAGCCCGGATTCACAAAAAAGATGTATCCCTCCCCCCGTCCCTGGCGGCCTTCTGCATATGTTTGCTTCTTGGCTTGATTATGGGTGCCGACCAGCCCCTCCGGCGCGCCTACATTGCTCGCTCGGATTGGTGGCCTGGTCACCTCAACTGGTTACACGACAATGGCGACAGCAAATTGGATAAGCTCCCTGGGATCCAGGCACTGCAGTATTCCCTCTCGTCACAGAGACAGGGACGATAACTTGGAAAGCTTACCGCGCATGTGACCCTTCAGAGATGGTTCCTGAGGCGAGGGGGGGGGGGGGGGGGGGTTCTGGAGAGGGTATTAAAGCAAGCCTCCGGCAGAGAAGGACAGGCAAAATATTTTGTGCTCTCTATCAGTTAATTTCTGCGCTGCAAATTATTCAATCTATTGCTGCTTTTACTTTGATTTCTACCAATCTTCTCCACAAACAACAATGTATTTCGAATGTGATGCACGTCGGGGCTCGACCCAGAGAAGAAACAGTCAGTTACACCAGGCAATCCCCCATCCACGTCCCCCCTCCCTTTATCTTTTACGGACGCTTCTGGCACGGCATCTCCGTGGTGTAACAAGTTTTGCTGATTTTCGCTACAGAAAAACAAATGAGACGCATCTCGCAGTCCGACGCCGTGTATGACGCCGGCGATGGTTCCTCGCTGAGCAGGCCCGCCTGCCCATCGATCAAGAGCGAGCCCACTCTCGACGATTCGAATATTTTCGATTGCTTTGATAACTTTGAGGAGCAGCTGCATAGCTCTTCAACTACTACAGCTCCTGGGTTCACAGATATGCTGCTGAACTGTCCGGTGGACATGTCTTTTGGCCAAAACGCCAATTCGATCACGGATACAGCATCGCTAGATATCCTCCTCAGCCAAGTATCTGCTCCTACTCCCTCCATGGTACGTCATAAAGAAACATCTTGCCGCTACCGGCCCCCTAATTCTCTTTTGCTGACGATGCTACGCATCCTTGCCATTAGACTACCGTAGCTTTCGGCAACAGTGGCACCAACTATCTCTACCTCCCACCATTGATGAGCCAGTACACGGCAGACACGCTGCCAAACACCCACGCCAACTTTTACAACAAGCTATCCCACATGACGGGCGATATGTTGAAGCTATATGAGTTTGGCGTCGAGATGCAGCTTATGCTCCCCGACGCCGGACTCGCTCAAGTCGTCAACACCATCAAGAGCCGATTCCAAAACTTGATTGTTTGCGCCGCCAACTCCCCCAGTAGCCCAGCTTACACCAACTAACTCTTTGTTTGTATATGCGCATGGCGCCCACTTTCTGGCGGAACCCTAAAGTGGTGGTGCTTCATTGCGCCAGGGTCTATATACTCTCCATTCGGTCGTGCCGGGGGATACATTAATGAGTCGGCGGGGGATTACATTGCACGTTGCCGAATAGACATGTAGATAGATACAGAATCTTGCCATATGCATGTGTTGATACGAAGATGTTAGTAGCTAGCAGGTTAATGAGAAAAGAAAATGTACGCATTCGGGTTGTTGATAAGCGTGAGACTACTCGTTCTATGCTGTGACAAGTCCTACAATGCAACTACGAAGAGTAGGAGGTAGTCCATGATCGGGCATCCGACACTGCCAGTATTTTTCGGATCCTTGTAGCTCAAGAACTCTCGTCACGTTTCAATAATCAGCTTAAATGCTGCCACGGCAGTTGAGCAGTGGAGTTTCCTGTGGGGGAGCCCCTCCCTCTGCCCCTGTAGGGTCCTTGTCATCCAGCAGGCGATGCACACAATACGGCCTTGGGGAGATGATGATGCTCGAGAAGCTTTATTCTAACCATATAGTCTCCTGAATTCTCTTCTTCGTTCTCCTGAAATACCAAGAGAACACATCATGCCATAGTAAATTGCGCAATCATTTGCGCTTTTCAAATAAAACACAGCCCCCGGCCCCAGTCACACTACCACCGGTTCCTCTTCTCCTGGCGCAACCGACCCTTTGCAACCAAATCTCCATGGGGGCGCTGCAAAGTTAGTGATTGTAGCGGACTCGCCAAAAACCCATTCCACAGTATCTATATATCAGCGGTCCGGCGCGTTTGGCCACTTTGCGAATAGACTGCTGCGCGAGTGGCAACTATTGGATCCGCTGATACTTCAATACCCTTGACTCCGGGGATGGGACTGAAAACAATTGTGCTCTTATGTGCAGGCAGCTCGTCCTTCGCCATGACGCTTTCTAGCTTCAGTACACCTAACTCTACCAGCTTCCTGTCTTCCGGCCAGATTTTTGTACAGTCATCCGTGGCGTCGCCATCTTCTGCAATCTGTACTACCAATTTGAAGCATATAGGCTCCCTGGTTAAGGAGTCTGGCAGCTCGTCAAAAAGAAAATTAGAATGTTTGTCGTCAAGTTCGCCTTGTGTCAAATATTGTGAGCCAGCCAAGGGGATCCAACGATATCTAACAAAGACGCTCTCACCATCCGCGTTTATAAACTTGAATGCGTTGATGGAGTAAAATGATTCATTGGCGAAACTTTTCGGCGTTGGCCTGTCTTCTTGAACAAACGTTGCGGCAGCTGGATGGTGTTTTATGTAATCATTGATGCTGTTGTCTCTAAGACTTTGGAAGAAAGAGAGCACTTCTTCGCCATTGGATCCAGGGAAAAGAGTTGACGCATGACAGACGATATCGGTCTTGATATCGCTAGACCCGTCGATTAAGAACCGTACTGCAAGTCCATGTGGATTCGCTCTAGGATCCGTACTCGCCAAGTCAGGGATGCCGGTGAATAAAGAGAATCTAGCTATGACCGCCGTAGAAGGACTGTTGAAGTGAGAGGCAATAGATATATGCTTAGCATCATCGTGTGGGAGAAATACGCCTTTGAGGAAAATGCCTTTCGCATGGGCTGCAATAGAATATGTTATCGAGATATTCGATTTGAGGGAGGAAAAGAACGATACATACATGGCCGCACTCCCTCAAACTGGCCAAATACGTCCTGAAGGGTTTTGATCAAGTCTTGATGAAGCATGATGATGAATGGTTCTTTACTATTAGCATACAAAAGTTATGAAAGAACTGATGATGCATAGAATGAGCCAACAAAGGAGTAACAATCACGGACTTTATATGTAAAAGGCCTCATACGCATTCACAAAAGCGCCCATGTATGCTGAGTTAATCCTGCTTAGTTGATCATGCTTTTGATGAGCTGATCACGAAAAATTATATCCCTTTCTGCAACTTCTTCAGCTTCTCCGCGGAGCCTAGCCACTGCCATAGACACTACTGAGTATTGATGTGGAATCATCAAGCATCATGGCGTTATGACGGAATAAGTAAGTCTATGATCACTAATCCGCCTAGACGGGCGAATCAAGCTACTGAAGGCGATCATTTAATTCTTCTAGAATAAATGGGTCTGGAATCAATCGTATTGATATGTACAAACCTTGGTCATCCATATTATTTATAAGCTCTGAACTAGAATCTATTACTTGCTAACAAGACCAGCCCTCGGGAGCGTCGCTGTTGCTTTCAGGCTTGGAGATCACACTTTATTTTCTCTTTTAATCACTCATAAAGTAATTACCCGGTACTAAGTCGTTATGCAGATCTTTCTCCTTATTGCAAGCTACGTAGACGGACCAGATTTTGGATGAAGCTTAGTGATAGGGGCACGAGAGAACCAGTGAGCGTCGTCGATAAAGATATTAATTATATGAAGCTAAATACCACTATGCACAACTACATTGTCTCGTTCTATGCGAATAAGCTTTGTATTCTTTCCTCTTGGCCGCCCAGCGTGCATTTGCCGAGTCAGGTCTCGATGCGAAAGCTGCATCACTCCTCAAAATCTCGCCGCCACCATTCACCTGCGGTTCTTATGGGAGATTTACACTGCGCAACCGATATCATTGATTTAAAGCTTCATTCTGCTATTTAGAACAACATCATATTGGCCCAAATTCTTAGAATCATCCACCCTAATCTCACCGCATTAGGCTTCAATAAGCGTTGAAGGCCTGAAGCGGCATGTCTCTGACTCGCACTAATAGTACGACATCGCTGGGGTATAAAACGCATTGTTGCCCTAAAATCCCCAGTAATAAACATTCGCTTCTATTTCTTATCATCACTCGCGCGAAACAGTGCACAGTTGTCAAAATGGAGTGGCTACAGAGGCTTCTGTGGCCTCAGCCTGTGCCGCCGACACTGCACAAGAGCGACATTATTTACCCTATCCACTTTCTAGACGATGTTCCAGGTGCGCGAGATATTATCATGACATGGACAATGAGATTCAATGATGTGCTTGATCCAGAAATGCTTCACACGGCGTTGACAAATCTACTTGAAGTGGGCGATTGGAGAAAACTAGGAGGTAGGCTGAGAAAAAAGGTATGTGAGACAGTATACCAGGTTGGACTGCGTTCATTATTGATGCTTTTTTAGGATGGAAAGTTTCAGCTCCATGTCCCAAATCCATTCACCATGGAGCGGCCTGCTTTATGTTATACTCGTGAGGCGTTTGACATCAGCATTGATGAACACCCGTTGGGCAAACAAATGCCAAAGCCAACGGTCAATCCATCCCTGCAACCCAATGTTGAGTTGTTTCGACCATTTTCAGCACGACCAGATGCACCGGTTAATGTTGAAGAGTATCTCAAGCAAGACCTACCGCAGCTGTCTCTACACGTGGTCAGCTTCACCGATGCGACCCTGGTTTCAATCGTTTGGCCACATATACTCATGGATGCCATGGGTCTGCGAGATCTTCTGACTGCTTGGAGTCTTGTGCTAAACGGTAGAGACGCGGAAGTACCACCGTTGTTGGGAGCAAGAGATGACGTCGCGTATAAAGTTGCGGATCCCAGCAAAGGAGGCGAAGCATTCAACCTGGGGAGTAGGAGACTTAGCGGCCTGGCTTTCTTTGGCTTTGTGTTCAACCTGCTCTGGGATATCTTCTTTGGTGCGCCAATGGAGCCACGCGTCATATTCCTCCCAAAGAAAGCCGTTGATCGACTACGGCAGCAATCAGAGGAAGATTTGCGTCTTGTAGAAGTCAAGGCCAACGGTGGAGAAAAGAGACTCCGAATTAGCAAGGGAGACGTGTTGGTCTCGTGGATGGTTCGGATGCTTGCCTCATCACTGCCCAAGCCGCGACCGATCACTTCAATGAGCACCGTTGATCTACGCACACGAATATCAGGGCTCTGTGAGCCGGAGGGTTCGTATATACAAAATCTGATCACTGCAACAAGTATGACATTGCCATCATCAGAGGCATCGGCGGCCTCACTTGGCGAGATTGCACTGCAACATCGCCACAGTCTTGTACAGGGCGCGACCAGTGCCCAACTTACGGCCGCCTTGCAAATCATGCGACAAGACAAAGACGCCGGTCGAGATCCTACATTACTAGTTGGCGAATCCAACACGCTACTCATCGCGTTTAGTAACTGGACAAAGGCCAACCTTTCAAAGATTGTCGATTTCAGCAAGGCCGTTGTTCAGACTGGAGATGGATCCGCCGACAGACGCAACCCGCCGGGGACGATGGTATATCACTATCCGGCCTTGATGAAACGATTCGCCCATTTTAGGAATCTGGTTAATATCATGGGCACTGATCATGAAGAAAACTACTGGCTGTATGCGTATTTGTCTGCGCAGACATGGTCAAGGATTGAGCAGGGCATGAGGGAGCTGTCCTCTTAAACAACGCCAACTTGCCTCGTATTTTAGAAGAACAGTAATCAAGTAAAGAAAATCTAACTTTATCGCCATATACGCCAAAGAAAACATCCCATTGCATTATGAATGAAACTTCACCTCCCATTAAGCCAAGTCATAAACAAGTCATGAATACCACCCCTCTCAGCGCCTCATTGCTTTTGCAATAAGCCCACCCAGTTCATTGGCCTATCAATGGTTAGTATCGAAAAGATGTGACCGGATTGCAGGAAACTTACATGTTCTCTAGTCATGGAAAAATGATGCCCATCCATCACCTCGCATTGAATTGCTTGTGTTCCAATCAGTGAGTCCCATCCGTTGCTCGTAAAATCACTGCGATCCTCGAGCAGCCACTCCATTACTCGGGGGTCTCCAGGCTCTTTGACTGGTCGCCTCCCACCCGTCACTGAAGTCACACCCCTTCTCGCCCAGATTGCTGTTGTGACCGGCTCCTTGCCTCGAGGCAGCGGAAGCGGACTGTAGGTGTCGAGATTGCGGACAGTAGCATCAAAATGTGGGATTACCCATTCTGGAGTGCCGGCAGAATTTCCACTTCCGAGTAAGCCAATGGAATCAAGGAAAGTAAACATCTTAATGGGCATGGGTGGAAGTTGTATAGGGCAAGGCGAGTCAATGAGGATGAGGCGATCCATGACTCCACCGGTCCTCAGGACATACGCGGCCGCCTCATATGCAAGAATGCCACCAGCTGACCAGCCTCCAAAGTTGTATGGGCCATTAGGCTGTCGCCTGTAAATCTCATTAAGATAGAACTTTATCACTGAGCTGAAGCCTTTGTTCCATTGCGTTGGCGTTGTCATAAAGGGGCAATTGAGAGCGAACACAGCGGTGTCCGGGCCGGCTGAAGGTAGGGTTGCATACGAGGTGGCGGATCCGGATCCATCAGGGAATAGGAAGAGATATTTGGTCGCTCGCTTTGGATTGCCAGATAGTAGATAGGAAGTAGCTTTTGGTTCGGGAATGTCGTGATCTGGAGTTGGTGACCTACTACTAACGCTCGTGGCAAAGGACACGGAGCTTCCGGTGTCTTCAAAGCCTCTCACGCTGTCATTCTCATAGATCGACTCGTCGGAGAGTGCAGCAGGCTCCATAATATTGACACTTGGACCTGATAAATTTGCTTGTTCGTTCTCGTTGCTAATGGATGATCTTAGCAGGTCCGCTTTTAGGTCCCCAATTGACTCATTCTCCAGGAAAACATGAGGCCGAAGGTCGATACCAAGCGACTCTCGAAGTTTGGCAAGAATCTCAAGTGAAAGTAGCGAGTCAATTCCCAACGAGAGAAAGGTACAGCCATCTACCATTTCGGCGGGATCTACACCGCATTCAGCTGAAATCACCTCCAGAATCTGATCCACGGTTGCCGATTCCGATCCCATTTCCGAGGAAGAAGTTGGTGCGACTTGATGTAATGATGTTCCCAGAGGCATTGCTTGCGACTTTGGCTGATTGTTAATGTGATTTTGCGTTATCATGGGATGTGAGGCATGTGAGGTCGTCTCAGCACCTGATTTTGGCAACAGAATGTCAATCACCTTGCGTGGGATGCGTTGGAACTTGAGGCCCTTGGCACATCCAACAACCTCATCGCCATCAAAGATCCACACATCACCCTCCATGATGTTGTCTCCAGTTTCTTGCATCCTTGTATATGTGCGGTAAGAGATGTCTGTTCTCAAGTTTCCTCGAAGGCGCAGAGATCCCCATCCATGTGAGATGAAAACAAATTTGCTCGTGTCCATAGCGTCGCTGGCATTGAGAATTGCTCCAGTCAAGTGACAGAAGCTGTCAATCCATGTAGGGGGAATCTCATAGACGGTCCCTGCCTCATTAGGCTTGAGCGTAACACGGGCAGAGGCCTCGAGCTGTTTGCTGTCTAGGATCATCTCTTCTATCCCTTGGTAGTCTTCATCGTAATCGACAAAGCTGCGGAACAGCTTGTAAACAAGGCCACGCTGTATCCGATGCGCATTCCCCGCTGTAGCAGATACGTCAAGAGCGAACATGCGATCTCTGATGAGGTATGATTTGCGGTTCCATTTCGTAGACCATTTTCCCTCCTCTTCGAATGCAACTTCACAGGATGCATGCTCTGTGCGTCGAGATGGATCTTTCCTGCTGGTGGTGTAGAGTTGAAGTTGTGCGACCTTCTTCGTAGCTGTCGCGGATATGCGGAATAAGACGTCATTCTTTGAATCAAGGATGAATGGCTTATCGACGCTCATATTGCAAACATTCAATGCCGGTGCAGGCTGCCCTGGATACATTTCCTCATACAGATACTTGCCGACCGTCAAAGCCATATCAGCATACAGAGATGAGGGGCAAAGCGAAGTGCCGTTGACACGATGGCCAGCTGCGATGTGTGCAAGATGAGCATCTGCAAAATTAGTCTCTGTAACGATTGATGCTTTACCAGGCTCAACCTTCGACTCGACAATTCTTTGCACAGTTGTTGTCTGCAGTCGAGGTTTCGTCACCTCCTTTGGAGACTCCTGGACTGGAACAACATCTCCCTTGGTGAGAGCCCAATCATTTCTGTAGTCAATCCAGTAGTTTTTCAGATCCCATGCATAAGCTGGTAGATCAACAAGGCTATGATATTCCTCAAAGCCTTGATGATATTGATCCCACTCAACTGCAAATCCTTTGTCGTGCAGAATACACACTGTCTCTGCCATGGTTTGCCATGCATCTCGACCTCGAGAGAGTGATGCCAAGACCGATACATCGGAACCGAGGGCCATCTGGACAAACTTGGTGCACGTTGGGTGAGGCCCGACTTCGAGCCAGATGGCATCTGTAGTCCAGTCGTGTTGATTCTGGACGCTAGACAGTGCACCCACAAAGTTTACCGTCTCTCTAGCATGTCGGCAGAGATACTCTGCGTTGAACACATTCGAGCCAACCTCAACTCTATCGCCTAATAAAGGCGACAGCACAGGCATCCGAGCCGATGCATATTCCACACGATCTGCAATTTGTCGGAAGTCAGGTAGTATCGAATCGACCTGCGCAGTATGGAAAGCATGCTTGACCGGAAGTTCAGTGCATCGGATTCCTTCTGCTTGAAGAGTTTTGGCGCAAGTTCGAAGATACTCAATGTCACCTCCCAAAACGGTCATTTTGGGAGCATTCATACAAGAGATCTCTACTTCGCCACCAGTAGTATAGCTATGTAGAGACATGGCGTCCGCAGTCACAGCGAGCATACCATGGCTCCCAGGAGTACACTTCTCCTCTATCAATTGAGCTCGGCGTCCAACTAGGTAAATCATATCGCTGGCAGAGAGAACTCCTGCGACGACAAGAGCAGGATATTCGCCCAAGCTATGGCCAATGACTGCGGATGGTTGAATGCCCCACGACACCCAGAGGCGTGCAAGAGCAAGCTGGACACACACCTGGCCTACCTGGGTCACAACAGGGCTTAGAGAGGCTGTGTCGGTGACAGTGCCGTCAACAAGGCCGATTATTGATGGGAATCCCTGTCCAGTCGCTGTATTGTCCAGTTCAAGAATATCGCGCCGGAAGCGAACGCTGGTGTCAAAGAGGCTTTTGGCAAGGGAGGCATACAAAGACCCTTGGCCAGTGAAGATGAATACCACATTTGGCTGCTTGGATGGCACAGGTGAGAAGCTTTGTTGAGCGCCAGAGCTTAAAGCAGTCATGGCCTCCGAGAGCCGAGTTGTAGCGAAGGTCTTTCGGTAAGGGTGTGTGACTCGACGTGCTGTAAGAGTATACGAAAGGTCTGATAGTTGAGTATCAGGATGGCCTTGGATGAAATCTGCTAGGTGCTGCATATTCATCTGCAAAGAGCGAATGGTTCTTGCACTGACGGAGATGATGTGCGTGGACCGGGGATGGGCCTGGCGCTTCGCTGATTGAGGAAGATGCTCTCTCAGCAGGAGAGCAGTGTTGCCGCCCGCTGCACTGAAATTGTTGAGAAATGCGACGCGAGGGGTAGCATTATACCTAGGGTTCCAGTTGGTTTGGGACAATGGAATATGTACGTTGCGTGCTTCGAGATCCTGAGGAAATGCCGGGTTGATGGTGCCTTTGATGCCCACGTGGGGTGGGATTGCGCTGTGACGGAGCATAAGGAGGACTTTGATGAGGGAGCTTATACCAGCAGCAGCCTCTCCATGGCCAATAGCTGCCTTCACTGAGCTCACATACAATGGGTGTGAGCGTCGCGACCGAGAGCGAGGGGCGAAAACCTCGGAGACGGATTGCATCTCGTTGTAATCGCCTACATAATACGTTAGCATGTTTGTGACGGCTCCCATCTGCACAGTAGCGACTTACCTGCTGCCGTTCCAGTTCCATGCATCTCAACATAATCCACATCATGACCATCAACTCCATTATTGCTGAGAATTGATTGATACAAAGTGGCTTGAGTCGGGGCATGCGGATGCGTGATTGACACAGCGTCAGCAGAGTGGTTTGTACCCACTCCAAGAATAACACCCAAGATATTATCATTATCAAGCTCGGCATCTTCAAGACGTTTGAGAATAACACTCCCAACGCCGTCAGCTCTGCAGTAGCCATCTGCTGTCGCGTCAAAGGTCTTGCAAGGCCCTCCAGAGGAAAGGAAGTGTCCCTTGCTAAGACCAGCAAAGATGTCAGGATTCGTCAAGATATTGGCGCCACCTGCAATGGCTGTGTCGCAGTCCTCAGTCCATAAAGCGTTGCAGGCCATATGAATAGCTGCAAAACTGGAACTGCAGGCCGTGTCTACGACGACAGATGGGCCGCTGAACTTGAGATGATAATTGATCCTGCCAGGTCCGAATGCACGAATTCCACCAGGAATAAAGTATGTGTCAATATCCTGGGACGTGTTTGTCTCTCGCCAATCATCACTTGCTTGACCATAAAAGGTGGCAACGCGATCCGATCTGCTCGACGGCGTCCGGTTTGGTACAAAGCCTGCCATTTCCAAGGCCTCGTATGCCGTCAGTATCATCAATCTTTGAGCGGGGTCGGTTTGAGCAGCCTCCTTTGGTGACATGTTGAAGAAGCGGGGGTCGAACAACCCCGGTGCATCAATGAAGCACCCATAAGGCGATTTGGATGTGTTCTTCTTCTTTCCAGTCGGGTCTGAGTGTGTCGTATAATCGAATCGGTCAGCTGGTACAGTTCGATGTACATCACGACCTGCTTGGAGAAGTTCCCAAAAGAGATCCGCATCTGCTGCTCCAGGAAAGCGACCTGCCATTCCCACAATGGCAATTGCAGGCTTTGAAGGTTGCTGGTTTGTTTTGCCCGCAGTGCTTTGGAGATCAAAGATCATCACGCGGCGTTGTTCATCCAGTGATTGGACACGAGTAGCAAAGGAATGTGATATCGCATCATCTGCCAATATCAATATGCCACATTCATCGTCGTTCAAGAGACCATGTACGGTTTGAAGCAGAGTCGTATTATTAGACTGGTCAAAAATTAGAGTCTTGATGGATTGCTGAACCAAGTCTGTGCAAGACTTTGCCTGAAGATATTCGCCGGTGTGGGACACGAGGAGCGCTGTCGCTGAAGCGCTTTCGTATTTAGCCAAGCATTTGAGAAGTGGCCTGAGGTTCTCAATATCCATATTGTTGTATATATGACTTGTACCTAATGGAACATGGCAAGGGGAGATAGAATCCAAGGTGCCTTGTTGCTTCTGTAGCAACTCAAGGCTGGATCGTGGTCCACAGACCACCGTCTCAGATTCATCGAAAATGGCGATGTAACATTTTCGATGCTGAGAAAGGCTCTGTTCCAAAGTCAGAACAATATCAATGTGACTGAATTGAAACACACTTACATATGTATCATTAAACTCTCTTAGGATGACTTCTGTCTCATTGGTATCAGAAGCTAAGGTAAGGCAACCCCAGCCTGATGCTTCTGCTCCAGAATGATGGCCAACGACATTTTCAATCTTTTGTTGTGCAATTGAACCAATGCGAAAAGCCAGGGCGATTGCAACTTGGCCCAAATCAGTCAAGACTTTGTTGCTGGGACTAGCTGCAAAGATGGCTGCAGTAATCAGACCAATGCCTGAGCCAGTAACCATCAAAGATTCTCGACTTGAAAGACCAGACTTGAAGCCTTCTTCATATCTGTCTGCACATTAGCTTCTTTATCAAGACCAAGGGAGCTTCGCCTCATACCCTAGAACAAAACCAATTTGTGTAAGGGAGATTATAGCGCATCGTATTGCCGATGGACAATCAGTCTGTAAGTTTGTGATACAATCTGCCAGCTCGTACACTGTTGAGAATCTCCAGCTGACATCTTTGCCAATGTAAGCATTCTGGTTGATCTCTCTCCTAATGGTCTGTGCTGACTGAGCAAGGTGTTCCGAGAGCAGGGGCCCCTTTTTCTTTTTGAGTAATGCCTTGAAGAGATCGAACCAGTGATCTTGATGATCTCCAAGGACAAGAATATTGCGGACCTGCATTATGATTATGATGACTGTTGTGAGGAAGAATGAAGACTGTGTTGTGATGAGCAAACTCAGAAAGCTGCTGCTATGGACGAGTGGAATCTTTTACAATCAGAAACATTATTGTCTTAGTTATATACTTAAAGAGCAAGGCAATGATCATGATGGCCTTTCTGGATTGCCGAAGCATACTCGGAACTTTTGAGACTATCCCTTCCAGGCAAATTACACTTACTGTGAGGAGTTATCGCGATACCCAGGTCAGCTTACCCAGTCCTGGCTCAGCTTACAGGGATCACGACCATCGCAGATCGTACTCGTAGGCGTTCGCAGTTATCCAACCCGTCTCACCACCCACCCACCCCGCAGATGGTTATCTGCGCCTCTATTTTCCAATCTTGACTTTCTGCATGCGTGCTTGGCTAATTGAGGCGGCGGCCGTGTATACGAACTTTTGGTCGTCTAAGAATAAATTTTCATCTCTCACCGGAGACCGGAGATTTGGCTTTACCACATGCATATTGCGGGCGCGTAGGATGAACGAATTGGTCGTGGAGAAGGTTAATATTCATATAGCAGAGGCATTAATATGTAATTCCATGTACATCTTGATGGGGCTTCGGACCCTTGGAATGTGCGTGACGATACCGAGCACATGCAGTAGTCGTTTATACCGAAAGCATCAAACAATGCTTGACTCAGTTTCATCTCGGCGCTAAGGTATGCATGAACATCCAATTCCGGCATTCCTCGCAAACCGTTTAGGGGTTTCTATTACGCATGAATTGTTCATATTAGTCTCCTGAATTACGTCGTATTTGTTCCTGTCGAGAGTTGAGACAGCATTTCCGACCGAGACATGTTGAGCGTGCCGTTCAGGGTAACACCTTTGATCCACAGGACTCGGGATGGGACACAAACAGTTTACCAGGCAAGGAGTGGATAGCCTACGGTTCATCTAGCCGAAGTGCTCGATGCTACGTTGCCCTTCACCGGTGTTGATACGGCTCGATGTTTAGATATACTGTCAGCCTAACCCTCCTTCTCGTTGACTGACCACCCACTCGTAAAAAGCGTAGCCAGAGTCTAGACCAATACAAGATCAAGTATCTCGTGTTATTTGCTCATCCTTAGCGCTTAAGAATGATAATATCCAGCATACGGAATGCATCGCAAGTGAATGCTTTATAAGTGGTATACTTCCTCACGGGCGGTGGCTTACGGGGGCTGAAGGCCAACGGGCTAGGATCGAAATAAATGGCCATTCAAGTCTAAGAACGGGTTCCCGACACTGCCGGTCTCAACGGGCGCCCCCGGGCCGCCGCAGCCACATCTGACGGCGTGGTGGGAGTGGAGACAAAACTCGGAGCGATTCAACTTCCGGAGCTCGGGGTTAGAGGGTCTGGCAGATATAAGTCTCTCGAATTGTCAATAAAATGGGAATATCTTGCATAGATTCCATCGACATCAAATCAGAATATCTCCTCAGTCTTCTTCCAATTTATAATCACGCCCGCACGCTTCAAGCTTCTCACCACCACACCAAACATCTTCCATCATGTCTCCCTCTGCAACTGTTGAGGTCA
Organism: Hypomyces rosellus; assembly: GCA_011799845.1. NCBI lineage: Eukaryota > Fungi > Ascomycota > Sordariomycetes > Hypocreales > Hypocreaceae > Hypomyces > Hypomyces rosellus. Next base: position 5,383,411 of record WWCI01000002.1, on the reverse strand, counting down.
ATGAGACCAAGGTCGCCCCATCTGGCACCACAGCATCCTCCATTCGCCTTGATGGAAAGGTTGCACTGGGTGCGTTTGTCCTCCATCTTGATCTGATATGGTCCAATGCTAACAAATCTCGGCAGTCACCGGATCCTCTCGTGGTATTGGTAGAGGCATCGCCCTCCACCTCGCATCTTGCGGTGCCAATGTGATCATCAACTATGTCAAGTCGGCAACAGCAGCCGAAGAGGTTGTCGCTGAGATTAAAGCCATGGGACGCAAGTCTGTAGCTATTCAGGCAGATGTCTCCGTATTCGAAGACATTAAGCGCCTGTTTGACGAGGCCGAGCAAGCTATGGGCAAGCTCGACATTGTCATGTCCAACTCTGGCACAGAGTGCTTTGCCGACCTGGAGGAAACAACCCCCGAACTCTACGACAGAGTCATGAGCATCAACACGAGGGGTCAATTCTTTGTCGCGCAACAGGGATACATGCATATGAATGAGCATGGCCGCATTATCCTCATGTCCTCTGTTGCAGCCCACTTGCGTGGTCTTAAAGGTCATGCCATCTACTCGGCTAGCAAGGCTGCCATTGAAGCGATGGTACGATCTTTCCCAGACGACTTTGCTCCAAAAAAGGTCACCGTCAATGCTATTGCCCCTGGCGGTGTTGCCACTCAGATGGCGGTCGAGAACGCCTATCGCTACACACCTGGTGGCAAGCCCGACATGTCTATTGACGAGATTTACGCTGGCTTGGCTAGTATCAGTCCACTGGGCCGCTTCGGCTTGCCTGTGGACATTGCCAAGACAGTTGCCTTCTTGGCGAGCGATGATTCGGAGTGGGTCAATGGCCAAACCATTGGTCTAACTGGAGGCTCTCGCTGCTAAGAGATTGGCATGGCACAGATTTGGTTTTTGGATTGGTCTGGGCTAGGTTGGCGCAGGATAGCACTCATACACACTGAATTAGAATCTCATTTCAACACATTTCTGAATCACTGAATGTCTTTGTCATTCTTGGCCTACATGTGATTGCAATTGCCCCTTTCCTTCTCGCATCCCGTGATGTAATATGATGTCTGGAAGGTCAAAAGAGGCAAGCCGAAGTCGTATGACGTCTTTTTGTTTAAGTTTTCCTTTTCGACCGCATTCATTTCAGCAGGTGAAAGTAGAGCACTGACTCGAACTGTCTCACAAAGACTATGGGGCTGCCATCAACAACTACAAGCAAGTTTTCCAAGATGTGACGCTCAACAAAATAAAATAAATGTCTCGGCGTTGAATCATCTACCGAAGGTGGATATCTATGACTATGGATACATCCTCAAGCGGCTTTTCCGGCTTCGAATCCGCTGAACATCTTGTCAAACCCACTTTCATTCCAACGAATGTCCGTCACAATTCCTGCCCACTTCCATACACCGTCCACCCTTTTGTAGGAAAGGGTAATAGTAGCATGGCTATGTCCAGTCAAAAGCACAACTTTGTCTCCGCCCTTGGTCTTTGCCGTGATCTCTATGCCTGGGTACCTAACACCTTCCTCTCTATATCGCTGATGGGCCGCGCGAATCTGCCACTTACCCTCGATCTCATTCTCTGAGATCTTTTTGAGTTTACAGGCACCCATGAGATGCTGAGTATCGACATTTTTGTCGCCAAGGAAACCCGTAGAGGACACCATGGCGACGAATTCAGTAGCTGGGAGGGCATCATTGCGATAGTCGTTGACTGAGGCGTAGTTGACGCTGATGGTGGGGGCAAGGATGGAGGCAAGACGAGTCCAGTCCTTGGTGTCGTAGCTGTCAGCCCACTCAAATGTGAGCTCGGTGCAGTCTCTCCATTCTGTATCAATGTTAGAGTAATTCCTGATATGAATGAGGCATATGAACTTGCCCTCAAATGATACGGGCCCAGATTTGAAGATCACTTGGGGTTCTTCATTGATGATGGAGGTCAGGGCGACATCAGCACTGCCTTTGGCATCCGCAACGGGGATGACGGCGGCGACAGTATCAGCAACTTCGATGGTCATGATGAATTTTAGTAGACGTTGGATGTAAGACGGGGATGAGGCGTGTTCAGAAGATGATATGGGTGATCTGGGTCAACAGTTCAACCATGCCATTAAATATGTGTGAAAACCGTAGTCCTGCATATGGTCTCGCACCCTAGCCAAGATCACCTGATCAGATCGATTCTAGCTGAGAATATCCAGGGATCTATTCATGTAAGAGTCCGCAGCAGCTTTGTCTCATCATCATTGCTGTTCGGCTGACCGTATCGATAGGTCTTTGCAATTTGATTGCATGCCGCACTCCACTAACTGATAATAAGCAGCCCGATGAACTGGGTCTATACGACATGGAGGCTGAGAAGTCACTGTTCTTACTCCCAACTTTACAAATATTTTTAGGGGCAATATCAATTATGACGATGCTATCTCCTAAGATAGTATGCGACGTACGCAACTCAATGCCGTATCCGGCCACACTCGGTGAGAGAGCGCGCGCATTCCCATCAGCGGGCGTCCCACCGCAGCGCGCGCTGTTCCGTCCTCACGATTGACGCATTCTGCAAATGCAAACAGCCTCTAACGTATCGTTTTTGTGCTTATTGTAGATGAACTGGCATCCAATCCTCTCGCCAATCTGACACCATCCAACCCCATGACGACTTTTCATCGCCCATAGTTCGTGAGACTGATGGGCCAAACACGATAAGCGAAGGACTTGCAGCCTGCTTCGGAATTATTATTACTATAAGCAGAAGGATTATATGATATTATAAATCACCATGTGGCTTCATGTAGAGTGCTTGCTGCCGTTATTTTCCCACTTTTGTACCGTTTTCTCACCTCCATCATCGTGAATGTACTGAATGCCGCAATGGAGCTGTCACTGGCCATTGTATCACTTGGCATTCTCGTGATTCCAAGCCTTATTTTTTCAATTTGGAGCAAGCTGAGAAGTCGCTCGACCAAACCAATCCATACTACTGAGTTTCTAGGCCCTAAACAGTTTCCTTTAATCGGAAGGGTCCACGATCTACCCAAATCATCACTGTGGCTCAAGTTCAAAGAATGGGCCGACATTTACGGACCCATCTACCAGACATCTATGATGGGCCAAAAGTTCATTATTGTTTCCAACGAAGAGATAGCGAATGATCTGTTGGTTAAAAAAGGAAACCATTTTGCCGGAAGACCACAGATCAGAGCCCTCATCGATCATAAGCTTGGACCGACATATGTGGCACTCCAGGATCGTCACGGTAAGAACAGAGACCTACCAACAAACATGTCTTCATAGGATTGACCCAAATTGCATTGTACAGAAACATGGAAAAACCAGCGGAAGTGGATTCACGCTGCCATGGTCGCGGCTCATCAGCAACATTTCCATGGTCACATCGAACGAGAGATCAAGCGATTTTTGATGACTCTTCTCATCGATCCCGACAAGTTTCACTCAAACACCCGGGAACTGACTGGGCGCATCATGTGCACGCTATCTTGGGATGACGCATCTCAAGGGAAACGTTATGGAGACGATGCGCTCGTCACTCTGCGACGGATGTCTGTCTCCGGACCCATTGTCAACACGGTGACTCCATTATGGCACATTTCCGACTTTATTGGTTACAATCCATGGCGGAAGTTCGAAAAGAAGCGCATAACTGCTCAGCATGAATTCTGGCTCCAGAGTCTTCATCTCGCCAGGAAGAGATTTCTCCATGGCGACTTGCCGATTGATACATGGTCACATCGCTATTTCGCCCACCTAGCTGGCAATGGGAATGCGACGCTCGAGCAGAGTGCCGAAGAAGAACTATACGCGGCCTGCATGCTTGGCTTTCAAAACCTGCTGGGCGTCGTCACTATTAGTGGACCTACGCAATTCTTCCTAATGACAATGGCGCTTCATCCCAAGTGGCAGAAGAAAGCTCAAGAGGAGATTGATCAAGTGTGCGGTAATCGCATGCCTAGCATCAATGACTATGCAGATCTGCCAACAGTAAGAGCATGTATCAAGGAAACACTGAGATGGAGGTCGGGAGTACCGTTGGGTAAGGTGTCCTGATTGGTATTTTCGATGGCAATTCCATTGCTAACCTAATGATAGGCGTTCCGCATCAATGTGAGGAGCCATATGAGTATAAAGGAGTACTGATTGAAAAAGGCACGATTATTCTCGCTTGCGAGTGGTACGTTGCATCTCACACTGAGGGAGATGATAAAGATTCAGGCAATAACATCTCTCTAGGAGCATCAATCGGGTCCCTGAAAAATACCCTGACCCCGAAGCCTATCGCCCCGAACGCTGGCTTGAGTCAGGATGGCCAACGTATATGGAACCGCTCTCACGATATCCCAACTTACGCGAGGGACACGGAATGCACACCTTTGGCTGGGGCAGGCGCACATGTCTCGGCCAGAACATTGCCGACGACGAAATGTTCCTCATCGCGGCCTCTGTATGCTGGGGCTTCAACATGTCTCTCAAGAAGTGTCCCATGACAGGTGAGGATATCACTTTTGATACGCAGGCCACTAACTCGAACGTCATACTGGAGCCGAAGGCTTGGCCCATGGAGTTTAAGCCCAGGAGTCAGGAGAAGGCTGATGCTATAGCGAAACATTTTGTAGCCGTCAGGGATACGTTGAAGGTATAATGGTAGATCAGCTGGTCGTGGACGTGGTTTCATTCAGTACGGGTTGTTTTCAGTTCTTAACCTCTACATCACACATGACACAAATATCATGTCATTCAGCATCCTGCTGAGGAGGAATGGCACTTTGGAGAACATACAGCGATGTCTTCCCATATCAGTCAACAATGAGACTTCCTTAAGCAAGGAGCGTCTGAAAGCCGCATTTACTTGAAGAAATGAGAGTGCCAAAGATAAAAAGAAATCTAGCACAAGATGATCCAAACAAGCGCAATCAATCCCTTTCAGTGCAATGAACCTCACAGGCGTCTCCGTACGGCACCAATTTTTGTTCCCGACATGTGATGTAGCGAGACCAGGTCAATGCCCGTTCCAGCGTGCTGCCTCTGAACCATTGACTTTGTTCATAACTTTTTTTTCTCTCCAGCAAACATCAAGGAAACCCAAGTACCGCCACTAAACTCCTCAAATAGCGAGTGATTCGCTCGTAAGATGCTGATGGGAGACTTTTGGGGATTCATTTTTCGGCTTGCGTTGGAGTGCGCTTGCAACGATGGCAGCCAGCAGCCTATCAAAGGAAATACCATTCTGCTCAGCGCAGGCTGGCAATGGAGAATGGCCTGGAAGTAGCCCGCCGATGGGGTTTACCTGTGAATGACGTTGGTATTCTGCTTGTAAAAAAAAAACATATTAGGTGCGACATCGCTCACCTCTAAGACATTGGGAACCGAGTCCGCGTCGTCAAAGTCAAATCGGAGGTCGACACGTCCAGCATCGCGACAGCCAAAGGCACCCCAAGCGTCCAGCGCAACATGGCACGCAGCTTTGATGTGAGGGTCATCCATGTCGTGCACATCATTATACTTTAGCATGTCATCTCCGTTACTGCTTTTGCTCTGTCTGTTTGCGAAATCTGGTTTAGATTGGAAGCCATTCGAGCCATTTCCGTTGCTGACGTTGCTGGTAGACGGCTGCCAGATGTGTTCTCGGATGCCGATTACCTGTCCAGCGGAGCCTGTTCCTAAGATGCTGACAGTGAACTCTCTGCCCGCAAGGAATGACTCCACCAAGACATCTTGGCCCGGGAATCTGGCTCTCAGTTTCTGCACAGCCAGTGCCAACTCTGAGGGCTCAGTGACCTTATTAAATGTTTCAATGCCTTTGGAGGAGCCTTCAGTGACGGGTTTAACGAAGAGAGGATAATGTGGCAGAAGCGCATCGTAGTTGCTAAGGTTCAAGCTCTGCTCGGTCGCTGGAATAACTGCAAATGGCGAGTTGGGGATGCCATGATGATCAAGAACAATCTAATATCCCATCAATTATTAGTCGTGGGGTGGGAGAGTTGGATCTCAGCAACGTACCTTGGTGTTTGCCTTGTTTTGACACAGCGCCATGGTGGTCGCATCCGAGAATGTGTGAGTGACCTGGTAAGCTTCTAAGAGCGCTGGAACCTGCGCCTCTCTGGCGGGCCCATGGAAGCCTTGAGACATATTAAATGCCAGATCCCATTCTTGATGTTTGCCGGCTGCGAGTAGCTGGACCAGTGACTGTATTCCTAGGACCAGTGTAACATTATGGCCCAATTTTGTAAGTGTGTCAAAGACGGCCTTGATTTCACCATCATGAGGAAGGGCAGAGCAATCTGCCTCCGAGTAACCGAGCTCGACATATGTCGACCGTTGCTCGGCGATCAGGGCAATGTTGAGAGGAGGTCCACGAATGTCTGCCATGGTGGATGAAGAAGTGTGACGAACGGTAAAGAAAGATTAGGAGGAAAGTAGTAGGTAGGTGTAGGTTTCTGACAGCGAAGAGAAACTCAATTGAGGAGAATCATTGAAGGCATTTACTTCCATATATACTTGGAGCTTCTGCTCATCTACTGTCTTCCCAAGGAATCCTGTGGCTACACGAAGCTTCATGGCGCGATTTGTATCCAATTACACTGATCAAGCCTAGATCCTTATCGGGATGACCCCATGCGGATCTCTGCCTCTCAAATACAAATTAGGTTCGATTAGCAAGTGAATGCGTCATTCAAATCGGTGGCTGAGAAAAACGTTCTTGAATCGTTGAGATGATTCGGCCATCATGAGGTCATCATGATTAGGTGGACAAGGTATCGTGGAGCATTCCACTGCAATGAGTTAGTTGGTTGGACGCCAGAAAGTACAAGCATCCATACATAGATGTCTGACTAAGAAAACCTGATCGTCCTCGATACCTACTTAATTGTTCGGCCCCTGAAGATATGACATACACGATTGCCCCTTATAGGCGATGCCAATTATTCTGTTCCTTATAGGTGGGTAGCATGTGATTCCCGGGCTTAGCAGAGGCAAGACTTTATAGGCTTGACTTCTAGAAATGTGATTGAGCACCAGTGGTCAATCGTGTTTTGTGCACCCATTATTGAACAGACTAAAGAGTGCAGGTTCATCAGAGCTACAGGGTAGTCATTTGGCGTGTTGGGTCTAGAATCCAATCTAATAACAGAGACAGGCATGCAGAGATTGACCTTCAAGATGTAAGCCTTCATCCCGTTGTAATCGTCTAGACCTTGAGAGTTACCAGGAATGTAGCAGATTATTTGGTAAAATAAGAAAAACGTGATTCTTTCATTGCGGCAACGCATATGCAACTCACCGAAGATATCACCACGTCGTCACAAGTGTCATTGCTTAACGAGGAAAAGGCACTACACTAGAACGAGAATCTGCGGAGGCTCGTCGACTTTCTATTTTTTGTCCATGAATTCCCGTGATGCCCTCAATGAAGCACTCCCCAACCAGCTCACAATCTTCACGGCTCCCATCCATCATTCGCAGAAGTTTCTTTGGACGAGTACGGCCCGAGGAAACGCGAGATTGTGGCGCCCTAGAGGAGCGCGATGATGTCTCAATTGTAAGCATTATCCTCGGCTGGTGTTGCCTAGCCACTCAGCAGATTTCTCTGGCACACAAATCTCCACGATAAGGGTCAAGCATCGCATCAAACTCTCTCTCAATGCTAGGCTGCTTCCGGTTTGGCCTTCTTAACCATTTTCGAACTGACTGAGGCCAACCTGGATCTTGCTAATCGCCAAAAAGGTGTGGTACATCTCGAAGGGTATAGAGAGGAACGCCAACGCCCGTCATGGCAGGCATCAAATTTTGAACGCTTTGAAGCGATACTCACCCGGAGTTGGGGCACCACCAACTGGGCCGCATTTGTTGGTGGATAACTCTTCGTGGCGATACTTCATCCCTCGTAGACGACTACTTTTAGCACTACGACGTCAGATTTGTCCTCTCAGGCGGCGCCGCTGTGCCTCCAGCCCGGAAAAAAGAACTTCTTGTTGAGACTCGATCGGATAAATCGCCTCTGCCGTGGGAGTTGACAGTCCATGCTGGCCGTGTCATGGCGGGCGCCCTATCGAAGGTATGTGGGTCGACGTCGCAGAGTGTGCGTTTCCAGGTTCATGTGGACTGGCGATGTACCAAAAAAAAGGACAACGGGAGAGTTTTACTGGCTAATTAGTCAACGTATGAAGCTGGCACAGATCTTGTCGGGTCGCTTTCCATGGCCGGGCTGTAGCTCGATCGGCAGCTTGGCCCTCATGGAAGAAGTTTCCTCGCCGAATGGCAGGAGGGCGCGGAGCTTATCTCTCGGATCACTGACATTGAGATCGAAGACGTTCAGGGAGGTGTCCAGGATTGAGTTGGATGGGTTGGCATTGTGTCCTTTATGACTCTTCAGGATGTCTGTCCAGGTTGGGGGCATCTGGATCTGAGACAGATGCTGTCTCTGTTCCTAGTCAAATTTTTATTCTGGTGAGTTGAGTCACTGACAAACTTTTATAAGGTCTCTCCATCTCATCATCTCATCGTCACAATGCGCAATGACGGTCTTGGCCAGCGTCGCCTCTTGGGCCACCCAGACACGCCAGAACCAGGGGTGCAAACATGGCATGATGTAGTACTGATCCATCAGATTGAGTATCAGCAAAGTCAATCACGCTTGAACCATCCAGGCTAGTCAGACTTCGGGGACTGAGAACTGTAAGCGTAGGAAGCGTTGCCTTCCTTAATTCATGTGGTCAGTTCGTCCCAAATTGGATGGTGTGTTGAGAACATCTGTTGTGCTCGCGGGTGGGAACTCAAAGCGAGGACAGCATGGAAAAAATCTTCTATTTGAGAGTACATTTATGAAGTTTGAACATCAGCGTATGTGAGCAATTGAAACGAGTCTAGCCTCAACACTGTTTCCTAATTTATTCCTATATCCGGGTGATGAAAGACTACGCTTATGGGTAATCAGTTAGATCATCATAAAGGTCAGGTTGCAGTATCAAATACTCCCATTGATAGCGAACTTCACATTGGAACCCCAGTTAGTCGAACTTGGATCCATGGATTTATTTGAATCTAATCTATCCTTGTATATTGCTCATAAACCATCTCTGTTTTCTATAGGACAAAACCCCCAATTCGTACACGGTTATCCCACCTAGTAGAGGGTCTGGGAAAGGTTAGCCTTTGCATATAATGAGCTCCTTAGAGTACTTACGCAGGTGTTGTCATCCAGGCAATAGTATCCATCGCAGCATCCGATATCACAGGAGTCTCCATATCCGCCGCACTTTAAGGGATGTTAGTTGCAACCGGAAAGCGTTTGAGTAGGTAGGTATAAACCACGTACATTTTGTGTCTGAGCCTGGGCGGCGCCAAGGAAAATCACGCTGGCATAGAAGAGGTAGGCTAAGAAACGCATTGTGGCAAAGAAGAATAAGTCTTGTAAAGTTGAATAAGAGTAGAAAGGTCTTGTCAGTGGTTTGAGTATAAGAAAAAGAATTCAGCATCTGGAGGGGATAAACGTATGTTTATATAGATAGACAGCTTGGAACGGACTTGGCCTGCTCAACAGTTAAAATATCCAAGATAGAAAGGCCGTGATCGATCTTAACCGCTTAACTGGTGTCGGTGCTTATTAGCGACGTCAAAGTTTCGCTACTATTCAGCTCGACAGAGACAGGGTGCCATATGCTATTCGGTTTTGTACGTTACATTACGGAAGATTGTCAGGCTGTATGGAGTATATTGATCTCGATTTTACGCTCCAATATTGGAAATGACCGATGGCCCGTGAGATAAATATTATACACGTACTAGCCATGTTACGGGATAGATGGCTATGCAGAGGTCAACAAGGCGTCCTATCAGGCGAAGATCGGCGCATAGACATACGATGAAAAGTATTTTCTAGCTTTCACTTGACCTCTTCTCTCTGTAAGCCCTAGCATATGGATGGATCTACTTGTCCACAATCTAACCAAGGCCTTCAAGCTCGTGCTGGTGGAGATGAATGGTTGATTGTTAAATGATTTCATTAGTTGCCTTCAATGACAACCTTGGAATACAAAAGCTCATCTTTGACGCTTGAATCTCTCTTGTTTATGGTTGACTTACTTTGCAAGTCGTTGGTTATGATCTGCTCATTCGAATCTTGATCCCATGGGTGATGTGATATACCGGCGCTAGTGTATCATGATCCGAAATGGCCGACGGCCGATCGCCCACGCTTTGATGTATCAGCTCGGAAATCCTGACACTACGGAGCGACCTATCGCAAAACCAGAATAGGGGGCATATTGAGCTGAGCTGAAATTGACTATTTCAGGGTTAGTAAACGCACTCGCATTAGCTTCCCCCACCCCTTTGGCCGTGCACGATCAAACAGTATCCTGTGCTCGCAGCCTTGATCAGGAGAAAATTTGACCTCGGCCGCCACCGATTTGATGTAGCTGATACCTGTGATAGCTTCTACCTACCCACTGTATGAAGATGGAATCCATTTGACCTACCCGGGAAATAAATTCGACAGTCTGGGGTAGGCGTTTGCGTGCTTTGGCTGTCGTCCTTTGTGTCTTATATGTAACTTTATGGGCAACAATGTCCCTTTACTGCTCTTCTCGTCTGGCGAATCTACTTGGCGAGTCTGGTGTCTAGTACTTTTCAAAGACGAAGAGTTGAGGATTAGGAAGTACTATCCCGGTAATGAAAATGGGCGTGCCTGCTATGCGTAATACTACTCCTTATTTTCCAAGAAACTTTCTGTCCTGAGAATTGTACATTAAAGACATGAAACGGTGGTCGATTCTTCTATGTGGCCGCATTTCTTCATATCACAAACCGCCTTGACGGTAATACGTTCTTCTTCTTTCTGAATGGCGTAGCTACCGCATCGTCACAAACCTTCTCTTGGCCCAGACGGCTGTTCGGCGCTTCTAACATCCACTACATGATTATATGTCTTCACAAAACTACTACATAAGAAGCAATAAATGTTACTCACTTGTTTGTAAAGCGCCCTTCCATATGAAGCTGTTGATGCTGCGCTTAGGGCGATCAAACGGGCGATTAATTGAGGGTTCACCCAGGCCTAATAGCCACGAAGCTTACAGAATGCAACGTATTTGATCTTCGGGCCATCATTCAGGCCACCAACAAGCTCTACGGGCCCTCATGGGTCGGCAGCACTATGTTTCAACGGCAAGGTCAAGATACGACGACTTCACAGATACCAGAATTGCTTCAAATACCGCGAGTATTCTCCAAGGTCTACATAGCGATAAGACAATGCCTTTGCATTCTCTTTTCTACGAAAGGGCTAGAATCGCTAAGACATAACCACAACAGAGCCATTGACTGTAAGCCATAAATTCATAATAAGCTTAGGATCTCGGAATAACAAACCAGCACATGCCCTAGAGCCCAGAGATCTACACTGAACCGCTAATTGGGCCACGCAGAAAGTCTTATATCGCGCTGTCATACAACTAGAGAGCCATCCAATATCCACAAAGAACAGTTTCCACGCCAATTACGGTTACAAGTCTCAACATGCCCATCTAAATAATATGTAACGACCTTCTGTTAGAGGCAATTAAGAGGTGGCCGCGATGCTTACCCATCACTACCTAGTCTAAAAGCATTTTACGAGACATCTATCCCAACTAAGCTCCCGAGCATCTTGTACCTAGTCATGCCTTTTCACCTCCATACGTATACACAGAGGATTAACATCTCAGACGTTAAATTTGTTACCCGTCATATTTTATGCAGGATCCCCCTAACATGGCCTCGTAAACGTCTAGCATTCCACGTAAAGACCAGTGACTTTAAGACAGGGTGCGAGACAAATATAGGGTTGCGATTTATTATTTGATTAGTCTCATTATGAAGCTTAACACATCTTAATACATGATTGCTTGACAAACCAATCATTTCGAACAATGGAACGATTAGATCCAGGATACGCTAGAGCCCACCAAGAGCGACAGATCTGCTCTGTGGAATTATCGAGGCTATTCGAGCCATAATACAGAGGGCTAGCAGACGACGCCGTGTCTGGCTGACTGACCCAAGATACACCTTCATCATCTAACTTGTCGTAAGTGATGTTAATGCTAGCCTCAGAGACAATCTTGGCCCCATCTTCAGTATATGCTTGTCGCACGATTCAGATAATGTCACTGTGGAGAATGGCATTTATCCATACCGAATTATATGGCAGGCAATCAAAGCCGTCAGGGTCTAAGCAAGATGTATGGCGGCTGAACTTGGTACCGGCGATCGGGTTGCGGTAAAGCATGATGGTGTTGACGTGCCTGCGTCCCGGGTATTTCGGGCACCGCCGAATGTGCACCTCATACCATATACATGAAATCCAACCTGATTCCCAATCTATTTCATCCACAAGAACTCAAGAGTATTCCTTGCCAAGTTTGTGACCTACCCCGATCTCTAGACTTGATGCTAAGCTCCAAGCTGCGGACGTAGGTCGCCGTCAAAGGCACCTCAAATTGCACGTAGGACGGGTGTGAGTGCAACAGCTCTTGTTGACTGTGTATATTCCTGGGCGCTCTATAGTTTTTCTAGCATTGCGATATTTATGTCTTCAGTTGGATGAGGGAATAGTGAGCGTGGCATTTGGTGCTCGCGTTTTTGGTACATTTGTTGTCAGATCATCGACCATCTGATAACGTGCAATGAGGGTGCTGAAGGCGATCTAGCCGCTTAGATACATAGGCCATCAAATAAGCTTGATGCGATGAGCTGCTTTATGACTGCAGACCTCGGTGTGTCTTTCAAACCTTCCATCACTAGCATTAGGATAGGGTTACGTGATGACTGCTTGGATAATGGCAAGATATAATCTTGTTTCATACATAGTCTAAAATTTGAAGAGAAACATCAGCTATCTAACCCTCTTGATCCATAATTAATACCCGCAGATGCCCAATGTTTATTAGGCCTCATAGCTAGCCTCAGGACTATCAATCAGCAGGCTACGCGTAGGTCGCCGGTAATAATATCACTCGCTACCCTACAGCAACTCCCAGATGCCAACCACTTCTTTTAAATCCCACCGCAACTCGAAAGAAGACTAAAAACTGTGATTGCTAAGGAAACTATGCACATTGCTTAGGGTTTGGTTAACAGAGTAGTGGGCATTGAGATCATGCCCCGTATTGGGTATGATTGCGTAGGAAAACGAAGATGCAGACGGATACAGGTCGCCGACCTGTGCGGGTAAGCTTGTTGGCCCCTGGCCACAGTCTCCGTGCGATATAATGGGAAGGGCCAAAGAGCAAACCGACTTGTCCTGGTGACCTACAACGACATGAACAGGACCTTTGAATTCGGCTGCAACATCTACGGAGACAAAGGCACTGACCCCGTCGCCAAGAGCAAAAAGGTCTTGTCGACTCCAATCGTGCTCGTAGATTTCTGCATCATACTCAGTGCCTGGGATGGAGTAGAAAAGATCTTCTCGACCCGCTTTGTTTCCGAAAATAATGTAACCAGCAGGTAGACCGCTGAATCGCGCAGTGTCGAAAACAGCGGCAGGGATGGCAACTCCCTTAGCGAAGATGCCGGGGAGGTCGGGTTTGTACCGATTGGTGTATCCGGTCAAGACCAAAGCGTCAACGGCATGACCGTGCCGTGCAGATAATGTGTTTCCGATCATGGAGCCAAGAGAATGTCCAATGTAGACAATTTTGTCAAAGGATCGACCAATGTCTTCAATTGTGCCAGCCTTTAGAGCTAGGGTCGTTTGGTACAAGGCCTCTGCCTGTACAGGGATCTGAACAACGGTGATGGGGTCCGGCTTATCTGAGTCTCCAGACCCCAGTCGATCTATCGACAGGGTCGGATAACCCTGTCGAGATGCGTATGCGATCCATGAGTAGTCATTGCCATGGTAACCCTGAGGATAGTCAAGCCCAGACCAGTAGTTCTTATTCTATGTAGCTCCGTGAACAAGGAGCTGAATGGTATTTTGGCGTTTAGGGATGTGGACTTCTGGCTCGCAGTATCGTCCGGCCAGGGTGTAGTTGCCATTGACTGTTAGGACCCCAAGTGCCGCGTCTCCGATAGTATTAAGGATGGATAAGAGGTTGCTCGCATCGATAGGTGGCAGGGCAATGTTGTCTGCAAGCACACTGACAGGAATGCGGACTTTAGTGCATTGCGGCCCCCGTTTTTGAATCGAAGGACCGTGGGCTCGGCTGACGGTCAGTGACGAGACAAGAGCAATAACTAAAGAGGCGCGCATAATCAAACGACTAATCTGAATCCGCTCAAGTATGTATAATATGTCCCAACTCAAAATTCAAGGTCAATGAAAGGGAACTCGAGCAGGATTATATACATAGCCGCCGCCGTCTGTTGATGAACTTCAAACGGTGTCCATCTCATCCGAAGTTTCTGTCTTTGAACTGACTTGTTTACTCATCACGTACATATAAACCCTATCAAGTATGCCCACATCTCATACAGAATATGCTACCGCTCACGCATTATTGGGTTCAGACAATCTGAGAGTTTTCCACGGGCGCCCTTCACGCAGCATTTTCTGCTTTTTACATACCCGACATCATGTCCCGCTGTCATTCCGCATCTAGTGCTTACATCTAAAGGTTGGAAACGGTCAGATGATTATCACGCTTCGTCATAGGCTGCGATTCTGCGGAACGGCGGGGACAATGTCTTGGCTTTTTTCCCCAAGACACACATCGAAAGCAGCAAAATATTCACCTTGTCCATGAAACAGGCGCCACTTCAGCCTCAGGCAGCCTAGCGGCCTGAGACAAGCTAGAGAATAGGATCTCCGGATGATTCATTACCTGTTTGAGTAGATGATGATTACCGTTATGAGTAAGGGGGGCGTCGCTGAGGTTTCCCCGCGACACAAAGACAGTAAGCACTATAATTTATTTGTCAATAAGGTCACCTGAAATGGCGGAACAACAAGGGTTATGGATTTTTCATCCAGCTCTTGGGAGAACCCAGTCACACATTCAATGGTGTGGATTAATTTCGCTGGGTTTCTGCTTAGGTAGGAAGTCATCCTGGATTACCTCAATAGGTTCTTTCTAGCTTGGCAGTTTGCCAGAGAGCTCAGTACAGTCATTATTCCTGATTAGGTGCTTAAATAGGTAATAAATAGGGTGAATGATAATCGAACAACTTATTTCCCCTTGGAGTGCATAATGAATGTTGTGTGGTCGTATTGTAGATATCGAGAGCTGTAACATCTGGGGGATATGAGCGAGCGTACGAGCGCTTGAATTCGATTGAATGGAAGCTTGGGGCTCATAAGCACCTGTGTGCGATGGATTGGTATAAACCGTGATGCGCTGATGTGCGCGATCTTGAAAGGGCTTGCGTGATAAGAGTATATAGCCACAAGACTATCCTACAGTATTATGGGTGTGCTGATTATTTCCGGTTAAATGCAGATGGTCTGAAAGGCTCAATTTTCCAACTCCGGCCCGACGATAATCCATATCCGTGGCTGCTCCAAGGTTTCGGGATTGCCCGTAACGCGTGTTGACCGCGTGGCTACAATTGAAACAAGCGGCGGGAGCATCCGACAAGGGGGGACCGTCAGCTGTAACAAAGGTAGCATGAGAAGATACAAGGCTGTACTCCGTAACAAAGACATGATTTCCTAAACAGTTCACCGAGCCGGCTACAAACTCGTTGCCCAGCTTCAGCCACGGCTCAGGATCCCCCGGCCCAAGGCTGATCTGTGTTCCCGAAACCAGAAGATCCCGGAGGATGGAGATCAGACCACTGTGACGGGTTTGGTCCAAGTTAGCAAGTCGAAATTCACTCTACCGGCATGAGGCCCACAAATGGGGGCGAAGAGGCGGGGCAGTACATCATGCACGGATCAGATTCCTCCTCGAATCGGGTCGTAAAAGAATCGAAGTGTGTTTGAAGGATTCGACGGATGTATCGCGCACCGTTAGGAGTTCATGCAAATGATCCTTGAAGGCAACCTGATTATGCACGACTTGTAAGCGTCATTGGTTGAGACCTTTCGGTTAAACGGTATACACACACAGACACACACACAAGCTCTTTGTTGCCTCTTCACCCTCCCATTTTCTTCACTGCGTTGGGTCGAGTTGGGTTGGGTTGCCTTGCGCATTAGTCCCTCTAGCCCCAACATTTTGTTATCCCATTGTTGTTGTCTCCTTTCATTTTTCTCCCGCACTCCGCTCGCCCGAGATACAAGCTGGTCTCAGCTAACTAGGTATACAGCCAGTAGCTGAGCGTACCATTGATTCCTGTAAAGGATTACGGAGTACTCTACTAGAAATGGCCTCAGCCTGACCCCAAAACGCTTAGTCTGTCCCAGGGGAACGGTACGCCCTTATCGGCTAAATTTCACAACCTATCAAGCTGTGAAATGTATTGCGTGGTTGCCTCACTGCAACCTTAATTGAGTGCAGCCAGTTCGTCAATTCGGCGAAAGTCGTTGCGTCAGATGACCAAGCGCAAATCTGCAGTAGCACCAATGTGGAACTGCCCAGTCTTGGGAGTGATCCTAGACCGCTAATCACTGGGTGCCACAAGCTTTCGGGATAGACCAGTTAAAGTCAAGTCCCATAAGAGTGTTGTTGGTCAGCTCAAGCCATGACAATTAGATATAAGGATGCCTGGTGCTCTGTGTAGCTTGATCAAACAACCCGAGTTTCTTCGATCATAGTGCTCATTTCCAAAGATTACCTCCATTTTTCCTCCATTTTTTCCCATTCCAAATTACAAAAGAGTCCATCTCTCGCCGCAAACATGACTGCTGATAGCACAGGAGACGCTGCCGGAAACTACCATGTGGCCCACTCACATGGAACTGATGTAGGTGTCAAGGTTGGTCGTGTTTTAGTCTTCTTATTCACATTCTAACGGTTTACTTGCCAGGACGCACGCATGTCTCAGACTCACAGCAGCGATGAGACACTTCCATCCTCATCTATAGCCGTTTGCTCTATGGCGTTCAGACTCCCCGCTGGTGTCAAGACAGATGAAAGGTTTTGGGAAGTTTTATCAACTGGCCAAGACTTGAGAGCCCCCATACCTGCCTCACGATTCAACCCGGACGGGTTTGATGACAGTTTAGGGGATGCTTCGGCTTTGAAAGCCAAGCATGGCTACTTTCTGAACGAAGACCTGGCATCATTGGATGCATCGTTCTTCTCCATGACCGAGAAGGAGATCTCCAGTCTCGATCCTCAGATTCGCCAACTTCTGGAACTCACACGAGAGTGCCTCGAAAGTGCTGGTGAATCTGACTATCGGGGCAAAAATGTTGGATGCTACATTGGTGCATTTAGCGACGAGTGGTCGGCCGCAAGCCGCATGGACCTTCAGCACTATGATACCTACTCGTTGTCAGGAGCCTTCGATATCTTCATGGCAAACAAAGTTTCATACGAGTTTGACTTTAAAGGCCCTAGGTAAGTTGCATCATCCTCAAGGAAGCTCTGGCGTTGTCCTAACTCCGTCTTAGCATGGTAATCAAAACAGGTTGCTCCGCTTCGGGTGTAGCATTGCATGAAGCATGCCGCGCTCTTCAGACAGGCGACTGCACAGCAGCCATTGTGGGAGGTGTTAGCCTTATCACGGGCCCATACGTCTACAACGAACTCAATGCATTGACCGCGCTCTCCTCTGAAGGTTCATGCAAAACATTTGACGCTGCTGCTGATGGCTTTGCCAGAGGTGAAGCCATCAACGTCATATACTTGAAGAAGCTCACAGACGCTATCCGCGATAACAACCCCATCAGGGCGATTATTCGCAACACGGGTACCAACAGCGATGGGAAAGGTGGAGGAACATTGGCACCAAACTGCGTCGCGCAAGAGGCTTTGATTCGACAGGTCTATGACCAGGTTGGATTGGATCCCGCCGATACTCCCTTTGTCGAGGTAAGATGAGAAAATGATCGCTTGTAATTCATGAGCTAACTAGATACTGTAGTGTCACGGAACAGGAACACCAACTGGTGATCCTATCGAAACGACAGCTGTCGGGAGAGTATTTAGGGAAGGCGCTTACATCGGATCGGTGAGATAATTTTCCTACTGATCAAAAGTGTATTCTAACTAGAAGCAGGTGAAACCAAACGTTGGACACTCAGAAGCAGCGTCCGCTTTGACGAGTTTGATCAAGGCTGTGCTGAGCTTGGAACACCGCACAATCCCACCAAACATCAAATTCAACACACCAAATCCCAAGAGTGAGTGTAAGGATTCATTATTCTGAAGAACCTTTTCTGACGCTAGCCCTATAGTACCGTTCCGAAAATATGGCCTCGTTGTTCCAACGACATCCATCTGCTGGCCAGAGGATAAGCAACGAAGAATCAGCATCAATTCCTTTGGTCTTGGAGGATCAAACATGCACGTAAGTTGCTCTTTTCCGTCACTATATGTGAATTTACTAATGATCATAGATGATTGTCGAAGCGTGCCCGCAGAATTGGAACAGTAGCCGAGGCTGGCGACTGAACGACAGCCCTCAGTTATTGCTTTTCTCGGCAAACTCAACGACTACTTTGCAAAAGGTGTCGGAAAATATGCTTCATTACCATTCAACCCATACCGATCGGGCTACCAACATGGCCTATACACTCGCTTGTAAGAGGGACATGCTCCATACTCGCTCCTTTGCGATCGCCTCCTCTGGAAAAGTCTCAGCCATCCCACCACCGCTGAAGATACCAGATGTTACTCCAAGCATCGCGATGGTATTCACGGGCCAAGGAGCGCAATGGCCCATGATGGGATCCAAGTTGATTGAATCCGACCCGGCGTTTCGAAGAGATATGTTGATGTTGGACATTATTCTGCAGCAATGCCGCAATCCGCCCACATGGTCGGTAGTTGCCGAATTGGCAAAGCCACCGGCATCGAGCCGCATGTATGAGGCGGAGATCTCCCAGCCATTATGCACTGCGGTCCAAATTGGCTTGGTCAACGCCTTCAGGCGCGCTGGGATTGAGCCAGCCGTTGTCATTGGCCATTCTAGCGGCGAAATCGCAGCTGCATATGCATCTCGAGGCTTGTCGCTGAAAGAAGCAATTTTGGTGGCTTACTACCGTGGATTTGTGTCAAAAACTGAGAGACAACTGGGAGGGATGGCCGCTGTGGGCATGGGCGCTGCGACGACGGCAAAGCTCTTGTCAAAGGGAGTCGTGATTGCAGCAGAAAACAGCCCCCAATCTACCACCATATCTGGCGACCTGGGCGCTTTGGATGAAACCATCGTCAAGATCAAACAGGCGTGGCCTAACATTGTCGCGAAGAAACTCAAAGTCGATATGGCATACCATTCACACCAGATGATTCCCATCGCCAAGCTTTATGAAGAACTTCTCTGTTCAGAGTTTGGGGAATTCGGCCATCGCGAGCTCCAATGTTCCTTCTACTCGACAGTGACTGGAAAGGTGTTCAAGGGAAGATTCGATCCCTCATACTGGGCAGAAAATATGTCACATACAGTCAAGTTCTCTCCTGCGGCTCAAGAGCTGCTGAAAACCGAGGCCAAGAACTTAATCGTGATGGAGGTTGGGCCTCATTCACAACTGGCTGGCCCGCTTCGCCAAATTCGCACGCATATGAAAGCCAAGTTCGAATACATCTCGACTCTTCTTCGCGACGAGAATTGCACAGAATCCATTCTGTCCACATTCGGACGGCTCTTTCAATATGGTGTCAAAGTCAACTTCTCGGCGATGATTCCCAGCGGATCAGTGTTGTCTGATCTTCCTGCCTATCCTTGGGACCACTCAAAGCACTACTGGAAAGAAAGTCTGCTTTCCAAGGCATTCCGGTCTCGACAATTCCCGCATCATTCTCTGCTGGGCCTGCGAGTCCTCGCCAGCACTCCAATTGAACCCTCTTGGAGAAACGTCCTTGACATTAGAGATGTTACGTGGGTAAAAGATCACAAAGTATACGGTCGCGTCATATTTCCGTTTGCTTGTTACGTGGCCATGGCTGGCGAAGCCATACGACAGCTGAATGGAGGCTCAATGGCTGGATACACAGTAACCCACGTTGGCGTCCAAACGCCATTGATCTTTGACGATGGACAGCTCGTTGAGCTTATCACGACTTTGAAGCGACAGAGGCTTACCGATTCTCTCGATTCCGACGCATACGAGTTTACAATAATGTCTTCTACATCGAGCGAAAAGGACTCCCAGTGGAAGAAACATTGCTACGGTACGATCAAGGCCTGTTCAACACACCCCTCTATTGCCCTAGACAGCAAGATCAGCTCTTATTCGAGAGAAGTGTCAAGTCGTCGCTGGTACGACGCGTTTGAGAGGAAGGGTTACAATTTTGGACCCGAGTTTCGAACACTGTCTAACATGAGTTTTGATACGATATCAGACCGTGCCGCAGCGGAAATCATCAATCCTGATTCGAGAAAAGGGTTCATGATGGATCCAACCGTAATCGATGCTTGTCTTCAGCTGGTTGTTGCCTCAAGTACACGTGGTCTGACCTATCGATTGGATGAGACAGTTGTGCCCACCGTCGTGGAAGAAATGAGTATTTTCCATTGCGACGCCAAGTCGGTGTCTGTCGATGCTTGGATCATGGACAAAAAGAACAATAACGGAGTGAACGGGGTTGCCAATGGCAAGACAGTTATCCAGCTCAAAGGGCTGACGCTATCACCTATACCAAGCGAGATTGAGAAGTCAGAGGAGGCCGAGAAACTTGGAGCTGCCCGCCTAGAATGGACTCCCGACTTTGACTTTCTGGATTATTCTCAGATCACTGATCCACCATCAATCAAATCAGAGGTTCGAATCCTTCTGAAGGAGCTTGTGGAGCTTTGCATTCTAGAATCGCATGATCGGATCCAAGAGTTGGGCGCATCAAATTCGGAGCATCTCAATTTGTACCGAGAATGGATGGATCTGCAGCTTCAGGAAAGATCTTTCCCACCGGCGGACTTGGAAAGATCAACCCGGATTCAGGATATTTTCTGCCAGATTCATGATCTTGAGCCAAGCGACTACCTATCCAAGGCAGTTCATCTGATCTTGAACAACGTCGAGGACATTTTCGTCGGCAACATTAGTCCTCTCGAGCTACTCACCAGAGACGGTCTTTTGGTTGACCTTTACACATCATTCACGTTTCGGCTCTCAAGATTTGTCAAGAATTTGGCTGATTCTAAGCCCCGTCTGCGCATCCTAGAGATTGGTGCAGGCACCGGTGGAGGCACAAACCTAATTCTCCAGGATCTCATCGTTGACGGCGCGAACCCTCCTTACGAGCAATACACGTTTACCGACGTATCGTCTGGTTTCTTTGGCAAAGCTAGCGAGCGTTTCTCTTTTGCTCCAAACATGGAGTACAAAACGTTTGACATCTCTCTTCCACCTGCTGCTCAAGGATTTGAAGAGGAGCTAGGGACATATGATCTTGTTGTTGGGTTCTTTGTGGTTCACGCGACACCGAACCTGAACGAAACTCTTCAAAACATTAAGCAGCTCCTCCGCCCAGATGGCCATCTAGTTATCTGTGAGACTTCCCCGCATCCGAATATTTTCTCATACATTTTCGGTACGCTGTCTGGCTGGTGGCTTGGTGAGCAAGATGGCAGGAAATGGGATCCGAGTGTTGACACCGAACGGTGGGACAAAGAGTTGAGGGCCAGTGGATATTCGGGTGTTGATTGCGTGGTGATGGACGTTGATGGGCCGGACGCACTTGTGTCGGCCATCGTATCCCGACCGGCAACGACGGTGAACCAGGTGCCTTTAGAAGTTGGTGAAGTCACCATCATGTGCTTGGATCCTCAAAATGATCTGCCAAAGCGCCTTTCCGACGAACTTGAATCACGAGGCGCTCGCGCGTCATTCACCACGCTTGGAGACACCCCAATTGCCTATCAACCCATCATCTCGACGGTCGCGCTTGAGTCGGAGGGCATTGATGTCAGAACTTATTTGGAGCAGCTGCAAACTTTCTTCTCTGTCCAGAATCTTACAACAACTCTCTGGCTTCTACCACCCTCTCAAATTGAGTGTCAAAACCCTCACTCGGCAGAGCTGCTCGGATTGATCAAGGGTGTAAGCGCAGAAATGTCATTGCCAAACTTCACTCTGCAGATCAGCTCTTCTGAGAATGCATTCAACCAGCTTGTTGAAAAAGTGTTGCGCAAGGTGGTCATGAACGTTGGTCCTGGAGAGGTTGTTGGCGAAGATAAGCATTTCCTCGTCAACGATGGGACCATCATGGTATCGAGATATCAACCATTCCTGCTAGAGGAAGAGACCGAAAAAGCCTCTAGTACAGTGAACAGTGAGAATGTTGGTCGATGGCTTCAACCAACATCCCCTGGTGCCCTTAGCAGCTTGGCATGGATCGAGCAGGAGATTCCCGGGGGCGCAGACGGCCTTGCCGCTGATGAAGTTGAAGTGGATGTGAATGCCATTGGGCTGAATTTCAGGGTATGTATGACTTCAATTGTGAATTCGTATCTTTTTGCTAATTATCTTCCAACCATAGGACGTTCTCTTTGCTCTCGGGATCATCAAGACTGACGCCGCTGGCTTGGGCTTTGAAGGCGCAGGTGTCATTCGCAAAGTGGGATCAGATGTTGTTGGGCTAAGCGTGGGAGATCGAGTCGCCTTTGTCACCAACGATTGCACATGGACTAGAATGAGACTATCTGCAACAGTTTGTGGGGTATTGCCTGACAACTGGAGCTTTGAGGAGGCAGCCACCATTCCCATCACATTCATGACGGTCATGCATGCATTGATCGACGTGGCGCAATTAATGTCTGGTCAGGTATGTAGCCATGCTGCTTCACGCCAATTATCTGAGTGTCTGCTAATAGTGTTCTTACAGAGTGTGCTCGTTCATTCTGCTTGTGGAGGTGTCGGACACGCAGCGATCCAACTGTGCCAGCTTCTAGGAGCAGAGGTAAGTTTACACATCTATCATCCTATTTGTGCACAAACTAACCTCACCAGGTCTTTGTCACCGTCGGTAATGAGGACAAGGTTCGATACACACATAAAGAGTTGGGGATACCGATGAATCGTATCTTCAATTCTCGGGATGATTCATTTGTCTCGGGCATCATGCGAGAAACAAATGGCCAAGGTGTGGATGTCGTGCTGAACTCCTTGTCTGGAAACTTGCTACACGCATCGTGGAACTGTGTTGCTGAATTCGGCAAAATGATTGAGCTCGGAAAACGAGATGCTCAAGGCTTTGCTAAGCTCTCGCTTGAGGCGTTCTTGTCTTGCAGAACTTACAGCTCGATTGACGTATTGCAGCTACTTGCGAAGCGGCCAAAGCAAGGCACCAGGTGAGCTTTTATCCCAATACCTACATCCCACTGCCATATACTAATAACTATGTCAGGCTATTCCAGCGAGTCATGCGGCTCTGTTCGTCGGGGAAGATTCAGCCTATCCCACATCAAGCCTTTTCAGCATCCGATGTCGAGCTGGGCTTCCGAACTCTTCAGCGCGGGGCCCATATTGGCAAACTTGTCGTTAGCATCCCACAGAACCCTTCCGAATTCGAAGCCGTCGCTGCTCGCAATGAGACGCAGTTTGACCCAAAGGCTTCATACCTGCTTACAGGCGGACTCGGCGGCCTTGGAAAGTCGATGGCCACTTGGATGGCCGAACGAGGAGCGCGCGACTTTGTCTTCCTCTCACCAAGCGCTAGGTCGACCTCTCACAGTGCATACATCCGAGAACTAGAAAGCATGGGATGCAAAGTGCACCCCGTATCTGGCAAAGTGGAAGACATCGGCGATGTGAAGACGGCTCTAGCCGCTGCAGGTGGTCCCATCAAGGGCGTGGTTCATTTGGCAATGAAGCTTAAGGTAATGACATCCCATTCCACTACGTAATGGATACCCTTTGCTGACAATGACTTAGGATATGTCTTTTCAATCGATGCTCCCCAGTGACTGGGGTACCGTCATGGCGCCCAAGGCGGACGGTGCGGTCAATCTACATCAATCATTACAGGAAGCTGGTCAAGATCTGGACTTCTTCATCTTAACCAGTTCCATGGCTGGCGTCATGGAAACCCCAGGTCAGGCCAACTACCATGCATCCAACAGCTTCCTCGAGTCATTCGCTCAACACCGCCGCAGCATTGGACTGCCAGCTTCGGTGATTGTGCTTCCGGCAATTGGCGACGTCGGATATGTCGCAGCAGATGAGAGATTGAAGAGATACTTTGCTCCTCAGAATGCAATCCTTTATGAGAAGGATCTTATCAAGTATTTCGAGCACGCAGTACGGAATCAGATGCTGCATGGTCGCAACGATGAAAGGAAGCGCTTTTTTGGTACCTGCAGAGATGATGGAGTAGTCTACATGGGATTATTGTCGCCTACACCGCTGAGCGATGCCAAGTGTCAAACTGCATGGCGATACGATCCACGCATGGGCTCCTATCACAATGCCAAAGACAAGGCGCAATCGCAAGCGACTTGCGGGAGCTTGAAGAGCCGAATGGCCAAGATCTTATCGGATGTCCAAGTGAACCCTTCCATGCTAAAAGAACAAGACACTATCTTGCAACTTGCCACGCTGATTGGAGGACACTTGTTCTCTCTCATGATGAGGGAGGAAATGGCGGTGGAGAACTTTTTGGAACAACCGTTTCGGCAAATGGGCCTGGACTCCATGGTGTTACTGGAGCTGCGTGGCTGGTGGGCGGAGGCCATCGGGATCCCCATAAGCCCTGTGGAACTGGCGGGGAAGACGAACTTGAAGGAATTGGGCGAATGTGCCGCCAGAAAACTGTATAAACGATTTTCTTCTGTCTAGATTATGATACCATGTTCCAATACCATTCCAAATTTAGTATGACAATAGGCTGTTGGTCATGACTCGCGTGCTATTGTGACACCACTCCAGATTGCCAAGTTCCGAATCGACGAGTTCGGCGCTCTCGAAACGTGGAAGATGCATTTGATGGCTTACGAATGTGAGGCTCAACACACAAGACGGCTAAACGCATCGCATTTCTACAACCAAATGTAACCCCTTAAGCTGGAATGGTTGTAAATGAGGTCACCATATTCGGCGTTCAAAGCTCATCCTCTGTTGGTTCCAAGAGTTTGTTGCATTTCAAGCCCGCCAGATTTGTCAGCCCATGTCATCATACCCAACCAACATACATTGCGTGCTGCGAGGGGTACCGAGTCGGCGGGGGAATAAGCCGAACCTTGAATGGGTTGCATCGGGATTTAAAGATCCATATATATGGAGCATTTGCAGTCGGCATTATTCTCCCCTGTCCCTGCTTCTCCAGCATCTTACGCATTGAAGTAGTTCGATAAGGTTGATCTGTTCCGAGATACACATCATACACATACGTACACAATGGCTGCCACAGACCCCGGACAGGTAAGTCCCCAGCCCAGACTTGGGTATGGCTTTGAGAGAGGAAGACGACCGGCACTGACGATTTTACCTTTACAGAACTACCACCAGAATGGCCGCTTTACGCGCCCAGAGAGTACCTTTAGAAATTCCATTTCCAGAGATCCCAATTCACAGTTCCCAGCTGAGAAGGGCCGCTATGCGCTATACCTTTCTCCTAGCTGCCCATGGGTATTTGCTCCTCGCTGCCTCTTTATGGACAATGCTCAAGCTAACCGAAATACTCAGGCCCATAGAACCCTCATCGTGCGACTTCTAAAGGGGCTAGAGGACTTTGTCGATGTATACCTATTGGAGACCTACATGGGCCCCGAGGGATGGTTCTTCAGCGGCAAGAATGAATCTCTGCCCGAGGATCCTGTGTACGGATTCAAGAAGATCAAGGATCTCTACCTCAAGGCAGACCCCAACTATGTCGGCCGATACACGGTCCCAGTGCTGTGGGACAAAAAGGCAGGCGTGCCAGTAAACAACGAGTCATCGGAGATCATCCGCATGTTCTACAGCGAGTTCGACGATCTTCTCCCAGAGCACCTCCGCGAGGTGAACCGATCCGGCGGTGGCTTATATCCAGAGAACCTTCGAGCGCAAATCGATGAGATCAACGGCTGGGTCTATGACACAGTCAACAATGGCGTGTACAAGGTCGGTCTCTCCAAGACACAGGAAGCATATGACGAGAACATCGGCTTGCTCTTCAACTCGCTCGACCGTCTCGAAGAAATCCTCAGCCACGGCAAGCCGTACCTACTCGGCGACTCGATAACCGAAGCGGATGTCCGACTGTACACCTCGCTTATCCGCTTCGACTCGTCGTACTACACCATCTTCCAGTGCAACCTCAAGATGATTCGACATGATTATCCCAATCTGCACCTGTGGCTTCGAAAGCTGTACTGGGATCAGGATGTAGAGGGGCCACTGCGCGGTGCATTCTACCGATCGACGAATCCGTTCATCGCGAACTACGGCATCAACTACGTGGCGTCGCGCAGGAGGGTCGTGTACGGCGACGAGGGTCCGTTGATTGTGCCCGCTGGACCCAAGGTGTTGGTCGAGCCTCTGCCATAAGCGTTGATCATGGAGGGGGGAGTATCATGTGTACTTTAATTAAGCCATTGTTGTAATCAATAGATTTTGCTGAATGTGCAGACACGAAGCCTTGTGAATTTGAGCTCTCAGAACACGCCGCCGTCCACACGGACCGAGCGCCTCAATCCTCGATCCCCTCTGAAGCGTGAATGGTTTAGTGGTAAAATCCATCGTTGCCATCGATGGGCCCTGGGTTCGATTCCCAGTTCACGCAGTAGATGTTTCTTTTCCTCAGTAGCATTGTCTACACCTTTAATTTTTTTTAGTAAATGAGAACTTATTGTTCATCTTTTGTGGCTGTAATCGGACTTCCGTTCTCTTAGCAGGCTTCAATTGTATTCTCTTCAGCGTCCACTAAGCAGTGAACTTATGATTATAGATGATTTATTCAGAGGATTGTCTCTGGCTTTCTTCGTCCATTTAGCATCGCTTCATTCCGTAAAACACATCAATCAAAGTTTATTATTTGCCAAAAAGGAAATCATTCTCTATTAGATCACTTTCTAGAAGCTTAGAATTCTTCCTTTAGATGGAAATGGAAGGCACAATCAAGCCTCTAGGTTAGCAACTGCCAGTCTGCCCCCCAAAGTTGCGGAACGGGCCGCCAACTGCCCTAAGAAGATGTTCGTAGTGGGGGGCAATGGGACATGAAGATGGAAATATCACATAGTCAACAACATAGATATTTGACTAAAGCCTGAACTCTGATCTATTAAATCTATTTTGATAGTATCTAAGATCATGCCTTCTTCAAACCTTCATTCGCCAGTTTCGCCCGATGCGCCAACGCCCACTTTATACCCTGTGCAACAACAGCATCATGGTCAACAACTGGCTGAAACCGAAGCCTTTCCCTTGCCTTCTCAGAGTTAAAAGTATTGTTGTGAATGCAATAATGGAGGGAAACTCTGCGCAGCTCTATGGGTGGTTTGACAATATTGAGAGTGAAAATCCACAGCAGCCACTCGACCATATTTACCATCACAATCATGACCCAAGCAGGTATGATCATCACGTCCTTCAGCGCATCCTTGCCCCGCACGACCTCCCAGATCAATCTGTTGTGGTACCAGAATGAGACAGGAGCGCCATCGGAGATGTTGAACGCTTCTCCATCCACTTTCCCCGAAGCTCGACTAGGATTCAGCAGTGCCTTTGCTGCGAGAAGGTGTCCCAAGGCGCCATTATCTGCCGACACAACTTCCATAATGTTTTCGCCTTGTCCGATCTGGACCAGCTTCTTGTTGCCAGAACACATGTTGAGCACTTCGTCTAGACCTTGCGACTGTCGCTCTCCATAAACGTGTGCCAATCGTAGCACAGCAGTGCGCAGCCGAGGATTACTCGCTTTTTGAA
Source organism: Hypomyces rosellus (assembly GCA_011799845.1). Lineage (NCBI taxonomy): Eukaryota > Fungi > Ascomycota > Sordariomycetes > Hypocreales > Hypocreaceae > Hypomyces > Hypomyces rosellus. The sequence goes on along the minus strand of WWCI01000002.1, from coordinate 5,355,519 downwards.
CGAGAAGGTCTCCAATGGCCTTGGTGCGATTGTACTGGTCCGATTTGTCCGACTCTGGCCATAGTGGGTGCGTCTCTGGCACATTGGAAAGAGGAGGGGCAGCGTAGACATCGATTGTGGAGGTGTACACCAGTGCCTTGACGGAGTCGCTTTCCGTGGCGATGTTAATCACGGTTTTCGTCCCGTCAATATTTGTAGCAATGAATTCGGAAAAGCGGTAAAATGGTAGTGAAGCAGGTGGCGACGCAGTATTGAAGATGACCGAGGGCTGTAGCTTGTCCACCAAGGCTCTTAGTCCAAGAGCATCTCTGACATCGCCTTCGATGTATGTCGCCTGGTCGTGCAGATTGTGATCAGGTTTACAATCCAAGACGTAGACTGCACCAAATTCCCTGTCTTCCAAAAGATGCTTGACGATGTAGTATCCGACAAAGCCGCAGCCGCCAATCACCAGAGTAGTCCCGAGCCCACCGGGCGCTGTTGATTGTACAGTCATTTTGGTGAAGGTGTTGAAGCACTGGTTGTATCTAAGGTATTAGCTTGAAGTTGGGGTAGGGATGGTTTTATCTGATTCTCAGAAGCTGTCTAGAGTGACATCGCGACGTCTGTTTTAGATAAAAAAAATCGGTAGCGCATGCAACACCACGAGAAAGCGGGGTTATTAAAGATCCCGAGCCGAGTGAACTAATCTATTATGGGTAACTGAGATGCGGAAATTCTTCCGATCTGTAGTCTGCCGAGGGATTGAGAGATCAGTGGAGATGGGAGAATTATAGAGAAGCAGCAGTTTACATGTGCATGTGGCGATATGAAAATAATCTTCTGATAATCGTCTACAACAATGTAAAACATAGTCTTGTAGATGAGCAAATGACTGTTGGGAAAAAAAGTAGAAGCTCCAAACGGCCAGGCATCTCTTCGTTTTAATGTAACGGAGGGCACATTTGGAACTAGTGGAAGAATATGTGGCTTGAATATCCCTTGTAACTAGAGTTATCATATCTGCGGATGCATACTGTCGTGAGTGGAGAGATACAGAAACTTACCATAGAGTGCAATCAGGTAATGCTCTCGTTCATCAAATGTGCCACGTTTCGAGTTGAACAGTACTGTGACGAGCTTGAGTGCGGAGTCTGAACATCTACTGTGATTCGTACTAATTTTCCGGCAAGTCATTGAACCGCCGCAGTCTCATCTTTCTAGTGTGAATGTAATCGAAGGACAGCTGAGTTCGTTTCGCCATGGACCAGAGAAGAGAGATTACAGTCTTCATGTTTCAATTGCTTACATACGGAATAGGTAGGTTCATGTCTTTTCTCAGAAATCCGAACTTATTCATCTTCGAGTGATTTAATAGGTACGTTCAGTCAGTGCCTCGTGCTCCAAGAAACGGACTTAAGTTTCTATGTTGAACAGTATGTTGTGGATTCAAGGTGTGCTAATGCGTCACTGCAAAGGCAATCACTTTCATCGTCGCTGCTTGAGTGGGCCTGAACGTTGGTTAAGGCGCAATTTAAGAGCGACTGGAATCAACAGTATGCCCATCTAGCAAGATTATGACAAAGGTTGATGCCTATTTAGAGAGGAAGCAGTTGCTTCTATACGAATCTCCTAATGAATCTGGCGCCTGTTACGAACCGACCTTGGTACGGACCAAGGAGTACGTGACAACTCTATGGAACGTTCGTTGAGAAAAACCCGAATTTTACGCCAGACTGAACAATCTTTGCAAACACTAAAAACGAGATGAGTTAGGAGGAGCAGGATGGAGGTGGGTTGGTAGAGCCTGGAGTAGATAGGGCTAGCAAATCTCAATAAAACAGGATACTATATCTCTGGTTTAACCTCATCGCGGAAAAAGATCTCGTAGGATGGAGCTTCAGTCAACGATGACTGCCTTCCCTTAGTTTGTTCGCTGTGTACTGAAGTCTGCCACCCAAATTACCGAGCACCATTGCCGCAATCCTCATCATTTCGTATGTGGGGATGACATCACATTGATGTGGTGTATATTGAACCGTAAATTAAATTGACGACTAAGACACATCCTGCACCATCAATGTGAGCCAGGACCACCCAAAGCCGCATTCTTAACTAAACCGTGGCGTGATCCACGGGGAGCTTGGGAGTTGAGCTGTTACCCACCCAACTGAATAGATACTATCATTAGCATGAAAGGCTAGAGCCTGACTGGTTAGAAGATTGTTAATGCAATCGGTTGTGAACATTCTTCAAGTTGAGCATAGACGATGGAGAAGACACCCCTAGGGGTAGTCAGAAGAATATTCTCATCAATATGGAAGGGGTTGGTTACGCTCAGGATATAGAGTTTGTAATGGTACAACTTACTTATATCTGCTTGTGCCATGTTATGTAGTAACCAATCATATCTCATATACATAGTAATCGCTTTAATGTTATGGGCAGTTAGCTAGAACTAGCTAAAATGCAGGAGGCCTACTACTTCCCATTTGCCGGATTGCAACTGATCATATGCCGATTATAGGGTCTGTGATTTAAATATTGCTATCATAATATAACATCCATAGCAATTTCTCAAATTGAACGGCCTTCACCAGCCTTCACCAGCACAAAATGTGAGCAGGAATGGATGATCATACCCCTAACATGTTAACTAGTCCCCACCGGCTCCGCAAGATCGACCTCTTGCGTGAGAAAAACATTGGCAAGTACATGCCGCTACCACAGCTTGTGGCTGTTGGCGACCAGAGTTCAGGCAAATCGTCTCTGTTGGAGAGCCTGACAGGTATACCATTCCCACGCGGTCAGGAGCTCTGCACCCGGTACGCAACTCAGATTACCCATCGTCGTGAGGAACATTCGCGTATCAGTATCAGCATTATCCCTGGACCGCATGCATCAGAGACGGAAAAGGAGAACCTGAGAGCATACTGCAGAGAGGTGCACACGACCGCACAGCTCCATCTCGAATTCCCAAATATATTAGACGAGGTCATTGCTTTGTATCCAAGAACTAGACCGAAACTAACAGTATACATCGAAGGTTAACGCACGGTTAAATATTCGAACAAGTATAAACCCGACTGGTACTAAGACCTTTACTGAAGACGTTCTCAAAATCGAGAAATGTGGTCCGAAAGAGGACTACCTCACTGTCATAGATGTACCTGGCATCTTCCGCCTTACAACAACAGGAGTCACGACGGAGAAGGATAAAGAGCTCGTGACGAGCATGGTTAAGAAATATATCAGAGACAGCCGAACTATTATCCTTGCCGTTTTGCCCTGCAACGTCGACGTCGTAACACAGGAAATTTTGGCTCTCGCAGAGGACTACGACAAAACTGGCGAGCGCACCATTGGCGTTCTCACTAAGCCGGACCTGGTAAAAGAGCGTTCTGCCAAAGCCGTTGTCTGTAATTTGATAGAGGGGAAGCGCAAGCCGCTCACACTTGGCTACTATGTTGTTAGGAATCGCGGCGGCGATGATGATCAACAAGACGACGGTGCTGACATTCACGAACGCGAAGAAATGTTCAAAGAGGACCCCTGGTGTCAGCTCCCTAATGATAGAATTGGCGTTGCTGCATTGCGAGAACGACTGCAGGAGCTGCTTGGTCAAATCACAAATAAGGCCTTCCCTCAACTTCGTGCGGAGGTGCGTCAGATGCTTGCAGAGTCCCAAGAGACCCTGGACAAACTCGGCACTCCTCGGCAAACTGAGCGCGAGCAACAGCGATTTCTCGTGGCTACAGCAGGTAGCTTTCAGGGCATAGTTCGAGCCTCTCTAGACGCCCATTACACGACACACGAAGCATTTTCAAATAGCGAGCTTCGTCTTATGACAGCAGTCGTCAATGCCACGGAATGCTTCAACGCAAAGTTCATGGGCTTCGCGCATTCATATGTATTCTGTACGTTGGGCACCAACGATACGAATGACGATGATGAACTGAATAATAATGAGAACGGCGACGATGACGACGAAATTGACGGCCCTCAGGATGCGGAAGAGTGCCCTGATCTTGAGAAGATCATTGTCACGAACTGGACCACGGAAGCGCCTAAAGAAGGCATCATGCAGTCGATCAATTGTCTATATCGTCGCAGTCGGGGCCTTGAGTTGGGAACATTCGGTCCAGGCCTCCTCTCTAGTGCCTTCCATGACCAATCGACGAAATGGGAGCCTATGACGAGACAGTATCTCAGCAGAATCATATTGATAATCCACAGCTTCATCCTCAAGGCTCTGGAACAGGTCTGCATAGATGCAAGGGTCCGCGAAGAACTTTTATCCGGCATGATGAACGAGCTCCTTGCTAGATATAGTGGCGGAATGAAACAAGCAATCTTCCTGGTCGAAGTTGAAAGGGAGAAAAGGCCATACACGCTAAACCATTATTTCAATAGCAATCTACAAAAGTCTCGTGGAATTCGGATGAAAGAAGCCTTGAAAAAGCATGCACGGAAAGAAGATAGCAGCATATGGGCCTCCCTTATCGTCAACCTTGACAGCATCTCATCCGCTGTAAGTAACAGAAGTAACGCAGAGCATACGGCAGAAGAGATTCACGATATTCTACAAGCCTATTACAAGGTTGCCCGCAAACGATTTGTGGATAATGTCTACCACCAGGCCGTTGACCACTGCCTCCTTTCCGGGTCTATGAGCCCCCTCGCGCTATTCACCGAGCAATGGGTGCTTCAATTAGACACCGAGAGTCTAGCCGCTATAGCCGGGGAGTCACGTATGGTCAGAGATAGAAGGGACAAGCTGAAGAAGAAGATTTTAGACTTAGAAGCTGCAATGGATATTCTGAAATGATGGGACGCCGCCATGTAAAATTATTATCAAGTCTCTTAGGTCTACAAAAGTTGATATAAATTCAGCCCACGCCCTGTAAAGGCGCTCTGCAAAAGCGCCCTTCACCACCTTACTGTAAACGGTAAGGTTTGTGTCTCTTTTACACAACTTGATGTGTTTTGTACGTCATTCAAGCCAAAGGGAAGACGCCTTCGCGTTTGCAAAGGCTTAGTAGGTTTGATAGACTCTGCGCAACAGGTTAGCGAATAGTGAAGAATAGAAGAGTAGGCCTCCCAATGAGGCAACTAGTTAAGTCAGCCTCGATAATACGAGAATTAGAATTTGCCTAGAGTCCCTAAGGCAAAGCCTCGTGCTATAACCCAGCCGTTAATATTGATTGGCTTATATGAGCCTTAAATCCAGAGACTGTGTTGCGCAACAACAGATTCGTTTGCAATAAATCCTAAGGGGCAACCCCGACGTCTTCTCTTAATTGTTTCTTCTCACATTTAACATACAGATAAATCACACTAAACGAGTCACACGCCAAAATGCCTAGCTGCGACTGCGGTCGCACCTTCAAATGCAACACTGCTGTTGCTCAGCATCGACGCGATGGAGCTGGTAGGTTTCTGTGCGAACTTTGCGGCATCTGCTGCAAAACAACTTTTCGCCTCGGAATACACATGAAAAATCTACACTCGCAGTATAACTGCCTCGAGTGCACCAGGTCTTTCATTGGAGAAGCGGCGCTGAATAATCATTTGGCAATAGACCATCATGTTGAGTTCCGCTGTTGTGACTGTGATCGAAGTTTTGTGAACTCACAGGCCCTGGATCAGCACTTGAGGGACAAGGTTCACAAATTTGGACGACCAAAAAGCCCTTACTGCGAAGAGTGCAAACGGGGATTCGGGAATGAGAAGGCTCTGCAACAGCACATGGATTCCGTGGTTCATCGCCCTATCAGCAAGATCCGATGCATTGCCGGAAAGGATGGCTGTAAGGCCAAGTTCTCATGTCCTTCCGCCATGATCCATCACCTTGAAAGCGGACGCTGTTCTTCTGGCCTTGACCGAGAGCGACTGAACTCTCTAATTATCAAGCACGACACTGACCGTGCCATCTCCAGTACGAATAGTGTCTTTCAGATGCTATCTGACTCAGCTCCAGCCAGTGGACCGACAAGCCCCGGAGCGTGGACGCCGAGCACAGAGACAGGCGGCGTCCTATTGACACCTACAAGCAGTGGAACCATTCTGCCCTCTTTGCTCAATACTGCTCTCATCAGCTACTCAAACACCCCAAGCGAAGACGGGTCATTGCGCTGCCCCCTCTGCCCACAAGACCACCGAGCATTTGCCACCTCTGGAAGTCTCAGGAGCCACATGAACTCCCCCGCTCACGCGGTGAAGATCTTTCACTGTCCTTTGAATATTCTTGATCCCTATTTTAAGAAGCGGAGGGGCAAGAAGGAGAAGCATTTCTCAACACTGAGCGGACTCGCACAGCATCTCGAAAGTGGCGCTTGTGCAGGTGGGAAGTCCGGTTTGGAGGCGGCAGCTGCGTATATGGAGAATAAACTAAAACCCATGGGATTGTCTGTAAAACTCCTCTGCTAATATGTGGGCGTGGGATTATAGTCATTCAAGGGGGGCCCGTATCGAGATATGAACCCGCTTAGTTAGCCTTAATACGTATGAGAATGATAGCACTCACATCCAAAAAAATCTACCTTGCATTTCAGAAAAGCTACTTGTAACATTCACCGGTGTCCTCGGGGCTCTCATTATCAGTAGCATGAAACGCCATGAAACTTAGATTGTCATTGACGATATCCTTTCATCATCGGCCTTGGATATAACGGTAAAATATCAACGCTAAAATGAAAGCAACGGAGAACCCAGAGTGACTTGATAGCAGACTGTTACCTCAAGAAATGCCTTGCAAAACGCACAGCATTCACTGTAACTGCCCATCTCATGTGACTATAGCATTCTCTACATCCTTGTCGGCGAGGTGTGCTATAAGGGCTAGAACTTCCCTGTCTAGTGACTATTTGATCTCAGCTCTTTGGTCTTTAGCTTTCGATTAACGCAACAGATACTTCTGCTACTAAGGCATCAAAATGGGGTTCGATTGTGGTTTCGACATTTACCCACGACTTGAAGCGACTGCTGTGAACAAACAGTCCTACCAACGATTTTCCGACGAAATAATCGATACTTTTCAAGACACCTACGACAAGGACGGAAGACGTCCAGGTGGCAAAGTTCTGACTTTGCCGGATGATCCTGTTCAAGGCGACAAGGTTTACATCCAGTTCATGGTCGGCGAGTGCCCGCACATACCTTGCAACCCGGAGCGCTGTGACTACTTCCTCCGTTTCAGCTCCAAGGTCAGCGGGCATCTGACAACTCCCGCCGAACCGTATATTGAAAGCGTATACAAGATTGCACGCAAACACTTTGGTATCAGGGTCCATTTCTGGCATGAATTGCATGAGACCAACGATGAAAGGCAATGGGGCTATTATGACTGGCAGCAAGTGTATGATGCGGATAGAGGGCTTAGGGAGCTGGAAAAGGGGCAGGATCAGGACGAGACCAATCGTCCGAATGATGAACCGACCGGCTCTTCTATGGCTGCGCCGAAGGCTTGAGGTTGGTAGGACACTGTATCTAACAACGTCAGAACGCGGATACTATTGTAGTAGTGATTATGAAGTCGACAAGGTTCCGGTGCAGATGGACATGGTCTGGCGACGGCAGCGTACATCAAGTCGCTCATCGTAGTACTAAGTGAGCCTGTGTGTTAAGGTAGTCTGCAGCCCAAACTTCAGGAGAAACCAAAGTACCCTTAAGCATTATATTTCATTCTTGTTCCGTACGTATTTAGTATTGTATTGCGTGCAGGCAAAGCGAAACTCTAATAACAAACCTTCGCTTTCACAAACAGCAAAGAACCAAGATACCAATGCCTTGTTCCGGAGTCTCGTTAAGGCTACCAATTATTTACACTAATTCACTTATGTGAGGCGTTTGCGGCGTTTGCGGCGCGTTGTATGATTCCCATGACCTCAAAGCAGCCACATCGAGCTGAAGGGTCAACCCCGCTCACTGTTCACGTCATGAGGAAACACAACATAACTTGCTTCCTCCACGCTCTTCAAGCTCGTTTCACTGAGACATACCATGTTAGACGCAATCGAAGCATCACACCTCATGCCCTTTGATCATACAGCTGATACGACGAATACTATAACCACAGAGATGGCATCCGACTCCTCTGCTGCAGTGGTCGATGCACGGCCTGAATTATCGTGAGTTCACCAGTATGCGTTTCATATCATGCCTTTAAACTAATTTCTACAGTCCCTATGCAACCCCGGGTGTTATATTTCGTATGCGGCCTGACTGTCAACTTTACATTCCGCCCCATTTGCTCGTCAAGAGTCCGAAACTGGCCTCCATGTATGCACAAATGGCCCTTTGTTCTGTCGACATTTCTCCTGATGCTGGCCATGTGCTTGTTCATTACCTGTTCACCGACGCCTACCAGTGTCTCAGGCCAAAGGGCTCGTCGCCTCACGAAAAAGCGGTTGCCGAATTCCTCACAAGTATTCGTGTTTACGCCGCTGCCCGGACATTCGAACTGCCGTCTTTGGAGAAACTTGCCAGACTCCAAATGCAGAGACTGGGTGATGAACTCCGCGTTCCCTTGGTATTCGATCTGGTGCGGAATGCATATCCAGACCCAAGTTTGGACGATGTGTGGATCAGCGACTATCTCAAAAGCCGACTAAGAACTCTCTTCGTGAACTCTGCAGAACCAATGGAGCATAGCTCGACTAACGAGGGCAAAACCATCTCAATCAGTGACATACTCTTTAAGAGCATGTTCGAATTGTTGTGCGAAAATACTACTTCGCTTCGCGACAAATCTAATCAGCCTTTTAGGCATGCGTCAGAACCGCATGAGAACGAACCACCAGCGAAATCAGAAAACTTGCCGATTGAGCCTCTGTGGAGTTCCGAAGATTCGAAAAAGGATCAGACTATGGCGGGTGAGGCGAAGAGGGTTAAGAAGAAGAAGAAAAGTAACAGCGTCGTGGATCCAACGACTGAGCTACCAGAGGCTTATCCGGAAGTAGTGGTCGAGATTGAGGAAGATAAGAACCATGACCTTGAGGAAGGATGGAACCTTTGGGCAATTAAAGCGAAAGTCAAAGATCAAGAATCCCCAAGCAACTGATTTTGTTTTGTAAAATAAAAACGACCTTGACTGAGGAGGTAGTGCTGCTAGTCGAGCTTGCGCCGCGGGAGATAGCTGAGCAGGACATTGTTGAGGTCGGCTTTTTCCCCAAAGGCGGACTAGAACATACTGACTGTTGCTTTCTTCGGGCAGACCATTAGACAATACGGCTGAATAGGAAGATTGGGGTAAGATTGTAAGATGCGGTTGTTGTTTGGCAACCAATAAATAAATAATGTGGTAGATATTTACCCTTATCTAGCTATAGTAGGTAGAAATGCAACAAGCCGGCACTAAGATAAACGGCGGTGATTTCACAGATCCAAATACCGTATTGGCTGGATATTTCATTCATCTTAATCGAGTATGATGGAGAAATACGCCAAAGTGAGCCAACTACCCTTATAAACACTTGGTACCGTCACAGTAATTGCTATAAACATTATTGGCCCTATCTTTTGCCCTGCTTAGCGTAGGGGTATGACCGTCCGTCACAGAGTGAGAATACAGAAAAGATGACTGCTGCTTATCAGGATGCCGTTTGCACTGGAGCTCCAAGCTTGTGCTAACACAGCTACTAACGTGAAATGTATTAATAATATCTGTCATCTCCTGTCAACCTCAGTTATCTTTTCAATTAACACCTCCGAAAATAGACCAGAACGTTATTCTTTCTTCACCTTTTTGCTCTTCTTGATTTTCTTCACTATTTCCATAGTCTTAATATTCCTGCAAGACTGATTTCGATTCTCTTCAGCATTAGCAGGCATGGATTGTAGTCCTGGAGAAGTAACGGAAACCTTCTGTAGCTGCTGTAAGTTAGTTAGTCGACGTACTACCTAGTATTACTCAATCAAATCTCGGCATGCACATTTTGAATGCCAGGATGCTTATTCAGCCGGATTATCCCCGTGCTCCTCCATTGAGCAGTGGCAGGCTGGTCTCCAAAACGAGATTTCCAGTCCAAGCATTGGTCGTCAGGCCACATTTCGTATATGTGATCAACAGCTTCCATCGTGTTCGGGTGGGCTACGTTAATTCGATTAACATGCCGGTTTCCCATATCACCCTTTATGATAGGCTCCTCAATCGATTGGTAGTAGGTTTGCCCGGATGGGTGGAATCGTTGGGGAGGAGGACGCGACAACACAGTCACCAAATCACCTCCAGCAATGTACCAGGCAAACACGGCTGAGGCACCGTGAACATACTTGGACCAGGCATTCGGCGTCTTTTCCTTTTTATGACATCGCGGATTTTCCGAATCCATGAGAGGTCCCATCGCTGCTGTCAGTGTCTGCATTCCATGTTGGGAAGCCCAACGCTGGGCGGTTCCGCACTGCACGCCGCTCCACAGCACCTGACGGTTCGGCAACCAACTGTGCCGCAACTGTCGGTAGACCTCTTCACTTTCCTTCATTGTGAGAAACGTCAAGATGATTGCGCCGATCGCCGACGGAGGCGGTGATTGTTGATTCCACAGCTTTGGGGCCATAATGAATTGATCATCAGTCATTGATGAGTTCCAAGTTGCGCTGCTATTAGCAATCCAGATTCAATCACTTGATCCCAAAAAATAAGAATTTAACAATCGCCACAACAGCTTAGGTTGCTATATATATTGTAAATAAACCACATAAACACATAACGCTTATATATCAGTTATCATCTGGCTTAGCGTGTTTCTTCATGGCAACTCTGACGATGTTTCGTTGGAAACTCTTTTTTTTATTTTAAAAATAACGCCGACCTGATTATGGTTTATTAGTATTTTAAACCCTAAATACGCGACCATCCATCTTTTCTTGCAGGCGCAATTGTGCTTAGTGATGTGACTGCTCAATCATAATTGCTTCATGTGGCCTTGTCCTCTATGGCGCAGATCGAGGTGTATTACAATGCAGTTTTCCACAAAAGAACAAGAAGAGAGAAAAAAATCGCCTGAAATAAGGTGAGGATTCAATTAACATAGTACAGATTACAATTAAAATTACAATTTGTTTATCATCGCCCGGCGGTTTTGGCCGAAGGGCAACTTTAGCTAGTTAGATATACGTTTCCCAAAGCCTTGTCATGTATCCTGAAAAAATGATACATATGGTATGTCTCTTGAATTAATTGAAATACTTCTTCTACAAGTATGAACTATTAAGTCGCTTTACTGCTTATTCTGTACAATAACCACGATGTTGATTTTACATTAAATTTGTTAATGCCGGATTACTATCAACTCGGGCCCTAGTCATTGAGTTCAATGATCTCTCCATCATGTGGATTATAAACCATTATCATGTCATACTCGTTTAAAACTCGTAATTAGTACGTGTTCGATACCAAATCCTGACGGAATTCGTTCACTAGTATTTCCACGTCGCTGTGGGTATCTATGCTGGAGCTAAGATGATCATTTAGTCGTCCTTGACTACACCCTCCTCTTCAACCCTTTAGGTTCTCGCCCCCCAGATCAATAAGCCCCATTTCACGGCATATTTCACTCTTTGCTTACCACCAAGAGCCATGCGAGGGCCGTCAGCCGGAGCGGTGCGATGGCTGCTCCTCAGCGACCTCCACTTTAAGCACCATGACCTGGACCGGGTGCGGCAGACGGCGCAGTGGATCGTTGCGGAGGCAGAGCGAAACCAAGTCAGGCGGGCGGTGGTGTGCGGCGACCTGCTGACGAGCCGCACGATGCAGTCGACGCATGTGCTGTCTGCGTGTTACCGCTTCATCGGCCTCCTCAGCGAGGTCGTGCCGCGAGTCCATATCGTGCTCGGCAACCATGACCTTGCCTACCGCCGCGACTACCAGACCACCGCGCTTGACGCCCTCAATATCAGCCGCTTGGCTCCATACGTATCGCTGCATAGCGGCATCGCCCACCACGAATGGGACGGCCGGCGCGTTTTGCTACTGCCGTTTCGCGAGGAGCAGGACGAGCTGACGGAGGCTGTGGCTACTCTGGACCCCAATGAGGCGAGTAAGACGGTTGCCTTTGCCCATCTCGCCATCAACAAGGCCATCATGCAGCGGTATGTGGTCGGTGCTGGCGTCGACAAGCTCCGCGCGGAGAACTCCATCACGCACCGCGGCTTGATGGGCCCGGATCGGTTTGCCTCGCTGGCTCGAACGTTCACGGGACATTTTCATAGTCACCAGACCATTACCCAGGAACAATTCGGCCGCAACAAAGTCCATCTGCGAGGCAGCGTCACGTACCTGGGCTCACCCTTGCAGCTGAGCTGGGCCGATCTCTACGACGAGCAGCGGGGCGTCGTCTTGTTCGATCCGGAAACACTTGAGCACGAAATGCTCATTAACCCGCATGCTGTCGGCTACACAACGGCCGACCTGCGGCAAGTTCTCGACGGCCAGGTTGATGAGGGTGTCGTGACGGACAAGCATGTCATGCTCATCGGCGAACTTACCCGTCTTAAGTACGTCACGGCTCGCGACAGGCTTCTCTCGCTAGGCGTGCGAAGCGTGCGGAACTGGACTCCCATGGGCTTTGCCTTGCACGCCGACCGCCCGTCATTTGGTGGCCTCGGCGCATCGGTGCCAGCGAGCGACGCCGCTGTCCAGCCCTCGGACGTGCCCGCCAAGGATAAGACAGGTTCAGACGCAACGAGTGACGGTGTTTCGGGTTCAAACCCTGGCGCTGAACCTTGGACTGCAACACTTAATCTCGCCTTGGAAGCTCGCGAGTATGTCAAGTCGCTGGAGCTGGACGAGTCTCTCCTCTTGCGACAAGATGAGTTGGTGCGGGTTGGCCAGCGAATGATCCAAGTCTCCCGCGAGATCGCAGACCAGGATGGCGAGGCCGAGATTAAGCATCGAGACTTCCTCGACGGGTCATCTCAAGCTATCGGCACAAGGACCGCCACTGAGCTGGCAGGGCCCTCAACCCACGTCTTCGTCGCCGAGCCGCGCACGCTCACAATCACCAACTTCCTTAGCGTGCAGGGCACCACCACCATCGACTTCCGACAGGACCTTCCGCGCGGATTGACATTCCTGGTCGGCGACAATGGCTCCGGTAAGAGCACGCTCGTTGAGGCCATGGTTTGGTGCCAATTCGGGCGGTGCATCCGCAGCGGGCTGGCGGTCAACGATGTCGTCAACGACAATGTTGGCAAGAACTGCTCCGTCATGCTAGAGTTCGCCAACGGATACACCATCGCGCGGCATCGCAAGCACAAGAGCCACGGCAACCGCGTCATCATCTCGCTGCGCGGCGAGCCGCAGTTGCAGCTCGAACACCCAGACACACGCACGACGCAGGGGGCCATCAATGAGCTGCTTGGCACCGACTACGAGACGTATGTCAGGGCGGTCGTGCTGGGTCACGAGAGCGCAACAAGCTTTCTGAACTCGACACTAGCGCAGCGGCGCGACCTGATCGAGGCATCGCTCGGGCTGTCGATGCTGGATCAGTGCGGGCAGGTATCAAGGCTGCTGCTCAGGGATGTCGACAATGACGTGGATGAGGTGAAGGGCAAGCTGGAAGGCTTGCTCCGGAAGATAGAGTACATCGAACGACGATGCGAGGATCTGGACCGGACACAGAAGCGATTCGAAGAGGAGGTGGGGGAGGCTGTCACATCTTTGGAGGCGGCTATTCAAGGGCATGCAGCTGCCGAATTACAAATCAATGGACAAGGACCTTCCAACGAAGAGTACTCACAGTTTAGACATAAATATCCCGAGATTATCACAGACATTATAGATTGCGAGCGGCAAATCTCGGCTGCAAGCAAGGGAGTCCAGGGCTTGCTGAGATTGGCCCAGCCCGCCGAGCTCAGCATGGGCTTCCACGTTAAGGTTTCGACGTTGCAGGATCAAATCTACATTGAGCAGGAGAATTTGCAACGGCTGGGGAACTCATATGCTCGGATACAGGAACAGAAGCATGCTGAGCCGGTGTCATGGCTTAGCCAGCTACAGCGGCAAATAAGTCAAAGACTTGAGGCTATGGCTGCGGCTCACCCCACAGGCCTGCGCAAGCTCTTACACGCCTTCAAGACCTCCATCCTCTGCTTCCGGTTGATGGCCGTCAGGGGCCTCTTGCGCATATCCGGGATTCTAAGGGACGGCTCTGAGGGAACCAGCGCCCAAGACCACAACCAAGAGGCAGCCATCAACAATCTCCGCAAGGACGTCGAAAACAGTACGTCGCGGCTACAGAACCTGAAGCACGAAGTGAACAGAATCATTGCCCTAGAGAAGCTCGCTACCAACCACGCAGTCATGATCAAGGCGCGGCTCGCGAAGGCCATCCAAGCTCAAAACGCATGCGAAGCTCTGCGGCAGCAGGTCACGCTCAAGCAGCGTGATGTAGCTACGTACACGCGCTTGGTTGAAACCGAGCAGTCGTCCCTGCGCTCGCTACGCTCAGAACACGACGCGCTGGCCACCAAACTTGAACAGCTCGCCGCCGATCGCGAGCTCTTCGCCTTTTGGTCCTCTGCCCTGGCGAAGCGTACCCGTCGCGCCTCTTCATCTTCCTCAACCAGATGCACGGCGAAAGCAACGACCAACTTCCGCGAGCACGTCCTCGTGAAATCGCTGTCGGAGCTCAACATGATCCTCGCGCAGGTCCTTACAGTGCTGTACGATGACACACGCCACGCGCGCGCCATGACAACGGGCATGCTGCGTTCGCTGTTCGACTCTGACTCTGTCGACGCCATGATGAATACATCCTTCTCCTCCTCCAGCTCCGTTCTCGATCGCACCCTTGCTGTGCACCCCTCGCTCGCCTACGGCAAACGCTCGGGTGGCGAGCGCAAGCGCATCGACCTAGCGCTCTTCTTCGCACTGCTGCAGCTGGCGTGGGCTAGGAGTGCGCACCGCGCACACTATGTGCTCGTCGACGAGGTGTTTGATAGTCTAGATGAGGCAGGCCAAGCAGCTGTAGTCAGGTGGTGCGGGCTCATGTCGCAGAGGATGGTCGATTGGATAGTGGTGATCACGCATAGCCGATTCTTGGTCGAGCGAGATCTAGAGGAAGACACGGGCAAAGTCTTGGTTATGCGGGCAAGGATGGGACGGAGGGGTACAGAGCTGGTTGTTGATGGACGAAGGATTGGTGCCCAAGATAGGGCTTGAGACGCCCAAGGAGGATTGCCACATCATTCACCACTGGGGAAGGGTACGCTGCCCAAGGCTCTTGTAAAATAGTGATAAATACAATATGCTTGAAAGTAGAAGAGTACCTAGACAGGCATAAAATTATAATAAATTAAATTAATTATATTTAAGCTATTATATAAGATATATAGTTTTATTAAACACTTTAAAGGCTTTGTTATATTCTTATACTACTGGAGTAGCAATGATTTTATACGCGTAGGATAACATCACAATAGTATTAGAGCTTGGATAAATTTAGCTAACGCAAAGAGTTAGTTATGGAAAAGCTAGGCCCTGGCCTGACTAGTATTATATATTTGCCTGCTAGATCCTATTCACAGCTGAGAAACTTGTTGTGGGGAAGCTAGGCAAGTCATCTAATGTTTCGCGATTCAGCATAGACAGGTAGAGATAGAATCCCCTGCGTTCACTCCTATTCTATCTCTCCACTTCTGAAATACCAGATATGGCCAGATGTGCGGGATTATTACTGTTTAAAGCTACCTCGGCCACCCCATATCTGCATTGTATCTGGATCACCTCAGGTAGATGTGCGCGTACTACTCATAATAATTAGGCAGACAACGTCTTCGTCGAATGGTCCCATTGGACAACTGCATGAAACGGCTCCTCCACAGAGACATAGTCGAGAATATGGCCTCTCTTGATGTATCGCGAGACAAGAAACTTCAAAGTATAGTACTCGACATGTTTCGATGACATGATATAACGCGCCGCGATGAAGCATGGTATGTTTGCCCAACTATTAATACGAGGCAAACAAGTTGATACGAAGGCGTGTCCGGGAACTGCTTTCAATCGTTCCGCCTGGTATTTTTTGAATACTTCGGTGAGTGCTTCGAGGCTAGGTGGGTCAGTGGGCGTCGCAGAAAGAGAATCGCGTAAGAGATTGCAAAGGATTACGATATCTTGGATGCCGTTATTGAAACCCAAGCCAGAATTGGGAGTGAATTTATGGCATGCATCGCCCGCAAGAACAACCCGGCCCCAACTCCAGTGTTTCAAAATCCCCTCTTCAAGGTTGGCCATTCCCGCAACCAGACGCGTGGCAAACACATCCTTGACCTTCAAGGTTTCGTTGATGGGGAAATGCGAATATCTAGCCGCAAAGGCAGCGACGTCTTCGTCGGTATAGGTGACGGGCTCGTTAGTGGGCTGCGAGAGCTTCTCAAAAAGCAGTATCCAGGCGTGCTCGCGACCCGTGAAATATACTAGGGCACTACCCTTCTTTTGGGTCTCGAAGGCTTCACCAGCATCAGACGGCCGCGGAAACCTGCACCACAGAGCCCGATAACTTGCCGTGTAAGGCTTCTCAGAATCCCATCTAGCCTTGGGATCGGCCTCCAGGGCCATCTTGCGCATTGAACGGCGCGTCCTGCTCTGCATGCCGTCGGCTCCAAGTACCATAGAACCTTGGTAGCTCGTGCCATCATCGCAGGACACCATTATACTATCCTTGTCGTGGACAATATCCACAACCTTCTTCCCGGTCAAGACTTTCGCCTTTGCATCGTGGGGAAGACCGTCGTAAATAGTCTGGACGAGCTCGGGACGTGAGAATACCGTGGGAGCAATACCGTGGCTAGGACATTGGTCGTTAACATCGAGAAGCGTAGCAACGGCTTCTTCCAGGAAACTCACTTCTTCTTGAACAGTCCTGAAGTCGCAGTAGTATCCTTGAACTTGTATCCATCAACTGTAAATAGCTTCTGGTGGCTCAGTTCTTGGCCTATCGTCAACAACTTGTCTAGAAGGCCTAGTTGATGCATGACCCGCATGCTGTTTGGGCCGAGAGTTAAGTTTGCCCCCCCATCGAGGACAACGGTCTTTCTCCCTTCGAGGATCAAGAAGTTGATGCCAGCCAATGACATCGCATGTGCAGCTGTTAGCCCCACCGGGCCAGCACCCACAATGATGACTTTGAAGTTGCTCGTCGCCATGGGATCACTTGCTACACCGTACATAATACAATGAAAAGAAAGTAATTGTGTTTGTAGAATCGGGCAACGACCTCGAACAGAGTCTTAAGTCGGTTCTTAGACAGCCTGCTTACCTCTGGTGTGTGAGACAATCATTTTACAGAGATTCCAGACTTAGGGTTAGTCGACTATCGAGCGCAAATGCAACCTCTCTTTCTAGCATATAGTGAGACATGTCTACTCAAATCACTACATACCGTCAATGACAGGATTTCTCAACTGCCGCAAGACAGCTCACGCTAAAAACTGCTAACGGCTGAATTACCAGGGGTGATGTATTTTGATTCAAACGTTTCTGGTGAGACCTTTCAGTCTTCCACTGCTAGGCTTACCCCTTCAAGGCAAGGATCTGTTCCTTAGCTTGACCACTGTTCATTATATGTCTAAGACAAAAGCTGAAGTCATCTTTAATCATGGTAAGATGCATATCACTAAAGGCCAGCCCATGTCCAAATCCTCTAATATTTCGTCCGTTAATTGAACCAACCAGCAGCGCAATATCTGCTCAACACCTCCTACAGCCTTGAGCCAAGGATTCGAGATCCACCATGGCCTACTGTGGTTACGACCCTGACAAGAACATTCCTGATCTCTCAAGCAAGGTCATCCTGCTCACTGGAGGTATTGCCCACATCACATGCACCTCTTTCTCGCGTGCACAGAAAGCTCACTCCATTCTAGGGACCGGCGGCATCGGCAGAGCTACAATATTGGAATTTGCAAAGCACAGTCCGGGGCACATTTATTTCACAGGCCGTAATCAACAAGCGGCAGACGAAATCATCACGACAGTCGGCGCAAATATCACTTTCCTGCCCTGCGATCATGGCGATCTCGAGAGTATCCACCGTGCTGCCGACTTGTTTACCTCGACTCGACTCGACGTCTTCATCGCAAATGCCGGCATCATGGTGGTTCCCCCTAGTCTGACAAACGACGGGTTCGAGATCCAGTTCGGCACCAATCACATCGGCAACATGGCGTTGTTATTCCGTCTCCTACCTGTCATGCTGAGCACTGCCAAGCTGCCAGGTGCCGACGTTCGCTACGTGGCTCTCACATCCACAGGTTTCCGTGGCCACCCCTGGCATGGGATAGATTTTGACTCACTCCGCACCACGCAGGAAAACTTGCTCATGGGCGGTTGGGGCCGGTATGCTCAGTCCAAGCTTGCCAACATACTCGGCGCGCGTGAGCTTGGAAAGCGGTACCCCGAGATCACGAGCGTCGCTGTTCACCCCGGGATCGTGCGCACTGATCTCGTCACAACTTTGGGGTTTTGGAACAGAGCCCTCGTGTTCATGCTGAGGCCATGGCCATGGGGCCCTTTGACCCCTCGGCAGGGCTGCTACAATACGCTATGGGCGGCAACAGGGCCGGACGTGAAAGAGAAGATTAGTAAGGGTAGGGTGGCCTTCTTCGAGCCCGTGGGCAGCGCCAATAGTGGCGACGGCATGTGCTGGAATGACGAATTGATGAAGACACTCTGGGAATGGACAGAGAAAATAACCAGTCGTGAAGGGTAGGTGAACTATTGGAAGGATTACACGGGAAGTGATGTGCTCTATTAAAAGCAGTTTAACGCTCATGGATTTTCCCGACATTGTATAGTAAAATAATAGATATGTATGTAGTATATTCAATGTGTTGGTTATAAAAACAACTGCTCAGGTATGTCGTCTTGTCTTTTCGTCATCCATACGTTCGACATATGATAGCATTCTCACCATGTGTATTCGAGAGCAACTGTTGGTGATTATCGATATCATATTTCAACCACCCAGGCTTTAGGTATAACAATTCAAGTCGTTAGCTTTGCCTCGCAAGACACGGAATTAGAGAAGGTATGTCGACACAGTCACTGTGGTAAGCATAATGTCAGTTCCATGAGCATCCTCTGAACAGTCACTTCATATGACCAGGCTGACATTTTCAAGCTGTCATTCCTATAGCTGTTCTACACGGGGACAGTCTATTATGTGCTCGAGTTACCAACGGTGTATATCCTATGCTTGGCGCGTGATAAAGGACCATTTATTCAACTAGAGGAAGCCGCAATTTTTTCACAGATTGTTCCGAACGAGAGAGATCCTCGTGACTTTTGCTTTCGCGTCTTGAAAGTTGTTACCGTTGCAATTTTAACGGTTTAAGGAATTGTAAGCTTGCTAAGCCGCCTTCGGTTGGCTCCAGAGGCTTCTTGCTTATCACTTTCGAAACCTTCAAGGTCTGCAAGGTCACGGTCGTTCAGGCAGACCTTGAGCATGGATTTCATATGGCGTTGTAACTTGTGAGTTGACTAAGATACGGAGTAATTACTTCCATGTCACCTTGGGAGTACTCCCTTTGTTTAACGAGAGTGAGAGACTAGTGACGCTGTCATCCTGATTTCGAAATTGTTCCAAGATGAGGTGCTCAGAGGGTCATTGATGGCTTCAAGCCAGTCATGGCGGAACCAAAGCAATCGCCCCTTTATGCCCACCACCTCAGCATCTTGCAAAAGAAGGGTAAAAGGTTAGCCGCACAATTTTGACCATCGATGGATGCATCCGTCTTTGGGTCTTCAGCGTGATTAATGTAGGTTGTAGATCTATTCGGCGTGGTGGTTGAACAAGTCTTTCGAATAGAGAAGTGTCCGGGGAGTAAGGCCGTCAATTCAGGATACGAGCACATTCTTTCCAATCAGAGGGACGGCCAGTACCATTCCATGAATAGATTTGGATCAGATCGTGGTGCCGCGGGTGACGATCTTGGCTACTTCAGTGTGAGCTCCAGCCAGTACAACATCCCGATCAATCAATTTAATTTCAATACCTAGAATTGACTGATTGACTTTATGATTCCATGGAATGGACAACTTACGCAGTCGCAGGTATGACTCTCGTTCTCAGAAAGCTCTTACAGTTCAACAGTCGATCGCGCAATGTCGCAGGCCCCAAACGGGAGATGGAAATGGCATCAAGACAATTGTAACCAGTCCTTTCTTCCGGCCTTTCAGGAGCTGTTGCGGCAGCTGCTCTAGAATTTCACGAACTCGATCTTACAAAATATAATCGAAAATAGCCATAAATGGATGCGTATTGAAATCTCATTATGACTAGGACAAGGGTCATGCTATTTTTTCGGCGCTTTTGCTCCTCTGATAACAAACAATCATATTGTCCACAGTCAAGAATTAACAGACAGAGATCATTATATTTCCTTTTATTAATCATAATTTATTTAGCTATATAGTCTAGGGCGGTTCAATAGCCTCTTCCCGCAAACTCTAGAGGGACACTTCAAGTTCGACGCTGGGCGACTTGATTACCGTGCGAAGTATAACGGCGCGTCAACTGAGCGTGTTCGGAGCCAAGAGCAGGATATTACATTCTTCACTCTGTATACTGAATGTACACTTTCCAGTGGACAATAATAACCGGACCGAACATTCTTCTGACACGTTAATATGACAGTAGATGAGTAAACCAAGAAATTTACCGCTTCTCTCGGGCCGTTTTACATGCCCTTGTTGAGTTTAATGGAAGGATTGTGAGATCCACGAGCCGGTACATGTTGCCGGCAGATCTATGTGAATTGATAAGTCCCAGGGGGCTGCGACTCTCTCAAAGTGGTACGCGTAAATTTGTGATGTGGAGTATTGAAGAACACTTTTTGTGCAAGGTAGGGGTTTGAAGCAACCGTTTGGGGTGTTAACGATGAAGTCGATCTCCGTCCTTCGGATCCGAACTGCCACCACGCCGGCTAAATGAGGATAGCTACTAGGATGATACACATGGCATTGCTAACTGACATGGGTGTATAGAGCCAATTAATTCGGTGTGATAGATGACCGTGTGGCAGGGCTTTCGTGCTGGACTACACTCTGTGAATTGAGCCACTGATTGTGCAACCAAGGCCATGGGCGCCCGCGGATGCCGCTGCCATGTGCCTATTGAACGTTTTGAGTTATTGTGCTGTGAAGCTATCGACGGAGAAATAGCAAAACCACGAAAAGCATAAACTCCCAATACACCACTTTCTTTTCTCACGGCCCGATTGACAATTTCGAGCCCTTGCAAAGATGCTCTGGAACCTGTGTTCTGGACAAATGGCGGATGAAGCGAGTTGCGAGAGTCAACCTTCGCAGGGTGAGTTAGTGAAGTCGAACCTCAGATTCTTCAGTCTGAGAAACTCCCAAGCTCCGTGAAGAAAGGCATATAAGACGTGGTTGAAGGGCGCTCTCTGGGAATTGAAGACATCATCAGCACACTCAACAACGCATCGACTTGCAACAGCCTCTACTCTAGCTTCTCAGCCTCCCTACTTTGACACTCATTCCAAAATGAAGTCCATTCTCTTTGCCCTTGGCCTTTTGCCTGCTACTTTTGCGCAGACCAACTGCGACCAGTATGGCAGTATCTCAAGAAACGGATTCACCATCAGCAACAACAAATGGGGACAGTCCTCTGGTTCTGGTTGGCAGTGCATCACTTCCGACAACATCTCTGGCTCTGGCGTTGCCTGGCACGCCGACTGGCAGTGGTCTGGAGGCCAGAACAACGTCAAGTCGTACCCCAATGTGCAGAGGGACCTCCCTCAGAAGCGACTTCTCAATCAGATTGGCAGCATGCCAAGCTCGGCTGACTGGTCGTACACTGGAAATAACTTGAGACTTGATGTTGCTTACGACCTTTTCACGTCTTCAGACCCCAACCACGCTACTTACTACGGTGATTTCGAGTTGATGATCTGGTAAGTTGTGGTGACGGTCTTCGCCCTCTTTAGGTCACTAACAACAATAGGCTTGCTCGATACGGAGGTGTTGGCCCCATTGGCTCTTCTCAGGGCCATGTCAACGTTGGAGGTCTAGACTGGGAACTCTTCTACGGCTACAATGGCGCCATGCAGGTTTACAGCTTTGTTGCACCCAACCCCAGGAACACCTGGAACGGCGACGTCAAGGGCTTTTACAACTGGCTGGATCAAAACCGTGGCTACCCCGTCAACAACCAGTACCTCCTCAGTAAATAAACCAAATTTTCTCAATGTCAAAGACATCACAAACTAATTGCATCTGTCTTAATAGGCTTCCAATTCGGCACCGAGCCATTCACTGGTGATGGGGCCACCTTCCACGTCAACAACTGGACCGGAAGTGTCAACTAAACACCAAATCCCAGTCATCTGATCTACCAATTCCTAACGAAGTAGAAATTGGTATGCGGCGATTGTATATACTGTACTCTTGTACATATGGGTGAAGGATATCAGGTGGCAGTGTTCGGTGGTGTTTGTGACGGCGTGCAGTTTTTGCATTCTACGCTCCTTTACGACGACAAGATTTATGAGGGAACCGGTGTTGATCCAGAGAGAGGAAGACAAAGCCAGATTGCGATATATTATCAAGTCTTCTTCAATTTAAAATGGTGTTCTATCTGAAAAGTGCATGCTCTCTCTCCTTCAATCGTAATCTTCACCACAGAATCACTAAAATATGGCCATCCCCTATGTATGTATGTGCAAACAAAGGATTTAACATCACTAGAAGAAATAAAAACTGTGCAAACGGAAAAAAATACTGCTCACTAAATACAACATCCTCTCTTCCGAGTGCTACAAGCTCAAACAAGAACTGGATCAGGCCCCTTGGCAAGTCCAATGTAAGTCTCCATCTGCATCCTCCACCACTCCACATTTTCCCGATCACCCATAAAAGTGATGTATCCAGTTGTGTCAGTGTTGTTTGCTGCAAACACATTATTCGCACCCGTCAAAGATGTGCGAATACATGGAGCTCCGGATTTCGCAATCGGCGTCTGCCATAAGTCACTCAATAAAAATGATGTAAATAACTTGGCGCTTTCTGGGCGAGGTGTTGATGAGAAGATGGCTGCTTGCTGAGCCCATGTCATGAACTGGTCGGGCGCTTCGGGCTGCTTGACTTTGAGGAAAGATGTCGAGGGAGTAAACCCGCCAAGACCGGAGAAGGTCAAGACTCTTGAAGAATTCTTTGCCGTGTGGTTTTGGATGATTGTTCCAGTAGAAGCTGCAGCACCACGCACCCACATGACGTCTTGTTGCAGGAGCTGGTCCAACCACTGAAACCCATACCTCTGGATAATGAGCGTGAACAGATATAGAACGCCATCATCGTCATTTGGGTATGTAAGGACGATTTTGCTTTTCCAAAAGGGATCCAGAACATCGGCATAGCTCGTTGGCACTTGACTTTCTTGTACTACAGTTGAATCATAGTAAAAGGGACCAAATTGGTCTGGTAGACAGGATTAGTACTTATGCTTTGGTACTCTAGGGGCTGCCTTCTCATCTCTTACTATAATTCACTGGGAAATAGGCTCCGTTAATATCTTTGATAGATGGGTTGATGTCATCAAAGTTGGCTGGCTTGTAGTGCAAGAGGCGCTGTTGTTTGTCCCATCGTGGAAAGTCATGCACCGTCTGCAATAACGCGACATCGATGAAGGGCTTTCCTTCGATATAGCTTCGATCAATGCGCGAATCAGCGTATTTAGAGAGCTCTGCTGTAATATTGATAGGGATATCGGGAAATTGCTTGCGAAACGCTGTAAACATTGGCTGCGTCGCTGCCTGAGCTAGATGCCGTATTAGTGAATGGCAGCTTCAAGGATAGCAAACTGCGGTGCATCATACAACTGCCCCCAAAGTAGACTGTCAAAGTTCCCTTTTCTTTCTTTGCAGCTGCATGGATTTGATCCAATGATCGAGTATCAATCTCTGTGCCGTATGCGGATACTAGAGGAGAGCACAGGAGGAATACGCTGAGAAGGGCAGTAGACAACCGTTGAGTCAACATTTTGAGTGGCTTCCAGGTTGTTTACACTTTCGGGAACAAGTTACTGACTTGAAAGCACATTAGAAGACGAATAAGCGAGCTTTTATAAGTCACGACAAACACGACTTTCATGATCCGAACCACCGATACCCCCGAAGCGCTCAGGTAAGCACTGCTTCGTTCAGACCAAATTTGGTTGCCGTTTATCAGATCCGGCTCTTTGTCAATCTTACATAAACGTCCAGATCTGGCACTTCCAGGGACGAAGCAACCTCAAATGCTCGACTGTCTCATCGCATTGTCCAGTCATAGCGCCATTGCGCCATTTCCTTGTCCTCATTCAGTAAAAAGGTCTACGCGGCTCAATTTATCGCCTTCGGCTCCGGCAATTGACATGGATTGGATAATTAACATAAGACAACCGGATTACCAGATGATGTAGATCAAGTGCCGTGAATGCGTCCCTCGGGATGAGAACTCGGCCATTTGGCTAGCTGGACAACAACGAGCGGATTTGCATTGATTCTGGTTTAATCTGGACTATAATGTCTGCAATATTTCTATTAATACATTCTCTTATAACAATTAGGTTGCATTTTATCTAAGTGATTTCCCAATGCCACCACAATCGATTGACTCACTAAGTATACAAGAGTTGCAATAACGGCGCGTGCGGGACAACGCCCCTGAATATGTTTTCATTTGGCGCAGCAATTCATTCCATTAGCCGACAATATAGACATTCGTAAATAATTTAATCATTTTCTACTCAGTCTCTCCTCACTGCATACATATCATACTTGAGGTGCAGTTCAAGTTCTAGGGTATGAGACATGTCCCTGGTTCTACGTGGGGGTCGTAGTGGATGCTCGCTGATTCTGTAGATCCTTCATCATTTCCTATGGTAAGATGAAGCTATTGAAATAAAATAATGCCTCCCAAGAACTGCAAATAATCCATACTCTTGCTGAAAGTGATTAACCTCTTGCTCTATGAACTTCTGGCAAAGATTATAAACGTCGAGTCTTGGTTCGTTGTCTCATCCATTCGCCCACGTGCCGGGTTGTGTAGACTCACCAAATGTTACATGGCGGTCACAAATGACGGAAGGCGATCATCTGTGCGTCACAAAGACCACCGGAGCCTCTGTGCGACCAAGACAAACATGGTGTTTAGAGTCGAAGTGCCCAGAACGGTTGGTGGAAAATTGGCTTCAAGAAGCTGATCTGCATTCTTAAGTCGGCTCGTCGCTGACAGCTCCTTTAATGCTGACTGAACTTCCTTGATTGGCGTCTCTACACGCCCTTTATTCATCGTATTCCAAGACACTTGCAGGTTCATTTATTTTCGCCAGGTATAAAAAGACAATGTTCTCTTGGGCTTCTAGAAGTTCAATTGCATCTGAACCAAACACCAAACAGACACACGCACCTCATCAATTTCACTCTTTATTCATAACAATGCAGTTCCTCTCTACACTGTTGTTCGTCTCCAGCGCTTCGGCGGGTATCATCGCCTGCCGTGGTAGCGCTGTCTGCGGAACGGACCCAGGCGCCTCTGTTCACACAGTTTTCGACCAAGTCCAGAGCCTGGTTGCCAATGGTGGCGCCAGCAAGAAGTTTGAGACCAACCGTACGACGACCTTCTCTCTTACAGATTGCTATCCCGGACTTCGTACTAACATTGAATCGTAGAGCAAATTGCCTGCTCGCAGACCACCGGCCAAAGTTTCTGCGCCTTTTACACAAACGGCGGCTCTGGAACCGCTCAGGATGCGCTGCGACAACTCCAGAGCATCTTAGACCACGGATGCAGGAAATGCGGAAGTGTGCCTTCTGGCAGCAGCCCCAACGGAGCGGATGGTATGCTCACAGTCAACTGGGTCAAGGAGGCTTGCTGCCAGGGCAATTGCCACTGCTGAAGTAATTGTATACATGTTTATTATCTATGTACGAGCTTTATGTATTTTGTGTATATACGACTGAGAAGACTTGCTTCTCTAGAAGGGGCACATCAATTTATGTACATGACTTGAATGAATGTCATTCCTCATCAAAGAAAATCGGCCACGGTATCTTTATAGTGCTTAAATATTGAATAAGAGAGTGTAAAATTAGGTATAAACCTTGAGGGACTTGAAGGTCCAGAAGGCGGAGCTGAAGTCTTTGGGCTTGTTCTGGACGTAGGCCTGGCAAGAGTCGAAGCCAGTCTGAGCCTTGCACCCAGAGCTAGCCCAGGTACCGGAAGCCCAGGCACCGCAGAAGGTGGTGTCGATGATGATGCGCTGCTGGCTGATGTGCTTGCTGAAGTCGCAGTTGCCCTCGAAGCTGGTCGTGGGAGTACCCCAGCTGCCCGGGTTGGGGTTGTTGCCCAGAGGGCCGTTGTCGCCGCCGGGGATGGAGTTTCTGGGGAAGAACCAGACACGCACGTGTGAGGAGGTCCATTCCATGGCATAAACACCACCGCCGTTGTTGTTGAAGCCCTTGCCAAAGGAGTTGGAGCGGGGGTCGTTGGCGTCGCATCCGCCCTTGCTCTCCTGGTTGCAGTCGCCCCAGCGATCTTTGCTGGCGGTCATGCCAGCCGAGGAGCTAACATCGCATACGCCCTGGTGGTTGCTCACGTGGAGCGACATCTGGTTGTTGTTGGCGCCGTTGGCTTGCTCGACGATGTCGATTTCTCCCAGCTGGGGCCACTTGTCTGTGGCAGCCGTTGTCCAGAATGCAGGCCAAGTACCACAGGTTTGAGGCTAGATATGTATGATTAGTTGTGTCCGATGCGAAGCCAACAAGTTCAACTAATGGCTTACCATGTAGGCGATGTCAGCAACAAAGAGGGTGCCGGGGTTGTATGCCTTGTTGGAAGTAAGGCGAACACTCCTGCGGCCTCGTCCACTTGCTACGTTGACATGATCAACACCAAGGTAGATGTTGCCTCCGTTGCCAATAAGTCCGTACTTCCAGGCGTCGCTCTGGCTCACGTAGTCGACGTAGCCGTTGGTGGGGTCGCCCGCTGTCCAGAAGTCGAAATTGTTGAAGAAGTTGGCATAGTTGTTGCCAGTGTAGTCGTCCTTCAACGAGTAGGCGTTGGCAGATGCCTTGAAAAGTGCAAGAGCACAGAGGAGATATGACTGCTTGAACATCTTGTATATAATTGCCTGCCCGAGACCCTAGGAACAGATACTGAAAGTGAATGCAGCGCTCAAACAAGCATTCCACAACGGAGATCCGGGGATCCTTATATAATAACGAACGGGTAGCCGAACCGGGAAGTATGTTGAATCCCGATTACAAGTATTCAACCTCCTCGGCCGAGTGATCCGATACCAACAGCCGACCTGAAGAAGCCCTACAGAAGCCATGTCTATATCAACAGCGTTATATGGTTAACTGAGACCACACTGTCTCATCCCGCCCGACGTACATACAAGTATCATCCGGGGCGTCAATCACGGGGACTTCACCCCTGAGGAACCCCAATCCAATCAGATTACAGCATCTCACGCATTAGGTTGCGCTTGGAGGGGACAACCAAGGTTGATTTCACGAGAGTACATAATTTACCCAATGAACTCAGCACGATGTCTTATGAACTTCCCAAAACGAGCGTGCATGCTTATGTACTCCTCTTGTCTCGGCGGTTCTCATAGCACTAGAACGTAAAAAGTTTCCGAGTCCAGCCTAACGCCAAACAGGGAGGTGAAAAAGAGAATTCGAAAAAGTAAGATGATAAAGTTATTCCGCCAGGGACTGTATTTGGGTCGATCTATGAAAGTATATTAAATCGGAACTCTTCTCCAAGTTTGAAGTATAACCAGTGCTCTTATGGCCAAACATCTATTTTGTACCTTTTCCCCCTGTTCTTTGGCGCCATTATAACTCCATTCTGTGCCGGAATTCGGAAACATATCACATCATGTCTCAAACCCTCAACGCCACCTCACTCACTGGTGCCTTTGCCGTTGAACGAATTCCGTGAGGGGTCGCGTCGCACCCGGACGCGTCCGAGACGGCTGCTTATTCTTATCCCCACACAGATCGCATTTAAAGTCTTGAAACAAGCAAGCGGCATCAAACAGAAGGGTTTCGAGGTTGTGTGGAGAAGTATGCTGATATCAGCGCCCAGAACACCTCCCTAGATTGGACTGGCCGAGGGTGAAGATTATGGCATTTATCGTATAACAGTGTTGCTGTAGAAGCCGGATTGCATAATATGAGATGTTGGTGGTCAGACGAAGCAGAGTTCTGTGCTATATCTAGATGCCCATGAGAAATTTGTTCCGTTGACTTGCTACACATGGAATAAGTATTCCAAGCAGAAACAGAAGACTAGTTGTAGGCAGAGATTACAAAGAGGTCGCCAAAGTGATCATGCTCAGCATAGCCACGTGTTTTAGGGTTGTCTAGTGAGTTCGTTCCGGTCGATCACTCGATACAGCAGCATTTTGAGGGGATCATACCCTGTCGATCCGGCCTGTGGGTTCATGCACAGACAGTCTACCATCGTCAGCAACAACTGCAAGAGTACCAAGTAAGCCGTTGATTACAGAGACATCCATCATTGAAATAGACTCTAAAATAAGTATTGCAACAATGACAATGCTGTAAATCTCTCACGTTCCTTGATAGACTATGGATAATAGTGCAACCCTCAGGCGTTGACAACAAAAAGCAACGTCCAATCCAGGCACAGGCGACAAGGACGGCGACCTAGGTGAGAGATGCAGTATTATAACTTCTGAATTAAAGGGTAAGGGGCTCAGAGTGCTCTTTTTTTGCGACAAATTGCTGACAGTTTTTACCAATTTCGAGGTTCATATAAGCGACGATCATGGCCATTTTGACAAAAATAAATGGACTTGAGGGGAATTGAACCCCTGACCGTTCACATGCGAAGCGAAAATCATACCCCTAGACCACAAGCCCCATTTAATGATTTGTGGGTATGTGAAGCCATTCATAGATGTCGTGAGCGGTTCGGGTTACCGCAAGGGGCAACAAAGCTGCCAACCCCAGCACCATGAACGTGTACAAAGCATGTTGAGATCAAATCCAATGATATATTAATCGCAAAACCCGGGAACATGCAATAAAATCCAAATGTACCACATAAAGGCAATAATTAATAATACTCTCCAATGACAATGTCGCCAGCCAGCTCTTCCAACTGCTCCATCAACCCGATTCTCACCACGGGACGTGTCTTTGAGCCCTTGCTAGACACTTCATTTGCAAGACTCGACTTTACTTGTTCCCATTGCTCCTCATTTTGCAGTCGCATCATTCTTTCCGAGGGTAGAAGAGCGCCGTAGGCTTCATGCGCTGCTGTTTGCGCATCTACTGCGAGGAGCTTGCAGATGGAGTCGAAGGACAGGTCGCAGAGCCTGGCACCGAGATTTGGCGCCTCTCTGTTGAGTTCCTGCTGTCGCAGCAGATTGAAGGTGTGCACAGGGTCATGTTCTCCGCGCTCATCAACCACAACCCACGAGACCCAATCGAGAACATGCATGGTGGATGGTAGAGCTTGGGCCTTTCTTGCGTCTGTGTAGCGGAGAGTGTGAGAATATTGTATCAAACCGGCTATTTGAAGTGTGAGTGCGACGGTCGATGGAACGGAATATTATGGATATTTTGTACCTGATCTTGTGCTTGAAAGACAGAGTAGATGAGTTGATGATGATGATGAGGAGAGCTATAAGGTAGCGAGCAGCCATCGGCTTTTATGCTTCCATCAGAGAGGCATCTTGAGGCTGTCCAGCACCCTGAACGCCGAGCCTGAGCTTGGATCCATTCCTGGTCGAAACACACAAGCAAGCAAACATGCATGAACAAAGAACAACGAACCAAGAATATCTTGGTTTAGGAAATAAAATCAAGGAAATCGAAGACCTCGGCATGTCTCCAAGGTCAAGTGCGTGTGCGTTTCAAGCCTCAGGAATGCGGGATTCCAGGATTTCCAAGGATTTGGTCATAGGCTGGCATTTGCTCGGGTCAAGATCAGCGATGGATTTCGGGAAGCCTGCAGGTCAAAGCGCGCACTTCCAGGATTAATAGCAGCCTATGCTAAATGCGTTGCGATGCTGATATTGGGTAATGTTTGCCTGGATCATGCGTCCCTGGCATCATCAGTCTCAAAGCATGCTCCGCATGTCCTTCCCCTCAAGTCAGTCCATACCTTCTTAGCATATCCAGCACATTCCAGTTTTCTAGAAAAATTCCCTAAAGTATCCTATTACATATATTGCTGATCGTACTCCGTATCGGTCCATTCTTTGTCGTTCAGTGGCAGCCCTGTAAGAGGCTGGCGCTTCTCACGAGCCAGACGCTATGGCCTCAACAGCAATCCCAAGCGATCCCATGTGTTATCGCGAGGCTGTAATTACTATGCCAGTGCGGCGGCTTTAAATTTTGGATTCCAACAGACAGCACGGCGTTTGAAGTTTCGATTGGGCTTCTAAGCTCGGCCGAGCGACCATGGATCCAATGGTGGTCTTCCACGATGTGTAATGCAGCCCTGAATGGCCCCGTCAACCAGGACATGACTTCTACTACTATTTTGTTTGCCATGCCTAAATGAAGCTAGGATTTTAGTCAGTCATCTTTCCTTGCAGTCTCCGAGAACCTCGAGGGGTTGCTATCTCCGTATAGCGCCAGATTTCGCCCGTAATTCTGAGCACCCTCGCGAGGTGTTGGTGGTCGGATTAAATTATCGTCATCTTTAGCCGCTCCCTCAGCTGTTTTTCTTTGCTATCTTCGGGCATTGAGCGTGTCATGTATATACCAACCCGCTCATACGTTGCCGTCCCAACATCCACAAGCCTTAGGACAACATAGTTGGTGTTCTTCTCGCTAACAGGGTCCAAGAGCACAACTTCTTCGCCTACAATGAGTTCCATTTCATCACCAATGACATCGGGGAATATCTCTCCCTCGGGTTTTAAGAAGGTTGCCTTGCCTCCTTCGATGTATCTAATCTGGACTTGGAATGCGCCTTGTCGTTCTGGGTTCCCCACCAAGACCCCGCGGAGAACTGACGCAGTAGCCATTATGGATGCGGAGGATACACTTCCATATAAATTTGGACTTGAAGGGGTGCACACGACTTGTAGCTCTTCTAAAGTGCCTGACTGGTTTGTCCCAGTTGGAAGTATGACACGGCCAGTAACTGACGCCCAAGACCATGTCGGAGCAGACAAAGGTCGAATCCGCTTGCTGGTTCTTTTGGTTGGCGACAATTCCGGATTACGATCGAGACAGAACCACAGCAATGATTGGGCGAATGAATCACTCCAGATTCCCGCATAAAATTGGACAGAAGAGTTGGTGGATTTCATGTGACTAGCCAAACCGGACAAGGCTGGCAGACGATCGGATGGATAAGTCAGATCGCGACAGGTGAATTCTTGAACCAGTCTTCCCCAATGCTCTGTATGATCAAGCTTCGGTGGTAGTTGAAGTTTGATCGGCATCTCATAGGCAAAATTGTGCGCCGCGACTTGGCATTCACATTGAGATACTGTCCTACATTCCCATGTCATTTCTTCCGCTGTGAAGTGCAAGACACGAGGTGCGAGGATGCTCTCTTGAAGAATCCAGCCTCTTGTCGATAGCCTGCTTCGATACTCCGTCGACCAGCTATGGTGCATGAATATGTCCATATTTCCAACGCCCTTTTTTCGAGCGCATATCTCAACCTCTTTCACAGGCTGTTTGTCATGGTGCTTGGAGTCAACACCTTTCTTTTGTTGAAGTTTGAGCCGCAGAGTTGGGATTTTACGCCTGTCGTTATAGAGAAAGCCTTCGTTGCTGTCGCGGGCACCATCCGCTGCAATGGCAATGTGACAGTTTGAGTAAACCGCATCCATTTTTGAACCTTGGATTGCCCAGTCCTCCTTTGAGTCTTGGATGATGCAGAGTGAGTCAATCCACAAGTATGGAATCTGCAGGCACCGGCAAATCTCAATAGCATGTTGGAAGGTCTTTGGGAATTGCTGAAACGGGATGCCTTGCTGCCAAGTTTGAAGTTCCGTCTGTCGCAGTTGAAGGGATACATGTCCACCCCAGCAGTGACTGAGCGCGACATAATTTCCTCGGTCGCCTTTTTTATTGATCACGAGGCGAGGTTCTTGACCAGGCGTGACGTCTAGGTATCTATCCGGCAGTAGACTTGGATGAGAAGTCTTGCATTTATCGTGCTGCGATAGGCATTCATCTATCCACGACTTCATCAAAGCCACACAATTCTTAGAGGAAGCGTCGGTATCAATTATGCGGCCAGCACCAGTGCTTGATAGGCAATATGAAGAAGCTATAAAAAGAAAAATTAGGCATTATTGCCAAAATAAGAGTTTTGTAAGTTTGCAGACCTGATTCTGTGAACAACTCAATTTCTGCAAAGTGTCGCGTTTCCGTTTGCAGCCTCACCGTCAGTGGTAGCGATGCAGAGGTTTTCAGATCGATGGCCG
The DNA here is from genome assembly GCA_011799845.1 of Hypomyces rosellus. Classification (NCBI taxonomy): domain Eukaryota; kingdom Fungi; phylum Ascomycota; class Sordariomycetes; order Hypocreales; family Hypocreaceae; genus Hypomyces; species Hypomyces rosellus. The sequence goes on along the minus strand of WWCI01000002.1, from coordinate 5,323,096 downwards.
AGAAGAGCGTAACGCCAACGAGCTCCTGATTTTCAGGTGGATCAAGACCAGGGAGTTCCAAGGCTTTGGTTAATAACTCACAAAAGGGGCAGCCAGACGCAGCAGAGGTTTGCATATATTTGAATGGAATTCCCAGCATGCCATTGATGCCCGGATGAGAGAGGTTCAAGTCTTGACAGTATTGACATGAGGCGTCAGTTTTTGGTGGCGGAAAGTAGCTCTTGTTGGCTAACATGTCGAAAATGCGTCTATCTCATAAATGAAAGAGCTGTTGAATTTGTATGAGCCTCTAGTTTGTGAAAGGTGTTTAGGGTGCAGCTATTCATAGATGATGAACTTTTGAACATCCGTCAAGCTGTAATCAGAATGAGGGGTTCAGATCATCTTACATTAGTGAAACCACCAATTTTCATCACGGATGTGTCTGAGGTTCTCAAATATTGGATAAATCAGATAGCATCAATGGATTTTAATAAGAAAGCAATTAAGAAAGTAATTATTTAATCCGAAAAGATGCTATTTACAAGCTTAGGATGTTATGTACTCTCTTATAAAATTATTGGCATGAGATGAATTACTTCGTGTCCGCCGTGCCCCGCATTCTGCTCTCTTTTCATGCTTCATTCATTGCCCACCTTGAAAACTTCTTCCTGATTCATATTTTCTTATATCCCCCGAAATGAAACTTGATATTTTGGACTTTGCCTCTATGATAGTATAGTAATTTCAATTCGAAGAATGTAAACACTACAATAGCACCGTATCGCAGTTTGATTGCACTTTGCGAAATGTCCGCTGTTCCGGGTAGCTTATGCCAGGCTCCTTGGACGGACACCGAGATCCGGATTTTATGACTAAACACATCCATGAATGTTACACCAGCTGGGTCAAGACGCGGGGTATCTTTGAGAGATCCATTTACGGAAACCAACCTGTTAGAAAGCTAAATCTCAAGGGTCCATCTATCCTGAGCTCATCTCTAGTTCGCCGATGGAGCAGCCGAGAAAACACCCGCGGCATGTTGACGATGCATGCTAAGAGTCCAAGTCTCCCCGTGGGGAAGCTCCACAGAGCGGTTTGTGCTGAGACATGACTTTTTTTTCGGGTGGTTCAAGAAAATTCAGCAGTAGGACAGGAACCGATATACTGGAGCATTTCTGTTTACCCCTTCGGATACATATCGTTGAAAAAATAATGAGGCACTCCTCACTCTCATTAATCTATTTCTTCATTTCCCAAATCTTCGTCGGCAGATCTTGGCCGGGGACAAGCCGACGGTTAAATCATCACTCTGTGGTGAGGAGCTACGAAAAGGCACGAAGTGAATCTAGACCAAGCAGGCCCCGCTGCCTCCGGATATTTGGCCGCGAATGTAACAGAACGACATGCAACGGTTCATTTGTTTGTCAACCTTTCACGAGACGGTTACTACATTGGCTATGGAAAATTTGCGAATAAATAGTGGGCAAGTCGCAGTTGTCGTGCCCGGTAGGGAACGCCAGTTTCCTCGTGGAGGAGATCAACACACGATTCAAAGAGTGTGAATAAGTCTCACGCAATGACTTCAATGCTGCTCCTCCTCGCTGTCGCCGGGACGGCCCTGCTCCGTCCCGTAGCCGCTCAAACACAATGTGGTGGCAACTTGTACGCCCCCGGCACCGTCAATTTCACCAGCGAATGTTATGATGCCATTAAGAGCTGCGCTGCCAAATTCGAGGCAAACGCAAGCCTAGTCGACTGCAATGACGGAAAAGGCAACCTTTATATGCAGCAGCAAGCCAACCTGCAAGCCACTGGTCCAAACCAGAACAACGACGCTGTCATTGCGTTTCAAGACATTGTAGACCTTTGCATCCTCGGTGGTACTACGAGTGCGACATGGGGCTACAGCGACAATCAATGGTACTGGGTCGCTGCTGGGGACGCTTGTTACACCAAGGACCCTAACAGAGAGGATGTGGTGCCAACTCGCCCGGCTCCATACTGCATCCAGCATCGTGAATCCACCCTCCCAGATTGTTATCCTCAGCCAGAACTCACCTCTGGCCCGCTGAAAGTTCTAAAAACAGCCAAAACACCGAACGGATTTACCTCTTCTGCTCGGGGTTGGAACACTTTTGGTGTTCAAGCTCTCAAAAATGGTTCAGAGGTAGTCCCCTCTTTCCACGGCCAATCGGGATTGTTCTACACGCAGGAGTTTGTTCAGATTCAGTGTGATGTGCTCAGCAAGCCCGAGTTCAAGGCTGCTGGCTACGATCTCTGCAGCCTGGATTCCGGTTGGCAGGCTTTTGATGATGTTGACGAACACGGTCGCATCATTTACAACCACACGCGATTTAACCTTCCAGAACTTGCTTCATGGTTGCACGGGCGTGGTTTGAAGCTCGGAGTCTACATCACTCCCGGAGTGCCCTGCGTTGCTCAGAATAAGACGATCCTGGGGACCGACATCAAGGTTGGATCCGTCTGGAACGGCAACTACGACCAAATCTTTTGCGATTGGGATTTTAGTAAGAATGGTGTCCAGCAGTGGCACGATTCGGTGGTCAAACAATGGGCGGACTGGGGCGTTGACATGCTCAAGCTGGATTTCGTCACCCCTGGCAGTCCATATAACGGAGCCAACTTGGTATGCGACAGCTCCGATGCTGTAAGAGCGTACAAGAAGGCGATTAAGAATAGTGGTAAGAAGATTCGTCTGGATGTCTCGTGGAAGTTATGCCGGAATGAGACCTGGCTGCCTGTCTGGAGTGAGCTTGCGGAGTCCATGCGAACAGACCAGGATTTGGACAACTATGGCACCAACACCTTGATGGCATGGCAAGTTGGTCAGCGCGCCATTGAGAACTATCGTCAGTATATCGGTCTTCAGGCACAGCGCAATGTCCCCATCACCATCTATCCCGACATGGACAACTTGTTCGCCGCCAACCCGGAGCATCTGGCTGGCGTGAATGATAGCATCCGAACCACAGTCATGAACCACTGGCTGGGGGCTGCAGCGAACCTGATTATCGGCGGCGACATGACCCAGGTTGATGACTTGGGCCTCAAGTTGACAACCAGTCGCCAGTCAATCGCCGCCGCCGACTTCTTCGCAAAGTACCCCATGCAACCTCGCAATCCCGGCACCGGCAGCAACGCTCCCAAGCAGCTGCAAGCATGGATCGGCGGACCTTCAGACGATCACAAAGAAGCTTATGTCCTCGTTGTCAATTACGGACCTGATCAAGGAGGAGGTAACTTTGGAACGCAGCTGCACGGCGCGCAGAACGTGACGGTCTCGTTGAAAGACCTTGGAATTGACGGCTCTGTGTGGTGCTTTACGGATATTTGGCAGGGAACTTCGACAAAGGTGGCGAGTTCGTATACTGCTTTGTTGACGGAGGGTGCATCGCAACTCTTGCGTTTGACCAAGGGCAACAGCTGTCCGACGCACCTGTAATAAACAACATCGTTGATACATGATGGGCTGATGATAAATATTGTACATAGTTGATAGCTAACATAGATAAATAGCTGATAAAAATATGATTACTATATCTACACGGCAAACTTCGCAACAGTCTTCATGAGGTGGGTGTTGAAGCTGAGTAGGTAAGCACTGGTGATGATGCATCCATATCCAACATTTGGTGTAGATACCGCCAATTGGCAAAGAGTCATTATTGCATCACGACGTATTTTGTTCTTGGAGTCTACACACCTCATTCAACCCATTTTTAAAAATGGAATATGTTGTGTCTGTATGAGACTTGCACAAGACTGCCCCCCGCCGATGACGGCAAAGACTCACAGAGTCGATGATCTTCATCTGACGTTTGAGAGCGATATGAGCTTTATGATCTACAGGATGGAATAGTTTATATATTCACCTTTTTGTATTGACATTCAAGACCACCAAAAATATCCTTTCTCATGTCACTTGAAGAATAAAACCACAGAGTTTAATTCTATCACAACGAATTGACAATGGCGCCTATTACTCTTCCTGCGAACCAGCCAGACAACTTTTACGCTGGCGGCGCACGCATCGCTCAATTTCGTTCCGATCCACCGTGTGGTTCACATCAGCCGGAAGATTGGATTGCATCAACCACCTGCTGCAGCGGAAAGGGAAACATTGGCCTGAGTCGCCTACCGGACGGCGCATTTCTCATTGATGCCATCAAGGCAGAACCGAAGAAATGGCTTGGAGCTGATCATGTGGCTAAATACGGCGGGGACGATACCAAGCTTTTGGTCAAGATCATCGATGCGGGCCAGCGACTCCCCGTGCATGCGCACCCTCATGTTAATTTCGCCTCGAAACATCTCGGTAAAAAGCACGGCAAGGCGGAATCATGGTACATTCTCTCACCGGGGTCCGTCTACTTGAGCCTGCGCGAGAGCATCGACGCAAAGGAGTTACTGGACACCGTCGAGGCAGGAAAGGGAAAAGAAATCTTGAATCGTATGGACAAAGTCGACGTCCAAGCACATCAGACCGTCTTTGTGCCTCCAGGTGTCCTTCATTCGATCGGCGAAGGCGTCATGGTGGTCGAGGTCCAGGAACCCGAAGACATGTCCATCTTGTGTGAATGGGGAGACTTTAGAGTCAACGGAAAAGAAGGAGGACACTTGGGACTGGGTTTCGAGACAGCACTGAAAGCCGTGGAGACTAAAGCACGCACAAGAGACGAAGTCATGGCGCTGATTACGGACGGCCAGGTTTCTGACAGTGTTTGTGTAGGGCAGTCACGAGAATACTTTCAGCTTGAACGAGTGCTTGTCAAGGATCAGGTCGATTGCCAGCGAGGCTTTGCCATACTGATTGTTCTTGATGGCAAGGTATCTCTGAAGGCCAAGTCGTCGGATTCCTTGTCACTTCATAAAGGCTCAACAGTTGTCATTCCGTTTGAAGATGACGATTTTAGACTTGAAGGAAGCGCAGACATTCTCATCGCTCGGCCACCGTAGTAAATATTGTCTCTAGTCTCGAGAGTGAGGCTTGGATCATCATCTCTCAATAAAATTTGCATCAAGAACGGCATGCGATTGGCTATCAACTTCCTAGTGAGAAGTAGCATGGTGTCTTTGTGCAGCCACAACTGGATGAGATTCCCAGACGAACAAGTATCCAAAGTGAAGCATGATGATAATCAACGTTTTGTTAAAAATATATGGACTGGCATAAACATTTGAGCTCATAAAAGAGGGAACAGACAACATCCTCGAGGTCAAACAGATTCGCAAATATGAATGCATCATAATCATTATCCCCGTCTATATCCCATGACCAGATGACCAACCAAATATGACCCAACCACGATAAATGAACCCCGTCTATTCATAAAAATTTCCGTATCCCTGTGTCATCTAAAATTTGAACCCACCACCTCGATGGCTAAAGAATCCTTCTGGATCAATCGCTTTTTGTAAAGACTTGAAGCTTGCGTAATCTCTGTAGCTCCCGGTGACGTTTTGATCAGCATCGGCGACGTTCATCATGATGGGAAGATAGTTGGCCAATGATTCTTCCTTTGCGATCCATTGATCAATCTTCATGTTCAACCATGTCAACATGGCGTTGGTCAATGCGTGTATTATGCTGTCGTCATTCTTGAAAGCCCATGTGCATTGCGTTTCAATCATGAGACGATCTCCATCAGCCGCCTTTATGCCCAGAGCATTACCACCGCGTTCTTCGCTATGCTTGGCAATTACTGCAGGGAGGGGTAGGAAGTCGATGGAGCACAGCGACGTCAAGTGAAGAGGATTGAGCAGGAAACCTCTATACAGCGACGTGAAATGATCCGCGATTTCAACATAGATCTGAGGGTTGCCCGGTATGTACGGAATGGTCAAAGTCTGCCCATAATCAAAATTATTAGAACAAGCGTTCGAGATCAAGGGACAGGCGGTTGAGACTCACACTAAAAGCGATTCGGGCGTTGACTACACCTGGTAGATCTCCGTTCTTCTTCAACTGAGACAGTCATGTCAGGCATTAAAGTTTGTACGGCAGGAGGGAATTGATTTGACTTACTAGTGAGGAATATGTCTGCGTTGATGTTTGGTCGATCAACGGGTGTATCTGGAGAAACCTTGCCAGCGGTCCGGATACGGGAGGCTTCTCATCCTGGTAGAAGTAGAAAATGACAAAGCTTCTTATGCCACCAAAGAGAACGAGCTGGGAGACAATGAGAGCTGCCTTTGGGTCAGCGGCATTGTTGGGGATAAATTCATGCACGGCCTCAAAGATCTCGTCCGCAGAAGCTTCTGCGTATATCCTGTATCCGCCCCATACTTTTCCAATAGGATATGCTTGAATAGTGAATTTTGTTACGATACCTATATTCGTGTTAGACCGAGTAATTCCACCACTTTGGTTTCTTCATCACCTACCAAACTGACTGCCACTGCCTCTCATGGCCACCGCAAGCTCCTTGTCAATTGCTGCATCAATGTTGACAATTGAACCATTTGCTGTCACCGTTTCCCAGCCCACAATGTTCTGACCCCTCGTGTCAGCTGTAGCCGAGTATCTCAGTTCTGTGAACCTACATCAGCTGCTAGTCCATACTGCGCAGACAAAAAGGACAATCCCCCTTGCAAGAGAAGGCCTCCAACTCCGACAATTCCTATCAAGACCGTTAGTCCAAGACACAGACGCTGAAATGGCTAAACAGTATCATTTACCTATGCGACCACCAAGAATTGCAACACCATAGGGTTCCAGAGCGCTGATAACGTCATACCAGGTTCCTCCAGGCTTCACATAAGCCAATTGGGTTTTCGGATCGTAAGTTACGCCGTTCAGATCTCGCATTGAAATGACTATCCCATCTTGGATGGTGGAATGCCTGGGATTGGGGTCATGGCCACCACTCTTAACAGCGTAAAGAACATCCGGATGTTGATTGAGCACGCGAACGGCAGCTGCAACATCTTCCGCTGACTTGGGAAGAACCAGACAGACCGGTTTTATTTCTCTCAAGGCGACGGACCAGTATGCGTTGGTCTCGCTAATGTAGGGAATGCTCAGGGGGTACCACACGCGATTCGGGAGGACCTTTGAGATTTCCTTGCACGCTATGGCTGTTGAAGCGCTCGCGAGAGCCCCTGTTAAACAGGCGATGGCCCAAAGGGCGGCTGCATTTCGTCGCATGCTGTTTTGACGCGCATTAATGGGGAGCGATCTTCTGCCAAAATTGGAGAGACAAGGGCAGGGCTGAAGAAAGATGAAGACATGACCAGACTTTGAGTAATTTTCTGCATGCCAAGGTCACAGCGCGAAACATGAACCATTCCTCCCGCTACACGGGAGAGGCGATTGCCTTTGAAACCACTTGAAGGGGGGGCTGTAAGACATGGATTTCGCTTCAAGTGCGCTACCAGTGCAATCGGCTCAGCTGGTGGAAAGGCCGTATTGCCAAATTATCAGCTGGCGCAAACGATGCAATGGGTGGGTGGTAGGCTGGAACTGAGACACTGACGCAAGCTCTGCTTGTCGTTTTTGCGACGAGACGTGATCGAGGCGTGAAACATCTCATCGGGTACAAGGAGGTTTGACTCTAAATTGTGATATGCATTCAGTTGATCTGATGGGTTTCATGTAAATCACCATCTCTAACAACGTACACAACGTATGGAGGATACTTGCGAAGCAAGAATGAATCAACGCCCAAGGCTGATAAGCCTATTTTGGCGAAAGGCAGACGCAGTGGCTACAGTGGCACCTTTCAGCTTTCTTACTTGGGCCATATTTTCATTGTTCAGACGCTGTGGGCTTACGCCGGACCTTCACTAGCTACCCTAGTGCCACGGATAATCTGGCAGTCTTTTATAAATGCCAGTGGACCTAACATTAAGCTTCTGGTGTTTTGCCGTCAGGACAGCGAACCGTTGCATTACGCATGACTATGCTAGGGGTATGCGCGAGACTATTGTGTGTTCGCCTTGATCTGGTGCCGAGCTTGTTTGCCAGCACTACCGTGAATCTCCAAGGAAGCCGGATTCCAAGTTGCGGGACGGCCCAATCAAGGCATCATTCACGGCTACCCTTAATCGGAATGATGGCTCGAGCCGATCCTACACTATGCTTATCGGCAATGTAAAGTTATCTATTCCCACTCTGAACACCCAAATTGATTCGTCAAATACGGCGACGTGGGTAAATCGCTGCCGCTGGATGATAAGTGTCTTGAGTGGTGAATAAGAAACCACTCAGGTCCACCTAGTACGTCATGAAGCGGAATAAGAGCCACTCAAAAGCTTGACTCCAAGCTGAACTATGTGGAACGAGGTAAAGGCAATAGAAAGACGGATGAGGCAGTGTCCGCGCATCATCCCTCATTTACGTCTGCAATCATAAACTATGTTCGAAGCATCGGCTCAAGGATGTTGATGAGACGTCAATATAACATTCAGCTCATGATACTTGGGATGCAAAGTTTCGTGTCCTGCATATTTCAAGTAGTGTCGATCGTACCCGTGCCGGATCGAAACGCTACAAGCCGAGGCGCACAATCGTCTCACTCTAAGAATACTCTAAGCTACCAGATAGACAATTATACTAGACAGTTTTACGGTCAATAGTCTTCTCAAAATTGTTCAAGCCCACGCTGAGTAAATATCCGTTCATTTCCCAGGAATGCACACTGAGTGGTATGTGACTTGATTGGGATTGCTTAGTCATCATGAAGACGTCTTGATGCGCAATTTGGGTAGTCCATGTGCGCTTATACCATGCATCTACAAGGGAGCTTGGATTCGTGAGCGGGCATTGATCGTGAGCGAGATTGAACTTGTGACACCGGCATCTCTCAAAATGGACTGGCTTAGATGTAGGAGTAGTTTTATGTATACGGATGGTAAGCACAAGGAGTGGAATATTATATTGGCGGCAGTTGGTTCCCTACGCGGAACCCCAACTCTTCCATCGCACCCAGTGCATCCAGCAACAAGAGTAAGCGGCAAAGTGTAGGGCGCTGTCGTCTGACTGGACGAGAATATCTCGGTCTCCCGTCGATCCACGTCACAATCAGAAGGGCGCATTTCTTATCACGTGTTGGACTAGAAAGTCAGTCTTATCCGCAGGTAAATAATCCCTCCCGTCTGGAGCCGATAATTCAAGCTCCAACAGTCGTCCGGAAATCTTTCTTGTAATACACATATCAATATGACTTTCACCATCGCTTCAGCCGAGCTTCTCATTCCTACAATCGACATTGGGCCCTTTTTGGCGAATCCTGCGTCGATTGAAGCCCAAAGTGTCATTGATGCCGTGCGCGAGGCATGCCGGAAGACAGGCTTCTTTCAAATAGTTGGTCATGGCATATCGGAGGATCTGCAACAGAGGCTCTTTACCGCGTCAAAGAGATTCTTTGCACTCAATCAGGAAGATAAAAATAGGCTAGATGCCACCACTAAAATTGGTCGGCGAGGGTACGATGTGCTGGGAGCCGAGACATTGGGTAGCAATATCCAGCCGGACCTGAAGGAGGGGTTCTGGATCGGCCCCGAAATGCCGCTGGATGATCCAAAAGTCAAGGCCGGACGCTTGTTCATGGGCTCCAACGTCTGGCCAGAAGAGCATCTTCTTGCAAGAGAAGCTTTTCGCGACCATGCCGAAGAGTATTACGAAGCTATTCGTTCCCTTGCTCTCAACATGCTGAAGATAATTGAACAGACGCTTCCGAATGGTGCAGGGATGTTTGATGGCTTTACGGATGATCATGCAGTCGCTGTACTGCGACTATTGCGCTATCCTCCTATGCCACAGAAAGATTCATTGAAGGGTAATGAGCAACTTGGCGCAGGCGAGCACACGGATTTTGGTGCCATCACGTTGCTTCTACAGGATGAAAATTCCGGCCTAGAAGTGCTTGATCCAGATACAAAGGAATTTGTACCCGTGGATCCGATTCCAAACACGCTCGTGTTCAATGTTGGGGACATGCTCTCGTTCTTCACCGGCGGGGTGTATCGGAGCAGCATCCACCGCGTCATCAACAAGGCACAGGCAGACAGATACTCGGCTGCATTCTTCTACAATGGGGCCTTGGATTTTCCACTGGTACCATTAACTCAAAGAGGCATGGTTGACAAGGGGGATGATATTCTCACAGTGGAAAAGCACCTGCTCAAGCGCACCGTTGAGAGCTATGAGAACTCTCGCAAGGGTTAAACTTGATGTACAACTTTTCAATTTGTTTCAAGCCGAAGCTTAGGTTGTCTAGGTTAATTTCTTTTTAGTTCTAGATGCTATGCATCGTCCTATGCAGTGTCTTGCTTTTGGGCGAGGAGGCTAATAGGTGCGTAATGAAACAAGGCACCCGTCTTCGATGCCTCCACCACCTTTGATGCAGCCTCTTGAGCCTCCGCTTGAGTTGGCAGGGATGGATTGAAATCTCTGCTATATATGACTTGAATCAATTCAAGCATGCCACCGACGAAGAACTTACTAGCAAGGCCCGCCACAGCGGGAGTAAAGTCGCTAGTCTTGATGCTGCGCACATTGAACCCACCCTTGGTGACGTGTTCTTCGATTTGTCCAATCCAGCTACAAATATATCCAGTCAGCAGTGTTGGCAACGGGCCGACGACAGAGGAAGAGATGCTATCCACTTACTCGTAGAGAATACCACCGGCATTATACAGAGATTTGACGATTGGTTTCAAGGCTTCTGCTTCCTCCCCGCGTGCAACCATTTTGGCAAAATTGCCGTCTTCCCATTGGAGGTAGCCCCCTGGCTCTAGAGAGAGAGGTCAGCGGCTGCTTTTCCTTTTTACCACACCGATGAGAAAACTGACTCAAGAATTGGGCCACATTTTTAATAAGTACGCTTGGATCATTGTCCTTTACGACTGGGGCAAAGTACCGCATATGGACTACATCGTATTGTCCAATGAGGTGGGGTGGCACAGGACCAAAGGCGTCCATCGTGCCGAGCGTGACATTTGCAGGCAATTGTGACTGATGTGGAAATTGGTCACCCGATATGTCGTATCCATCTAGCTGGGCGGTTTCTGGGAGCTCCGAGGCCACGTCCAGAAGCCACACTCTGCCATCGCAACATCAGTGGGGTTGGTTGCGGCAGCGGCATGGAGAAGACAAACGCTGTACCGGTTCCAATCTCTGCAATTCTCATGTGTGGAGAAACGGGTATTTCTGGACTCAGGGCGTAACCATTGTAAAGTCGCATGACGAGATGCTGGGCATCCAATCTGTCGGGTGCACGAGGTTGGTCTCGTCAGCTGAATGCTCCAAATATCACGCATTCTCGGTGATGAAAAGCTTACCTGATGGAGCCATTGAAATCTCGCCTCAAAACATAATCATCTGTGCTCGCTGCCATTTTACTACCGGCCTGCTCATGGATCGTGAGAGCGCCAACGGAACGGGGTGGTGTGGGAAATATGCTGTGTTCCAATACTCGAGGTAAAGAGGGGGTAGCTACGGAGTACACTTTTATCAAATACCCTAGGTATTATCTAGCTGGAGTAGAGACCCACATACTCGGTAAGAGTTGATCTCTCTGATGGACCTACTTCGGAGTAAGCTACACCGTACTGCAGCCGTCGGATATGGAAGACGCCCAAGGTGATGGTGGAGGGCTCAAATCGGCGTCTGAGTCCTTGAGCCTCTACGCACCTCTTATTGCTTTTGATCCTGAGACATCGGATTTATCACCACTCCGGTCAACGCAGGTGTTCAGTCAGTTGAGACGTCATATTCACACCGCAGTCAACAAATTCAGCATTATAATTCATAAATAATTAGTTCTATTGTTTGTAGAGATATATGGTATCGTAGATTGATTGTGAAATGGGGTTTCGAGGCAGATGATCATGGAAAAGCCATTTAACAAATGAGACTAGTCCCGTCAAAGCCGTCGTCACTGGATGGTTGGGGATGTCCGGCGCCGTGGGGCAATCTGGTAGGCATTTTCATTATCAACTAGCATTTGAGTACTTGAGTCAAGAGTAAACGATAGTGATATGTGTAAATGGGATGGGTAAACACACAAATGAATTTTTTTCATAGAATAGTAGGACCTTGAGATGATCTACATCGAGATATCTCGAAGGCTCATTTAGCTTTTATAGGACACTAGGAGGCATAGCCACGTTGATGTTCCTTTCTAAACATCCGTTACGGCTACAATGAAGTGAAAAGTCCATGAGCAAGATTCAAGTCTCCGTTTCGTAATACTGTAGATTTGAACCGTGGGTTTGACAATCATCATATCGTTTACAAAGTCATCATGCGTGGGATGTTGAAAAAAGGTCGCTCCAGCGGTGTGCACAGGTCTTCCCTGGCTCTCTTCATATTTTTCCCTCGAAATTAGCAGGCTAGTATGTTAGTAGGAATTGAATTATTTAAAGTATATCAATGAGCAAACACCAGTGTGAACAATAAATTAGGTGGTTGGATGCAATAGGGATGTCCCTCATTCAGCAAGGGCACGAGAGAGGATGATTAGTCCGGTCTTCAGCCCGGCGCCTTGAATTATCAAACTGCTGCTTCTCGAACTTATAAAAACGGTATTTAGATAGAGGCGAGAGTGAAGCTCTCTAGAATCTATGAATGTACTCTGATTTATTGAAATATGGTTACTGCTCATGGGATATTCTATACGTCCAAGCGACCTTCTGTCTCTCGCCTAGCATAGCCTTTTTCTGATATATACTCGTCTATTTTAGTGTTTCTATCTAGAATTTTATCTTTTAGGTATCTATGATTTTAGACTGTCAGAGGTTGGGTCGTCTTTGGAGCCTCATGCACCAATGCGGATACCGGGCAGACATGCATAAAAACCCAACGTCAAGCCATGTTACAATGAATCAGGGCACCACCTCATCTCATTTCTAGTCCTACCTCTTCCAGACCTTTTTAATATCTTAGACTACTCTACTAAACCAGAATTTCGTTACTCGAATAGCGTCCCCCCATTCCCGCGACAAGACCACGAGCTACCATGGCTTGGCGGTCGCTATTGCTTGTCTGGACGCTTGCGTTTGCCAAGGTCAACGCAACCGACTTGAATGATTTCACCAACGATCTGGCCACCGACGTAGGCCCTCTTCTGGCTCTCTTTGGAGAGTCTATGACCAAGCAATACCTCAGCGAAAGCATCTCGTTTCTAGATTACTTCATATTTGCTATGGCTCCGATTGGCATCCTTACTATCATGGTGTCAACGATTCGTCTTTGTGGGCGACCGTCTCTTCGAGCCTTTATAGGCAGATCTCAGGAAGGAGACGGTGCGGTCGAAGCGGAGCTCTGCACCTCTACCAGTCGTGATGTATGTGAACTCTTCAACAGAGGTAGCATCACGCGCGTTCTTGGTCGCCCTAACATTCTTGAACTCGTCTATGATCCACGGCACCCAAATTCTGAAAAAGAACTCTCAATATCCCGCTATTACTTTCAGAACGCTTCGGAGCCTGAAGCTGATGGCTGGAGGGAGATAAATTCTAGTGGTAGCGATAATTCATTCGCTCCCAACCCAAACCTATCACTCAATATTGGCATCAAACATCAGCCAACATGGGTATTTTTTCTCATTGCAATCCTTGGCTTCATCCTTCAAGGTGGAATCATTGCCCTAGCTGGTACTGGTGTTTGGATATTTGGGTGGAATCTCAACAGCGGCAATTCTGCGTCGAGGGATTATGCACCCATTATGTTCATCACTGGCACAGTGCTCATGTGTGGCGGAACGTGGTTCTGCGCATATCTGATTGGAGAAACGACTCGTGAACGATATTTTCGACGCAATGATTGTGATCCCGCACTGCGACCACGTCTTCTTTGGCTTCAACCGGGCCCACAGGTAATTGGAGATCAGAGCTTCGACCCTTTTGCCTATTTTGAAAACACGCGCGACCCAATTCAAGTGTGGATGTCATCGCAAAAGATAGTTAGCAAGGAACTATACGAGAAGTTCACGATTTATACATATTTGGCTGTCACATTTGTGTTAATTGGGTACATCATGCAATTTATCGGTCTACGGGGCATGAAAGCTTGGATTTCCTTGGCCCAGCTAGCCATCACTGTTGTGATGAGCATTTTGCGTGGTTTACTCCGTATGCGACGCCTCGGAAACGATGCCAATGAGCTGTCAGATATTCCAGACTTGGTTGCCGGATATGAGCTAGATTGGATAGCAAATCGTATTTCTTCCCAAGAGAAGTCTCCGGATCTTTGGCATATCACCGGCCAGTTAGAAGCAGACCTTGATGCGGCAGAAGTGGGTAAGGATGAGTCTTTATCCAAGACCTATTCTCAATCCTCTCAAACCACGCCAATTGCACTATCTGACGACCTGGCATCTAAGGACTCAGCAAATACCACGCCTCCTGACCCCATCACCAAGCCTTCGGGTATGCCAAGTACAGAACAGTTTGGGTTCAACAAGATACTTCGTATTCGTCAGAGGCTGGGACATTTAACCGGGCATTTGCTTTCTGAAACTCAGGGAGAGAAGTTCACAGGATACCAGATGTGGAAAGATGGGCATGTCAAGGCACGAGCCAAGGCTAGAGAGCTATCTATTGCCCTAAGTCAGGCCGCAAACGGCCTGATAGCAGATGGGTCGCAGCGCAAAATTACACTCCGGCTCAGTGCCTCACCGTTCAAAAAAGAATCCACAACCAGCGCAAGTCAGACAGTTCCCATCAATCTTCAAACTCCACGGTCATCACTGATGGCAAGTTGGACGGTAAACTCAGCGCAAATTGAAGCTATCCTAGGACTTTGGATGTGGACTTTGGTCTTTGATCAACGTATCAAGACAGATGACGATGACGAATCTATTCCCTCTATCCTGCCAGCAGAAATGGTCAACATAGAGAGAGTGGTTGCTTCTGGTCTTGATGACAAAGAATGGCCAGGAAAGGCCGCCAATCTTCAAGGCGAAATGGACCTGTGGCTGGGCCCTGGGGCTATCAATTTTGAGGAAAGAGGTTTGAAAGTTGACACCGGCCGCCTACAGGGTTTAGGTACTCTGTGGAAACCCGAGAGCGACATTTGCCAGTACCCTGTGGGTTTAAATTTGCAAAATCTAATCGCACTCTCGCATGAGGATAAACCCCATTCAACAAAGGGCATTTCGAGGCTCTGTGGGTGGAATGCAATACCACAACGTACAACATCACCAACCCCCTCGGAAGCACAGAGTTTGGAACAGCGATTACTTGAACAAACATCTGTCAATCTCAGAGTTCAGATTATACGAGTCTCGCGAACTGATGCCTCACTACTAGAGATCTGTTCACAAGAATTGTTTGCCACTCTAGTGGCATCACTGGCCAATCTTTTGGTGATGGATGAGACCAGAATTGTTGAGAGTGCCGGTACTGTCCGTCTGGAAAATAAAACAGTTAGCAAGTTAGCAGATTCATTTGTGAAGAGTGGTCTTGGCTCCCACTCTAATGCACTCTTATGCCTCATTCCCGCATTGAGAGAGAGACTACCCTCTCCAGATCCAAACGAACTGCTGACGGCTGTCATTGACGCGGCTACTACTTATAGACAAACAGATGCTTGGAAGAGAGGAGAAAATACTCTGCGATGGGCATGCTCACGGTTTTCCTCAGTCAAAAATGAGCTCTGCGTTAAATCATTGCGCGCGATGGGAGAATTCTATCGCTACTCACTGGCGAAACGCTCTG
The DNA here is from genome assembly GCA_011799845.1 of Hypomyces rosellus. Taxonomy (NCBI): domain Eukaryota; kingdom Fungi; phylum Ascomycota; class Sordariomycetes; order Hypocreales; family Hypocreaceae; genus Hypomyces; species Hypomyces rosellus. Next base: position 5,307,430 of record WWCI01000002.1, on the reverse strand, counting down.
ATAGTGCTCGTATGCGATTTGGACTTGATGGCATTACGTGGATGACACAGACGTTCAGCGATCAGGACAGCCAGGCCTCAGAGGTATCGATGATCTTGAATTCTTATGAGACAATCAGCAAAAGGTTCAATCCAAACTCTTTAGGTTCGGACTCAAGACCAGGAGGCCACAAGCTTCATAAAAAGCTTATTAAAGCTCTTCAAACCTCGGATGAGTCAGGACGCACAGAAGCGTTGTATTACTTATGCTTCATCGGCAAAGAGGATTTTCGTTCTGACGAGCTACAGAGCGCTCTGCCTCTGGCTGTTAGCAATAATTGGAATGAGGTAGTCAGTACCCTTGTTGAGTTGAAAGCCAACGTGAACGGCAAGGATAAAGGGGGCAGGACAGTGCTGTTCATTTGTGCTCTCGAGGGTTACTATGATTACGTGAAGCTTTTGATTAAGCATGGGGCTTACCTTAATACATCAAACGCCGAACTGACGACGCCATTACACGCAGCAGCTACCAAAGGGCATGCTAATATCGTCAAACTCTTACTTGATTCGGGATTTGAGGATGTTAACATTGGTGATAAGAAACTAAGATCACCACTTATTCACGCAGCTCTCGGAGGACATGATCCCGTTATTAGGCTTCTGCTTGGTTCGGGATTGGTGGATGTCAACACTTATGACGACGAGAAGATGACGCCGCTGTTGTATGCGGCGAGGGAGGGTCATCTACGTGCTGCCAAATTATTATTTGATTCTGGCGCCGATGTTAAGGCTCTCAATCTCGATAAACAATCACCTTTGGGTTTTGCTATATTGAAGGGAGACACAGCTATGATTCAGTTATGTTTCGAGAATGGCGCTAAGATACTTCCTAAAACCATTCACGATAGTGTGAGGCGGGGGAATGTGGAAATTCTCCAGGTCTTAATTGACAATGGTGCCGATATAAATGCTTTAGGTGGGAACAAGCAAACACCACTCATCCATTGCCTTGAAAAAGGTGGTTCTGCGGCTATGGTTCAGTTCTTGCTTGAGAGCGGCGCCGATGTCCACTCAAAAGATAAAGAAGAACGTACCGCCCTGTACTGGGCTGCCCATAACAGAGATGAGGCGAGTGTTCAGCAGCTGATAAAAAACGGCGCTGACATGGAGTCCAAAACCACGGAGGGCTTAACGGCATTGCATTTAGCTTCTAAACGGGGACACAAAGAAACTTTTCAGCAATTGATAACAAACGGCGCTGACATAGAGTCTAAAACCACGGGGGGCTGGACGGCATTGCATTATGCATCTTACTATGGGCACAAGGAGATTTTTCAGCAATTGATAACAAACGGCGCTAACATAAAGTCTAAAACCACGGAGGGCTTAACGGCATTGCATTTAGCTTCTAAACGGGGACACAAAGAAACTTTTCAGCAATTGATAACAAACGGCGCTGACGTAGAGTCCAAAACCACGGAGGGCTGGACGGCATTGCATTATGCTCTCCAGAGTTACCAAAAGTCCATCATCAGCATTTTACTAGACCATGGCGCTCAATATAAGCCTTTACCGCAAAATTTCAATCTCTGGCGGTCAGTTGGCAACGCCACAGTAGGAGGCGATATAAGGATCATTAGGTTATTGCTTGAAGACGGCATTGACATTGGTACTTGGAACGAATCCAACAAGTCATGGCTTTTCATATTTGCCTCTAGATCTAAGAGCAAAGACGCTATCCGACTCCTGTTAGAGTACCTTTATAGCAAGCAGAGCCAAGAGCTCATAGAGGCGGCGATTTCGGGAACTGCCACAAATAGGCTCGCCAATAAGAACGGTATTCGGCTACTGCGGGAGATCAGTGCGGAAATTGCATCCAAAATCCAAACAGAACAAACCCTTCCTGCTCCAGCAGACCCTCATACGGATCATCGGCAAGAAATCATCCGAGAACCGCCGAGCAGCGAGGCAGAGCCATGATGAACCAAGACAGAAAATCCATTCCCTAAGATCGGTCCATTCGCAATCATGATCCCGCCCAGTCCACCGCCTCCACCCCTCCAACCCCTTCCAAGGGCTCGCACCCCGCCTCCACGTCCCGAGCCGCCGGCCGTGGCCTCCACCGGTCCAGTCGGAGCCTTTTTGGTCGAACTATTGACGTACAACGGTCACCCCTTCAAAGATCATTGGGCCTACTTTGTGCGCTCACACGCCAGTCCCGAAATTGGGGTCAAGATACACGCCACCGGCACCGTGGCAAACGGCTTCGAGTTTGAGGTTAAGCGCTGCCACGACCTCAACGACACAAGCGACGTACCCAGCAAGCGAATCCCGCTACAGTGGGTCGATGCCGCATACTTTGACCAAGACGCGATGCTCAACTTTGGGCAAGCCGAGATCGACAATGTGCCCGTCTGCGGCTTCGAAGCCAGCTTGTACAAGGTTCCAGCTCCCGAGAAAACGCTCAACTCTGCGGCCACGTCAGGCAGGAAAATCAAGCAGAGAGATTGCCAGACGTGGATTGTCGAATCCGCTGATCAACTCGTCAAAGATGGTATCCTCAGTCAGGAAGTTGCTAGTTTTCTCCACTCATACAAGTAGATGCTCGTGATGGACAGCAGTTTTGGTACTCTGTAGCAATGAACACGGTCTCTTCCGCCAGGTTGTCAGATAATTTCGAATTTCTAATGATTGTGGTTATTTTCAATAATGAAAGAGTTTTAATACAGGTTATTGGTGTCTTGGTGTCTATGCGTCTAAGCTAAACACGACCTGGTGATGGTTCAGCTTCCAAACTTACCGCAGCTAGACACTGTTGATTCAAAAAAAAAGATTTATGCACATGCATAAATATAACAATCGATGCCCAGATTGGAAACAACATGAATTCATTTATCCAACCGTTACTTTATTATTTATTATTATAGGGTGTCATTCAGTGTTTTCCCGCTCTTATCGCGCATAGAGTATAGGGTATTTATTAAATGAATTCGTTTGAATTGTCACTAAAGCACACGTCTGGTTAAAGCAATGTGTTTGAACGCTGGTAAATCATAATAATGCAGGACTATTACGAATCAGAAGTACTTGCTAATGGAGTATTAGCACTTGAAGAATCGTATGACTAATCGCAATGTTGTCACCGCACGGAGTTGAAGCACACTGGGCGATTGGCTTTGGCTTTCTGCTGGACGTGTTGTTGTCACCTCCATTTGTTTGTCTCTGGCTTCAACTTTGTAGTGTGCTAAGTCTTTAGAAATTTAATGTATTTCTAAGATAACCCATCTTCCCACCTCCCACTTTGGCCGTCCCGCATGAGTATAAAAATGAGCGCCACTTCAGATCCCTCAGACTCGACTAGAACGAAGATCTTTCTCTATTTTAGTTTTTTCCAAGAGCAGCGAGCGCTATCGCTCCCCACCCCAGCCGAGGTCAGAGCCATTAATGAACGATCATCCTATGCACTCGCTTTAAATTTCAATCGTCCCTCGCCTGTTAAGTTCCCCTCTCTTGGGTTATTTGTTAAATACGGTGCAGATGTAACGATTGTTGAGGCCAAGACCTAAATGATGGTACGCGAGCGACTTCAAGGTCAAGTTCCCGTCCCGGAAGTGTTTGGCTGGACCGAGGGTGGAGATCAGAGGTTCATCTATATGTTTTTGGTTTAAGGCGAGACGCTGCAGGACAGATGGATAGATATGACAGAGAAGGAAAGACTTTTTGATTGCTAAGAACTCAGATACATGGTGAAAGCATGGAGAGAAATAAAACAAGAGGACAGTGATCGTTATATTGGTAAGTAAGTTCTTAAATGAACGACTCGGCTGTCTCTGACTTGTTCTTGCATAGGCAGTCTTGACAAAAACCCACTTAACGATATCTGCTTTGAAGACCGACCCCACCGTGCTGGGCCTTTCCAAGGTGTCGATGCTGAGCAGCAATTTCATAAAGCATGTGGCATCAAGATTAGCGGCGAAACACCCATTGTATTCACGCACGATGACCTGGTGGCTCCCAACATTCTCCTGGCGTGCGGAAAATACCCCAAAGTTGCTGCAATAATCGACTGGGGTCAATCGGGCTGGTATCCGGCCTACTGGGAGTATGCCAAGATGAGAGGAATGACGCCGAATCCGAAATACATCAGCCATGCTGCGCAAGAAGAATGGAAGACGAGGTATCTACCAATGATTCTCGACCCTGTGGATGATGAGACATGCTATTATCCGTGGTTTTATTTCTTCTTGCATAATAGCATCTGATTCCTGGAGATGCGGCCGGTTTGCACACTGTACTGTAGTCAGGTCTAAAACTCTAAATTGTCACCAAAGCATATGTCTGATCAAAGCAATCGTCCCAACCCATCTTGTCAGAAGCCCAAAATCTGTTTAACAATGCAAGCGCCGTCTCAACTGGCTTCCCAGTGAACATCCCCTTCATGCCCAGACGGAGATGCCGCTCCACGAATTCCTTCCCCCCCCACGTTCCCGTTTTTGCTTCCACTCCGGCGACGATCAGCGGCCAGAATACCCGGTCCATGACTATTGACTCCTCTATCGAAGCAGCTAGATGTCTGAAAAGTGTGGCGTGATGGACGTTCTTTTGCTTTTTGTAAAATATTTTTCTCTCGCGGTGGGTTGCGGGGGATGGAGGTACAGCCAGCAGTGCATAGAGTATTGCCGCAGCTTTGAAGCAGGAGGCGATGATCAGAAGCTTCTTTAATATTGACTGATCATTTGATTCAACCCATGCACTGGGAGACCAGGTATCGATGGCCTGGATGATATCGTGGAGCTCGTCTTCTTTTCGTCGCAGTGGCGACTTTGATGCTTGGACTCGAAGGCAATTAATACGAAGGATTTGACGAAATATTGGTCCAGGGCAACCGAAGACCGGGCAGAAGCCGAGATCATAGAAGCACATGATATCATCAACGTCATAGCTGTAGATTTCTGACATCTGTTGATGGCATGGGCTCGTGGTATTAAAAACAGCCATAGTTCTATCATTAGAGGCAAAGACGTTAACGCGATTCCTAAATGTTCATCGATGTAAAGTAAAACGCTTACATGAGGAAGCCCTGTACGAAGAATCTGGGCGCCAACGGTTGTTCTATAATTACGCCAAGGCCGCCGCAGTGTTTGATCATGGAAAATAGGCCGGAGGCATGGGCACGCCAGACCGGTGTGTGACATAAGCCAACCTGAACCGTGATCAGAAAATGTCATAAGATGGGAAGTCAGGGATAGAATAGGATACACTGAAAAGGACAAAGGCACTGGAACAACTGATCATACCTCTGCACTGATCAAAAAGGAAATGGCCTGAATGTGGCTCCAATCGCTACCCGGCGCGTCCTCCTTGATCTCATCGTTAAGAGCGCGCATGCTCAGTCCAATGGCGCGATAAAACTTCTGCCAGAGCTCGGAGGTGGGTCCAGATTTGGTCGGTACTATGGAAAGGTTATGCTTCCTGGACAGGTCGAGTATGTGATAGCCAAAGTTGGCTGCCAGAAGGGCACGGCGAGTAGATTCGGGTATCATTTGCAGCATGTAGGGCTCTATGAGGTTCATATAGCCGTCGCATGGCACCACATATTTTGCTAATAGGTTTGGCATTACATATTGGTTGTCTAAGAGAACCTGTTAGATGTAAAAGCGTAGATAACAGTGATGGGATGGTGATAAGAAAGGGGCGGTTATGATTGACCCAAGCACAGCATGGTTAGGGGGATATGAAAAAGCACATACTGTATGTTATGAGATCTATATAATCCCATTCATCAGGTCGTAGGTTAATGGGTATACTTATTTTAGACGGTTGGTGTCTTGTCGCTACGGTGGCTATGGGCTTCTCTTCCTGTCTTGGTTTCCCCGTCGTTTTGGGCCCTCTTTTTCCCGAGACAAGAGCTTGGGGTCGACCCTTCTGGGAAGAACTAACACCGCACTGATCGGCATCATCACTCTCAGTCCTTTTATGAAGACGCACTGCATTAGAGCTAGGACCTGATTTGCTCGCGGCGACCTTTGCTGCACCTGTACTCGTCTTCGCTGGTCCTACAACAGTTCTCACCCTGGGCCTCTGATTCCTGCTGACGTGGCCCATGGGAAGCCAAGTGAGTGGTCTATTATCTCCGTATCCGGGGCAAACAATGCCCGTGCTACGGCATGTCGTGCATATCGGATGTGTACCGTCGCAGGTGGCCTTGCGCCGGAGGCACTCCCAACATGACTTGCTGGGTTTGTTCTCGGTAGGCATCTTCGCCGCGGAGTCGCAGTTCATTTGCGGCAAAGTTTGAACCAAAGTTTATGTGACTAAGACATTCCGACCCTTAAAGTATAGCCCTTTTCCGGTACTGGCCGGTGAATGTGAAGTGGCGTGCGGGAGATGTGTGAAGGAGGTCATCTGCCTTTGCTCCGCACCGGAAATGGAAGTGGCCGAGACGACACACAGCCCCAGCCTGTTACACTGGCAGCTTTCTAATCGAGCCCTCCAGCTGTGACATCATCAAATTGCTTAGTTATTAATGGCCAAGATGTATAGCCTAGTTCCCAGAACTCCAGCCATTGGTGAATTTGGAGCAGTTTGTATCCAGAAGACAGATGCCATTCTCCACATTTCACTTGCGAACCATTACATGTTCGGTTAGATGGCACGATTCATTTCTTTGTCATGAGATTAGTAATTGATGTAATCAATCAGCAAGAACTGAGCCGCCCATACACCATTTCTCGCAGCTCTCACTCACCTGTATTGTATATCGAGGATATCAACACTTATTTTTGTCTATAGCCCCGTGGTGTTGCTTGTCTACAGAAACAGCCGTAATTTTCGCCTTGGGGTGTCATTTAAACAAATATCTATCATTTTACTGACGCCAATTAAATCCCAAGGGTCTCTATTACAGTCCAATCTACTACCTGAATCCTGATATTAAAAATGTCGTTTTTTTAAGGATTCCTAAGCTAATACGGGTTTAATATAAACAATGCTTAAGTAATACCTAATTAATATCTAAGTTAGGCAAACTAATTTGATGCTTCACCAAATTGAGCGTGACAACATTCATTCACTTCGACCTACCCTCAGGGCACTAAACAAAAATTCTTAGAGTACTAGGTAAATACGCTAATATGCACGCATATTTATAATGGCTACTACCAAGTTGGGCTAAACCTCTTGTTCCTGCTGTTGTTAGGCTCCCGTTCTCGCAGTACTTGCCTACTACTGGTAATATCACGCAAAACTATGGCTAGATATTTGTAGTATGAAGCAGGTTCTCTCATAATAGGAGCCTAACCATGTCAGGAATAGCACCTCTTAAACGCGCCGTGCAGCGCCTTTTACCCTCTGATTTTCCACCTTTTCTCTCTATTTTCTCTAACCAACAAGAACGTGCGGCACTTTTCGTCTCACCACTACTACGTTCGGCCCGTACCTTAAAGGATGTTAACAGCAACACACGCACTTACGGAGTCGGAGCGGCCCCCAAACCGACCACTCGTTGCGATGATAAACGATACAGAGTCCCCGGTGGACTTGCCTCTGTCCACAAGTAGAACGATTGCTATCATCTCTTGTATCACCTGTATAACCGCGATCGGCAATCTTCTGGCTGGCTTGCTGACGGTTTGCATACCAGTCATCTCAGATGAGCTGGTTATACCCTCTGAGCTTCAGCTCTGGCCTGCGTCCTCCTTTTCTCTAGCTTGTGGATGTACACTTCTCATTTGTGCTGCAGTTGTTGATGTGTTGGGTTGCCGACGCGCTCTTCTTGTTGGAGCAGTGCTCCAGTCTGGCAGCAGCCTAGGAGCCGGACTTTCTAAAACGGCATCGGAACTTATTGCGCTACGCGCGTTGGCTGGGGTCGCAGCATCGTTATGTCTGCCCAGCGCCGTTGCCATTGCCTCGCGGACGTTTCCCGCAGCTACCATGCACCGAAGTCGTAGCGCTGCCTTTGCGGCCATGGGCGGCGGTCAGGCTGTCGGCTTTGGCTTAGGTCTTGTTCTGGGTGGAATATTTAGCGATACTATCGGCTGGCGATGGGGATTCTATACCGCCACAATTCTGAACCTTGTGGTATTAGCACTAGCTCTGTGGGCGCTGCCTACTGGCGTTGATGGTGCTTTGGAACGAACGGTCCTATCTCGCCTGAGGCGAGACATTGATTGGATTGGCGCCTTGCTCATTAGTGCTAGTCTGGCACTGCTTTCGTATGTGCTTGCTGTTGCCACAGGCATACAGGCAGGGAGGCTCATGCGTCAACCACTAAATGTAATGCTTCTTTGCTTAGCATTGGCGCTTTTGCCTGTGTTTAGTGTATGGATGCGCTATCAGGTGAATCGTGGCAGACCGGCATTAATTCCCAACCCGCTATGGAAAAGCATACCCTTTACTACCGTTTGTGCTACTGTCTTCCTCGTTTGGGGTGCCCTTAATGCCAGTGAACAACTTACGGCTTTCTACTTGGAGGATGTTCGCGGCTTTTCAACCCTGACATCATCTCTTTACTTTCTACCGGCTCCTATTTGCGGCGCTTTAATGAACGTGGCCATTGCTGTCCTCCTTCCATACCTAAAGGCTTCGCTCGCCGTGCCAGCAGGTTGTTTTGTGAGCAGCCTTGCGCCCGTTATTCTAGCATCGTTGTGCCGCATCGATGGCCCAAGCTACTGGCGCGGTGTCTTTCAGGCAATGGCCCTTAATCCCTTAGGGGCAGATCTTATCTACACTATTGCGAATCTAGTGTTGACGGATGCTTTCCCTACGGATATGCAAGCGTTGGCTGGCGGTGTCTTCAATATGCTTGCACAAGTCGGCAAGAGTGTAGGCATCGCCACCACGGCAATTATTGCTCAGCAAATAACAGCTTCTAGGGGAGCATTTGATCAAAAGGAGGCATCTCTACAAGGCTATAAAGCTGGCTGGTGGTATAATTTCGGATTGGGTTGTGCAGCGGGGTTGATGAGTTTTTACGGCCTCCGAAGCGTTGGAAAACTAGGTGTTAAGAGGGACTAAGGCTGTTTGTCTGTTTTGGATGTCCTTATGACTTTAGTCACTGAGCACTTACTCTCCCTGCGCCATTGACTCTGAAATTCCATGGCTGTTCTAGTAGTTGATCCGTGAATGTTCGTAAACGCTGATAGTGGTCTATGTACCAAGAGCGCATAGCTCTGTATAATGCCAGGTAAGTAATCAAGGCTTTTGCGTTGTGTCATATGACCCGGGACGTGCAATCTCTTTTCGGCAGTAACGTTGACAAGGCGAAGCAAATCATGGAGCGGGTTAGCCTGGGAGCCATGCGAGGAAAGGTTCTTTATTATATTCTCGATATTATATGCAGTGATATGTTATTGGGAATGGAGTATTAGTATTGCCTTGTTCGTACCATAGGGACATGGAAACAGTGCTACAGTCCCTGGTGCAGTGGCTTTGTTTCTTAGACTAAGTAAGCCTATGTTTTGTTATGCTAGTGGAATGTTATTGTGATATTCTGAATAAAGAGGAGAAGAGTATTGTAGTGTACTATAGCCACGATTGGATTCATATGAAGGTTTACTTAGTCCTAAGATATAAAGCTAATATAATTATTAAAAAAATGTTTTTTATACTCTCTATTACTGGATTTAATACCTTTTCAACGATGGAATTAATAGCAAGAGCCCTTTTGTCCAAGACCTTGCGAATAACAAACAACCTTTGGTTCTCCTTGGTCTATCACGACCTGAACATCCGGTTATAACTTATACCCCGGATCGAATAAACCTTAGTTTAATAAACCAATTAAAAAATTAGTATTAATACTATTAATTAAATTAATTATTATTATTCAAGTATTAAATTAAATTAAATTAATTATAATTAATCTAATAAAAATTAATTTATATATAATTATATAATGATTATTATTTAAATAAGTAAATAATTATTCATTAATATAATTATTTATTATTAATTTTTAATAAACTAAATTATAATACTTTATCTTATTTACTTAATATCGTCCTAATCCCCTGCTAATATTAAACTACGATTTAGGTTATCCTTGTTGGGAAACGCCCGGAATGTCATATGGTCTTAACACTGCGGCGTCTAAAGTGGACCTATCCCAGTGCGAAAACCTTGTCAATCTGGGCATATGGACGGACATGGATAAGGCTTAGCGTTGCTTTAAGTTGGCTAAGAGCATTACCTAGTACCTCTTAAAGGTATAGGATACGGTTAATAACGCGTACTCTACAGTATAGGAGACTTAAGCTTCAGATCTTGTCAAAAGCGATAAGCGGATGCTAGCATAGTTCTTTAGCCCGGAGTGAACCTCCCCGGAGTGGCTTTGCACTTGTTCTAAGTACAACCCAAGCTGGACGCTTCCCTTTCTACCATAGTTCGGTCTAGATTTAGCCATCGATAGGCCTAGTTGAATGCCGCCTTGTTTAATGATTGAGCATCCTATTTTCAGCAGCTGAATATCACTATTCTAACATGTCGAGGGTTGCCTTTGAATGATTCTTTGTGACGCTGGCATGTTGGCAGACATGATGAAAGGTGTAATCACCGTTTAGCAGCGATAAATTTCGATGCAATACTAGTGTAGGGGGTCAGTTCAAGCAAGAGCTTGGTAACTAGCTGCCTTGGCTGCTCGGCCGACCAAGGTCATCACTTCTGGTTATTTCCATAAGGGAACGGCTGTTTGACTTTGGTTAAGTGAGATTTTGGCTCATGTGAGGGTATATAAGTAATGTACTGGCGACCACAGAAGAGTGAAGTTCAGAAAGAGATGGGTTCGAGTGTCACGGTTCTGTATCAGGTACTGATAGCGAACATTCTAACATAAGCATTCCAGACTATATAATATGCTTTTAGTAAACCATAACAAGATGATTCCCATGGTTTAATCAGTCGAGCATTGTATCCTAAATAAACATATGCACATCGTTACGTCTGCTCCAAGCAATTAATGTCGTCATATGTTTCATATAGGCAGTGAGATGGATCATTAGAACATACATATATCTTTTTTTTAGAACGTGTGCCTAGATTCGCTTGCCGCTCTACACCCCTAACATGAGAGAGGATGAAGCACTCACAAGTCTGTCAGTACAATTTGGCCGACCTTCTTTTCCGCATCCCAGCTTATAGAGCCGTTGTACATGTCAGGTAAAACACCTTGGAGATCATCCCCCTTCACTTGCTCTTCTCCATTTTCGTCAACAAAAACATCCCAAGAAATGATATCGCCCAGCAGCTCTCTCCACTCTTTGGCTGTTCCTTCAACCGTGAAACTCTTTGGCGCTGGTTTGATCACCCGCCCCCCAATCTTGACATGCTTGCGCACCCATGGATCAAAAGGCAGCGGCCCACCGACGGGCGGATTCTTGTCGAGTGTCCATGAGAACCCAAGCTCGTGGAGCTTTCCCTCCGCCCAGGTAAAGTAATCATCGTTCGAGACATCCGGGTACTTGGACTTGATGGTCGGAAGAACTGGTATCACCACCGTTTTCAAATCTTGCATCGTCGCGACGGCCTTGAACTTGGCCAATAGCGTCTCAGCGATACCAACACGCCGGTAATCATCGTCTATAATGATTAATAGGCCTGCCAGGGCGTTTGGAGCCTCTCAAGCAAAGGCAACGGCATTATCGTGTCTTAGCTCATCGCGCAATGGAACCGGGACGGATGATGGGTCAGCGCCCTGTCTTGCCATGGCCTGGCGGACACCTCGACTAAGTATAGCTTCCCATCCGCCGTCGGGCAAGCTGAGGGCCCAGTGAAGGTCGTCCGTGGGGCCGGCCAGAGAGTCGGGTAGCTCAGGCCAGTAAAACGGCACAGACTTGCCACAAGCGACTACCTCGTCGTCTTCGTTTCTCACTACCATAATTTGGTATATGGCCAGTTCTTGAAGCTCTCCTAACTGTTCAAGGAACCAGAAATAAGGATTCCTTTGGTCCAACAACGTCCAAACGCGCAGCTCATGGGCGGGGTCACGTAGGCATTTGTCCCAAAGATCTGGGCGTGAGGCTGCTGTTACATAGGAAAGCCCGGGGGAGTGTATTGGATTGACTGGCCATGACTGCTTCTGTTATGTTTACCGTGGCCTCCCTTTGATGATTTTACTGTATTGATGAGATGTAGGAAGAGAATGCCAGAGGATGTGTACGGTGGCACATTAGATCGGCTGTATAAATCGCGCAAATGCACTTTGACGCGTTTGGCAAGCCCGCATTTCTGTTATAAGTATAATCTACGAAGCTAATTGGCTATTAATTATCTAGCAAGATCAGCTATGAAAGTTATAAGGGGTAATTAAGGCTAGATCACTAACGAGTTATAATATTATAAATTATAATTAAATATCTAAAATAAAGTAATAAGATTGTTATTATATAATAGCTAAAAAAAAAAAAACTATTATAAATAAATAAAAGTATCTTAAAAAAAGATATTTTTGAAAATTAATAATTACTTTTGTAGAAAATAATTATTTATTTATTTTTAAGTTTTAGAATTTTTTATTTAAATTATTTAATATTTTATTATTATTTTTAGATTTATTATAAGTTAATTATTATAATTATTTAAATATTATAAATTATATTATATTCTTAAGATATATAGAATTTTATATATAATATAAAAATAAGATTATTAAAGCCTTATTAATTAGTTTTTGTTTTATTTTAAGTTATATAAATTAAAAACTATTAATTTAAAATCCTATTAGAAATACTAATTATTATCTTAAGTTAATAAAACTACTTAATATATTAATATTTTTAAATATAATTATATAAATAAAGTAATATAAATTATTTATTAAGTATTAAAGATAAAAATAACAAAAATATATATATATAACTGTTTAAAGTAAATAAGCTTTTTAATAGTTATGTTTTATTTTAATATAATTAACATCAGTTAAATCCTTAATTCTTTAGTTAATATAATTAAATATTTTAAAATATTTTAAAATTATTAAAAGATTTAAAAATAAAGTCTTATTTTAGAATTTTATTTATTGTATAATATTATAGGTATTTTTTAATAAAAGATAATTTAAATTATAACTTAATATGAATAGTAAATTAAAACAATATTAAATAATAAAATAAAATATAATAGTTAAATATTAAGTAGTAATAATATATAATGAGATTATAGTTTTATACTTATTAAATATTTATTTGTTTATTTAATAAATGAATATTTTAAAAGTAAGTTAAAATAATAATATAAGTAATTGGTTTATTTAAAATTCTATTATAAGTATATTAGGCTATAATAAATATATATATTTCTAAAAGTGGATCTTTTTTAATATATGATTTAAATATAGGGTTTGGTTATTATAAGTTTATATAAACTCTTAAATATTTATAAAATATAATATTCCGGGCGTTTCTTAATAAAAGATAACCTAAATTATAGTATTTAATATTAATAGTAAATTAAAGTAATATTAAATAATAGGTAAAAGTATTATAGTTTAAGTATTAAATATTAATAATAAATAATTATATTACTAATTAATTAAATATATAAAAGAAATATAAGTTAATATATATAATAATTAAGTTTATTATAATTTAAATAAATATAAGATTTTATGTTTATAAGAATAAATTAATAATTTAATAATTATAATAAATTAAATTAATTATATTTAAGTTATTATATATACTTAAGTTAATTTTATTTAAGCTAATTATAATTAGTTAAACTATTTAAGGTTTTATTATAATAGTATTTTAATCAATAACTCATATAAGAGTTATTAAAAATAATTTAATTTTTTAATATAAGGTTATAAATGTGACGTTCCGGGCGTTTCCCAACAAGAGATAACCTAGATTATGGTTTGATGTTGGCAGTGGATCAGGGCGATATTAAGCAATAAGATAAAGTATTATAGTTTAGGTATTAAATATTAATAATAAATAATTATATTAATAACTAATTAAATATATAAAAGAGATATAGGCTAATATATATAATAATTAGGTTTATTATAATTTAAATAAATATAAAGTTCTATTCTAATAAAAATAAACCAATAATTTAATAAATTAATTAAAATCAACTCAATCACAATTAACTTTTCTCCTATTAAATTAACTTAAGTTAACTTAACTTAAATTAACTTTTATTTAATTAGTTAGTTTATCTAAGGTTTTACTATAATTATATTAAACTATAATAAGCATAAGTATTATTAAAAATAAGTCTAACCTAATATATAACCTAAGCGTAAGGTCAGGTCGTTATATATTACTCCTTTCCCTTTAGTCTTACCCTTAAAACCTATTAGTTTCTAATATAAATACCTTAAGCTATTCCTTTCTTTACTTAATAGGTTTTTTCATATTTCTTCTTTTCTATTATTTTTATTTACTAACCTTATCATACTATATAACGTTTAAAAAAAGCTAAAACCAACGTCTAAGCTTAAGTTATTATTAGGTCTTAAGGTTCCTATTCTTATAAGTCATAAAAAGCTTTCTATACTTATTAAAACTTTTAGTATAACTATATCTTCTTATACCCAATGTCTTAAGGTAAAAAAAAAGTATATAATATTTAAGGTCTATAATAATTATTGTACTTTTTATGTTAGTTTAAAGAAAATAAATTATAATTATAAAGGTCTTAATAAAGTATCTTATAAGTTTCTTCTTATATCTTTCTAATATTTTTTCTAATTCTTATATAATTAATTATATTATCATAAAAAAAAAAAAGTTAAAAAAAAAATATAAAAAAGCCAAAGATACTTTAAATAAAACAATAAATTATTTACAAAGGATTAAATAATAAAAGCATTCTCTTTATAAAAAAACTATAAAAATAGTTTCTTATGGTTTAAGTAATCTTAATAAGTTAAAAGAAGCAAAGTATCATAAAGCAGAATCTACTAACGCTATTTCCTAAGGCAACCCTATAGTTAACCCTACGGTTAGATTTAACTAAAAGTTATTTCTTACTAATCCTTTAGGCCTAGGTTTTAATAAAATTCTTATAGAATTGTCTAAGAATAAGCCAGGTACTTAATAAATTCCTATATATTTTCAGTTTTTATATAATTTTTTTATTTTACTAAGTATTAACATTTATTATTTTTATAATATATAACTAAAATTAATTTGATTTTATATTCTTTTTTTACTAAAAGTACCTTTATAAAATTATAAATAATTTTTTTAATATCTTTATTAATTAATACTTTTTTAAGTAAAAAAATATAAAAGACTAGATATATTTATATTTTCTTTAGTAATAAAAATTTATAATTAATATTTAAAATAACCTTTTTAACTAAATAAAGTCTTAATTTCTTAAAGTCTAATTTATTATTTAATCGTGTTATTTTAATATTTATGTTTTTTTTACTTAATATATAATAAAGTAAATAAACTATATCTTTCTTCCTAAAGATTAATCCTTTTAATCTATCCTTATCCGCGTATTTTCTTATTTTTTTATAAACTAGCATAAGTTATACTCTTATTACCTAGTATAGGTCTTTTATTCTATCTACTTTAATTATAGCTTTATCTATAATTATCCCGTCTTTGGGTATCTTATACACCTCTAGGTTATAGCTAAAATTAATATATATAAGGCTTAGGCCTATAGATTCTAATATATTAGTATTATAGGCGATTTATACTAGCAATAATAGTTTTACCTAATTAATTTACTTAAAATTAATATAGTAATATAAATACTCTTTAATAATTTAATTAATTTATTTAGTCTATCCATTAGTTTATAAGTAATAAGCTATACTAAGCTTATAGTTAATGCCTAATTATCTAGTTAATCCTTATTAAAATTTAAATATAAAGACTAATCTTTAATCCAAGATGATTTCTTTAGATAAAAAATAAACACTTGTAATTATATATAAAAACATATATACAAATTCTTTTACGTTTATAGCTTCTTAATATAACAAAAAATAAGCCTATTTTATAAGTTTATTAACAACCACAAAAATACTATTATATTTAATCTTTATAGCAGGTTTAATTAATATAAGTAGTTTCATAATAAAATCTAGAATAATTACTTTCTATAGTTTTTAGGATACTAATAACAATTAGATTTACCCATATAGCTTATACTTTAAGGCCTTTACTTAACTATATATAATATACATCAAGACAACCTTCTAAACATATTACTTTACTTTATAAAAATTAAAGTTTTATTTAACTTACTTAAGTATTTTTTATATTCTTTTATGTCCATGTAAGGGATATTAGTAGATTTCTTTAATAAGATTTTCTTAAAACTCTAAAAGAATCCAGACTTTATTTTTATACTATTATAATTTTTTATTATTTATAATAAATCCTTCAAGAAATTTATCTTTTTCCTAGGTTTTATAATATTCCTTAATATAACAGATCTAAGTATTATTATTTTTAATTCAAAATATAACGTTTAATATACACTATATATAATATCCTTTTAAAATAATATCTAAGATTTATTTTATTATAATTATTTTACCTTAATCATAGTCTACTCATCTATTTAAGGCATCGACTTTACTATTCTCTAATTCTTTTTAATAAATAAAAATATAATTAAATTCTAAAAGATATTCAGCGTATCTAACTTAACATTTACTAAGCTATTAAATTATAGCAAAATAAAAGATATTATTATAATCTATATAAACCTTAACTCTATACTTACTTCTAAGAAAATAATATCTCTATTCTTTAAAAACTAAAATAATTACTAGGAATTCTTTATCATAAATAAAATAATTTAATTTAGCACTATATAAAACTTATAAATAAAATACAATTAGTCATAGCTTATTATTTTCGTCTTATTATCCAATTTAAGCTCCTAATCCAAAATTAAAAAAATCTATTTTAAGCTTTACTTTTTTCTTTAGGTTAAATATCATAAATACTAGATTATCTATAATTAAAATCTTAATCTATTTAAAAGCTTATTATATTTTTTCTATTTATATAAATATTTAATTTTTCTTAATTAACTTATAAAATAAGCATATAATCTTATTATAGTTTTTTATAAAGCATTAATAATAATTAATAAAGCCTAAAAAGCTTTAAACTTCTTTAATAATATTTAGCTTAGGCTAGTTTCATACTGTTTTAACTTTAGCAAAATCTATATATATTTTATTTAATATAATAATATATTTAAAAAAAATAACTTATTAAGTATAAAATTTATATTTTTCCAGTTTAACTAGAAACTTTATTTCCTATAGTTTAGCAAGTACTTAATATATATATTATTTATATTCTTTAAGCGTGTCTAAAAAAATCAAAATATTATTAAAATAAACTATTATAAAAATATTAAAGTATTCCTTAAATATATTATTAATTATCCTTTAAAATATTATAAGGGTATTTATTAATCTAAAAGGCATAATAAGATATTCAAATAATCTAAACTTAATATAAAAAACCATTATTTATTTATTTCTTTTTTTTATATAAATAAGGTTATAAACTTCTTTTAGGTTAAGTGTAATAAATTATTTTTTATCTTAGAGATAATCTTATAATTCCGTGATCAAAGGTAATAAAATACGGTCTTTAAGTGTAATTTTATTAAGTTATTAGTAATCCATAATTAACTATAGTTTTCTGTTTTTCTTTAAAACAAACATTACAGGATATCCTGCTTTTAATATAAATAACCTAATAAAGCCCTTGGCTAGTATTTTATTAATCTATTTTTAAAACGCTGTGAATTCTTTTTCGTTAAGGTTATAGATTTTGCGGAACGTAGGGTTAATTCTATCTTTTAGAACGATCTTATAATCCCATTAGCTGTGTTCGGGTAGCCCTATATCAAGGGTCTCTTAGAACAGTTTCTTATAGCGTTTATATTCATCAAGGATGTTTTTAAGTCATTCAACGAAAATCTTTTTTTTCTCGTCTAAAAGTAATCTTTTCTTAAGTAACTTATTAAGCTTTTCAAAGGTTCTTCATAGAAAAACAATAGTTTTATAAGTTCTTTATTCTTAACCTTTTTCTTATATAGGTTTTGTTTCTTTTAGTAATTAATTAAACAAGATATCTTATGTTTTCTTTTTTTATATTTTACTTAAAGGTTCTTTTTTCTAAGTCTATTACTCTATTACTAAATCCTTATAAAATCTCACATTTTATATTCGTTCCTAACTAAAGCCTTTACTTTTGTCCTAGTAAAGTTAGCTAATCCTTTAGTTAATAAAAGGATTATTATTTTATAGCTAAAAATATCTTAAGATTATATTATACTTATTAAGGTCTATTAGGTTATAAGAGACAAACTTCTTATACCCTTAGATTTTAACAGAGAGATAATTAGTCTTTATATTAATCTATTTTTTATTATAAAAAAAAGTTCCTTCTTTAATATAATAAAATAAGTATAACTTATATCTTGGTTTTTTCTTTTAGGGTAATTATAGACGATTCACGGCTTTAAAGGATATATAGTTACCTATTACTCCACTATTTACTAATATAATAAGGCAATGTTTTTTTATTTATAGTTCTACTATTAGATAAAGCTGTTTATAATGGCTTCTATTTATAAAATTAAAAGACCTTACTTAATGGTTATTTTATAGCCCTTTTATAAATAACTAGTCTTGTTTTTTGTTTCTTAGTTATAAATTTTATAAGCTACTATGCCGTTTTTAGTATCTAGTATATTTTATAACTTATATTACCTTCGTCAATCTCCTAGGTTTCTTTTATAAGTCTGGAAATTAAAGCCTTACTTAAATAATTCCCGGGTAATCTTTATAATAAAATATTCTTATATAATTACTACTAATTTAAACATTTATTAATATTAATCTATAAGCTTAGCTTCTTAATGTTTCTTATATATAAGTTTAATATAATCTTAATAGCATATATTTATATAATTAACCTATAAAAATTTATTATATTACAGGCTACCTTAGTATTCTAGGATGTTTTTTACTATAGGTTCTTTTTTTTAAATAAATAAACTATTAATATTATTAATAGGGGTTTCTTGGTTAGGCGTGGCTTTTACGGGGCATTATATTTATACTAAGAGTTCATCTATTAGCTATTATCGGGTTCCCTTTAATATATACTATTCGTTTCTCTTTTTTATCTACCTTCATCCAATCATATTAATTTATCAAAAAGGTTTTAGGTATTAATTTATACTATCTTTCAAGTTCTTATAAGTTAAATATCTATTATCAAAACATACAGTCCAGCTTATTAAAGCATAGTCTATAGTTTATTTAATAATAGTATTAACTTATCTTCTTTCCGGTTCAAGGGCTAGCTTCTAGGGTTCTTTACTTTTATCCTTACATAGGCTTTAGTAATCTCATAAGTAATATCCTGGTTTACTATAGTTATAGCATTTACCTTTTCCCTTCTTTTAAGTTATATTAAGGTCCATTCGATCTAGTTTATCATTAGATTTAATAATATAATTGTTTTTTAGTTTTTAATATACCTTACCTTTTTATTTCTGCTTATAACAGATATATTATTAATCATCGATTCTAATAGCTATTCTAATATATTCCATAAAAGTATCTAATAGGTCTTCTTTAAAAAGTTTATTTTTAATATCTTTCTTTAATCCTTAATAAAACTAGTCTATTAATAATTTATTATCCCAATTAAGTTTTAAAGCAGCTTATCTAAATACAACAGTATAATCCAAGGTTAATCCTTTCTAACAAAGATTTCAAAGTAATTATTTTACTTCTCTTTCCTTATCAATAGTTCTAAAAGCCTCTTTTAAGTCTTTAACAAATTCATTAAAGTCTCCTATAACTCGCTTAATTTAGTCTTTTTATTTATCCTTTAGATAATTATAGTAATCTCTTATAACTAGTTTAAACCATTTCTTAGCGAGTTCTTTTAAACAAATATAAGTATAAATTACTTTTATATAGTTTCTTTTAAAGCATTATAAATAATAATTATAATAAGTCTATAAGTCTATAATAAAGGCTTAAAGAGTTATTATTCCTAGTTTTCTAAAAAACAATCCTAGGTCTTTAAGTCTAAGGATCTCTCTAATATCTTTTTCTTATCTCTTATCAACCCTATCTTAAAGTTATTTATTCAAATCTAAGAGTATCTTATTCTCTTCTTTAACTTCTTTAAACAATATAATTAATTATTCTAAGGTATATACTTAAAATAAGGATTACTATTCTTTATTAATTATAATACTTAATATTACTTAAAGTTATAATAATCTATTAAATAAAAATCATTAATATATAATATTCCAAGCGTTTCCTAATAAAAAATAACCTAAATTATAGTTTAATATTAACAATAGATTAAAGCAATATTAAATAATAAAATAAAATATTATAGTTTAAGTATTAGGTACTAATAATAAATAATTATATTAACAACTAACTAGATATATAAAAGAAATATAAGCTAATATATATAATAATTAAATTTATTATAATCTAAATAAATATAAGATTTTATTCTAATAAAAATAAACTAATAATCTAGTAAATCAATTAAAATCAACTCAATCACAATTAACTTTTCTTCTATTAAATCGACTTAAGTCAACTCGACTTAGGTCGACTTTCGTTTAATTAATTAGTTTATCCAAGGTCCTGCCGTGATTATGCTAAGCCGTAACAAGCATAAATATCACTAAAAGTGGGTCCGACCTGGTATATAACCCAAGCGTGGGGTCGGGTCGTCACAATAAAATATAATTTTATTATTATAATAGTTAAATTATAAAAGATTAATAATAAAAGAAATTATAATATATTAAAGTAATAAATATAGTTATATATAAAATAAATACTTATAACAACCTAATCTTATACTTATATTATTAAATAAAAAAAACCTACTTTTAATAATACTTACATAAGCTATTAATTCAAACACTATTATAGTCAAACCTAAAATAATTTAATTAATTATAATTATCTTAAATAAAATTAACTTAAATAAATTTAATAACTTAAATAAAATTAACTTAAATATATATAATAATTCAAATATAATTAATTTAATTTATTATAATTATTAATTTATTAATTTATTCTTATAAAAATAAAACCTTATATTTATTTAAATTATAATAAACTTAATTACTATATATATTAATCTATGTCTTTTTTATATATTTAATTAATTAATAAACCCCTTATCATATAAAACATTTTTATTTTTATTATTTTTTTTAAATTTCTTAATAATAACAATATAATTTTATAATATTATTTAAATATGAATTATTATATATATATATTTTATAAACTATAATTACTTTTTAAAAAAAGTATATTATTAAAAAAATGTAAAAAGTTATCAATTAAGTTTATTAAAACTATAAAACAAATATAATATATTAAATTACTACCATAAAAACAATTTATTATTAAATTAATAGGGGTTCAATAAGGCTATATATACTTATTATATAAGCTATCTTATCTACACTTGGGGTTGGGGGCGGTGTAAGAGTCATGTGGTGTTATTTGCACCGTCCTTGGTGTAGGTATGTGCTCCCTAAAGATCTATTACCTAGTTCCCAGAACTCCAGCCATGAATAAATTTAAAGTAGTTTATATCTAGATAATAAATACTTTTTTTTATATATTTCTTTATAAATTATTATATTATTACTTAAATAGTATAATTTATTCTTTCACCATAAGCTTAGTAATAAATATAATAAAGCAATAAGAACTAAGTCGTTTATTTACTAATTCTTGTAACTTTTATTAATTAGTATTATATATTAATAATAGTATTATTTATTTTTGTCCATAGCTTTATAGTGTTATTAATTTATCAAAACTATCATAATCTTTGCCTAAGGGAGTCTTTTAAACGCATACTTATTATTTTACTGCCGCCAATTAAATCACAAAGGTCTCTTCTACAGGTTTTCCATATACATAGATCAACCAACCACCTGACTATCACTATAAATAATCACAACCCTATCGTATCTTGTCCTGTCTAGCATGACGGATGGCATTATACTATTGCAATATCCTTAGCCGCTTTCCACATTACATACGGATTGCATTCTCAATATGAGTCTTGATGGTGAGATATAATAGCATCGAGTCCAAAAGATGTATTATGTGTCGATGAGAATGGCTCCGCACGTGGTCCCCAAACTGATTTATGAACAATCCTCGATCGGAAGATATTATTCTCTTCATATCGTGCAAGGTCAGGCATGACCACAAGACGAAATTTATAGAGCTTCTTCGGCGCTCAATTTATAGCTTGTCCAATGTCAGTAGGGGAATCGCCACCACACGGCCACTTCGCGTAGCGAGACGAACCAGAGCTTTTCGATTGCTTAATCATGAGCACCCTCATTTATGGTCTCGAAATATGCACCGTATGTCGTAGTCACACGTATAATACGAGAGGTGCTATCCCCTTCGTTATCCTCACGTTCTCTCTCGGCCAAGACAACATTGTGGCTGCCCCAGATATTCTCTGGAGATTGGAGATTGCTCAACTCGTTAGTTTCCGAGTTGCGCTTCGATGTGTGTTTCATGGAGCGACTGGACACATCGGAGCTTGGATTCTTGTTGCCAGCGTCATAGCAGCCGATTTCACTTGTTCCCCTTCTTCTCATATCATCCACTCGAATCATGCCACTCTCTAATGAAGCAAAGAAAGGTTTGAGATAGGGGGAGCAAGCGGTGAGAATGCTGAGACACTGTACAAACAGTGTGCAGACAGCTACAGGCCAAAAGGCAAAGGTGAGGTCTGCAGACTGCAAGGCGGAATGTCGAAAATACACTTCCGCAATTACTGAGCCAACGATGCTGTGATAGCAAGTTATTTTGAGTTTGTGAATAGTCCGATAATGGCTTACAAGATGCGCATTGCAAATAATGCACTGATAGTTACTCGTTTCCGTACCGATAATTGAATCTGGCTGATAATAATAATCGGCAGCGCAATCAATGGTATCTCACAGATAATATTCATGACACCGAAGTACATCCAGAATGAATACTTCAACCATCCATTAGTTTCTATTCAAGACCATGATAGTGAAAGAATTTGCGTACCTGATTTACGCATTGGGTGTCTAATACCGCCCACGGATGGGGAAAGGGGCATTGAAATGCTGATACAAGGAAGCCACTCAGCGCCCACAACGTAATCATCCCAGTCGCCGTATATACCAGAATCCGCTGGGTTGTTCTTACTGCAAGGATACGGAGGAGAACGAGCACTGAGCTCTTGGAAAAGAAGAGCGTAAGGATGAACATGAGGTCCGCCACATATGAGCTCTATGGCAATCAGTTAGCTACTCTCACATGTATACCTACCAATAACCTACCTTCTGATAATTCCGGAGCTGCACCGCCGAGAGGCTGTGTTCTTCTCTGCCCAGGCCATTTGATCCCGCCACTATTATTGCAGCCACCATGCACATACTGAAAGTCTGATCATCAATTAGTAGGTTACCCATACTTAGATAGTGGCAATGGCTCTTACTAATGAGAGCACGACTGCTGCATCGTCTAGAGTCAAGGGGCGGGCCATGATAAGTTTTGTGACAATCTTTGCTGCCACGCAAAGGAATCCCGTAACACCAATCACCCAGCCTATGATTATGGGGATCGACGTATAGTCGCCCGGCGACACGATCAAGTCCGATGTGGGCGACATAACTAAGGAAGTCTCCGGCTGCTTACGGGATATCTCAGAGATGAATGTGTGCGAAAGATATGATGAGATTGTGTCTTTTTTGTGGTGTCGATATTGTTTAAAGGAAGTGGTGGAGAATGGTACATGACATATGAACGCGGGACGTAATACAAAGGTAAGTAAACGTATATGAAGATGATAATTCGCATATTCTGCCGAAATATGACGGTGAGAATTATGTTCAGACCAGCTTTCGAATATGCCGAGACTGGCCCACAACACATCAGTTAAACCCTGAAATAGATTATGATGACGTGAAGAAACAGGCGTACGTTGCGATGCCACACCCTTGGGAACAAGACAGTGGCGATGAACGAAAGGATTCAGAAGGGTATAACACCCAAGAACCAGGCTGCAGGTGCCCGTCTAGCAGTAATTCTCGGTCAGCGCTGTAATCGACCACCACGGCTAATTATTTCCATGGACTTTTGGATACATTCAACGCCTGACAGTATCTTGGTGCCGCTAGAACTGTACCTTGACTCTCGGACAGTCTGCATACATTATAGCTGCCGAGCTTACAGTGCTGGGATATCTATCTATTGCCAACCAACACTTGTTTCTGTCCCTCTTGCCGCTTTTGGTGAATCTACTCTCCAAGCTAGCCATACCCTACTCTATTACAACTCACGCATCTACCCCTGCGGGGTGATGAAGGGCTGTGTTGGTATGACGTGCAACGCCGAGTGATGTGGTGTGTCAATACGGCTCCAGGCAACGCGTCCTACCGATGATCCGGGCCTACTCTTGGATGCATTAATATAGCCGAGCAAATCAGGACCGATCACGCCGATCACATTAGTTAAGGTTAATCGGTCAGATTCATACCTCAGAGTTCATGCCTACAAACTACTAGAGTAGACATCCACTGTCTTTACCTACCATAGATGATCAAGCAGAGGAAACAGGTTGTATGAACTTGGTCACTCTGACCGCCAGTCCACTTCATAGATGTCTGTCTCAGCCGCCTTGCGCTGTGAATGGGCACTGGAGAAGTGTTGGTTGTGTTCTTTTTGCTGCCCACTACTTCGACTCGTCGACCAGTAACTATCTACTGCTTAGACCAGTCCGCCGTAGATTAGTTAGGCCATACACATATGCAGCTGACACTTGCTGACCGTACCGCTTTGGTGCCAATGTGGTCATAAACAGCCCCGAAAACCTCTGCCGGAACTCGACAGGTCCGGGCCAACAGACTACACGGCTTGTGCTTGTCGTCGCAATTGGGACCGAAATCAGAACAACGCAGTCTTGAGATCCAACTAATGATACTCTAAAAGTAGGTTTACGAACAATCATGTCGTGTCCTGATTTCTTGAGCGCCTACAGCTTTTTTTCCACTCGTCAATACCATGTTATCTAATGCATGTTGGCCCTACCCTTGCACCGATAGTAGCATTGCTGCTCAGGCTTCGCATTCGTATTGCTGATGAGCCGTGTTCCATCAAGATGGCCAACCATCTTCTACTAATCGGAGGGACTTGTGCTCCGATGAGAACCTTTTTAGAGCCCGATAACACCACTGTTTACCTTCATGATGCATCGTGGGCTTTTGTACCTAGCTTTTCCTACTCCAAAGACCAAAGAAAGAAGACAAACGAAGCTTGTAGGGGGTCTGGGAGCAATGTCTTTGGCAGGGTGGTGAGGTAACCCATCAACCAACGAAGTCTTTTTGTACACTTTCTGAAAAGCTCATTCACTTCTCCGAGTCTTGCTGTAGTAGGCATAGTCTAAATATGTAGGTCAAGTGCTCGTAATAGTTAAATTGATCGACCGATTTGAAGGTCTAGGGTAGAGTCATTTACACGGGTATCTCGCCAACAAGAGTTCAGATCAATAAATCTTTATTGTAAAGCGCCGGCAAATGGCATGATCATTGCCAGAGCAAGTCATTCATTGAAGTTAATTGGAAGTGAAGTAAAGCGATGTTTTTTAATCTCGTAAAGGTAATGTAAGATCGAAGTGTTACCAGCCAGCTGTCAGCCATGTTATAGACTTTCACTCCTTCTCCCATGGTAGCAGGTTTTTGCCATCCTCATATTGACCACCTACTGGTCGATGCATAGGCCACCAGACGAATGGAAGAAGCTGCTTCTCTAGTTCCTGACGCCTGGGCGTCGCCGCGAAGCTGGCCAGCGAGAACTCTCTCGGAACTCCCTCGACAAAACCCCAAGGATGATACAGTTCGCGTCCAATGTCCGTAGCATCAATGTAAGCTTCCAGACCTTTCTCATCAGCCTTTTGAATGCCCCACTCCATTAACATCTTGCCAACACCGCGCCGGCGATGGTCAGGATGGGTGAAGCAAATGTCAAGAACTGTTCTCAGAGGGTAAAAAAGATTAGATACTGATCCACACAGCGTATGGCCGGGGCAAGGTGGACGAACAAACATGTGGTTTGCGCATATAGGTCATGCGCGGTGTGAGGAATTGCTCCATGAGTGAGTTGGCCATGTCGCGGTCCTCGCCCTTCACCCACCAGTCGCACTCATCTTCTGAGGCGACAGCGTAGGGGTCGGTCTCATAGACGTGCCAGCAGGCGGCGCCAACCAGTTTGCCTGAATCTTCGTCCGTCACCTTGATCCAGATGCTAGTGGGATCGGCTCGGTGCCATATCGCCTGTCGCTCAGCAGCACCTTGAATAGTCGCATCGCGGGCGCCAGGCGAGGAGCTCCCGTTTGGGAAAAAGAGTTCCTTCAGCCTGCAATCAGGGGTCTCATAGGCGTCAAATTCACAGCGAGTTAGTTCTTCAAACTCAGAATCCAAGGTTACCTCGGACAATTTGAGAGGCATCTTGTCAAAATTGTTAATTTTGTATTGAAGGGGGAGCTAAGAAGTGAAAGGTGGCTGCTGGCAATAGAGAAAAGGAGAATGGGTAGTTTGACGAAGGTAGATTTATTTTTTGGGGGGAACGCAACGTTGATGGATCCAAGGTAGGCTACGTGACGTTTATGTGATGTGAAGCGTGTTGGGTCGCTGCGGATGAAGCTGGATACGGGCTTCGTCATATCCGCAGGAGGATTCCCCAGACATTAAGCCGCGGGCATGTCCTCAGAGTGGGGGTTACGGTAACTAACGGATTTTGGTGGTACTCGGGTACTTTTGGTGACGGCATCGAGGGAGAAACATCGTTCAACAAGCGCAGAGACATAATCCTGGTGAGTCCTGCAGGTAGGATTTACTGCACAGCCGATGTAGTCGCTTCGCATCCGGCATCCTTCCATTGCGAACCCTGGAGCATGTGTGTTCATGCACATACTCAATATGCCGTTTTCCCGGAGGATGCTGATCACCATCCATCTTCAGAGAGTGTTAGCTGCACGTTTAAAAATCAGGCTACCATGCATGAAATGGCATGGTATGTATGAAGCATGTTATGCTGCTAGCGCCATGTAGGTTGACTCCAATCATCCTGTGTTGAAGAGTTGAGAGCTAACGCCTTCAGCCAAAAGCTCCAATCTTTAACATCTTGGATAGCAAGAGCGGCTGAGTCCACTAGATAACTCCCACGATTATGGGGTTTCCCCATGACTCCCGATCCCTTATGTCTCCACGCCCATTCAATCTCTCTGTCTTCCGAGCATCTGGGGGGATCTCCCTTGGGCCTCCCTTTCTCATTGGACCCACGCCTAAAGGAGAGAGAAATCCTATGAGCCAACTCGATTCTCTACACAGCTTTTCAGAGTTACTACTTGAAAAGGACAAGGAGAGCAAAAGTTGGCACATGTGCCAAAAACCCCCTCTTGCAAACGAGCCTTTCGCGCGCTCACCATGTTACTTCTGTTGTCCTTGATCACTAGCACCGGGCTGCTTGCGACTAAACTCCGTTCATCAGCATTCAAACATGAATTCTTTCAACTGCGGTTGATCTCCAGCCAGTCTCCAAGCAGTGCCAAGCATCCTCTCCAATTCCATTTGAATGGCCTTCTGAATACGGAAACCCAAAAGCTTGGGGAGGTCATTAATCTCGACGTGGATATGGTAGCGCTTCCGTACTCGTGGACTGAACTGTAGAGAAGGGCCTGCCCCATGCACAACCATAGTCGTCAATAAACATCACTCATTGTCGACAATAATATATAAAAAAAAACATACAACAGCCGGTATTCGCTGATGGTCACCCACTCAACTACTAATCTGCCGGTCGGTAGTTTATCTATGGGGGAGCGGACGGGACCCCGAGTTCTCTACTGCCTATGGTCGTATGTGCTTGATCGTGATGCTATTCACATTATAACACAGGGCAACAGCCATAACGCCCAAAAGTAAAGCAAAAAATACATACAACAGCCGGTGTTCGCCGGTGGTCACCCACCCGACTACTAATCTGCCTCTCATGGGCTTGACTATGGGAGAGCGGACGGGATCCCGTATGTTCCCATGGATATGGTCGTATGTGTCTGGAGAGTGAAGCAAATTCTCTTATAGAGGCAAACGGATTCAACCCTTGCACTGGAACCACCAAGAAAATATGTACAAGCCCCTCCGCTTTTACTCTCTGTAATACGGAAAAAGAGGGAGATTACGGACATGACGCAAAAAAAGTCACCCTGCAATCTATCAATGTGGGCCTGGTATTAAGCAATCGCTGACCCATGATGCGCATCACGCACTGTTTTGACGCGCTGTGGAGCGACATTATCTACCAGGCCGACGACACGCCGTGGTAGTGTTGTGGGGCAACTGCAGCCTTGCCGCGACGAGAACAAGATGGAGGAGCGGGCCAGGGGAAAGACCTCGTGTTCCAAGTATATCAACTACAAGGCAGATTTCGTCGACCAGTTCAAGCACTTTAAATTTCGCTCCAAGGATAGCCCGTACTGACCAGCCGTCCGTGCGAGAGCATTTCGGGGGGCTGCATGACTGGCTTCGTGAGCTGCAAGGAGGTGCCAGCCGTTGTTATCATGAAAGATCAAGTAGTTAAAGTGCTGTTCTATGATCCGAGACAATGAAGGGCCGGTGTTGCATTTAAACAGACTGCATGGCCACAATAGCGAGTTAAGAGACACAACAGACGGAAGGTAATGTCGTGATGAGGGATACTCTCCTGTGAAGTTCTCGAGGCGCAATGGCCTCAACCTCACTAGCCTCGTCACTTTCTGAAGACCGCTCATAGAGTAGGGAAACACGGTACTCTTTGAATGAAGACATCCAAGAAAAATTTTGGCATCTTGCCGTGCTAGGAAGAAACACATAAAATCTGACAGAAAAAAAAGCAGCTGACAGCACCCTTGGATTTGGTGCCCACCCCCATAGGTAGGAGAACTCGGAGTGGAAGTCAAGGCATGCATCCTGTTATACAACGGGCTACTCCAGGCATTTATCCGTCATTCGAAGCCTCTGATCGCCGGCGGTAGGTAGATGCTTCCAGCTCAGGAACGAAACGGAATGTAAATCAAGGATTCACTGGCTGAGGCCCATTCTGTTGGGTGTAATATGTTGGACGCCCAAAAAGGAAACCCAAGGTGCCCCATGCGGTTCGTTGGAGCAGGGGTCACCCGCAATCTTGCCACCACATCGCTTTTCGCCGCTCCTGCTTATCGCGAGTCGCAGGGCATGGTGTATCCCGTGTCGAAAGCTCTTAGAGCGGCACTCCATCATTCCATAGGTGCAGTTGATCCATTCACTCACCCTCAAACAGTAAACCAGCCAGCCAACAAACCCTCACCGCAGCGAAAAATGCCGGATACCACACGGGCTTCGCTCAGGTTCGTTCCCTGTGTCTCGGCTCCATTCTTTCTGGCCGGGCTGTTACGTTGGGGGGATCGCCCCGCGCTCCCAGTCGCAGGTTCAATCCCCCATCATCCAGGTTCGTTCTCCGGGCCTTGGATTAGATCTTACCAAAAATCACAAGTTTTCATGACTGATGCTTCTTATAATATTTCTTCTCACAAGAAAACTCCATCGTTTGGCACTTCCATGTAGTATTTTCATTTATTGAGCATACAAGACAGACATCCAAATACGTAACATGGACGGCGTTGAATCCAAGACCGGACATCACGATACCACAGAACTACCCTCGAAAGCCGACCGTGATGTCGCGATTCTTGCCCGGATGGGTAAAAAACAAGTTCTCAAGGTACGCAGCATCTTTCACCATGATATTTAGGCAAACTTTTCTAATGTCGTGATAGCGTAATTTTGGGTTCTTGTCCATGCTTAGTTTCACTTGCACCATTCTAGCTACGTGGGAGGGCGTGTTGGTGTACGTGGTGTTGTGTCATATCATGGAATTCAGCTGACATGTAGAAAAAATCAGATTGTTTGCTACTGGATTTGAGAAGTTCGTCAACTACCATGAGTTGAGAACAAGAATTCTACTAATGCTTTAATCTGGTGATAGTGGAGGCCCGGCAGGTTTAGTATACCAATACATCCTCGTCTGGGGCGGCGTGTTTTGTTCCTTCGTTTCAATTGCAGAGTTGGCTTCGATGTGAGCATTCTGGCCCCCCTTTCTGCAATGAATGGGCTGACAGCTCTTTGATAGGGCGCCCACAGCTGGTGGACAATACCACTGGGTATCTATGCTTGCCCCACGATCGATGAGAAACTTTCTCAGCTATATCACTGGTATGCATACCTATACCTTCATTTGGGATCAGCGATAGTAACGTCTATAGGTTGGATGACTGTTCTTGCATGGATTGCCATCATCGCAACGGGAGCATTCCTCACGGCTTCCATGGTCCAATCCCTCTGCCTCGTTAGCTGGGAAGATTATGCCAATCATGCTCGCCCTTATCAAGTCACCTTGATGACTTGGGCAGTTGTACTTGCATGTGTGTTCTTCAACACCGTCATAGGCGGGCTGTTGCCCAAGGTTGAGGGAGCCTTCTTGATCCTCCACGTCCTTGGCTTCTTTGCGATCCTCATTCCAATGGTCTACTACGCCCCAAAAGGTCGGGCCTTGGAACTCTTTTCCACTTACCTGAATGAAGGTGGATGGTCAACTCAGGGTCTTTCTTTCATGGTTGGAACTTTGGGCGCTGCATTCTCGTTTGTAGGAGCTGATGCCGCAGTCCATGTTTGTCTGACCTATCCCAAGTACTTATTGGGAGCTCTCGCTAATTGTCTGGTTAGATGTCTGAGGAGATTTCCGATGCAGTCATCAACGTTCCTCGTTCCATCGTCGCCAGCATCGTCCTTAATGGTGCGCTAGGATTTGGGATGCTCATCGCCGTAATCTTTTGTATGGGCGACCCTAAAGCTGCCCTTCAGGCACAGGAAACAATTGGATTTCCCTTTATTGAGATCTTCATCGAGGCTACGGGCTCAATTGGTAGTAGCACGGGAATGACTGCTATACTTATTGCCCTCGGCTTCAGCTCTACCGTTGGATTCCTAGCTACGGCTTCGCGCATGATCTGGTCCTTTGCCCGAGACAAGGGTCTACCTTTCTCCAATATTCTTAGCCAGGTAAACCAGTCCGCCATGGCATTATGTTCAACTCCATCTATGGGAAGTGCTGACACATATCCAGGTCAATCCCCGCTCAACCATTCCAACATACGCGGTTGTCGTTGCAAGCATCATCCCATGCTTGCTAGCTCTCATCAACATCGGTTCCACCACCGTCTTCAACGACGTTACGTCGCTCGCCCTCGTTGGCTTCTACAGCACTTACTTCATTGCCATAGCGTTGCTCCTCTGCCGCCGCCTTACCTCGTCCATCCGTTTACCGCACCCTGCCTGCCCGCCCACACCGGCGACTCTAAACAAGGAGACGGGTGAGTACGAGTTGACGTGGGGCCCGTGGCACGTCCCGGGATGGTTGGGTATCGCAAACAACGTCATTAGCTGCGTGTATCTGATCACCATTTGGTTCTTTGGCTTCTTCCCGCCCACAACACCTGTGCAGGCGAGCACCATGAACTATAGCAGTCTGGTGTTTAGTGTCACGGTACTGTACAGCATTGTGTATTACTTTATTTGGGGAAGAAAACAATACAATGGCCCCATTATGGAAATTAGCTTGTAAATGAAGGGAGGCATGGCATCTTTGGCTGACTCTCAGAACCCCGATTTGCAATATACCCAGATTTATTTCCTCAACAGCTTATGAACCGTCTACATAGTCTATGAGTTATCATCGAATCTACCCACCACTTTATAAATGTCAAGTTTACAGAACATATCTAAACATTGGCCCGTAATTTTCAACCCCCACCTCTGCTGCAACTGTCTCTCCCGCCGCTTGAGTTTGCTCCAGTCTAGCTTTTTGCTCCTCAATCGTTCCGTATTTTTCATCCAGCTTCTTGTTTTCCCAAACGAGAAGAATGCGCAAGCCTATGACTAACAAAGTCGTGAAGAACATGAAGGCAGCACAGACAGATTGGCCTTTGACATAATAAGGACCTTCTCCTGATGGATACAGACGTGTACCAAGAAGGGGACCACATTGCCCGATGAGATTAAGGAGAACAATTCCTGCGCCACGACGAGTATCACTACCTTGGTTGTCTGCGGATAATTAGCCAACTAGATTCATTCAAATGGGAGGAATCTTGCTTACTCAATACCCAAGGCAAAATGTTTGCAATAGACGGGAAGATACCGCCTGCCGCCATGAAAACACCAAGGTACCGTGCTCCAACAGACTTGGCAGTAGCCAGAATGACATAGCCGACGCCCCCAATGATCGTGAGAATAATAAGCATGAGCCCGCGTTGTTGAGTCTTGTCTGCGATGTACGGCGTGATGACAGTGATAAGGAATGATAGAAAGAATGGCGGGGCTGTCAATCCTTGGGCGTTAACGCTGGAGAAGCCCATCTCAGACAGGATCGTGGGGAGAAAGACGGGAAGGGATGCAAAGCTGACGTTGCAGCTAAAGTACATGAGCTAGATAGGTTGTCAGTATAATGTTCCGTCACCGAACGAGAATATGGTCTTACACCAGTGAGCCAAGCTTTGATGTCGAGCAACCCGCGAAAGAAGTCTTCCCAATCAACATCACCGACCCGAGCCTCAGCGCCAGCCTGCTGAACACCTCGCGCCTTGGCTACTTTCTTCTCATCTTCAGTGAAAAATTTCGCTTTCTCAGGAGAGTCTGGCAAGAAAAAGTACGCAATTGCCGCCATTGCAATCGTGGGCAAGCCTTCAACCAAAAACAAGACTCTCCACTTGGCAATGCTTGGACTACCAGAGGTGATGCCATAAGCAAGGGCTCCTGCAAAAGTATTCGCAAGAGGGGCGGCGGCAAGAAAGATGCCAATGCGGAAACCCAACTCGTGTCGGAGGTAGAAGAAGGAGAGGAGATAGGGTATGCCAGGACCATAGCCAGCCTCGGCGGCGCCCATGATGAATCGCAACGCCATTTCGGCTCCCCATGAATGAGTAACCGCTTGAAGGGTAGATACAATGCCCCTGTAACACGCATCAGCAAAGCTCGTAGAGAGGAGGGGGTACACATACCATACGAGAACGACGAAAGCAGCCCACCTGTGTGGCGGCACAATCTTCCACATAATTGCCAAAAATTCAAAGACAATATATGGGATGTAGAAGATTGTGAGCAACCAGTCGTATCGATCGCCAACAAGATTCAGATCTTTGCTCATGCCCGCGATACGTGCATTTCTGATGTAACATGCCGAGTTAGCAGTGTCTCGCGAGTGATCGCCACCCCGCAAATTCATACCCTATATTTGATCGATCAAGAAACGCGAGAAGATCTGCGGGAACAATTAATTGTCTGGACGCGCTTTGAGTGTTGAGATACTTACAGAGACCCATGACCAATGGCACGAGATGAAAGTCAAGTTTGCGGACGACTCTCTTCTCGACTGCAGGGTCGACGACAATCGTACCGTTCTCTGTCTGGACGGGCCCATCTTTCTCGACATCAAGATCTCGCACCGTAGGATCTGTCATTGTTTCTGATAAATGTTTTCTCGATTCGAATAGTTGCATGCCGTTGTTTCAGATGCTCGAGTGCAGAATGTTACAATCCGTTCCACTCGCGATCTTTTATGGTAATGGATCATGAATCATACCCTCTAGATGAGTCGGGTACTACGGGCGAACGCGCACACAGTGGGGAGGGTGATCGGGCGTGAGTCTGATTCATGGTTACATGCCCAGGGCTTGTCCCGCATTCTAAATCCGGGGTTACAGAGATTAAAAAGGGGTCATATGACCGCTGATCAGTTCCCCTTTTTGGCAGTTCGGGTGCTGATGTACCGGACGCCACAGTAATCCAATCCAGGGCGTTGACCATTCGACCTTGACGCCATCATTATTGCCTGAATTGTGTTAATCAAAGTCTTGACAAATCTATTCTTTTGAAGGAAAACGCCCGATAAATAGATGGCAAGGTGGGTATAGTCTTATTTAGATATACTATTTGACAATAGATTCTTCACCTCTCCCACCAAATCCTCTCTAGAAACAAGTCGCCCTCGATTCTTTTGCCCTTCCTCGCCATCACTAGCCTTGGTGTCCTTCAATCTAACTTGGCCTGCCGCATGTTCGTCTTGCCCAAGTATGACGATCAGCGGCGCGCCTTCGGAAGCATTGAACTGCTGAATCGTCTTGGGCTTTACTTTGGCAGCGAATTCCGCCCGGACACCTGCATCCCACAGTTGACGGGCCAGCGCCATTCGCTCCAGAAGAAGCCCGTCGAATTCCTTGCCGCCAACTGCCATGATGTAGACATCAATGTTGGGCTTCAGTTCTGAAGCGCCCTTCTTTTTCTTTTGCTGCGCATCCAGGATTGTAAAGATGCGGTCTACGCCAAAGGACAGGCCGACGCATGGGATGGGTTGCTTGCCGTACATGCCCACGAGGCCATCGTAGCGCCCGCCAGCGGCGATGCTGCCAACTTGTGTTGCAGTCTTGGGAATAACCTCGTATATCAATCCAGAGTAATAATCTAGACCGCGAGCCAGCGAAAGATCGAAAGACACCTTGTCGGCGACATCCATGACCTCCAAATATGAAGCCAAAAGACTCATGTCGACAAGCCCTGCTCGCACGTCTTCGTTTTCCGAGAGATCCGCGTTCGATTTGAGAAAGTCGAGCATATCGCGTAGACTACTGCTGCGTCTCACGAACTGGCCAATTTGTTCTGCGACATCTTCGGGGAGGCCCTTCTCCTCCACCATTTCCTTCTTGACCTCTTCCCATGGCGCCTTGTCCAGTTTGTCGACTGCTGAGCTGATGGGCCGGGCCATTTCTGGAGGAACGCCAGCGACTGCGAACAAGCCGTCGAGTATTCGTCGGTGATTGATCTTGATGGTGATGTCAAGTTCAAGCGCCTTGAAGACCTCAACAATGATACGCAGGATTTCAGCATCGGGAATCATCGGGTCGTAAACTCCCGCAATGTCAAAGTCGCATTGATAGAATTCGCGAAGCCTTCCTCGAGAGATTGCAGGTTGGTCACGCCGGTAGACTTTTGCAATCTGGTAGCGCTTGATCTGTTTGACATTGCTGTGCATGGCCAGCCAGCGTGCAAATGGAACCGTAAGATCATATCGCAGGGAGCAAAGCTCACCACCCTGATCTTCTACGTTGTAAATGAGACGAGACTCCTCACCATATTTTCCAGCAAGGACATCTCTCAGTTCGAACACGGGCGTGTCTAGAGGAATGCCTCCGTGGCGCTGGAAAACGTCCGTGATTGCTTGACTGATTGAGAATTAGCAGAGCACTGGCAAAAGGTAGGAAGGATCTGTCATCTGTACAAAATGCGGTCACGCAAAATCAGATCTTGACCAACCCAATCGCGAGTGCCCTTTGGCGTCTTGAGTTGAGTGCTTCGACGAGACGGCAGGGTATTGGTTGCCATGCTTTTAGATGTCGCACTTGGTGTGCGTTGATATACCCAGGTCAGTTAGTTATGCATAAATGAATGAACTGGTAAAAGATGAAAAGGGCGATTTTCAAGAGCCATCTTATATGCATCATCGCAAGGCAGACTGTTGGGTGCAGTTCGTGACTCATTCTGAAGTCTGTGAGGCGCAGCCGGACGGTGTTTCAGTACTTGGAGACTTGATAGGAGAGAAGAAACACTTCAATGTCGCATTGGTGAATTATTTTGTTTGTATTATTATATACGAGCTTAGTTGAACAAAAACCTAGTCATAAAATCAATCCGCCTTTATTGACAACCATTAAATGTTAACAATCTCTTTACCAACCTCTTTGACAGACTCATGAGGCTATCCTGTGTATGTCTCACTTGTTGGTTCTAACAAACGGACCAACACGAGTCTCCTGAATTTTCGGGCAGTGCGGTGGAGCTTTTAGATTTCCGTCGTGTCGTGAGAGGAAGCTTCTTCATCATCGTTCACACAATATTCTTTATGTTCTACCGACTCGAGAGAAGATTCAAGTTCACCCATGGCTAGGACAATTGTAGTCCCTCGAGTTTGGCCCTCCTTCCAAGGTCAGTGCCGAGAGTCCTTTGGTCGGAAAACATGGCTGGGGCTAGATCTCATTGCTGTGGAGGATCTGGGCGATGGAGCGCTCATTCTAGTTCCATCTTGTTATGATCCGCATCCTTGGGGTGACGATGATGACCGGACCTCCATGGATGCCGAGGGGCGACAAAAAAGGGACGCGTGGTATGTTTGGAGCACGACGTTTGCGTATGAACAGATTAAAGGGTCGCATCCACGGATAGTGCCGTAAGCCAGCATAAACTCAATCAACCTATATGTACCTCTACTGATTATTCGCGATGATTTCACTTGATCTAGATATATATGTCAGGATCCTTGGACGTCTTTTCCCATCTTAGAGAAACCAACGGGCGGCACCCTCGCTCAGTTTCTCGAACAACATCGATCAACAATGTACACAGACGTTCCCACAGCTGCATGCCGCGTGCTTCCATCATTTCGACCTCTCATCCTGCAGTGGTCGCTCCACCTGATTTCCGCGCTCACCTTTGTCCATAAGCACTCCATACTTTACGACGAGATTAACGAGGACTTTTGCTGGTTCTCTTCGTCGCTCTCGCTCTCATTGGCTGGCTTCATGGCGGCCGAATACCGTTCCTATGTCCTTGGTGGCTCATTCGTGTACTCTCCCCGCAGCTGTGGAGCTACATTTAATGTGCGAATGCATATTAAGATTCCGACTACTCAAACAGACATCTTCTGGTGGGGCTGCATTGTGTATGAACTGATGACGGGATGGTGGCCCGGATACGGACTTGGAAAAACGTACGCAGATATTAGGCTTATGATCCCGAGGCGTGAATGGCCGCATCTCGAAGCTGAGTATCTCGGTGACATTGTTAAGAAGTGCTGGGAGGGGGATTATACCACAAGCAAAGAGCTCATGGATGATGTAATGCACTTCATCAAAGCTGATAGTTGGGAAATCGAGAATGAAGATGAGATGAAGGGATTCAACGCCCGTGCGTTGTTCGAGAGCTAGAGTATGCTGCCGAGACAGTAGGAGATGGTAAATGAAAGGGAAATGCGTTATCGCGATGGTGGGAGAGAGTGGACGAGTGCTGGTGGAAGGTATTTGGTGAACTGAGGTATTGGTAACGTTTAATATTCAATTCAAGCTTATTGGGTAGGCCTGGCTTCCCCATACATGTTCCGTTGTCCTTTTACTCTACAGTGTGCTTCAAAGTCGATGACAACCAATGCTTGCGTAGGTACGTAAGAAATCTCCCGAATTGACATTCATGGATCTCTTTGACTTAAGCACAGCACATATGAACCAACAAACGAACAAACGAACAAACTTCGCATGGACTTCTACTAGGAAATAAAAGCTATAGAGAAATGCGCCTATCATACGGGATTTTATTACAAGAAGTGATGAGGATTACCTATCGTCTATTTTGACACCCCTTGGAAACATATTCGTAACTTGCCTAGCCTGCCCATGGCCCAACTGTTGATGGGGGAAGATTCTTACATTTGTCAGTTCTTTCCAGCCTCATCTTGCGCATCTCTCCGTTATTGACGTTCGTCATGGTCTCCCACAGATCCTCGTACTGAGCGCCCGCTGGCTTTTTGTCTTTGAACATTGTCTTCATGTTCTCTCGACCCTTCAGGACGGCCATATCCAGTTCACTGGGGATAAACTTGCGTCACTCATCTGTCAGGCTGATTGCCACGCCCGTTCGCTTCACGTACCAGTCATCAAACGTGGGCATTAGGTCCAGTATCCCTTTGTAAGAGTCGCAAAAGGACTCCCACACCGTACCCATATTCATATACGTGAAAACCATGCCGACTTCTCTTGCTGCCATTAGCTGTTCCGCACCAGCGTCGAGCCCATTAAACCTGCCAGCTCCCACTGCCGAGACCCCGCGTAACAAGTGTCCCTTGTGTCCGTTGGAATTGGCAAGGAAAATAGTCAAGCGATCTTGTTTCAGTATGGAGCCCAGCTCTTCCGCCATTTTGTCGACCAAAGCTTCATGGTCCCAAAGAGGGTAACTTGTGAGAGCATATGTGTCGGACCAGAGTTTGTACCTTTGAATGGATCGAGGCAGCCAATCGCTGAAGAAACGGACAATTGTCTGGGCTTCAAACACATGCTCTGTTTCGTAAAATTGATGGTATGGCGTCCCCCGATTGCAAACATAGCCTTCGTAGCCCTTTTTAGGCTATGGGTACACTGCATCGAATGCAGGGAACTGAGCAACGTCAAACGAGGTGCACACGTCGCTGCTATTGTGAAAATACTTCTTCACGCCAGTGTATCTGGATATGTCCCAGTTCTTTTGCGTCGTTAATTCTTCCCATTAATCGGGATAGGAAGGATACTGCTCACTCAACACGTAGGTGCTGGTTTTCCAGGGAGACAGAGGGCTATCATCCCACCTATCCCAAAATTTGAGAACTTTTCGTCCAGTTCCGATGTTCCCAGGATTTGCCGGCTGTTGAGCCAACTCATGAAATTGAGATTCATCAACCGGTGAGATTTGCCGGCGTGCCAATGGCGATGATGCTATGGGCATTTCGCCAAAGTAATCCCGATCAGGCGGTAAGAATACACACGAACAACAGTCTCTCAAATTCAAATCGATGTCGACTGTGCAGCTACCACACTGGTGACATACAATCTTTGGTTTGTAGCCAGACTCAAAGTCCTTACCTAGAAGACTGCTAAGGTCAGGTAAATCGTGGAAACCTCGGTAGTCACAAGGTGTAGACTTGTTCTGTCGCTTCTTTCTCGGACTGGAGGCTTGTTCCGGTTTCTCGTCGTCTTTTTCTACCGCATCTGATCGTAGAGCCGATCTCTCACCAAAGCATTCCTTATCGTCAAATGTATGATACTGCTGGATATAGGGGTGATTGTAATTATCTCCCCAGCCAGCATAGTGACCATCCAAAAGAGTAGCCGTGTGTTCCTGAGATACAGCCGTACGAAGACACACTGAGTTGAGTAACCCATCAAGCTTAAATATTGCCGTGAGTCTTTGCGTGATGGACATGTCGGGCAGTTCACCCTTGACAGCATCCTGCCATGGTTTAGTAAACTGCAGTGCCGTCTTGAGACCGAGTCGCATCGTGTTTGCGACGGCTATCTGGGATTCAGGCATGAAGTCAACCCTATCCAAAGGTGTCATTTTGTTATTACGGCTTATCTTTAGGTCTTTGGAACTCAGCCTGCCCATGTCAGAGGGAAAATTGATGGTATTAGAACCTCCCCAATCACTAGGTATGTGTTAGCATTATTACCAGACTGGTGGAATGTGGCCTGAAACTTACGCCTCGACATTGACCTCCATTTGGCCATTGAATAAGATGATTTCCGAATTTTTGCTTGTAGTTTGAAGCTGAACACCTTCCTCCTTGTATGAAGTAAAGGATGCCCAGCCGTGATAAATAGAATGACCACCTATTGATTGCTTTCCGAATGTCGTCTTGATGTCGCCACCATTCATTTTCTCGGATGTGTCTATCGCACCAATACCAGCAATCGTGAACTGCGTAGATGTCGTACCAGAGGCATGGAGGAAGCCGGCCGAGTCGTGTATTTCTACAGATCCGGAAGGGTCCCAAGTAGCGATCAACGAAAAGCCATAGTAGAAATTGACGTCCAAGTCGCCCCCAATAGCAATTGCGATACCTTCGCCTTGCGAGTTGGGACCAGCGGCACACAATTGTTCCTCAAAGTAAACAAGTTTGTTGAGCTTTGACTTTGTTAAATCCGTGTAGCCGTCGAAGTTGAGGTTATCTAACACTTTGAAATAATCACTCTGTTTGTCGGAATAGAAGCGCTCCACCAAGCCCTTCAGATTGCGTTTGCCCTTGTCGGGAGAATTGACAACAGCACTCCAGTACCCCTTGACGTTGGAATAATCCATTCGGATAGAAATCCTGCCTGCATCTCTCCGCACGAGCGTCATGTTGTAGTCGAAAGAGAAATCGTAAACAGCAGATAATGGGCCACTGAGAGCAAGATCGACAGGGACCTCTTGATTTTCTGATGGAGCCAGGGAAACCGCTCGGGCATAGGTACCGCCTCCACATTCTGCGGGCATGTGCACAATCGTGCCCTCAACGCCATTCTTTCGAACTCCAAAACATTCTCCCGAGTCTTCCGACATACAGATAACTTTGGCGGTATGTAGTCTGTCTAGCGGAGCGTCGAGAATTCGATCGGGGCAATCAAGAAAGTGAAGGCCAGGGTTGTCACGCTTTGACATTGATGCCAGCGCGGTATCAGAACCAGCCATAAGAAAGAAGGCAATGCCAGTTTTGCCAGGGCTTACCTACCCGATACCGCCGTTGAAGTTCACCAACTCAAAGACTGGTACGGCGTCGGGTGGGGGAAGATATTTTGGGGGGAATATTTTATCCAAGTCAACTGGGAGAAATGGCTGGTTCGCACGCCCTGGCGCATCGCAGCAAAATGCCTTTTGACGACCTATTCAAAGTTAGAAACATAAACTAATTATAACTGCAGTGATTAAATTCGGGGAGACCTACCGTTGTCGCAGTAATACCCTCCTTGACCTTGGGGATCGAGATCGAGCGTAATCTGATCTTGACCACATTGCTCTGAGCAGACACTGCCGCCCTTCCAATGGCAGTTTTTAAATGAGTCTTTATGCGGGCAGCATAGTTTTCGCTCCGATACTACTCCGACATCTGGTTTGTCCCCATCACCGTCTTATCCCGCCGGGGTCGTGAAGACATCATTGTCAACGTAATGGTCACATCGTGGATTGTCGTTGCCGTCTCTTGGCCCACCCGAATCTGTCGTCAGAACGTACGGCCTATCACTGGGACATGTACCGCTGCATTTGGTCCATGTGTAGATGTCGAGATATCGCTTGAGGTTGCTAGCTTTGCAGCAAAATGCCTCGTGTCCCTTATAGAAACGTCAGCAAAGGTTGGCCACAATCCACGTAGCCGGTAAGTTATAGTAGGTACCTGATGCATTGGTCACCGTAAGACCCTCCCATTACACTACCTTTCCATCCCCATCTATCTTGAAATAGTTTGATGTCACCGATTTTACACTTTCCGGAACAATCTGTCTTGACAGCGCCGCCGCCAGCATCCCAATAACAATCCTGCTCTGTCAAACTAGTCCATGCTGGGCATCACACCATGCGTGAGAGGCTGTCGGAAGAACAACTATGTTTAAATGTCAGATCATAGAATCGTTGAGCCGTCGGTGATGCATGTTGTGACTTACGCCTTGCTGTCATAGAGAGTCTTGACTCGGCCAACGGCAGTCTCAGCCTAATGACAGAACCCACCACAATCGGTAATGCAACATTTCGAAGCATCATCAGTGGAGTGGCTGATGCTTTTTGAAGTGTCCAGATCGGCAAGTGGACTGATCCCGCTGGAAATTGGGTTTCCCGTAAGGGCGGAGAGAGCCGAATGCTTCTCATCATCCAAGTCGATCGCCCAGATCATAAGACCATCAAGTCCCCGCTCATTCGCAAATTCAATATTGTCTTGAAACGTTCGTTTATCGTCATATGAGATCCAGTTGTTTTCACCATACACAAGGTAGTTCACTTTTGCCTCCTTGTCATAAACTGGCTTTGCGTTTGTGGTTGACAAAAGATTCTGAATCTCTA
The DNA here is from genome assembly GCA_011799845.1 of Hypomyces rosellus. Lineage (NCBI taxonomy): Eukaryota > Fungi > Ascomycota > Sordariomycetes > Hypocreales > Hypocreaceae > Hypomyces > Hypomyces rosellus. The sequence goes on along the minus strand of WWCI01000002.1, from coordinate 5,265,707 downwards.
GAAGTGTGTCAGTAATTCGCATTCTCGAGACTATTTAGAACACCAGACTGAATCAACTCACCCCGGTAGGATAAAAATCCGGCTGTGTCAGTACACTGACCCTTGTCACCAGGATCTTTGTAGCGACATCCTGGCTTCCAGCATTCGCCGTCTTCCAGCTTAAAGGTTCGACCATAAAATCCAATGCCCAGAACGATTTCCTTTGCTTGGATATTATTACGCCAAAATTGGGGTTTGAAGGTTAGCACATGAACGCCAGGTCGTGTTGAAGGCTGCGACTTACGAGATCGAGTGCTAGATCGATTTCAGTGATGTTGGTGTGTCCCAAAAGGCGGTTGCCGATGGCATTATCCCTGTCCCAAATACCATGAAGATCATAAGACATTAGATTGATCCAGTCAACATATTGGCTCATGGCTTCAAGGTCAAAGTGTCGCAAGTACCAGTAGGAAGTTGGGGCTGTGTATGTCACCAAATATTCCTTTCCGCTGGACTTGATGGCAGCTCTGAGTTCTTTCAGAAATTGAGCGCAATTTTGTCCATCTTCGGGTGTCCCTCCACGATCCTTTGCGCCGGGGTATTCCCAGCCAAAGTCAACGCCATCAAACCCATACTCGTTTAGAAATCCGAGAAGATTTGTGATGAACTTTTTGCGGTTCTCCGAAGTTGATACCAAGTCAGTAAAGACATGCTGCCACTTTCCTGGATCATTATGGGCCCAACCGCCAAGAGCAATCATGATGCTCAGCTCAGGGTTCTTGTCTTTGAGAAATGTGACATCTTTGATGAGCTCAGGCGGGACATCTGCCATGTTGGTGATCTTGAAATCTTCAGGGCTAATGAATCCGAACGCAAAGATCAAGTGCGTTATATCATTCACGGGTATTTCATCCGGGGTCATATGGCCACATGGTTTGTTCCTGTTCCAAGCCTCCCAGTATGCGATAATCTTTTTCTGGACATTTGCTTTCGACACAGCTGGCTTTGGCTGGCCGCAATTGGACTGACAGCCCTTGCTGCAAAATCTAGAGAGGTCGGGTCAAAGTCTATTCATGATATGGATTATTGGATGACTTACTCGCTGGTAGTACCACAAAAGCCAAATTCACTGCAGCACACATTAAGGGGGCATGTCTGTCCACGGTTCGCAGCAAACTTGCCACATTCGGCCTTGGCTCCACAGTCTGACTAGCATCCATCACCACAGTATTTTGGTTCGTAATTGTGAAGTAATTACTAGAGGGACTTCAGTGATATAGTTCGTAGGCCAGGAGAGGACGAACAGAGATGGGAGGATATGGAAGAATATAGAAGAGGCAGAGAGGGGCAGGGGGAGATAAAGAGACAGAAACTTACCCACACCAATCACTCTCGCCGCAGCAAGCGCCATTTACACAAGGCTTTTCCGGACCACAGGTGAAATCGTTAGATGGTGCAGTGAGGTTTGAGGTTTGCGTGTGAAAGCCAAATTCCAAGGGAACTAGAGTGTCAGGGACGAATATTTCGGCAGCAGATGCATTCTCTAGAGATAATGTCGCATTTACAAAATCAGTGGAACCAGTTGTTCGGTGTCTTGTCTCGTGCATGTGTTGATGGGGCCTGTTGTGGTGATGGCGGGCTGTCGATGCAGCGAAGAGCGTAAAAAGAAGAAGAATTTTGGACAATCCCCTTACTCTGAGGGATGCTGGAGCTATCCATGATGAATGAGAAGACATGAGAAGGAGTGAACATATGAAAGAAGACTTCTGTGTATAATCACAGTGTGTGAAAGAATGGGTGGGAGTAAGCAATGGAAGTTGCCAGTTGACAGAGGAGAGCGAGTAACGAGAGAATATAAGATGGCCTTGGAGAATGAGAAATAAAACACGGACAGGGAGCAGTATATTGGTGGTACCCGAGTCCCATCATCTCGGCAACAAAAAGTCAAATCCATCATACAGGTCTCTTGGCAAGCCAGCAGGCTAACAATGGACCCTGGATGAGCGACCGACTGGGCCCAGTTGCCACACCCAGGCCCTTTAGGGTCTTCCAAGTCAGGCCGAAATGATCACTTGATAGTTAATATTATGATACTTGGCTGGGACATGAGGCCGTCCACATCCTTTGTCGGTCTCGCCGCTGTGCTTCATCCTGCTGTAAAACTATGTCGTCTACTTGATACCCTACATGTTTAGATACCTTTGGTACGGTTGTGAGTCATGAGCTTTCTGATGTCAAGTTGAATACAATGACTTCTCCGAAAGGTTTAATAGATCACAAAAACTTAACTAACACTGGCGAGAAACATTTACCAAGCATCTCCGCGGATCGACCAAATACCAGCACATATCTCATGGGTAGTACAAGTAGGTGCCTACGAAGAAATCCACATTACTCGCATAGACCTGGTTGCGGCTCATGATATGACAAAGACCGTGCCAAAGAAATATCTTATCATCCTGTCAACCGACACAGCACGGGCGAATGTAACCATCTACAACTAAACTGAGACTTTTCCCTTCTCTCGCACGGTGGTTCGTACGACACATCCTTTTAACTCATCCCCCCCCCCCGGGGGGGGGGATTTCCAGAGGCAAGAAAATGCGTCTGGGAGATGCTCTCTTGAATCAAACTTGAGCAGGAGTATCTCAGAGGTATTTACTATGTCATTGTGTTTTTCTTCATACATGTTGGCTCAATGTAGCGGAAAGACGGGAGCGGCCCGACTCCGTCCAATTTCTCACCTTTTTGGGCCACTCGTAAACCGTTTGGTTGTTGGCTTGGCGCTTTTTGCAAGTGGGCGCTCAATCTTATGCTGGTCGTCAACCAACAACATCAACAAAGTTCTGCCTCGTACATGTGACGAATCAATGAGAATCATAATTTCAGGAAATGGAACATCATTTTGAGAGGTGCGGTAGGTCAATTAAGAAGTACGGCAAATGCGAGCTCATTTCTACTGAACTTGGGTATGTGATCGTGCAACTTTTCTTCCAAAGCCAATGGAGTTTCCTCCTCGCATACTACAACAGACTGAAGATGGAGGTCCATCTTCTTGCTACAATTCTTTGCCTTCTCTGGGGAATGCCCAGAGTGTTTGCAGAAGGATATTACCGACTTGCAAAAGGCGACAGCTCGAATCTGATCAGCGCCAGTTCATCGTGCATCGACGCATTCAATGCAAATGTCTCCTGTCCCCAGGCAATTGGTGCTTTGCTGAGTGATCACTCAATTGACTTTGAGCTTCCAGTTCTGAAAGCTCTTTGTACAAATGACTGCTTCCACAGCCTTCTCAACCATCAGGGCCAAATCACTACACAATGTGGGTCTGCAGTCGTGTATGAGGACCTCAGCGACAGTTCACGCTGGCCGCCCACGTACATCACAGACAGGGCACTTACGGATATAATCTCACTTGTCTGATGCGCAGGTATGTTCGTGCCCAAAGCATTTAACGAGCAGCAACTGACTCGGTGAGCAGCGATGGCGAATATTGCAATCAATGGTTTCAGACGGGCGCATATAAGGCACAGAATCCAGCATGCGATGAGTGCTACCTTGAAACAGCCTACATGCAGGCCGAATCTCCAGTGGAAGATGCTGTTGATGAGGCGAAATCCATGTATGCATCCATGAGTTCTAGCTGTGGGTGGAGAGGCCCGCAAGCTACCAAAACAATTCCTCCTGTGATGATTTCATCGTGAGTTTCCCCTTGCGCCAAAAGATGTTCTGCCTGCGCGTCACTAACACCCATCCAGCCCAACTGCGACTCGATCATGCGTCACACAATACCACATCCAAAAAGGTGACACGGCGCTGAGTGTCTCTCTGTCACAGCATGTGGGAACACATGATCTCTTGACAGCGAATGCAATGTCTGACATTGGACAATTTCCGACCGAAGGCACTCTCTACATCCGTAACCAGTGCAGTACTTATGTCGTCAAGGCTGGAGATACTTGTAAAAGCATCGCCGATGCCAGCCATATCTCCCAAGCCCAGCTGCATTCTTGGAACCCATCGATCAATGGCCTGTGTAACAATATCGCCACCAAGATCAACCAAGCTATTTGCTTGTCAAACCCTCTCGGTGACTTTGCAACAGTGCCAAACTCGGGTGTTATTACAACGCCGGCACCAGTACCAACCAACACTGCACCTAAAACTAGCGCTTATTGTGGTCTATACCATGAGGTGAAATCTGGCGATGACTGTGGCACCATTGAACTGAAGTACAACATCAACTTCAAAGATTTTCGCTTTCTGAACCCAGATGTGCGAGAAGGCTGTGGTAACTTGATGCTCGGCTTCTCGTACTGTGTCACACCAGTTGGTGATATAACAGATTATCCTGGTTACTCGACGTCCACTTCAACATTCACCATGATCCCTGAGAAAAGCACACCCATGCCATTTGTTGATCCTTTTACCAAAGTCGAGGGGGCCGTGACGATACTCATGGCAAACGGCACGCGCAACGATTGCTGGGACTATTTTTGGTGGAACACGAGTCTCGGGTTACCTCCTTCATGCAATGGCGTCTCAGACTGGGGAGGTGTCAGTCTTGAGGAGTTTATCCTCTGGAACCCCAGCCTTGACAAGAATCCCGAGACGGTCGAAACCAAAACTTACGACTACCCGTGCACCATCCAACCAAGTTCATCCTACTGCATGATGTTGGCAAGCCCAACTCCAAAGGCAAGGCCGAAAGTAACACCCCTTCTCCTCGAGCTTCCGGGGAGTTCAAAGGGTGCACTTTCTGGTTCCAGGCTGTACAAGACTGTGCTTCTCATTTATCTAATCTGCGCATGATAATGGACAAGATGTATCGGTACAATCCTTCGGTTGCGAAAGACTGTTCCAAGTTCGTCATGGGAACATTTTACTGCGTTTCCACGAGCCTGAATGGCAATGATGACGATGGTGATGATGACGGTGGCCCACCGACAACAACCACAACGTCGACCCAGCCGACAACCACTCAGTCTGGCAATGGCATTGTCACACCAACCCCGACTCGCGAGGGTATGACATCAAACTGTAACAATTTTCACATGACGAAATCAGGTGAAACCTGTGAGCAAATCGCCGAAGACAATAACATATCTCTTCAAGATTTCTATGCCTGGAATCCAGCGGTTGGCAAAGATTGCAGGTCTTCATGGCCTGACTACTATGTCTGTGTGGGTATTATTACGGGGTCTCCAACTTCAACATCAAGGCCTACTGTGTCTTCACCTCCATCTACGACAACAAGTCCCAACCCACCAACCGGAACTCCAAAGAACAAAATTAGTACTGATGGAACTTGTGGCGGCAAGGAGGGTATGACATGCGCTGGTTCCAACTTTGGCGACTGCTGTTCCTCGAGCGGCTTCTGCGGATCCAAGCCAGATTACTGCAACGGAGGTTGCCAAAAGGCTTTCGGCAAATGTGCTGAAGGGGGTGACAAGATCAGCCCAGACGGAACATGCGGTGGACAAAATGGGTATGTTTGCACAGGGTCTCAGTTTGGATCCTGTTGTTCACAATGGGGATTCTGTGGTAAAGGGAATGATGCTTGCGGCGCAGGCTGCAACAAGGCATTCGGAACTTGTAATAAGTGATAGTTTTCGTCGTATTTGGTCGATACAGATGTCTTTGGGGGCATCTTGAACCCATAAAATATTGCGACTTCGTTGGAGGTATCCCTGGTAGTGTTGAATGTGATCAGTGGATGGTGTAGACTCTCTCCTCCGTATCACCACATGTGAAAGAACACCATATTTAGTCATGCCGTAAGTCTGTGTGTGCATATATATATATATAATTTCATTTATTAATTTAACTATATACTAACTAGTGAGACAATAACAATACTTTTCATGCCTGATTTTCCATATGCCATACGTTGTGCTCGATGAGGTGTTGGTGGGGCGATATATTCAGGCGCTCATACATCGCCCTCAATCCAATTCTTTTCCCACCTACCCTTTAGCCTAACAAATCTGACGTTCACAACAGTCCAGACGACTCCCGCGACGCTGAGTGGCGGCAGGGTTTCGAGACATACCGCTGCTGGGCGACAACGCTTGTGTATGAACAGATTAAAGAGTCCCATCCTCGGATAGTCGCGTAAGTTGTATAAAGCCACGCATGATATGCACTTCATGTCCCAGTTTTCTCTGAACTGACTCGGCATCTTTATTCGGTTATATGCAGATACAAAGGTCGCGACCCATGGACCGGGCCGCCAACTTTAGCCAAGCCAACAGGCTGACCCCTTCACGAGTTCCTCCAGCAGCATGAGAAGGACATGTACACAGAGTCATCTACGGCCACCCGTCGCGTACTTCCATCTCATCGTCCATTAATTCTTCAATGGGCCCTTCATCTGGCTTCAGCTCTTGCCTTTGTTCACAAGCACTCCATCATTTATGGCGAGCTTGAATCGGAAAATTGCTGGCTCTCGTCTTCTCTCTCGCTCTCTCTGGCGGGTTTCCCATCCGCCGAATTTCGCGCCTCTGCCCACGGTGGTACTCTCTATCGTGCTCTAACGAGGAGTAATCCCTCATTCAACCCACTCACAGGGGTCAAGTATCCGACCAGGCAAACCGATATTTTCTGGTGGGCATGTGTTGTGTACCAGCTCATGACAGGGTTTTGGCCCGGGCATGGAATGGGCAGATCATATCAAGATATCGATGCCATGATCCCTAGGCGCGAATGGCCACATCTCCAAGATGAGTATCTAGGCGACGTCGTCAGAAAATGCTAGGAAGGCGAGTATGCGACGGGCGAGGACTTGAAACAAGATGTTATGCGCTTCGTCGAGGCTGATGAGTGGGAGATTGAGAATGGAGATGAGATGAGAGGATTTGATGCCTCTGCCTTGTTTGAGGACTAGACACTGGCACCCGGACTGCGATTGCCATTAGCGGGGAAGAGGGAGTGTCGCAGTGAGGAGGACACAAGAGAAATCATCGCGCGGTATCGACAAAATTTGCATGAATTAAAGCGACGGAGACACACAGCTTAGCTTTTAATCCTTGATGTAAATTAGCGGATGATGGACAATTAACCTTGTTCAGATGCTTGAGTCTACTATGGACTATGGTGTACTACCTTCACAATTTCGCGATGCATGTTCTCGTCCTTTCATTTTGCAATGTGCTGGAGAGTACTTTGTAGAAAAGCAATTATCTAATACCTTCACAGGCACAAAATTCTCCGATTTGACATCTCTTCTACATGCATGCATGCCAAGAGACAACACTTTCAAGTCGTTTAGGGCTGGAAATCCCCGTCTGTCTAATTATAGCGTCTGGGCAGATCTCCCGCATGACAGGCCTGCCTCATCCGAACCACGTGGCTATGCGTCTTTTTGGCGAAGAGTTCTTCTCCACGGCCCTATTCCCCATGAGGATTGCTTTGCGCATTCAGGCACTTATTTGAAGGTAAGGAACATGAGATTGTGGCATCTTTGGTTTGCTTTAAAGGTATAAATGATGCCTCTAAAGCTACCATGACGGTTACCCCTCGCGGGGACTGTTGATGATCCCGCTTATACGAACTTTCCATGAAGCGTTGCATAATGGCTGCAATACTGACTTTGGGCCGCGGAAATATGACAAGAGCTGGTGAGGCGATGGAGAGTGAGGGGTGGTGGTTGGGCCTCAAGCCACTGCCTGTGCCGGGTAGTAAAAGAGCCTAGCCCCTTTTGTTTCTCCTGGCGATTTTGAGCTGCTTGAACCTTTTTAGATTGGGTATGGCCTGATGGCATCTAGATCCGACTATCTCACCTTGGCCATTGATCTATTTGCAGTAGCCCTTGGTGTTATCCCTGACAGGATATAGCTTGCGACATAGGGCTGAAACTTCCATCACTCATTGGCCCATTCAACGCTGCTAATCGAATGCTCACCGTTCAATGCATCTCTCTGGTTCAGCTCGGCTTCAGCCGTGAGCATTGGGACACGAGATGCACGGTAGTTATATGTGAATCTAGTCCCCTCTTTCTACAGCACTCGTCGCCATTTTCCCTTTCTTGGCATTTGTGTAATAACAGTGGATGCAAAAGTCATTCTGGTCAACACTGCCTTCGCTATGCGTCCAACTTCCTTTGTTGCAGTATGGATATTAGGGGTCGGCTACGTCGCTGCAGCTCCGGCTGCTGATGGGGACCTTCAAGGACGAGCGATCCCTGCAGCCTGTGCGAAGCCGCTTCCTGTCGCCCTCGCCTACGGCATCTTGTCGGGGCTTCGCGCAACTCCATTTTGTACCAAGTGGTTGGGCATCACCACCAAAACAGTTTCCAGTACGATTGCATTACTTGAATGCTTTAATTTATGCGATCAATTCGCCCACTAACCAACATTTAGCAACAAAGACATCTGTGGTTACGACATCGACGACGACGACAACCACGACAATTCCAATCGTAAGTAATAGCAATCACTACCCAAAATGAACCCATTCTTTACAGCCAGTTGTGAATCTAAACGGGACTATCTGTGATGTTATTAACAGCGTTTGCTAGGTATTGGCGACTGCCACAACTACAGAAACAACCTCGACAACAACAATACTGTCAAGCACTATCACGGCACCTGAAGCTACACAGACAGTCCCGGCGACCATCACACTGTTTCCGCCCGTTACCGCTTTAACCACATCTACGAGCACATCTTTCACGTAAGTCTGTCCGAGATGTCTTCATTGTCAACTACGTAAATGACCCGGCGCGATACTAATTGAGGAGCCATCTAGGACAAGTACAACTTACATTTATGACGTTGAAAACGCCAAGAAGAAGCGATCTTTATGGGTCCCTGAAAAGCCCGCCAAGCCTCCACGTATGGCGTCTGCTTCACTCTCTCCACGATCATACCACTGACAATGCGTTCAGAACTAGGTTTTATCGCGGACCAGATCGTTTCCTCTGCTTGCTCATGTCTGGCAACGACACCTACCGTGACTATAACGAAATCCATCAGCACCACTACGGTTATCGTCAGCACCTCTGTATTCGTGACAACATCGACGTCCACTGCTGCTACCATCACCAACTTCGAAACCGATGTCATCACACAGACCTCCCTTCGTACCATAACAGTAAAAGCCCCACCCCCACCCCCCTTCCTTTTTTCTCTCTCTCTTTACAGTGCGTGTCGTGGAGCATCGACTAATTTGCATTAATAAAGCCTACCATAACCATCACAAGCACCGCAACTCTTACTTCGCCAACAACCGTTGCAACTCAGACTGTTACTGTCCCTTTTACATCTGTTCGTTTGGACATCATTGACGTTATCATCACTCCCATCGAGCTTGACGGATGCACCGTTGGCACGTATCAACAGCGATACCTCAACATTGGAGGGAACTCTTTTGAGCAAGCAGGACAGCTTTGTGCAATGAAATGCGTCGGTATGAAGCATTGCGGTGATGATGTGAAATGTGTGGCTTGAGGAATGCTGACATGCAAGGCAGCTGCTGGAAAGACCACTTGTGACGACTTTTTCACACAGCAGAACCTACCGTCTGGCACTTGGGATTGCTACCTGTAAGTTTGACTAAAGACTGCAATAGAAAGCATGTAGACTAATATGGACTTAAGTCTGGCTCCAGTCGATGAGAACAATACCAACTTCTTTTGCAATAATCCAGCTATTGGAAGAGCAGCTGAATGGATGTAAGTCATTCCATTAAATTCCAAGTTGACATTTCTTTTTTTTTCCTTCATCAAGACATCATTGCTAACATTAGTTTCTTTAGTATCATCTACTAATAAGGGAGGGAAAGTGTTATCGAACAAAGGACGAATTTACGATGTGAATGGATGTTTCAACAACTCCCATACCTGGAGCCGTTTGCACTGGCTTTGGCGGGGTGGGTGATTAATAGTTTAGAGAACTTGATCATGAATGAACGCGTTCCAATTACATTAATATATAGCTGTAATTGGAAACCTGATGGCACAGTGAAATTTGCTAAAGCTAGGTATGGCTTTCTTTCACGCACAGGTCTATTCGTCAGTGTCTATCCGTCCGTTTGCTCTTGCTTCATGACTGAATTAGTGTTTTGTGTTCCGATGATGCAAGTGGCCCAGGCATAATACTAATGTCGATGTAAGGTAGGTAATCTTATTGCGGCTATGGATGATTTGATGTTGGGTCACCCAACAAGTAGAAAGCTTCTGGAAACCTGGAACCAACATTTTCAGATGGTGCCTAAGGCTGTCTCGACCAGTCCCCAATATCCGCCGGTGGAATATGTACGGTAATAAATTACCTAATTGCCGCCAGATTTCCCCAAATTCTTCCTTCTTCATACACACATGCGCGCCTGATATTACAGTACAAGATGAATGACGACTCGTTCTCCTACTTCTCAAAACTGCCTCTAGAATTACGCCGTGCCATATGGCAGTACTGCCTACCGCATCGCATAGCAGAAGAAGACTTCCCCTCCTTCCTTCTCGATGGCCAGGAATCTCGTCAAGCCTGCTCGGCCAATCGCATAACGCACCAAAACGCTCAGCCGCCGGCCATCGCATTCGTGAACAGAGAAGCTCGGCAAATCGCGCTGGAGCAGGGACACAAGTTGAAACTTGAAGAATCGACTGGCCTAGATTCGATATGGGTGCAACCGCATCGGGATAGACTACATCTCAACTGGACGCGAGCACGCTGGATTGTCGGGGAAAGCTACAGCGACCCCTCGAGTCCGATAGCCATGTTTCTGTGGCGGGCGGAGGAGCATGGGATGCAGCCTTCTGTCGTAGCGGAGAGTATTTACCCTTTTCGCTTGAAGCCGCTGTTCGATGCTGAAGGAGCACCTGACGACCTGGCCATTCTTTATGGAGAACCGTCTATCCGTTGTCAAGGGGGAGATGACATTGAGGTGAGCGACATTGCGAGTTACGCAGACAGTTCGGAATGCACGGGCAAGCAAAGCCTAGGCATAGCTATGGCGGCGGTATCTCTTCATATTACTAGGGAAGCGGCGTTGAGGTCTGGCCTGTTTGGGTTGTTAGGCGATGCTCCTGTTCAGATGGTTGATGTTGATGATGAGACTCGGTTGGGGGAGTTTTATGCATTATTCAAGAAAAATGCATTGGACAAGGAACCGGCCGTGCAAACGCGTTTCGATACATACCTAGGTTCTCGATTCCAGACAGCGGTGGAATCATGGACGAGACGGGTTGAATGGCTTATCCTCGCGTTTATGTGGAGGAGTGCACGGGATGAAAACCTCGACATTCTTGGGACGCGCCCGGGCTTAGCATGGGTACCTGAGGTTGTAGAGCAAGATTACATCTTTATGGAGAAGCATTTACTCAATGACGAGCATCCGTGGGTGAAGCAAGCCAGGCACCGCTCGCCCAAACTACGACCGCAAATCATGGTGCGATATTGTACGAACAAGTGTTACATAAAGGAGCGGCTTCCTAAGGATTTTTTGAGAAGTCATGAAAGCACATACTTGGAGAGATAATATACAACAAAAACAAAGTCATATTATATTTCTACTCTCCGTAATAATATAATGGAATAGTCTATCATGCGTTACACGCTGCAGCAAAGTGGTCATGCATACCTTGCGTCTTGGCAATAGCCTTTGTGCCAATGTCTTGCGCCTCATCCATGACGTTGGCAAAGGTGTTACCCTGGTTCTAGTTCTTAAAGATGTTCAAGTTGATGAACTTGGTCTTGAAGCCGAACTTGTCAAACTCGGTGCTGAAGACGTCGAGGTCCGCACCCTCGCCGATGCGCGCCCAATCGACTTTGCTAAAGTCAAGCTTGTTGACAAGATTGGGTCTTACCCCGGGAGGAGGGCTGGTAATTTTGTTGGTGACGGGGTCGGGCTCGGGCTCGGGCTCGATGATGACAAAGCAGACTTCCTTGATGAAGGCTTTCATGTCGCAGACGACGCCATTTTTGGCGCAGCCGGGCGCCATGCGCGAGTTGGCGAGACCATGGGCATCGACTTCAAGCCGGTAGAGTTGCTAGAAGAAGAGGGCTTGGTATTTGCCGGCGACCCGGTTGGCCATGCTGACGGTGGCCAGGAGAATCGGCAACATGATTTATGCCAACGAGAAAGAAAAAGAAAAGAGGGGGGTATACATTCATTCAGCTACCCTCTATCTATCTTTCAACTCAAGCCGAATAAACCCTCACATTGCTTACAGACATGGTCGTCTGGTACACCCACACACCACTCAATCCAGAACTATACTTCGCATCCTTAAACGCCATTCTAGCTACGTTCAAGTCATCCACATATACGAAATAGAATCCCCACTCGTACGGATCATCAAGTGATGCTTTTGCCCCGCTTTGATATCCGCAGCCTGAACCGTCTTGAGCTCATTCCAATTATTGTCTGCGCGGCTAAGCAGCACGTATCCATTGCCGATGCCGGCATAGTACCCGTTGTAACTGTCTGGACCGGCTTTGGCATTGGAGACGCGGTAGATGAAGCCGTCGTTTTGGGCGCTGCCATTGGTGGAGGGAGACGTCGGTTGCCAGGGCCTTGGCGATGGGCGAGGCGGACATGGAGGCAGCGTTGGATAAGACTTGATATTTGCCATCGAAATCATACTACCCTTTGGTGTGTCTTTCGTGGACCTTTATAAACTATACAATCTAACTTGAAGAGTTCTCTTTTAAGCTTAAAACTGCCAAATAGCTATACGGTTTTAGGATATTACAACCTTATCAAATTAATTAAAAGTATTATACAAATTTATATACTTTTATCCAGCCTAGAACGTTACATTGACCTCGCTTTTACCTAGTTAAGGTCTGAACTACCTTCGTGGCGACTCGGCAGTCCTGCCATACAGTAATTCCTTGAACTTTTAGCCAGGATACTATTCCTTCAGCCTACAGCCTACTAGGTGCGTTTCTTCTCTCATGGAATGCATTCCTTCACCCTCGATCCGCACCCGGCTGGAGGTGATCCTGCGCCTAATATTACCATCGCCCACCATCATCGCACATGTAGCATAACAGTCGTGAGACAGAACACTGTCTAGGAGGACCACCTTCACTGGTGTTCCCACGAGCTGCTTTAGCACCTCATCGTTGCTAGAGGCTAGTGTTTTCCCCGCTAGCGACCTCAGCTTAAATCTTTCATCCTCATCGTTGTCAACACAGGTCCACACACTGCCGCGAGGCATGGTATATCCAGTGACGACGGCCAGGCCCTCCTTGTTCCCCTCTACTTTGCGTCCAGCCCTGTTTAGCCGACCCAGGCCCTTGGCTAAATGGGAGGAATGCTGCATATTTGGCAACCAACACCGCCCGTTGCTATCACAGGTGGTAGCCCCGGTCAGCAACTCGGTGGTAATCATGCCATTTTGCAAAGCTTCTGCAAGGACATCCTCCATGGTACTCTTATAACGCACTGTGATCCGCACTCCGCCCTCCACCATGCCCAGCAATCCATATAGCTGATCAAGCTCCACGGTCGCCCTGCGCTGCCGTGTTGCCATGACGGCCCCCATGAGGGTGAAAGTCCGGGGCGCCCCCCATTGAGCCTTCAGCTCCCTACCAGCGGCGTCATTGGCCGTCCTCATTGCCAACAGTTGAGTGTCCGAAGACATGCTTATGTCGAGTGATTGTATGTTGGTGCTTGCTGGGAGAGCCGGCAGATGGCTTACAAAGCCGCAACGGCCGAGCCTGGTAGCATTGAGGATGTTGTCCACTAGCCACCCTTCTAGAATGTCGTTGCTCGTCACGAATTTGCTGCCATTAGCGAGGAGCCCCTCCTGCCACGTCCACACACGCGTGAACCAAGCGCTGGCCTTGACTTGTGCTCTGAAGATCGCTGTGGCCTGGGTGAATTTCCGCCGTTGCATCACCATACCCGCCTCGCGCACATCTGCCGCTAGCATAGCGCTCACTGCAGGCAGCAGGCAGGCAACCTGAGCCGCATCCGAGTAGATTTCACCCATTTTTGGTATCTGTTCTTCCTTATGGGTGAGACACCTCTGGTTAATGCAAAACTGGTCTATCCAAAAGACCATGACTTTAGTCTCCCTGCACATGCGCTGTACAGCGCGTTGCAGAGTACTGCCCTTTGCCTCAGACCACACATAACTCAGGGCGACATAGGTTTCTCCCTTTTTCATGGCACGCACGGTGCGAGTTTCGTGGTCATACACTTGCTTTCCACCTGTACACTCCCCTTCCCTTCCAACACACCGGCAATCCTCATACACGCGTAAATTGCTGGGGAATTGCCAAGTCGGAGCTTCACCATCTGTTTGGGTACCTCCGCTACTAGTATCATCATTGATACTGGCAGTTATCTGCTCAACCTCCCATCCCACTGGATCGGTCACCTCGCAGGCTCTGTACGTCACCAGACCGAAGGCGCCAAGCAGGGTCCTATCAGACCCCTCTTCGTAGCACCCATACAGCTCATCCGGCACCTTGTTACTGGTTGCCCAAACTTTGGACATCTTTCCTTCCAGTTTCCTGAAGCTGGCGGGGAGAACATTTCGGTTAAAAATAGATCTTTCATAGGCCTCCACCATCAACATGTCGGTGATCTCGACTACTTGCAGTAGCTCATCGGGCACATAAAAAAATCCATCCTCTTTGCTAAAGACCCATGCGAATTCTCCATTATTTATGGTCACATGGCATGTGCCCTGGGCATCCTCGACTATATCAACCAAATTTGTCACATGCCACTGTCTGGCGGTTGCGGATTGCGTAGGGTCACTGTGAAGTAGGAGGCGGTCATCGATCACTCCGTTCTTCGCAGCCCCCTTGAAGGTGCCCTCTGCCAGCTTGACAGTTATTCGAGTGCGGGCATCCAGCGTATGCTGCTCCTGATCACTTTGTTGCCGTAGCTCTACTATATTTTTGCGTACCCAGTCGATATTATGGGTACCAACCGCATAGTCTGCTTCCAATGGTGAGGTCGCCCACTGTCTGTTGCCCTGCTTTTTATGTGCCACTTTCTTGGCCATGGCTGCTGCTTTAATGCTCGTGGTCGACATGTTTGGGACTTGTTACTAGTGGCTTCCTTTTGATAAACTTTAAACAGAAATATCGCATTCTAGGCGCGTTATCGGAGGTATTGGTGTTGAATTGAACGAAACTGCATCTGCCACAAAAGAGAAGTGTTAATTGCAGAGTTGCAATTAACCCTTATATATTGTTATATTATACCGACACGGTTATAGTTACCGCAGCTATGGCTTAGCAGCTGTATTTAGGAAATAGCCGACGTGCTTAAGTGGTAATCCAAGCACTATAGTGTCACGGCCGGATCATGGCAGACGTGGAAGGGATAGCGAAATCCTAGAATGATCTGTGTGAAAGAGATTACGAGGCTCGGGGACAGCTAATTAGCCGCTTTTAAAAGGGCGATTATTAGTTTTATTGATCTTTAAAGAGTATCTTTTCTTAGGGAGTCGTTATCTACTTATAATAATCTTCTAGTTATTAGATAACAGTAATGTGGTTACTTGCTCTAAATGCATGATATCAATCAATGATGTTGTAATTCGTCAGTGGCCCAGCCTCATTTGCCCATCGAGATCTTGATCGCCGATCTGCTAGATAATTATCGGCTAGCTGGCTTTGCAGATTGTGCTTATGACATTAAGATCTTTCTTTTGTATATTTAATTAATCGTTAATATAATTATTTATTATTAGTACCTAATAATAGAACTGAATACTTTAAAGTAAGGGATTTGATTGATTAAGATCCGCTAGAGCCAAAAGGGTATTCCGTCTTTGTGCCAAGGTTGCCAAGAGCCCGTCAACGTCTCCGCCAACCGATTGTGTATCGAATGAAAAGGATTCGTGGTATCAATCTATTGAGTGTATAGTTGTAGAACACCCATCGTAATCTGTAACTGGTACATCAGATATGTATTGTACCCCGGGTTGCCCAGAAAGGTCAAGCCAAACTGGTCAGGGAAAGCCAGGGGGTTGTAGTCGTATTCAATCTGTGGTTCGGGTGCATAGTACTGCTGCACATATCTTCCGGCTTGGAATATTACTCAGGTGGTTGAGATGCTTATAAAGTTCTTGTTGGAGCCAATGGTTGACGAAATATGGAGCAGGGGAAACATAATAATAATGTTTGCAAGGATAAGGATGAGCTCACACACACTGCCGTCGTGCCAGATTAGAATAAACCCAGAGCTCGGAAGGAACATGAGGGCTAAATTTCAGGACCCAAATTTGTCACAAATCTAAAAATCAAAATTAGACTCTGAGAGTAAGACGATTGGAGACTTACACACAAGTTTCTCAGTTATGATTAGAAAATTATCTGAGTTGTGAAGTTCCGGGCGTTTCCTAACAAGAACAACCTAGATGGTGATATTTAATGTTAGTAACAACTCAGGATAAGCTAAGCAATAGGTGTAAGTCTTATAGTTCTGTATTGAGTAGCAATAAAAAATAGTTATATTAATAACTAGTTATTTAATGATTCAAATAATAATAATTGTAAGATTATATATACATCAGATATAAGATAATTGTCCTATAAACTGAGTGACTATTGAGGCAGTTATGATTATTAGTTTAGTAATTAATTAAATGATTATGAGTGTTATAAGAATCGCTTTTTTATAATTAGTTTGAGTGAGTGTACCGTTACATGACCTTTCGGTCCATATCAAGGTTGGGCCGTGATAATGGCAGAGGGCGGCGGCGACGGCGACTGACTAATGAGTAACTGTGGTCAATGTGGTCAATTTCAATTTCAATCAATTCAATCAACAGGAGTGTTGAAGTTGAATTGATTAGATTATTGACCACTCTGAATGCAGGATCGGGTTGTGACATAAAGATACCAATATCTC
Source organism: Hypomyces rosellus (assembly GCA_011799845.1). Taxonomy (NCBI): domain Eukaryota; kingdom Fungi; phylum Ascomycota; class Sordariomycetes; order Hypocreales; family Hypocreaceae; genus Hypomyces; species Hypomyces rosellus. The sequence continues at coordinate 5,248,904 of WWCI01000002.1, read as the reverse complement.
AACCTTTTTACAGGTAACCCTCTACTTATTTAGAATAAACATGTTCCCGGCCCAGCCGTAAGCCCTGGTAAGTCTCCTGCCTTGGCGTCTAGCGACCATGAAAGGGATTCTACCTCGGGGATGCGGTTCGTGAAATTGAATGCTTATTTCAACATCAATTTCAGTAGGGGAGAACTGCCAGACTGATCCGTAAAGCTTCTGCGCTGTGAATCCAATCGAAGTCATGGCGTGTACAAAGTCAGTCCAAAGGACCTCTCCAGGCGTAGATGTGATATCTGGGTTGAAAAATAAAGTACGAAACACCTTAAGCGCACGATTGTTAACTCTGAAACAGGGCTGAGTTTTGTCTTCTTCCTTACACCCGGGTTCAACACTCTCCGATGCCTCTGTTGGTTGACCTATCTCTCCTCTGGTCTTGACCTTGACCTTGACGGGCTTCGTCCATATGCGGGCCGTTGCCTGCCCTTGGGATGGGCCATCCCGTAAACCAAAGTACAATGGTGAGAGTGGCTGTTCAACAATAGGAATCGTAACGACTTTCTGAGGCGTTGGCTGCTCGACCCATTCCGGTGTCCGTTGTAAGAGATAAGCTTGCGAAAGGAGCCTTTGCACAGCGGACTCTTGTGATGTACCAGAACTTGAATGTGTTAAGCGGTCGACTTCGGCCCAAAATATATCGAGATTCCGCTCAGCTCGGCGCAGCTTGTCCACGCTCTCCTTTGTTCGACGCTTGTCAGAGGGATAAATGAAATTTCCTAGTAGTGGTTCTCCGAGCTTCACCACTTTAGCTAGATTGGTATCTTTAAATGCCGCATGAATCTGAGCCCACGGTTTGCTCTTGCTGGCAAAACCTTTCTCCAAGTCAGCCTTGATATCCAGGGCTGCAGCTTCAAAATTCTGGGCCCACGGCTGGTATATCTGAAGTTGGTGAAGGCACTGAGAAATGATAGAGATATTGCCGATAATACTCGCCACATTTTGAGAGATGAGGCCGCTCGCTGTCGGCTCAGACAACAAGAGACGTTCCAATTCATCCACCACGCACGACAGTCTGAGGAGAAAGAGATTATGGCCGTCTTCCCACAATGTTCGGAGCAGATAGATAAGCTGGCCCTCGATCTTGGTCATCTTAACCCCTTTCGACATAATGCTGATTTTAGATGAAGTGTCATCGATTGGCGGAACGCGAACGTACAACCTCCGCATCGGCGGAGACGCCACCACAGTTTGCTTCAGCTGGGCTAAGGGTCCTTTGACTGTTTTATTAAGGAAGTGGCGGAACGTCAAAAGGGCAATCATGTACTCCTTAGGGAGATCTTCCATAGGTGAGATTATTGATTCAAATTCTTTCTGCAAAGACACCAATTCTTTGACTTGTTGCTGGAGTTCCGAGAAGACCTCGAGCTCAAGGTAAGCATCGACAATGGTATTACCAATGACGCGTGCCCAAAAGAGACCTTCACGGCCTGGGATCAGAGTTGGATGAGAGCGGTCATGGGTATCCTTGATCAATTCTTGTCGATGCTCTCGTGCGTCTAGGAGGTGCTGGCGAAAGTAAACGGGGTCTTCACGCAGAGCCCAAAGATGATCTTCTGCTGCCCGAGTCTTTGCAGCGAGTAACGATTCAATACGACTAAGTTCAAGTTGAGCTGGGACTCGGTAAGGTGCTTCGGCGGCCATCAAAGCCAGCGACTCAAAGCCACACGATTCACGTCCCGTCCTTAGAGGTATCTCTGGCTGAATAGGATACGTACTACTTATTAGCTGGTCTTTGTTGATGTCATGAAGTATATCCTGGCAACAGTCGACAAGAAACTCCATTAGCTTGTCTTGAGCCTCTAGAATGACAAGGCCGTCGCCGGGACTAAACTGCTTCTGGGTTTGCATCCAGTCGAATGCATCCGGATGATCATCCCACGAAAGCAGTTTTCCGTATTCCTCTGGGGCTGTTACTCTATGTAGAATCATGGTATAGTAATTCAAAAAGCTGCGTTCGATGACCTCGCATACAATGCCTAAGTGCATAGCTTCATAATCAGCGGCTGCGAAGCTGGAAGGAATTTCATGTCCTCTTGCGTTGAGTAGCAGTAAAAGTGGTTGTGTCTGGGACAGATCTTCCTGGTTGATGTAAGGCCACATGAAGCTGTCAGTACCCGACTTGGCTCTAAGCTGTGGTTGAGATCCTGCTCTCCTGAAAGCTTCATAGTCTGGGCGATGATTAGACGGCATTCCTGGCCATGCTTTCAACAGAATATTAATCCTTTGCTGTCGGGTTTTCTTGGTCCATCTTTTCTGAATAGTAGATTCGTGCCTTTGGAGAATTCCATTCAGCAGCTCGTAATTGACGAATATTGCAATTGCCCTTTTCTTGGCCTCGGCACGAACATCAGCTACGGAGGGTAGTCTCGGAGCAGGGCGGCCTATGGCATTGAAGAAGTTGATTGGGTCAGAATAGAAGTTTTTGGTCGGGGAAGAATCGTCCTCAGCGGACTGTGAATCATCACCGAAAGAGGCTGGTGAGATGTCCATTGTCTGTTTGTGTATGAGCAAGGTAGGAACGTCTCTAATTGCGATTAAGTGATTAGACTTACTAGAGGCAGAGGGAGGCTGGGTTACAGCGAAGTCCATCAGTCCCAAAATGCGGGGGTAAGGGCCTGCTGCCTTCTGTTAGGCGGTTATCCCAACGTGATGGCATGTCACGTGTTACTCTACTAGGTGATTTACAAGGGAGAGCGGAAACCTGCAATCATTCACAATGCTAGCTTGCCGTTGGGTATAAAGCAGTATTTTGGCTAGACCAATAATAACCACAAGTACAGCATACAGTAAATATTTCAGTTCAAATTGCCCTACAAGTCATCTTTAGGCCGTCGGAACTATCGTGATTCAAGTAGCCTAATAATCATCAGAATCTACATAGTCTGAGTCCTCTGAAGCTTCACTCAGCATCCAAAGCCAATTCTCAAACTCAGCTTCATCCATCCCTTGTGGTGTATGTGCGGGAAGTGTCTCAACAGCCCGTTTCATCTTCATTGTAACTGGGCTATCATCCCCCTCAATCAAACGTCGTACGTCGTACACTCTTTCGGCGAAAATCGCTGCCCTCGGTTCATCCCCGTTTTGGATGGCAATTTCGTACGCATCATTGTAAGCCCGAGCGATACTCCCATCCCGGATACCCTCCTCATTAAATAAACCAAGCATCATGTGTAACGAATGGAGTGTCTGCTCTGGCTCAGAGTCAACCCATAACAACGCACCGATCAAGCTATCAAGGGCTTGAAGTTTACTTAGCCGGGCGTCGCTGCACTTTTTCTCCGCTTGTGGCAGTGAGCAGAGTTCGCATTTGCAGTCAAACCCGAACTTTTCCTTCAGAAAATGCTGCCGCTCTGCGTACGTCGACGTGCTAGCCAGATACGTAATTGTAATTTCTTGACCCTCTTCAATGTCTCGGAGGGCGTGAATGGTGAGCCGCTGAAGGTTTTCATTCCAAGTATTCTGCGCGTTTTGTCTGCACGAGTGATTAATGCGAGATGCCTCGAGGAACAGACCGCCGCAGCTAGCATTAGAGCCAAGAGGGAGTACGTTCGTCCTGGAGATACCAAGGGATTGACTGTGAACATGTCCGTAGATGTTGGTCAGGTCGAAGAAAGTGCGTTGTTGATCCTCATCAAGGCACTTTACCTTATTTTCAACTATGCGCTCTAAAGCCTCGATGTCGGGGTTATTCCGTGGAACTGTAAAAGTAGGCGCCTCTGACAGTATACGCGTGCCCTTATCAATCTTCGTTGTAGCAACTAGCCCTTTTCCCTTTCCAACTATTTCTTTGATAACGAAGGGCCTACCAGCTGACTTCACGCCTTCCTTGCTTGGCGAAGAGATAAGTCCATGTGTTTCTTCCGCCTTGTTGGCTGTATTATTACACAATGTGGTTATCCCAAGCTTCGATTCCATCCTCCTGGATGGTGGGTGCTTAGAGACAGACTAGATTGATTCGTTTTGGTAATGGATCGCAGTTTAGATGAGGTATTACCGTCGCTCATTCCTTCCTCTGATACTTGAGATAGCCCGAGACTGGTTCGCACCTCTTATGAGGATGTCTCTGGCATACTTTATTGAGGAAGTATTATTGTGGAGTTCTCAGAGATGGGACCAGAGATGGTCGTTATGTTTGTTTAGGTCGTGGCTTGCTGGATGATGTCAACCTGATGTAAGTCCTTGCCACCCTTGGGGGTCTGCAAAGGCAGAATTGCGGACTGGAAAATAATTTTACCGAGTTCTCAAGAGATCGGAGACTTCGTACCTCTGGCAAACATCGGCGCCATCAGTCTGAGCCAAACGAGTTCAACATTATTACGGGAATGATTGAAGGTCTCCAGCTTTATTCCTTCTCTCTTGCACTTTGGATGCCCACATCTTATCTATCCGCTATGGGCCTTCTCGTCAATTTGTCGAAGACATAGGAAATGTGCAAATGAGTGAAGCTATATGTTGTCCTCTTGCCCCTGTTATTCGAGTTCGATCACCTCGATCATTTTTAGACCTTCCCCGTTAATCGTTCATCCGTTCCAGATCACGCGTCTACTGTGGTTCTTGCGGAGCTGTAAGACCCATTTATCCCTTCTCGTATCCCTAGATTGCTATAGTTCGAGTCTCACTGTGCAACAGACAATATGTATAATAAACCATGTAGAACGTTCCTGGTTGAATGTAGCAAACCTCATTTATGATCTTGCTCCCATGTAGTGAGTTTATTTACGACTGAAAATAGAGTAAATGGGTGTTCTGGGCCAAGAATACGCCGGCGACGTGAAATGCAGTCCCGTAATACGGCTAGTGTCTCCTCTAAACGGCCTATTTTCCGGTAAGTATGGGCCAAATTGTTCATACCCCCCTGGGAACCCATACCTGCACCGGGGACGGTGAACATAAAACCACGTGACTCTTACACCAGCACCGGTGTAAATAAGATATCTTATATAATAAGCATATTTAGTCTTACTAAAAGCCTATTAATTCAACGATTAACTGCTTTTATAGTATTAGCTTAATATACTACGCTTTCCCCGGCTCTAACTGTCACGACCCGACCTTGGTACACACCAAAGGTCACGTGACAAAGCACATTCGTTCTAACCAATCATGTAGAAGTGATCACAGCAACACCAGTGATCACTCAAATGATCACCGAACTGACAATCGTGATTGCTTTATCGATCACTTGTTCAACACAGTGATCAGATCTAATTCTATTTGTATATATACTACGATTATTACCATTCAGATAGTTAGATAATCAGTCGTTAACAAACATTGTTCACCATCAGTACCTGATATAGAACTATGACATATATTGCTTAATCTTACCCTGATCCACTGCCAATATTCAATACCACGATCTAGGTTATCCTTGTTAGGAAACGCCCGGAACGTCATATTATTATAGAAAAAACTGCCTAAAAGATAATATAAATACGCGTAAAAGCAGTGCTTAAGCTTAAACGCAAGTATAATGTGACGTTCCGGGCGTTTCCCAACAAGGATAACCTAGATCGTGGTATTGAATATTGGCAGTGGATCAGGGTGAGATTAAGCAATGCGTGTCATAGTTCTGTATTAGGTACTAATAGTAAATAATGTTTAATTAACAATTAATTATCTAATTATCTAAATAATAATAATCGTAGTATATATATAAATGAAATATAGTAGCTTAGTATTAATTAGTCTAATCTTATCTGATACTTGATTAGTGGTGATCAGTCTGATTATATCTGATCGTCTGGTGTTTGCTTAGTTGTTCCGTTACTGATCCATTCTGATAGGTCTCTTTTTCCGGGGTTTTACCGGCTTGGGGTATAAGTCATGACTGTATGTTTAGGTCGTGATATATAATAGGCGCTTTAAATAAGAATATAACAAAAAGAGCAAACGAAAAGACAAACACAGAAAGTCTTTAGGCATAGATAAAGGTACCAGCGGTCTTGATAAAAAAACACTAATAAAGAGAAAAAAGAAAAAAGATAGGAGAGAGGCGGAAAAAGACTTTAAAAAGCTTGGTTATAAGATTAAAAGAATAAAAACACAGGTAACCTAAATAACAAATTCCAGACTAAGCTTTTATTTTATAAGTACAGAGGGGAAGTAAAATTATTTTTCTTTATTTTATTTGTTATTTAACTATAAAAAAGACTACTAGTACCTGTCATGACCGGGTTCCGGCAGACGTAAAGGGAATAGCAAAGTGCCAAATGATCTAAGTGAAAGAGATTACGAGGCTTAAGAGCAGCTAGTTAACTGCTTTCAAAAGGGCGATCATCGATTCTATTGATCTCTGAAGAGTATCTTTCCTCAGGAAATCGCCATCTACTTATAACAGCTTCCTAGCTACTACATAGCAGCGATCTCGTTGCTTCATTCTAGATACCCAATCTCAATCCATGATATCGTAATTCATCAGTGGTCCAGCCTCAATTACGCCTCATGACTTTGATCGCCGATCTTGCCGGGTAATTAACGGCTAATTAACTTCGCAGATTGTGCTCATGACAAATAGACTGCTTTTTTTTATTATAGACTGCCTTTAGACCGTATATAATATTAATACTAAATTTTATAATAGCTTTATAATATCTTTTATTAATCTTTTATAGTAATAAACTGTTTTTATAGCTATTTTATAAAAGTAATTTAACTATTAGATTATTATGCTATACTTATTATAGATTATTAGATCTAGTAATTATACTTAGTGCCTTAGTTTTTTAATTATAAAGTCCTAGTTAATAAACTTTAAGGATTTTTTTTTTTTTTTATAAATGATTTTTATAGTGATATTATTATTTTATCTATAAATTTTTAATAACCTATAATTAAATTATATAAGTACTTAACCTATAGGTTGCTATAAAGATATAGTTTAGTGTATTTAAAGGTTTATTATTGTCTTGTAAATGATTTTTTTTTTACTTTTTTATTAAAATGATTTATAACTTAAAGCGGTGTGCTTAAGTAATTATAATGGTATAGTAGAATTTGTCTATAGTTATTTAAAGCCTATTTTATATACTTTTTTTTTATTTTTTTTATTTTTTTTTTTAGGTTTTATTAATTTTATTTTTAGGTATATAATATTTTTTTTAATGTTTTAATTAATAGTTATTAACTAATAGTTAGTTTTTAATCTTTTATATATGGTTTAGTATATATTTTATTTTTTTTATTAATGCTTTTTATAAATAATTAACTTATTATATATATTTTTTAGTTATTTTTTTATTATTAATTATTTATTAACTTTTAAATATAAGTCTTTTTTTAGTTTTTTTTTTTATAATTAAAATAAAATAATAATAACTCTAAAAATAAGTTTTTTATTATAGTTAAGTAATTAAAGTCTAGTAAGTATAAAAAAGAGTTTAATTTTTTTAAAGAAGCTATTATATTACTTTTAAATAAGAAAGATACTTTTATCTTACTTATTACGTTTATCTTTAAGTATTATTATATTTTTAATAGTTTTTTTAGTTTTTTTATTTTACAAGTTTTTTTTTTTTTTTTACTATTAGTATATTATTAACTTATAATAGCTATATTATTTTTTTTAAGTATTGTTTTTGTTTTTTTATAATCTAGAAGCTTAATAATAATATAAAGCCTATTATTTACTTAAATAATTTTAATAAATAATAATCTTATAGTTAATAGATAATTATTTTAGTATTAATATTTTAGTAATTGTTATTATAAAATATAATTATTATTTTAGGTTAAATAAGTTATATAAATATATTGTTTTATTATTAATTTTTTTTTATATAAACTTATTAATGTTATTTTTGTTTTTTATTTAATTTTATTAATATTTTTGTTTTTATTTATTTTTATATTACTTAAGCGTTAATAGTTTTTAATAAAAGATTATTAGATTTTGTTAAGTTATTTATTATAAAACTTTTTAAGATTTTTATAAAAAGTCTAATATTATAAAATAAAAAACTAAGTAAAAAGTTATTAAAAAGTTAATATATTATTAATAAAACTTAAAAATATTTTGTTTTTATATTATTTTTAATTAAATAAACTTTTTTTATATTATTATAATAACTTTTAATAAAATATATATATTTTTTTAATAATATATTTATTTATATTAATTAATTATATAATAATATTATAATAAAAAAATTATTAATATACTAAAGGTTTATAAATACTTTATAATATTTAAGGCTTATAAAATAATTTTAAACAATAAAAAGTAATTTATTAGTTAATAGTTTATAATTTAATATAATAGCTTTTATTTGTTTTTATAAATAGTTTAATTATTTTATTTATTAATATTTATTTAATTTATTTATAAATAATATACTTTAGTTTTTTTTTTTATTTTTTTATTATTATTTATTTATTAATAATATATTTTTTATATTTTTATATATATTTATAATTTATAAAATTATTTTCTTTTATTAAGTATTTTTTTTATTAAAATAATTTTTTTATTTTATTAAATATAATTTTTTATTTTTTTAATATTTATAATTTAAAAATTTTAAAATTTTAAAAGTTTTTTTTTTTTATAAAAAAGTAATTTATTGGTTTTAATAGTTTTTTGTTTTAGTTTATATATAGTTTAAGGCTTATAATATTAAAAATATTATAGATTTTTATTAAAAAGAATAATCTTAATTAATATATAATATTATATAATCTAATATAATATTCTATTTAATAAAAATTAATATACTTTTAGATTAACTTTTTTAAGGGTTTTTTTAACTTCAAGTTTTTTATTAAAATAAAAATCTAATCTTTAATAATAAATAACTTTAAAAGTTTTATTTTATTATAGTATTTTATATATATTTATTAGTTTTTTAATAATATATATATAGTTTTTTTATAGTTTTTTTTAAGCTTGTTTATTTAAGTTATTATATTAATAATTACGTTTATATATAAGATTATTATAATATTATTTTTAGGTATAATTAGGTTAAACTTATATAATAAGTATATTAGGCTTTTATTAGTAAAAGTATAGTATATAGAATTATATATAAATTAGGTTAAATAAAGCTATTATATCTAATTGTTTTAGTTTTTATTATAAAAATAATATAAGTAATATTTAATTTATTAGCTTTAATGTTTTATTTGGTTATTAGCTTATAAATAGAATATTATATTAAGTTATTATTTATACTTTAATAAGTAATAAAAGTTTTATTAAAAATGGCTTATAAAAAATTTATTTTAATTTAATATAATACCTTATAGTATTATATAAGATTTAAATATATTTTTTAAGAAAATTTTTATAAATTTATTAATAGTTAAATAGATAATAGTAGGTATATATAAAATATATTTAGTAAATTAATTAATAATAATTAATAAAGTATTATAAAGTTATTTTTTAAAGTTAAGAATTTTTAATAAATCTATAATAAAATCTATTAAAAAAGATTTTTATAATTAATTTAGTATTAATAATATAATTAATAAACCATAGGAATAATAATAATAAGGTTTTATAGTTTAGTAAATATTATATATTAAAATATAATATTTTATATTTTTTTATAGTTCTTTTTATATATATAAATTAAAGATTTGTTTTTTAGTATAATTAATTTTTTAATAATTAGTAATAATATTATTATATAAAAATATAATAATTTTATATTTAATAGCTATTAATATATAAATTTAATTATAATAATATATTAACTAATTTTTGTTTACTTTTTATAATAAATCTTATTATATTAGCTTTTTCTTAGCTTTTATAATAATTAGATTTTTTATTTATATTTTTAATATTATTTTTTTTAATATTTTTTTAGATATTTATTTAAAATAAATATTTTTAATAATAATAGTATATTATTAATTTTTTTTTATTTTTTATTTTTTAAATTACTATAAGAATTCTATTAATAGTCTTTAATATATGTTATTAATTTCTTATGTATTAAAATAGTTTAATTAATATAATAATAAATCTATAGGGTTTTTGTTTCTTAATTAATATTTAATATAAAAATAGAATAATAATAGTTTATTTATAATAGCGGCTTAATAGCTTAATATCTTTTGTTTTTTAATTAAATATAAATAGTTTAAGTAATTAATTATAATAATTATTTTTTTTTAGTGTATATTAAATAATATCTTTAGACTTTAAACAATTCTAAAATTACTAATATTTCTATATCTAGTATTATATATTATATTTTTATTATATTTAGCTTTTATAATAAAAAAGCTATTAAGTATTAAATACTCTTTTAGTATTATACTAATATTATATTAATAATAAAGTTTAAGGTATTTATTTTAATTTATATTTGTGACGTTCCGGGCGTTTCCTAACAAGAGGTAACCTAGATCGTGGTTTAATATTGGCAATGGATTAGGGCGATATTAAACAATAAAATAAAGTATTATAGTTCAGGTATTAGGTATTAATAATAAATAATTATATTAATAATTAATTAGATATATAAAAGAAATATAAACTAGTATATATAGTAATTAGGTTTATTATAATCTAAATAAATATAAGGTTTTATTTTAATAAAAATAAACTAATAATCTAATAAATTAATTAAAATTAACTTAATTATAATTAACTTTTTTTCTATTAAATTAACTTAAATTAACTTAACTTAAATTAACTTTTATTTAATTAATTAGTTTATTTAAGATCCTATTATAATTATACTAAGCTATAATAAATATAAGTATTACTAAAAGTGGGTCTGATTTAGTATATAACCTAAGTATAAGGTCGGGTTATTATATATTACTCCTTTCCCTTTGGTCTTGCTTTTAAAACTTATTAATTTCTAATATAAATACCTTAAGCTATTTTTTTTTTTATTTAATAGGTTTTTTTATATTTTTTCTTTTCTATTGTTTTTGTTTATTAACCTTATTATACTATATAACGTTTAAAAAAAACCAAAACTAATGTCTAAGCTTAAGTTATTATTAGATCCTAAGGTTCTTATTCTTATAAGTTATAAAAAGCTTTTTATGCTTATTAAAGCTTTTAGTATAATTATATTTTCTTATACTAGATATCTTAAGGCAAAAAAAAAATATATAGTATTTAAGGTCTATAATAACTATTATACTTTTTATATTAGTTTAAAAAAAATAAATTATAATTATAAAGGTTTTAATAAAATATCTTATAAGTTTTTTTTTATTTTTTTTTATTATTTTTTTAATTTTTTATATAATTAATTATATTATTATAAAAAAAGAAAAGTTAAAAAAAAAATATAAAAAAACTAAAAATACTTTAAATAAAGCAATAAATTGTTTATAAAAGATTAAATAGTAAAAGTGTTTTTTTTATAAAAAAATTATAAAAATAGTTTTTTATAGTTTAAGTAATCTTAATAAGTTAAAAGAGGTAAAGTATTGTAAAGTAAAATCCGTTAATGCTATTTCCTAAAGTAACCCTATAGTTAACCTTACGATTAAATTTAACTAAAAGTCATTTCTTATTAATCTTTTAGGCCTAGGTTTTAATAGAATTCTTATAGAATTATTTAAGAATAGGCTAGGTGTTTAATAGGTTTTTATATATTTTTAGTTTTTATATAGTTTTTTTATTTTACTAAGTATTAGCGTTTATTGTTTTTATAATATATAATTAAAATTAATTTAATTTTATATTTTTTTTTTACTAAAAGTATTTCTATAAGATTATAAATAATTTCTTTAATATTTTTATTAACTAATACTTTTTTAAATAAAAAAATATAAAAAACCAGATATATTTATATTTTTTTTAATAATAAAAGTTTATAATTAATATTTAAAATAATTTTTTTAATTAAATAAGGTTTTAATTTCTTAAAGTTTAATTTATTATTTAATTATATTATTTTAATATTTATGTTTTTTTTACTTAATATATAATAAAATAAATAAACTATATTTTTTTTCTTAAAAGTTAATCTCTTTAATCTATTTTTATTTATATATTTTTTTATTTTTTTATAAATTAATATAAATTATACTTTTATTATCTAATATAAGTCTTTTATTTTATTTACTTTAATTATAGCTTTATCTATAATTATTTTGTCTTTAAGTATCTTATATACCTCTAGGTTATAATTAAAGTTAATATATATAAGGCTTAAACCTATAGATTCTAATACATTAATATTATAAGTGATTTATATTAATAATAATAGTTTTATTTAATTAGTTTACTTAAAATTAATATAATAATATAAATATTCTTTAATAATTTAATTAATTTATTTAATTTATCTATTAGTTTATAAATAATAAACTATACTAAGCTTATAGTTAATATTTAATTATTTAATTCATTCTTATTAAAATTTAAATATAAAAACTAATTCTTAATCTAAAATAATTTTTTTAAATAAAAGATAAATACTTATAATTATATATAAAAACATATATATAAATTCTTTTATATTTATAGCTTTTTAATATAATAAAAAGTAAAGGTTTTTATAAGTTTATTAATAACTATAAAAATATTATTATATTTGATTTTTATAATAGATTTAACTAATATAAGTAATTTTATAATAAAGTCTAATATAATTATTTTTTATAGTTTTTAAGGTACTAATAATAATTAAATTTACTTATATAGCTTATACTTTAAGGCTTTTATTTAGCCGTATATAATATATATTAAGATAATCTTTTAGATATATTACTTTGTTTTATAGAAGTTAAAGTTTTATTTAATTTACTTAAGTGTTTTTTATATTTTTTTATATTTATATAAGAGGTATTAGTGGATTTTTTTAATAAGGTTTTTTTAAAGCTTTAAAGGAATTTAGATTTTATTTTTATATTATTATAGTTTTTTATTATTTATAATAAGTTTTTTAAGAAATTTTTTTTTTTTTTAGGTTTTATAATATTTTTTAATATAATAGATTTAAGTATTATTATTTTTGATTTAAAATATAGCGTTTAATATATATTATATATAATATTTTTTTAAAGTAGTATTTAAGATTTGTTTTATTATAATTATTTTATTTTAGTTATAGTTTATTTATTTATTTAAAATACTAGCTTTATTATTTTTTAATTTTTTTTAATAAATAAAAATATAATTAAATTTTAAAAAATATTTAATATATTTAATTTAATATTTACTAAACTATTAGATTATAATAAAATAAAAGATATTATTATAATTTATATAAACCTTAACTTTATACTTATTTCTAAAAAGATAGTATTTTTATTTTTTAAAGGCTAAAATAATTACTAGGAATTTTTTATTATAGATAAAATAATTTAATTTAATGTTATATAAGGCTTATAAATAAAATATAATTAGTTATAGTTTATTATTTTTGTTTTATTATTTGATTTAAGCTTTTAATCTAAAATTAAAGAAGTCTATTTTAAGTTTTATTTTTTTTTAGGTTAAATATTATAAGTATTAGATTATTTATAATTAAGGCCTTAATCTGTTTAAAGGCTTATTATATTTTTTTTATTTATTTAAATATTTAATTTTTTTTAATTAACTTATAAAATAAATATATAATTTTATTATAGTTTTTTATAAAATGTTAATCATAATTAATAAAGCCTAAAAACTTTAAATTTTTTTAATAGTATTTAGTTTAGGCTAGCTTTATATTATTTTAACTTTAATAAGATTTATATATATTTTATTTAATATAATAATATATCTAAAAAAAATAATTTATTAAATATAAAATTTATATTTTTTTAATTTAATTAAAAGCTTTATTTTTTATAATTTAATAAATATTTAATATATATATTATTTATATTTTTTAAGTATATTTAAAAAGATTAAAATATTATTAAAATAAACTATTATAAAAATATTAAAGTATTTTTTAAATATATTATTAATTATTTTTTAGAATATTATAAAAGTATTTATTAATTTAAAAGGTATAATAAAATATTTAAATAATCTAAACTTAATATAAAAAGCTATTATTTATTTATTTATTTTTTTTATATAAATAAGATTATAAGTTTCTTTTAGGTTAAGTATAATAAACTATTTTTTATTTTAGAGATAGTTTTATAATTTTATGATTAAAGGTAACGGGGTATAGTTTTTAAGTATAATTTTATTAAATTATTAATAATCTATAATTAATTATAGTTTTTTATTTTTTTTTAAAATAAATATTATAGGATATTCTATTTTTAATATAAATAACTTAATAAAGCCCTTAGCTAGTATTTTATTAATTTATTCTTAAAGTACTATAAGTTTTTTTTATTAAGGTTATAGATTTTATAAAATATAAGGTTAGTTTTGTTTTTTAAGATAATCTTATAATTCTATTAGTTATATTCAGGTAGCCCTGTATTAAGGGTTTTTGTGAATAGTTTCTTATAGTATTTATATTTATTAGGGATATTTTTAAGTTATTTAATAAAAGTTTTTTTTTTTTTATTTAAAAGTAGTCTTTTTTTAAGTAATTTATTAAGCTTTTTAAATGTTTTTTATAAAAAAGTAATAGTTTTATAAGTTTTTTATTTTTGATTTTTTTTTTATATAGGTTTTATTTCTTTTAGTAATTAATTAAGTAAGGTATTTTATATTTTTTTTTTTTATATTTTATTTAAAGGTTTTTTTTTTTAAGTCTATTATTTTATTATTAAGTTTTTATAAAATCTTATGTTTTATATTTGTTTTTAACTAAGGCTTTTACTTTTGTCTTAGTGAAGTTAACCAGTTCTTTAGTTAATAAAAGAATTATTATCTTATAACTAAGGATATCTTAAAATTATATTATACTTATTAAGGTTTATTAAGTTATAAAAAATAAGTTTTTTATACTTTTAGATTTTAATAAAAAAATAATTAATTTTTATATTAATTTATTTTTTATTATAAAAAAAAGTTTTTTTTTTAATATAATAAAATAAATATAACTTATGTTTTAGTTTTTTTTTTTTAAGGTAGCTATAGATAATTTATAGTTTTAAAGGATATATAGTTATCTATTGCTTTATTATTTACTAATACAATAAGGCAATGTTCTTTTATTTATAGTTCTATTATTAGATAAAGCTATTTATAATAGCTTTTATTTATAGAGTTAAAAGATCTTATTTAGTGGTTATTTTATAGCCTTTTTATAAATAACTGGTTTTATTTTTTGTTTTTTAATTATAGATTTTATAAACTATTATATTATCTTTAGTGTCTAGTATGCTTTATAACTTATATTACTTTTATTAATTTCTTAGGTTTTTTTTATAAGTTTAGAAATTAAAACCTTATTTAAATAATTCCTAGGTAATCTTTATAATAGGATATTCTTATATAATTACTACTAGTTTAAACATTTATTAATACTAGTCTACGAGCTTAACTTCTTAATGTTTCTTATATATAAGTTTAATATAATCTTAATAGTATATATTCATACAATCAGCTTATAGAGATTTATTGTGTTATAGGCTGCCTTAGTATTCTAGGTTAGACGTGGCTTCTACGGGGCATTATGTTTATATTAGGAGTTTGTTTATTAGCTATTATCGGGTTCCCTTTGGTATATACTATTTATTTTTCTTTTTTATCTACCTTTATTTAATTATATTATTTTATCAGGGAGGTTTTAAGTATTAATTTATATTATCTTTTAAGTTCTTGTAAGTCAAACATTTATTATTAAAATATATAATTTAGCTTATTAAAGCATAGTCTATAGTTTATTTAATAATAATATTAACTTATCTTTTTTTAGGTTTAAGGGCTGGCTTTTAGGGTTCTTTGCTTTTATCCTTGCGTAGGCTTTAGTAATCTTATAAGTAATATCCTGGTTTACTATAGTTATAGTATTTATTTTTTTTTTTTTTCTAGATTATATTAAAATTTATTTAATTTAGTTTATTATTAGATTTAGTAATATAATTATTTTTTAGTTTTTAGTATACCTTATTTTTTTATTTTTGTTTATAGCAGGTATATTATTAGTTATTGATTTTAATAGCTATTTTAATATATTCTATAAAAATGTCTAATAGGTTTTCCTTAAAAAGTTTATCTTTAATATTTTCCTTTAATCCTTAATAAAACTAATCTATTAGTAATTTATTATCCTAATCTAGTTTTAAAGCGGCCTATCTAAATACAATAGTATAGTCTAAGGCTAATCCTTTTTAGCAAAAGTTTTAAAGTAATTATTTTATTTCTTTTTTTTTATTAATAGTTCTAAAAGCCTTTTTAAGGTTTTTAATAAATTTATTAAAGTCTTTTATAACTTGCTTAGTTTAGTTTTTTTATTTATTTTTTAAATAATTATAATAGTCTTTTATAACTAGTTTAAACTATTCTTTAGCGGGTTCTTCTAGATAAATATAAGCATAAATTACTTTTATATAGTTTCTCTTAAAATATTATAAATAATAGTTATAATAAGTCTATAAGTCTATAATAAAGGCTTAAAAAGTTATTATTCCTAGTTTTCTAAAAAACAGTCTTAGATTTTTAGGTTTAAGAATCTTTTTAATATCTTTTTCTTGTTTTTTATTAATTTTATCTTAAAGTTATTTATTTAAGTCTAGGAATATCTTATTCTTTTCTTTGATTTTTTTAAATAATATAATTAATTATTTTAAAGTATATATTTAAAATAAAAATTATTATTTTTTATTAATTATAATACTTAATATTACTTAAAGTTATAATAATCTATTAAACAAAAGTTATTAATATATAATATTCTAGGTATTTTCTAATAAAAAATAACCTAGATTATAATTTACTATTAATAGTAAATTAAAATAATATTAAATAATAAAATAAAGTATTATAATTTAAGTATTAGATATTAATAATAAATAATTATATTAATAACTAACTAGATATATAAGAGAGATATAGATTAGTATATATAATAATTAGGTTTATTATAATTTAAATAAATATAAGGTTTTATTCTAATAAAAATAAACTAATAATCTAATAAATTAATTAAAGTTAATTTAATTATAATTAACTTTTTTTTTATTAAGTTAATTTAAGTTAACTTAACTTAGGTTAACTTTTATTTAATTAATTAGTTTATTTAAGGTCTTAATATAATTATACTAAGCTATAATAAGCATAAGTATCACTAAAAGTGGGTCCGACCTGGTATATGACCCAAGCGTGGGGTTGGGTCGTTATAATATTTTAGTTAATAGATTATAGTATATTAAAACTAGTTTTTTTAAAACTTTTATTTAAGCTTTTTAAATACTATTATTATAATATTATTTAATTATAATACTTTTAAGTGTTTTTTCTTTATTAAATCTATTAATAATACTATTATTTTATTATAGTTTTTAATAAATCTTTAATAAAACCTAATAAAACCTAAGAAAAATAAAATTTCTTTTATACTTTATAATACTAGCTATTTTATAATTATTTAAATATAACTTTTTTTTATTTTAATTTTTTCTAGGGTTATAATAAATCTTAAATAAAATATTAAAATTATATTAAATTTATATTTTTTTAGGTTTATAAATAATTTCTTTTAATATAATCTTTCTAAAATATTATAAATATATTACTTATAATAGGCTTTATTATAACTAAATATTAAGATATTATTAAGGTATATAATATAAATATAATTAATTAATTCTTTTAATATATTATTAATATATTTTTAAAATATTATTAAAGTATTGATTAGTTTAAATAGAAAAATATAATATTTAAAGTGTTTATAATAATAGTAAAATATTATCTTTTATTTGTTTTTTTTACGGATTAGTATTTTATAATATATATTTCTTAAATCTAATTTAATAAAAACTATAATATTTTTTAATTTATTTAATATTTTATTAATTAATAAAATAAGTATTTAATTTTTATAAGTTATATAATTAAAATTATAGTAATTAATATATATTTAAAGTTTTTTACTTTTTTTTAGTATAAATATTATTAATATATTTATAAAGCTTATTAATAAATATATTTATTTATATTTTAATACTTTAATAAAGTACTTATAAAATGTTTATAGCTTTATACTAATAAGGCTATAAATTAGTTTTTATAGTAATTATACTTTATTTTATATTTTAATAATATATTTTTTTTTTATTAAAAGTAAATTTTTTTTTAATTTTTTTTTTAAAAATATATTTATAAAATTAAAATATTTTTTTAATAATATAATAGTTTTTATATAATTAATATTTAATATTATTAATAATTTAAGAGTAAATATTATAAAAGGATTTTTAAGATTAATTTATATTATAATAAACAAATATCTTACTTTTTTTATAATAATATAAATTTATTTAGTATTAATATATAAAATAATAAATTATTTATTAAAAAAATAGTTTTAATAATTATTTAATTATAAGATTTAAAGGTTTATTTTATAAAATTATAATTTATTAAAAATAAAATTTTTATAAATATTAATAATAATATAAGTAAATATATATTTTTTATTTACTTTTTAATTATCTTTAAATTTTAAAATCTTTTTAGTAATATTATATATAATTTTTTTTATATTTATAAATACTAATTAAAGGTTTAAAAGATATAATTTTAGTTTAAAAAAGTTTTTAATAAATTTAATATTTATTATTTATTAATTATTATCTAATTATAGTTTTACAGGTCTAATTATAAAGTTTTTTTTTATATTAATATATTATATTATTATAATAGATTTAGTATTACTTTTAGTAATAAGTATTATTAATACTTTTAGAATAATAATAGGCTTTTTATATCTTTTTATAATATAATTATAATTATTATATATTATATAGTTTATTATTTTATAGGTTATTTAATAATAATTACTTTTATACTTAAAGTATTATAATAGCTTTTTAAGTCTTTAATAAAATAATTATTTTTTAATAAATTAATTATTAATTATAATAATAAGGCTTTTTTTTTTATAAATAAAGTTAATTAATTTATAGGTTTTTATATTAAATTTATTAGATATAAATAATTTTTAATATAATTTCTTACTTTAAGATATTTTTATTAAATAATAAATAATCTTATATTAATTAGTTTTTTTTATAATATTATTTTTAATCTTTAAGTATAGTCTAAAATCCTAAAATAATTAAAAAAAAAAATAAAAAATTTAATAGTAATTTATTAATATATATTATTAAAAGATTAAAAGATTTATTTTTTAACTTATATAAGACTAATTAGTTTTTTATAAGTTTAGTTTTTATAAGTCTTTTTATTTTATTATTTATTTTTAAGCTATTACTTAAAGGTTTTTTAAGTAATTAATATATTTATAAAATATTCTTTTTTTTTATAATATATTTATTTATTCTAAATATTAGATTTAATATATATAATATTAAATTATATTTTATTAATATTTATTAAATAAATATTTTATTAGGTTTTAAATTAATCTTTTATATTAATAAAAAAATTCTATAATCTTATCTAAGATTTATTTTTATATTTAAAAGTAAAAAAGTTTATTTAAGTAAAATTATTTAATAGCTATTTTTATACTAGTATATTATTATTTTTTTTACTTAAGTTATTATAATAATAATATTAATAATATTAAAATAAGTAATTTAATTTATTTAAAATATAAAAAGGGTTTTTTTTTTTTTTTTAGGGCTATAAAAATGTTTTTTTTTTATTTGATTTTTTTAGGTTTTTATAAAACCTTAATATACTAATTAAATGTTTTTTTAGTTTTTTTTTAATTATATTATATAAATTATAAAAGTTTATAATTAAAAAATATTTTTATTATACTTTTTATTTTTATAATAATAAACTAATTAAATAAATATTTTATTATTTAATAATAATATTTTAAATATTAAATATAAGTAAAAATAATTATATATTTTTTCTTTAAGTTATTATAATCTTTAATAATTAAATCTATTTTATAAAAGGTATAAAAAAGATTAACTTATTATAACCGAGTTCTAGTAAACGTAAAAAGAATAATAAAATATTAAATAATCTAAGTAAAAGAAATTACAAGGCTTAAAAGTAACTAATTAATTGCTTTTAAAAAAGCAATTATTAATTTTATTAATCTTTAAAAAGTATCTTTTCTTAGAAAATTATTATTTACTTATAATAGCTTTTTAGCTATTATATAATAATAATCTTATTGCTTTATTTTAAATACTTAATCTTAATCTATGATATTGTAATTCATTAGTGGTCTAGCCTTAATTACGTTTTATGACTTTAATCGCTGATCTTGCCGGGTAATTAACGGCTAATTAACTTTGTAGATTGTGCTTATGACAGTACCAATTATAAAAATTATAGATAATATTTTCTTAACTTAACAAGAGACAAAGGTTAAAGTCTATTAATTAACTAAAATACTTAATAACTTTAATCCTTTTAGACATTAGTACAAAGCTATTTTAATATCTTTACTATACTGGTTAATGCTATTCCGGCCAATCAAATACGATATAATGTTTATTTGCGTGAACGAGCCAGACGGGTCTTAGGAGGTGGGGGGTGGGACCTTCTCCTGTCTGTCCGTTGTGCGTCTACCTACGGGACTGCGCAATGAGTGTTATAAAATCGTATGATAAGTGATGCATAGCGAGGTTATAAGAAACAGGCTCAAATCACACTTCTCAACAATTACCACTTTTAATATATCACTTCATTTTCTCTCAAGACCCAGATTCTTATCTATCCAAAAAAAAATATTAGCATCTTAACTCAGGTGCTCTGGTTATCATAGCTGCTAAAGATTACAAGTTTAAGGGCCAGGTGGCCCTGGACAAGAGCGCTACTAAAGGTAGCATGGTATAGCAAACTACAAGCTTAAGTCATAGGAAGAAACAGGCATTAACATTATGATTACATACTGTAGTATATACGGTACAGATTTGCACAAGCTCCGATCCGGCTAGGTAAGTAATCTATTTGCTATTGTCTATTATTCTAACGTTCAGGGCGCTTCCCAATAAGAACAACCTAGATCGTGGTATTTGATGTTAGCAGTGGATCAGGGTAAAGCTGAGCAATGGGTGCAATTGTCACGGCTCTGTATTAGATGCTGATAATAAACAGTTGTAATTAACGATTGGCTATCTAACTATCTAGATAGTAACAATCATAAGATTATATACAAATGAGATTTGATGGATCAGTCGTGATCAGTCTGATCATATCTGATCATCTTGCATTAATCAGTGGTATTGATACTGATCCTTCCTAATTGGCTCGTTAGGCCGAGGGTTAACCGATCAGGGGTATAGAGTGCCGCCCCACATGGCCGTGTTCCCCCAAGATTATAAATCTCACTGAAAAATCACATATCATAGTGTGCAGATTTACTTCTTACCAAAGTAAATACTGCAAAAGAAATATTTAAAAGACACATTTAAAATTTTATTAATACATGAAGGTTCGGTGTGAAAATTATAGCATTTATCGTTTATCTTACGGTCTTCGGGGGATCATGGTGTTGCGGGTCATCACTCTAAGTCATGACCAGATGTTCAGGTCGTGATATGTACATATTAGATATATAAAGTGTATAACGTAAACGAATTGGCTTGTAGTTTAGTGAAGTTTAGCTATAATACTAACTACCTGATTTGCGTTAAGACTGTCTAGTATCAGGCATTAAGCACGCTCTGTCGACATCGAAACTCGCATAAGAGCTAGTGAAGGCATCGAATAATGGCTATACTATTGGAGATGTAGCCACGTAGCTACTTATCACTGCTTAAAGAAAATAAAACATTAACAAGTATTGCAGTCAATAATTTGCATGTTCTTAGCTTAATATTTCACTCAAGTATTTGTCTTCCCACGCCAACTCTAGTAGTTGCATTTATTATTTCCACTATTCAATTAATAATAAAAGATAGGTGTAATTAACACATAGATTTAATAGAAAGAAACTTATGAGTATTACCACTTAGTCGTATTTATAGTAGGCCTTGATCTACTTTAATATCTGTGCATACCTGATTAGTGTTTATTACTGGCGTCTTATCTTCTTTATAGACTCGATGAACTACATATGAGTAGCCAGTAGAAAGCATCGTTAAGTAGAATAAATTCTTTCTATTAGGCTTAGCTAATATTCATGTGAATGTTTAGTAAACAGCGTGGCAGAATGGCGAGAAATGATACAGGACCCGGCTGCTAATAAGGTTAACTGGGGACAGAATACAACCCTTTTACAGCTAGAAAGACGACAGGAATTGATGAACTCTCTTTGCAATGCATTATGGCAATTTAACAGATGCATGCATCGTGCAAACACCCTGATCCGCAAATCGGAGGAGACGAAATTGAAATCGACCTGACTCGTATCATCGGGTCCACTCATTAGCAGCTTTCTAATGTCTTGATTAGCAAGAGTATTCTATAGTCTATCTTTCGGATATACATCGGTAGTAGTGTTATCGATAAGAGATATCTAATAGCATACCTTAAGATGAAGAATTAAGCTTCTTTTCTTATACAACCGATATTACTATAGTATTGTTTAGTTTGCACCTCGCGCAATCATTATGTTATATTGCCTCAGCCTGGCCCGACGTCGCAAGACATTAAAGGTTTCTTTTCTGTGTATCATCTTCATAATACTATTCTTTTCACACTTTGGACGTCGCTCGAGTTTGTATATGGCAATTACTCGTCCACAACCCATCTTTCAACTTTATAAACCGTCCCCCTTATTGACAGATTGCCCTATTTCGTCGACATTTCAATCGTCAAGGAACTTCTCAGACGTGAAACGAGCTTCTGCCTTGACACCAAGAGAACTCTTATGTCGGCAGACTACTCTGGGAGCCTCTGGCATTCCGAAGCTATTCCATCAAAGTTGGAAATCGAGCGAGTTACCTGCTAAATTCGAGCGGTGGAGCAATACATGCCGCGAGAAGCACCCTGATTGGGAATGGGTGCTGTGGACGGATGAGGATAATCTCCAGCTCATCCGAAACTATTTTCCTGGCTTAGAAGACGTTTTCTTAAGTTTACCGGGAAACATTTATAGAGCGGATCTGGCTCGGAATTTGTATATGTATATATTTGGCGGGTGAGTTACAAGTTGGCTTCTGTACACGTAAACTGAACTTATGGCAATGGCTAACTATTCCAAAACTAACGCTTAGAGTTTACGCTGATTTAGACACGGAGTGTTTGCATTCTACCTATGATGGGCTTGAAAGCTACAATCCTACCTTATCGCCAAGTCTTTCTAGCACGGAGTCAGTCGACGGAGCTAATCCAAGTAGAGTTGCTCTATTTGGTCGCATGGGTTCCGATTCAACTTTTCCCCATTACATACCGAATGCTTGGATGGCCGCTTCCCCTGGTCATCCATTCTTTCTCCTTCCCCTCGAGTCTGCTCGAGCTGAGATTCAAAAGAGCAGACGGATTTTCCACAGTTTTTGGTACGAGTATCCCTCAGCAGAACAGTTGACAGGCCCCATAGCTCTACGTAAGAGCATCTTTCGCTATAATTCATACCGCGATGTAGTAGACAAGGTAGACCTACTTCCCAGTTACTTGGTCTACCCTTTCAATTGGAATACAGATGAGAACATCCGAAGTATCTGTTCTGCGGAGCAGGACACATTCAATGAGATTCATTGCAAGAAGATGTTAAAGTTACACGAGAGGGCCAGTATATCTATTACATACTGGAGCCATACACATAGGGGCAAGGGCCCAGATGTTGAAAATATTGCACGAATTAGCGAGTTAAACCTTGAATATGATCCAGACAGTGAGTAATTTATTAAGATATGTACATTATCTGGCCACCAATGTAGCTGCTATATAGAATACAATTTGCGCTCTATAGACACTATCGGAAGATGAAGCATCAACTACATCTTTGTATTACTCCTCCTCTAATCCCTTGGCTTCCGACCTCTACTCTGGTAGTCTTCTTGCTTTACCTACTGCTCGACATCCCTTTGATCCTAAAGAGCTTGTCCCTCAGCAATAGTCATACTTCCGCCTTGACGTAATCGTGTTTTCCTTGCTCTACGCCTCTTGCTTGGTACTGTATTTGCCTCTTGGACTGTTTTATTCTTAGCTTTCAAAAGAGCTATTTAATGCATTCTCCTACACGCTTCCTTATTAAACTAATCTACAGTAGCTAAAATTAATTTTGGCGAGCTTCCTTGATGACGGCTGACTCGCTTTTTAACACAATCCGTCTACGAAGTGTCACGACCCGAACAATACAAAATATCGTATACACGGCCAGGATATTCTCAAAATAATTGCTCTCAGAGGCGGTGTCAGGCATCTTGGTCCAGAGGGTCTCCTCAAAGATCTTTTGTGTCAGACCATTCATGACCCACGTTCTGGCTTTGTTGTTAGTCCGCAGGAGAGACCTGTTGAGGATGTGGTATGATACCCATTAGGCAATACGAGACGGCATATGACTGTGGCTACAGTTTCAAGATATGATAAAAGATATGGCATGTAGAATCTGCATCTTTTATTAATAAATATTTCATTTGATGGGACTAAATGGGTGCTTCGCTTGATATGTAATTTAAAGAATAGATTTTGTATTCAATAGAAACTACACTCCGAGTAGTTCAATCATACAGGTTTTTACTGGATCAGTGGCCTTGATCTTATTTTTAAGAAGCCTACGTATATTAAGGCGATTTTTAACCGTCTAGTGGAGAGAACTTTTATATTTGTGATGAATATAGGCTATATATAAGCAGGAAATGCAAATAATTAAGCTATATAGAGCTTGATCTTTAGGTAGAACCCTAATTTCATAAAGAAGCTTATTATTAACTCTGGGTATTTCTTTTGTAAGAAACAGGGCTATCTCTTTTCTGCGAGCCCTAAGTCTCTTATCTTTTTACATAACCTTATTATCCTTAAATATAATACTCTATCAAAGAGTTCCTAAAGCAGTATCTTACCCTAGCCTATAAACTATAGCCTTTAGGAGCTCTTTCCTGGCCTAATACGCCGCTGCGGCCAGAGCACTGCCGTGACGCCCGGCATAAAAGGTGGTCATTAGATGAGCGTTTGTAACCTTTTTTAGTAGAAAAATTACAGTCTCTTTACTTTTTACTTGATTATATACAGAAGCCTCGAGGGCGCTGCTGTACTTGCCACTCTCTGCCACAAAGCTGACATCTATACCGTTTTCAACAAGGAACTGGACAACCTCTCTCTTACAAACGAACATTACAGCTATAAGAGCGCTGGCGGATAAACGTTATCTTTCGTTACCGTATAAAGTGTTAAATAATAACCTAGAAATCGAAAAAACAGAAGTAACACAATAGCTATTCCTATCCGAATGAACCCGCTCTTTGCTTTAAAACCATCTATATCCTCGTCTCTATCTATCTATCAAACTTGCACCCTTCCGCACGCGATTACGGAAGGGATAGCAGTCCTTGAAGATGGCCTGCACAAGAGCTCAAGAAAAGCTCGCCCGACGCGGCAGACGCGACGAACGCGCTATGATCATAGCCACAGCTAGAGCAACCGCTAAGGCCATGGCATAAGTGGCCCTAGCTCAAGCCTAAGCCATAGTGGTTAAAACTACTAGCCTAAAAATTACCAACCCGGAAGCCACGGATGCGATGGAGATAAATTCAGACATCGACCCAAATAAACAACTCGACAGAGAGGCCCGGGAGGCCTAAGAGGCCCAATAACAACAGAAAACCCCAAATGCCTTACAGCACATCCAAACTGCTCTTGAGGCTATAACGAAAGCCCAAGCTATCCAACCTTTCTATGAAGACCTTATTAGCCAGCTAAAAGAGGCAATCCCCTACTGCCCTAGAAATAAGGAAATAGGTAACTGGATCGCACTAGAACACACAGCATATAACCTTATTACACCATAACCTGGCTCTAGCCCCTCAAGCATAAAAAGTAAACCTAGAGTCTTATTATATGTTAGAAAAGCTAGCCAGCTAGAGTTTATACCCCGCTACGACCTCTTTAACAATCCTAATATCCTAGCTATTAAGATACTAGGCATTAAACCTGTTAAAAGGAATAGGCCTCTTAGGCATATACTATTCCTTATAGCAATAAGTAACAAGCTTAGTAATAGCTTATGTAAGCTATTCTAGCTTGATCTAGAAGGCTTGATCGAACCTTCTAGAAGCTCAGGGAAGAAAGAGTATCTTAACGAGCTAATTCCCAATAAGGTTAGGCTTGTGGGATTAGTTAGCCACTCAGGCTATAAGAGGAAAAGATAGAATGAGATGAGATGTTGTATTCGATCTGCTAAACTAACTAAGAGATAGGAATCTATTTACTATATATATAGGTAAAATAAGTGGGGCATAGAAAGTAAAAGAATAGGCTAGAATAGTCTATAAACAATAGAGACAATAGGATTATTGTCTTATTGTTAGAACCTACTAGAATAGCCTAGAATAGCCTAGAAGACAATAAAAACAATAGCATTATTGTTTCTTATTGTTCAAGACTAGAATAGGGTATTGACTAGTCTATTTTAACAAGAAGGTATAAATAATATGGAATCAATCTCTGGGCGAATATTTGGCTAATAGGTTGGTGCCTTTTGCAATACTAAGTTGCTAGCAGAAACGTAGTACTAGACGAGAGCGGACGACAATCATCCCGAGACGCCTACGATGCAGACATCCCGACTGAAGACGCCACAAATGCCGATATTCTAAGTCAAGATACCTTAATCCAAGACAGCCCAATCCTAGAAATCACAGATATAGATATTCCAACCCGAGCATCAACCCGTATCCTAGATACAATACCCCCAACCTCTACCCAGCAGCCCTCGAATACGAACGTCTTGAACCAAGATTTTAGGCGAACGTCGGACCATCAGCTTGATGAAAGCAGAGGTGATCTAGTTTTGGACACTCAGGCTCAAAAAAACAAGGAGGCAGCGGGATTTATAAGAGAACTAGAAGGTAATAAATAATATTGGATTGATTTGTAATATGGATGCTGAACTCTGAGTAGCCCACTTAGTAACCGGCTGTGATTTAAGTTTTAAGGAAGCCATTACCGCATTGCTCGGGAACAGAAAGGAGCCAAGCTACTGAGGCTGAACGCAGACTCATATGTTTGCTTTGAATACAGTCCAGCAATAGAAACACGATTGGAATCAAAGCGCATGGCGGAGGATGATCTATTTAACCCTCTAGCATCGTCAACTAGCCCTACGCCGATGGAATTTCCGTAGCAGCTCAATTCCAAACACGGCAGTCATGATATAACAAACTACAGTCCTATGGAACCTTCCTGGTGACAGCCTAACAACCACCCGTACCTTCCACGCAGCATTAATGCCTAAAGAAAGCCCCGCCTTACCAACGACTTCGTGAAAGAGGGGTCACGGTAAGGCTCCCTCTCTATTAGATATATATACCTCGACGCGTTCGCCATAAAACCTCTAGAGTATGCATATTCCCAAGCTGATGCAAACATGATATCCTGGCAATCCTTTGTTTCATTCCATTCACGAAACAGACCCATAAATCAACTTACTCTGTCTAAGCTACTATATCCGCGTCCGAGAGACAAAATAACGAGTAATGGTCGAAGCTTGCTTGTGTTAAAGAAGAAATCGAAGAACGAAAGATTGGCGAGACAAACGAATAAAAGAAAGCAGAGATACGACAGTTTTAGAAGGTTTACGAGGAAGTAATCGCGGAACTTACTGTTAAAGACGCTGAATATCGGGGAACGCTAGAAATTATGAGTAGTGTTGAGAAATCAACCTAGGCGAGGATGTTAAAAGGAAGCAATAGCTCTCGGAGGCGGAGAGGCTAGGTTGAGGCTATTGAAATTTAGGAAGAGTTAATAGATTATGAGAAGGGATGGTTTGTAATCATCGAGGAAATCGGTATACTGTGGATGAAGATTAAGAGTTTACAGGAGAAGTGGGAACTATTAAGCCGGTCTTAACACCTGTTTTACCAGTACCAAACCGCTCATTATGGGCACGCATCTTCTGAAGTATCTTAGTCTGCTCGAGGACTTTTTATTAACATTATGCAGCCTTTTATCCCTTAGATATGCTGTATAGCGTTTAGAAATATTGATCCACTCTTGCACCGTTGAGTTTAAGGTTGCATCTGCTCTATAACGCTCGGGGACAACTTCTGTGGTATGCTGATAAGGTATTCTAGTGTGGATGAACTTGTAATATAACGCGCAGAGATCGAGAGGGCGTTTTAGGATTTGAACAAGGGGCAGTAGCTCTTGGCGCAAACCCCAATGTTTTACAAGCTCGGTGTGGCAACTGGATGCACGGCTCTCGGCTTGTAGAACCCCGTGGAATTGTAAGGGAATGTTACTGTAGCGACGAAAGTAGTCGGGATCGTGACTAGTAAGCCATGCTGGAGGTGCAAATAGCTGTTGTGGAACTGTGCTTGCCCATTCCTAATCGATAATAGCCTGGATTTGAAGTTCATCGTCAATGATGATATTGTCACATCTCAGGTCCATATGATTAAGCACGAAAGGACCTTTTTCCCAATCCTTATTGATAAGCTTAGACCGCGTCTTTTTTAAAGCGTCCAGGGCGAAAAGATCAAGCGCCGCTGCTTTATAAGAGAGATCCTGCTAAGGTAATCGATAGAGTCTTGATAATATATTGTATCGATGGTTAATGAATTCGGTCGCGGAGTGAAAGGGAGATGGGGCGATTTGTTTAGAGTACATCGTCTAAAGTTCATCCAACGTAATAGAAAAAATCCTGCCTACAATAGGATCTTCCCCACCATTAGGATCCGGCATAAGTGAACCCACTTTGGGAAACTTGAGTGCCTATAGCTAAGTGAATACTCCAATAAGCTCGGTAAAAAAATCTCTTTCGCCGCTCTTCTGCGGTATTTTTAAGCACGTTTATGGAAAGTGGTTGACCGGGGATGTAGTCGAGGATAAGGAATGATACTTCGTAACTAGTTGTAGATAATGTTTTGTCTTGGCCGTATTTGTGAATTTTAGGAAGGGGAATGCTTGTATTGCTTTTAATATATCTGTACATTAAATATAAGTAACTGAGACGAGGGAACAGGACAGAGACAAGTATATATTGCATTGTGGTAACCTTGCTTTCTAGCTTATCCCGGGCATTACGGACGACCGGTTCGATCGGAATCCTAACAACCCATTTCGTGCCCTCTGGGGAGAAATCAACCACAAAACAAACATTATAACTGCCATGGATGGGTTTGGTGGCGGTATAGGGGGTGCCGTGGTTGTGTTGTGAGGCTAGGGTACAGACAGCATCTATATCAATAGAATCAATGAATTCCCGGCGCATATCTTCGCGTTGCTTGTTTGTGAGGGGCCGGATAACGCCGTGGTTGCTAGAACTGATGGATTCCTTGTCGTTGTCGGTGCTTTGTGACATTGGAGGAGCGGAACGTATTAGTTTGTTCCGTGTGTCATGTATGATCGCGCTCCATATGTTGGAGATGAGCAAGTTGAGAGAGGTCCATTGTGCGTGAATCGAGCGAGGCTAAAAAAACGGCATAGCAGAAGATGATAAATGTTGATAGATAACCGGATCGGAAGATGAGAGTAAGAGAGGGAATGTAAAGAGAATGGGGAGATTTAGAGCAAGGCTTTGGCTCCTCGGATAAACATCGTATTAACTTTCCACCACGGGTTGAACGCGCTCTGTTGAGGATGTGGAGGTATAAATGTACTAGCCCCAGATTTAGTCCCAGAGCCAGGCCTAGTGCGCTACATGTTTGGTAGAGGACAGTGCCAGTTCATTGGCAACAGGTCATAAATGGCCACAGGGGGTGAAAACTGGAATATTGTGACAGGCCAGCGATGTTTGCTACTTATGCATGATTGCTTTAAAATATACCTGTAACTACATACATACTTCACATTTCCGCTTGTCAAAGCACAACCTAACATCGGGAGCATAAAAACATTATATAGAGCTAGGAGTGAATTTTATTTTAATTTAAGGACAGACGATATAGTATGTACCATTATATCCCTAAACAGTCAAATAATAGAGAGTACAGCGATAGACCTGGTACGGTACACCAAGGTCTACATTGCTCACAGCTGCGGTTTGTATATATTATACTTTAAAGCCTATCTCAAAGACACTATTTATTATTGTCTAGACAGACCCTCTCTCTAGGCCCCACGAGCTTCTACCCATGCGCTCGTTGACGAATTCAACTATATAGTAGTTATTGAGAGATACTTACCTTGTACCCCTCTCTTAGGCTCCACGCGCGGGTTTTTGTGAGGTCCTATTGGCAGCCAATCGAGAAGCCTGTAGCTGTAGACGCTGTCTTAGCCTCCTATTTCCGCCCTGTAATATTTATGTCGAATTTTGGGCATCAACTCTACTTTATCATCACTATAGTTGCAATTCCATCGATATTTCTCGCTACATATTCAACACACGCGTAAGCCATGGGAAAACGCCTACGGAAATTGCAGAACCGGTGGAGGGGGCTTTTTGGGTATGGCACGTCTGGCTCGTCACTTCCGGCTGGGACGCCATCTACAGGTATGTTTTAACTAGCGGCGTTACAGCCTTGAAACGCCATCCAGTTCCAACCTACTGAGTCTTGAGATATATAGATGGTACGAACGCATCAAGCTTGCCGGTCAATCCGGCCAAGGCCACTTTATTCAGCGGCAAGCCACAGCAGGTCACTCCGGCCACCGCCCAAGCGATTTCGAATGTCACTTCTGGCTGTGGCACGGAAACACATATTTCATCATCCCTCCTACATGCTGCTGATCCTCCTGCCGATGCCGACCTGACGCCAAAAGATAGCCAGCACGTAACGAAGTCCACAGAGCAACAGAACTCAGAACTTTCTATATCTCAGAGACTCTGGAACGCTGCTTATGATAGCCTTAAGAGAGACGAAGACACCGCGAAGATTGCCGATTCTTATATGAAGACTCTCGAAAAAGTTTTAAAAGCTGAGGGAGCTTCTGATGCCTCTACTTCTGAAGATAGGGTCCTTGTTGAACTGAAAGACCCTATTAAGCGGCAGGAGTGCATGAAGA
Organism: Hypomyces rosellus; assembly: GCA_011799845.1. NCBI lineage: Eukaryota > Fungi > Ascomycota > Sordariomycetes > Hypocreales > Hypocreaceae > Hypomyces > Hypomyces rosellus. The sequence continues at coordinate 5,217,838 of WWCI01000002.1, read as the reverse complement.
AATTGCTGGATGAAGGTCGGAAGAAAATTGCTATATCGTCAAAGATCATGGAGACAGTAGGCGATGTCGCCAAGCTTATTTCTTCAGTCAAGGGAATGATCGACGCGGCAATCCAGAATATACCACAGGCTGCCCTTCCGTGGGCTGGTGTTTGCATAGGCTTGCAAGTAAGCAGTCATCCTCTGCACTTGCTTGCATCAACTAATATTTACCTAGATCCTCCTGAACCCTGCAAAGACAACTAAGGCCAATCTTACGGGCATCACTTATGTCACTTCGCGAATGAAGTGGTACTGTGCTCTGACAGAATATCTCTTGAGTGAGGAATACATCATAGTCGGAAACGAGTCTTTCGAGACAGTCGTAAATGCATTAGAGGGAGCGATTATTACGCTCTACAAGTCCCTCATATTATATCAGATGAGCAGCGTCTGCTCTTACTACCAGAACCAGGGTCTTGTCTTTCTTCGCGGCCTTATAAATTTAGACGACTGGGATGGTGGCATGAAGAGTATCCAACTCGCCGAAAAAGCAGTTGAGAGCATGTCGGAACAGTATCACAGAGAATATGAGAAGAGCTCTTTGCGCGGGTTCATTAACTGGGGCCAAGATATGGAGAAACAGCTTAGCAGCATTCATCGAGACCTCGGATCTTTTATCGCAGATCAAAAAAGAGTGCGATTGGATGACAAGTTCACAGAATGCCTCCGAGGCCTTCGCGTTGTTGATCCGTATGATGATATGAGTACTATTGAACGGAAGAAGGACAAACTGCTAGACACGGCATGTAACTGGATCTTCGACAGACATGAATATGACGCATTTACCAACTGGGATGAATCAGATCCCTCTCCTTGTCGGCTACTCTGGATTAAAGGATCTGCAGGTACGGGAAAGACGATGCTTTTGATCAGTATCATCCGCAAGCTCAAAAGCCAATACGTTCTGGTGGCCCCAGGCCTCTCATACTTCTTCTTTCAGGGCACAGGAAACCAGGACTTGGCCATGGCAACGGCTGCTTTGCGATCTTTCATCTGGTTGCTGCTCCTTCAGCAACCACATCTCAGTCATCATTTGCTATCAAAGTATGAGAATGCAGGTCCCTCCCTTTTCAGCGACCGCAACGCATTTGAAGCTCTTTCTGGCGTATTCAAGGACATGCTGCAAGACCCTCAATTACGTCCAATATACTTTATCATTGATGCCCTTGACGAGTGTAGCCAGGGTCAGAATGAACTTGTCGAGCTTCTTTCTATGACTCTTACTCTCTCAACTAAAGTAAGGTGGCTGATCTCCAGCCGTCCAGAGGTCAAGCTTAACAATTCAGATACCACCAAATGCTTAGTTGAACTGGACCCTGCGGTTTTAACAGATCCAGTCAACAATTACATTGAACACAAACTCTCTATTCTGAGGAGAAAGGACGACTATGATGAAGATACTTTGGCGAAGGTTTCAGAGTCTGTTCGTCGGAAGGCTAATAATACGTTCCTTTGGGTTGCTCTTATCTTTAAGAGGCTGGAATCTGTTGAAGGGTGGTACGCTGTCGATCTGGTCGATGAGATTCCTCCCGAGTTGGCCGAGCTCTACGGCTATATGATGACTAAAATTGAGAGTGGACATTTGAGAGATCCAGAATATTGCAAGAATATACTGGTGGCTGCCTTTCTTGCGCATCGACCGCTGTCTCTCACAGAGCTTGCCCTGCTCGCAGGATTGCCCCCTAAGATGAACCCACAGGCAATCATTGACAAATGCGGGTTATTTCTAACAGTCAATGAAGGAACGGTGTATCTAATCCACCAATCAGCCAAAGACTACTTAGACACGAATTACACCTCGAAGCTGCAGGAAGGTGGACTTCCCCAAGGGCATATGGACATCTGCAAGCGCTCAATCAAAGCCATCTCAACACTACAGCAAAACATCTATAGCTTACCAAGCTTTGGGTTCAGAGACAAGAATGCACAGCCACCTAATCCAGACCCGTTGGCTCCAATGCAATATGTCTGTCTTTTCTGGGCCGACCATTTCTGCGACGCGCATAGTCTAAACTCCGAGTCAGAGAATAAACTAGCAGACGAGAAGATTATATGGTTATTTTTAAAAGAGTATATCCTCCGCTGGATAGAAGGTCTGTCTCTTCTTCACAGGCTTCCAGATAGCCTGCGTTCAATAAGAAAGCTTTTACAAAAGGTATGTTATAAAGAGTTACAATCGTATATAGATGCTAAGTATTATCAGCTTCAAACTAGTATAAATCCTCAGCTTACGAGGTTCTTAAAAGATGCAGAGAAGTTTTTACTTAGTAACGGGTCGATTATAGACCGAGCGCCCTTGCAGACATACGGTTCTGCACTTATGTTTAGCCCACAACTGAACGAGGTAAAACAACAGCAATGGAAGGAGAAACTACCGTTTATCGAAGATATCCAGGGCATTAAAGAGCACGATATATACTTACAGACGCTCGAGGGCCATAGCGACTGGGTTACAGCAGTAGCGTTCTCCCCGGACGGCAAGATACTAGCATCGGCATCCGGCGACAAGACAATACGGCTATGGGATACAGCCACAGGCACACACCAGCAGACGCTCGAGGGCCACAGCGGCTGGGTTAGAGCAATAGCGTTCTCGCCGGACGGCAAGATACTAGCATCGGTATCCGGCGATAAGACAATACGGCTATGGGATACAGCCACAGGCACACACCAGCAGACGCTCGAGGGCCACAGCGGCTGGGTTAGAGCAATAGCGTTCTCGCCGGACGGCAAGATACTAGCATCGGTATCCGGCGATAAGACAATACGGCTATGGGATATAGCCACAGGCACACACCAGCAGACGCTCGAGGGCCATAGCGACTGGGTTATAGCAGTAGCGTTCTCGCCGGACGGCAAGATACTAGCATTGGCATCCAACGATAAAACAATACGGCTATGGGATACAGCCACAGGCACATACCAGCAGACGCTCGAGGGCCACAGCGACCGGGTTACAGCAGTAGCGTTCTCGCCGGACAGCAAGATACTAGCATCGGCATCCTATGATAAGACAATACGGCTATGGGATGCAGCCACAGGCACACACCAGCAGACGCTCGAGGGCCACAGCGGCCGGGTTACAGCAGTAGCATTCTCGCCGGACGGCAAGATACTAGCATCGGCATCCGGCGACAAGACAATACGGCTATGGGATACAGCCACGGGCACACACCAGCAGACGCTCGAGGGCCACAGCGGCCGGGTTATAGCAATAGCGTTCTCGCCGGACGGCAAGATACTAGCATCGGCATCCGGCGACAAGACAATACGGCTATGGGATACAGCCACGGGCACACACCAGCAGACGCTCGAGGGCCACAGCGGCTGGGTTATAGCAATAGCGTTCTCGCCGGACGGCAAGATACTAGCATCGGCATCCGGCGACAAGACAATACGGCTATGGGATGCAGCCACGGGCACACACCAGCAGACGCTCGAGGGCCATAGCGGCTGGGTTATAGCAGTAGCGTTCTCGCCGGACGGCAAGATACTAGCATCGGCATCCTATGATAAGACAATACGGCTATGGGATGCAGCCACAGGCACACACCAGCAGACGCTCGAGGGCCACAGCGACTGGGTTACAGCAGTAGCGTTCTCGCCGGACGGCAAGATACTAGCATCGGCATCCGATGATAAGACAATACGGCTATGGGATACAGCCACAGGCACACACCAGCAAACGCTCAAAGGCCACAGCGGCCGGGTTACAGCAATAGCATTCTCGCCAGACGGCAAGATACTAGCATCGGCATCCTATGATAAGACAATACGGCTATGGGATGCAGCCACAGGCACACACCAGCAGACGCTCGAGGGCCACAGCGACTGGGTTACAGCAGTAGCGTTCTCGCCGGACGACAAGATACTAGCATCGGTATCCGATGATAAGACAATACGGCTATGGGATACAGCCACAGGCACACACCAGCAGACGCTCGAGGGCTATAGCGGCTCGGTTAATGCAATTGAATTTTCAACTGATAATCAATTTCTTAAGACAGATCGTGGGTATATAAGGATTTCCCAATGTCACATACCCTTTGAGCCCTTAGGCCATACTTTTTTGGTCAATAATGAGTGGATAACTAGAGATGGAAAAGATCTACTATGGCTTCCTAAAGATTACAGGGCCCAATGTATGGCTATGAAAGGTAATATAATTGTGTTGGGACACGGGTCGAGAGTAACATTCATGTATTTCAAGATCTGAACTCTATAGAGCGTTAAAAAGGTTCATTAAATTTTTTATCACTTTGTGGACTGAAGGGGCATGGGGGCAACGGTTGCTTTATACTATACGGAGTCGCCACTGCATATCTTTTGTCATAATCACATGTGCGGCTTGTGACCCGGGCACACGCAGAGCGGCAGTTCATTCCAATCTGAATGGATTTCTACGATGACCCGACCCGCGCATAGGTCATGTACAAGGTGGGGCCCACTTTTGATGGCACACGTGCAACCTAGCGGGACTAACCTCACAGTTAGCTGTGTTACGGGAAAGGACAAGTTTGGTTGTATAATACGTGACTAACGGTCACAGCGCAATAACCGCCTAACAGGTTGCGCTGGGGTTTGCTGGGGGGTTTAGGGGTAGAGCTGTAACAACATATAGGGGTTAATTGCTTTGCGCAATTAACTCCTTCTGTTATTGATCACAAAAGCACATCAATCATTTCTTATTATCGTCAGTCTCATAATATATGGCAGAAGAATATTGCTATGGATCCTCTAATATAATCATATCATCTTCACACAACGAATTCAGTGTCTCCCTCTTCAGTCGCTTACTGATCCTTGCTTCCGGCGTGGCCACTGTTTTTTTCCTCTGAGGAGGCGGGGCTTGGGTAATGGCCCCATCCATCCACGCCCAGTTTAGAAGATCAATGATCTCAGATCTCAGAGCTTCTGCCTCGTACTTTCTATCCTCCGCAAATGAGGCAGGTAGACCAAGCATGCGGAGTCGTGCATGCTTGATTGCGATCAGTCCACAGCTATGGTTGTCTATCTGTTCCATTCCTTTCTGTTAACTGATATTAGTGATGCCCATCTAGATATCTATGGGGCGCGTACCTCTTCAATATACCAGAACTCTAGAAATGCTTTAAAACATGCTGTCTACCAGACAATTAGCTACTATCGGTTCCACGATATTTGGGAAGACCTACCTTAACATCAGACGTGTCATCAGGCTGAAGAACAAGTGGGTCATAGTGATGAATCGTTTTTGTTTGGTGGTCGATCTCAAGGAGACTGAAATGGTTGTTGCGCAGGAAGAGTGGGAAGCAGACCGGATTTGCTTCCATCTCTTCGCACCACGACTTTATCTTACGAGCCGCAACTTGGAAGGAATCATCCATCATAGTACCGGACTTCGGCCCAGTTTGGTAATGGATGGAGACGCAGCAGCCGACCCGGACAAAGTCCAGCTTGTCCGAGATGTGAAGGCAAGCCTCTATGGTTGAGTCACTCGGCACAGCCAACGGTAACAAGAGACTTAGAGCTAAGGCAACCAATACAAAGGCTACGGTTTGATGCACCTGAAGCTATATACCAGCGATATGTTAGTGCAAGGGAGGCTTGGTATAAGAAACAGTCTCCTGGAAGCAGGACGAACCAGTTGTATCGTAGGGCAATGAGGCTGCCACAACGGTATGCAAAAGTAACCTATAACTGGTGCTTAGATTATAAGCAAATGGGTCAGCGTTGTAAGACAAGCCAGCCTATAAAAGACTAGACAAAAGAAGAGATAATGGCTTATATAGATTAGTTAAATACGGAAGATAATCGTATAGAGGCTATTGTTACACAAAGGCTAGTAGATAATCCGGCTGAAAGTAGTAAACGAGAGATATTATATATTTGGGATTAGATTAAAAAAAATAGCAGGGAACAGGAGATATAATATTAGGTAAATTAAAATTTAAAAAAAAAATAGATCTAATTAGCAAAACTTACGGAGCCCGTCGGTCTCCCAAGAACACTGTCAGCCAAAGCCCGGTTTTTTATTCCCCCCTCAGGCCCTCGAAGAAGCAGACTCTAGGAGAGGGGTGCAACTGGCAAGCCAGTCTGCCAAATAGCCCTTGTGCGTAAAACCGATAGCAGTAGACAGATTCGAACCCTCGCCTGCAGAGAAGAGCTGTTCACTTTAACCACTATACCATCTACCCTCTCGAGGCTATCTGGATTGTTAAAAGCAGAGGTTTAATTCTGATATATAACCCCTTGAACAGAAGGTGATGCTATTCTGATCAGAATGAATGTATAGCTCTGATTGGCTAGAGGCCCACTTTAACTTGCTGTGCTGACATAATATCTACGGGATCCCGTTTTTTTTTAAATCCACGGGATCCCGTGGACCTATTGGGCGCCCCCTATTTCAGATTTGGTATTGTTGCAAATTAAATTATAGTGGATTTTACTTAATGTTAAATTGAAGTTGCATTACACAACATAAAACTCACAACCAGCATCCATAATAATGAGATTTAAGCACTAGTCAATATATATATATAGTATAATACACTTATTTCCATGACTATTATGTGATATGTAGTAAGCTACTGAGGGGATAGATGTATTTGAGGGGGAGAGGCGCATGTCTGCCCTTTGCAAGATGGGGAATAACGTACATATGTGGGGGAGGGTGCAGCTGGTCTGCATGCTCTGAATATGCGGCTGTCGTTGTTCCTCTGTCCGAGATAAGTAGGCTGCAGAAACAGGATCTGGTTCAGACCGTTTGCTTTACACAAAAATGGTGGCTGACTCGTCCATGTCGCTTAGAAGAGTGTCATGAACTTTGCAAGAGTGGTAGGAAGAAGGTTTTTCCGACGCCGATCAGCGGCGCGCGCCTCAAACGCGGCCGTAGATCAAGGAATTAGAAGGGCAAGAATTGAAACCGTCACCAATTGAGACCGACCTGCGAGATAGCTACGACCTAGCTACTGAATTGTGCACTCATTCACTCTCTTGTGACCTGAAACCTGACAAAGAGCCGCTGGGCACGTACGTCTTGCAGAATGCTAGCCCGAGAGCCATATTGCAATCTATGCTGGTAGCCATTGAATAAAACGAGTGCTCCATTTATTCCAAATAGCTGTTGAGAGGACCTCATAGCTGGAAAGAATTCTATTCTTCATCCTTCAAACATTCCTACCTCAGCAATAATCACTTACACTACCTATTCTCATCTCGTTGCATATTCGGCATTTTCTCACTGCCTTCTGCCTCAATACTACCTTCAACAAACTCAAAATGCCTTCTGATCTTACCAAAGGCGGAACTTTGCAAGGATTTACCTACTTGTCCAACTGGGCAAAGGCATCCTACGATCTATTGGAGCGTGCGCTTGATAAGGGGACCGTCGATCTTGGCAAAGTCCAAGAGGTCAAGTACCTCATTGAAGCAACGCGCACAGCTGCCGTAGGGTAAGTTCCTTCATAACTCCCTCAAGTATTGCAAGCTAGCCAGTAAAAATTGGCACTACATGTAATAGATCTGAGAGAGCGAGGCGCAATGCCTACGGCAGCCATTACTCCAGCAATGAAGAGCACGAGATTGGAAACATCGACGACAACTGGAGCATTGTCTCCTCGCAAAAGAATTAGCCAACAAGTACAAGATTGACTACGATTGTCACTCGGACCAACAGTGCTGGCATGCACGCATGTACCACATCCCTTTCCCCAACGGGGTTACCTTCGATTCCAGTTACGATACCTGTACCAACATTCTCTGCATCCTGCGCTCGTTCGCTGTTGCTTCACCCCCTTAAACCAGAAGAATCACGCCATCTTCTTTATCAATGACGGGTGTGTGGAGGTTGAGACTAAACTAGGTTCCAACGACGACACCATGGTTCGCGGGCCAGAGTTTTCTCTTACTCGCTGGCCATGCCTGCAGAAGTTGGGATTCTACGCCATTGATGCTATGCTGCCGCATTACACGGATGCGAGCCAGATATATCTCTTCAGCGGGTACCAGTATGCCCGTATCAACATTAACAAGAATGAGATCCGCAGTGGCCCGGATGTCATTACCAGCAAATGGGCCTCTCTCAAGGCCTGCAATTTCACCACGGTCGATGCCATCCTTCCTCTTTCAAAGAAACCCAGCCAGGCATACTTCTTCAAGGGCGATTCCTACGCTCTCGTCGACATAAACCCCGGCGGTGCCAATGACAAGGTCATCATCGGCCCCAAGATCATCACGGATTTGTGGCCATCACTCAAAAAGGCTGGCTTCAGCACCGTTGATGCAGTCATGCCACACCCGAGCAATGATAATGAGGCCTGCTTCTTTAGTGGGCAGAGCTACGCTCTTGTGAGCTTCACGTCTGAAAATAATAACGATGCCATCGTTTACGGGCCCCAGATTGTTTCCAAGCAATGGCCCTCGCTTCGAAAGGCCCTCTTTTACTAGTTGGATGCTATACTGTGATCGATGATGGCATGCTCGTTATGTATATTTGGTAGTTAGCAAACCACTTCTCAAGCGCTCAATACGCTATCTTGAGCGTTGCCTGGTCTTTTCACAATATCTTCTTCTCGTAGACTTACGATTTAGCCTTGGCGTCTCGGACTTGTATCCTCGCAAGAATCATCGCAAGACTTGATTCTCCCGTAGAGCCAAGACAAGGCCTTCCGTGCCTTCTAACTAACAGCACTAGATTTTCAGCATACATTACTGACAGCGTAACCAAAGTGATCGAAGAGAAGAAGCATATCACATCGATTTTCACCGCCACATCAGCACTAGAGTCATTCAAGACAGACTGAGTAATATAGCAGGGTAGCATACACAGGCCCCTCAAAAGCGAGGTAGGAATAGACGTCTTTGCTCCCCATCGGTGAGTTCATGGCCAGTTGAGTTCGAGTCTCAACATAGATCGCCCCATCTGCCTCCCCATTTATACGAGGTGAAGAAGGCAAGATTGACGCAGCTAGGGTTCCAAGGTTATCTACTGGCAGGTCGGATGATGGGGATCCACCGCCGCAGTATGCATTGACGGCACGGCACGGCAGATTAGAGGCTGTCGCGGTGCAGAGACAGATTAGACTGGCAACCCCATATGAATGATTCATTCACGTCTGCATTTAGACCCAATTCTCTCCATCGGGCATTCGGTGTTGCCCGTCCCGCGATCTCAGATAAGGGGAGGCGGTCTAGATTTTCGTATATAAAGTCTATCTTACGTATCGTTTTTCGCCAAGTATGAAATTCTATCATCACTAGCACAACACCAATACTCTACCTTATTCCATATCTCTTTTATACGCCGAATAACTCTTATATAAGTCATAATGACCAAAGTAAGCCTGCCTCGTCTCACCAAGGAGCAGCCGATTACTAACGCCCACGTCCGCCACAGATAGGTGTCCGGATTACCGTTATTAGTCATTTAGACTATCCAGAATTCCTACAGTGAGTCCTGGCTATCAGAAAAGAAGCAGAAGTAGGGCAATAAGAATTGCGTTTAATGCGAGTAGACCCCCACTTTACTCACCTACCTTTTACAGACATATCCAGAATATAACCGGGTCGCCGCCCATCATGATCCCAAATGAGCCGCCTGTTTATATCATGGGGTAAGCTTAAGCAGAAACAAATATACCAGGATGCTAACTGAAAGCAGAATTACTGAGGAGCAAATCGAGGAGATTAAGAGAAAGTATGACGACAGCATCAAGTTGGTAATTAGTTGATTCATGCGGGGGGCGGCAGGCATGTCGGGGACACTTAGCAGCCTTGATGCTGCAACCCGATTTTGATCCATATTTCAATTGATATCTCTTTGCACTATATGTGAGTATATATATATCTTAGAATCGTAGTTTCTTCGTATGTTTAGATGTCGCAACACTCTCCATACAATGACTTTGAACGCGCGCAGGTCTTTATGCCTAAACTCCCCCGTTTCCAGCACTGGCGCCTAGATGTTTGTTACCCCACAGTACTCTTGTTTCTTCCAAGGCCTACTGTGTATTTGAACTGATTTGTATTACACGTGGTTTAGTCCTGGACGATGGAGCCGTTGGTGGTTGTCTCTAGCACTCGAAGCCACAGTCAAATCGGGTCACCGTCGACGTCGAAAGAGCCTCTACACCAACGTCGTCAGCTCTTGTATGCAGATACTGATATTACATCTGATGCTGTAGGTGTAGATTAACTGGCGCATTGACTAACAGCATAGGCATAGTTCTAGTCAAATCCCATGATAGACTAGATGCTATAATATGATGAATGAGTGTACGCCATTATGAATATGTGGCAGTTGGAAACTGAGGTACTCAATACACTATCTTGAGTGTTTGTCCCTGCGAGTGCCCCTACGAAATGTCATAACAAAGTAGGAAGAGTCGTCTTTTCGCCTGTTTCACCTTACTAACTATTCTACGCCGGATGAATGCCACATAATTTACACTATTGTGAAGCTTACTATTATATTCGCCGTCTAGAGTAGTGTAATATGGCTTGCTCCTGAAAAAAAAGGCTGACCGATGCAAGATAACTTCTCAACAGCATCAACAAAATTTATATAAATAGCAAGCCGATCATATGTAACAACTATCTCTGGGCAAAAGATGAAGAGGTAACGTATTGCCCATGTCTAGGCAGAGGATTCTTGAATTTGCTCACGTCAATCCTGTTACCGAACCTAGCCCCCGATGCAGACCCAGAGCCCCGTCCACTCGGCCCTCCATATTGAAACCTCAGCCAGAGCCTGTGATTTTGACAAAGTGGGCATCGTCACTGAGGTCAACACCGTTCGAATATTTACCACCCTGTACAACATTGTACTGGACCTGCAGTCCCTTACATTGCTCCACTCGTTTCCAGGAGAGGCTCACAGAATCAATTGACACATCAGCTTTGAAGTCAATGCATTTCGTGTCTTTTATGTCAACGCAGGCGTCTCCATTGCCAGAAATTGTTCGAGAAGTGCCACCGCACTGCCCGCCTTTTTTGTGCTCGTCGTAAAGTACCATGATCCACTCGTCACCCCTTTTTCTCAGGAGTCCCTCGTTCGACGCGGAGCCGATCGTCGCGGATGTTTCAGGCACAACATCAGGAAGTGCGATACCTGCAGCTAGATAGGGCAGCGCACCAAGTAGAGCAGGGAAGGTAAGCAAGAACTGCGGCAGTTAGGACAAAGAGACACTTGGCGAGTGATATGGAAGTAGATACTTGCCTTCATGTCGCTTGGGTTGGTAAGTTGGAAACGATGAATATCGAAACCCGCTGGTTTAACGTCTGACTGTTGACTAATAAGACAGAGTACTAGAGTAAGTTGAATTGTGTAACAATATGTAGGTAGAGGTAAGCTCTAGAGAGTTTCACGACATGCTTATACCCTAGATCGGATGAACCTCGGCCTGACAAACTATTTAAGAGACATTGATAGTAATATTATTAACCAATATAAAATAACTATATATAATTAGATATCATTGGATTAATTATTGTGAATTTTAATTCAAGTAAAATATAAATATAATTTAAGTATAATAACTTAAATAAAATTAACTCAAGTATATAAAATATATAATAAGAGTTTTTCAGTTAAAAAAGTCTAATATATTATTTTATATTTAAAACTAAATATTAGTAAGAACTAATAATTATATCGTAAATATTATATAATAAATAAATAATAAAGAATCATAAGCTTTTAAATATATATTTAAATTATTAAAAAATAGTTTAAAAAGTTCTATTTTAAAAAAAACCCTATTTATAATGCTAAGTATTTAAAAATCCTTTTATATAATTTTATTTAATTGAAAAATTTCCGTAGACAACTTATTACAATGTGGAATGTGCAAACCAACCCGCTCCTCGGCACAGTAGAAAACAAGACACAGACCGATAGTCTGCCTGGGACATCACTGGCCCATCGTACACTTTTTGTATTCCGTGTCTTGCTGACCAACTGTGTTACGCTAATCTTTTGCGGTGTCATAAATGCAACCAAGTGGTGCAGCAATGACAACCCAAATGCAGTAGAACATGTGAAGATCAACTTCGTTGCTATCCTTTCTCTCGCCGACACTCATTCTCCCTTTGGCTCCTGTCGATGTGCGCTGGGGCGAGTATTGATCTCTCTACTTGAATCCCACCTGAACACTGTCCATTTCCATGTCCCAAACCCAAGTTTAATGTCAAAATGTGTCGAGGTACGCTCGGTATGCGTATACGTCTCGTTGTTGGCTTCGTCGTTTGTAACAACCTCCCACTCATGACCATCATTCTTGCTCTCATCCTTGGTGAGAGCCTGTGAAGAAGATTTGGACCGCGGAACTGGATTGGCACCTATTATTGTTAAGGAGGTATGCAGTCAATGAAGGTAACCATAAGTATGGGCCAAGATACGCACCAGCTGGAACTCGATACGTGCCTCCTTGCTGTGCCATTTTCGCAGGTCAAATTATAACCTAGTATTGTTCGGTCTGTGAATGGGTATGGTTATGCCCCCCCCCCCCCCCCCCCCCCTTCTGAAAGGAGCAGAGAGCGAGTCTTGGTTATGTATACACTTCGGGCCCTTTTCGCCACACATCACCCGCGACGTCTATCGCGTGATACCCCGCTTGGTAGTTGAGTTGGCAGATTCGTACTGGTGGGTTGTTGGTTTGTATCCATGGATCTTTGCGGGAGTGTGGCACTGCCACGGACCACAGCCCCCATTGCCTCCCACGCGACGGGCAGGGCGAGGCCGTCATGTAAAAATGCTTAGCTTGGCAAAGAATTAAGGCTGAGATTTGCAAACACATAGTCTAGTTATTCTCTTAATACAACATCAAACCAGACTTCCCATCTTTAGACTGTCGAGAGCAAAGAAGTTATTACATCCCCTCATCGTAATGGACGAGGCAAATATGTAATGAAACTTCTTCAAAGTCAGTGATATAGAGTTTATCTTAACGCTTCTTGTTGAGAATGACATGTATTATTTCATCGTGGAGCCTTATATAACTAACCCAAAGCCCAGCCATAATCCCAATGAGCGCAAAAACAGCAAACCAATATCATCAGCCTCAACTTTTAAAAAGTCAACAGAACAGCAGAGGAATCGGGAACAGAAACGGTGACCTTTCCATTCTGCACCACGGCCTTTTCTCCCGTGGTAACATTGTGCAGTCTGACTGGCAGGCCCAAGGCCAGCTCGTAGTTGTAGCTCCAGCCGTCAAAAGTGATGCCGGTGATTGCATCACTGCCATTGGCAATGAGTCGCTGCACATTCACCCTTTGTCCATTGCGGACACCGTCTACGGCGAACGTGTATGTCTGGCTAGGTCGCTTTGGTGGGTTGGGTACGGGCTCCAGACCTTCACCGCCAACAGTTGTGTTGTAGCTGCGCATGTTGAGGACAGTGATGCGAGCAAGGGTTCCGCGCGATGTGAGGTGGGCAGCATAAGCAGCCTCGTGATCATCAGGCAATGGAATAGCAGAAATGCTGACGGGGTTTCGCACGGAGTCGCTCAATGTGGCGGCAACGGCGATGCTGCCATAATAAGGCGCCTTGGTACCCCTCGAGGCCAAGTCGGTTTCGACAGGCTGCCATGCTTGATACTATTACATGAAGATTAGAAAAAATGTACCACGATTGAGGCTCAAATTTGACTTACGCGATAGTTGGTGCCCATGTGCATGTGTACGCGCTTGAAGCCAACGCTGGCCGAGTACAGGTTGAAGTCGACACCCCACAAGGCCGCGCCAAAGGTGTTGGACAGGCCGGGTCTGCCCTGGTTGTAGAGAGAGTTGCACTCTCCAAAGATTAGAGGTGGCGAGGTCTTGATGTTCTCAGCTGGGAAAATGCTGGTGTACTCATTAACGTGCGCATCAACGGACGCCTTGGTCTTTGAATGGCTCATCAAGGTGCCTTGCAGCGTCACGCCAGGCGATGCGGCACCACTAATGTAGCTATTCCGATATTGTCAGTAAAAGTGGACGTTTATGAATGCTCACTAAAGTAGACCTACTTGTGTGTTGAAAAGTATTCGATGTCATTGTTCTTGTTGAGGCCATCTTGGAACATGAGCTTGGCCTTGAGATTGCCGTTGGCACCGGCCAAAGATGGCGTCATGAACTTGGGGTGTCCAAGCTTGGCCAGTCCCGGGCAATACTTTTGGATCTGTGACTTAATCTCTGCCGTGCCGTTTTGCCATTGCCAAACGTATGTGCTCTCGTTCCAGCTGGATCGCGGTCGCACAGGACCCTGAGCTGAGACGGCAAACAGATCAGGCTCGTTGCCATATTCCCATGTGTAAATGTTGCCATGGCTGAGAGCTTCGCAAGCTACGGGCACACTGTCAACGAGAGTCTCCCATCCCTCGGATCTGTTTCCGCCTAGACCCAGGTTAAATCCATGAGAGAACTTGACGCCGGGCCAGGTGCGGTAGGACTCAAAGTAGGAGGGTCCAATGTGGATGGTGGTTGGATAATCTGGTGACCTGTTGGGATCCACGGTACCAACGAGAGCCGTTTTAAGCGACTTATCGTAGAGCGCATAGTCCTGAGTATTGCCTCCAACGCGGATGTATGGCTTAGAGCCAGAGATGGCCCCCAGATTGTTGATGAGATTGTACGAGAACAAGTTCGGGTGAGTCGTGTTGCCTGTGGCCGGATTGTCAGCACCGATGCTTCCCGCCGGTCAATTGGCATTTGGAGAACCTACCCGCAAACTCAGGGAATGAAGAGAACTCAATTGAATAGCTCACATAGCCATCCAACGGCTGGCCATTGGCATTTGGCTTCGCGGGCACAGGGTATGTGTCAGCGACGACGGTGGAAGCCGCGCTGAGGAGCGCAATGATGCTGGCCTGTGTCAACATTTTGGCTGGACAGATTATAACAAGTCAGAGTGCCCCAATTGCATTGAGTTGAGAAGGTCGACAATAAATCCAGGTCTCGGCCAGAGTAAGAATTCTAAGACATTTAAATAAACAAACGAGCTCGGGCGAACTTCCGCGCCCCGGCAAGCATCTTGCTCTTTTTTAGCCGAATCGATCATCTGACGGAGCAGTTTTTCCCCGAAATCCAAGCAAGGACGAGCTTTGATGCAGAAATCGAATGCAAGTCATGCGTAAAAGGCGTGGTTGAGTTGCCATGGTTGACGAAATCCGTTTGCCTCACCCCACATGCAGATTTGCGATCCCCTGCTGCTTGCCAATGCTGGGGATTGGATCTAGAGCCTTTTGCTTATGGGGACAAGGGAGCCATGGGTCCTCTAGGACTGAACAGGGGGGTATCTGATGGTGATGAGGCCAATTGATGAGCTACATGAACCCATTTCCTCGTGGCATTGTCGCATTTCTTCCAGACTCAGACTGCAGTGTAACCAACTTCTCATCTGTAATTGAAGATGCCGTGTTGGGTTCCTGGAAGTAAACAACCTTGGTACTGCGCTAACTGATGAGCCTATATTATATCACATCGTTGTCTCGGGCCGAATCATCACCACTAGGCATTTGCCATGGTCAGATTCCGCGAATAGGATGCGTACCCCGTCCGAGCTCACCCCCGCGATTCGGTCAATCTTATGCCAGGGACGAAATTTGCTACCCCGCAGAGAAGGATCTGAAGCTGCTTCGGCGTGGTGGTTGAAGTCCGCATTTCCCCAATGTCGAGTCCCTGTCCAACGGCATCAATACCGGTGGTTGGAGAATGATTCGCATGGTTCTAGAATGAGCTGGAGATGGAGAATATGTACTTGGACATCAGAGATCTTATCGGCCACTCTTTGAGCCGAGGTGATGTCAATGGCGATTGTTGAACTTGAGCAAAGATGCATGTATTGTGCAGCAAATCGAAGACTCTGACTTGTCCCTACCCTAGAAAGCATCCAAGGGGTTCTCCTCCATGTCGTATGAGATAATCAGCATTTGATGGGCCACGCGGTCATGATTAATCAGCTTCATATCTATATATCCAATTACCTGTTGTTAACTCATCAGTCTTTACACGATTAAACCGTCACAAAATTGTACAAATGCTTAGACTCGCCAACGGTCACGATGCAAGCTGGATTCAATACCCGGCTACTTCCAGGGCCGGAACCGATACTTTCTACTCTAAGTATGACAACAAAACGGTCTACAAGAAACCACCCAAACTCACCGTCTTAACCATTGGGCGCACTATCTTGCGCTTACTCCCGGGTCGGTCATTTGCGACCTGTGGGGCAGACAGTGAGCCAAGATCAGTCAGAGAGGCCCAGCATACTATGCGGCTATTCCCGTTCTTCCGGATCCGAGAGACTCAGGGCTGTCATCGATGATAAAAAGATGGAACAGATACAGTGCGATGGACCCATTAGCGTTGCACATCTCGGTTCGTATGACGGGATGTCCGACCAGTATACGACTTTTACGATCATGTCAGTGCTTGAGGTGTTGGAAATGAACAACAACAAACAAAGACGATTGGAGGTTTGCCCAATAAAGAAATCTCTATAATAGGTAGAGCCGCAGAGCTAGAGCTGACTGCAGTGCTGGCTTCCCGCAACTAGATCTGGGATCTACCGGCACATAGGTGGATGCATGTGCCGCATGCATGGCTCACATCATACCATACCGCCTCATGCTAAGCACCCTTTTTGCGCCATGATGAATGGAAGAGACCCTGAGAAGTATGACATGAAAGAAAATGGCATACGGAGTACTCAGCCCTACTTGGGAGCTTTCGTCCAAGACAAACATTACATTCCTAGGGAAAAGGCTGACGACACTTGTTTCAGCTGGAAGAACAATGTCTTGGTGGAGGACCTATTCATCATCTTCAACGTGTTCTTTCCGCCCGGAATTTCGGACTGGCAAAGAGCTGACCATGTCAGAGGCGGGCCATCAATGGTTCACGGCGACATCCAGACCCATCGAAGAATCATTGATCATTTCTGCCAATGTCTCACCAATGGAGCGCGCGCCGCTATGCAAGGTGGCACGGAAAGCGATACTCCCATGGAACCAATGGGAGGATGGTCTGCTAGAGGACGCCCCGACTCCGTCATCATGCTATTTTTGCCTTTGTGGGCACCAGCAATTTTTTCCATGAAAGGTGAAGCTTCTCCCGTGGGTCTCGCGGTCTCGTTTTTACCTTGGGCATCGTTGACAGAGATTGTGATTCCTAATTGCATTTTCAAGATCGACAGTGCGTGCATCGAAACCGCCAACTCGTTTAAGACCTCGCATATATATATACAATGAAGGCTGAAGCTGGCGATCCACTTCCACTTGGAGAGAAACATGTGAGACTATTCGTTCCCCCCATCGTTTCTTGGAGATGTAGCTGATGCTAATTGAACCTAGGCCGTGAGCGTGTACTTCCCCACGTGGGAGGACACAATGGGCTATGCGACGCAAAATCCCGCCATGCTGAACAAGATGAAAACGGGGTACCCTCGATTCTTTGTTCCTCACATCAATCGAGAGCTTGCGCAGCGTCTAGTGGATTGGGCGGCATCGCAGTATGCATCTGATGATGCGATTACTGAGATCACTACACAGGGGCAGATCTCGCTGCTCTTCCCAAGCGCACGACTGGCCAATGATTGTCGAAATTATCTCAAAGCACAAAACGAAAAGGCCATTGTCGGCGTCCTCCGAGTTAATTTCGAGGGCCAAGTTCAACTTGTCAAGGATGATGAATCGACTTCGAGCGAGGATATCCCCAAGCAAACCTATGTTGTGACCTATCCGCAAGACCTGTATAAACACGGCAAGGCATTCTGGCAGCACGCTGGTTACGGCATCTCCAGTCGATGGGCTACGTTTTGGATGGAGAATGCACCATTCCTGCAGGCTTCCCCGGGCATTCGCGAGACGATTTCAGACCAGCTAGCTAAAGAGTCCGATGAAGCGAAGCTCAAGATTCGCAAGCGTCTTGGTGATCTACTAGCTACGCCGGAGATCCCAGTTGGCACGGAGTCTGTATATCTTTATTCAACCGGCATGTCTGCGATTAGCCACTCTGCCATTGCTTTACGCAGTCTACAAACAGATAGCCAGAGAGCGCCACGCGTTGCGGTCCTTGGGTGAGCACTGCTGAAGAGACATTTGCTTCGCTTTCCTGTTATTGATGCACTCCAGGTTCTTATACGTTGATACCTTCAAAGTCCTAAGTCAGGTCCACCGATTCGACTGCGAACTCTACTACTACCTCAAGCCTTCCGATTTACAAAAGTTCGAGGCAGATTTGGCCGCAGGCTTAGAAATTGACGCTATGTACACCGAGTTCCCCGGGAACCCTCTGCTTGGCGCTGTCGATCTCAACAGGCTTCGTGAGCTGTCCAAGAAACACGACTTCCTAGTGATTGTGGACGACACCGTAGCGACGTCAGTCAACGTTGCCGTTCTTCCATACTGCGACGTGGTGTGCACCAGCTTGACGAAAATGTTTAGCGGAGGCTGCAACGTCATGGGCGGGAGCTTGGTGCTCAATCCACAGTCCGAGCATGCCCCGCGCATGCGCAAGATTCTTGACGAGCAATTTATGGATACATATTTCGCCCTGGATGCGATAGTGATGGATCAGAATAGCTCCGACTTTGACTCGCGTGTCTTGAAAGCCAGTGATAATGCACTGCGCGTTGCAGACAAGCTGCGGCAACATCCCGCCGTCGAAACGGTGTACTATCCCAAGGGAAACCCAACCGAAGGACTCTACGACGATTTCAAGCGCCCGGGAAAAGGATATGGGTATCTACTCTCTATTATATTCGTCAAGCCCGAGTCGGCGATCGCCTTCCACGATGCGCTAGACGTGGCCATTGGACCTAGTTTAGGCACCAACTTTACTCTCTGCTGCGCCTACACGCTGTTTGCGCACTATAATGAGCTGGAATGGGCTGCGCAGTTTGGAGTTGTTGAGCATTTGGTGCGAATCAGCGTGGGGATAGAGGACGAAAAGGTTTTGGATGGCATTATTCAGACGGCTCTGGACGCTGCGGGGGAGACTTTGTAAGAGCAATCAGGACTGGGACACATCCAATACAATGCCACTCATCGAAAGACTGTACCGTAATCTCAATAACTCTCTGCATGTCTAGATGCGAAAATGATATAGCCCTCTGTAATCACCAGTCTATATACTTTGGTCCTTGGTTCTACAACTAGAACATCCTCCCAAGCACAATGTGTTCCCCTTGCCACCTTTTTCTGCCCTTGGTGATGCCAGCTCAGTTGTTGCACAGCAGCTAATGAATGGCCTCGCACGTAAACGTGTTAATCACAAAATGAAGAAGATGACGATTAGCAGCTGCAGGTTATTGCCTAGGATGTGCTTAATCAATTCTTATCATCCGCCGAATGCCAGAGAAACAGTGGCCTCTCCCGCAACGTCGCAACGTCTGTAACTCCTCCGCTCCAGAGAGGTCCCTGTTGCGCCGACATATCGACCAGCGTCTGAGCCAAGGGAAGATGCCTCGCCTCATATGCCTGCGACGCTTTCATCATAGCAGCCGCAATATCAGCATTCGACGCATCCACCGGAATTTGACCCGACACTACACGCGGATTCCATTCTTCGTGAAGGAAGGTCGCACAGCCTATGACGCCGCAAGACATGGAGCCAGCAATGTGCGGCGTCATTGCGTTTGCTGCGTCGCCAAAGGTCGTCATGCAGAGGTCTGGGTTTACAAGCGTCTCGAGCTTCTCCATGTGTGTGATCTCAAGACGTTGGCAGCCACCAACTGAATCGGTTTGCACGAGCTACACCCGGTGTCAGCTACCACATCATCTATACCCCATATGGGCGCTTCCCTACCTTGAGTAAGGTGTCTACTTTGGCATTCCGCCCTGGGAAATAGCTTAATAGCTCGTCCATGGTGACTTTAACAGTCCGCCCCAATCTCCTTCGCTCGGGTTCCATGCAAAATGCTGCAACATTGGTGAATTTGTCTTCCTCGATGGGGAAGATGAGGATGTGCCAGCCCTTGACACCGATGAACATGAATGCATCGTTTGCGAACGATTCACCAACTTGCTCCGCTACCTTTGTCGCATCCACCTTTCCACGAAACACAAGGAATCCCGAGTAACTGGGCGGTCGGAAATCATCTCCCTGGACTAACTTTCGGCAGAGCGAATTCACGCCGTCTGCAGCCCACACAGCGTTGACGATGTCCTTTGTGCCATCCTGAAATACAAGCTCGACTTGTTGTGGAGCGATACTGCGCGCATCAACCAGTCGCTTGCCATACTGAATCTCATCTTTGCTCATCCCCTTGGGTAGCATGTCATCCAGCAGAGTCATGAGCTCTTCCCGACCTACACGCCCAAACACCCTGTCCTCCGGCACTTCCAAATTAGCAATGAGTCGGTCCTCCTCGCCGCTATGCCACCAATGCATCCAAGTGCGCGATATATAGCACTTCTCCAGAAGCTTCTCTCCGAACTCTGGGTTAAGTACCTTTGCTGCGTGTAGAACCTGTGGTCCGACTCCGTAGCCGAACGACGGCCGCAGAGGTAGCACATCTGCTTCATACTGCACAAATTGGATTCGAGGATGCGGCGCCGCAGAGCAGGCCAGTAGTTTACCGATGGGCCCGGAGCCGATTATGGCAATGCGAAAGACATCCGGAGATGAGGCATCGAGCTGTGAATCGCCCATCTTTGAGTGAGTGAGATATTTGCAGTCTTTTGTACTGTTTTTTACTGCTGAGAATTCTTTCTCCCAATCCCTTTATCATGTGGCTGTACGGTTCCACCTCTGCAGGAAGAAAAGATGTGGAATGGCTTGGATGGAAATTTGGGCCGGGACGGGAGGAATTCATGGATGTATCGGCAACTTTAGTTGATGCTGTTGGATGTGACCCTTGCCTGAGTTGAGTATTCAGTGGGACACGAGACCCAATCACTAGTCCGTAAAAAGAAAAGGACATTTAAGGCCGCTGAATTGCAAGTTCAACGTCATGACAACACCCCGACGACAGTAAGCTTTCACTCAAGGTCAATTCCAAGCCGTCTATTGACCCTAGAACTCCTCCGTTCCAGCCCCCCACTGACAGGTATTAAGCCAGGGCGGCTATGAAATGCTCTTTAAATAAATGACAATTATAAGTGTAGTTTGATTGGGACTTTTACGCTTACATTAAGTCTTACAATCACAATCACTCTTGTTGTCCGTTGTCCAAATCGCCCGGGGCGAGTGAACCAGGATTATGTTATAACAGAAAAATGTACGTTATAAAAATGGAATGGTGCTATAACTTTCGATAAACATGCACAGCTTCCAATATGAGAGATGTATCGGTGGCAGATGTCTCTTACATGGTAGTCAAAATGGGCCCCCGATGTTAGCGGAGAAACACTCAATGTTTGGGGGATGCGAGACATCCAGAGGGGCACTTTCCAATGGCCAGCGCCAGAGGTAGACATCCGTGGTTTTAAAAAAGCAATCAAGTTTCTAGTGTCGGTGTGATTGGCCAGGCGCTTTCTAGAATAATGTCTTGCTCTGTAGTCGTTGATACGGTGGAGCGCCGCGAATCATGCTGACTTGGACTTGGCGCAGGGCCCGCGATGGATCAAGACATGCACAGGACCCGCGTCTACTCTATATGCTCGTACTTGTACCCGTACATGTAGGCTCTGATGCTTCAACAATAGAGACCCATTTCTATTGTCTATCATTCGAAATCTTGAGACATAGTTGCCTCTTTCTGGCAGCGGCAGAGGCACGTTCCGCCCTTGGCCATGGGTGTAAATACCTATCATGTTCCAACACGGCGCCTTCATATCGTTCTTCGTCGCAGACTCCGCCTCTAACAACTTATTTAAACCATTATATATAAAACAACAACACAAGCTTTCAGTTCCCAAAATGCATGCCACAATTTCCGTCATCCTAGGTTTCGCCGCCCTCGCCATCGCAATACCAACTAAGTCTTCAATCAATAGCCCTACTCTCAGCAACCCTTGCACCAGCGGCTTGACATTTTGCTGCACCGCCGGCGTCACCAATCGCGATCTCCCGCTCGATGTCTTGTACTCTGGCTGCCTACATCTATCTCTTCTTCCTGGAACGGTTCCTATACCCGGCTTGTGCAATCAACAGGCGTGCTGCCTTCAGAAGTTGGTACGTCGACGTGTGAATTGGAAATGATGTCGACCCATAAACTGACTGTATTGCGTTAGAACTCCGGCCTTTTTCGGTGCGCGTCGGAAAACTCGTAATTAATCGAGAATAACACCCATGGAACTTTACGCGGTTTCAAAGAAAGTCTTCCTCAGCCTGGCGACTTGCGGTGGTGAACTGGGAATAGAGGGCCAAAAACTCGCTTTCAGGCATAACCGCAGCGAGTGACCTTGCTTCAAAATTCATGTTCACTTATTATGGACCTGGTAATAAGATATTGGTCATTTGATAACGGTTTCGCTATTCTTGCTGTTCTTGTTATCTTAAAGGGCATGTTTAACATCATTTTTTCGGAGGGCTGCGCCGTTTCATTGCTACCACATGGTAGAATGGAATATGGAAAGACTACCAAAGTTTGCCCCATTAGATCTTGGTGCCTTTCGCAAATTCATCAGCTGTTTATAGCATAGGGCAAATCCAGAGAACAGCCAGTCCACAGCCCTTGTATCATCGTCCTCTTCCTTTCGACGGAGTCATTCACTGCTGCCATGGATCCACACCTATCGCTTGTGAATTGCAACCCGAGTGAAGATTAAATTTCTCATGAACCCGAGTAAGAACAGGAAAAAATGAGCCTTCTGTCATGATGTGTTGATGTGGACATGATCTTACTCCCATGGGCTTGCCATTAACGAGAAGCAGTTGCCGTTGCATGGTTAGACTGGAAGATGTTTCTAAGTCAGTACCCCTTGATCAAGAAATGGGCTTAGTTGGAGACGTGCAAACTGTATTGGTCGATTGCTAGATCTCTGCTAGACTTAGCCGCGATGCGTTATGTACTTCTTATACCATATCTACAGAGCTATGAGTGGCTATACTAGAGTTACATACTTAAGGAGGCTGACAACTATTGTTAGATGATTGTATATATGAGAAGTTTGCTGGTTGGGTGACGCATGCGTAGACAGGCCCAGAAGCGTTTGGGCTATGACCTGTATTTGAACACAACCCCAGTGCTCAAGACATCAATCTTGCCAGAGGCACTACCGATGCGCTTGTTGTGCAGCTCAATATAGGTCCATGTGACAGCAGTAAGTCCGGCGGCGACACAGGTCAGGATGAGAGCATCAGTCATGCCGGCGGAGTAGTAGGGACCCTCTGAGGTCCGGAAAATCCAAGCAGACACAAAGCCGCCAACATTGCCAACACCAATCACGAAGCCGGATCCGATGGCCTTTTGGGTCGGCGTGGCAAGATTAAGCGATGTCAGCGTCCAGACCATGGGCAATGAGCTGAAAGTGCCGATAGAGATAAAGTATAGCCCAAGCATCAATACAGACGGTCCGAATTCCTTGGGGAAACGCAGGATAGCGTAGCCGATAATCTAGATCGCATGGAATGTTAAGCGTAAGAAGTTGAAATAGATATGCAGCAGCACTCACGGTGAAGATGTAGCCTATGATGGCAAAAGTGGAACGGTGGTTCATGCGATCAGCCAGCCAAGCTACCAATAAGCAAGCAACGGCAGATACAACAAATATCGGAACGACCTGACCTTGAATCTGAGGTGTTGTCATTTCGGGGTGGAAAGCCTTGACAAACGATGGGGCAAAAATGGCAACAGAATACGTAGTCGAGCAGGTAAGCACGTAGAGTGATGCCCAAACATAATTGAGAACGTTGCCGAAGAAAAGCTTCCACTCAGCAGCCAGCCCGATGGCAGAAACACGCGACTCGACAATACTGGCGATGACATCTTTCTCCTCTTCTGTCAAAAAGGTCGACTTTTCCGGGCGACCGACATCACTATAACAGCAGATCAATCCGATGGTGATGGTAAGGCATCCCTCTACCAGGAAGATCCAGCGCCAGCCATGCCAGCCATTGTGGTCCTTGATCTCGGCAATGGCAAAGGCCAAGATATTGGAGACAATGTTGCTGACAATGTTGGCTACCATGAGCATGGACATACGCCACTGCATATGGACGGAAGGGTAGTAGAGTGACAGAACAAAGACACAGCCGGGTATGAGGCCTGCATCGAAAATGCCGACGACAAATCGCGTTCCCAGCAGAGCGCCGTATGTCTTGTCAAATGCCTGGCCCAGGGTCACAACACCTACATGACAAACTAATTAGCCCTCCTTTCATCTACTCTTTTGGGCATCCATGTCCATTGCTTACCCAAGCCAACCGTGATCAAACTGAGATATCGCATGTAGCTCAGGTTAATCTTCACCTCCAACCACTTCATAAGCAAGTTGCTCGGCACCTCGAACAGGATCAGCATGACCAGCGGCATGGTGATGGCCAGGAAAACCTTGATCGCATCGAGATGCAGGTCATGCGGGAGCCCCTGGATCAAGGCGGCGCCAATGTTTGTACGACCCATCAGCGACAGGAAGTTGAGGAAGAACATTGGCGTCAGGAGATGTACATCGAGCTTCCAGCAGAGCTGCTCCCTGAACTGCGCCATGGAATCGATGGCAGGCATCGTGGACGAGACGCTGACTGAGACATCGTTTGAGGCGACAGCAGCATCTTTCTCCGGCTCATACGATGAGCTCGAGGCCGGAACGGCTACATTGTCGACGGCCATGGATGCTGTTTCTCTTGAATAATGACTGCAAGGCCCAGGTTTGCCCGTATGGCGAAGTGTGAGTGAGCCACAATTCTGACTGTCTCAGAATGCTTGGTGGGATTGGCTGGGCAGGGTGGACTGCCTGCAAGCGACACTGCAAGAATTCAAAACCTTGGAACAAGAGTCCACATCAAGCATTCGAAATCAACGGAGCCATGGATCAGCAGAAAAGAAAAAAACATTACACATGAGATGCTATTGAATGGATCCAAGAAGGGGAACACAGCGGTTCGTACGACCAATCCAAGCCATTCGGATCAAATTTACCAGAATCAGTTTCACAGCAAATGGCTCCAGCGTCCATCGACTAACACAAATTCATTCCAGCAGGAGAAAAAGAGTGCACCACCCACCACTTATGGACTCCACGGACCTTTTGCCTGGACGGGGGTGTTGGTGCGCTCAGAGATCCTTGCACTCGCCGCACTGGCTGCGCCATGTGTCACTAAAGATACCCACTCTCGGCCCCCACGAGCTCTTGGACCGTCCGACTGTTGGCCGTGATGGTTTCGAGGGAGCCCCTGGCAATGATTATAGAGTTTTCCACTTTATATGAAGAAGATGCTGATTTGAAGGGGATGCCGGCTCAAGTTTATTTGACATGAGCGCCATCTCCGTTGCCCCCTTGTATTCATCTCTGCGTAGACAGCCTGGATATGACCTTGCAACGCATCTGGATGTCCATTTCGGCTTGACCGGTACTTAAGCAATATGATACCTGAAAAAGTTGGTGGTTTAAACTCCGCTACAACAAGCCGAGGGCTGAAAACCATCGAGTCATGACGATTCGGAAAGTCTTTTGCTTTTATACATATTACCCACTGCGTATATCCATTCATAATATCCGCTGAAAGAGTCGAGCCGAGCCGTTACATGCAAGGCTTGGTTCTATAGAACGCTTTCGGTCGCCAAGTGTTGCAACTGTCTCGGCTCAGGATAGTATCCATCGTTTGCCTCGATCGTTCCCCTCTCGAGTATCCTTATCCATCTCATATGTTTGTGTTACTTGGCTTTCGTACAACTAAATTGCTCCATTGAGGGTGATGGTTTGGTAGCGTTGGCATCTCTGCTTGCCCCAACTTAGTTAAACGGTGGCTTCGGGGATTAAACCAGCATGAACAGGGGATGAAAGTGGGTGTGATGGCGTCCCAAGCAAGCTCTTACCTTTGCCTTGCGCATTGCCGCCATACCGTCATCCTCCGCCATTGCTCCGCAGATGTGAGCAGAGGCAAAAAATACAAATCACCAGCAGTAGAAGAAGGGCCAGCTAAAGGACATCTACTTGTACGTGCAAGAAGATGCATTTCAGCTTGATGCAGATGTCGCAGATACCATGCCGTATGCCGGCGCTGAAGTGCTGCGTGTCTCAAAGATTATCACTCCTCACATTACCCCGACTGTTGGCCGCCTTGCCCAACCCAAGGACTGGAATGCATCGAAAGTAGCAGACAAGCGAATTGGAGGGGGAAGGGCATGGGGTAACTCCGTCTCTGTTTACATACAGGCCTCCGGAAGACAATTTTTGCATCAAATCACTGGCCGAGAGTGAGTTCGGATCGCCTCCGACGCGACCCAGGTCAGGTCGGCTAAAATGGCGCCCCCCTTGAACAAATGGACAGGGCAAGGATCAGCATATGGCTAAGACCATTCCTGAACCGATCATCCGGCCTGTTGCTCCACCACCACGGCACAGGACGTTATGCCTTTGCCGGGAAACATTTGCGCCCGTCCAGCCATCGCTAACGGGATCTAAATTCTGCTCAGAAACGGGCACAGCACTATCTGATGGTTGCCACCCACCAAAAGGCCGTCACTCGCTCCGAGAAGAAACCATCTTGGTTTAGTGATATGGATGAATGAAATTTCGAGTGCCATGTTGCTAGTCAAGCCACGCCCCTCTCGAAATGGCCCCCAAACTACGTAGGCCATCCCGACGACGAACGTTGAAGCATCAAAGGGAGGATGAACCGATCGTACTGCAGACTCGGGAGCTGAAAACTCTTCTCGAGGCAAAAGTATGCAGAGGTTCGTGATAGTAGCAGTGATCGTCATGTTATTCCATCCTCGCGGAAACAGATCGTCAAGGTTCGGTTTCACTCACTTTTATGGCCCTCTTGTTTTTTCGTGTTTTTTTTTACCTCGTTCCAAGTATCATCGCCAGTAGTATTCCCCTCCCCTCTGGTTTCTTACCGAGGCCACCTTATCCAAAGCTGACAGACGGAAACCTGCATCTTGTGTCTTACTCTGCTCAAGTGATCCCAGTATCTGTAAATGTGACGTGCTATGTCACACACCGACACCCGGGTAGTGGAAGCTCTTAGCATGACAGACAAATTCGGTAGAGGCGGGAGGGAGCGTTTGAAATCGACTTGATCCTCTCATCATGGTATTCGTCGTGCTTCTAAAAGAACTCGGGATGGTACCGTACATTCACTACCGTAACATGATTCATTAAGGTGAGTCTGTAATAACCCTCCCATTGGTAGACCTGAATGAGCTCCTGAGACAGTCTGTGGGGCAACCATGCAGAATGCCATTTCGGAATTTCTTCCCTTGTTCAAGGCGTTGGTTCAAAAACGAGGCCAAGACCCAGCACCAACGTAACAGTGCAGCCCCCTTCAAGGCCAAACTACTCGCAGAAAACGCACGTTGTTAGACCAGGGGTGGTCTTTTTTAGACTTACATCCTCTAGGGCCGCCCTCTTTGCGCGCATCTTATCTCATGCGTGATCAACTACGACAGACGTCGCATATCCAAAACGGCTGAGGAATCCAAAGTAAACGATTTCGTTAATCTAGCCCTCACCACTCCGGGCGAGAGAGCCTTACCGAACTCCATGTTCTTTCTGCTCTCCTCTTCTTCGTCGGCACGATTATAGCCTTTATCCAAGGGAACGGCGAGTCCCAGCAGATGCCGCCACCATGCCTCCAGCTCCAAACACTTCGACGAAGCCGCCCGTGCTGGACAATCCGCGCGGGCGAGAACTCGACATTGCCGTTTCTATTGTTCTGGTGTTTATGACCATCGTGGTTGCTATGCGGTTATGGGGTCGATATCGATATAAAACGCCAGCCAAGGCGACAAAGTTTCAGTATGGCGAGTCTAGATTCTGGATCTTGATGTCGGACATCACTGTCGTGGTTTCCTATGTGAGCTTCCCCCTGCTCTTTGAGGGCTTGAATGACGAAAAGCTAAACTGTCACGTCTTATAGACCATAGCTGTAGCATTAACTGCCGTCTGTTACGCCGGTGTGCGTTGGGGAGACGGCCTTCACACCTCAAGTTTGAGTCCAAGACAGGCTCATACCGTTCTCCAACTATTCTTCGTCTACCAAGTATTATACAAATTCCTATCTGGCATCGCCAAGATAGCAACACTATTCCTCCTTCTCGCCATCTCCATGCCCCAGATGCGCATCTTCAATCTCTTCTGCAAGTGCTTCGCCCTTTACATAGGGCTATACTGCCTTGCCACCTCCTTGGCCACCGTCTTCCAGTGCGGTACCGCATTTCGCAGCAACTGGAACAAGACCCTCGATCAAAGCCAGTGTTTCTTCCTCCCGCCGTTCTGGTATTCACATGCCGCCATCAACATCTCCGCCACGGCTGTCATGGCGGTGCTGCCTTGGTGGCTGTTTGCCAGGTAAGTGACACAAATGGTAGCTCAAGATAACGGATATTAATACGAATCCAGCATCACATACAAGCGCAAGCATGCCATCGCGACTATAATGAGCGCTCTAGCTGTCGGGTGAGTTCACCATGGCTTGCCAAGCCCAATGTGCCCTCATTTATCTGCCCGTTGCTGACAACTCTAAAGTGAGACGGTTCTCGGGGCTGTGCGCCTTTACGGCCTGTATACATCTGCTCATTCAAAGGGCGATCTGACCTGTAAGCATAATTTTCCCCGCAGATCACTAGTAGTTCGCATGAACAAGGAGGCTTACGACTGTGCACCCCCTAGATGGCAATATCACCGGTCTCCTCGTATCCCAACTCGAAGTCGACTTTGCTTGTATTTCCGCCTGTGTGCCGACGGTGCTCAAAATGGTGGAGGAGTTCTGGTGCCTCTTTTGTATACACGTCCTTGGTATAAAGTCAATGGCCTGGAACGCCAGCCAGGATTCATCGGGACAGACACCAGGGGGTCGCAGCAACGGCAGCCACACAATCAACAGCGGCAAGATTCCTCTATCCGACCTGCGCAGCGTTGATCGCGAGCCCCAGCCAGCTGGTCCGTACTCCATCATAGACAAGGATGAAGAAAGTTTAAGCATGGACTCGAGTGAACATATCGTGAGGAGGGACTCTGGAAGTCCAAGTGGAGGGATAACGGTCCAGACGGACTACTCAATAAGAATAGAGGACAACGACACAGGTAGATCAGACGCTACCTATGGAGCCAGCATCACTGCTGTTCAGAGCAATCCCCATATTGAACATTAGACGGGGATATAATTATAAGTTTAATTTATTTACAAGTGTTGAATGGCGTTTCTTGCCTCAATGCAGCCGCCGGATACTGATCCATATACCCCTGGCTGGATTCTGATTAGCCCGTTTTCCACCAGCAAGTTCACCTTGTCCTTAATCCAGTATTATCCCGTCAAGCACTCCCAGATCATTCTATGTGTCACCTCTGATTAAGAAGACAACGGGTACGATTCTGCTCAGCAGCAGCGTCTAGGTCTAGACAGTAACCACCAACTTCTTCCCGCTCACACCCTTGCGCATCAGTTCTAACCCTCTTTCCAGAGCTCCAAATTCATTTCCCACATTATGCACTGGAAGCGGCAGTTTGTACTCGCCATCTTCAAGCAAGGTCTGCAATGCCTGCATCATATTTTCGGCTCCTGGCAGCTGGGGCACGTCGCGACTCCTAAACAATGTCGAATTCACGCCGCTTGGGACTTGGATCTCGGCGTCGCCCGTCCATACTTGCGCATACCTTCGGGGTCCCCCTGAGTCAAATGTCTCAAAGATCTGTCGTTCTGTGGCACCGGCGCCAACAGCATCAATGATGGCATCAACACCTCGGGAACTCGGGCTTGCTATCTTTACGTCTGCGACCAGCGATATCGAACTCCGATCAAAGGCTTTATCGGCACCCAGGTTGTTGGTGATGTGATCATGATGCTTTGGTGAACTTGTTGTCAAGATCCTGCAGTCTGGGAGAGCAAGACAAAGAAGTTGGATTATTGCTGCCCCAAGGGCGGAGCTGCCACCCAAGACCAGGACAGAAGATGGCTTGAAGCCAGTCAATGGGCCATCTTTGACAAACGGCAGTGAGATATGTAGACCAATTCCGAGTGACGCTATGCCGGTGTAGTAACAGACACTAAACAAACACAAGTCAGTCTTGGACACACGCGTATCTTCATGCAAGCCTGGTACGAGAGTAACAAATGGTTGCGGGTGAAAAAGAGAAAACGTACGCCAAAGTTGCAGCATCCTCAAAAGACCAGACCGTCGGAATTTTAGCCACCCTCACCTCTTGTACCACAGCAAGATCTTGGTACGAACCACCCCGATCTCCAGGCGCAAACAATGCAACCACCCTATCCCCAGGGACAAAGTTGATCACTTTGTCACCAACAGCCTCAACAACACCGGCGCCATCCAGACCTGGGACGAGAGGCCATGCAGTAACTCTATGCCCTTGGTCGATCATTTTGCAATCTGCCGGATTTATTGCAATAGCCTTGATTTTGATCATGACTTCAGTGGGCTCGATGGTGGTGGGCCTTGTGGTGGTTGTGGCGATCAAGGGGCTACCTTTACTCCAGACCAGGCATTTGGTGTAGCTGGAAGCCATGTTGAAGGAGATGACGGATCGCTTTCAATATCTTCAATATCTTAAAGAGATGGAGAAATATTACAAATTTTTATTTTGAGGACCAGTTGGTGTTAATGGCCATGAGAAGTAAATGCAGGTATCGTCGAATGACAACCACAGTCTCAAGTCTTAAGGTAATGCCATAACAACCAGTCTCTTGGGAGCAATCAACCGAAAAGATTGAATCCCAGTTATTTATACGATTTCATACTACACAGAAGGATCGACTTGGATTTCAAGACGGAATTAATACACCGGAGTTAGAAGTGGAATTTGGCGGAATTAGGTGCAGCGCACCAAATCATAAGGATGGATCATTCATTGCGACACAAGCAGACACCAGCTTTCAAGGCAGCCTATCAATTCAAACTTTACATAAATAAACAACCTATCATGATTGGGCGCTTTGCTGCGCAGTCAGAAAGTCTTGTGAGCAATCCGAGCCAGTCATATCTAGTATCTCTTGCGTTCATAACATTGGATCAAATACTGTTATGTGTGGCAGTGCAAGACTGTAGGTACCAATGTCTTGGGGTTGCATTGCAAAAGAACAGCCGATAAATTGGGCAGGTTCCATTTTCATATCCTCTGGAAGCACAAGGCTAAAATTGCAGTGAAATTTCAACTCAGGTTCAGATCGTGAAGAAAATTCGTCTGGAGTGTTGGTGTTGTACTACTACAGCGCTATGAACCGCTGGAGTGGTCACTCCATTTTATCTCATAGTCTAACTCATTCGACACAAGGAGGGGGGCATCCGTGAATTCCTAGTTAATATTCTCTAGAATCACCAAAATCACAGTGCTGGGTACCTTGCCCACTAACTGACAGCACTGGGCAGAGCATTTTCTTTTACCCATCCATTAGCCTATAGCAGTCAATGGAAGCAGTGGCCGAGAACAGCCTCGCGATCATTGTGCTTATGATACTTATCAAGTAGCTGGTAATTATAACCAATCAGGGCGCATGGTCTAGTGGTATGATTTTCCCTTAGCATTTTCCTATTCACTGAATAAGTAGATGAGTCTGGGAGAGGTCCGGGGTTCAATTCCCCGTGTGTCCATTTTTTTGGTCCTTTTTAGCATTCTTTCCTTCATATTTGCCAAATTGCTAGAAACCCATCCATCACTTATTAGATGATCATCACATTCAAGTATAAGGCTCAGTCGCTACTCAGAACTTTTGTTCTTGTATCTTGGATTAAGACCAAACGTTTATTTCCATACATCCCTCACAATACTTTGAGTGCCAGTTCAAAGAGATCGAAAAAGGCTTCCCGCTCAGTGTCTACCTTGGTCAATCCAAGCCCTATAACAACAGTTCTTCTATCATCGGGAGACCGTAGTGATATGTGGCTAGCAATCTGTGATGCATAGAGTTGTCCCAGTGTCTCCCGATCATCGCCGCCTCCGCCAAGAAGAGTTTTAGGAGTTAGGTGTGTTGAAGGTAGTAGACCTTGGTTGGAGCTTGGGAGAGTCATTTCCACTGTGCCAGATGAAGAGCCTGTCAACGGTACTTGGATCTTCGTAAAATTAGTTATTTGCAAATTATGATTCGTGGTATTCAGCGCACCCATTGTGACAAACGTCCCTCCTGGCACAGAGTAACCATTATTCTGTCCGAGAATTGCGTCGATGTTGCTTCAGTGGCTATGCCATTGACTAGCCCAGATGCACTTCGGCTCTTTGCCGGGAACGACTCTTCTCTTGCAAGTTGAGCCGTCATGTTGTCTTTTTATTGATTCGATGATGACCGTAGGTGTTCACGCTGGAAACCTGTGTCTGAGATCCAGGGTAGTTGAAGCTCCAACGTTGCGCCGGAGCTTCGAGCAGGGGTCCCCCGCACTAACCCAAACTTGGATAAAGATTTTGGCGGTCATTTATGGCAGAATCGGTTTGCGACCAAAATTTCCCTGGTTATCGTCGGCGCATACTGAAGCGAATCGCCAATTGACGATTGAACACTCACCAAATCATTGAACATCATGCCCTAGAGACATTTATCTCTGGCCTCAATATGGCTAAATTTGTTCCCCGACAGCGAAAGCACAAGGTGCTAGCTCGTGAAAAAGCCCAAGAAAATGCTCGCCATGAAGTCCAAGACACCAACCAAGAAATCCTCCCAGACCAGAAGAAGGAGCTTGAAGAAAGAAGGGCCCGCATGAAAGAAGAGCTGAAGCAAAATGGCGCCAAGATGAATAGCAAAAAGGCCAAGCGCCTAGAAAAATACATTGACACCAAGCTCAGGAAGGATGAGAACAGAGAACTTCTTGCTAAGCTCGCAGAGACGAAGATCGATACCAGTCTCTTCACTAGCAGCAAGTCTCTAGGTCAAGGGCGCGAAACCAAGAAGCAAGCAGCATCCCGCGCTTTGCGGGAACACAGAGCCGGTATCGACCTGTCCTTGGATGCGGAGGAAATCATCTTTGCGAAACGACCAGAGGTGGACGATGGAGACGACGAGGAGGAAGCAGGCTGTACCCCCGACGAAGAAGAGAAATCAATACTAGCTCCAGTTGAATCGAAAACTCTTGCTCAGGCTACCACCAGTATAGAACCTGTTGGATCGGGTCTTAAGCGACCGCTTGAGGTCGACGACGAGGGCCGGCCAGTCATCCAGAAGCGGCAAAAACGTGGAGGAATCAAGACAAAGGTCCCTATAGTCGTCGATGAACACACTCCATCCGAAGAATCTGATAGTTCTGAGGGTGAAGACGAATGGAACGGATTTAGCGGCGACGAGGATACAAATATTCATTCCAACGACAAGCATGCCTCTGCATCTAGCGAGAGTGATTCCGATAACGACGAGGAAGAAGAGTCCAGCGAAGACGATTCGGAAGCCGAGGAGTCCAGCGAAGAAGAGGAGGAGATCAGTGGAGAGCAAAAGGCCCAGAGGTCATCAGCGTTCAAGGCTTGGGCTTACCAGCAGCGCAATGAAGCACTGGGATTTGAGCCTACTGAGGCCGGCGACTCCATTATGCAGATACCAAAGCCTGAAAACTTCGTACCCCGAGCACCAGAGCAGGATCCTTTGCCAATGGAACTTCTTCCAACGGAGAATACATCGCGAAAGGTTTTTAGCGTAACGGTTGTTAGAAATCCAGAGGTTCAGGAGGCGAGGCTCAAGCTACCAGTTGTTTCGGAAGAACAAAGACTTATGGAGGCTATTCACAACCATGACATTGTGGTTATATGCGGTTCCACGGGTTCTGGTAAAACTACTCAAGTCCCTCAATTCCTCTACGAAGCCGGATACGGATCGCCAGACTCCCCAACGCCGGGTATGATTGGTATCACACAGCCGCGAAGGGTTGCTGCCGTCAGTATGTCTAAGCGAGTTGCTGATGAGCTTGGCGACCACTCGGCTGCGGTAGCGTACCAAATTCGATTCGAAGGCAACGTTGATTCCAAAACTGCAATCAAGTTCATGACAGATGGTGTCTTGCTACGAGAAGTTGCTCAAGATATCACACTGCGCAAGTACTCGGCTATCATTATCGACGAAGCACACGAGAGGAGCGTCAACACTGACATTCTGATTGGCATGCTCAGTAGAGTGATAAAGCTGAGAACAGAACTTGCCCAGGAAGATCCTACCGTAAAACCACTAAAACTAATCATCATGTCCGCTACTCTAAGAATTGAAGACTTGACAATGAATCCGACACTCTTTTCTACTCCTCCACCCGTTATTGAAGTCGAGGGGCGACAGCATCCAGTCACGATGCATTTCTCTCGCCGAACACATCACGATTATGTCGAAGAGGCATTCCGAAAAATCAGCCGAGGTCACAAAAAGCTGCCTCCTGGAGGTTTCTTGGTCTTCTTAACCGGTAGAAATGAAATTCTAGAGCTCAGTAAAAAACTCAAAACCGCCTTTGGAGGCCCAAGATCTGCAGACGGCCCCAGGGTACAGATATCAGCAACCGAGGCACCGGTGGAGGTTGAGGATATCGAGTTTGGGGATGTCGATGACCATGCCGCAGATGAAATGTACGATCTTCCATCCGAAGATGAAGAGGAAGAAGACGAGTTCAAAATCGAAGATGGAGATGATCAGGAAGTGGTACCCCTGAAGATGCAAGTTCTCCCTCTTTATTCGCTGCTTCCAGTCCGAGAGCAGTTGAGGGTATTCGAGGATCCACCAGAGGGGACTCGGCAAATCATTCTCGCAACAAACGTCGCTGAAACCAGTTTGACCATTCCGGGTACTCGATTTGTGTTTGATTGCGGAAGATCAAAAGAAAGAAACTATGACCGCCTCAGCGGCGTCCAGAGCTACGAAATTGGATGGATCAGCAAAGCCAGTGCAAATCAGCGTTCTGGTCGTGCTGGACGAACCGGACCCGGCCACTGCTACAGATTCTACTCCTCTGCAGTTTATGAACGAGACTTTCCCGAGTTTGGGGACCCCGAACTGCTTCGGATGCCGATTGAAGGAGTTGTTTTGCAGCTCAAGGCGATGAATCTTCAAAATGTGGTCAACTTCCCTTTCCCTACGCCTCCTGATCGACGAAGTCTGGCAAATGCAGAGAAGCTGCTGACATACCTTTCCGCCATCTCCACAAGCGGACAAGTCACCAAAGTTGGCACAACAATGTCTGTATTCCCGCTGTCTCCTCGGTTTGCACGCATTCTTCTTGTTGGGCATCTTCACGACTGTCTCCCATACACTATCGCCTTGGTGGCGGGTCTATCGGCCGCAGAAGTCTATCTCCATGAAAACCAGGCAATTCCAGCGTTGACTGCCAAGGAGGACACTGCCATTCGCACGACAGCAGATGTAATCGCAGAAGATCGTCAAGCAAACGTGAGACGCATGTTCAACCAGGTGCATAAGAACTTTTGCTTCTTGGATGACAGGTCGGACGCCATCAAGCTGCTCCAAGTTGTTGGAGAGTTTGCCCATGAGCCTACTGAGCAGTGGTGCGAGAGCCATTTCGTCCGTTTCAAGGTGCTCAAAGAAATTCAGCAGCTGCGCAGACAGATTACCGATCTTTTGCGGACAAACATTGCTTCCTTCAAGAATATCAAGTATCAGGATAAACTAGACCCTCCCTCACCGAAGCAGGTCAGCGCACTTAAACAAATGGCCGCGGCAGGATTTATAGACCAAGTCGCTATTCGCGCCGACCTAGCGCCGAACCCCCCTAAGCAGTTCAGAAAGCCTCGCCGAGCAATTGATGTGCCCTACATACCTCTCATCCCATTGAACTCGAGCGGTAGCGGCGAGGATCCATGTGTTTACATACACCCAACCTCTCCCTTGGCACATATGAGTCCCCAGGAGTGCCCCGAGTACATCGTATACGCCTTCCTGCAACGTGCCACCCCTTCGGGCGTGGACTCGGACAAGAAGCCCAAGGCTAGAATGCATTCCCTTACGGACGTGACGGGAGGACAGTTGGCAGGTCTGGCAAAGGGGACACCCCTACTGACGTATGGCAAGCCCATCAAGGAGGTAAAGGCACCGTCCTTGGTCGATGGAGGCACGACGAGGGAATGCTGGGTTATTCCATATCTGCGCGCGGAGAATACGCCCGGCCAAGGTTGGCCATTATCGGCTCAAAAGGTCAAACAAAGGAAAGTGGCAGGCAAGGGGTGGGTTGTTGAATAGAATACTGGGTATTTAAAAGTATAATGGGCGTTGGAGTCTTTGAACGGTAGATATTACTCAATGAAAGCAAATAGCACAAGTTCAGCCTATGATTTATGATCTTTATACTGGGTATCGAATTTTAAACATCTTAGACTCCTATACCAAACTCCAAGCAAAAAAAAGAAATTGTCTATATATGTACATGGTATATCTAAGATGCTCCAGGAGTTGTCGCAGGGGTTCCGCTTGTACTCATCCTGCTCTTCCTCCGCTTTAGCTTGGGCGCGGTTGCCGATTTTGGCGTTTTATCTGACTTGGAATCTTTCTTATCATCCAGTTTGGTGTTTAGTGTCGGAGGTCCGTTCATGGCACTGATTCCAGTGGGAGCTGCTGAAGGCGGTGGTACTGCCTTGCGGCCAGTGGACGAGAGATGGAACTCGCCGGGACGTCCTGTGATGGGATTCTCGTCCACGTATTCACCGCCGTGTCTCATGTGGACTAGGAAGGCTTCCTCGGCCGCCTTTTCGAGTGAGAGCTCGTCGTTCTTGGTTGTAGTGGGCTTGCCGGCTCCGTCTGTCGTAGGTGTGGCTGTCTCTGCCTTTGCTTCTTGAGCTTTAGGACGAGCCGGGAGTTGATATACGTGGCCCATGGATGGCCTCCATTTCCTGGCTGACTCTGCGGCTGGTAATGCTTTGGCAATGGCCGAGGATATTGTCATCTAAAAAAGTTAGTGCCTGGACAAGGGCAAGCAGAGGCTCAACCTACAATTCTAGAAGCCAGTATATCTGCTAATGTCGGTGCCATGTAAATATTCTCCCCGACCACAAAGAAAGAAGCATGAACCGTAATCTCATCCTCGTCTTGGTACCTCTTCCGTCTTGTCTGCTTGCGAATCACCCATACGCCCGTTCCCATCCCAGGTCCCGTTTCCGCCGGCTCCTCTCCCACAATGAACTCCAGACCCGACATTGTCTTGAGACGAGTCTCGAATGTCTCGCGCGTTTGAATGAAGTGGTACATGGCCATATTGTTCATGGCCTGGCTCATGATGACGGCGTTGTTGGAAGTACGCTCGAAGAATGGCGACTCGGCAAAGTAGAACAGGATGGTGTTGGAATGGAGACCGCCCATCTGGGCTATAATCTGTGGCGATCTCCATTGGATCTCGTCGAGGGGCGGGTCGTTTGGGTTATTGGACATTATGGCGATCGGGGTGCTGGCGAAGACGGATGGATGCTTTGATGCTGAGCTTGGAGAATTGTTGTCTGACGCGAGAAGAATGCATGAAAGCTTAGCTGCAAGAGAGCATCCATGGCGCTCCAGGAAAATGACGTGGGGTTATGCTTTAGCGCAAGGGTGCCGCTAACTTTCGTCGCATCAACGCTGAAACTTACGCCTAGAACTCCTAATCTTTCAATGCTGCATCATCCACTGCATTTCTACCATTCTCAAGACAGCCAATTCAAAACCAGGCATATTTGACGATAAACAATACGACTATTAATCCTCTACGACCATCTCAATCTTTCTCTCTCACACTCGGTAGCGACCATGGACTTGCTCTCTACCATCCGCAAGACCGGCTCCCGAGGCGGCGTCAACTTCAGTTGGGACGACGTCGCCAACTCCGCCCACCGCCAAAACTACCTCGGTCACAGTCTCAAAGCACCAGTCGGGCGATGGGCAAAGGGCCGAGAACTGGACTGGTACGCCAAATCAGACTCCAAACCTGCCGACTCCACCGCCGAAACGGACGAAGAGCGAAGGGAGCGCGAGCGCAAGGAGGAGCTACGCAAGATCAAGGAGACAGAGGAAGATGCGATTGCGCGCGCCCTGGGACTACCGGTCAAGATTCGGGATACAACTGGGGCGAATGCTATCGAGGTTGAATCAAAGAGGCAAATAGGGCCCGCGAGTGGGCCGCCAGAGAGTGAGGGGGCAGAAGCGTCACAAAGGGAGAAGCCACGACGACATGGTGATCACGATAGAAGAGAGAGGAGAAGACATAGGAGCCGAAGCCGCAGTCGTGATCGTGATGGCGATCGCGAGCGTAGTCACAGGCATCGGAATCGAGATGCAGGCAGGGCTAGAGATCGGAGCCGTGATCGAACTGGTGGTAGAGAAGAGCGAAGGCCTCGTCGGGACCGTGATCGCAGTCGAAGCGCAGAACGAAGGGATCGAAGGAGAAGAGACACGGGCAGAGATGCGGGTAGAGATGCGGGCAAGGAAAGATATCGGTCGCGGTCAAGAGAGCATAGACGACGTAGTCCAGAGGGAGGCTCACGCCGTTGAGATTTGCTCAACCATATGTAGATTGCTTGATATACAGATACCCAAAGAAGCATTATGATGCTACATTTGATTATTCCAAGAACGTAGTAAAATGATTATTCATTATCGTCGTGATGTACTCCGTAGAGCACAACACTTACTACGGAGTATTAATTTGAACTTGATCAAGGTTCATAGATGCTCCTTATCGCTCCCGATAGCGCAAACTCAGAACCATCCAGGTCCCCATTGTTGCCACTGAAACGCGATGCTCAGGCGCTAGAAATAGTGGCTGTGACCTGCTGACACAACCAACGCAGGCAGGTCCTGAACATGGATGGAACATCAAGGACTGACCCGACTGGGTGGGAATGAATCACCTACCAACCTCGAAGCTAAAGGGGAAAAGTAGGCATCTCCAACAACGTAAGCCTTTCGCGGCGTCGGAACAAAACAAACCACTTCAATGTTGGATCGCTGGTGAAGAAGAGGCGAACCGAAGTTTCCGCTGGGAGCTTTCGAGACGATTCTAGAGTTTATTGTTTCATGTGATTCAGTCAGTCTTTACTTTACTCTTTTTCCAATAGAACTCTGTTTTACGCCAACATACGTCTCTCTCTCTCTCTCTCCCTCTCTCCCTCTACCTTTACTGTTCCGCGACTTGTTTATTCACCTGACTCTCCAACATCCAACTCGCCTCTTGGTCCTCTATCGATATTCTATTATTTTTGCGTGTTTCCCGACTCTATGATGCACTCTTGAGCCCCTCACCCTAGCCTATCAACGCACGAAGCTATAGTCATGGATTATTCGAGCTTGCGGGCCGCCGCCCTTCGAGATGGGGGCGACGAGGAAGCCGTGACCGTTGATACCCGAGCCCTGATCGACAAGGTCTTAGCCAGATATTCGGGAGAGTGGACGACATTACGAGAACTAATCCAAAACGCGGCCGATGCCCAAGCAACGACCGTATCCATCAAGTGGGAGACGCTCCCCTCCACCAACATCCCTCTACCGAGCACGACGACCCGCTCCGAGCTATTAAAGCACACAATAGCGAACCACACGCTGCGCCGGCTAGTTGTGCAGAACGATGGCCAACCCTTCACCAAGACTGATTGGGGCCGGCTAAAGAGGATCGCTGAGGGAAACCCAGACGAAACCAAGATTGGAGCTTTTGGTGTTGGATTCTACAGTGTATTTGCCGACTGCGAGGAACCCTTTGTCAGCTCCGGAAGTGAGGCCATGGCATTCTACTGGAAGGGAAATTCTCTCTTCACCAAAAAGTCGCAGTTGCCAGAAGACAAGGCTTCACCATACACAGCTTTCGTATTGGACTACAGAAACTCGACCACCCCCATGCCGAATCTCTTGTCCGTCAGCCAGTTCCTCTCCACCAGTCTTACCTTTGTCGCACTGGAGAAGGTTGAGTTTTGGATTGATGACTACCAGATTCTGTCTTTGCACAAGAAAACATCGCCGAGTGTTGAGCTGGTCTTGCCCAAGGACTTAGAAGCTAGGACAAAAGATAACTTCATGAAGGTTACCAGCGCTGGTCGCACAAGCACTCAGATTGACGCATCTTTCTTGAGCGTAGTGGGTTGGAAACCGCAGGCCACAACGGCTGTCAAGTCCTCCGAATCATACGGAGCCCCTGAAGCACCATCTTTAAGGTCATTTTTCGCAAGACTGACTGCCTCTGCATCAAATACTGGTCTGAAATTAATGCCGCCAAGTGAGGAAAGTTTGGCGCAAACTGCAATTTCTGAAGATGTCACTAAGCTCAACACTTCAACGATTTTCCTAAGAGCAACCACTGCATCTATTAAGACAAATGTGTCTGCTTCTTTTGCAGCAGAGTTAGAACGAGCAACTAAAAAGCCACCACCCAAGACGACGAGAATATCCATCCTGACATCTTCATACGACGAAAATCAGGCTTCTGAGAGTTCATCGACGACTAGGGGAGCCATTAGTAAAGCAACTGATGTGTTTGCTTCAGTTATGCCCAGCAAGAAACCTGGAGGTCGCATCTTCATCGGCTTCCCTACGATGCAGACTACTGGTGCAGGAATGCACATATCTGCCCCTTCTGTGATTCCAACCGTTGAAAGAGAAGCCATAGATCTTAACGCCCGCTGGGTCAGGACGTGGAATGTAGAACTTTTACGCGCTTCTGGAATTATCGCGAGATTGGCATTTGCCAACGAAATGCAAGATCTAGATCAGAGCCTACGTCGACATGTTGGCGATAGCAAAAAGTTTCCTGCTGAAGCAATCACAAAGTTCATGCCAGAAGCGTTGCACATTTTGAAGACTTTCACCTTTGGCGATTCTACTCCCAGCAGTGGAGTCGGCCAGATCATAGAGGAAGCTTTTTGGACGTGCTATAAAAAGGCAACTATCGAGACATACTCGACCCGAGGTGTTTTGCAAACATCGCAGGTCCGTCTTATTTCTGAAGATCTCGGCGAGTTTGTCGAGAGCATCCCCGTTGTACCCAAAGAGATAAGAGACGTGCCTTTTATGAAAAAGCTAATCGAATTTGGCCTCATCTCACACGTCACGGTGACAGACGTGCAGCATGAGTTGGAGGCCAAGGCTCTCAACAAAACTCAAGCTATTAATTTCATTAAATGGGCGGGCAAAAAGAGTCTCACGGGCGAGCTAGATCCTGGGAGCAGAAGTGCATTGATGGATGTCGCCGTTGCTACATTGAGTGATGATGGAGAGAGTGGCGAGATTGTTACCCTTGGGAGCGTCAAAAACTACCTCAACAAAGGCATGATTCCTGGTAGTATGCCGCTGCCTCCAACCACTATTCCCTTCGCCCTCAGCGTCAACTGTAACGTTTCTGAACTAGAGGCGTTGGGATGGGAACCACTAGAGATTGTGCCCTGGTTAAGGTTCCTTATCGAGACCAGTTCTTCTAGATCTGAGGAGGAGAGCATTACGAGGTCACCTAAGTTTGCCATTGCAGTTCTGACAGTCATGTCTAAGAATTGGGAAAACTTAAGCGGGATGGCAAAGGCGGCGGCGACAACTCTCTTGCAGGCAAACCCTATTATACCAACCAAACAGGGCATGAAGAAGCCGAACGAGGCTTTCTTCCCAACTGTCAAATTGTTTGACGATCTACCTGTGATTCAAGGCTGCGATAAGCTCAAGGAGAAGTTCTTAGCAGCCATTGGCGTTCGAAAGACTGTTGATCTGGAAACGATCTTTACTCGGCTGCTAAATGCTTCAGGGGATGGCGGTCAAAAATGGAGCCATATGGAACTTATCAAGTACCTTGCCTCAGTGCAAAATGACATTCCCTCGGGGGATCTTAAGAAGCTCCGGGAAACCAAGTTTTGCCCTGCTGAAGCCGGTCCAAAAGGCATGGAGCCCATCAAGGCGTCGGAACAGCTGTACAAAGTTTCAGAGTTGTTTGAGCCCAAGGATTCGCTCCGAACTCTTCATCTGCCCATACTTCAATGGCCAGGCCCTCCCGGCAGCTTTCGTTCAGCCAGTCCTGAAGCTCGATTTTTAGTTGTTTTAGGTCTTCGGACCTTTCCTGCGGTCCCTGAGTTGGTGGACATGATGGCGTCAAATGACGAAGGCTTGAGAGCTTCTGCCATGACTTATTTCATCGCCAACCACCACACGAATCGGTACCAGGCATTCCTCCTGAATGACACGCGGAAAGCAATATTGCCATTGCAAGGCAGTAATAAGCTCGTCACACCCGCGTCTTGCTTTACAAATGACAAGGCATCAGTGTTGGGCTTTGATATCCTGAGAAGAGACCTTCATGACCATGCAAATGTGAGTTGATCACTCCTTGGTAGTAGAATAAAGTAACTAACAAAATTCTAGAAATTCGGCGTTGCGAGAGATCCCCCTATTGCCGAATGCGTAAATCGACTACTGGCCAACCCTCCTCAAAATCAACAGTCCGCTATTACCCTCTTTGGCTATTTTACCTCTCGGATCAGCGAACTAGGAGAAAGCAGCTTGGTCAAACTGAGGAATGCCACAATTGTACCGGTTACTCGGCCAAGCCTGTCGCGGTCTTCTGACAAGTCGGGTGCCTCGACGGTGCACATTAGTCCATCACGCGCCTATCTCGGAACTTCTTCAACGTATGGCGACATATTTGATTTTGTCGATTTTGGACAAGATGCCAATGCATTCCTATTCAAATGTGGCGCAAAGAGTGAACCAACGAAAGTAGAAGTGGCCTACATGGCCTGTAATGAACCAGCAAGACTTCTCAGTGTTTTAGAAAGCCCAGAAAAGTATCTCGATTTACTGAAGTCGTTGGCCGAGGCTCATCAGATTCTCCATCGCGACAAGGACCTTTGGCGCAAGCTGAAGACACTGCCCTGCCTCTTGGCCTACAAAGAACTAGCCGCGCCATCCAAGGGCAACTCTACCGATCTAGATGAAGATGAAGCTCCTATTAAGCAGTACCAGTTGGCCTCCGCAAACCAAATTGTGGTGCTTGATGATATTATCAGTTACCGCCTTTTCAAGGAGTACTTGATCTGCGCACCGGAAGAAGATGTCTTGGAGAAGTTTTACCTCCAACTTGGTGCGATCAAACTAAGCAGCATCGTTCAAGAGGACGTGAAAATTGGCCCTCACACGGGAAACATCAAGAGTGCTGAATCTCTAAGAAAACATGTCATTGAGCGATCAAAGATCTTCTTATACGAGTACGCCAACTACCGCAAAGACGCCATAAAGCATGATGCAAAGTGGCTGGAGAAGCACTTGAGCGTAGAAACGGTTCGCTCGGTAGCTCTTCGACGATCACTCAATGGTCAGAGACAATCGCATGTCGAAAAGAGATATGCGGCTGCCGCTCATACAAATGGATCTTGGCTTCTTTACGTTGCTGACGGTGGAAAACCTGACATGTACCAAATTGGCCAAGCGATATGCCAAATGCTGCTTGATCGACCAAATCAGCAAGCCTACCTCTTCTTCGAGCCGTTCCTCACCCTCGATCTATATGGTCTGAGAGCTCGTGGTTACAATGTGGACCGAATTCTCCGAGCAAAGGCAGCCGAAGCAAGAATCGCCGAAGAGGCAAGACGGAAAGCATTAGAGGAGGAGCAAAAGATGATTCAAGAAAGGGAGAAGCAGTGGGCTCAACAGGTTACTGCAGCAGATCAGACCAAGGCACTTCAGGGTGGTGCCGCCGAAGCCGCGCGAGAAACTCCCAAGAGTCCAGAGAAATCACGTGCCAGTATGCCTGGCGCATGGGATGACGATGGTGGGGTTGATAAGGCTCACCGGCAGAGGGGAAGCAGAGGGCTGTTCTCTGGCTTGAGTCGCCGACTCGGACTTGATCCCGGTCATGAAGATGAGCCTCGTCAGCAGATTGAGCAATCCAACAAGCCCACGGAAAGCCCCCAAGCTGGCCAAGCTAGTTCATCAGGAACTGGGAAAGGCGTTGATGGACAGTCACAGCAAGATGACGGAAGGATAACCAGCCCGGCAGTGGTTCAGCAGAACTTGTTGAATGCCATCAATGCAACTAGGCCCCACGGGTCTAACGGCGTCTACTCACAGCCGCAGGTTAACGAGGTCAAAGAACAGGCGACTTATTGTGACAAGAGGCCGGCACAAAACATTACATTCGCAGCCGAAGCATCAAACGGCATGAAGGTTTATGTTGCGAGGGATATGAAGGTTAATCCCGCTGATTTCCTCTCTGCAAATATTGCTGCCATCAA
The DNA here is from genome assembly GCA_011799845.1 of Hypomyces rosellus. Classification (NCBI taxonomy): domain Eukaryota; kingdom Fungi; phylum Ascomycota; class Sordariomycetes; order Hypocreales; family Hypocreaceae; genus Hypomyces; species Hypomyces rosellus. The sequence goes on along the minus strand of WWCI01000002.1, from coordinate 5,173,650 downwards.
CACATTTGCCGCATTGCTTGTTGAGGTAGGCAGTGTCTATTCCATGGGACCTCAGGTTCTTCACATATTTTACGATGAATCCGGTGGTTCTATTGCATTTAATACCGGTGGCAGTATATTCTGCAATCTTCGATATTTCCTCCAGTTACATGCCACGCATTTGGATAAACTCGAAGGCGTTGTCAAGGCTGAGGCGGCCACATGGTGGTGGGTTGTTTTGGCTCACGAATTGGCTCATAACCTTGTCTCGAATCATAATGCCGATCATAGCTACTACACGTGAGTCTATTTTCTTTTACTTGGTTTCTTATGTTTCAGCCAGCTAACGAGTTTGCAGTGAATCATTCGTACAACAGTACATGGGGAAGATGGTATCCAAGATAATGCAGTGGACCCAGAACACCTCAAGCTCAAGCCCAGCACCATCTGTTCCACAGGCAACCCGCCCACCTTCTGGATCAGGCCCACGGGATCCTCCACCTCCATATGCGGAGAATCATGGCAATAGAGCGGCGAATTACATGTTTGGCTAGGATTAAGCTGTATGGCACGGCGTTTTATTCACTTTTCTGATGACGGATGATGTTTCTTGACAGGATGGGTTACGAGAGATGATGTGGCATTTGGAGTTGCTGGAAATTCCTTGTGTAATGACTATCTGGCTTGGCGAGAACTACACTGTAGACATTGTAGAATAGATTTGAAGACATTGACTCTTCTCAATACAGTCACTACAAAAACAAGCTTGTCATGGTTAAATGCGTCGACGTCATACTGTAAACAAGTCAAAGAGCATGCGGCTATGTATGTCGCGTGACTAATCACGTGATGTTACTCCGACAATTGCAGCTTGCCCAACCGCAACACCATCACGACATCTCAGCATTGAGTGTGACGCAACGACTCTCCACGAAGCTCGCCCACGGCCAATTGCCCACCCGAGCCAGCACCGAAACAAACTCCTCTCGGCAAATTCAGCCCCCCAGATTATCAATTGCCCAACATGGTGCACCGCATCGCCTTCTGGAGCTGCTTCGGTCCGTCCTCTCTCCACTTTCACTCTCCAACTCTACCGTTTCTTTTTGCTAACTAGGTCTTCTTGAATGATAAAGGCCTGGCCGTCCGCTTCTGGCAAGTCGGCATCGAGATGCGCCCCTTCTTCAACAAGAGCTCCCTGTGGGCCTACCCCGTGTACGCCGTCGGCGGCGGCAGCTTCGGCTACTGGCTGCAGGGCGTGGACGACAAGCAGACGGCCATGCTGCTGGAGCGAAAAGCGGCCCTGCTGGAGAAGAGGGCGAGGAAGGCGGAGAGGGATGCGCAGCGGGCTGAGGCTTGAACGTTGACGAAAGAGAGAAGATGAAAATGGAAACAAAAAAGATTTTATCATGAGATGTCAGGGTTGTTGCTTTTTTTCTTTTTGGGCGCTCATGAGCGAGGTGCTGGGTTGGCACGGCCGGGATGTATATATGTTGGGGAAATAGAACGGCTTGGCTTGATTTGACTTGAAGCGACGATGACTTCTCTCTCATCTTTCAAAATGATCATGAATGAAAGGGGGGGGGGATCTAGGTGTGGAAAAGGGAATGATTCGACCCCAAGTTTTGCAGCCCAATATCAAGCCGTCACTCATCACATCTTGGATGACTACCTACTCAGCGACAAGGAAGAAGATGACGACATATTACAATATCAACATGATTTGAACGCTCATAAATACCAAATCTATTTCCTTTTTTTTTTTCTACTTGACGACATGTGCGCTTCTACAGCTCATCAAACTTCCTCATAATGGCAGGCACAGATTTGGCCGCGCAGATGCCCACCTCGGTCACAATGGCAGAAATGTACTTATCCCTCGTCGTGTCAAACAGCAGCCTAAACTCCTCGTCCGTGTTCCTCTCCGGGTCAATCTCGTTGTACGTCAGCGAGTCTATCGACACCCTCTCGGTGAAGTTGATGGTCTCGCACAGCGAGATGACGCGGACCCCGAAGTCGGCGGCGGCGCTGGCGATGTCGCAGGTGCCCGCCCTGGCGTACATGGCGCCGTTGCTGAACATGGCCTCGGCGGCGACGAGCACGGCGGTGGACTCCTGGAGGTTGGTGCGCAGGGCGCCGAGGTCCGACGAGTAGGTCACGGGGATACCGGCGGCGGCGAGCTTCTTGGCGTGGGCGAGGCCGACGCGCTCAAAGGGGTCGTCGACGAGGATCACCTTGAACCTCTTGCCGTCGGACCGGGCCTTGAGGAGGGCCCGCTCGACGAGGTGGTGGTGGGCGTAGGTGAGGATGACGTCGTTGTTGGCGACCATGTCGGCGGCGGTGTTGACGATGACGAGGTCCGCGAGGGTGACGCGCTCGTGGATGAAGGTGTCGATGGACTCGGCGAGGTCCTTCTTGGCGTCCGAGTCGGCCACGTCAATGTCAATCTTGCCGATCTGGAGCTTCAGCCATCGGATGGCGTTGCCCATGGAGAAGCACATGGGCCGGCATGCTGTGAGGTAGACGATCTGCGGGTTGAGGACATGCGAGGTGAAATGGCGAGACAGGGTCGCGCCGTGGGGGGTTGTGTAGGAGTTGATGACCTGGACAAAGTGTGTGTGTTAGTTACCAGACAAAAAAAAGAATCAGAGAGCACCAATTTTTCTTTTTACCTTTTTGAAGGCCAGGAGAGTGGCCTCTAACCTCGTGATACTATCGCTTATAGCAAAAGTCGCCATCTGTTGCCCCAGCGTCAGAACAATCGGATGGACGTCCTTGTCCGCATGTGTCATGCTAATCCTCTTGGCCATGGAGAGATGGCTAAAGCATTCGGGAACCGAAGGCTTCACCTCCTTGGGAGCCGACGGCGGCGCAGGTGCTCGAGCAGCTGCCTTGCTGTGCTGAGGTCCTACTCCTCCTGCTCCTCCTCCCTGCTGCCCATCCTGCTTCTGTTTTGGTTTGCCGCCCTTTGCGCCATCGGCGGGAGCTGGCGCACTGGGAGCCTGTGGTGTTGTGACGACCTTTGCCTGTGCTCTCCGGGCCTGCTTTTCCTCCTGCTTCTTCTTTTTCAATTCGGCGCCCGAGAGTTTCTTTTCGCCTGGAGCGTCGGCTGCTGCGGGTGCTGCTGCTTGAGGTTTGCTCTTTTGTTCCTTTGCGGGTTTTTGGTCCTTCTTCTCCTGGGGGACTGTTGTTTGCTCCTTTGTTTCCACAGCCGCCTCGCCTGTGGGTGCAGGCTGTCCCGTTTCGGTCGCCATGGAATTTTGCGATTAAGGTCGTACGTCCGAGACCCCAGAGTTGTCGTCAATGGAGGGTTGGAGGGGAAAAGGCAAGCAGCAGCGCCTTGGTGGTGATTCGGCCGAGAGTGCGACTTTGTGGCTTTTTAATGAATTAATAGAATTGACACTCTAGAATCCAGATCTCAAAGGATAAATGCTCCCTCCCAAGTCTACAGAAACAAGACGGTTTATCGTGAGCGAAATCAGTGCGGTTTGGCAGTCCAAAAGTTCAAGGTGGGCGGGCGCCTTTGAGTCACTGGCACTGGCACTATAAAATAATATGGAATGGAGTTTGTTTTGGTGGAAATGCCCCGCGCTAAGCCAAGATGTGTGTTTTGCAGGCGCTTCAGAACGACGACGAAATTTCAGTGTGACAAAGGATGAGCATACGATGAGGTGCAGTCATGACATGGTAAATATTGTATGCACATTGTCTGTCGTGAGTATGCGATTTTGATACAGCATCATATCTTGCTTGACGTTGGACATATTGGGCGAGCTACTACCAAATAAAAATAGAGTGGGCGCGCGACGAGCAGATCGCCAGGTCAAAGGCAACGGTGAAGCTACGTGTGCTACCAAATCTATGCTTGCATCTCGCAGGGCTTCAAGGGTGAGGCCAGCAAATATATTCTATAGATCATGCATCATGACAGAGGAACCCGACGAGGCTACAAAATTATTAGGCAGCCTCACACAATTGCCCAAGTCCAAGCCTTTTCTTGCTCTGACATAGAGACGCGTTCAAATCGAACAGCCTCGTGAGAAAGCGCCATCACATCCTTCTTCGCGTCAGCCCGTCAAGGACCAACCGCAATGAAAGACAAAATCCATCAAGGGAGAATTGAAGGGTTCCAAAAATTCCCTCACCGGCCGAAGCCAATGAGGAGTGGTCAGTGTATAGTTTTCAACTAGCAAAATTCCTCTCTCAGCTTATCGCTTCACGGAGAAGGAAAACGCCCGTGCACTTGGATGGAGAAGAAAGGAAGAAAAGAAGACTGAAATGGCGGGAGGGAGGACGGGGTTTTATACCTCTCTAGAGGCCTGCCCAGATCAGTAGCTTAGGTAATCCATCACACGTCCCTCAGGGTCCTCAGGCACGAGTGGGTAGGTGCTTTGGAGCGCCAGGCTAGTGCTACCTCTAGGCAACCACTGGGGCAGTCGCCAGCCGCAACTCAACAAAGTCAAAAAAAGGAGTCATGACAACATGAGTCGAATTAAAAAAGAGTGACCATGTTTATTTTAATTTTGAAGAATTTTTAATTTCTATTGGTCAATAATTTGATGCGCAAAGATCAAGGTACGGGGTAGGTACTTGTACCTTGAGCATGAAAGTCGCAAAGAGCCCACCAAGACGAGCATAGCATAATTCATGTTTTATATCACCTACAGGTTATACATATAATTCCCAAAGATTCACAATGTATGAGGTTTACATTAATTCAAGTAATGCAATGGGAATGTATAATGAATATTGAACAATGGTATTACGGCATACTCCAGAGTGCAAATGAAGAGGTGACTCAGTAAATAATTATACATGTAGGTTAATGACCCGACATCTGCGTTATCCACAGTCATGATATCTGCAGTCCACTTACAGAGTATGCCTTATCCAGACATTGTAGCTAGATCTTGCCCAAAAGTGCTTCAACAGTTCAAAGCAATCCTTCATAAAGGCTATTGATACTCGAAATGGTTCAAAATTGATTGGTCGGTTGTTCCCCAATTGATCCGTGGTACGTACATTTCAAGCCTTGCGAAACGCCTTGCGGTCGTCTCCAAATGCTTCCTTCGTGATGAGTCGACACAAGTAGGCAAACCCAACTCACAAACAACATCATCTGCCCCCTTTTACATTCACATTACACTTATCGATTGTCGTCTGTTTGCATCATTCGACATGAGTTACGCAAAAAGTCAAGGCGATGCTACCTCAACCAGTGGCTCCACGATATTCACCCCTTACACAAGTAGCCATGGCGACACGGCCACCGTCGATGGCGAGCTTTGGGATGGCCGCTGCTACGCCGTCCCCTGGCCTGGCGAGACGTTCATAATCATAGAAAAGGACACCGGGCGTGCCGTGACGCTCGCAAACGGCAGGCTCCGCCTACAGGAAATCCAAGACGACGGCAACGCCCAGTGCCACTGGCTCTGTGTCGAGGCCAACGGGTACTTTGGGTTCCTCAACACCAAGTCGGGCAAGTACCTGGGCCACAACGGAGAGCGGAACATGCGCGCGTCGGCCTCAGCCCTGCAGGACTGGGAGTATTTCACGCCGAGAAGGCATCCCAAGGGAGGCTATCAGCTTCTGATGCCCTACTACCACCACACGCTAAAAGTGATGACTGTTGCCAATGATGGTGTGACTCTTGTGAGGCAGCAGCATGGAACAGTGTTGTGGGAGTTTGTAAAGGTCTAAGGGGAACTGGTAGCAGGTGACATGTGAAGGATATTTGGAGGTTCGGGTTACTTACTGGAGTTGGATCAGTTATCCCATTAAATAATCAGGAAAACGTTGCCTCAGTTTCTTCATTTTTCCGTGTCATATGTCATGTTGAATGTTGTGTAAAGTCCATCATGGGAGCAGTATGGATAACTTTCCGTAGGCCTAAAGTGGTAAATTTCGCACTGTACAGGCGTCTAGTCTCACGGCAAGCAAGAAGAAAAGAAGAAGAAAAGAGCAGCAAGAAAATGAAAATGAATTTTAGTAGCCCCATCTCTAAAATACGTCATATGTCTTTAGTTTTTGACTCATTGTTACTTTTAGCTTGGACTGTTGATTTTATATTCGGCATTTGCCTCGGAGCATTCATGTTAGACAGTGCTAGTCGCAGCTGGAGAGCGTTGCCTTGAGATGGTGAATCAAAAACTATCGAAGGCGAACCTTTATCAACTTAGCATGTCGCTTGTACAGATTTAATTTTAGAATTACCAAAAAAGCATATTTGCACAATTATTTATCATGTCCAATTTAATTTCATGTTCATTTTCAGCGATTGTCAACTTGACTGTAAAAGCAATGCTGCGATGACGGTGTAAAGGGTAGGCACATGGTTTCCATGTAACTACGTACTCCAGCGCAGATTGAGTCACAACTCCAACGGCCCAACAGCACTGTAGCCATGATTCATCCAATGGTGGAGTCATTTATTATCAACACCAAGCTCTGAGCAACAGTCTCATCACATTTTAGAGCCTCAACACCAGCTTCTCTTCTCCTCCTCCCCCAAAAATATGTTGTTGTTCAAACGTGCATACTCTGCCCAAGTCGGCAGCAAAATACCGCAGGCCAAATTAAAATATGTCCCAACATCGGGCAAATATCCACAGGGCTTCAAGGTGTCGAGCGTCCTCGTAGGCATCAAGCCCGGCAACACGGAGAAGCGCGATCTCGCCCTGGTGACCTCGGATAGGTCGTGCTCTGCCGCCGCGGTCTTTACCAAGAACAAGTTCCAGGCTGCACCCGTTACCTTTAGCCGCAATAGGCTGCAGGAGTCTAATGAGGGACTGCGAAGCGTCATAGTGAACTCGGGCAATGCCAACGCCGTAACGGGCTGGCAGGGCCTCAAAGATGCTACGGATATGGCATTAATAACAGACTCGAATGCTGGCGCCCCGTACTCGACAATTGTAATGAGTACGGGTGTCATTGGACAAAGGTATGTGACGGACATTGGTCTAGTGCAACTATCTTCACCTATGACTAACATATCATCTCAGGCTGCCCATCACAAAGATGCTGCCCTTTATTCCCAAGGCATTCCAAAAGGCCGGCGAATCACACGATGACTGGCTCAACTGCGCCAAGGCCATCTGCACAACAGACACCTTTCCCAAGCTCATTTCGAAATCCTTCAGGCTGCCCTCCTCCCCTGATGTCGAGTACCAGATTACCGGCATGACCAAGGGAGCTGGCATGATGGCTCCGAACTTGGCCACTATGCTCACCATCCTGGCGACTGACGCACCTATTGCACCAAAGCTCATGAACCCCCTGCTCAAGTATGCCGTGGATCGCTCATTCAATGCTCTTACCATTGACGGTGATACATCGACCAATGATACTGTAGCCATTCTCGCCAACGGGGCTGCTGGCGGACACGAGGTCACTTCGGAGCAATCTGCAGATTACGCTGTCTTTAGGGATGCTTTGACAGATATTTCCGCTGACCTGGCCAAGTATCTCGTCCGGGATGGCGAGGGTGCCACCAAGTTTGTCACCATCCGTGTCGTCAACGCCGCAACAGAAGAGTCTGCCCGCGAAGTCGCCCGTTCCATTGCTCGCTCCCCCCTCGTCAAGACTGCACTCTACGGCAAGGACGCAAACTGGGGCCGTATCCTCTGCGCCGCCGGCTACGCACTCGTTTCCCCCCCTGGCCAGCCCGCCAACGATATCCCCGAGATCAACCCCGAAAGCACGAGTGTTTCCTTTATCCCTACGGATGGATCTACCGAGTTGAAATTGTTGGTGAATGGCGAGCCGGAGCAAGTCGATGAGTCTCGAGCAAGCGAGATTCTCGAAATGGAGGATCTGGAGATTTTGGTAAAATTGGGCACCGGAAAGGCGAGCACTGTGCACTGGACGTGCGATTTCAGCCATGAATATGTCACCATCAATGGTGACTACAGGACATAGGTATCTGAAAACCATATGAACATATAAGATGACTGTATATGAAAATGAGACGTTATAGACGGACTCTAATATACTTATCCAAAACGATTCTGTTTGATCTATATATATCCAACTTGAAATCAAGACAGCTTGACATATTCCCAAGTAAACAGATTGCCCAACTCCATTCCCCCAATTAGCCATTTATACCTATGCACTCAATGTTCCCTTTGTACTGGGCACTTCGCCCTCCTTGCCTTGTACCCTCGCCGATGCCATCTTGATCGCCACAGCCAGCGCTTTGAACGCACTCTCCGCTCTGTGGTGGTCATTGTCGCCTCGAAGACAATCGACATGCAACGTGAGACGTGCTGCTTGGGCGAAACTCTGAAGGCAGTGTGGAACCATCTCGGTGCTCAGCTGGCCGAGGAACTCGCGCCTGAGCCCAAGATCAACGACGCTGTATGGTCGGTTGGATAGATCGACGACGGCGCGCGAGAGGGCTTCATCCAGGGGTGCGTAGGCGAATCCGAAACGAGCGACGCCGGCGAGGGTGCCGAGGGCTGTGGCAAAGACGGTTCCCAGAGCGATGCAGCAGTCTTCTGCAGTGTGGTGGTCATCAACTAAACCGCCGACCAAAAGTGTCAGTAGTGATCCCCATCGTATGGTATAAAGTGAGGACAGACTGTGAAGGTCTCCTTGACAGTTCAAGGCCAAGCTCCAGCCTGCATGCTTGGACAGGGCATGGATCATGTGGTCCAAGAACCCAATGCCGGTATTAATGGAAATTATTTGTGATTTGGTCGTCTGGGATGCATGCGAGGACACGGCCTCGAGGAGTTTGGGGTGCGTGTCTGCAGGAAACTCGCCGCCGTCCAAGTTGATGGCGATTTGGATCTTGGTCTCGTTGGTATCGCGGGCGAGGGCCGCTGAACGAATGGCTAGTCCTGAACCTGGGCTCATTGTGATGCTGGGGATGAGGCGGATTGAGTATGTAAAAGAGTTTGATCAATTGAATAGATGCCCAAGTATGATGGTGATGGATAATTGGCAATCAATATTTTCCAAGTGGATGGTTGACTCGTGTAGGCTCCTGTATCGGACCTGAACTATAGTTGCATCGTCACTAAGATCAGTGCTACGTTGAGGGGTCGATGCACTGAAGCTACCCCGCTATTCTCTCAGTCCACCCCCTGTAGCTTCATCCCACTCCCTGAAGACAGCGCTAACAAGGGTTTGGGTTACGCGCCTTGAGATGGATCCATTGATCGCGCTGCATTCGGGCCAAACAACAAACGATAACAAACACCACCATCGGATTGGTGATTTTTTTGATGGGCATAAGCCAACTGTGCGATACAACATCCAATAATGCCACCATTCTGAAGGACTCTCCCTTATAATACACCCTCCCTTTTTGCTTTTGGTCTCTTTTCCCTTCTCTATTTATTACCCTAATGCTTTGGTCATGGAGAAATTTTTGAGAGATTGGAGGCAAGATGCCCTCAACAAGGCACAATACGAGTCGGCCATTTTCATAGGAGACAAACTGCTCGCCTTGACCAGTCAGTTCATGCAGTCCCTCGGCGCATCATACATGGCGACCTCCTCAAGCTGACAAGGCCAATGATGCAATCACAGATGATGACAATGATGCCTTTTGGCTGGCCCAAGTCCACTTCGCCACGGGGAACTACACTCGCGCTCAGGCATTCCTCTCCAAACAAGACCTCATCTCCCGCAACCCGGCCTGTCGCTACCTCGCCGGCCACTGTCTGATCAAGCAATCGCGCTTCGAGGAGGCCCTCATCGTCCTGGGCGAGCGCAATCCGACGCACCTCATATCCAATGGACCGAGTAACAAGCGGAAGGCTTCGGCCGCGCAACCGCGCAATGGACGGAAACGCGACGACGACGCCGTTGATGAGGAGGTGGCAACCCGACGGTTCGAGGCGGCTATGTGCTTCCTGAGGGGCATCTGCTACGCAAAGCAGAATGCCTTTGATCGGGCCAAGGAGTGCTACAAGGATGCCGTGCGGATTGATGTGCAGTGCTTCGAGGCCTTCCAGCAGCTGATGAAAAACTCGCTGCTGTCGCCGGACGAGGAGTGGCAATTCCTTGACAGCTTGAACTTTGACTCGATACACATACCGGGGGACCCGTCTTCGTCGTCGGAGGCGGCAGAGTTTACAAAGATGCTGTATACGACACGGCTATCCAAGTACAGGAATCCCGCCGCGTTCGAGACGGCCTACGACTCGCTGTCGACGCACTATCGATTGGCCGCTAACCCCGACCTACAGCTTGCTCGAGCCGACCTGCTATACACCCAGTGCCGATACCGAGATGCGTTGGCGATTACGAATGCGATCCTGGAGGACGACAAGTACAACTTTGCCATATACCCTGTTCACCTGGCGTGTCTCTACGAGCTCAAGATGAAGAACCTCCTCTTCCTGATAGCGCATGATCTTGCGGATAGCCATCCCGAGGAGCCCTGTACATGGCTGGCGGTTGGCATCTACTACTTTTCTATCGACAAGATTACAGAGGCGAGGCGGTATTTCAGCAAGGCTAGCATGATGGACGCTCACTTTGGGCCTGCGTGGATAGGATTTGCGCATACCTTTGCAGCAGAGGGGGAACATGATCAGGCCATCTCGGCGTATTCGACAGCTGCGCGTCTCTTCATGGGGACGCATCTACCACAAATATTCCTGGGGATGCAGAACCATGCGTTGAATAATATGACTATTGCGGAGGAATTTCTCAAGACTGCGTACGGGCTATGCAAAACAGATCCATTACTCCTGAATGAGATGGGCATTGTAAAGTATCATCAGGACAAGCCGAAGGAGGCTATCCAGTATTTTACAGCTGCTCTCAAGGTAGCAGACGAAAATGATAGCGAACCGACGGCATGGCTTGCAGCACGAACGAATCTCGGGCATGCTTTCCGACGGCTACGGCATTTCAACAGGGCATTGGCTGAGTTTGACGAGGTCTTGCGAGTGGGTGGAAAGGATGCAGCCATTTTTAGTGCAAAGGGCTTGATCTTGATGGAGCAAAGCCGTCCCGAGGAAGCAGTCACCGCCCTCCACGAGGCCCTGGCCATTCATCCGCAAGACAGCATCGCGACCGAGCTCCTGAACAAGGCGTTGGAAGAGACGGCGCTGATGGACGGTGCGGTGGAAGAAGAGGCGGAAGACTTGGCGGATTTCGAGCATCACCTAGATCAGAAGAAGGCTGAGGCGGGGCGAAAGGTCAATGGGCATAAAGCTGGTCGAGGCATGCTGGACAAGGGAAAGGGGAGGGTGCGCAGGAGAAGGACGATGTTGCAGGATGAGGACGAGGAGAATGCGGAGGCGGCGATGGAAATGATTGATGATGAGCCCTAGGGGGAATGAGTTCTCAGGGGCGGTGGTTTATATCTAAAGACGAGAGACGGGATGGGATTTGGGTCATGACGGCGTTTTGGCTGGTATTGATTGTCATGCTTGGGAATTGGAAGTTGATTGAAATTGGTATGATAGTGTTAGTAGTATCGGGTTGTAGATGGGGGAATGATATCCTGTAACGTTTTACGGCTCGTGACTGTTTGAAGCTGGCTATTATTGTATTGTATGATTGGTGTTCAATATGGGATGATGATGGGATGAGTTTGAGGGTGAGGCTACATCCCACCATACGACAATCACATCGCCCCATGTCACCACCACCACCACCCTCCCGCCATCCTTCAAACAATATGACGACGGACTCCCAACACCTTCGGAACCGAGACCCGAAGATGCAACGTCAATCAACAACACCACCCACGTTTATTATTCATCACTCCCCGTTGGGTGGAGACAAAAAGCCTGTACAATGGTTTCGTCATACCTGTTTAAGGGTAGCTCCAGGCGGGTTTTTTTCAATTAGAACCAACAAGCAAGCAAAAGTTTCGCCTTTTTCGGGATTTCCTCAACTGAGACAAACTGACGAAAACGCGAGTCCGAGATTACGAAGCCGAGGGAATTTGGGAATATCTATTGTGTCACACCCTCCCTCATCCTCTCCCCCTCTTACACATCAATTCCGGTTTAGAATTACCATCATCATATAGATATACAAATCCGTCATTATTTTGGATACATATCTATACTGCATAAGGGCCAACCAGAAAGCTACACCACATATTACAAGTCAAACTCGCAAACTACAGCATACACAGAGCAATTCTACAAACAATTCTACAAGCAGTTCTACAAGCAGTAATAAGAGCAATTCATACAAAAACCATCAAAATGAGCTTCTTCCCCCCCTCCGAGTACGCAGAAGACCAACCCTTCGCCCACGCCATCGCAATCTCCCACGTCCTCTCCCGCGCCCTCACAACCGGCTCCCTCCTCGGCCTGGCTCTCACCCCCCTCCGCAGTGCCTTTCCCCGTCTGCGTCCTTCCACCACTTCTGCTTCTACCACTGTCAATGCCAATGCCAAAACAACCCCCAAAGGCGCAACAACATCAGGCCCCCACTCCCTCATCGACAGATTCCTGCTCAACTCCTCCGACGTCAGCCTGCTCGCCCTCGGCGCCACAAGCATCGGCTTCGTGGTCAAGATGTGGGGCAAAGAACTCATAGAGTGGCAGGACAAGAGCTGGTTCCTGAGAAACACCCCCGTCGTGGCGCAGATGGATGACTGGACGTACGCCGGCATGGTGGGCGGTGCGTTGGCTGCCGTGGTGGCGGGGAAGGTGAGCAGCAAGAGTCTTGGGTGGAGGGGGTTGGTGGGTGCTGTTGGTATTGGGAGCATTTGGGGCACGGCCGTGTTTTTTGCTTGGAAGAGTATCACGGGATGGGAGGATTTTTAATCATGTGTGAAAGAGATGGAATTGCAAAGACAAGTGCGGGACATTAGAGATAGAGACCAAAGGATAAATCATCGTCAATCATGTATATATAGAAAAATGTCTATCTTAGAACTAAAACAACAAGGTATAATCTCATCCATCGCTCATACAAGTCTATACCGCGACATATATCGTGTATCTCTTCTACCCCCCTTCTATTCGTCTACAACTTGGCTTGTGGCTCAGCATAGTCTTCAATCTTCTGGAATCGGTAGAAGAAATCCAAACTCTGAGGGTTCAACAACGTTCCGCTCGGCTTAATAGTCTTGCCCGAGATAATATGCTTCACAGGCAGCTCAACCTTTTTGCCATTGACAGTTACCTGAATGTCATATTAGTCTCACATCAGGTAAAGGAGAGAAAAAGAAAAAGAAAAAGAAAAAGAATTGGGCAACTTACCGGAACTTCGGGCATCTCAAAGATGTGTCTCGGCACATGTCGCTTCGTCAGCTCCTTGGCAATCGCCTTTCTGATCCTGGCGACCAGCGCCTTGTCCAGAGGGACGCCCTGCTTCATAAACAAAAACAGCACAACCTTTTCGTCATTGTCCTTTGGCCTCCTCTGGCCTACGCACAAACTCTCCGCAATTTCAACCGAGAACAGCCTCTCCAGCACGCCATAAATCTCGGCACTGCCGAATCTCACACCACTGGGGTTTAGCACACCATCCGAACGACCGAGCATGATGACGGCCTTTGACAGTGGGTGTATGGCGCAGAAATCACCCTGAGCCCATACTCCCTTGTAGCGCGCAAAGTAAGCGCTGTGGTATTTGGGTCCAGGAGAAGGTCCGGTGCCGTCGTTCCAAAGACAAACCGGAATGTTGGGAATGGCAGCCGTACAAACGAGGTCACCAGGAGCGCCGTCTGGGAGGGGCTTGCCAACACTGCCCTCGGCAAGGTCATGATCATAAACCTCGATGGGGACACCAACAACCTTTCCTTGAATGCCTCCGACATAAATAGGATCGAGTTCGTTTTCCAAGGCCAATGCGCCCGCCTGTTAGTCATGTTAGTACAACTTACTCCTCCTGAAGAGGATACACGGAAAACTTACAAGATCTGTTCCTCCAGTCATGTTGCCCAACTGAACGTGCTTGGGGAACCCCACGTCATAGAACCACTCAATCAACTGATCTGGCAACACCATGCCTGTACATATAACACGTTTCAAGCTGCCGAGGTTGAATGAGTCGCGGGGCAAAATCTTAGCTTTGCTGACCTCTGTCAACCATCTGGGACTGATGCCCAGAATGGTAGCTCGTTGTTCCTCCACGATGCGCAAGAGGACTGTCCAATCCGGGACCATCGGTGAGCCATCATAAAAGATGGCACGTCCGCCTCCAAGCATATGCCCGACGTTGGAGAGGTACATGATCCAGCCAGTGGTGGTGAATTGCAGACCTACATCGTCAGGGCCAGCGCTACGGTGCAAGACGGAGTCTCTGGCCCAGGATACGAGAACACCACCCACGCAGTGGACGATGGCTTTGGGGATACCCGTTGTGCCGGATGAGTAAAAGATCAAAAAGGGTGCTCCAAAGTCGGTTCTTGTAAAGGCTGGCACAGGCAGCTTGTCAGCGCCCTCAAGGAACGTTTCTAGTCTCTCGGTCTTGGCGATGCTTGAGGTATCATAAGGAGTGCCAAAGCGCTGATTAATGATAAAAGCTTGCAACTGATCGCATCCCTTCATTCCTTCCAGCATGCCCTTAATCTTGTCTCTCAAATCAAGGACCTGGCCATTGTACAGAGCTCCATCATCGAAGAAGACAAACTGTTCTTGTTAGTCAAGTTCACCGCGAAAAAGATCAGTATTCTTCCCACCTTTGGGTTGACTTGGACAGCCCTCTGGAGCAATCCTCCGACGCCCATGTCGGTAGAGCTGGTGCTGAAGAGACCGCCCAGCCAGGTGGTTGCCAGCTGCACGGTCAACATGCGATATGAATTGCCTCCGACCATGACGACGCGATCCCCCTCCTTGATACCCTTTGCTTTCAGGACAGCGGCCAGCTTGGCCGTGTCTCTGCGCAGCTCCCCCCAGGTAACGTGTCTAACATCTACGTTGCCATCACGAATCTCGGTGACGGCAGTCTTGTAATCCTCCTTGAAGCGTGTAGACCGCTCGTCGGTTTTTCCATCTTTGGCGCGGGTGTAGAGCATATTCTCAGCCCAGTTCAGGCGCACACCATCGAACCATTTTGGCAGGTCCGAGATGGGTATGGACTCGTCAACGACCTGAGCGTAGGTGCCCTCATAGATGAAAGGGACTTGATCCCAGAGTTGTCCATAGAAACTGGCGCGGTTTGCAACAGACCAATTGTACACGTCAGTAAAGGTCTGGGCGTGTCAGTCAGCAATTCAGTCATTCAGTCGATCGCTCAATCAGGGGGGTTTTTTTTTGTATGCAAGGAGTATGAGCTGAATTTACCTGGAGATTGAGGCCGTTGATTCTGTTGGTCTCCTGCATAAACTTGTACATGGCAGTGCTCTTGGGATCAGAGTGCTCCCATACTTTTCTGGGCATCACATCGTACGACTCCATGATGAAGGTTGTGGATTAGATGGTGCTGGTTATTGAAATTGAGGGCTGGCTGTATGTTAATAAGACAAAGAGGTTTCTACGTCTGTCTAGCTGATCAACGCCCAAGACCCGGATACGAGATGGATTGCATAAAAATGAAGATGAGAGAGAAGAGGATGAAGGAACGAGGAAGTTGATTTGAAATGTTTAGATTTATAGGATTGAGAGGAAAGGGAGGAGAGAAAAAGGGCATGCTACCCCGGTTTCGTCTCGGTTGGACCTGACAAAGCTGACTTATAGAATGTATCGGCAATATGATAATAAGGTAAGGTGCACCCTGTGCTCGTATCTAGTGTCCATCGCCCCCAGCTCCTTCCTCCCTCCAGGCAAGAGAAAAATGAGGAATCCGGGGAAGCTGCTGCCAAGATGCAGTCAGTGCGGAGGGATCGTCCAATGAGAGAGGGCCCTCAACAAAATTAATCTCGACATTTTACCATGGTAATATGGATCATGTATGTACCTACGGCTATGTGGCAAGGTATACGTATACATGCAAAACCGGACATGGGTCCCTATAGTCGATTGACGGAGCGATACCGCCTATTGTTTTGCGCCCTTACGGGGCGGCTACAACCCACTGTACCCCTTCTTCTTCGGCAATTTGGGGCAGCTGGGGAAAAACAACCTCGGAAGGAAGTGGGGCTAGCATCACTCGCTCCTTCTTCTCCGCATTCTCGTTGCGTTGCGTTGCCCCGCTTACAGAATTGGCGGGCGGCCCTCTTCCGATCCTCTTCCGAAGAGCCTCTCTGTCTGACGTTTCCCTATCTCTCACACACAACCCAGTCGAATCCACAATCTCCACAGGCCGGGCTTCAGATCAACCCTGCTTTGGATGCAACCTGAATAGCCTCCATAAGACAGCTGACACCCACCGTGGCCCCTCAGCTGTCACTGACACCAGAAACCCCGGTTCAATGGGTTTCATCACACCCTGTAGTCTATGCCTGCACAGCTCAAGCGTCATCTTTAACCATGAACTTGACGGATCTTCCCATCGACATCCTTCTCTTATTACCGTCTCATCTCCATAATGTTGAAGACTTTGCCAGCGTATCCTCTTCGTGCCGTCTGCTCCGCTCTCTATATGCAAAGACCCCACCAGAGTTGATACTGCAACTGGCCGCGGCATCAACCTCGACAGTCTTCTCCCCTTCCCCACACTTTCTCGTCGCCGCAACAGCTCGCCAACTGGGCGAATGGGCATTGCAAAATGATCATAACCTCCAAGTCTTGGAAGCCTCGTTTCAGGGGGGCATAGATGGCGTCTACCAGCTTTGCCTCAAACATACTTCCTTGTCCATGGAGAGGATCCGTGAATTACATCTTGCCCGTTCCAATATCGTGAATCCCCTCACTGATCTGATGGAGCCCATTATTCAAAGGGAGTGGCGCCCGCTGCTCGATCTTTTTACCCGGCGCAGAAGGATTCCCGACACGCTCGCGGTACGCTCAGCCTCTGAGCGTGCCGCTTATCAATTCATCATCGTGGGCGAACTATTCTCCAACAGCGTTATAACCATTCTGGACCCTTCAAGCACGTCGCCAAGAATTAACTTGATGACAAGACTAGAGTTTATCAAATACTGCATCCCAGACGGGTCATGTCTCGCTACCAGAGGCGGACCCGTCGTCCAAGCACTTGGCCCATACGCTTCAGACAAATTTTCCCAGACTTGGGATCAGATTTACCTACACAACGTCCTGATTTTCTCTGGCTGGACTGAGCGCTTGATGCAAGCCTTGCCCGCCACCGGTCCTATTTTCACCCAGTCTTGGCGTGAAAACTTGTGGACGGACGCTCTCCTGTGCCAGGGCTTTGACGCTGCAGAGCTGCTCATCCAACGAGACGGCATTTCACCTCAAGCCCTGAACAGGCTTCTCAAGGTCAGACAGCAGATTGCCATGCTAGATGATAGATGGAAGCCGCCTGGGCACTATGGACTCGTGGGAAGCCATTTCAATTTGTCAGATATGCCAAATTTGACGAGCGAGATGGAGGCTTGGAGAATATGCGCTCGCTTAAGAAGGCAGCAGATTAGAGGTTGACTTATCTGAAATACATCTCATACTCTAAAGCGAATGCAGGCTCTGGTATGGCTACGAGAATGGAGGATATATCCAAACCAAGGGGATAGGCACTGTTTGACTTCCAACAACTGGGAAGTAAATAGGCCTCGCACATTTAAGCACTTGAGCTTTCAACCCCGACATTTAATTATACATATTAGGAGAGCATAAGAGGCTCGTAATAATCCGTTCTATAGACGCCATGATTTCCGGCTTTGAAGGAGCTGCGACGGTTATATCCCCTGGCGACGTCATACCCCTATACAAAAATTCATTATAATGCCGTCATACTCCCCAAATATACATAATATAGTACGAGGAAACTAGGAGTTAGAATAGTTCGACTAAACAAGCTGTCTTTCCAACTCTAAATAATCTTCTCCTTTTAGTTGTGCAAGCTGTACGCAGAATCCGAATACGTATATCTCAAGCTCAGTAGGTAAGGAGCAGCATAATGCAAAACATTATTCTAAAAGAAAGGCCCGCATGTATCTATAAAAGCTGCGATTGTATAATACTGCTCCTTTTTTCTTTCTTTGTTACTCTCTATTATATAAAAGTACATGCATCTTTTCTATTACATCAACTAATCAAGATGCATAGTCTGAACAACCATGGTACCACTAAAGCTAGGTCTATATGACAAAATAATTACACACTTCCACACTCCCTCCATACCGTCATCTCAATCTGAACATCTGAAACACGTCGTTCTTGTCCGGCTGGTCTTCTTCGGCCAATTCACCCTCGCACTCTAACAGCCGTTTTGCCGAGGCTAAATCCCCCACTCTAATCACCACCCCCGGACGCAAGTAAGCACCCACACCCTCTCGATACATCAAGACCAATGCCACCCAACCACAATCATTAATCACGTTGGAGCAGTTCATATACTTGAACAATACCATTAACATTTATCTGGCAACCGTCGTCTACGTTGCTCGCCACTTAGGTAGAGTAGGTGTCTTCGTCTTCAGGTAGATCCCTGTTTTCCTATCATCATAAAATCTAGGTCTCTGAATACCCATCCCTGATATCCTCGCGTAATAAGAAGAAAAAATACAAACAAGAAAAGAAGACGTAATTATAAAAAAAAACAAGTATACAAATACACCTCACACCTTCTTCCCATCCTGAAACGCCTTGCTAAGAAAGAAAAAGAGAAGCATCATGTTTTCAGTTCCTTTGTCCTGCGCCAGATATTCATCTATTGCATATCCCCGATTTTCTCTCCCCGTTCCCCCCCTTATTAAAATCTCCCAACGAAAAAAAAAGGTACTTGCTTTACAAGTATGGCATCCACAACGCATCGCACTGCGCCAGGTTCATCGGATTCACGGCCTTGGCGATGGCGTCGATGACTGTCTGGTTCGCAGGCAGGTTCCCAGATGGGTTATGGGCCAGGCTAACCGCCCTTTTCACTATCGAGTCACTATTGACCTGCACCGAGTCGCGGAGTTGAGCCTCGCTAATCACGGTTCGGTGGTTGCTCGTGAGCCAGAAGATCATCTCATCTCGCACGAACAACGTCAGAGCGTGCTCCAGCTCTTGTTCGGGCTCGGTCAAGCACCTTGCAATGGCCATCACCGAGCAGGCGAAAATGCCCTCCATTGCCAGAGGACCCATCAGTGTTTGCAGGTTCGGCGTCAAGCGGAATGGCACCGGCTCTGGGTTATGGAAGAACGGCTTCGCAGCGCTCATGAACGACATCAGTTCGGCTCCCCATATATTGCCTGATCCCCGTGCGATATTCATCTTCGCCGGGTATCGGTTGTGCATGTACAAAATGTACGTCATAAAGGTGAGCGCAGACAACTGATACGAGAATTGTCGTCGGAAGAGCCAAAACTCTGCAAATTGTGGGAACACCTGCTGGAAGTATTCCAACGCAACCGTAGACGGTACCCACTTCTCTTGGATGGCATTGAATACCTCCAATCTTGCCGTCGGATTAAGTTCAACCTTGTTCTGTGATTTCTGATTAGCAATCGCGCCTACAGTGGCTATCCGATTATCCAGATAACTTACCTGACCACCCTTTGACTCAAGAACGCCACGTATTTTCTCCAACGTAAACAGCACCGGCTCATCCTTGGACATGCCCATTCGCCTGCAATGATCTTCGTAAACGCCGTGCAGTGTAATATACGAGGTATCCTCTTGCACAATTCGTATATGTGGAGCTAGGGGTACCATTAATGGCAAAGTAAATTGCAAATCTCGGCGTCGGCTCTCCTTCTTTCGGCTCAGCGTTTGGTTAAGATGTCGGAAAAGTTGCAAGATCCTCTCTTCACGTCGGCAGTGGCGAGCGGCAGGGTGTTGCACGGCCCATGAGTGGACGCTACCGTCATGACCACGCATCTTTAATCTGCGGTAGGAGGCATTGATGGAGCGTACCAAGTCAACATTGGGCAGGAATCGTTCGATTCGAATGAAATCCTGATTCTTGTCCTTGTGCTGGAGGTACTGTCCGGGAATTTCCACCTCATCAAACTTCTGGTAACGGAATTCACTCAGATGAGGCGAGAAGGCCTCCAGGGGTGCGTGCCCAACACGGCGGTCGAGCTTCTCTTCAAACTTGGTCCTCCAGCGCCTCAACTTGTGGATGTATTCATACATGGTGGGCTTTACCTTGACAAAGTCTTCATCAAAGGACGCCTTAATGTGCGTTGGCAATATGGTTTCCGCAAATCGAGTAATGTTCGTTTCCGTAGCAGGTGGGAGTTTGACGCTCTTAGCGAATGAAGCAGGCGTACGGCTGACGTAGGTCAGGGCATCGTTGAGAAGAGCGACAATGAGACGATACGCATCTTCATCTGGTGGACACTTGAAGTGCTTTTGAATTTGATCCACCATTGTCTCCATGGACAAGGCCAGCAAGGGAAACGCCGTCTTCAGAACTGACATTATTTCCTCTGTGAGCTCCCATGGAGGCCTCTTCTGGTTCTGTCCGGCTTGCTGTTCCTGTCCTTGGCCAGTAGCCGTCGTAGCGGATACCGCTCCATTTGTTTCAGCACCCTCAGTCTTGACTTGTGTGCCGTCCCCTCCGGCGGCAGTTCCCGGCCGCGATGCACCGCCTTCCACCTTGGTAACTTCTTGCTTCAGTTGAGATGGCGAAGCGTTGGGCTTTCCGTTAGCTGCTCCCGCCTGAGCTCGCAGGCGTGCCTTTTCCTTGGCCTCTTGATTCTTCTTGATAGCAACCATGTCCTCTCTCTTGGTTCGCAGTTCAAAGTACAGTGCTTGAGGGTAAGACTTGGCAATGGTGAGTAGAATCTGGTAAACACGCGGTGCTTCTTTGTGGCCCAGTCCGGTAAGCAACTGAGGGATGAAGGTAATCCAGTACCATGTAGGGGTCTCGCCCTTGAAATCATCGAATCCCTTGGCAATGGATCCCTGAGCATCATCCAAACTGAGGAGCCAGAGAATGCGTGCCAAAAGCTTTCGAGACTTCGCGCTCTTGTAGCTGCCCGCCGCTTGCAAGTAGGATGTAAGTGCCTGTCTTGCAGAGTTGACGTCCGCCGGATCAGCCTTGAACTTGCGATCGTTGAAGTAACCCCATTCTGCCCAGGCCTTGGCTGCACCGATGTCAAAATACAACGCGGTGCCATACGCCGAGTCAGCCTCGTCCTTCTGCTTAAGTTTCTCAAGGAACATGCCCTTGAGAGTGTAGAATTCGGCTTTCTGCTGCGGGTTAAAGTAGTTTAGATTGGTGTTGTTGATGACATCTAATCCACTTGTCAACTCCTCGGGGTTTTCGTAGTGGCATCTGGCTTGCTCCCGAAGTTTCAAAAAGGCCTCTTGAATCTCAATGTTCGGGAGCGTGTAAATGCGACTGAGTTGACTGATGCAAACCTCTGGTAAGTTGTGCTTGCGGGCGACATGAGCGAACCTGTTTATTATCCAAGCCGTCTCATGGTAGCCGCGGTAAGCAAACGAGGAGGCACCGCCCGCGTTCTGCTGGCCTTGTTGAGGTAGTAGTTGAAGGTATGTTTGGTTGATGAGATTGAAAATGTGTTGCCTCCATGTAACCAAGTCTTGCCAAGCAGTAATGTCATCCCAGATGTTCGGTAAACGATCACGCCAAGCTCCCAGGAGGAGCTTCAGCTCGCCGGATTTGACGTCAAGATTAGACGCGTTTGTGTTTGCCAAACTCTGACAGATGACACTAGCATCGTGTAACTCTACGAGCTGTTGGAAGTTTTGAAGAAGGGGGATATGGGCATTGGTCAATCTAACCGGCAGCTGGTGCCACTTTCGAATGGACAGTTGGATTGCCTCATCACAGACGCGCGCAAAGTCGTTCGCCGGCTCTTGCTGGTTGTGAAATTTGAGGAGGGACATGAACGCTTGGAAGAAGGCTCGGCGCGGCGTGGGGGCATCCATGACACCCTTGATGATATTGTCAAGCGCCTCTCGGTGTTGCTCGTCTTGCCACATTTCTGTATTCCTCCAAGCACATTCAAGCAGTAGATCCTGGAAGTTTTCGTGCTTAGCAAAGTCCTGTAGAATCTCCCACTGTTGCAACTTCTGCGCGCAAAGAACCCAATGATCTTCCCAGAGCATGTATTCGGCTTGTGAGAACGGAATGACACCAGTTCTAGCCTTGATCTGGGCGTTCTCATAAAGCTTCTGGGCCTTGTCCCACATTCCATTTTGTTCATAGGAGAGACCTGCGTTGGTCTCGACGAATTGGCATCGGCGTCTCCAAGTGCCGTAAAACAAGTCATCCTCTTGGAGAGAAGCGTACAAATCGACGAGAGCGTCCAAATTGCTTTCACGAACTGTAGCTGACTCGTTTCCTGGCTTGATGGCGGCATTTTCCAACTGCACAAGCGCTGTGTACCAGGCATCATACGTTTTGGCCTCGAATTTCAGAACATGTGGTGGAAGCTTGCATTCGGGCCATGTCTTGGCGGCACCCTCGACCAATGACTGAACCACATTGGGACGTTTATCAATCTGGCGACTATGATAGTCTTTGGTTAACAAAGACACCATTCCACGTTCTATGTCCGGTCGCTCGTCTCGAACTGTTGAAGACCAGTAGATAGGGAACGCAGTCACCCAAAGTTGGTGAGCCAACTGATTATCAATGTGTTGCAACTGCATCAGTGGTTCAATCAGGTCTCGGATTTTGACATCTCCAAGTTCGGTCATGAATCGACGGTGACTTGACATTAGAGCTTCATACTTGTCATCTGACATCAGGGCGGGTTCCCTGTTATCCTTGTCCTTGGGATACACCGTAGCCAGCTGAGATGGAGGAGTGAGTTTGACATCATCTGAATGAAGCTGAATATTGGTGTTCATCTCCACCGCCCCCAATAGAAGCTGGTTGGCTTGGGCAAGCCAGTAGGAGTCGGCAAGCGTGTCCCAATTTTGTGATGTTAGAATATACGACAGCCGGATACTGGCTGTCTTGGATAAACTCTTGTCAAATATCGCCATGAATCGATTGCGCATCTCCACGTCGATTGCTCTTGTGCCAATAAGGAAAGCATGCTCCATGCGGACGGTAAGCTCAGTGCGAGTAATTTTCGGGTCTTCATAAATGCGAATCACGAGTTCCAAGAACTTGGTCAGCATAGTTGGATCTTGCCTGTGCTCAAAGGAAAGCATCTTATGAAGGACCGCTGTCTTCTCCTTAAGAGTTGGCCAAGTTCCTTCTGATCGGAATACCCAACCTTCAACCATGCCGAGGATTTCTGTGCACAACTCTATGTGCATAGATTTCTCGACAAGCGTAGCTAAGACGCTCAAGAACGGCCGTCGATTGTCACCCAATGTTTCCATTCGTAACGCCACGACTTGAATTTCCTTGATCATCAGCTTGGTCTGCATTTCAAGCTCATACGGAGACAGCTCGCCGGAAGTACCATTGGCCTCCTGGGTCCGCTGGTTCATGCCCACCGCTTGACTCGCCAAAGCATTATAGTGCTGGACGTGCTCTCGGGCGTGCTTGCTCTGCAAGGCCTTCATGAGGGACTGGATGTGTTGATCAATGATGGCAGGCTTGCGGTTACCGAGAGACCACAAGATGTTAACGCCAGAGACATAGGCGTTGTTGTTCATCTGCTCTGTTGCTATTTGTGACAGATAGGCAACAATCTCGGACGTCTGAACTTCCGTTTCACCATCAGCATCCGCATCTTCCATCGGCGTATCCTCTGGTACAGCATCGAGCACACGTCTGACGGTAGATTTGAGATCTCGGCCCTCGTCGTACTGGGCATCAGATAGATGCAAACAATCTTGGATCTCAGGATTTTCCGACTTGAGACACTTCTCCAATACCTTTTGGATCGCGGGGATGTTCTTCTGTATCCATTCATCCGACTTGAAATTGAGAATGATACGAACTACCTGCAAAGTGTTGATAATATTGGTGAGAAATTTTTCATCATACTTCTCCTTATCTGATGGATCAGCATTGAGAATCCCTTGTGTCTTGTCACTGGCGAGAATAACGTCAGTAACATTAGGGAACAAATCGAGTTCTAGATCTCCCCAGCATTGGGGCTGAACCAAGTTGTAGAGGAGGGTCATGGCTTTCTTGCAAAGTTCTGTCGATTGAGGCGTTACAGGGAGTGTGCTTGAAGCTTGGTCTCTTGGCTTTGCCGAGGGCAGCTGGTAGCGCTCATTGAGCTGTGCAATGAATTCAATCAAGTATTTGATCATCTTCATTCTAAAAGGCGGCGGGATTTGAAACTCTGGTCGCTCCGCCAGTGCAGTCTGTCTCATCATTGGAGGCGAAGCGATAGGCTGATCGCCATCCAGCTTTCGCTTCTTTGAGCTAGGTGATTCCGACAGAGCGCGGTTCGTCAAGATCGGTGACTTTCTCCCTTCAATACGCCATTGCTCCCAGGTCCATATTAGCCACATCATATTAAGGGCTAATTTCTTGCTCTCATGGGACGGATTTGGCGGAGTTGCAACCTTTCTCAGTGACGCAATGAGCAAAGGAGCATACCTATCCCGCGCTTCATAGAAGAGCTCCGGATGACGGACGAGGAAATGGAAAATACTTGTCATTTGCTGCACATTTTGTCCCTCGTCGGCAAGGATACGACGGGGGGCCACTGCCCAAGGAGCGTTCCGCTCATTAGGTCCGGTACCGCAGCGCTTAGGCAAAACAGGTGCAATGAGCTCAAGAGCCTGTGTCACCAAGGTACGCCCCTCATTCTGGTTTGTCTTTAGAAGAGAGAGATAAACCTGCGTAACAATCTTGGGAGGCGTTTCGTAATGTGCAATAAAGTATCCAATCACCACATAAGCAGCATGCTTATTAATGACATCGTCAAGGCGGATGAAGGTCCAACCGAATTTAATGATATCCTTGCGAGCCTCTTGAAGTGTGGTGTGATAGTATTTGACAAGCATTGCCGACAGTTGCAGCACTTCGAAGCGGGTATGATCAATGCCAGGCAATACCGAATCATCGGGAGCCATCTCAGGGTGAACTTTCCATATCCTGCTACTAACAGCATCAATTACGGATCGATCCATTAACCTCTGGGTCCTGCTCTGCTCAGGCTGGTTCCAGTGGCGCATGACATCCATGGCAACGATGGGATTGACAATGTAATGGAGCAAGAAATACTTGGTCTTGTTTGAAGCAGCCTTGCCAGAGTAAGTATCCAAGCAACGCAAAAACATCGTCTTCCAAAACTCCATCGAGTCGCTACAGATGATCTTCTCATAAATAAAAGAGAAGAGAGCTTGAGTAGAGCGAAGGTCTTCGGCGGTCACAGATTCAATCAAACCGAAGAGGGCATCCACGTCCCTGGGCGACCTTTCGAGTGATTTGACGAGAATATTCATCAATTGTTCAGTCGCTTGATATGCGGGTAGCCGAAGGTGAGGGAGAAGATCATAGGTTCGAATGCTAATCTCCAAATCTTTGCCAAGCGTCTTCAACCAGGCAATGTTGTCTCTCTTATCCATCCAACCAGTAGAGGCTGGAAAACTGCTAATGGCATCAAAGATATGGACAGTGTTAATAACTGCAACAAACTTCTTATCATTATTTAGCCCGATGATCTCGTTGCACTTGCTGACCAATGCATCCAGATTTTCAGCAGCTGTCTCTCGCAGAGGACCGCTCTCGGGATGGAGGAGTACTTGAGCCAATAGTCGACCATACTTTAGGTCATCCAGTTTACCCAGCAAGTAGGTCCAGATTTCCTTAGGATAGCGGTTCAAGTAAAGGTACATTGGCAGACGGAATGGACTCTGATGAGTGCGTCGAAGCTTCTCTTCAAGCCCTAAGAAGCAGTCGATCAAGCGTTCTTTGAAAGCTTCCGCTGGAGCTGGCAATAGATGGAAGATGTTGAGAATAGCAGTGATGACCTTCATTTGAGGGTGCTGTTCAAAAAAGGTAAACGAAATTTGCTGCCAAGCACTAGGCTCTACGATGGAGTCTATCTGGTCGAGTAGACGAGCACCTATCTCAACCTTGAAGTAGCTAGTGAGTAGCTTCAAGAGCCGAGACAAGTTGTCCAACCCGTGAGTATTGAGTCTCTTGGGATCAGAGAGGCTTTGCAGTACGGGTCGTAGACCGCCTTGCAACAGATCCTTTGGCAGACGCCTATCAATAGCGAGAACAGACTTTAGAGCATCATTAGCAGCAGCTATTGTCGGTTTAGACTCTGAGTATAGGCACTTGAAGAAGACTGAAAGAATCTTTGCTTTGGTTTGAGGAGAATTAGCAAATTCTTCAAAGCTCATTGCCGTACTTAGAAGCTTAATGCAAGAAACACGCAAGTTGACAATGTGCTCATGTGTTCGAAACTCTGCGGGTTTATTTGCCAGCGACTCGTCATTGGCGTCAGCCAGTGCAAGTGATTCCATCAACAATCGATTCAGATTCTCATCAAATTTGACCCAGTCGTTCTTCAGACCCATGTGGTAGGTCATTGCATTGATGTAGCCAATCTGAATTGGAAAGGGAAGCGCACGTAGAGGCTTGGCATAGATGGGCTGCAGGAACCGGTCCTTGTAAGGCTCAACAAGCTCCCACACCTCACAGTTAGCAGCCTTTGCTATGAGCTCGAGTGAGTTCTTTGCGGTTTCTCTGACAAACTTGTTCATATGAGAAAGTTCATTGTTAAATTGCATACAGATCTGGGCAAGGCGGGGCTGCTTAGACGGCGCCTCACCAGGTTTCTGTTGAGCGGGAAGATAGTCCCCCTTGGTGATCTCCTTCGTGATGCGCTTAAGGAGAACCTCGAGACTCGTTTGGGCGAGACACCTTGTCTTTTCCGGCAGGTCAAGAGGCATGTCCTTGATCACATACATCAGAGCACGAATGAACTCGGTTTGCTTCGACGCCACCCAAGCATCACCAAAATCTAATTCGGTGAGAAGGAAATTGATGCCTAGACTGCCTCCGGTCTTGGTGAACCACTCTTCTTCGTAGCAGCTGTGACAAAAGGTGCTGCTAAGGTGGCTAAATAGGGGTAGACGACCGACGTTCTCCTCCGAGCCAAATATGATAGCTGTGCACTTGTACAGCTCGCGGATTGCACGCTGTGCCGCATCGCGAACATCCGGATGATCTGACGCTAGTGACTCGACAATGGCATCCGACAAGACACGAGTATCGATATGCAAAGGCCCTTCGCCTGCGTTCGGATCAAAGGAATTGGAGGCACGCTTCATGTCGACCAGAGATCGTCCAATCTCGACAAGTACGAAGTGTCTACATACATCCAGGAGGAATGCATCTGACTCGGCCTTCAAATCAGGAACAGACTGTGAGTACATGACTGCTTTGAGCAACTTCTTCACAATCCTATCCTGCTCGTCTTTCTTGGGGATTGATCTCTCGCGGTTGGACTTTTCAAACGTAGCAAAGTTGATGGCTCTGTTGCGAGCAAATATGTCCTGGGCTTGAAGGCGCACAATCCGAGGCAAATCGTCGGGAAGGTGATCGAAACCGATTCGCAGTTTAAGCTGGGCCTTGATGAAATGGAGAGACTGTTTCTTGTAGTAGTCATCAAACTGTCGGCTATGGTTGTTCTTATTGTTCCTAGGGACATCCATGAGCTTTTGAATGGCAAACTCAATGCCGATATCAGCCGGGAATGCCCTGTCCCTTTTCGAGCCAATGAGTCGTATGTCAAAGGTGGAAGGATCATCCGCATATGCTTTGTAGATGAGCGGCACGGCACCAGTCATAAACTTGCGGTTTCTTCCTCCAAGCTTACCCAGAATCCTCATAGTCGTATGGGCATGGAAGTGACTATAAGGATGAGGCTTCAGATGATCAAATAAGGCTGTCATGAGTTCATCGATGACGGGAGCCATAATGGGATCAAGATAGTCCGCTGTAAGGTTGTCAACACAGAGCTCCAGTGTTCGTAGCCCTTGACCGACGAGATCAGTTCCTGCTCGTAAAGCGACAACCAGTGGACGCATCAAAAAGCTCAAGTGCGGCAGCAAGTGGCTCAGTCGTGCCGGCACAGTGAGACAGAGTTCGACATACAAGTCTCGCTCTGATGGCTTTCGCGCAGCCATAAGAAGATTATTTAGAACATCCAGCAGCATTTCTAGCAGGGGTAGGATCTGCTTGTACAGCTGCTCGAATTTTCCTCCACCAATGCTACGGAACAATGACCGCAAGAGAAGGAAGTAGTTCATTGGTTCCTCCGCCTTAGTCGACAGCTCGATTGACTTGGTCACGATATTGACAACATGAGGTAGAAGAACTTGCTCGTTCTGACTAGCGAAGAGAGTCACCGCCATGAATGCTAACTTGAATAGTCGCAATAAGATTGAAGACTTCTTCACATCGGCCGAGCCCACCTCGTCAATCCGCTCCATGAGGAACTGGAGGAGCATACCACAAAAGCTAGGTGAGGTTGCCTCGCTCGCCAAGAAAAACTGTGGGATATGCAAAAGGGCTGTATGCTCAAAAACCATGTCGTAAAGGCGAGGAATTTCTTGTTGGAAGACTTCGTGGAATGTGGCCGGGTCGATGCAATGGAACACAGTAGCAAAAGTCTCCAAAAGGTCCTTTTCTTCTTTGCTGCTAGAAACCATATAGAAGTTCGCCATGTATTCAACGGGCGACATGTACTGGGATTCGGCCGCAGGCTTCTCGATTTCGTAGTACCTAAAAACATAGGCACCCTCTCGGAAAAGCTTCACGATGACTTTGACCTCCTCAGCTGTAAAGCCATACGAGACATCCTGCCAGTGAGGTGGCGCGTTCTGGGCATCAACGGGCGTGCCGATGTTGCAAGTTCTCAACTGGTAGAATGTGTTTTTGAGGCCATTCATGAGGTTTCTAAAAAGGAACTTATTGTCCACCACTGGATCGGCGCCCCTGTCACGAGGATTTGAGATTTTGATGGGGACGGCAGAGAAAATATCTGTCTCATCCCAGTCCGGAGGATTCTCCTTGTCTGCAAGATATGACTCTGTAGCGCCAGATTCCGCTTGCTGAAGATATAGCTTAGAAAGCTTGACGGCATTGGGATATTGCCGGTTCATGGCAGCGAATTTGTCTCCAATCGCATTCAAAATCATCATGAGATAGTGTCTAGCATCTACCTTATTGGGCAGCTTTGCAATACATTCAGCCATATTCAGAAGAAGTTTTGCGCTCATGGTCTGGAAGCTAGTCCCAGGGAAATTATCTTGAAGATTCTTGGTATAAACCTCCACTGTTTTGCGAATTTGCTCCGGCGAGAGTGAATCGCGGACGTGGTGAATCAGATCCGCGAGCATGCTGTAAGCCAGGGGCCGCATCGTCTCATAAACAGTCAACCCATCTCCAGTCAAGGTGCGCTCGTCCAGAAGCTCGTCAATCTTGGGCAAGAAAATTTTTCTAAAATTGTAGTTGATGATGTGTCGTATCGCAATGAGAAGCTCTTTTCTAGTACCGGACTTTTCTCGGGGGCAATCTTTAAGGAGTCGAATCACAATGTCGGGCAATGTTGGGAGGAAGTCGCTCAGCTGCCCAGAGTATTGGCGTAAGAGATAGGCCAGGAAACTCATGGTCTTGATCTGGGCGGTAATAAAATCGCCAAAGGCCGCCCTGTTTTTTACAGCAGGACTGACGCCCGTATGAATCTCGCCTCTTGCTGCTGCATCGGCATGTGCTTGTCGTTGAGCACTTGCTTGAAGTGACAAAAATTTCTTGATAAGCGGTACGAAAAGCTTGACATTGGCCTGGACTGTATTCCGGTATATCTGGAAGATCGAAACGACAATGATTGGGCACTCGGATAGGACTTTGAATGACTGCATGCCCTTGAGAAGTGGTCGATTTTGCTGCTGAGGATCCGCACCAAGCTCCGTTACTGATGTGACTGGCGATCCTGGTCGAGGAGATTGGAAGTTCGCCTGCGAGCTGCCAGGCGTAGAGGGAGCACCGGGCTGCGTGTTCGGGGCAAGAGGTGCGCTGTCCAGTTGCTCCTTGACAACCTTTTCCATCTGATCGAATAGTTCCTGAATTAAGACAAGAAACGCTTGAACTTTGCCTGCCAGTACTTTGTGTTGATGTCGCATAATATCCGAAGTTATCTTGACGCATAGAGCCGCATTATCCTCGTTATCGGATCGAACTAGTTGCATCAGTAAATCGACGACCTCTTCGGCGTAAGGCTCGAATGGTTCGGTTGGGGAGGGAGCAGTAGGGAGTCGGTGAAGAACCTCCAGGACGCAGTTTCGGAGTTTCTAAGAGATGGTATTAGTCGCAACGAGGCTTTCAAGCTCCCCCAGCATACATACCTGCTCCGGGGAGTTGCTTTGGAAGGTACATGGTCCGCGTAAGATGCCGATGAAAATGGGCATCAGTCGTTTCAAGAAAGGCGCATAGATCTGGCCGCTGGTATAGGCATCGAGACTGTCGCGCAAGGTAGTTGCGGCCTCTACCTTGAGCCTTGTATCTACAAATGAAAGTTGTGAGTGAGGCGCCCAACGATGGAAGCATGCGACGATGCATGGTGGGGGTCTGGGGAGAGCTATCCGGCTTTGGAGATTCATCATACCTAAGTCTGCGGTGCTGAGTCGCTTTACGACATCGTCAATAGTGGTCCCCGACATGACTGCATTATCGGCGTCCACAAGACGCTGCGCTTCCTTCCATTCGGGGGGAAGACGGCGAGATGGATCTCAGAAGTTGGATGGGATGGATTCGAGACTCGAGGTAGCTCGCGAACTTGTCGCGATCGTCTGCGCTGCTGCTGAAGTGGAATGCAAGCAGGAAATAAAAGGTCGAAACAGAAAAAAAGCTTCTCTAAAGTGGATTGCTGGCGTCGGCAATTATGTATTAGAACTCAAAGGGGTGGTGATGTAGTTGGAAATGCGAGCCTCTTGCCGACAGCCTTTGGTCTAGTTATTAACTGATAGACGTGGAAACCACTTCGCGTGTGAAATTTACAGAAACCACGAAACTGGGCATTGCTGCCGCCAAATCCAATGGCACTAGGAGCTGTATAAACGATGTTCCGGCGCTAGTGGAGAGCACACGCCCCCTGCCCCGGGTGTGGCTGAAAGACAAACCAAAGAAACAGGGACCTATCCGAAGTATCGCACGCATGATTGACAAAGTAAAAGTAGTGGAGGAAGTAAATTGTATGTTTAAAGTTACTATCGGAAGACTACGGTTCTATCCAGTAGTATTAAAGTAAACATTGGATGTAACTTTAAATCTCATACGTCCGTTAATAGGAGATTCCCTCGACTCTTCCTTTCAGCTACCCGCTTTAGGCCATTTTCGACTGATAAGCAATGTCACTGTTTATCTTATCTTATCAAGATCCAGGAACAGTTCTTGACAGGCAAGCCAATCTTGATCTTTAGTTAATAAATGTCACAGCCTTATGATATTAGGTTAGGTACAAAGTAAGGTTGTTCACGCACCTTTGCAACCCACTATCATTATCTCACAGCATCTCCTAACTTACACGATTCCGGCACCTTTTCTTCCAGTTTCGTCTTTCTGAGTAAACACTGCAGTGAATCAAGCTCCAAGGGTCTGTGTAACCCCACCAGTCTGTGCTTCGCGGGGGGCTACCCGCCTTGAGTTGTGATGAAAAGTCCTGACCTGGTCTACAGCTACACATAGTCCCAGTCTCAGCTGCCTACCCTATGCTTCGTCTACCTCTACCTGTCAACTTAACGAAACACCAGGACTAGTATTCTAAAATATAAAAAGAGCACAACCCTCCTCTTATTTATTTACATTCTTTTATGTAGCACAAGCACAATTTATCCTATTTTTACATCGGAAATATTAGCCAGTTTTAGAACAAACAAGATGAGTGGAGAATTCAGCGCATTCTTCTATGGTACACAGCAGATTCTGTTTGACGTTCACGATGAAGCAGTACTAACAACAAACTTATAGGCACTCTGGTAATTGATGGACTCGGAGTTGACATGATACAATTAAATCACTAACTGGCAGCAGATGGCCCCAGAGGTCTTCTACAGTGTATGCTACGGAAACAAAAACCCACCTAAAGTCATCTGCAATCTTCATACCTTCACTCCCGCCATGCTCGACAACTATTGTCGTCATCGAGTTCGTTATGCCGACTATCCTGGAATCATCGCAGAGGAAGGCCAAAAAGTGAGGGGCGTGTACATCACGGGCTTGACGTCCGCCAACGTGGGCAAGCTGGACTACTTTGAAGGAAGCGAGTACAAACGCATTACCGAAAAAGTTCGGTTGTTGATGAAGGAAGAAGACAAGGAGACCGAAGGTGAGATCAAGGAGACGTATGTCTATGTTTATGTCAAGGAGAATGAATTGGAGAAGCGCGAGTGGGACTTTGAGGAATTTCGTCGACAGAGGATGCGCTTATGGGTCCGCGAAAGTATGCTGACAACTGCTTTCCCCTCTATATATATGAACAAACCTGCTAACTTGTGTCCTTTAGACCCCGAGGAGATAAACGCTAATCTTTCTTGAGCCTCTTCTCCGAGCGCTTGTTATCAACACACAAGTGGTTGAATCTGGGGTTGAGCGACGGAGTTCAGGCGGCAGCATAGCAGTCTAGACAGTAGTGGATTCTTGATGCAAAGAGTAGCGTCTAAGGAGGCATGATATTGGCTTGTTGGTAGATTTTGAATGCATAGACTCCATTAAACATGAAAACAAACGAATAAAGACACTGACGTGGAGTTTGTGCGCAAGTTGTAGAAGCGCTGAGGGTTCGCTGCTCACTGACCGCTTAATCCAGTACAGCTACGAGATCCAGCTATTGGGTTGAGGTTCAGTTGCCTGTCTGCATGTTGGGTGCTAGGCACCGAGTGACGAATAGGGAAATAACACGATGCGTATTGTTGTTGGTTTGCAAACGGGCTTTTTTGGACAGTCCGCATTAATCATTGGGCACGTGTATGCGACTCGCTCAATGCGGATCTCGAAGTGTTGGTTGATGTGGTCTCTCAAACCTGCAGTGCTTGGCAAGGGAAAATTGAAGCACGACAATTAATATTCGGCTAAAATTCCGAAACATGCTGTGGATTCATCCATCGAGCATTTGCAGAATTAGATCGGGTGAATATCTGCATCTATGATGCCTAGAGGATTGTTCTCTTGATTCAAATGGAGCCATGGGGGCCAAGAAAGGGATGTCGAGTGTGAGTAAATAGAAACCACAAAACATCCGACGAGGTTGCAACGAGTCAGTAGGATGACAAGGGCGAGCATGGGATTTATGGAAGGCCATTCAAAGTTGGCGAATTTTTGAGCCCCTTTGGTGACACTAGAGTTGGATGATACCTTCATATGAAGATGTCATGTTTCTGATATGATGTGATATGCATGCGAGTCTGTTTGCATTTGGAGGATCAAACAAAAAGAATTCTGCCACGTTTGTAACAGTTGGCTCATCCTGCATCTCCGACAGTATCATGCCACTGGGCAGGATGAGGAGGCCGCCGCCGTTTCACCCGTCTGTCCAGTCCATACAACATGGTCAAAATAAACAGACGAAAAGAAAGAAAACACCTCACCGCCGGGTAGTGGCACGGTGATGGCTTGCTATTAGAGATTCAAGCGCCCGAAGTGTGGACAAATGCTTTGAGAGGGGACCAAGCAAATGCATTTGGTGTGCTGAGTGGCGGCGGTTATTTTTGACCATCTATCATCCATCATAGATACGGTGTACGGAGTATGGCATGCATCTCCACACAGCACGGCGGGTAGTTGACGATTTGTATGGTAGCGGGTGAGAAATACGAGCATGTTCGGAGTCGTCTGGCCCTATAGGAGCCCTGGTGCTGAGGCCTGCTGACCAGCGTTTGCATGATTGGGTTGATGTTTGGGCTGGCGTGAGGCATCCGTCCGTTTTTTTGTTTGTGTTTGTTTGCTGTCTGGGTACTGTAGATCTATCAGAAAAATGGACTGGTTGATCCATTCGTTGTGCAAACAAGAAAACATCTGAAGCAGCCACATGAATCTTGGAATGGAAACAAGCTATTCTTGGGGGCATCTGCAGGTCTCAAGGAAGCCCGGCTGCACGTCGAAGAGTGCTCCAGGGCTAGGTATGGATGGATGGAACAGGCAACTCATGCCCCGTAAGTACACTGTAGAGAAAATTCGACATCGTCAACGAATAGTTTGCTAGGGCTGGGCTCACCTGCAGCAAAGCGGTCAATCAATCAAGTCATCTGGCGACACGTCATGTCATGGGCACATTTGGCAGGCATGCACGGAAAGGTACGTCCTGCCCAGTAAGACCTGTAGATTCTCACTGGCGGAAAAGGCCTCCCTCCACGCTTGGCCTGCATTCCTTCCCCCCTCTCAAGCACTTCAAACCTCAGCGCGCCTAAAAAACAACCAAACGGAATTCATCACGATGACTGCCAAATGGAAAACGAGTGGCTGCTTCACGTTTATGGATTCTCCCGTCTCTTAGTTCATCTGCGCATATGCAGACGCAAACAAGTTCGGCAATGGCCGCGCGCAGTCTCTCTCCTCCTTGTCGTCCCTCTTCTCTTCTCTCTGTCCCCTTTTTCCCGCCCCTCCCCCTCCTCATCGCAGACACCGAAACGAAACGAGAGCGAAATACCTACGGGTAGAAGAAGAAAAACATGGCTGAATCACAATTCTTGAAACCCCTTTGCCCCTCAATGGTCAGGGTGTCCAAAAAGAAATCAGATACTCAGCTTGAAACCAGGCTTGTTTCACCAGACCTCGCTTTATCCCCACAATGGGGTCGCTCCGGAAGAAGGGCTGCGATGGCCAGATGGTTCTAGTCCCGCACAAGAAATGCAACCGAGAGCGACCCACGGCGACATCGGTCCCTCCCCTGCATGCCGAGAGACATGCTTTGGTAGGGGGCTCGAGCTTCCGCGACCCCCTGCAACCTGGAGGTCCCAAAGGTTGCAGTCGAGATCTGGAAGGGAGAGAGACCAACAGAACCAACAAGAATACCAGCCACAGAAGCAAACTCCCTTGTGGCTTAATAGCGAACAAAAAATGTTTGTTGGCCGTCTTTCCAGTCCCATCGTGGCTTGCTCGGCATTGCTTTTTGCTCGAACCAACAACTGCAACAGTAGTATCGCCAAGACTGCCGTTTGTGGCTCTGCAACCCAAATACGACCTTTTTTCGTATGCACGAGCACAATAACTAAGAGGAGAACTTGCCTGCTTTGGTAATGCCACCGCGAGACAGAAACGGGATGGAAAATAGGAGGACGATGATAATGATGTTTAGCAACCATGGCCAATGCCGATCATGAGTTTGCAAACCGTTTTTCTTTTGAAGCCACACGGCGGCAAAGCTGCATGCCGTGTTTCCCGGCTTCACTGATGACATTCTGCACATGGTTAAAAATTTGAATGGTGGTTGTCTCTCCTGTGCTGAGAATGACCATTCCTCCGCACGGTCGGCTTTCCAACCGAAAGACCCAGCCACCCCTGTCTCTGAGATTCACCCACAGAGAAGAATCAGAGAACTGCCTAAAACCAGATGCTGTTTCATCGAAAAAATGTCCTGCCTGCGCATTGAAGTCCAATACCCCTGACCCTAAAATGTGCCGTGTGCACACACCACACACACACACACACATACTTCAAGACAAAAAAGACAAACCTCGGTGCGAGTGCGTGGACGTGCGTTCTTTTTTTGATGAGTAGATTTTAACGGCCGACGAATGACATCCAGTCAGACGCAGGACTGGGGGCGCACTGAACTCGATAGTGGGAAGATCTTTGCGACCTGACTGACTCCTGGCATGGCTCGCTCGGTAAGCCGTGGCCAATTGACGATGATATTCCACCAAGAGTCCCTCAAGCTAGCGTGACGGTTTGTGGATCCGGCCACCTCACTGGTCACACTAGCATCCACCCGTCTGGTCCGCCGTCGGGAGAGGCTCAGGTCAGGATCCCAAGGGGTCGGCGTGGCCTTATTGGTGGCCGCCCTTGTTTTTTCAGCACCACGACCTCGCATGATGCAAACCATACTACTCCGTACAGGTGGTGGTAGCAAAAAAACAAATGCCCAATGCTACTGTCTGTGTATCAGCTCGGTGTTGTCGGTGTTGAAACCCACCGCATATCCCGCTTACACGAACTTTGTCATGTACATGCCTGAGGGGGGGTGGCAAAGTGGCCGGTCTGCGTCAGGATTGACAGGGCCAAAACCGTACAAAAACACTGTACGATGTTGTCATATTCTACATGGGACCATGGAAGACTGTGTGCTCGTTTATTCCACATCTTTATTCATTGGCTGCGGATGACGGAGTACTTTTGCGGTGGTCATCCATCCCCTCCTTGCGCAAAACCAATGTGCATTCCTGTTTGTGCTAGCCACATCCCGGCATCTTGCCTGTCCATGTAACCACACGAGCCAAAGAAGAAAAAAACCGGCCCAGGTTACTCAGGGGTTGACGCCAATCTTTGCTAACTTTACCACACCATCTGGAGTTTTTCGAGTGGAGTCCACTTTGCATATCCGTTTATGGCGCTGCTTTGCGGCTCTGAAACGACGACTCTGACCTATCAATGGATGTTTGGTGCCCTCCCTTCAACACCACCATTCCACTAGTTGATTCCCTGTGCTTCGAAACAATGATGAGTCCTGCTGAGGGCTGGGCTTGACTGGATAGATTCCTAGTCGCCGAGGACCCTCCCTCCAAACGCCTCTGGCGCCTCTGCCAAGTCTGCGCGCCTGATGAAGTCCCTGTTTGGACTCCATCCCCTGTTTTGGCCAATTGCTCCTAGATCATGGTTTGTTCCTGCAGCTGGATGAGAAAGTCCTTGCTTCTTCAGACCTAGTCTCCTATGGGAGCCGTGAACTCCTCCATCTCCTTGCATGGCCACGCTCAGGAACGCATCTTATAAGATGGCCGTTTCGCCCCAGCTTCGTTTGTTTCTCCTTCTCCAGACAACTCAGTCCAAACAGTCCTTTCTTTCAAAGTGGTTTGTCGTCAAGACACACTCTCCTTCATCTTCATTCTTCCACGAGGCTAGCCCTTGTTTCTTTTCTGTTCTTCCATTTCACCACACCAGCCCGGTACTTTTTTTTCCATTCCTCAATTTTACCAACTTCAAGAAGTTCGATTCCACGATACCTTGTGTGACTGCAGCGAGCCTGTTACTGTCACATCTCAAAGCTGTCACTGGTGAGTCTTTGCAACAAGCAACCCTTGGTCTATATAACATCATCGCACTTCTTCCCACCTCCCTTGGAGAGGAGACTTGAGCCCATCGGCAATCGTATCTTTGAGCTACGGACACCATTCCCCTAATCGCTCTCCCCCCTTTTCAATAGCCATATAGCAATCGCTAATCCTACGAGCTTCTAGCCCTTGTATCACCGTCGAAACATCAAACGACTCGACTTCTTGGTTTTGTCTTGACGACACATACCACTATCTTTTATACACTTGAATCCTTCGTCTGGTACGAATAGATTCACACAGTCCCATCACTCTTTTTCAAGATGCTTTCCAAGATTTTCGCCATCAACAGCCTGGTCGCCGTTGCCAGTGCTCACATTCTGATGACCAACCCCATTCCTTTCGGCAAGTCAAGTCTCGACAACAGTCCTCTCAAGCTTGATGGCTCGGACTTCCCCTGCAAGCAACGACCTGGTGTCTATGACGTCCAGGGGGCCCAAAACGTTTACGCTCAAGGAAGTACTCAGCACTTGTCCTTCGAGGGAAGCGCTGTACATGGAGGTGGCTCTTGCCAGGTCTCTGTCACCACCGATGCCAACCCGGACAAGAACTCTGTTTGGAGGGTCATCAAGTCAATCGAAGGTGGCTGCCCCGCCAAGGGCCAGACTGGCAACATGGGCAGCAATGCCAATGCTGAAGTGCCTTACACTTATGACTTTACCGTTCCCAAGGAGCTTTCTTCTGGCAACTATACCATCGCCTGGACTTGGTTCAACAAGATTGGCAATCGAGAGATGTACATGAACTGCGCTCCCATGACTGTCACCGGCTCTAGCGGCTCAGATAGCTTCTTGAGCTCTCTGCCCAACATGTTCGAGGCCAACATCTTTGGTGCTACCGGCTGTGGCACCGTAGCTGACACCGATCTGCTCTTCCCCAATCCCGGCCAGGACATCGATAGATTCAATGGAGCCACCTCAGCTTTCAACACAGCGACCGGCTCATGCGCTGCTGCTACTGGCGGCGGCGGTGGTGGCAGCAAGCCCGCTCCAACCTCAGCCCCGTATCCCACAAGCGCCCCAGCTGTGCCAACTTCAGCTCCTGCCCCTTCTGCTGGTAGTCCTTCAGGTCTCCCAGGAGGTGTCTTCATCACCAAACCCATTGGCCAACCTGCTCCTACTCAGCCTGCTGCTACCCAGCCCGCTGCATCCGAACCTGCTGCGACTTCCGCACCAGCACCTGAGACCTCGGCTCCCGCTCCCGTCCCCACTTCCGCACCGGCCCCCAACCCCGGCTCCGGCTCCGGCTCCGGCTCCGCTGGCGGATTCGCCGCTGGCACAGCCTGCACTAGCGAGGGCGCGTGGAACTGCATCAACGGAACTGCCTTCCAGCGATGCGGCAGCGGTACCTGGTCTACACTCATCCCCATGGCTTCCGGTATGAAGTGCAGCCCCGGCCAGGCCTCCGACCTCAACATCGTCTCCCGAAAGTCTCGACGATCTCTGCGCCGCGCTCACCGTGCTCGCGCTCACATTCACTCATAGACGCTGTCTCGTTACGAGTACAAAGATCTGACATGATGGGCTTTGGTCCCGTTTTTTGGATGCAAGGACCAGGAATTTTCTTGGATAAAGTGTGCACTTGGAAAGTGACCCCTTGATGGGGACGACCATTCGTTTTGTATATATTCGCTCATTGGATGCGCAACTGTACTTTTAGGGACGGAGGATTTGGACTGAGTTATGACAGAAAAATACATACCCCTTATGACTACTAGGTTAAACTGGTTCTGGACATTGAAAACATCGTCTTGTGATTGATGCCAAGTTGATTAATGTGTAGCGATTTTTATGAAGCTTCGACTGTGATTTCTGCTATTGATACTGAGTAAATTACGTTACTACTTTTTCTTTACGAAAAAGATCCTCGGTGGTGCAATTGAGTCGTGGATCATTCGTTTTCCCTCCGATCTCTTGAAGCCAGCTCATTATATACCATCACGATCTGGCACGAATCATCTGCAGTGACTGTTAAATCAAGATGTTGGACGTTCAAGTCTTGCCAAAGGAGAACAACAGTTATAGAGAATATATATATTTAATTTATTTTTGCTTGTTTCTTGTTTCTCGTTTCATCTAAGTAATCCTCATAAAAATGTGTGCCATGCCAAAGTTCCTACGTTGCTCAATGCTAGATGCCCTTTCCATATTCCCAAATCATAAACTCGTAAATGCCAAAAATCTCATGATGATATATGCTCGATAAAACCCCTCCATGTTTATCCCAGAAAAGAAAAAAGAAAGAGAGAATAGAGAGAAGAAGAAAAGCCCTCCCTATAACCCAATCCGTTCACAACCATGTACCACTCCTAACACTCCTCCTCTTCAAGCCCCTAAACATTTTCGAAATCAGAGGCTTCTTCTCCATCAACGAATCGGGATCAATGGGCGCCACGTGAGGATCCACGTCGATCCCCAAATGCACCTTGTTATCCACCCCGATATACCTCCCGAAACTATACGTTCTGTTTTCCTTTTCTCCTTGCTGCGGTTCGTCGTCGTGGAGCATGCGGCTGGATGCCACGTATGCGAGCATCGATCCAATGGAGGTGGGCATGCGTGGGAGGTTGAAGACGATGGCCCCGGAGTAGAAAAAGATGGCGGAGAGGATGTTGAGACCTAGAATTGTCAGGGTGATGACGAATGCAGGCTCGGCCATGAATATCCTAGTCTCCTCTCTGAATTCCGTGCCAATGACTGTTGTATTCGACTTGTCTGTCTCGAAAAGTTGTTGGTTCAGACTGATTAGGAGCACAAAAAGTCGTCGATAAATATCCTCAATCGTCGGTATCAAGCTCTCGGGTTTAGGCACTGGTTTCGACGGATCCAGCATATCTCTCGACTTCATAGAAATTGCCACAAAGTAGCTCATCCAATCCCGTGATAAAGTGTCGTTATGCCATTGTGTCCCAAAGCCGCTAATTAGATTGTTCGAGTATGCTATCATGGCGTCCGTGTGAATCTTCGACTCGGCGTAGTCCAGTGTCGTCGCAAAATCGCTGGTCCTCTTATACGAAATTACATTTCCCAATCCATCATGCGTGACATTGAATAGGGCCGTTTGGAATATTGGTCGGCAAACAGCAAAGCTGGCCTCAACGGTCCCATTCATGTTCTGCGCAAGTGACGTTCGACCCCATCCAAAAGTTATATCCTTCATACAGTTGCCGGTATCTACGCCTTGGGTGTTGTCGCTGTATTCGATGGCAGAGCGGCCAGTGGGACGAGTGGTCATGCTTTTTCGCATATTGGCTTTGCCGACTTCAGCTAGATTGTCGCAGGTTGAGTTATTTGGTTTATCAGAAGATGCAGGCATTATAACCGGGACGATCGAGGGAGCGACAGGTGCACAGTTGGCGTCAACGCTGAAGCCTCGAGTAGACACAACGTATTTATAGCTGCTGTTACCTCCTGTAGTAGTATTGAGGGCGTGCGGTTGGAAAAAATATTCGGTTGATGTCCATGGCGGCAATGGCGTGCCTAGCGAGATATTGGCCATCACAATATACTTGTGATCGCTATATGAACTGCTTGTTATTAATCTCACGCTGAGGTAACTACTAAAGTCGAAAACAGATTGGTTGTCAAACTTTGGGGCGAGGATCGGACGAAATTCATGCGTATAGCTTGCTACTGTCGAGTTCTCGTTGAAGAGCGCACCAAGACCCACAGCGAGGAGATTCGAAAGCAAGGCAATGATACAGATCAAAACCAGCAGGAAGTGTCGAGATTTGAGCGCCCTCCAAATGACAAGTTGAGGCGGAATGGAGGTATAAGTGGTATCGATGGACTTGGATGCTTCACTTCTCCCAGCCGAGAGGCCGTTGAATGGCTGCAAGACACAGAGAAATCGGTTAAGTAGTACCAGGAATGGCTCGGTGAGTGTGGCGAACACGGTTGGAATGTAGTTTTCGAGAATCTGTAGAACTTCAAAATTATTCGATGGACGTGCCAAGCCTATATTCACTCAGTTAGATTCCACTCGGCATGCCACTATCCGTTCAATTATCCCACCTTGTAGTTTCATCTCCTGTGACTTTAGATACGAGATGCCGACGATCGCAGCTATCTGTGTCAGTCCAAACAGGAAACCCGATTCGCGCCGGAGCACAGCTGGGCGAAAGGGCTTATAATAGCCTGTTTGTGAATCTAGCAACCTCTCACTCTGATCAGCCGTCTCGTTGGAGATTTTCTCGATCCCAACGCCGTCGACTCCAACATCGGAATTGCGTAATAATCGGAACTTATCAAGATGAAAGATCTTAGCTAGGGATTTGTCGTCTGCGCAATCGACGGAGTAAAACAAAGTATTAACACCCTGGCCGTTTCGGAAGATCTCGACGTGTTTCGATATAGAAGAAGGATTAGACCGGAGATTGCTTGCCGATTTGTGACAGAACCAAAGAAGCGCAAGAATGCAGATGGCGGCGACCAAAAGGAGCCCTTCAACAATGGCCGAAATCGGTCGACTGACGATGATACCACTGAGAATGAAATCGGATGTTGCAGTGTGATTGGAAAAATTGGTTTCGTTGACCAGTATATTGCTCACAGCAGAAGAGAAGAGGTACTGGTGCGCATGATTGAATGCTCCCTGGAGTAGCTTTGGGTCCTTGTAGCGACCGGCAGGCTCGTTATGCCCAGCGAGTGCAAATCCAACCATATTAGAGACCGGTCTAGACACATTAGTCTTGTCAAGCCGCGGGTGTTGCTCAATGACATAGTTGAATGGCATGTCCCGTGTTTCCATGCTTTGAGTCATCCCATTTACGATGAGATACTCAAATGCTGTCGAGTTGAATTCTTTGTCGGATAAGAACTCTCTTGGAGAAATAAGCGTAGCAGATGCATCATGGGGCCTGAAATTATCAGCTGCAACAGCAATGGATACCTGTTGCTTGTAGTAGTAAGGTTGACAAAACAATCCTGTAATATCAAAACGAGGAGTCTGTTGGCCAGGCACTTTGAACGACTGAGCCCAAATAGCAAGGAATTGGTGAGTCGAGTTTGAGGTAGCAGGGCAATAAATAGGGTGCTCTAATGCAAAATCTGAATAAGGATCGGAATGATAACCGACATAGAGCATGGTGATGTTGGAGTAGAGACTCAAGGTAATAGAGGCATTGCAATTTTGACCATTCAGGAAATTAAACTCGCCCTTGGATGGCGGCCCATTAGGCGAGATCTCTGCAGGCCAACATTCGAGCTCTGTCATCAACTTTGTCGTCGTAGATGTCCAGTTTGTCTTGAGTCGGGCATGACCCGGATCGTTGTCAACATAAAATGGTAGCGTCGCATACTCGGCTGTCGTAAAAGGAGGAAGCTCCTGTCCAAGCCATCCGATAGAATATCCCGTCGTAAGTACCTGGGGAGTCAAAAGTGTCACTTGGTCCACCAAGGGTGCCAGTGCGGATCTTATCCCCAATGACACAGTCTCCATTCGATTGATGGTGCCTGTTCCAAGGATCGAACTTTGCAGCGGAGTAACGAGCCAGAACACAACAACCACAACGGTCGAGGACAAGAAAACCGGCCAGTGCCTGTAATTATAAGAACTCGATGTTTCATTCGGTGAGATGACGGGGACTCTACCTTCTTTTAGCTGCCTTGAAAGGGACGATACCCACGAAGTCGTAAGGGTAGTCGAGAAACAGCGAATTCTCCGCCGTTGCCCCATCAGGCCTCGACAATTCAAACCATGGCTGCATTCGTTTGACGTCGAGATCGACCCAGTTCCATATAAGACTGTAAATGACAGCGATAACGGTGGGAACGTAGAGATAGCTCAGCATCGCATATTGAGGGATGTTATCCTGTGTCGGTGATAGGGCAAGGCCACCATGAGCAAGACTGCGCTGGGCGAGGATCTCAATTGCCACAGCGATGAGAAGAGAAAGCACAGCAATGGAGACCAGAATCGGTGTGGACATGGAAAGGGGCTTCCACCCTTTTAAGACTTCTATAAGAGAATCAGCTTGTTCGTCCGTTGTTGTAATGACCAGGCCCAATTAATTACTTTCGTCCGTCCGTGACCGTGATGATGCAACTCGTGAAAACCAGGAGGTTTTCTCCGCAACATGATCCCCCACGACATAGTCTTCCGAAACTTGCGGTCGAGTCCTAGAGAGCATCCAAGACTGCTCAGTCTCAGCGACCAGGGTATTGGTCGACAACCCCGGGTTGATATAAGGCCCTGATTCCATCATCAGAAAAAGAAAAAGAAGTATCCGTCAAGTCGTCAAGAAATCGTCCAACATGAATTCCGTACACCCATGCAATCGTAACAAAGTTCGACAGAAACCATACAATCGTAAGTCGTAAAAGAAAGAGAAAAGAAATGCCAATTAATATAAATAAAACCAAAAAGGCCGGATCATGCACAAGCTGATCACCATTCCAGGTCCCACGAATTAAACAAGCAAGCCCAAAAGGTAAGCTGCAGCCCCAAATATGCAGACTATCCCTCCCACCACCACCCCCCTTCTGCCCACTTCCCCAATACCGCAACCTCCGAGCTCACGAATGAAATAAAAAAA
The DNA here is from genome assembly GCA_011799845.1 of Hypomyces rosellus. Lineage (NCBI taxonomy): Eukaryota > Fungi > Ascomycota > Sordariomycetes > Hypocreales > Hypocreaceae > Hypomyces > Hypomyces rosellus. The sequence goes on along the minus strand of WWCI01000002.1, from coordinate 5,130,054 downwards.
GGAAAGGAAGAAAGCCCAAGGACGAGTTCAGGCTCGGACGCAGGCCGGTATAAGAGAAACACAGAAGAACCCGCAACCTCGTTGCTGTTGCTGCGACTCCTACTTTCCCATTGTGATCAATTTATCCTCCTCCGCCTCGTTTTCGAGACATTTGCCAGAGGAACCAACAAGAAACACATCCAATAGATACGTCCCTTCTTAACACCTCACCGCCGTCTACTCGCTTGCACGACGTTAACGCTCAGCTTTTTTAGAAAAGCCCGCCCATGTTGGTCCCAAGCGCTGTAACTCCCTCCCCGAACAGGGTGAAACATCTCAGGCTGAGGTTTTTTTTTGGGGGGGAGCCTGTGAAGGATTCCCCCGGTCAAGGCTGGACCAATGATCCGTGGCTAGAGTGAGTGGGAATGGCATGATTGTGGGTGGTTTGTGTATGTATAGCCGCCGGCGACCCTGTAAGGCGACCAGGCTTCGGTGTCTTGGAATTGCGTGTAACCCCCAGTCAGGTTTGTTCCTGTTGCTCAGCCCCCTCCCATTTTCACTTGAGTAGGAGAGGGGAGAATGATGCACAACATTCGAATCCTTCACAGCCGCACCGGAAAGAAGCAATCTTTTTCACAGTGTCCATCCACCAAAGCCCTTTACCTCTCATGAGAAGGAATGCTCACAGCTGCTGTTAAGACATGATAAGAAAAAAGAAAAGAAACATGCAAATAAAGCAGCCCATAGTGACGATGCAAAAAGTGGGAATTAGAGACATCCCATCAGATCAAACCATCGCTTCCACCCAATCGCCTGTTTAGCGCGGGCGGCTATCCCAAGCGGAAAGTGCTATTCCTGGCTCTCCCCTTCCCTTCCTCCCCGCTGCTTCCTCACTGGCTACTGGCTATTTAGGTGTACAAGTACTCCGTAAAACAGGTAACATCTCCTGCTGCAGGAACAACATAAAAAAGCACTGGCCACCTACCTAGTACTTATTTTTCTAATCTTCTACACCAAAAAAGGTAGCGCCCGGCATCGTATCTTCGCCTCATCTCCCTCCATCGCGAACCAAGCCCTTTCAAGCCATCCATCGCTTAGACACTACCAATGACAGTTCAGCCTCTCGACACATTATGCTTGCCTATCAATGTGCAATTACCGATGGCTGGAGCATGGCAGCAACCAAATACCACCCTGCTATCCAATAAGCATCATCCATGCAAGCTGACCTCGACATCAACCACAGATATCATCACAGCCATCACAGACATCATCACAGCATCGTCACAGTAGCAATCAAGGTCTTAGAAATCTTCATCTCCTGTATTTTTTCAACTAATCACAGAGAGTCTCTTCGACTCTCAATTACCGGCATTTGATACCTGAATAAGAAGCTCTTTTCAATGATACACAATCAATACAAATCCTCCCCCTTGTCCATGCGGCCATCCATCATCAGACTCTTTCCGCAGTCGCAAATGCAAAGTCTCCTCGCCATCAAACATCATCAATCTTCTCCTCCTAATAAAGAAAAGAAAAAGAGAGAGAGAGAAAAAAAAATCTGTATCAAGAAGCAAGTCGAATGAATAAAAAAAACTTTATGCTAATTTCTCCCCACCACTGTAACAATCCCTTCCAATTGTGCATCATGCATCTTTCAACGTAGTAGGAAAAAAGTATAAAAATAAGAATTATGACAAGCTTCATCGGTTGTCACGACGCCGCCAACGCCTCGAGTGATGTTAGGTAGGTGCTGTGTCTAGAGTCGTCTCGTCAAACGACCTGTAAAGAAACTTCAAGTCATGCCATCGTGCTGTATGTATATCAACTCCGTGCTGTTCGCTTATAACGGGTTCGTTCTCGGTCGTCTCAAATCTCAATCGTCTTCATTGCGCCATCGGTAACCTCGGGCTGCTTGCCATTGGCTTTTGGTATCTCAATCTCCTTGCCCTTGTCCTTGAGCAGATCTGTGTCCGATCGGTCCAGTAACGATAGCTTGGGTCGTTGTCCATCCATGCTTCCTCGTGGTGAATCCAAATCGTCGTCAACATCAACCAAGTTTGAGGGCTCGATCATGGCATCAGCCAGTTCCGGTATCGCCGCCTCCTCCGTTACCCTACTCAAAAGAGGCATCTTTCCATGACCACCATGTCGCATGGGGCTTGTCAAGGGAGATGATCCACTCAGACGCTGCATTGAGCGCCCACGGACATCACCGTCTACGGGGCTAGTATATGGCGAGGCGGATCGAGATCCGAGAGGGGAGCCGTTCTTGGAAGGACCTTGCGATCTCCGTCTGGCGGCACGTCGTCCGTACTTTTGGTCCATTCTCCATCGCAAGATGTTGAAATAAGAGGGCTCAACTCGCGCCTCCTTGAACTCGCGCAATTTGAGCTCGTTGGTGTCTTCGTCCACGAACCACTTGCCGCTGTTGAGATCGTCGGCAACCAGGGCGAGGAAAGCCGCCCAAGAGCGGGCCACGACGTATTTGGTATCGTAATCACGACCGAACATGATGATTTGACCGTATCGTCCAGCCGGGCCAGGTGCCAAGTCCACCGCCAAGTTGTTTCCACCCCAGTCGCGAACCAGGGGAATCCAGCCCGCATGCGCGTATGCCTTTTGAACCGTGTTGGCGGGGATGCAGTCCTGCTTGGCAAGGAGATTCTGTCTCCACTCGCCTGGTGCATTCGACGACGAGGACGATGATGGTCGCTGTTTGGAGGAAGAAGCCTCGCTGCTTCCCATGGCTGATTTGGAAGGGGTAGACGCCTTTGCCGCGGCATCCAGCAAAAACTCGTGGTTTACTTTCCTCCATGTCTCGTATTCCTGCACAACTTCCTCGCAGTCCATCAACATGGAACCAAAAATGATACCTGTCGGGTTTCCACCGCGCTCTTGGCCGTCATGCACCATCATGGAGTCTCGGACATCCTGAGGCAAGGAGCAGTCAAGCTGGTGCTCCACATCGTTCAAATCGTTGTTTGTCGCGCCCTCGCACAGCTGGTCGAACAACTCGGGGTAGTTCTCCTCGGCCCAAGCATCAATGCGCCTCCATGAATGCTGAACAGGCGGCGGTGGAGGGAGGCCATTCTCAAAAGGCTGCATCGGAACGTCTCCTGTTTGAACCTCGAAGCCATCCCGGTTGGTATTCTGAGCAGACACGGACCGGAGACCGGGCGAGTATGGTCTGGACGGGCCAGTTGTAGGAGAGTATGAAACGTTTGTAGCAGATCTCTTGGGGCTACCGCCATTGGAAGACGAGGAACGACCGGTCTCATCGAAATAGGGCGCACTAACATCATGTCGAGAATCGGAAGCGGTCGCAACGCCGGTTAGCATACCGTTTCGTCCATTTTGGAGGGGGACATGTCGTCCAGTTCGGTAGGGAGAGTCGAATGAGGAATCTTGAGGGGCAATGTTAGCAAATTCGGTGGTTGAGGTCATTGTTCGGAAATTCGGTACAAAGACTTACGTCGATCATTGCTGGTCATTGTATGCCAGAAGTCGCGTATGGTGGAACTGAACCTATAGCGCGACTGTTAGAGAAAATGCAATCCGTGTGTATCGCCATTGCCAGGAACCAAGCTCACATGTTCGCCATGATTAATTGTTGCGGGCGGTATTCCCGACCAAGAATGTCGCGCTGCGATGATGATGATGATGTATGTATGTAAAGTCGATGATGGTTTTCTGCGGGTTGTCGTAGTGGGAAGAAAATAGGGGGCTTTGGATGGCGCTTAATTACAGGTGCCGGCTAGCCACCTGTTACAGTGAGTGAGTGACTAGAGTCCAGGGCTACCCCGAGTAAGAGCCTTCTAAATGGGGTGTAGGGGGGAGCGACCAGCGGCGTGTCCCGGTGACGGAGGGAAAAGGCAGAACAACAAGAAGAAGAGAAGAAGAAATCGACAATGGCGACAAGTCGTCACAGCGTGTGCAAGAAGAGAGAGAGAGAGAGAGAGAGAGAGTACAGAGTACAGAAAATGTTGGTCTGAGTTTTTTGTTTTAATTGCAGATCCGAAGAAGAAACAAGGGGACCTGATGTTTTGTCTCGTTAGAGTCAAGGGTTGGAGCCGATAGCACAAGTAGCAGTGACCTTGGGGCCGTGGACCTTGCTTGGCCTTGGTCTTGACTTGACTTGGACCTGACAGGGCCTCCAAAGCGGTCGCGGCAAAAAAAAAAAAAGATGGATGCGAGATTGAGGGAAAGCTTCCAAAAAAGGAACGCGATTTCGAAAAGGTGGCGGCGGGCGGCGTCTGCGCTTTGTTGACTACCAAGTTTACTCCGTGCTTGTAAAGAAAAACACACACAGGCGGCCAGCGAATTAGAAGCGTTTCCCCTCCCCTTTTTTGCTATAGGTAGGTAGCTGTAATGGTCACCAGGCGGACGAGATGGAGATGGGGGGGTGTGTGCCTTGAAGAGGGAGGAGGGTGTGTGATGTAAGGCGATGTGAATGTTTTGTTTTTGTTTTCCGATGGAATTTTTTGCTGAATATTTCTTGGTCAAAACGACAAACTGATAAGAGCTTCGCGTATGTACGAGTCAATAGCAGCAGGTCGATGAGAGAGAGGAAGAAGACTGAACCAGGACTCTTGATAGTCTATTTTTTAGGGGGAGTGTAACAAGGAATGACAAGACCCAAATCTAGTGGGCGTGTGTATGTGTTGACCAGCAATATGGGTGGAATAGAGAGAGTGAAGGTGATGGTGGGAAGAGAGTGTATGTGAGAGTGAGTGAATGAGGGTGAGGATGGAAGAGAGGAAGAGTTCGCCAGCACCCATTTGTTGGTTCACTGAGGTCGTATTAGAAGGGGTGACGGAACAATGATGCGACCAGCTTCCCTATTTACTACTGCTACTACTGCTCCAAGTACCTGTTCCGTACAAGCAGGGCAAGGCAACGTAACCATGGTCCATGGAACAACAACAAAAACTTGGCTGTTGGGCCAACTCCGTCCTGAGCTCCCCCTCCTCTCTCTCTCCTCCTGCTCTGCTCTACGGAGCACTCTGCTTTGCTCTTCATCCACCACCTCCTGCAACTAAACGGGGAGGGGGGGCGTGTATGTGTTAGTAGTGGTGTGTGTAAAACGGACCCTTTTTCCTGTTTGTATTTTCCGATAGTACTCGCATCATCCCCTCCCCCAATCCTTTTTCCATATGGAGTACAAAAGTAAGTCAAGCGGTGCGCGCCCTTTTTTTTATTTTTTTTTTATTTTTCTTTTATTACCCTATTCCCTATTTCCAATCCAGGAATCTTTTGTTCTGGACTGACTTTTTCTGAACCATCCCCCCCCTTCCCTCCCATTCCATGAAGAAAAACATGGGGGGCTTGTGTGTTCTGTAAGTACTGCTACTACTGCTGCTACTGCTACCTGGCACGGGGGGTTCCGGCACATCCCTTGAACATGGGTTGGTGATCCAAACGTACCGATAAACCAATGAGCCGCCTGCAAATAAGACTGGCTTTCGTCTGGAAAGGGGATGGAACCAGGGGTGACTCTTTCTTTCTTTTCCTTTTCCTTCTCCATGGCAAAAAACGCAGGGGCAGACAGAAACAAACGGCGCATCTTATCCACCTCACCAGAAGAACGGACGGACGGTCTGCAGATAGATAAAAGGTTACATTGGATCTGCTAGTCCAGCACGCAGATCCCTCAGGTACTGCACTATTTACTAGAAGAATCCACAAGGGGAGTTCAGTCGGTGGTCGGGATGAACAGAAGCCAGCCGGATATCTCATGGATCCCGTCTACAAGTACCTGTATTTGCATTGTCATCCCCCATTGGTTTCGGGGCTTATTATGGATTATTATTATTTTTCGCAAGGAGTTATAATACTACTAAGTACTACAGGTAATACCTAACCAAGCCCCCCTGGTTAATTCCATCTGACTCGACCCACGGCGGGAGAAGCTTGTCGCTGTCCCTGTAATTTTGATAAAGCAGCCTACCTCCTGCCAGTTGCTAGGTTGATGCTCCGTACTCTGTCGATTTGATAGAAATATTCAGCACAGCCCACCCTGAATAATCAAATACTTGTAGCATGAAAATGTTCGGCGTTGCTTTGCCATCAATGCAAATACTTGTATGCAATGCATCCAGCTACATATACAAGTACGTACAAGTATGGAGTACTCGATGCACAAGTACCTACCTTGCACTAGTCATCACCAAGCAAGCTGGAACAATGCCTCTATTCGGACAGCTCCAGCTGGACCTGTTCCTAGTCCTTACCCTTTCAAGGCCAAGAATCGGTTCATTGTCATGGCACTAAAAGGGAGGGATGCAAACATCTTAGCATTAGCATCACAACTTTGCACAAATAGATACACACTTGCTCTACCTCCCTCTTCCTCACAAGCCACCGCCGGCCGCCACCATCGTGCCGCATAGATTGTGCATTGGCACTGGGCCCTTGAGCATTGGCATCTCCCGTCTGTTCGCCTTTGCTGCTGACCAAGAGACCGGCCTGTCCCTGTCACTTCCACCCCCCTTCTCTCCCTTTTTTTCCCTTTTCCTGTGAAATCGTGCAACTCCCCTGATCCTAGGAAGGAAAGAAAACGCCTTTCTTGCGGTCAGCTGCTTTGGGGTTTCACTTGACATAACGACAGAGAAAAAAGGGCCGCACAAGTACCAAAAAAAGCCAAAACCGAGAGAGAGGGGAAGGGGGAGGCAGTGACAGTGACATATTGACAGCTTTCATCTCGGTTAGCAGCAGCAAGCAGCAGCAAGCAGTGCAAAGCTGAGGAGCACAGGATACGAAGCTGCAACGTTCTGAGAATAGCAATATTGAAAGCACAACCAACAAACCAACAAAAGCTACTTACCTATTTAATCACACGTGGCCACGCATACAAACTACAACATACTTGTACATGCAAAACACCCGTTGCAGTCACAGGGTCTAAATTGAACTGAACTGACAAACCTCTCACTCACTGTCATCCCCTTCCCCGTTGCAACCCCAAATTCACCATCATCAAGCGGCTCAACACACAACTTTTGACATTTATCCATACATCTCACATCTCACATCTCACTCACTGCACAAACGCTGTTTCACATGCACATCATCTACTACTAACAAGTACGACTACGACTCTAATCACACTCCCCCCAGTCGCCTCCGTTCCTCACTCACTCACTCATTCACACCAAAGAAAGAGAGAAAGAAGAAAAAAGAAAAAAAAGACGATGCATCTCCTTCACCAGATCAACCAACCTCACGCTGGCTGGCTGTCTGTCTGTCTTACGCCTTGACCTCTCCCTTCTTGCCGAACAACCACCACCATCCGATAAGATGCCCATCTCCATCTGTCTCCCCTAACAGGCAGCACTAAATTCTGATGACCACATGATCGTCAGGAACGCGCCGGCGCTCCCCTCCCAAAAAAGAAAAAAAGGATAAAAGTAAAAGAAGGGTACAGTAAACTAAATGCTTAATTCCAAAACTCCTCGCGTAGCTTTTTCGCACAATGTTTGCTCGTCTAGAAACATTACCATTTACCTTCATTTCACCATTACACACACATCTCCTCCCTCTCTCCCTCACTCTCTCTATTCTCGATAATTGACTATGTTTGCCACATATGCTCGCTCAGCCCCAACAGCTTGTCGCCCATCTGCCTCTTCGCCGCGGAAGCAATGCCCCGTTCCGGATTGGATAATTGCTCGCTAAAGCAGAGCTCAACCAGCGCCTTCAGCTCGTCGTAGGAAAACGTGTCCGATGCATCACCACTAGTGCCAGCAACTGCCCTTTCCTTGTACTCCTTGGCCTTTTCAACAATGGCATCCGATCCCTTCTCGAATAGCGTAAAGTAATTGGCCGCGCGCGCGAGGTCGACGCCGTCCTCGACGTTCTTGAGGTTCTGCTGCAGCACCAGAATGTTGAGCTGCATGCGCCGACACCCGTTCTCGTTCATCGGCGAGGCTATCGGGGCATTTCGAACCAGGTAGGCGTTGATGAGCATCCCCAGCCCAACTCGGATGAAGGCAATCTCCTTGTCCCGCAGGAAGCGCACGATTGTTTCATCAAACAGGACCAGTTCAAGATTGAGGCTGAGGATCTGGGGATCTGGCTCTCTCACTTCTTGTTCGAGGAGATAGGGTGCAATCTCTGGTGAAAGGGCGTTGCGCAGTGAATAGATGATTCGACTGCGCACCTCCATGTGTAACGTCAAGATGGCCGTGCTAGCCAAATCTTCAAACTGCGACACGATATTATCAAAAGTCCTACCAAGAGAATTAGCTATGCATTGTTTAGGGTGGTCGGTCGATTACTTACTGAACAGTCTCCGTTGTAAGAGGGAGTTGAACGGGTCCCTGCTCTGAAGCAGCCTTATTAGGGTCGTGCATCAGTGTCCATCTTTGACCCGACTGTCGCGAAACATTTTGCCGTGATGAATCCGTCGCCTGCGTCGTTATATGCCGGAGACCTGAGATTTTCGCAGCTAGCCACTTCATGCTCGTATACAGTAGACATAGAGATGATATCGTGTCGCGATCCTGAATCACATCATCCGGCTCAAGCCTATTGCCGTTTGTTTCATCGATTAAGATATGAACCTCCTTCCTCATCAATCCAACGTCCAATTCATCCAAAGACCACAGGTCCTTCATCGTCTCATTCACGGCACCGGGCTGCAGTGAGAAGCGAGCAGATGCACACAAGTTGCTTGAGTCCATTGACTGCTCCTGGCTTTTAGTCACCAAGGCCTTGTACCAGCTAAAGCAACGGTCGTAGTATCGCATCATTTGTGTGACAATGAGGGAACTCAGAGCTTGGTCCGGTGGAATGGTCCCCAACATTCTGCAAAACGATGTTACTACCTGAAAGAAGGCAGTAGCACCTTTGAATACCGGTCTTGGTGAGAACTGGTTCCACGTTGAATCTTGCAAGAATGAATCTGCTTCCCCAAATACAGTGTCACTGAGCTTGCCCAACGTTTCATCCAATTGTGGCTGGAATACGTTGACCAAAAAGTTGTCAAGGAACGTAGTAAGCGTGCTAGTAGCGAGATCAGAGCCAGGAGGCACAATATTCCTCAGTCGCTGGAGAAACAGCAATGTTGGTGGAAGCAGCAAACTCATGTTGAAGACACTTGGCTCAACCAAGGACCTATAAGAACCAGTCGAGGTCTGGCGATGAGCACCATACCCTAATCCGCTTCTTCTCGAGGTATTATCATCCATAGTAGATCGGTTTTTCTTCTCCTGTTTTCTGGAGCCCGTAGTCAATCCAGGCACGGTGGCTTGAATAATGCCCTCCAGAGCATCGAATTCGGTAGTCACAGCAACAGACTTGTTATCAGCTTCAGAAAATTTGAAGAGGTGTTCACGCATGACGTCTTTCCCAATGATATTGGCCCCCTGAGTGGGAGAGTCAAATTGATAAACATCCGCGTCGGTGGTAACATAGTTGTGCAGAAGAGATCGAATCTCATTCTGATACAGGTTCCATAGCTCTTTAAAGCTACCGAGCAAAGCAATGTTATTGCCAGCGCCCTCGCGACGGATGAGAGCCTTGATCGATTCATGAAAGACGCGCTGGCCTTCTGCAATCGCTTCAAATTTGCCATATAACGTCCATAACAAATCATATATGACGTCTGCTCTCATCTGCGTTTCTCGCGTACCATACATCTGCAGGCCTTCTGTCTTGCCCGCCCCACCCCGCAGGGATGTCGGATGGCGTTGCTCGACTTCATTGATGGTCTCATTGACAATACCAAATAGCTCGACAGGCAACCGTTGTTTCAGGGTTTCCACGGCGTTTTGCAGTCTGCCCAACTTGTTTAGTGCCTCAACCAACAGCGTAACATAGTAAAAGGTATCGGCTTCCGGATTCTTCATCGGATCTTCCGTTACTGATATCTCAAAATCAATGGCTTCCAGGCTGACATGAAACGGCGTGAGAGCATTTCCATCCGAGTAACTTTCGTTAATGCCCCCTTGAGTCTTGGCGAGACTATGCCATCTCTCCTGGCAGTAGGGCGACTTGAGGTATAGATGCTCGTGTAGCTCCTCTACCAGAATATCCATCAGGGCAGATTCTTGATTAGCCAGGTAGCTCCTCAGTTCACTCAGGGCACCAATATCATCCAGCTCGGGCTTCCTCAGCTTGCGCAAGGCATTCTGCAGCACCTCGACGGCCGTCAAGAACCGCTTCTCCGATATGCGCGCCTCCAGCTGGTCGGGAACCGCCCGCAAGTCGTCCAACTCATTCAAAGTTTGTAATAGCTCATCGTAGGCTCGTGACTTTTCCGAAAGCTTCTTCAGTTCTGGGTCTGTCGAGCACAAGCTTGCCTTGGAATTGGCTAGCGAATCCTTGAGCGAGCGGACTCTCCTCTGTGACACCTGTATACTACTCTGGATCTTGTGGAATGTACCAATCGAACTGTTGAATCCCTGATGATGCTCGTGCACGATGTTCTTCAGCGAGTCTTGTAGGTACGTATGCGTCTTCTGAAACTTGCGATATTCGTGTGCGCGACCAACTGAGCTCGTGTCGAGGAGCTGCAATGCGAGTTGGACCGGTACGCAATCAACATTGCACATTGACGGCCACTCCGTCCTGATATGCTCTAGAACCTGGGTGATCTGCCTCTCGGCGCTGGTCTCCTGAACACGCGGCCGAGATGGCATATTGCGAATTGTCTGAACTATCTGCTGTTGCTGCTGTTGCTGCTGCTGTGGTGGCGGCGGCGCTGCTCGTGGAGTCGGCTGGGGAGGCGTCCCGATCCTTTCGCCTCTATAGTTTTCGCCAAATGGGTCATAATCGTCGTCTGCCCTCCCAAGATTGCCATATCCGTTTCCATTGCGCGCCGGGGCGCGGGAGCGATCCGACATGGTTGGCAGTCGAAGCTGGCGAGTATCGTCACTAGAGGGGCAGTGTTCGAACGGGCATGGTCGCCAGAGTCACAGAAGGAGGACTCTTTGTCTGGATCGCCGTAGGGTTTGCGGCGTGCGTCGTCAATTTCGTGGGAGAGCAGGGAGAATATCAAAGCATGATGCCCTGGGATATGGATATGATATGGGATGATTGGATGCATAAATGCTTCAGGTAGCTCGAGGCACTGTTACAGCGGGATCGGTCTGCTGAAACAAACGCACAGACCATTCACAGATGTCCACTTGAGCTTCAATACCCCACCATGAAGACCATGAGGGATCTCAGCAATGCCTAACCTAAAGCTCTAACATTTGACTTGTAACCATGGATGGCATCAATACTAAGACGACCTACGTAAAGTGACAGTGATGATATTGTATGATTCTTTATTAAAGCGGTTCGACTGTATAGACCTCCAGTAGTATCCATTAATGATAAAACATCAGCTTCATATAATCTCTTGTCATTTGGGTATCAACCGTTGGAATATTAGTTCATCTCTTAAGAAGCTACCCCGTCACTTCCCACAACCACCTGTTCCAGCCGTGCAGAATTCATCCCTTCAACTCCGTACAATCTCTGATCAACGGCAAGAATTGTCTTTGCAAGCTTTCTCGCGCCATTTGCGATAACTTGCGGTCTGTCCCAAGCCAAAAGGCCTGGCTGTCCCGCAACTCTGTCGGACCAGACCACGTTATACTGCTGGTTCCCCCAAGCAGGGCATGCGTATGCCTTGTGTGATGGCTCAGACGCACCGTCCTGATCTGATCCGTTTGTTCCCCCATCTCCTAGAAAAACTGTGATTGCAACTTTGGGCTTCTGTGTAGGCTTGGGCTTATCCTTCTCTGTCTCAGGTGTAGACACACAGGATGCCCAAAGGCGAATTGTCCCCTCGGGTCCCGGTAACCAAGTAAGCTCAGCCAGTGTAATGATTTCCAAGGGCGAGAATTCTCTCTCAGGGTTGAGTGCTCTTATCAGACCAAGAAAATACACCAATAGCCCGGTTGGTGAATCGCAGAGCCCATAAGCCAAAGTGTTGGGTTCATGTAACCCGTCAGGTTGAAGGGGTTGGGAGTCGGCCGTCTTCCCGTTCTTCTGTGTTTTGCTATTCTTCCGAAGAGCCGCGAAATCATCTCGTGCGTAACCTAGAATTGAGGCGTGAAGAACCTTGGCCAATTTCCATCTCACCCATGCTATTGGCGACTGCAGCACCTTTGGCGCTTTCAGGGGAGGCGATATGAAATGAGTACCGAGACAGGAGCCCGGATAATGCATAGCCAAGTAACTCGCAATCTTCCAGTCCACGCTAACTGGCGCCGCCATAGCCGACCCGGAGTTGGTTGTCACATAATGGTTATAGCCCAGTCGTTTCATCAAAGAATCGAGCACATCACAAGCTATTGGAACCATCTGTGGGCTGTTGGGTAAGGCATCGCTAAAGCCTAGCCCCGGTAGTGAAGGAATGACTAGATGAAACGGTTGTTCGTTGTCGGCATCATCAGGATTGGTAAATATTTCGATGAGATGCCGCGTAGACAGATTGGTAAAAGGAAACGGGGGTATTAAGAGGAGAGGAACAGCATTGGAGTGCTGCGATCGGCTGTGGATGAAATGAACCCTCAGAGGTGCCTCGAGAAAGGACGTCCGGATGCCAGCTCGGAACTGGGGAACTGAGGTGTTGAACTCGTTTTCTTGATCCCTCCACGAGAACTGTTCAAGCCTATTAATCTCTTGTCAGCATTGATTACTCGGATATAAATCGTGCAATACTACGGAGTATGCAATACCAATAATCAATCAAGGGCTCCACTGTTGACTTTGGGTTCCACCATGTTGCCGGCCCTGTCTCTGGGATGTCTCTTGGAAGTCTTGTAAGTTCAAGTTTCTGTCGCGTGAGATCGAGATATTTGCTCGACACCTGATGATGCTACAGTTATTATTGATTTCCTACCAATGCCGAATCCCATCAAAACATGTCGCAAAAACTCACATGGATCTTGTATTCTTTAATCTCCTCGTCCGGAGATGCCGCTGCTGCTTCTGCTGGTTGTGACATTCCGAATGCCGGATAAGGTTCAAATTCAGAGGCCATGATGGTTATCGCGCGAGAGTCGACGTCATGGCGACAGCTTGACGACACGGGCAGAACTCTATGCTAACAAAGTCACGGAATTGAAACGCGAAAACAACTGGAGAGCGAGGACACACATCACTTCAGCCACCTGGGCCATAGCCAAAGGCCGGGCAGGTACTTGTATATGTCGTGAATCGTCTTGTTAATCTAAACAGTTTGCAAGGTTGTGGCTTGACTCTCTTAATCCCTGTCCTATGCCACGTTGTCACGCCACCCCATATCTTCCAAGGCTGGGAGCGGAGCAAACGGTCCTGAATGGTGGAGTGCCTTTTGTTCTGCTTGAAACCGTGGCGGTGCACAGAAAGTCCTGCTAATTTTCGCCAATGATTGCCGGCCATGCCCATCCCATCGTAAGAGATTGTACAGGTAAGATGCGCCTTGACCCTGAAGGGCATGTGGAGCTGCGCCCTGAGAGAAATCAAGGCACATGCATGCAAGACGAGTCCGTTTGAGGGCCCTCCATTCAAAGTCTCGCCCGTTCCCATCCACTTAAATTGCCCGTGGCATGATTGGCCATTAGTGATGAAATTTGATGCCCAACCATATATTGGTGTGTCCTTGGAAATTCCATTCACTCATTCTCGGTAACTCGTAGCTCAACGCAGGAGATTGCATACGAGCGGCTGTTTATCTGCTTCAAGCCCCAATTATCGCCAACCTTTGCCACCTTGTGTGTTAAAATGTCTCCTCTTCTATAATCTTTCAGATAACAACGCTGGTACTTTGATAAAGGACACACTAAAAGCAAGTTTCTGGAACTCGCGTGCCTCCTGATGCTCATAATATTCAATTCCATTGAAAACCCAACTCTCTTCGTGTCTCTGGCTAATGCTAACCATATCATGAACCAGCTCTTGGAGATGTAGGTGCTGAGTTTACCGGGCCACCACGAAGGTTGATCTGTCCAATTCTCGATACGATGTTGCTGCCAACAGCATCAACGGCGCCTCGGGGCGAAGTCAGAGTAGGACCCTCGGGGGCTGTTTCCTGAACTCGGAAGAGTTTGATAGCAGTCCCGTTCCAGATACCCATGGGACCCCTGGCGATTTGCATTTCGGTTGTAAATATGACGCCCCAAAGCAGCGATTCATACCACCCAAGGGCTAATTGGGACCATTCGAAAGAATGTACCCTTGCAGGAGATGGATCAATTCCAACGAAATTGATTTCCTTGATCCGGCGTAATAGGTCTGGAGACTGGTCTCGGGCGGACAGTTGGTGTGCCAGGAGACTCGAGGTCTGCTGAATGACGGTCAAAATGGTGTGCAAGGGCAACTCGGGCAGCCAGCTATCAATCCATTGAGCAGTGGGCTCGAAAACACCACCCGGAGCCTGACTGCCAGCTGGATATGCTCCCAAGCTTGTGGAACTATTCTGTCGTGAGAATGACTGAATGCTTGCTGGCATTTTGCCGCGAGCCTTCTCTGACATTCCACGCAGTTGCACTGGTACAGCATCCTCGACGTTAGCGACGGATGATGCCCGAGAGGGGTTCTCGCTTGCTGTTGATTGAGCTGGTGTGGGCTGGGGCTCTTCTTCGCTATCATCCTCGTCGTCATCGTCATCACCAATGGCAAACGCGCTATCTTCTGGTACCTCTTCTAAAGTTTGAGGGCGGGTCGGATGGGTCGAAGGGCTTCTCGCACTTTCCACGGAGCTTCTCCCGGAGCCAGCATCAAATCCGTCATCTTTTCTTCTCCGGTTTCTCCTCTCAATCTCTTCTTGCCCACTTTCTAACGTGAATGTTCGAAGCGCTTCAATGCGCTTCTTGTTTTTCAGAATAGCCAAGACTAACTCGGGATTCTTGTGGTATTTATTCTGAATGATGGAGTTGATGCACTCCAGCAGAGAAAATAGGAGGTTGTGATTGGTCTCGTTTGCAAGTAAGAATGATGGCGCTGACATTAATGTAAAGAGATGCATGAGTTGAGCGCTACCAGCAGAACCCAACCCTTCAATATGCGGCGCAATGTTGTTGATCACCGCCAGCAGTGCAGGATATACCGCTGCAAAACTCCCCTGGCTTGTTGTGATCAAGCTATAGATGGAATGAAGGAGGAAGTCGGCATAGCTTCCCCTAAAACCATTGATCCTGATGCCAGCTGGAAGGCTTTCCTGGCCTTCAAATGGTTTATTCAGGTGAATGCCAAAATTTGGCTCGACGCTTAATGTTTGCAAGAGGAATGCGCACATGCGAACAACCCCCTGTTTTGACGGCTCATTCTTGTACTCCAGAGCATAGAACAGTGTCACAATGACAAAGTCATGCGCTCTATTGGTGTCAATGATAAACGACCGAAATCGCTTGTTACACTGAACCAACTCCCAGAACAGCATCAAGACTTCTGGAGCAAAATTTGCCGCCGACTGGGAGCCAGGCAAGTATGATGTCTTCTCTTGGAGTGGTTGGTTCAGAATTCTCATCATACCATCGACGATAAACTGAAAATCTTGGGGGCGATGTACTCTTCCAAGAAAGTGTCGATAGTAGTTCTTGTTAGACGAGCTGGTGCTTTCAGGGATGGGGTATATAAGCATGGCTAGTAGAAAGTGAAGGGAATACGTCACAAGGACCTGCTTTGTATCCTTGAAAACTAGGGTATTATATGGCACACGCCAACTCGCCGGGTTGTATTTTAATGTCTTTGGCCACACATTAGCTACACCTCTGGATAGGGGGGGGGTTACATACAGTGTTGAGCAAAGAGCATAATACTGAGAGTACCATTTGCTTGTCAGAGCAGGTACAGAGGTAGGTGAGAGTTCGCACCCCTCTCTGAGGGAGCAACCCAGAAGTCGTATACATGCTTTGACTGGCAAGCGTCATAAGAAGTCGTAAAATCTCACATCGGTTGCTTTCAAACTCCTTAGTTGTGGCAACCGCCGTATTGCACCCGACACCACTTTGCCAAATGGCATACGTAACTTTGGATCGGCCATCTGGTGGGCGAGAAAGGGTGAAGTCGGAGAAGAATAAAAGATCGATAAGGGTGTCTATCAACTCTTCTACAAGCGGCTTTGCTTCCTCAAAGTGATCTGTCGCTGTAGTTGGCTCGCTTTTGTCGTCGTGGGCTTCGTCGAACAGAATCTCATTCGCGATGGAAGCTTTCCGGGTCTTCCTCCTACGGGGACCCCAGAAGAAGCGCTCCTCCCATGCTCCCAAGCTTTCTTTTTCATACAAATATGGTAATATGCGAGTGAGAACCCTGATACAGTTTAAGGCCTCTCTCTCTGGAGCGATATCGATCTCGGGAAAGGATGGGTGATGACGTAGGTTGAACAGCCGCGATGTTAAAGCAAGTATAAGCGTCTCGAGATTCTCTAGGGCATTATCACGCGTTCGACGAATATCGGTAGGGGAGAAAAGGCTGAAGACATCTTCGGATGATTCGGGAAGCTCCCAAAACTATATGTTCCCGTCAGCGTCCTGCTGTCTGTCTGTCTGTCTGTCTGTCTGTCTGTCTGTCTGTCTGTCTGTCTGTCTGTCTGTCTGGGGGTAGCAGGAGGTGCACGCACCGAGTTCCAGTAGAGATCATCCACTGTAATATTTCGTTCCTCCGATAGCTTGAATATACCCCTTTTGAAGACAATCTTGGAGTCGCTGGCACCCATATCTGTAGCAGCACAAGGCCTCGTGCCTTAGTCCCTAGGTAAGCTAGGGTGATGCCAACTGATGGAGCTTCTTGACCTGGGGTGGATGTTTAGGGATAAGGCTGCAGCAGCTGCGACAACGTAACCAGGACCGGACCTCCGATGAACCAATCACGTGCAGCAATTAATGCCCCTCCCGGAGTATATCCGTATCGTTATCGATAAACAAAAAGTGTCGTCAAGTCAATGTTCAGTTTTCATGATGGGCAATTTTGCGACAACAGCAATTGTTGCCTTGTTCATATAATTTCCCCAAGGGCGAGGCCTCCATTCGTCTCAGATGCTTCGCTTATGGTGCCATGCTAGACCGGTGGCCAATTTGGCCGTCTTTCACGGAGTTCGGAGCCATGTGGTTCGAGGGGTTGGCTACAGACATTTGTCTGCCACGCCACTGCTAGCAACAAAGCCCAAGGATGTCAAGAAGACAGCTCGAAAGCGAAGGGCTGCTAAATCACGAGTCCGGAAAAATACAGAAAAAAAACCTGATCAAAAAACGGCTGCGGATAACAAAAAGGGACCCTTGGCACTAGAGGCAGATGAAGAGGCTTTGGCTGAGGAACAGCCCTTCTCGAAGCGGGGAGCTGGCGTATGGACGTCACTACAGGCAAGGCTTCAAGGCTCAAGCAAAAAAAGGGTGGTCGACGATGATACGCCAATAGTGCAGGGCGAAGGCGAACCGGTTTTCTTCGTTCAAGAAGACATGGCCCCTGTGGAACCAGCAGTCGATGAGAAGGAGAAACCAAAGAAGACCTCATCCAAGGGCAAGCGAGCAAAAAGCAAGGGTGCCGACATAGATGTAAAGACTATTTTACCCCACCGCCTTCACCTTCACCCCATTGAAGAGGATCCTTCTTTAAGCGTCCCGAAGCTAAGCCATAATCTTGATCGTGTTCTGTTCAACCCAGGAGTTTACCACATACAGGATCCCAGATCCCGAGTTTTCAACTTCGATCCCTATCTCACGTCCATCATGCCAGTCGACGAGTTTGACTTTGATGCGCTCAAGGAGTACATTACGTCGTCGAAAGATGTCAAACTTAGACAGCTCAGTGCTGCGCACGGGATGAAGTATTGCGGTTCAACGTCGAGCATGACTTCTATCCTATCTCATTTTCACTTTTTGCTCTCGGCCTGGAGACAACCAAATTTGAAGACTCTCTCTCGGTCAATAACCCCAGAGTCGTTTAACTTTACGGCCTTGAGTCGTGGTCCAGCAGCTGCTTATGCCCGCTTAAAGGATGGAGTCTACGCCATTGATGCGGACAAGGAATATGACACTGAAAACGTTCTCAGCATGCTTGGAAAGTCCATGGAGAAGCTTCTCACCCTTCCAAAAGAGGAATTTGAAAAATACCGGCGCACTCGATCGCATCAGTTATCCGAAGAGGAAAAGAATGCTGACGAGGCATATCACTACACTACTATGGGCGATTTCATGCTACGATCGCAGCTCGACGCTCACGATCCCAGACTTCCAGGCACTGGAATGTTCGATCTCAAGACAAGAGCAGTCGTATCAATTCGAATGGATGTTCGCGGATATGAGCAGGGTGTTGGATATGAGATTCGGGAACGGTTCGGCCAGTGGGAATCGTTTGAGCGAGAGTTCTACGACATGGTTAGGGCTGCTTTCCTGAAATACTCTCTCCAAGTGCGAATGGGTCGTATGGATGGCATTTTTGTTGCTTTCCATAATACTCGACGGATATTCGGCTTCCAATACATTAGCTTGTCGGAAATGGACAACGCAATTCATGGTACAGCTGATACTAAACTCGGAGATCAAGAGTTCAAGGCCAGTCTTGCTCTTTTGAACGAACTTTTGAATAGGGCAACACAACGATTCCCAGGCCGATCTCTTCGATTACATGTTGAGACACGGCCGACGAAAGTTCCCCTGACCTATTTTTTCGTGGAGCCGGTTACTGATGAAGATATGGAAAGTGCCGAGGAGACTGATCAATCATCAGTTGAACAACTTGAACGTAATATTCTTGCTATGAGCGACGAAGGAATTGCGGCGCCTGTCCAAGCGGATGAACCTATAGAGGAGGAACAACAACAGCTGGAGGAGTCTGATATTCCTGTGGATGAGACGGTGAATCAAGACCCTCAAAATGACGCTGTCTGGCAAAGTATGATGGCCAAGGTTGAAGAGACTGTAGAGAATGAGTCTCTTGGAATTGGCTCGGTCAGAGAGGCCATACAAGATGCTTTGGAGCATAGCGGACTCCTAGCGGACAAGACTGAGCTGGAAACCGAACAATGTTTGGACGCAATGGTCTCATCCTTGACGGCACACTCATCCAGAATCCGCAGTTTGCGCGAGAAGTCAGCCGATGAAGACGAAACTCTTGAGTTGACGCGAGAAAATGAAGACGAAAATAGCCCTAGTGAAGAGACAAGAGAGGAGGATCAGAGTGAAAATTCCGAATCAGTCTCCTCCACCCAGGACTCGAGCCCTCAAAGCACTTCTCTAAAGGATCTGATTTTAAAGGCCACGGAGGGTATTGACAAAACGCAAAACCTCACAACCTTCCAGCGCATGTTTACCGATTTGGCCGCAAAGTCTAGACAATCGGACATGGATAACGTTGCCAAGGCGAGCGATGTTACGTCTGATGAAGACAAGGCTTCGGAACTCGACGAGGACGAAATAGAGGAAGCCGAAGGTGAAGCTGATGGAAAATCTGATGCAACACCTGAAGAGCCTGAGCTGCTAGGGATGTATGTAACAATTCGCAACAAGGTGAATGGCGAGTTTGTTGAACGTCCGAATGGCGATGAGAAGGTGCTTGACTGGTCGATTCAGTATGCCGTTACTGAGCTGCCCAATGACCGCGCCCAGACAATCTACACCAAGATTAAGAAGCGCCGTCGCACAGCTCTCTCACAAGACCATAGATCTGCCGACTGGCACAAGATGTTCAAGGGACATTTACCCATCATAACGAAGAAAGGAGCACAATTTAGGGAGGAGAGGACTCAACAGGAGGCCAACAGCCCGCTGTATGTTGCTTGGGATAAGCAGCCACAGGCAAACCGTCCTTCTGGAGAGGGTAGCCAGGTGGAATGAATTATGAGATGATATTACATACTGGACGGAGGCTGGCTTCACTGTGCTAAAGGCCTGTTGTATAATGACTGTTTCATCGACATGTGGCGTTGATAAGGATTCGGGGAGGCGGATCCATAAAAAGAAAGCTCACTGCATTTACGGCTAAAAGGTATACCAGCACTGGATTTTTGTACGATATGAAGGGGCTTTAGGGGTCAATAGAATCTGCACACTCGACTTATGCCATTTCGCTCGCTTATTGGTGAGGAGATGCAAAATGGAGGCCTCAGCATGTAGAGTTTGATGTCTTTGAATCCTCCTCTCTGCCGACGGGGTTGCTATCACTTTAGTCACCATGACTGCTGAAACTGATTTTTATCATATTTTCTTGCTCGTCGTGATTGTAGCAACTTTGGTTACGCCTGGGGGTACCGAATTGTCCAAGGGGAAGAGGTTGGAGAGAGACAAGATGTTATGTATGGAAATTACTGGGGCTTAAGGTCTACTTCTTAGGTCGGGGAGTGATGTGAATGAAATCGGTGGTGCAGGTGATGAGGCAGGTGATGATGATGGCGAGATGGTATAATTCGGATACCTTATTCGCATATATGGAACGAATAGATATACAGAGGAGGAGGAACACCGGAACACTGACTATGGCATAAGCAGATATAGGGCTTGGTGTCTATTGTTCCTCTTTCTTTCTCTTGTTTCCCTGAATCTATCTTGTCTCTCTCAATGCTCCGTGTCTCCTTCGATTCCCATGTTCCCGTTGAACCTCCTTATTTCTCTGGATATTTCTCATGTATCTTCATCACTCTTGTTTCTTTGAATTCTTTGAGTCCTCTTTATACTTAGACCATGCTTTATCCATAAATTCTGGCCCTTTCTTTATCTGCATAATATGCATACTCTGTCTCAAAATGTGCTCTCATACCATTATTGTTTCCTCCACATGTGGGCTATTGGTTCCGGAATGTCTTACAATATGAATGGAAATAATGAGAGCTACATGGCCGAGATAAAATCAAATTCACAGTCTTACTTTGTTATTCTTGGCTGGAGCTTTGCCGTGGGCTGTCTTCCTAAACGCTACTATTGGAGACAGTAAGGCTCATGCGTGGATAAATGGATAGGTATCCAAGGCACATTTGGCTATATAGTAAGTAATCAAATCAAATTAATAGAGGTAATGATTAAACAAGGCATCCGTTTTTTTGTTATATTTTTTTTAAATCAGTCTGCCTCTTGTTGCAATATGGTTTTTCTTCTGCCACCACTTGATCGTACACGATCTCGTGATACAAGATCCTGACGGTGGTCACTTGAACAACCCCCACTAAAAGTCAGATCCAGTGCCGACTACCGTACTCCGTACCTAAAAAAAACCTGGCACCACCCATCCAACCCCAGATTTTTAAACCAGCGGGCAAAGAAACACAGCCTCCCCCAACTATTCTTACTTGAGCCATGGATTTACTTGGACTTGAACCCCTGATTTTTTCATTTCCTCACATAATACCCTCTCGTGCGTACGGGGTATGTATGCCTCATCGCTGACTGGCTGATTTTGAGATCTCGCCTCATTCAACAGTGGCGGCGAACGCCTCATGCATACCAAAGGCCGTGACTGGTAAGTCTCGCCCGAGACTATTATCGATGCAGGTGACTCTGCGAATCATTTCCAGCTTTGGGGTTTTTGAACGGCCGCACACACACCCTCCCATTGCCTTTGCCTGAAAGGGGGGGGGGACTCCCGCTATTGGCTGCCGCGTTGAGTGTATGCAAAGAATATCATCTCTGATTGGACCCTGAGTCGGAAATTGGAACAAGAGCTCTCGAGGTTCTCATTAGTTTCGATCTCGGGACCTCGCCAGTCAGGGCGCCCTGAAGCCTGTTTGGCTGGCTGCCCCCCCTGAGAACGGGCGACTCGAGGAGACGGGCCCCTCGATCATGAGCCAAGGTAGTTTTTTTTTGTCTTCATAGGCCATTGTTTGGCTGGTTCCATCGAAATCATGGTGGCATTGGGGGAGATGTCCACGCCGCATGGTCAGCCGTTCGGTGTTGGTTCCCCTCGTCGCAACCCTAGCATGAGGCGCCGCCTGGTCCTGGCCCCATTGTGCATCGTGTGAATACAGCTCACAACCTACCTAAACGGAGTTCGGCTCGAAAAAATCCTGTAAATAGTGTGTGTGTGGCATGGTATGGTATGCATGGCATTTATACATATGTAGGACGGGAAATGGCCTCATATTTAATTTCCCTCTTGTCCTGTCTCCTTTTTATATCCCATGCTTCTGGTAGAGTGACACTCGGATACGACTGTTTCTGTATTGGTCCATAGTTTATACGACCAAAGATGCGCCCTCACTCACTACTAACGCTGCTAGCTCTGGGTTCAGCTGCCCAGGCTGCTGCTGCTTCATATTCAGACATCGAACTCTCCCCACGGGAAATCGAGGTGCTTGAGCGAACCCTCCATACTCGTGGTTTGGCGGATGATATCTGGAACTCGATCAAGAATGGTGCCACATGCACGGCCTGCGAGGTTGGCCTTTTACAACTAACTTCATCCCGGAAACTTGACTAACACCGTCCAAGGGCATCCTTACACTACTGAAGGGACTGGCTGCGTTTGGAGATTCGGCCGTGGTCAATGTAGTTACAAGTCTTTGCAAGCTTGCCAAGGTCGGTTACGTCTTGAGGTTAGATGAAATGGAATGACTTACAAGAATCCAGGTTGAAGATGCCGACGTATGCGAAGGCTCGATCAAGCTCGAGGCTCCCATCATTGCCAGTGCCATTCGAAAGATGAGCATCAATTCAGACTTGTCGAAACTCTTCTGCAGCACCTTTTTGGGACTTTGCCCAGCTCCAACTATTCCTCAATGGAATGTTCCGTTCCCTGCTCCCAAGCCCGCGGGAGGTCGTCCGGCACCGAGTGGGAAGAAGCCCCTCAAGGTTGTGCAATTCTCGGACATTCACGTCGACCCTCTCTATGTTGCTGGTTCGAGCACTCAATGTACAAAGCCAATCTGCTGCAGGTAAGAGTTTGAAACTGACGTGTCTTGCGAGTGTATGAATGCTAACTTGGGGGGTGGTATAAAGACCGTATACAAAGGACGACCAGCCAGGCCTCTCCAAAAACCCGGCTGGACCAAACGGAGATCACAAATGTGATACGCCTGTCAGCTTGGAAATGAGCATGTACCAGGCAATCAAAGAGATTGTACCGGATGCTGCGTTTACTCTCTTTACAGGAGACATTGTCGACCATGCTGTCTGGAACACGTCTATGCAGTACAATTCAAAGTCAAGTCCGTATATCGCCTCAACTGAATCTCTTTGATAGGATATGCTAACAGATACACAGTCAGCGATGCCTACAGCTATATGAGCATGTATCTCAACTACGTGTACGGCACAGCAGGAAACCATGAAGCAAATCCCACAAATGCCTTCCAGCCCATGGCCGTCGGCAACTCGACCGAGTGGCTCTACGATGCCCTGCAAGCCCAATGGGGCCGATGGGTCGAGCCGCAGGAGTTTGCAGAGATTCATGCGACCGGTGCTTACTCTTCCAAGTATCCCGGAGGCAACCTGCGCATCATCTCGCTCAACACCAACCTCTACTACCGCATGAACTTTTGGATGTACCAGCCAAAGGTTGACAAAGATCCCAATGGTCAGATTCAGTGGTTGGTCAAGGAGCTTGATGCCGCGGAGAAGTCTGGAGAGAGGGTATACATTATTGGACATACACCACTCGGCGAGAAGGATGCTTTCATCGCGGCGGCCAACTATTTCGATCAGGTTGTCAACCGATATTCTGCAACCATTGCTGGCATGTTCTTCGGACACACCCACGCGGACCATTTCGAGGTCAGCTACTCGAACTACAGCTCCAACTACACCCTTCGAAACGTCAAGGATGCTTCCATGGTGTCGTACATTTGCCCTTCGCTGACCCCCATGTCCGGTATGCCCGCCTTCCGCGTCTACGATGTCGACCCCGTCACCTTTGCCGTCCTGGATTCTACGACGTACATTGCCGATATGAACAACACCGCCTTCCAGACCACGGGCCCCGTGTGGACAAAGTACTATTCAGCCAAGGAGGCGTATGGCTCCAAGCTTACCCCTTCCTACACGGACCCCAAGGCCGAGTTGACGCCCGCCTTTTGGCACAACGTAACGAGCCTGTTCCAGTCCAACTCGGGTGTGTTCAACGACTACCTCGCGCGCAAGAGCCGTGGCTGGAAGAATAATACCACATGCACCGGTGACTGTCTGGCGGCCGAGATATGCCAGCTGCGAGCTGCCCGTAGCCAGGACAATTGCGTCAAGGTCACGCCCGGCATCCACTTCACCAAGCGATCAGTAGACGCAGACGAGCACCCCAACCCTCATTTCCACAGCCATGACCATGAGTGCGGTATGTCAGCAGGAACAAAGACGCTGAGCTCGTTGGTGGTGGAGAAGGATATCCTGGATGAGTTGGAGAGCAAATACCTCGAGTTGGGAGGAAAGGAGGATTGATTGTTTAGATGTTTTGTTGGGTTGATGAATGACGGATGATTCATTTGTAAATAGACTTGTGTATTTTGTTTGCTCATAATGATTTATTAATTGTTTATTAATGAATAGAGCCGGAGGGATTGTCAACATTCTCAGTCAGACATGGGCGTTCGAGACACATCCAACATGAAATGATACAGAGACGATCTCTTTTATCCGATTGGAGGCATCGGCCTGATTTAAAATGCAATGGCGACATCCAACGCGCGACGCCTTTGGAATGAGATGATCGGACTAATTTAAAGATCCCATCGATCCACGATGATAATCAAAAAGATTAAGAACAGGCTGCCAGCGCTCGATGGTGATTGGGGGAGTCCCGTCCGCTTGGACCTGGGACGGCGGGTTCATTCTTAGTAGTAGTAGAGACAGAGACAGAAACCTAAACTTACAGAGAGCGTCGACCACTGTGGCTTGGCTTTTCTGACACCTCGCTGCTACTGTGGCCCGCTAAAGCAAATTCAAGGCAGTCCAGACGGTTTATTATAACTTAGCAGGCAACCCCAAAGAAATGAGCTTCTTCACGTCGCGTTGGCATCCCAAGACAGTTTTTTTAAGAAAAAGAAGAAGAAAGAAAGAAGAAAATTCATCAATCAATCACTAAAGAAGAGAGGAAATATTTGAAATCGAGAAAAGAACAACCGATCCACAGTTTTTTTGTATTGGATGCTTCTGGGAATCCAACCAAGACTCAAGGCTAGGCCTTCACTCTTGGACCTGATTCGCGCAACCAGCCAAAACAGTTCCCGCCGCGGCTCCAGCTCCAGCGAGTCGTCCATAGGCTCCGGGTTTGGCGCTGCTGGGGGGGCTGCTGCAGCGCCTGGAGGTGGTGGTGCTGGCAGTGGCAGCCCCAGTGGCAGCCCCAGTGGTAGTGGACCTGGTGGGGGGGCTGTTACTGTTACTGTTACTGCTGTCCCTGCTGCCGCTACATCATCGCCTCCACCCGCCGCCACTGCAGCAGCAGGGCAGGTGCAAGTGCAAGCGCAACAGCAGCAGCAGCCGCCAAGTCTTACTCTGCAACTGGTCGTGGTGGGCGCCGACGACTTTACAGCTCAAGAGCTGCCTCTGCCAAACTCTCCACCCTCATCAACACCGTCTCCCTCCATCACAGCTCCTCCATCGCTTCAACGGTCTGCGTCGCCGTCGCCCTCCCTCGACTCCGAGACCTCTTCCTTTGCCAACCAAGAGCTCCATTCGGCTCCCGTTACCGATACTCAATCGCCCAAGATGCCTTCTGTATGCTTGCCCCCCCGGTCTGGTCTTGATTTTGCCCGCTGCTTGTTTTGCTTTGCCAGCCTCCGTTGCCAACCGAGCAATGGCGGCCTTGCTGCTGCTGCTGCCCCGCTAGATCATTGGAAGCTGACTTGCATGTCGCACAGAAAGATGCCGCCTCCGATAGCGATGCCATAGATCATGGTAAGGTTCCCGGAAGCTTGGTTGGGTGCTTTTTGGGGGGGAATAAATAGCTAACAGCTTCGCATAGGCAAGATCTACTCCGTCTCCGGGTTGGTCCATCCTCCCCCCCGCCAAGAAGCTCAATTGGAGCATCATCGTCAACATGTCGTCAAAGCTAATCATTTCCCAGCCCCGTCGTGATCGCCGAAGACATGACTGGTGTTGCCATGTACGAGTTGGTGAGTAGTCGTCTATTGTTCCATGCCCTATACGGTTTATGATGACGCCATGACGAAGCTAATGCGCTTTTATCCAGGTCAAAGTCGGCCACGACAACCTCGTCGGTGAGGTCATTCGAATCAATGGCGACCAGGCAACCATCCAGGTCTACGAAGAGACTGGTAGGCATCTTCTCATCCCGGCGCAGAGAAGAGTGAAATTCGCGCAGGAGCTAATACAGTGATGCAGCTGGTGTCATGGTCGGTGATCCAGTCGCCCGGACGGCTAAGCCCTTGTCCGTCGAGCTCGGTCCCGGTCTGCTCAACGGTATCTACGATGGTATTCAGCGACCTTTGGAGGACATTGCACACCTTTCCAAGTCCATTTACATCCCCCGTGGTGTTACCGTGCCCGCTCTCGACCGAAACAAGAAGTGGGAATTCACACCGCAGAAGAAGGTTGGCGATCACATCTCCGGTGGCGACGTTTGGGGAATTGTCTTCGAAAACTCTTTCCTTTCGGTCCACAAGATTCTCCTCCCTCCCCGAGCTCGAGGTGTCATCACCAAGATTGCCGACAAAGGCGAATACACCGTTGTCGACAAGATCCTGGAAGTCGAGTTTGATGGCAAGAAGACCGAGTACCCCATGATGCAGACATGGCCTGTCCGAGTGCCTCGTCCCACAACCGAGAAGCTTACCGCCGACCAGCCTTTCATCGTCGGTCAACGAGTATTAGACGCTCTCTACCCTAGTGTCTTGGGCGGTACCGTTGCTATTCCCGGTGCTTTCGGTTGCGGCAAGACTGTCATTAGTCAGTCTGTCTCCAAGTTCTCCAACTCCGATATCATTGTCTACGTCGGATGTGGCGAGCGTGGAAACGAAATGGCTGAAGTCTTGAAGGATTTCCCCGAACTCACCATTGATGTCGATGGTCGTAAGGAGCCAATCATGAAGCGAACCACCCTCATTGCCAACACCTCCAACATGCCCGTCGCCGCCCGTGAAGCTTCCATCTATACCGGTATCACAGTCGCTGAATACTTCCGTGACCAGGGTCTGGACGTCGCCATGATGGCCGATTCTACTTCTCGATGGGCCGAGGCTCTTCGTGAAATTTCCGGTCGTTTGGGAGAGATGCCTGCTGATCAGGGTTACCCTGCCTACCTTAGTTCCAAGCTTGCCTCCTTCTACGAGCGAGCCGGTAAGGTACAGACCCTTGGTTCTCCAGAGCGAGAAGGCAGTATCAGCATTGTCGGCGCCGTCAGCCCCCCAGGTGGTGATTTCTCCGATCCCGTCACCACCTCTACGCTTAACATTGTCCAAGTCTTCTGGGGTCTCGACAAGAAGCTCGCTCAGCGAAAACACTTCCCTTCCATCAACACAACCGTATCATACAGCAAGTACTCGCCCATTCTGGACAAGTATTACGAAAAGGAGTATCCCGAGTTCCCTAGACTCCGCGACCGTATTAGGGGTTTGATTTCCGACTCGGATGAATTGGATCAGGTTGTCCAGCTGGTCGGAAAGAGTGCCTTGTCCGATCCCGATAAGATTACTCTAGATCTTGCCGTTCTAATCAAGGAGGATTTCCTGCAACAAAACGGTTACTCCGATTACGATCAGTTCTGCCCTATCTGGAAGACGGAGTGGATGATGAAGCTCATGGTTGGATTTTACGACGAGGCCTTAAAGGCCGTTGCTCAGGGGTACAGCTGGGCCAAGATTCGTGAAGCTACAAGCGAACTGCAGTCTAAATTGCGTTCATTGAAGTTTGAGGTCCCAAGTGACGGCGAAGATGTCATCACTAAGAAGGTTCGTACTATTTTTCTACCATAAATGTGGTTAGCACACTCATTAACATTCATCACAGTACGAGGCTATTCAACAGGAAATGTTGGACAAATTTGCATCTGTTACGGACGAGTAAGGGGTGTCTGGGGCAAAGTGAAAATAGTTGTTTGCATGTCAATGTATAAGTTGTGGGTGAATAGAACATGTCGTGTCTCAGAAAGACGGACGGGACTAGAGTATGGTCAACTGTCTCATAAGCGCCGCCTCAGTGTATCCAGTTCCATGTATGTTATTTGTCAATCCTGATGTGAAAAGATGTATAAAATGCAACGTGAATTTGAATCGTACTGGTGGGTGGTTTATCGTCCACGGGTGCTTATGCCACATTACAGTGTATCCAGCGCTCGGAAGACACTGTGCGAAAATCAACTCACTCGCACTCCGAGTTTCCTCTGCATGCCGCTTTGGGTAATCAAACATTTAATCTATATATTCCCCATGCTCGGGTAGCAAATCAAGCCCCGACCCGAACAATGTCCGAGGAGCTCCGCGATGAAGTAGAAGCCATCAACTCCATATACGGCGAGGACTCACTTACGCCGGCCGATGGCGATGAGCCGCTCACGTATATCCTCAAGTTACCTGGGGAAGCGTCCTCTCTAAGAGTGCAGTTCCCGGAGGGGTACCCCGCCGAACCGCCCGCGGTGCTGGGGACGCATCACAGTTCTGGGGGCAAGAGGGGAGCGGGGGCGAGGGATTTGGGGTTGTTTAGAGAGGTTGTTGGGGGAGTCTACGAGCCGGGACTTGTGTGTTTGTTTGATGCTGTGGAGGAGTTTACGAGGAGGAGGGAGGAGGAGCAAGAGGAAGAGATGGGAATAGAGGAGATGCAGCATGATGTGAATGCGGAAGAAGGAGATGAGAGCACGACGACGGAGAGGGATAGGGCGGTTGAGGAGAGGGACTTTGCGAGCATGACGCCCCCTCCATGGACGCTCTCCGAAGTCATGGTCGAGAACAAGTCTACTTTCATCGCACGCGTAGCGCGCATATCCTCCACCGCCGAAGCAAAGCTCTACCTCCAACACCTCCTCTGGTCAGACAAGCGCATCCGCACCGCCACGCACAACATAACCGCCTGGCGAGTCCGGCAACCCGAGAACAGTAGCAGCGGCGACGGCGGTGGCAGTAGAGGAGGAGGAGGGGGAAACGGTGTAACGTTCCAGGACTGCGACGACGACGGCGAGACGGCGGCGGGGGGAAGACTCCTGCACCTGATGCAGGTGATGGAGGTGTGGGACGCGGTGGTGGTGGTGACGAGGTGGTACGGCGGGGTGAAGCTGGGGCCGAGGAGGTTTGCGCTGATTAATGGGGTGGCGAGGGATGGGTTTGTGAGGGCTGGGATGGTGGTTGGTGGTGGCAAGGAGAGGAAGAAGAAGTGAGAGAACAGTAACGGTGAAGGTGTGAGGAGAGATGTGAGGAAGAATAACGGGTGAAGAAGAAGTTGGGAGGAAAGTAACGGGGGAAGAAGATGTGAGAAAAAGAACGGTGAAGAAGTTAGGAGAAAAGCAGCAGTGGGAAAGATAGGAGGGATATGATATCTAGGGGACGAATGTGTCATGGCTATAGATGCAAGTATATGTTGGAAAAAGGGATTACATCACACTTTGGATATATACTAGGAGATAGACGGTAACAAAGACGGTAATAATCACGCTTCAAAGACAACATGTTGGAAACACACTTTTTTGTATCCTATAAAGCCAAGTCCATAACAGTTATAAACAAGTTGGTATCACACAAATAAAAGCACCAGTACGCGTGTTTAATAGTGAAAAGACAAAGAAAAAGAGAAAAATGAAGAAGAAGAAGAAGAAGAAGCAAACGCCAAGCCCAAAGTCCGTCCGTTTCTCATAAGCATCAACATGTATATATATTTTTTGTACATTGAAAACAAACCGATACCACGGAATACCAGCCGAGATATCTGCCTCCCTATGCTCTTATCAACTAAAGGAGAGGAGAGGATGGGGATAGCGAGTCAAGTTGAAAGTTGGAATAAAGAGACTTTGAGTTCTAAGAACTTTTGTCTAATAATGGCTGCAGAATCTCGAGCGCTCGTACGGATTGTTCCCGTGAGAGAATAACCGCACCGGCTCGAGCGGTGGAGAGGTACGAGAGCTCCGAGCCCTCGGTCATTTGAATGTCATGAACTAGTCTGCCCGCCACTCCGCAGACGATGCCAGTCGATTCAAACGGCAAGTTGACGAGATCTAAGAAAATAGGAATTAAAACACCTTCGGTATCGCCGACCAAGGTATCACCAAATAGAGGGAGCAGGTTCTTGTCAAGCAGCAGCGACGGGGGATCATCCTGCGCGAGGGTGAGGGACATGAACCTTGGCTGTGAAATAAGTGCGGAAATGATACAAGTGTAAAGTTTGGTGTCAACATGGTCGATCCAGGTCCGGCGATAGTCAGCAGACCCCTTTCGACTCATAGACGAGCGGTGGGCATTATAAGCTTGTAGGATTGGCGAGGTTTCCCGACCAGAGCATTGAACCAGCTCAAGACCTACTTCGACGTGAGGCTTGACATTACGCTTCTGCAAGAGTTCAAAAGTGCGTGACTGGAGATCGCCGTAGTCGGACGGTGGGGGTGAGTCTGGCGGTGGAGGGGGCTCGCTGACAGAGTTCCTATGTCCATACATGGAGGAATTGACAAAGTTGGATTGGTTCTCGGATAATTCAAATCCCTTGGCCAACAATGCCGATACCACATTCTCCTTTTCCTTGGTGGGGACGAGGATGAAATCGGAATAATAGGTGGTGATAAAAAAGATGGGAATTCCAGCAAAGGCCAACGGCGAACTCAACTCCATCACACGACCGGCGGGATCAAGACCTGCGCTAATGACGGCGAGAATCATATAACTATCCTTGAAAACCGAAACATCCTTTGCCAGGTTCTTGGGCAGCGCATTGAGGGCGGGTTCAAAGACGTTCTTGGCCCAGGAGCTGTGGCAGACAATGGAACACTCAATAGGAGTGACACTAATGTTGAGGAAGCCATGCTGTTGGTTGTCGGAGGCGAGGCCCTCGAGCTCGTATTCGGTAGAATCTTTTGTGAAGTTGAGGCTTTGCGTTTGGGGGAGGAGGATGCGAAGGATGGGCTGTAGGAAGTTTTTGTAGAGATCGAGAGGTATGTGTATTAAGGTATAGGTACCGTCCTATAAGTCGAAGCAATAAAGTCAGTAATTGTCTCGCACAATTGGATAAGAGCATTGAGGTATTGGGAGACTGATCTCCGTAATCGGAGTCAGCGAGTAAGGGTGGCCTGGTGAAACAATGGCTGCTCAAAGTGAATCGTGGGGGAGGCGATTGACTTACAAGAAAAGATACTTGAGCGTTCATGGCGACGACGGGGTTCCTCGTTAATGAGGATGTATCCAGCCAAGAGTTGTGTAGGGAGGAATTGATGGTTGGAAGAAGAGAAAGAAGAAAGATGAAGGCAGAAGTAGAAGTAGAAGAAGAAGAAGTGTAGAGAAAGAAGATTGCGATTATTATTTAGACTTTTTTTTTAGTAGAAGGTGTCGCGTGTGCCGTATCTGATTGTCAAGATATGGCGCAATATTTGCCGTTATCGACGACAACAACGACTCAGTTCGTTTTTGTCTCTCAGTAACTGGCGTCGGTTCTAACACAACAGAAACATGGAACCAATGCGTGCGCGATTGGAGACGTTTTATCAAGGGGCCTTGCACCGTTGGTTGCCCATCTGATGGGGACCCCCTGCAGGTAGAGACGCTGCTGGTATGTAAGATTTGAAGTACGGTGCAGTATGTGTATGGTATTATGTACGGATTGTGCAAAAAGGGAGTTTGAAATAGAGTGAGAGGGGAAAGAGAACAAACAAGAAGGGGAAAAGGTAGAAGAATGAGAGGAGAGGAAGATAACTAAGTATAATAAAAGAAGATGAAGAGTCACTTTCCAGTGGAGGCCGTCGTCCGGGGGGTCATTGGTTTGGCGTTGAAGCAGCGGAGGCGGCGTGCGTGCGCAGGGTCCATGATAAGTGATAAGTTGACAAGCATGGATGCACAGAGAGAGATCCATGGGTGGATGGGTGGATGGGTGGATGGATGGATGGATGGGAATAGCCATCCACTTGTCCCTCCAAGGTTGCATGTCAAATGTACACAAGTACAATTCCATCTGTATCTCTCGGCAAACCCCATCCAACATTAGCCATCCATTCAGAGCAATACATGCATTCTACTCTAATTCACCGGCCCCAGACTGTACTTGTTCCGGCTGTACTCATACAACTTTGTGACGCCACAAAAGCAGGGAACAGGCCTGGCTGGGTACAAGTTGTTGCACTGAAGGGACCTCCCTCTCCCCACACAGGGGACCAAAACACGACCCTTGGTCTTGGTGCCGTCTCTGGCAGGGATTGCCAGTGAGGAGGGGGCATGGGCCCGGACATGGGGACATGGGGACATGGGGCATGGCCCAAATGTGGGAATGGCGATTGCATCGGATTGCCATCATTCGATGATTGCGCCCTGCGACCTGGGGAAAAGAGGCGCACAAGCCTCCATGGGCTCTGTTAACTCGAGTCCAGACACACGCACAATCGCAATCTGTCGCAAGGTGTATGCGTACGTTGTCAAAGCTTGTTCATCCCACCCAGCGGAAGACGGGACGAGCCATCCGGGGGCGGAATACGGAGTAAAAGGCGGAAGCTGGTGGGTTGAGGAGGAGGATAATACTCCGTATCGAGGTAACATGCATGAGAAAACCCGTTTCAACGGCGGCGGCGGCGGTGGTGGTGGTGGTGGTGGTGGTAGTGGTAGTGGTAGTGCTTCTGCTCCGTACATTGCATTGTCGAAGAAGAGAGGCGCTGCCTGCGTGACATCCGGTGTAGCGACTTTTTAGTTGGCTGCAACATACCGAGGTGGATTAGGGTGGTCTGAAAAGGGGACGTTATAGGTGAGGCTGGGCTGAGTCGTCGCCTGTAAATCCGCTTCATGATCATCCTCATCAGTTGGACTGGTCGGGTTAGTGCAGGCGGCGCGCTGACTGTGATGAGCGACAGCAGGTGAAGTATTAGCCAAGATGAATAGGCGGAAAGGAGGTGGAAAGAGGGAGAGGAGGGCGCATAATAGGCAATCAGAGTGAAGATCTATTGACCGACAAT
Source organism: Hypomyces rosellus (assembly GCA_011799845.1). Classification (NCBI taxonomy): domain Eukaryota; kingdom Fungi; phylum Ascomycota; class Sordariomycetes; order Hypocreales; family Hypocreaceae; genus Hypomyces; species Hypomyces rosellus. The sequence continues at coordinate 5,097,162 of WWCI01000002.1, read as the reverse complement.
ATGATGAATCGGGGACTTATGATGGCATACTGTCTCAAAGTGTTATTGTAGGTATGTCGCCGCCATGATGCATTTCTCTCTCTCTCTCTCTCTCTCTCGCACACATCGTGCCTAAATGTTGGAGTGATGCCTAACGGATACTGTGTTCCGTAGGACGTCGAGGTCCACGAGAAAGAGGGGGCAACGGTTGATTGATGGCGCAAGATGGCAGTGAGCACCAGGCAACGGCTCCTTCCCCAGGCCGGCCAGGGAAGATCAAGCAAAGCAAAGGGGAGCAGGGACCATCATCTCGGTTCCTTCCTTAAGACCAACACACACCAACGTCGCAGTAGCATCGCGCTGTCTGTGAGTGTCTGTCTGTCTGCCTGTCTAACCAATTTGGACTTTGTTCGCGATACAGCTCTCGACTTCATTTCGTGCCGATTATGGAGAGCATTCCAGTCCCAATCCGAGGCTGATGTCGTAACCCGCCCACTTGGTACTATTATTCCGCCCTCCAGGAGGCTGATTCTCTCTTCCACCACTACGGAGTACAACCAACACCACCAACAAACCAAGGCTCCCGCCCTCTTCTAGCCACGAGGTGACGCCACCAGCGCCAAACAGGCTTTTTGGTTGCCTCAATACATCATTCAATCCAATACCTGTTTCAACTTCAAGGCCATTGATTTATTCCTTCAGAGGCTGATGTCAGCCTTGAAGACTATGATTGACTCGTCACCTTTTTCTGGTCACAGTCAACATTGATCCATCGTTTCCAAGCCGTTGAAAAGCTGATAGCCGAGCATCGTGAAATGATCACAGACCCCTTCTACCCCTCACGCTTCCCTCTGTTAGTTTGTTCGCAGACTAAAACGGAGACGCCCGCACTGATACCATGGATCTCCTGCTTGCTGGCTTGCTTGCTTGCTTGCTTCCTCAAGCGCCGAAAAAGAAATATTAGTAACAGCAAGTTATACTACCCTTCAAATATGCGTCCCTATTATGCATCAACGCACGTCGGAATGATTATGAGAGAAAAGCCAAAGATAAAGGGCCTTATCGCACGTCATGTCCGTCTCATTGGCTGAATCTCTCCCGGGCAGCTCCACGGATCATCGTTGCATACTTGGAGGTAGCAATGGCCAATTCAGACACGAACGCTGGACCTCGGAACCTACCGCCAACACAGACACACACACACACACAGACACAGTCTTCGATCCCTACACGTCTCCTGCATGGGGGTGGCGTGTGTCTGCGTCATGCATGCAGACTTTGTCAGACTCTCAGGGATTCGTCTGCGATCGGAATATTGCTCCCCGGTTTACCTTCTACTTTGGGCTTCCAAGATTGAGTTGTCTATTTGTGCTACAGCTACGTCGTCTTCGGTATTATGTTATTATGGGGGGCAGACCCAATGACGATATTGTCGCGTCAAGATCAAAGCTTCTCTTGAACTCTCTCTGTCTCTACCTTAGCTTGGCGGAATCTCGAACCTCACAATTACCTTAGACAGACGACCGTTGAAACGTACGACCTTAGGAAGCGCTATGTTCCGGAGTTTTATCCTCCTAGCATGGAAAAACGGCAATATCTTTAGCGCCCTTTTTCTCTCCCCGAGACAAGTTCCATGCAGAGGAACACACACCGCGCGCAAACTGGTCGTCCTGATCAAAGGTAATGTTACAATTCAAGACATTAGCTAACAACCGCTGCTGAAGGTAGCATCTTCATGGGGCCTCTTGGAATTCGTCCCCACGCATTTCTTCTCTATCAATTGTGGCTCTAGAGTACCCTTCTCTCTCGCCCTCCCTCAGCCATCCGTGTCTTCCACTCACATCTCTCACCGCTACAACCCAAGAGCCGTTCATGCTTGCAAATGTGACGCATCATCTACTTAGCTACAGCGTTGGCAATACAACCCCACAATCAATTCATGCTGCAATATATATATCCTAGCGGAACATTCATTATGCAGGCCTGATCTAGTCTTGCAAAGGCAGCTCCGCTAATGCTATCCCGGTCGCTTTTATCCTCTATGGTCTATATTCGGCACCAAAGGTCAAGCATCCTCGTTCTTAACTCCCACGACGACAAAGTTCCGAGGACTCTCGCCATGGTCAAATACCGTCTCCACCCACGCATGCTTGACCATGTCTTGCTCTTTCAGGAACATCCACCGATCCGTAACGATGAGTGATTCCACCACCACAGCACTAAGCGCCATCAAACTCCACATGACACAGAGCTCTTTTTTTCGCGGTAAATACATGGCTTCGTACCTCTCAATCTCTTCGTCGGTGATGTTTCCCATCTTCTCCTTCATCACATCTGCGTATTGTTTGTAATCGGTGGTCGTTGTGAGTTTCTCCACAGCGCCACGCACATACTCCTTGAGAGACCCGTAGCAGCGCTTCCGGAGAGCGCCGATGATAACTGGGTTCGTGCTTGTATTAAATGGAGTCAGTGGTTTGATATCTGTCCCATCTTCGGGCGCATAATGCCAAACATGGCTCACAACGCCGCGATCTAGGAAGATGCGCTGAAGGACTGCCCTGAAAAAGTGTCGTGTGAAGAAGCCATCGCTTTCAACTCGCGTCCAGTTCTCTGGTGCTTGGCATGCCATCATTCTAGCGGTGATGTTAAGACGCACCCCGTCATCTTCATATGTTGAGAAACGCTGGCTCATGGGGAATCCCTGAGGGTCGCGCTTCTCAGACTCGCGGACGACCCGCCCATTGATTGCCTGAAGGCTTGGTCGCAGGACGACATGCTTATACGTCGGGGGTCCGAGTTTCTCTGTCATGAGGTTGTAGCAGCAACCTACAATGGCCACCGCTCGTATATCAGGGTTTAGCACAAGAGACTTGATGCCGAAATGCGAAAGATTTCCGCACGAGTGGATTGAAACGGCCATCAGCTTCAAGTCCTCACCCTGCTCGTGTTCAATGTTCTCGATAACTTCTGAGAGATCCCCGCTATCCAATCTGCCCGAAATATACTGAATAATGCCATTGTTGCCCTCGGTGTTGTACTGTACTTCAAGCATGTTGAGTGGTTTGAAGTCGTGCTCGTCGGTTCCTTCAACCTTTCTAACCGCTGCTGCTATAGCTTCTGGGTCCTTTTGCTCTTCTGGTGTCAATGACTCTCGCGCTTGATTCCATAGTTTCTTATTTCTCATGGCTTTGGGTCGGACGGATAGTCCGGACTTTAAATCGTACCACCTCGCCGCCGACACATTGTTCTCCCTGCCTTCCACGGCAACGACGTGGCGGTTGTATGGCTCGCTGGCTAGAGCTCGGCCCAGATAGTTTTGTCCGCTTCCAAAATCCACAAAGTGGGAGATGCCGCTCCCGGTGCTTTCTGATATCGTGTTGGAGAGTCTGTCCACGTAGTCGGCAAAGTTGACCACTTCATGGATCTTTTTGGGCTTCATGCCCACGGCCACTGTTCTTGGTAGAATGGGCAGTTTCTGCTGTCTTGGGGTGAAGCCTCTCCTGAGCGAGAATCTCCGTAGCGATCGAATGTATTGGAGCAAACTCTCCGGCGCCTCTTGACCCTCTGAGTCTAGATTATCCAGGTCATCTCGTAAGAAGAGATCGAGGAGCTTCATGGTATCGTAGGCTAACAGGAAGCTGCGCCATTCTTCCGGCAGGGTGGCATGGAAGATGCCAGGATCTAGTGTGAAGAAGTCGAGGATGTGGACCCCCCCGCAGAGCATCTGAAATAGGGGAGTGTTTTGGCTAAATGCCAGGAGCTCCTCCACGTACTCTTCGGGAGTCGAGAAGGCCTCGCTGCATGGCAGCGGTCGATCTGGAATCATGATGGAAGACGGAGTGCCCTACCCTGTACTAAATTGGTAGATGATGGTGCTCCCGTGATTGCGATATTGTAGTAGATATTTAAGGATTGTTTCCGAGTTTATGAGCCTTCTGCCTGAGATGTTCCTCGGAGGGGCTGAGCCCGCACACTTTGTGCACTTGGGTTGTAGATAATGAGATTTAGACTCTAATATGAGTCAAAATGTGTTGTTGACAAAACACTATTTTGTTTTTTTGAAAGCTTCAGGAAATGTATGAAATACAGATCAACCTGATCATAAAACTGACAAGACAGTATTGTAAAACTCCCCAATAAAGGCAGGAGGGCTCATCAAGAATAACTGAGAAATTCCTCTCATTGGTGTGTGCATATGTGTGTGTGTATGGGCTTTAGAGTTTGTAGGTGAGTTTCGGTCTGCCATTCGCCGAGCCGGTACGTACCTTATCGTTCACCTTTGGCACACACCTCGGTGAGAACGTTCCCCCCAGGTTTTGAAACGTCATCCTCCATCACAAGCTTGGCAGATCCATCCCTCCCATCTTTCTTATCAAAATTCTAGGCACCCCAATTTTCTTTCTGTTCTGCCTGGCATTGGCGCGCGGCCATCTGCTGCTTTTATAATTCTCAAATACTGCGAATAGCCGGCGTAATTGCGCTTTTTTCTTGATTAGAGCTTTGATGAGCTCTCCAATCTTCCCGATAGGATGATGTCCTCTACTAATGACGAGGATCCCTTCCTCCAAGTCCAGCAGTATGTCCTCCCATTCCCATCAATTGCAAAAAGATACAAAAAACTTACAAAAAGCAAAACTGTCGCACAGAGATGTCCTCACACAGATATCCTCCACCCGCCCGCTCTTCGCCTCCTACCTCCGCATCCGCTCCCTTGCCTCGTCATCCTCCTCCCCCGAACTGGCCTCCGCCCGCGCCGACCTTGAATACGCACTCGAAGTCCTGGGCGAGGACCTGGAGGACCTCCTCGCCTCCGTCCAGGCCATAGAATCGAACCCCGCGCAGTTCGGCCTCTCCGCCCACGAGGTCTCCCGGAGGAAGCGCCTGGTGCAGGAAGTAGGCAGCGAGATCGAGGACATGCGCGATGAGCTCAATAAGAAAATCGCACCCGCTGGCTCTTCTTCCTCTGCCTCGCGCGGCGACCTGCCGGACCCTAGCTCCTTTGCCATTGCCGATGGTGACGGTGAGGGTGACGGCGATGCGTTTGGCGAGTTTGAGCAGCAGCAGCAGGTGGAGATGATGCACGAGCAGGACAGGCACCTGGACGGCGTGTTCGCCACGGTGGGGAACCTGCGCCGGCAGGCCGACGACATGGGCCGCGAGCTGGAGGAGCAGGCCGAGATGCTCGAGGTCGTGGACGAGGCGGTCGACCGGGTGGGCACGAGGCTGCAGAACGGCATGACGAAGCTGCGGTATGTGATGCGCAAGAACGAGGACACGCTGAGTAGCTGCTGCATAGGCGTGCTCATCTTTGTGCTCATTCTGTTACTCGTGCTCTTATTAATCATATAACGAACCTTTTTTTCTTTCTTTTCTTTTCTTTTTCCTTGCTTCTGCTACGAATTGGCTGGCGGGTTTACTACCCATCACGTTTTGTTTTTGTATGGGGGAGTTCTGGTGGGAAAACAATGTCCGTTTAGACATGACCATGATTGATTCATTGCTTTGTATACTAAGGCCCCCCCCCCTTATATCCCTCCTGACATAAAATAGAAGAAAGCTGTTTTAGAGAGGCCTATTCGTGAATGATCCTGCACAACTTCAAAGATCCATGTATTACCCAACGTATGGTCCCGTACAACGCCAACTATGCAAACTTGAGTGCCCCCCCTTCTCGGAAGTTTTCCACCATATCAATAATAACCGCCTGAAACGCCAAATGCCTTCATGTGGTAATTCCGCATACATATATATAGTTCTTTGCTCTTCACTGTCATGCTTTTCGCTGCCCATGCTCTCTCTTTCTTCGCTTTCTAACTTAGGACTAAACCGTCGGCGCGAAGAATTTCGGCCATTGCTTGTAACGATAGCGCCGCCGTGGCAGTCGCTGGTGCTCTCTTTGGGAACTCGACGAGTGCCAAGCGCAGTGCGGCGAGGGCTGCGTTTCCATAAAAGTTGAGGAATCGCTGCTCGTGACCCTCGATCATGGCTCGTAGGACCACGTATTGGGTATTGGATGTCTCGTTAGCCGGAGAGTTGAGAATACCGGCCAATGCTTTCCAGTAGTTTGTTGGCGGATAGGGATTAGACTTTGATGTCTTGCTGAAGTCGCGAAGAGAAACGGATGCAAATCCTGCGCCGAGGCCAGTCATTCTGTCATTGTGAGTCTGCTCCGTGACCCAGCTTGGGCCGTCCTTTCTCCACCCCAAGTTCATCCTCCCCTTCTCTGTCTTGTCGTTCCCTCGCAGGCCGAACAGGACCGGGCATACAACCCGAAACTTGGCCATGAGAATGTCTATCAGAGGCTGCCCTCGCCATTGGAAATCTTTGTGAGAGAATATGTGGGCAGTGAAAACGCCGATAGGGTCGGCCGCTTTGGGGTTCGCACTGCACTCGTTGATGAACTGGTTGATGATACCCTTAGCGCAGATGTTCATGAGATAGATGAAGAGAGATGGCAGCGTGGCATCATTATTAGGGGCGCCTTCGACTGGCTGTCGCGATCCCACGACAAATCGACCCACTTCAATCGGGGGGCTTGGAACTTGACCTTCCAGTGCCTCTTTTAAGGCATTGGTGATTTTGGTAATCTGCGTAATGTTAGAAGGTGAACAAAGCCCAAGATTGATTCTCGTGTTGAATACTTACGGGTTGTGCATTGGCTCCTCTACCGGCGGTGAGCTGTCCAATAGACACTCTAATCTCTCTTCGGTAGGTTCCCATTTTGCCCTTTAGTGGGGATCCAGCAACCTTGGCTTCAGCTTGTAACACCTTTCGCAACTTCTTCAGCTCTTGGTGTATTTCATTGTATCGGTCTACCAAGGCTTTTTGTCCCTGTGGAAGACCAGACACTGGGGGTCGAACTGCGGGTGTTTGAGCAGGTGGAGCGACCTTCACTGGCGGTGTTGGATGGTTGTTAAGCTGAGTGTTGCCGTTGACCGCAACTTCAAGAGGCTTCTGAGGCACCGACCCAAAGCCATTGGTTGTGACAGGTCTATCTTGATTCAAAAGACCGTTGATTTGAAGGGCCGCCGCCGGTGCTGGTTGCTTCACTTCGGCTTGCGCTGGTTTCGGTTGAGCATCCTCGGGCTTCTTTACGGGAAATGTTGCCGCAGTGTTCTGTGCTGGGGTCGGCTCGATTCTTTTGGGAGGCTCCGGGATGGGTTCGGGAGGTAGTTTGGGAATCGTCCTTGCTCGCAGTTCGCGAAGTCTCTTCTCTTCAAAAACCAGCGCTGCCTCCACTCTCAATCTTTCCTGCTCCTTGCGTTCGAGTTCTATGATGCGCTGGTGCTCCTCCTTGAGCTCGTGAAGCTCGTACACTCGGATAGCCGCCTCTCGCACACGGTCGTGCTCAGCCTGCGCGGCAGCAAGAGCATCCCGATGGCTCAGCTCGTTATTCCGGCCATCAGCTAGGAAACTGGACAAGAGGCGTCTTTCGGGAGTCGATAGCAATTGACTTCTCCGCGAGGGAGAAGAGTGCGCCATGTTGGATGAAGACGTTTGGCGACCTTGAATGCTATTAAGTTATCGCGATGGCATTTGGGGTGATTGAGATGGATTTATATAAACAAAAATGGGGCCTGAATCTACGAAATCTGTAGTTTCAAGGGAAAGAAAGAAATTAAGAAGCTTATCAATTTGCGGGATTGTCAGTGATGTTGCGAGACCGACACTTGACGCTCGACACTACTTCAAAGTTCTTATAAAGATGGAGGAAAGCGACCAGGGCGTCGCGCGTTATCTACCAATCAAAGAGATCCAGCTCTTCCCTTGAGCTGGGTCTTGTCTCGGGTCCGCTAAAACAAAGATCCGGAAACTGAGTGGGGTTTTAGATTTAGGGGCGTGAGCTTAGTCTAGCTTCCGGCCGTTACGTACGCCGGAACTATCCTCCATCAAAACGCCCTGGCATTGATCTTCGCTTTCGCTCTTCCGCCCCGAGAGAGAACCTTGGTTCTTGCGATACCGCTGCAGGTCTGACTGTAACCGACCCGGGGTAAAGGCAGTATTGTGCCGAGCTTTCTCGGTTGCTCAGCCGCGCTCTGGGGAAGAACAACGCCCGGGTTTACCCCTGGCTTTAGTTCTCGTGATGCAAGGCTTCCTCGTACCACTGTGGAGTTGAATACAAGTATGTATGTAGGAAGCAATTGCCGGGGAGTTGATCCTCCGGTTATGCACAAATGGGTACATGTTGTGGGAGTTGAGGTTGAGGCTCCTTGTTGGTTGGACATGCGTAGCCTTGGCAACGAGCATCGACTAACATGACTGGGGAGATGAGAGAGACAGACAACAAGAAGTTGCCAGTTTCTGACGATTATAATTCGAGAGCTCCATCTAGGTGTTGGCAACGACAATTGATGAATCAGCTGTTCAAATAAGCCAGCAATGGATGTAAGCATGCAGCGTGAATCCAATACAACCTCGCGCATCCCTCAATGCCTTTGCCCGTATCTACCATGAAACACGACAACTACACCCCAGCTATGAGTGCTACTATCGTGTTCTTGCTGCTTGCATGACAAGTGGAGACGTTAATCTATCTATCCCAAGCATTAGCGCCCATCACTGGCGACACATGCGGTCTCAGACCACTACGGAGATTTACAAGTACTTGTATGTACGTACATGTTCTGCAAGATATCTGCAGCCAGGCCGCCAGCCAGCTCAGATCAAAGAAGCTTCGTCTCCATGACGTTGATCATGGACATGATGTTCTTGGTGATTGTCGTGTGACGATGTGATGGGTTAGAATAGCGGGACAGGGAAACGCTACGGCCGCGCCGCCAGCGACTGCTAGTCAAGCAGTGTGGAGGGATCAAGTATGAAGAACACCAACGACAACGACTACGGGATATTTTGCGTTGCCGCCGCCTTTCAATGTTCCATAGTCTGGTTTTGATCCCTGGCAAAGCAACCGAGCTTGTCAGGCATGGGTCGGATTGGGGGGAGTATTGGGTACCTTGTGTTAGTTTTGGTCTATCGCAGCCTCTGACCTACGTTGGCTCTACGAGTATGAATCCAAGGGTTGAAAACCTGATTCCTTGCTTGGTCTCATAAATCATTTGTAACAATAATCAAGTTATTTTATTTATAGAATTGTTCCTTCTTTTCTCTTCCTTTTACCGCGGCCGCCGATGGACGCACGCAAAGTGCTCGGGATAGAAAGATGGTATCCGTGCTTCGTATAGGCATGTGCTATTCCGGACTTGTCAAGCTAAAGGTGAGACCCGGGATCCCGTCGGTCGTCTTGAGGGGTCCCGCGCAAGGACAGGCTTGCGTCGACGACTCGTACTCGTAGGCTTGCAGGTAGTAATGAGGTACGTACGTACGTATGTACCTACAAGTAGGTAAGAGGCACGTCGTCTCTTTAACAATGGGGGTTCAATGTCTGGCCTGGTTTATTATCATGCATGGATGGGATGAGACGGACATGCAGCAGCAGTGCTTGGGGAGGTATCGTGGCGCTCGAGCAGCAAGTCTGTGCCCTAAAATGGAGTCCGGATGGCGGGCTCCCACCACCAGGCCAACCTTGCAAGGGCGTTGACGAAACATCTCCAGGGCTGTACCTCGAGGTGCTGAAGTTGCTGTCTGTAGTACTCTGTACCTACCCTGGTAGTGAGGGGTCATCGGTGAGCAAAAGGTGAGCATCTTGGAGTGACGAAGAGGCTGCATTGAATCAGATACATCACGGTACACATTGTCTCTTCAACATTGCATCACGATGAGCGGAATTCACTATGAATTGACCGTTGCAAGTGCCGCATCTTGCACACGACATCCCTTGGATGGGGGATGGGGGATGCCATGCATATGTAAACGTCCACCACTGCCAGCCCAGGCCCAGGTCAGCCCAATCATCATCACCTACATGCCACCTTACAGCGCCATATCAGCGGCGGGTAGCTTTTTAGCCTCTCACCTCTCCTACATACCTTAGTACTCGTAGTGCTACTACATACATACCTGGCAGATACTCCGTGGACCCTTACCTTTTCCCATTAGGCTGCGGAGAGGGACAGCCAGCCTCTGGCACTCTGGCACTCTGGTCTGAGTCTCCATGTTCTCCACGGAATGGGGCCAAATGTTTCGCCGTGACGGTCGAAGCCGCCTCCTCCCCGAGTGGCGTGCGCCAGTAGCTGCTTGGCCAGTGGGAATGGAGAGTGTCTCATCACCCACTACTGGTTGCTGGCGCTGGCCTGGAAAACCTGCCTAAGCCTGAAAGCCTGCCCACTTTAGCGGGCACGTATCCCCCATGCCCCCCCACCACCACCACCACCACCGCCGCCGCCCACTGTTGTTGCTGTGCTGCTGGGCAGTTCCAGTTCCAGTACCAGTACCGGCACCAACACACTCCATTTAATACTTGTAGTGCTCGCCTCTCCATTCCCTCTCCAACCAACACGTCCGCAGTCTCTTCTTCAGGAGCTGGACTTCCCATCCGTTCATCCATCCTTACCTTCTCTTCTCGACAACTTTCATCAGCTTGTTCACCAACTCCTTCCTTTCCACATTCCCTTGGCTCTGCCGAGCTCGCTTGAAATCGCCTGCATCGACCCTCCTTTGGCAAAATCTGTCCTATCCAAACCTGGGGCCCTGCCACTGTCTCTTACTCCGGAGCCAACTTCCAACCACAAATAACAAGAACAAGAACAACAGCAACAACAACAACAACAACAACAACAAGACGAGTAACGCAAAAGCAATCATCACGGCTACTCCAACGCCTTGAAAAAACAGCAAACCTACAAACAAATCTCCTCACCATTAGCCCGCACTCGACGTGCCTTTTCCCCAACCTTGCCACTGACTGCCCACCATGGAGCAGCAGCAGCAACAGCAGCCTCAGCAAGCAGCTTCGCAGCAGCCCCCCACCGGGGGTGTCCACGGTCCGGCTGGACGCAGACTGCACATTGCGCATCGAAGAAGCCCTTCTGAGCTCACTCCATTGATGAGCATGTTTGCCAACCCAGGGAGTAAGTCATCATCGCCTTTGCTTTTTCGGCAGAGTTATCCATCTTTCGTCATCGCTCCACCCCGCGCGCCGTTGCTCCCCTCGCCCCAAGCTACCAGGTAGCAAGTATGTCATATTTTTCAAGACCATGTATGCTAACAACCTTTGTCTCGTAGTGGAACAGTTGGCAATTCAGCAACAGATTGAGCTCTTGCAGCAGCAGCAGCAGCAGATCCAGGCCACCCAACAACAATACATGAACATGGGCATGATCCCCCCGGGGCAGCCCCTCGGTCCTGGCGGGTCTTTCAATCCTTTGCAGCCCATGGGTAACATGGGCAATGCCTTCCAATTCCCGAACCAGATACCACAACAAAATGCTTCACTAGGTCCCCCAACCCAACCATTGTCACATCGCCGTAATCAGTCGGCACTACCCAACATGGGGATGGGTCCCCCACCCGCACCTTCTTCAGGAGCTTCTGGGTCCACCTTTGGAAACTTTGAAGCTCCTGGCCATGGACGCGAGAACACTGGCTCTCGTGGTGGTCGTGGAGGCGGCGCTGGCGGAGGAGGCCATCAGAGACGACACTCCCTTGCCTTGGCTGATGCGAAAAAGGCTGCTGAGCTTGCTCAACAGAAGCGAACTACCTCTGGCTTTCAGTTCCCTCCCCCTGGCGTCTCGGCCGATGATGAAATCAAGGCGGGTCCTTCGGGTGATCTTGAGGTCCCTGCACCCCATGCTGGCAGAGGGGGTCGTGGCGGACATGGCCGCAGCCAGAGCATGGCCGTTAATGGCCGCGGAGGTATGCGAGGAGGTGCTCTCAGCTTCGGCTCTGAAGCTAGTGGTGGAAATGACTTCCAGCAACAGCAACAGCAGCAACAACAGCAGCAGCAGCAGCAACAGCGACGTGGTGGCCACAATCGTTCAGGATCTCGCAACTTCGAGGGTAACTGGCGCAACCAGAGCCAGAGCCAGGATCAAGCTGGTAATGCCGGACAGAATCAGTCATTCCAACCTGGTCATCGTTCCCGTGGCTCGGTTAACCAGTCCATTTCGTCCATTGGTGGCTTCCAGTACAACCCCAACCAGGGTCAGGTCCTGGCACTCCCAGGTCAGATGATTATGCCCGGTATGTACGGCCAACAGCTCAACCCAATGCAATTGGGCCAGTTGCAAGCTTTGCAAGCTGCTCAGATGGGTGGCCAACAGTTCCAGGGCCTCCAAAGCTCTCAACATGCTGGACAGCTGGGTGGCCAGCAGCAACAGCAGCAGCAGCGCAAGACTCTCTTTACCCCTTACCTCCCCCAGGCTACTCTTCCTGCTTTGCTTGGTGATGGACAGCTTGTATCTGGTATTCTTCGCGTCAACAAGAAGAACCGTAGCGACGCCTACGTTACCACGGTGGATGGTCTCTTGGATGCCGACATCTTCATTTGCGGTAGCAAGGACCGTAACCGTGCTCTGGAGGGCGATCTTGTCGCCATCGAGCTTTTGGATGTCGATGAAGTCTGGAGCCAGAAGCGAGAGAAGGAAGAGAAGAAGAAGCGCAAGGACATCACTGATACCCGTTCTGGTTCCACAAACCAAGGCAACCAGGGCTCTAGCCAAAATGATGAGAGCGCCCCTGCCGAGGGAGGACTCCGTCGTCGTGGCAGTCTTCGCCAGCGTCCAACCCAGAAGAAGAATGATGATGTTGAAGTCGAAGGACAAAGTCTTCTTCTGGTTGAGGAAGAAGAAATCAATGACGAGCAGAAGCCTCTTTATGCCGGTCACGTCGTTGCTGTTATTGAGCGTGTGGCTGGCCAGATGTTCTCTGGTACTCTTGGTCTTCTTCGACCTAGCAGCCAAGCTACAAAGGAGAAGCAAGAGGCTGAGAGGGCGGCTCGTGAAGGCGGTAACTCTCGTGGCAATGACGGCCGCCAGCAGGACAAGCCCAAGATTGTTTGGTTCAAGCCTACTGACAAGCGTGTCCCCTTGATTGCTATTCCTACCGAACAAGCTCCCCGTGACTTTGTTGAGAAGCACCAAGACTACGCCGACCGTATCTTTGTTGCTTGCATCAAGCGATGGCCCATCACTTCCCTTCATCCATTCGGAACCCTTGTTGAGCAGTTGGGACGCATGGGCGACCTTAAGGTAGAAACCGATGCGCTGCTGCGAGACAACAACTTCTCCTCAGACGAGTTCTCTGATGCAGTCCTGCGCAGTGTTGGACTTCAGGAGTGGTCATTGGCTCAAGAGGATGAGGCTGCCATTGCTTCACGCAGCGACTACCGTGAAGAGACGGCCTTTACTATTGACTTCAATGGCGGTGCAGAGCTTGGAAATGCTGTGCACGTCACCTCTCGACCTGATGGCAAGATCGACATTGGTCTCCACGTCCCTGACGTGACTCACTTTGTCAAGCCTAACTCTCTGGTTGACCGCGAGGCCAAGAAGCGTGGTACCGCCGTCCAACTCATCAATCGTTTCTGCGCCCTGCTGCCACCAAAGTTGTCGGGTGAAGTATGTTCCTTTGTTCCCGGCCAAGAGCGTCTCGCCGTCAGTGTTGTTTTTACTGTCAACCCGCAGAATGGTGCCGTCTCCGAGGGTGACAGCTGGGTAGGCAAGTCCATCGTCAAGAGCGCCGGCAAGGTATCACTAGAGGACATGGACAATGCTCTGAAGAATCCTTCCGAATACAACAACGAGACCGTCCCGATCAGCACGATTCAGATCCTTCAGGCCGTTGCTCAGAAGTTTAGAGAGACTCGCCTAGGTTCTGCTACCGAGCCTATTGCGCCTTTGCGCCTGTTGCAGGGACTGGATGATGAGAACATTCAGGTGCAGCACAACATCTTTGACTCTACCGATGCGTTGGAGCTTGTCGAAGAGCTTATGCACAAGGCAAATAGCTACGTGGCTCAGCGCTTGGCAGAGGGCTTGCCCGAGAAGGCTCTTCTCCGCCGGCAGGCTGCTCCCAGCCCACGCCGCCTGCAGACGTTTGTCGACCGCATGACGGCCTTGGGTTACGACATTGATGCCTCTGGAAGCGGAACACTCCAGAACAGCCTGTTCAAGGTTGAGGACCCAGACCTGCGCAAGGGCATGGAGACTGTCGTCCTCAAGTCGATGCAGCGAGCCAAATACTTCATTGGGGGCAAGACACCCAAGTCCCTGTGGCCCCACTACGCTATCAACCTACCCCTTTACACTCATTTCACTACACCTACTCGTCGCTACGCTGATATTATCGTCCACCGCCAGCTGGAGGCGGTCCTCTCAGAAGGCAAGGTCGATTTTTCAGATGATATGGAGACTCTGGTTAAGACGGTGGAGGCTTGCAATACGAAGAAGGACTCTGCGCAAAACGCACAAGAGCAGAGCATCCACATCGAGTCATGCCGTACCATGGACAAGAAGCGCCAGGAAGTCAATGGTGATCTCATCGCCGAGGGCATTGTTCTCTGCGTGTACGAGTCTGCCTTTGATGTCCTGATTCCGGAGTGGGGCTTTGAGAAGCGTGTGCACTGCGACCAACTGCCCTTGAAGAAGGCCGAGTTCCGAAAGGAAAAGCGCGTTCTCGAACTGTACTGGGAGAAGGGTGTGCCAAGCTCGGCGTATGTTCCCGAGGATGAGCGACCCAAGGCTGCGGCCTCCATCAGAATGTCCAACGCCATCGCTGCCGCACGGCAAGCAGAGGAAGCCGGGAGGGTGAAGAAGGAGCGAGAGGAGGCTGCTCGTAAGCAGACCATCACTGACACCATCTCAACAGATGATGTTGACGCCTTGTTTGACGACGACGAGGAAGATGACAATAATTCAGATGTCACAGAGGCCATGGCTGGTGTATCACTGGCTGAGCGTCCCACACAGAGCGTACCCGGTTCCCCCACGCGCTCAGCGTCAGAGGCCGGCACTCTGCATCGCACTCGATCAGACTCCAAGGTCCCTGTGGCTGACGTTGTTGAGGCCCGTCTGACCAACAAGGAGAAATACCTGAAGCTCTTTACTCTAAGAGAGGAGGGTGGTGACTACATCCAAGATGTGACGGAGATGACAAGGGTACCCATCATTCTGAAGACGGATCTCAGCAAGAGCCCACCGTAAGTTTTCCTCCCCTTTTTGTTTATTGATTATCTCAATACTAATATGACTGGTTAATAGCTGCCTCACCATTCGGTCACTGAACCCTTATGCTCTATGATGATGAGCTGGAAGAGGAAAAGATGAGAAAGAGAAAGAAAAGAAAGGCAAGAAAAGAAAAAGAGGAGGTGTACGTTGGAAGGAGCAGAAATGTTGTGCATGGAGATGCTTGCTGTGACCAAAAAGATGTGTGGTATATATATTTAAGATTATATGGCACGCTGAATCAAGGCATGAAGCAGCTGGAGAGAAGGATGAGCATGATGATGGTTAATTCTACAATGGATTAATAACTCCACTTTCAAGTTATGTTACCTGAGGCTTGGTGAAGCGTGCAAACCTATCTGTGAAACGGCCGATGTAAGGTGGCTATCATGAGGTGACATGAAGAAGCAAATGGTGCAATAATTAATTTTCATTATGAAGAAGAAGCCGTAGATATCAATTAAGCTTATCTTTGGGGTTGATGCTACTGCAAGGTAAATCGAGTACTGAAGTAAAACGGCCGTCGAGGTGGTGGTGTAAAGCAAAAAGGGGGCTTTTTGGCGTGTGTCAAGACTGTTTCGCACTACCAAGAAAGGGGGCTGGCCGAAACAACCAAAACACGACTTACAACCGGTTCCTGGCGATTCCGAGTACAACACTCTTGATAACGATGACATCAAACTTCTTTTTTCTCGTCAATTCGGGATGGACAAGTTGGATGTGGCATCAGCCTTGGGGAGAAAGGTGAGACATGGTGGGAGGGGAGGGTTTTGAGCATGGGCCTTTTCTCCTTGAAGCCCCCTCTCCCCTATAATGGGATCATCACTGGTGGTATAGGTTTCCATCCTTATATAACAAGTTGTTTTATTCCATTTGTGAGAAAAGTTTTGGGTCCTGTTTCTTCGTTCTTTATCGCTCCTTTTTCTTCGAGTATCTTTCCTTTCTGAAGCCACCAGCTGTGCTGTGTATTTGTGGGTGTTCAAGAAACGCTGGTCCGTCTTGTTGATCACTCTCGTTTGAACTCTTCTTCTTCTTTCTCCTTTTCCTTGTATTTTTCTCTCCTTCCAAGATATATCATCACATTCCTTCATCTTACTACGTTTTAGAAGATATCCCATTCCTTCACAAGTTATTATTCCAAGAACGAATAAACTCCCGAGACTCTACGACACAACATACGGTTTAATCAAGCCCTCTGAAACGAGGAAAGAAACAAAAAGAAAAGAAAAGAAAAGAAAAGAAAAGAAACGAAAAAGAAAAGGAATACGGGAGAATTTCTTCAATATGGCTTCGCTTAGGACTGCTGTTATTGCTTTGCTGGCAGCTTCTGCCGTGGCTCTGCCTTCTCTGCCCAAGTTTACGGCAAGGCAGTTGGATTATCACCAGGTTGCTAGACGACAAAACGCAGCGGCTCAGAAACTCGGCCTCAGCGACTTTGATATTCTTCAATTGTACAGTTCCCCTCTCAACCCCTCTCCATCCCCTCTTCCTCCTCCTCTCCCCCAAATCCATAAACTAACAAACCCCCCCAGCGCCCTCACCCTCGAAAACCTCGAAGAGTCCTTCTACCGCCAAGGCTTCGCCAAGTTCCCCGACGCCGACTTCAAGGCCCTCGGCCTCAACGACCAGCAACTCAGGGACCTCAAGCAGATCGGCTTCACCGAGTCCCAGCACGTCTCCCTCCTGCAGTCCTCCCTCGCCATGGCGGGCATCCAGCCCGTCCGCGCCTGCGCCTACAACTTCGGCTTCACCGACGCTGCCGCCATGGTCAAGACGGCCGCCGTGCTGGAAAACGTCGGCGTGTCGGCCTACCTCGGCGCCGCCCCCTTGCTCGCCGACCCTGCCATCCTCGGCACCGCGGGCTCCATCCTCACCATCGAGGCCAGGCACCAGAGCTCCATCCGGCTCTTCAGCGGCCAGCTCGCCGTCCCGCAGGCCTTTGACACGCCCCTCGGCCCCAAGGCCGTCTTCTCCCTCGCCGCCCCTTTTATATCCTCCTGCCCCGACGGCTCCAACCTCAAGATCGAGGCCTTCCCCGCCCTGAAACTGGCCGACGCCCAGGCCGCCACGACTGTCAACTCCGTCCTCAAGCTGCAATCTGATGCCCAGGGCGCAACGCACTGCGCCTTCACCTCTGGTGGTGTCATACCGGGAGGGACCATGTTTACCCCCTTTTCTGAGGCAGATGGCTGCAAGATCCCAGAGGGAGTTGCCGGCATTACCTACCTCTCCCTGGCCAAGAGTGCGCCTCTAGAAGGTAACTTGACGGATGATATCACCGTGGCTGGGCCCATTGCAATCACCATCTCATAAGGCAATTTCCACTTGTAGTAGATAATTACGCAGATAGTCAAGTTTAATGACACCATTGTACATTCACACTTCCACCATTGACTATCATCTAAGCTTGCTTGCATTGCCTTCTTAGACAGGGGGTTAACATCTATTGACCCCATCGTCAACCAGCATATCCCCTGTTCTCATCCACATTGAACCCAAGGTAACTTTTGATTGCCCCCAAGTCCTTTTTACCTCCCCAGACCAACCCAAATTCTCCAGCGCATGACATGGTTGTTAATTGCCCGCCCACCTAATCTCCAATGCTAAAGTTGTCGGTCAGCCCATCTATTTCAAGGCTTTTACCAAATGCCGCTGAACTAGAGTGGTATAATCATATCCGAAGGGAACTATCCATAACATCATAGTTTTTATTGTCTTCTCCTCATTAATAGCGTCGTGCTCGTCTAACAATATGTTGCTTCAAAAAGGCCTAGCATCAAGGTAGTTCCAGGCTCGTTGCCACGCTGCCTTATCGGCCGGTGGCAAGAGGGACGAGTCCAAGGTCTGCACGCCCTGGTGAAGAGCGCTGATGAATTCCAAACAAATCTGGAAGTCATCCTTGAGTGCTTCCGCGAAGGGCACAAAAGCGTCGGGGAACGTCTCCAATCGTTGGGTACGCTGCTCCTTGGTATGGCTTGGCTCATCTTCGTCGAAAAAGGTTTGGATGGCAATGCCGAGTGCAATATCTGGTTCCTGTGAAAATGGTAGTCTATGGGAAAAGTTAGTTAATCATGTAATTGCTAGGCCTCCTGGATTCACGGGGCAAGGGATACCTTTGGCTGATTTCCAACTGATCATCTCTCTCTCGTTTTGCTTGACCGTGCATGAACATTGAGGCGACAATGGCCTCAATCAGATCTCGGTCTGCCTCACGAACCGTCGAAGACAGTGCGCGGAAGCCTAGCAGGCTCCTGTTGAGAGGACCGGTGTATCCGTAAACCTGGTGCCTCAATTTCAGGAGCGTAGCACATTGGCTGATTAGCATTAAGCTCGCCTTGTCCTCTTCTGTGCCCTTTCTGGGCATTCCGGCGTCGTCCTCACGACTCCTTCCATTGAGAAGCCCAAAGCGTATCAGTTCAAAGGCTAGGAGAGCAGCCTCTTCGATACCTGGTACATCTGAGCGTGCGTCCATTGCCTCCTTAAGGGCCAGCAAGGATGTTGCCAGTGCATTGCCCCACTGGGTCAACTTGTGGGAATCATCCACGTAGCCCCTGAGATGAAGGAAGCGCCAGATGGCGACTGATGTCACCATGTTGGTGCTATCAATGCCTCTGATTGGCTTCTCTCGAGAAATGGTCTTCTCGACAAAGTCTTGGTTGGCAAGGGCCAATACCTCGAGGTAAACTGGCCCGGCAAAGTCGGCGGGAAAGAATTGACCCAAAACTTCTTCCTTCACGTCCCATGTTCCAACCTGTTGCAAGGGTGATGGCTGTGCAGAGCGAGGATTGAGGATATGAGAAAAGCTGGGGTCGAACCAGACCCTCATCGTAATATCCTTATGTCCTATTCCCCTATGAACTCTAGGTATGATAAGGCCAAGAGTCTGCTCCCTGATGGGAAGTATTTGGTCGGTGACCAACTTTTTGTATTCGCTTGAGACGCCGCCCTCCAAGGTGGGTAGGATAATGATCTGACTGTGTGTTATACCGTTCAAGATGCGAGATCCTATAAGCCCAGTGTTGAGATAGTGGAACAGTTCCGCGGGCATCTGCAGACCAAGATACTCGTGGTTATCCTTGGTGAGGCGCTCGAAATCATTGACCAAAACTTCACCACTCTCCGTAATGTAAATGAAATGATGGGCTGCCATTCTCGCTTTGCGATACTTGTCGGGCCAGTTGGCATCTTGAGCCTGCAGGATATCATTAAAAGACGCACAGGCGTTGGGCACCGACTTATCCGAGGTCCTCAGGATATTAACCGCCTCCATAATTGAAAAGGAGTTGGGGTACATGGAAGCATCTTGCAGTGGCGGGAAAGAAGGGAGGAAAGAAGTACCCGTCATGAGCATGGCATCTATGAACATGGGCTCATTGACACTCAACGCTTTCATGACCCTCTTCTTGGAGATGCCTGTCACGGTCTTGGCCTCCCAGTCAAAGCTACGAATAACAGTATCTTGGATGGGGTAGAGAAGCAACTCTTGAGGACCCATAACGCCGGCACACTGCTCCGAGTTGATCATCTCAAAGTGGGAGAGCTTCTTCTTGTTAGTATCCATCTTAACAAAACTCAAGGGGGGGACGAGCAGCCTCGACCGCCACGAACCTGAGCACAGGCATTATAGGGGGCCACGAGGAAGTGCAACTCCCTTTCCTGAAGGATGCACTGAAGGAGAGGGTAGAGATTTTGCAAGCGAAATGCGCCTTGATTAACCCAGTCAGTGGTGGTGCGCTTCTCCCAATACCATCTATTACAATCGACATACCTGGATTGGCACCGAAAGTCGACACGGCTTGCTCGGGCTGTGTTTGCGAATAGAGAGTCCAAGCCTCATCCGTCTTGCGATTCGCCGCCTTTCCACGCTTGAGAGCGATATCATCCTGACCGGTTATAGATTGGCCGTCAAAGATGAAGAACGGGATGATTCGATGCTTGTCCCACAGGTCAAGATTTTCTTTGATATGCGCCTGGATGCCCGTGAGACCACCGAGAGCGGGGAGAAGAGGTTCATGGGCCGGGGTAGTGTCGAGGAGGAGGCTCAGGTAGTAGGTCGCATCGACGGCAATGGCGCAATCCTCGAGTTCAGCAATGTCGAAGGTCCTGCATACGGACGGTCAGTAAAGGAGATCTGACAGGGGCAGCTAGGCAGTAGAGGGGTATGACGTACGATGCCTGGCCATTGATCCAGGAATCCTCAACTAGGACTATAGACGAGGTTAGTTTGTACACAGTAAAGAATGTTGAGCTGAATTAGTGCTTGGTAGGCGAGCGTGGTCGCATATGGCGGCCTGACGGACAGCTGGGGAATGGCGATGCGATGAGGTTTCAGCTGCTCGCAGGATGGATTGCGTGCCAATTGAGCCGGCACCAAGGATCAAAAGACCAACTCGGCATGGCCATGCCCAACGCGAAGCTTCAAAGGAGCTGTATGTGATGTTGCAGCTGGTCGCGCGACTCCCACTTGTGCTGCGACAGTGACACGCCAAAGCAGCAGCAAGCATACGCCCCGCCCAGCTTGGGGGGAGGGGAGGGAGACAGCTCTCCAAGGGTCCAGGAGGACACAAACTCACAAGGCATCTCGACCGTTCCCTCCAACGACTATTTGCAAAACTGCTTGTTTGCTCGGTATTGCGCTGTATGCGAAATTCGATCGACGGGGGGGTTTTTGATCCGATTTCAAAGGCTTTTGAGGGCTCGACTCTCCCCAACGACCAAAAAAGGGACCCAAAAAATGTGACGGCAAACGTTTGGATAAAGTGGGCTGTTGTTGTGTGTGTGTGTCTGTCTCCCTCGGTCGTATTCGGTTGAAGCAGAGGGAGGGACAAGGACAAGGACAGTAGGACAGGGTTTCAAACAGAGCTTTAAAGTGCTCCTGGCGAAAATCGCATGCAGGTGACGTCGGGTCGAAACAGACAAGGCTGAATCCTTTTCGAGGGTGCTGCTGCAGCAAGAAAAAAAAAGAAACAAGGCTTTGCAAAAAAGGTGAGGCTTTCCCCGGAGGATCGACAAAGCTGCCCTGCACTGCAACTACTCCAAAGAGTGATCGGTTTGGAGGGGGTGGAGGGGAGAGAGGTCTGTCTCCCGTTGGTAAGTTTCGAGATATTGCAATGAATACTTTGCACAGTGTGGAAGTTCGCACTGTGTATGTATTCAGTGGGAGGAGGGACAAGGCACACACCACACACACGCAGCCGCAGGAGCAGAAGCAGCAGCAGGCAAAGTTGCAGGCAAAGTTGCAGCAAGAGTGACCTGAAGTCGCTCACGGACCAGGAACCGTCCCCTACATGTTCCCCCCTACCTTCCCTTACCCCCTTCCCGCTTGCTAGTTGCATTCGCCACGACTGTGGCTGGGTGGCTGGTGCCCCCCCTTCGCTTTCACCCTCACCGAGCTCACCGATTGGACAAAGCAGCCCTGAATATCAGGACAAACTAACTGCATCTTCACTAAAGAGGTGCGGGGTGAGCCGTTGTTGTGCAGCTCCAAATTGACCTCACACGTCATTTTGTCTTTTGTATTGCATCCATGGATACCGAACTTTGTTTTTTTTTAGCTGTAGCATATAGATGTAGACCTGAATGACATATTGGTCCCCTTGACGCTCGACACAGCAACACTCTCGTTTGGTGGCTTATCTCTAAGGCTGAGCACATCTGCCCCTCCCGCATCAGATCAGATCTTGCATTGGACCCTTGCGCCGTCATCTATATAACCACATCATCGACATCCTCATCATGGCCGCTACTGCAAATATTCCCATTATTGACCTTTCGGGCGACCAGGGCGTTGTAGCTGGACAGCTCGTCGACGCAGCCGAGGAACATGGATTCATCTACATCAAGAACATCGGTCACGACATCTCCGTTGACGATATAGACGAAGCCTTCAGCTTAGTCAGTGCCATCAACATACCCTGAACGATGAATCTCGTCATACTAACAGCTACGCTAGTCCAAAAAGCTATTCGATGCTCCTCTCGAAGAAAAGGAATCATGTTCCATTCAAACAAACAACTGTGGGTGGTCCGGCATGCATTCAGAACTCTTGGATCCCAAGAACCAGAAAGTAAGTAGACTGTCATCTACCGCTTGATCTTTTCCCACTCTAACCAAGATTTGTCACTTAGGTTGGTGACTTTAAAGAGTGAGTCTCACTTGGATCCCGACAGGCTATGTCTGTTAACTCGACGCTCAAGGGCATTCAACTTTGGAGAATTCATCAATGGCAAAGCTCAGCAACCCCTGCCACCAACCATTGCTGCAGATGAACATCGACTCTACGCCTTTTCAAACTCCTGCCACACACTATGCCGTAAGATTCTCCATCTTCTCGGCGTTGGCCTCGGTGTAAGTCGCTTTCTTACCCACGAGGGATGTAATCCTTTCTAACGTCGCACAAGATCGATGACTTCTTCTCCTCTGCACACAACACCACCCCCGGCGACGCAGACAACATCCTCCGTTTCCTTCGATACCCCCCAGTCGACCCCACAGCCCGCTCAAACGACGACCTCCGCGCCGGCGCTCACTCGGATTACGGCTCAATCACCCTCCTTTTCCGCCTCAAGGGCCAAGCAGGCCTAGAGCTCCAGAAGAAAGACGGCACCTGGGCTCCCGTTCCCGTACTACCACCTGGCTCGGAAAACGACCCTGGTGCGCCTATTTTGGTCAACATTGGCGACCTCCTCTCCTATTGGACAAACGGCCTATTCAAGAGCACCGTTCATCGCGTCGTCTTCAACAACGACGCCAATACCGTGCAGGGCGAAGCCAGCGTTGGGCCAAGGTACTCAATCGCTTTCTTTTGCCATCCTGCTGGATCTGTGCGGTTAGAGCCTGTGCCTAGTGAACGCGTAAAGAACTTTGTTCCAACAGAAATCACCCCAAATGCCAATCCGTATGCGGAGACAAAGGTCCTAACAGCCCGTGAGCATTTATTCATGAGACTAAAAGAAAGCTATGGAACTTTGTATGATGACGAAAAATCTTAAACCTTGCGTTGTTAGTATATCTAAATACCATCTGGAATTTGCTACTTATACGCCATACAGATTAATTAATATATGGCCCCGCGTGAAGCTAACCTTAGACCAACCCACAGTACCATCCCCTCCAAGGATCGTGAAACCCGTCGTAGTATTTCTTTGTGACGCTGTCATCCTCTAGAATAGAGACGTGCTTTAGCACGCGCCAATCATAAACACTTATCCAATCCCGCTTCTCTTCGGGCATATCGTTGCGAATTTCCTCGATACGGGCAAGCAACTGCCTTGTCTCTGTCTTCATTTCGACCGTATCGACGAGCAAGAGCTTATTAGGCCCAGGCTGCCAATCTTGTGTCGACACGGAATGAAGTTGATCTTCATTCGCCCATGCTTCGGCGTCTGTAATGATGTTTACTAAACCGTGAACTTTGAAGAGGGACGTTAGTTCCGTTTCCGATACTGACAGGCCTGGGAGAAGTAGTATGGTCTTTTTGGCCAGTTGGCATTTGGAGCCGGCATATTCGCAAGCATCCTGTGCTTCAGGGACGGGAAGCCCAACTGCTTCTCGAGCTCCAACGACACAAGAGATTTGCGACATATGCGTCTGTAGCGAGGTAATGGTGGTCTGGGTGGTCTGGCTTTCGCTATCAGAAATTATGATGACGCTCGTATCCGGTGCATATGATGATTGCGAAGGTTGCTTCGGCTCTTGGGGATTGCGGATTGCCACCGATAGACTCATTTCTGGTATAGGCTGCTCCATACCCTTTTCACTTTGCGTTTCCATGTTGTGGCTGGATGAAGAATACGATGTTGCCGAGTGTTGGGTAGAGTTACCGTCTATGTCTTCTAATGGTCGGCGTGACGAAACTCCTGGCTTCGTGCCTAGAAATGGAGGACCGCGTGTATTATTTGCTTCGAGAGATTTGCGGCGCTTGTGAGATGGCGAGGTAATAACTGACGTTGGAAAAAAACGTCTTTTCTTGCTCAAGTCTGAACTATGATTTTGATTTGTTGTGAAGGGAGTAGAGGAAACGGAAGTCATTAATCGCGGTGGAGGTGTTTCAAGGCCACGAGACCGAGAAGATGGAGGAAGAAATGTTTGCCAATCTTTGATAGATTGTTGCGAGGTAGGAGCGCCACTTGCGAGAGACGGGCAGCTGGCGGAAACCTGGGATGGTCGCATGGGTGATGGGGACGGTGCAGTCGTTGCAGTCCGCTGTGTCGGAGCATCAACCGCCAACCCCCTAGGGTCAGCGCCCTCGAGCTTTGCAATCCATGCAAGATTTTCTTGACTGTCTTCTAACTCTGGTGCTGTAACAGCCTCTTCAGCCATCACTTGCAGCTCCTCAAAGGAAACGGCATCTGTAAAGTCTCGGTCAAAGTGAATTTTCGCCACGGCTGGGAAACGTAACCCCCAGAACCCAGTGTTGCCAGCCTTCTCGAAACTAAAACATCTCAAATCGAAAACGGGAGGGTTCGTGAAAGCAACCGTTAGTGAAGTGGTTATCTCGACTCCTGGAGTTAGCTTCAACTTGGTACTATGATTTTCCGCTATGGGAACCGGCATCGGGTTCCCATATGAAATAAACGATTTAAGCATTGTCTCATTGAGTTCGACCTCATTGACGACTGTGAAGTTTGGCGTTGCGCGCCATCGTTTCACTTCCTCTCTGTTGTCGAGGCAGCCAACGTAGAAGTGAGTCCACTTGAGATTTTCGATATCATAGGACTTTGCTTTGGGTGGGCTAAAGCCAGCCCCAACCACAGCAAAGTCTCCAACCTCTCCAAACTTGCCGATATACTCCTTTTTGAGCTTTATGCAGTGCCCAGAAAATGGACGGCCGTTATCGCTAAAGTTAAAATAGGGCAAATCGGACTTTAATACCAGACCCTCACCCCTTTCTATTATGATTTTGGCAAATATCTTTCTCAAAGCTGAGGCTGCGAATCCATGGTTCGTATCAATTACTTGCCTGGGAACAAGTTCGGCTTGCCCTATGCTACAGTGAATTGTCCTTTCAAGTATTTTGAATCGTTCCGAATGTTTGACATTCAAGAGCGATTCCCCATCGAGAAGAAGCATATCGTAATACACAATCATTAAGTGCTCATAAGGTCGGGGGCTGCGCCTGTTAGTGAAAATTTCCGACATCTTCTACATGGACACATACGGAGAGTCCTGCTCCGTGCCCATAAATCGACCTCGGCGAGCCACATGTTTTCTGATATGGTGAAACGGGAGGATTTTTTGTTCCTGAATCGAGGTTAATTTTCGCAAGTCGTAGTCTTTGACATCTTGTGCAGACTTACATAATCGCTGTATACAGCCAGTTCGCCTTCTAAAATGCACCCCTTTTGAACGTTGCAGCCGGGCTTACCGATTTTTAACGAATCCCAAATGATGCTATAGTGCCATTAGTTTCAGTATGTTCAAAAAGTCTCTAGACACCGTACCCGACTAAAGCGTGTCTATCTTCTGTACTATCCTTCCCACTTTTGGAGAAGATTCGAATTCCCTGCCTTCCTTTGCTTACGTCGACATGAATCTGGCAATATTCTCCATCTATCTTGGTTTCAACGCTCATATTGCCTTGGCAGATATCGATGCAATGCTTGATACTCCGAGCCTTGAACCATTGCTGCCTCCCAACCTTGATAGAAAGCTGTGGTTTGATAGTAGCCAGGATCTTTCGATCAGTGCGCAAGGTTCGAGGAAGCGAAGGTCGCATCTTCGCCCTGGCCTGCTGCGTCGATTTGATAGCGGTAGCAAAGTCATCCTGAATCTTTAGCATAAATGGCAGCATTGGGTCGCATGAACGATATATCAAGTGCGGTTCAAAGATGAGCGGCTGGTAGTCCTTGAGAACTAGTCGAGTAAACCACTTGGCTTCTCTTGGCGAAAGCTGTCGATATATTGCCTCGAGATCGCTTTGGTCGCGCTGGCTCAGAGTTGCATCCGCCGTCCTGACTGACGGTGAACTCCATCTTATTTTGGACGCAATACCGTGCAAAGCATCGTCAATCTCCTCTACAGTAACTTGGAGTCTCTCAGGTCGCGTAGGGTTCGGCTGAAAACACCATTAGAGATCACGTCTTGCCTCATTTTGACTTTTGTACACTTACGGTTACGGAGAGAATGCGCTCTACACAATCAGCAAGATCCAGTCCTTGACCCGGCTGCTTATACGCTGCGAGCTCCTTGATACGAGACGACCCTAGCATCAATGCACGACCGATAATCTTCTCAAGCCTAGGAGCTTGGATACAGTAGACACGATCTATTCTCTTCTCAGGGAGTAATGTAGAAAGTAGGGCGGCAAGATTGCACCCTGGAGAGTTGATGCGCTCGCGATGCTGCGCAAACCATTCAATTACAGCTTGAGTGTTTTCTTTTCGAGCGAGGCATAGTTCGTAAGATCGATCCAGCAGGTCGCAAACTAGCACAAAGGGAAGAGGCATTGCATCAAGAGTCCAAAGGCATGAAAAATGAAGTCTCACCAGAGCACGCAGAGAAGGAATGTCGTAAGCAATTAAAGACGCCAATCCGTGATGCACCAAACTAAATATTACTAAAGAAGACACAGGCAGCAAAACAAGAACTCAAGGAGCGTGAGGCTGTGTGAGGTGATCCCCAGCCTGTGATTTAGGCAAACTCCGGCAAAGATGCCTGATGAACATGGCATTGAAGTTGAAGTGTCACAAAGCGCTTAATGGAGTATGTGCGACACGATCTACTATCGATATGTATCAGTGATTCGATGCAAAAGGGAAGGGACCCCCACCCTGTCAGATCCCAATTGGGCATATCAGGCAGGCTAACGCGAAAGCAACAGGAAGTCACATGAATGAGCAGGTGATGGATGATGGGCCACGTGATGGCTCTCGAGCCAATCATGAATCATACAGATGGTCAGCTATGCAAGGGGCTGCCCGTCAATAGCTCTGAGACCGTGTGCATCTACTTGTGCATCTAGATGATGTAGGTACAAGTACGACGCAACACACGAAGATCGTTTCAGAATATACAAACATTTACAAGTATTTCTCCATCATTCCACGGTTCTCCCGAGTAGGTATGCGAAACAGGGTCATGCACAGTTGGCTGGGTGCTGAAATTAAAACGGATGGAGATTGAACGTTTTACCAAACCGTAACGAAATTACCCTGCAGAGGCTCACAGCGCTAAACTACAGCGGGTTACCAGCTGTGCAGACCGTTTTAAGACCCGTGGACCAGTGGGAGGCTTTTTCTTAGCGATTAAAGGGCCACCCCGCTTAGACTGCCCGCGCAACTCCGCTATTGGCCCCCCTGAGGAGCAACCACAGGCTCCACCGGCATGTTTGACGCCTGACCAGTTGCAAGGGAGCCGGTGTCTGTGTGCAATGTCAGGTCTACATCTAGTACGACCCAGCAACGGCTCTTGTGGAATCTCTCAATCAACATGTTACAAGACTTGACGGTCAATTTAATGAGAGCGTCTCCTCACTTGGCATAAGCGCTTTTCCATCATCGTCATCGGTCGTTTCTAGTTTTCAAGGCTGCCATTTGCGCTCATCATACTTGTGGAAAGAGAGAGAGAGAGGAAAACAACCTTGTTTCGACGATACCTCGGGCTACTATTTCGACGGTTGCTCCCTGAAACAGAACCGCCCTCTAAGCCACCTGCAGAAATAACGCTGCGGGAGAGGCAATCCCAACAACAAGAGAAGGGATCTCCCATCTTTGCTTGTACTACTTGCACTTACGCAGGACGCAGATGCAGCGCAGGGCTTATCTATTATCAGCAAATCTGTCTGTCTGTCCGTCCTCGGGTTCATCTCCTGCATCCTGCAAAAGGGCGGCATCTTGTCTTGTCTTGCCTTGTCTTGTCTTGTCTCGTCCTGCCTCCTGTCACCGCTCAACTTGACACTCTCAGAAAACAGGGCATCGCATCAGTTTTAAACGGCACACACGCCCCCCCATCCTCCAGCTAAGATTAAACATTCATTATTATTGACCCGGCTCTTCGACTTGCGGAATCGACGGATCCCCTGCCCCAGTCGCAGTCCCGGTCCCGGTCCCAACATCTTACTCTCCAGGGCTCTCTCTCTCACTCTCTCTCTCTGCTTCTGCCCACTTGGAAGGCAACCCCGGCGCCAAATGTGCTAAGCAGCCAATGACACTGTGCTGAGCCCACCCTCCAGGAGCACAGTCCCTCCCACCTCTAACAAGTCTAACAAGGGCTCTCCACAAGCAATTATGAATTGGATCAGCGCCGACGGGACTCGATAAGAATAATAATAATACCCTTTTTTCCTTTTGGGCTTGTTTTGTTTGTTGCCTCTATGAGCCACCATCTTTTACGAATCTGCGCTGTCGATCGTAGTTCCTACACCCTCTCCAACGATTACCAGCATCTCACTCAGAGTCATCAGAAATCCTTGTTCTCCAGGGCAACCGTCGCATCTTCACGCCTCGGGCGCCGCAGAGCCAACAGTGCTCCCGTCACTCCTTTACAACATCCATCACGCCGTCAATCTCACGGCAGCCACTCGTTACAGAAACTCCAATTGAAGCATATGGATATGGCTTCACAACAGGAAATCCGCCGTCGACCTTCTGCCGCTGACCGTACTCCCTTGACAGAGTCGGTCATTGCAGCCCGCGCAACCACGACTACATTTGCCTCGCCCCCTGATCTCTCGCGCGCGCACCACAGAACAAACGGCAAGTTTGATCAGGTACCGCGATCATGCACCAACCTCATCGATAACGATTCAATGCCACCGCCACCCCTTCCCCTGGAGGAAACTTCCTCGGGACGCCAATCCCGGGCCGCTTCCACGGCATCTCGACGCAACCGACTCTCACTCACCCTTCCCGTCGCACTCCCCAATGGGGAAGTGTCGCGGATAACTCAATCGCCAAGTACGACAGCGTCGCTCGTAACACCCTCAATACCACCAACACCATTAGAGACACCAAATGGGGCAGCACCAGCGGGTGCCAATGAGTTCATAATAGCAATTGCGGCGCAGGAGCGAAGAGTGTTTGAATTGAAAGAGGAGTTGACGCGGGCGGAGACGGAACTCGCTAAATTGAAGAAACAATGGGCATCAGAGGAAGTGTATCGCAAGAGAAGCGATAGCCAGCGAACGGATTCGTCTCGCTATGCTGCCAGCATTGACGAGGATGTTTTGGTGGCAACAAAACGCAGTATCGAGTTGGACCGGAGAAAGCTCCTGCTACAGACACAGCAGAGTACATCGCCGAGCAACCGAAAAGTGCTCCGTGGCAATCATGCCAGGACTCTATCACTTCTTTCGCCTTCAAAGACGGATGAAGGCTTCTCTGTGCATGAAGACGGCAAGCCCGAGCCCATCTCTCTCCCGTCGATGGAACAAAGGACAGCGCAGATTACCAACCCCAGCCTGGCAAAGCGCTCATCCTGGCAGCCGAGATCACAGCAACAACCTTCAAATGTCCCCGCCGTACCCCAGATTGTCGAAGACTTCAAGTTTGGCTTCAGAGCATTTGTGGAGGATATCCGACAGATAACGATTGGAGATGAGCCTGTCACGGGACAACAACGACCTTTGGGAACCCCTATTCAACGAGGGAGTACAACTAATAAGGATAAGTCTGGAGAATCAAACTCGACGAGTCCTACTCGGTCAACACGATCCGGGACAAATAGCACATCTGATGGAAGTAGCACGGCGCTTTCTACCGCAACCCAACTCAGCAAGACCCCCGAGTCCAAACCCAGAAACGGGAAAGTTAAGCATTTTTCCTGGACCCCTCTCGGATTTGACTCGCTTGACGATACCGACTGGTCCAGCTGGGATTCCCCCATATCTACGAAATCTGCACGTTGGAGCGGCTCTACTATTAACAGCAATGGCTTGGATGAGATTGAATCAATCGCAGAGAGGGGGGACGAGGACATGGCTAGGCCGTAAGTGGATTGGGAGAGGATGGGAGGATGCGGTTAACAGATTACAATTAGGGCAAGGAAATCCCCAACTGGCGAGAATCCTCTTCGTACTCCGTCTCTGGAAGAGATTCTTCCCAACGTCGTCAACCGGCTATCGCCCAGCAACCTGAAGCGAACAGCCAACAACCTCATGGACGAGTGGGAGAAGTCGCTGATGGCGCCCGAAAATCGCGGCAAAGAGACACGTGTTTAGAGCAGGGTTCAGCACTGCACTGCACAGGCGTTACGACTACACGTATACTATATTACAATGACGACGACAGCAACAGAGAAAACAAAAACAGCAGCAACAAGATACACATAGAGCAGAGGATTCGAGGGCTATAGAATGACCCGCACGGATCTGGTATATAATTGTCACGAAATGTTGGAAACGCAATCATGCCAATGCGTAGGGCATTGGGTCAGAGTATCTCGCAACTGTTGAAGGATGGCGGTTGGGAGACTCGTTTGTTTTAGTTTCTGCAAGGATCTGTTTCGGTACACTGAACGTTTTCTGGATCTGGATGGTCAGGATAACGACATGAATGAATATGATGTGTAATGAATGAGAAATTAGAAACATCAGTTGAAGTCGAACATTGTGATGAGCATGTGTGATGAACTTATGCACACTGAATGCATGAGTGACTGAAATGGACTATTGGCGATTTCAGAATCTCACACTGGTATGATGAGACATAACAGATAAAGTAAAAGTAGAATGAGTTGGGAAGATAAAAAATTCGTCTTGATTCATTGCAGAGTCGGGGGAGATTGTAGTATTTCAATGGAGTATGAGTTCAAGATCAATGGCGCAGAAGTCCAATCATATGCACGTTGGGCCGTATCGTTTCGGCATCGGCATGATAAGACGCACAAGCAAGTCATCAACAAGTCCGATGAATCAATTCCACTGACTTGCATAATCAAGCCGAGTCTCATTGGCTGGTATGTTGTCCGTTAGTGATTTGGCGGTGGATTTGTCGATGCAGGTCTGCTGTCAGAGGATTGGGCCTCTAAAGCCTCTGGGGGGGGTCCCAATAAGCGAAAGAGACGCCCCGAAGAGCGAGTGCGAAAGCGAAACAAGGTTGAAAGGGGGGGGGGGGACGGGTAATTACCTAATCGGGTTAGGGGTTTTCTGATCGGAGAGTACGTACCTCCTACCCCCGATCGACGAGGTTCAAGCTTGTTTTTTCGATGCGAGGAGGTTGCAGTGACCACTGACCAGTGACCAGTGATTCTGTGCGAGATGCGAATGCGGGTGCGTTGCTCCATTCATTACATTGTTAGTTAGTTTGTTAGTTAGTTGGTTGGGATTGTATTCAGTAGTTTGCTTTTGGGTTCTTCTTTTGGAGTTGAGGGAAATGATATAAACCTGGGGTGCATCCTGTTGTTGAGATGAATTAATTCCAGCATCATTTACCAACTCATACAACCATCGTCTACTCTACCTATACTCTGTACATCATCACCATTACCCAAAACAGGCAATCCCACAGGCCTCTACCAATTAAACAACGCCTCCATCTACCTCCATCTATTTACCTGTACCTACCTTACCTTTCTAATCTAATAACTTCCTTTCGCCAACTTTCAATCAAAATGGCCGGCCGTCTGTTCAAGAGCAAAATCGCTCCCTCTAGCGAACCACCCAACTTTTTTCTTACCAGGAACACAGCCAAAGCTACATCCAGACTTAAGGTAAGCTTCTCTTTTTTCTTTCTCTTCTTTTTTTTCCTTCTCTTCTCTTTTCATCAACCTTTAAACAAGTTCCATATCCATTTACTTACATAGTTTAATAGAAACTCTTCAACAAGGATACTCTAAGCCTTCAATCAACACTCCTAGGCGGCGCTCTCTTCCAGCTCTGCCTCTGCATCCTCCTCCCCACGCAATGGGCCGTCGTGCCCCCCATCACCATCCTCCTCATCTACGTCCTCAACTCCGCCGCCCAGGCCTCCAAGCCGGCGGCGCCTAACCCAGACGACGCCCTCAAGAACGTGGTATTTGGCCGCACCACCGCCCAGCTCCCTGCGGTAGACGGCCGGCTCGGCCCGGAGGCGGCGGACAAGCCCGTCGTCGTCTTCCACCTGGGCCTACAGTTCAACCACCCGCTCGGCCCCGGCTGCCCCGGCGCCAGGGAGATTAGCGAGTACTTTACGGCCATGAACGTGGACCTGAGCCGCCGCCGCGAGGAGCTGGGCCTGCTGGGCCTTTCTTCCTGGAGGGGCAGCGAGTCCGACGCCGCGGCGGGCATCACCGTCCTGAGCACATACTTCTTCAGGGACGTGGCCTCGATCCACAAGTTCGCGCACGAGGCGCTGCACCGCAAGGCCTGGGACTTCTACAACGTCGCGAAGCCGAAGCATATTGGCGTCTTTCACGAGACATTTGTGGTGCCCGCGCGGATGTACGAGACCATGTACGTGAACTGCAGCCCGACGCTGATGGGCAGGGGGGTGGTCAGGTGCGAGACCGAGACCGGGGAAAAGGGAGAAGGGAAGAAGTGGGTGAATACGCTGGTGAGCGCGGATACGCCGGTGTTGAAGACGCAATATGCTAGGATGGGGAGGGATATGCACGGGAATGTAAAGGAGTATGATGCTGCCTTTTGAGGATGTGTGGGAGTGGCGATTGTTCTTTGGATATGAAGTATGAGCAGGCGTTTTCTTTCTTTCTTTCTTTCTTTCTTGGACAAAGACATTGGACTCTTGATGTTTCTTGTTTTAACTAGACGATATACGACACGAGGCTTCACTCATATTTCTTTAGACATCTATACTTAATACCAATCAGTTAGATATTCAACTCACCTCCCCTCCTCTATCTAATGATAAAAATGACCATGTTCGTCGACATAGCCCCAGGATCATTCAGAGTCAACATATGATCCACAATACTCCACGACGAATTCCCCCACACGCTCCCCGTAACGAGCCCGGGGGACATGCCATCCGGCAGGGGGATCTTGATGCTCTGCTGGATCGGCTCGTAGCCGCCGTTGACGGCGGACACGAGCACCTGGTTACCTAGCTTCCAGTATGCGACGTCGAGGATGTCGTGGCCCGGGACGGGGGCGGCGTGGGCTTGCGTCGTGACGATGAAGTCGCGGACGGGGGCCTTTGTAACTACGTTGGCGAACCTGCCGTGGACCTGGGCGAGCTCGTCGCTCGTGGGCCACACCCAGGAGATGACGCTCTTGGCGTGGTGGTTGAAGCCGAGGGCGTTCATGGCCACCTCCTCGTCGGCCGTGGGGTCGCGGAACCAGTAGTCCTCGCCGTGGAAGCTCTGCGGGTTGTGCACCTTGGTCTTGGGCCACAGGCCGTGCCAGCTCTCGTACCGCGCCAGGGTGTCAAGGCGGCTGGAAACGTCCTGCACGTTGCCCTCGCAGTTGTCGCAGCCGCAGTCGCCGTAGGTGGCGTTGCAGGGCGTGCCCCACTTGGAGAAGGTGCCGTTGATGGCGATGGGGTAGACGTCCTCCATGATGAGGTCGGCGGCGGCGGTGTACTCCTTGAAGTAGTAGTTTTGGCAGTTGAGGGTGACCGAAACAGGATGGTAGGGGTCGATTTTGCGGATCGTCTCCCTGGCCTGGGCGGGGAGCTCAAAGGGGTCTTGCCACCCGTCCGGTTCGTCGAAGCCCCAGTACGCGTAGACGGCTTCAAAGTCCTTGACGGCGGATACCTGCTCGGTGACGGCGGTGAGGTTCTTGTAGTAGCTGCGCAGGTCGTACATGAATTTCAGGTCAACGGCGTCCATAAACTCAAAGGCCGGCCTGGAGTTGAAGATGGGCGTCAGGGGCACCATGCCGTTGAGTCCCAGGTCGGAGTAAGCCTTGATCTTGGAGACGGAGCTGCTGTCGCAGAGGAAGCCATCGCATTCCGCGTAGAAACCGTAAGGTAAGAGGGGCTCGAACTTGCCTCCCGTGGCCTTGTTGCGGAACAACAGTCCGCCGTTGAGGTTGTCCAGCTTCGTGACGCTTCCGTTGGTCTTTTCTGGCAGCAGGTAGAACTCGCTTGTGGCGGTGATGTTGGGGGAGCCGCTTTCGCCCGCTCCGAAGAGCACGACCTCGTAAGGGTCGAAGCTGGGTTGGAGGTCCTTGAAGTCGAACTCAAAAATGTTCCCCGTGGAGCCAGCCTTGAGCTTGTTGGAGACGAGAACCTCATCATTGGACACCAGGTTAATGGTGAAGACGAGTTGGGGAGCCTTTTCAGGCGAACCCAGGCTTGGCCATGGCTGGCCGTACCACTTTGATATCTCGGCGTTGACTACGAATTCGCCCTTGGCCTCGCCTTGGAGATAGATGTTGTACCGAGGCTTGAATTGGACATTCAGAGCTGGTCCATTAGGCAGTGCGGGTGGTTCAACACTCTGTCCACCAGGGTTGAAACTTGGGTATCTGTATTCCGAGTTAGATAGGTGCTCGACTTGAACGCGTGCATCTTGGCTCAAGGTTGTCTCATTACGAGGGACTCACTGTGGTTGGTATACCTTGCCGCACCACCGCGGCCATTCTGGATGATTGCCAGTTTGGTCAGCCAAACTGCAGCCAACAAGCAGCGACGCGAATGCCGCGTAGAACCACATGATGATGTCTATAATGAAAGAGACTCACAAATGAGGTTTCAAAGCAAGTGTCTCCAGTGAGGGTCTCTGAGATGAAACCATGGAGTTCTTTTTTTGTTTTTAATCAGCCTGCGAGTGCAACGTAACGGTGAGTGCTGCTGCTTACAGAAGGTCAACACACACCACCTGCACCTAGACTTTGTTTAATTACAGGTGAGATGCCCGCAATCCATTACGGGCAGGCATTCAAGCAGTATCCATGGATGTCTGTAAGAGCCGGGTTCTAATCATGAATACCATGTTTATTTGCTGATGATGGTGATGATGGTTTTGAGTCAGTCAGTTGGTTGTGATGGATTGAAAGGAATGGGTTTGAAATGCAAGTACTCCGTAAGTAGGCATTGGATTGAATTGAGAAGACATTGGGTGTTGGCCACTACAGGTACCTACACTGCGCTATGAATGCATTAGAGTCGCTAAACACCAAGGCGGATTGCTTCAAAGTTCATCATGTCTACCTCCGACAGTAGACACCGAAACTCACCACCAAAACACCGATACCCGTCAACAAGAAGGCTCCGATATCATGGATTCGCCATCACCTACAAGTCCATGTAACTCCGTACCTGCTCTTTCATTTCCCCAGAACCGGACGGCCCGTAATTGCCACCGGCATTGGATCGAAACCTACTATCGCGATAAAACGCCATGTTTTACAAGTACGCGTAGAAAAGTCATGCCGAAACATGCATCGTGGTCCGCTTATGAATTTTGCCCGCCTTTTCATAACGTTAAAAATAGGCTTAAAAAGGTCATGTGAGGTTACATGCCAATTAATGAATTGATGGCAAGGCTCGGTTTAATTGCATGGCCATGATTGTTCAGAGAGAGAGAGAGCGAGTCTACTGCACATCATGCCTTGCAACTGAGTCTAGGAGAGCATCAAAGTTGGCCAAAACATCCCCATCAAGAGCAATTTACGCGTATTGTCAATCACATACAACAATGCCTTTGACCGTTTCAAAAGCAATCCGGGCCTCGGAAAGCTATCAAGTATTGAAACCCCGTTCACCGAGAACCATGCATCGAGTCATGCTTAAACGAATCCAATGGTTTGTTCGCATCCTCAAGATGAGACATTCCACGAGGCTGTGCATCTCTAGTCGACACCATGTCTTTCCAAACTGGAAGGCTCTCAGGGGGAGTCTCAAAAGAAAATCATGGTTTCGCCAGTCTATGGGAAGCGGGGGAAAAAGGGTGGCATGCCTTGTTCTCGGCATCCCTTTTGCGGAAGCAGTATTGGCGATCTTTCATCCGTGTGTATATTGGATATCGAGTCAACAAGGGGCGGACATCTCTTATAGTCCGCATTTTCTCTGTTTTGGACGGCTTGTACGCGCCAATATTTCAGGTTCACAGCATCGTTTTTGCAA
This sequence comes from Hypomyces rosellus, assembly GCA_011799845.1. Classification (NCBI taxonomy): domain Eukaryota; kingdom Fungi; phylum Ascomycota; class Sordariomycetes; order Hypocreales; family Hypocreaceae; genus Hypomyces; species Hypomyces rosellus. Next base: position 5,061,182 of record WWCI01000002.1, on the reverse strand, counting down.
GGGAGGTCGCATCCTTCTAGAATACGTGGAACAAAGGCGTTACCGGGGATGGATGTTGCTTATATACAAGTACCTACTTGCACAAGACGGCAATGGATGAGTGTGTGTCCGTTTACTACCTAACTTGGGCAATACAGAGTAAATAATGCTAACAAAATGCTAACAAAATGCCTGGGGCTGCGTGATATTTTCCCATTCCAAATAACTGCTAACCGTCCGTATTTCCCTTTTCAATCAGTTCTTACGGGGCATTAATTAGCGCAGCCATGTTGAAACGGTGGATTTCTAAAATAAGGGAGCCGCTGGCCGGTTTGCTGATGCACAGCCTCACACACACACCCCTTGGCATGGCATGTACGGAGCAACAAGAGCGTCGTCCAGTGGATTGTTAAGAATTTCAAGGCGTGGTGGCAGTGAGAGAGCAGGGATGGATGGATGGTTCCCCCGGTGCGTCAAGCAAGTCCGTGTCTGTCCGTCTGCCTGTCAATGTATGTGTCAGGATGACTCTCATACCTACTTACGTACTGATTCATAGAAGCATGGAGTTGCATATGATGGAACGGTGAGAAGAACACAAGTCGATCAATCAAGCCCCGGGTTTCAAAACATCTTCAAGCAAACAAAGCAAAGCAAAGCCGTGCGTGGCGTGGAGTGGTGGTGGCTTACCATCCACCCATCCACCCATCCACCCATCATCCATCGTCTGTGTGTCTTGGGTGTGGGCGAGAGTGCGTGTCACCTTGTTAGTTTCTTCGTCATGTTCATAAAAATCTCCGGAAATCCGGCTACGACAGGATGGAAGAGAGATTACGCAGCCCAGCGAGGTGCCGTATTCCGACCCTCCCATCCCCTCTTACGCCTTCATGCTACCTATGCCATGCCAATGCCATGCATGATTATCCTGTTTGTTTGTTTGTTCCTCGTATGGACATGCCCCATTTGTTCCCCAAGCCTAATAGAATAAATGGGGGTCACACAGACACACCAGACACACATGCATCAAAGGGTCAAGGGGGTAAACCCGTTACCCTCGTATCGTATCCATAACGCTTGATTTCCATCGGGCCAACCAGATTGTCCAGTGCTCGTATATCCCAAATAGTAATACCCGACACTACGAAATACACCCGTACTTGGTGTTCAATGCTACCAGGGCTGTGGTATCCAGTCGGTTTAATTCAATCCATCCATCCTTTCATACCGCATCTTCCTCCTCCTCCTCCTCTTGTTCCTCTTCTTGTTCCTCTTCCGTATATACCGTTTTCTCATCCTTTCATCCCATCTCTTCCCGTGTCTCTGTTCCTGTTCTTTTCGCGCCCTTCGTTATTTTCCCCCCACGAGATCTTCTGTTCCGATCTCATACGTAAAAAACCTGGTGGAGCGATTACTCTCGTTTGTCGCGTGGCCGTCTCCTTGTACTCAGCAATCAAATTCTGTTTAATCAACAGCCCTTCGTTTTCTTCCATTCTCCAATCTCCGACGACCCCCCTTCGCTCCGCTCGTTTCAGAAATCGACATCGACATCAGACCGGTCCATCCGGCATCAGCATCAACTAAGCGACATCTGCAGGCCGGATCTTGCGGACGACGCGACGTTCAACAACTGAAAAAAGAACTTTGTCTTCATGATTCCATTCTGTTTACATCAGCCATACGTTCCAGAGTTTCTCTTTTAAATCTGCCCATCATGAAAGCGTCGCTTATTGCGACCGCGGCTTTGGGTCTCTGGGCCCAGGGAACAACAGCCACCGTCAGTCTCACCGTAAATGATGATAGTAAGCTTCCAATGCCAGTGTCGTATGTTACCGTAGTCGAGTTACTCACCGCGATCCAGACTCCGTCAAGCAAGCCGCTTCCACAATCGCCTATGGATTGATGAAGTACTACACCGGAAACAACACCGGCGATGTTCCCGGAAACTTGCCATCGCCATACTATTGTCAGCATAAACAACTTCCGGTCGGACGGCATGTCGCATGTATGCTAACGTAAAAAACAGGGTGGGAAGCAGGTGCTCTGTTCGGAACCATGGTGGACTACTGGTATTTGACCGGCGACTCGACATACAACGACCCCACGATGCAGGCCTTGCTGCACCAAGCAGACGACGGAAACTTTTTGCCCAAGAACCAGTCCTTGTCGGAAGGAAACGACGATCAGGGATTCTGGGCCATGGCCGCCATGACCGCCGCCGAGAACGTGTTCCCCAACCCGCCGTCCGACAAGCCGCAATGGCTGGCTATGGCCCAGTCCGTCTTCAACCAGTACGTCAGCCGTTGGGAGACGAAAGCCTGTGGCGGCGGTCTCGTGTGGCAAATCTTCGGCTGGAACAAGGGAAACGACTACAAGAACTCGGTCGCCAACGGGTGCTTCTTCAACTTGGCCGCCCGCCTCTCTCGATACACCGGAAACAGCACATATGGCGACTGGGCCAAGAAGATCTACCAGTGGGAGGAGCAGGTCGGTTTGATCACCAATACCTCGCAGGTCTTTGACGGTATCGGGTTCGACGTCAACACCTATCAGTGCGGCAAGGTCAACAACAACCAATGGTCCTACAACACGGCGCTCTTCATGCACGGAGCCGCCGCCATGTACAACATCACCAGTGACGATTTCTGGAAGACCCGATTGGACGGCCTCCTCAAGGATGCGACTACGGTCTTTATGAAGGATGGTGTTCTCTACGAGCAGTACTGCGAACTGGCAGGCTTCTGCGATCTCAACCAGGTCAGTTTCAAGGGCTACCTGCTCCGCTGGCTAGCGGGAACGACAAAGATGGCGCCCTACACGGCCGACGGCATCATGAAGGTGATCCAAAGCGCCGCGGGGGCCGCCACCTCGACATGCATCGGACCCGCGGGACCCAACTTCCATGGAATCGACGGCACGGCCTGCGGCTTCGGCTGGACCGAAAAGGGGAAATTCGACGGCAAGGTCGGCGTTGGGCCCATGATGAATGCCCTCGACGCAGTCATGTATCTGCTGATGCCCAGTGCGAAGCCGCCTGCCACCGTGTCGACCGGCGGAACATCCAAGGGCGATCCCGGAGCCGGGCAGGGCACCCCCAACACGCAGAGTGACCTGGACGCCAAGACGAAGCCGTCCCCCGGAGGACGATTCGGAGCAGCAGTCCTAACCATCCTCCTCGTCGGCTGCGTCGTCGGAGGCGGCGTATCTCTCATCCTTTGATCCAACAAAAGAAAAGGAAAAAGAAAAAGAAGATAAACAATCTTATTACAAAAAAAAACACTTTGGATTACTTCAAGAACTGGCGTTACAGGAGATGGTACTCTTTTATATATATATATATACCTATATATATGTATTGGATTCTTTTTATATCATATATACCACATATTCAGGTTGGGATAAAGCAGCACCCCTGTGGTTTCTTGTTTATACTGCTTGTTTTTTTTCTTACATACTAGAGTATTTAGACCGGGCAAGGCCTGAAACCAACTTTGCATGAATACGAATGATGAATGAAGCATTGGAGAGTTGCTTGAGTGATGGTACATGCTTGTTGTTTTACGGGGGTGGTATGTTTAAGACTCAGGCAATTTGTGACAACAAGATCGGCTGTGTTAGCTCCTATATTTAAATTCACTTGTTGGCTTTATCTCATCTCATCCCTTGAGGCAAAGAGTCGGATACTGGGTACAGTCGTGTTGGTTATTGACAAGAGGCCATCACCACTTATTACCATTTCCGACAACCACCATCAAGCTTCTCAAACAATCAAAATTCGCATATTATTCCTATTATCTCTATAAGACTCCCAATTCATCCTTTCTGCACATGGTTATGGCTACACAGGTGGTTGCCAACCCCGCCGTGATATGTCCATCTGATTTTGTTGAACCCCGCCTCGCGATTTCGGCCGAGTACGTCACCCTGTATAAAGACTCTAAACTTTCCACTATAGCCTAATCTCAAGCTCTCAACAAAGGCATGCCTTGACATTCATTTCAACTCATTGGGCTTCAATTGATCGTACTGTGAATACTCGATTAAAAAGTTTAATTGTACAAAACACAACATGTCGGCCAAACATTTCATCAACGATCCAACCAAGCTTGTCAATACAGCTCTCCAGAGCTTGACCTACACAAACCCCAATGTTACCCTTGATGCAGAAAACAAGATTGTTTACACACGCCCCAACAACTCTCCTGAGCAGGTTTCCATCATCTCGGGCGGAGGATCCGGCCATGAACCGTCGTTCGCTGCCATGGTCGGACCAGGCATGCTCTCCGCCGCTGTTGCTGGTACCATATTTGCCAGTCCCTCCGCCGAGCAGGTTCGCACGGCCATACAGTCCCGGGTCGATACGGGAAAGGGTGTCCTCGTTGTGGTGATGAACTACACTGGCGATATTCTCAACTTTGGCATGGCTGTGGAAAAGGCCAAGACGGCGGGTTTGAATGTCGAGATGGTTGTGGTTGGCGACGACGTTGGTGTTGGGAGAGAAAAGGCTGGCAAAGTTGGTAGACGAGGGATCGCGGGAACGGTTCTCGTACTCAAGATTGCTGGAGCACTGGCCCAGGCTGGGAGATCGCTAGAAGAGGTTGCCGCGGTGGCTAGATTGGCCGCCTCTAATATTGTCAGTGTCGGCGCCAGCCTGGAGCATGTTCATGTCCCCGGCCGTGTTGCTGAGACTGGAGAAGGACTGTCACTCGGAGAAGTAGAGATTGGCATGGGCATTCACAATGAACCTGGGTCTGCACGGGAAAAGATCGAGTTGCCTCAGTTGATAGAGAAGATGCTGGCCCAGCTCCTGGATACTAATGATAAGGACCGAGCTTTCCTCAATGCCGATTGGAAAGAGACTGTGCTTCTGATTAACAATCTGGGCAGCGTCAGCGTTCTCGAAATGGGCGGCATCACAACCGAGGTCGTAGCTCAGTTAGCAGACAAGTACAAGATTCGCCCCGTGCGAGTAATCAGCGGCACATTCATGACCAGTCTCAACGGTCTGGGATTCAGCATAACATTGCTAAACTCTGTCGACACGGGAATCGACGGAGCTAGCCTGGTCAACCTCCTAGACACACCAAACGAAGTCACGGGTTGGTCTGCTCCTATCCAGGCAAAGACCTGGGCGGCAGGCGGATCAGCTACGAGGACAGATACTCTGGGCAGGGATTCAAAAATTGAGCCAAGTGGTTTGACGCTGGATGCTGCGCAGGCGACGGCAGCATTGACGAATGCTCTGAAACAAGTTATTTCCGCGGAACCTGAAATCACGAGATATGATACCGTAGTTGGCGATGGAGACTGCGGCATTGGACTCAAGAGAGGTGCTGAAGGTAAGGGTATGACACCCCATGACAATGTCAGAGGCTAACCGCGACACAGCCGTTTTGAAGCACATAAGTCAGAACCCATTCACCGGTGATGCTGTAGTGGACGTTGCTTCCCTGGTTCCAGTTGTGGAAAACAACATGGACGGTACATCGGGCGCCCTCTACGCCATCTTCCTCAATTCTCTAGTGCAGTCCCTCCGCAGTCTTGCGCCCGGCGAATCTAGCCCCCATTTATGGTCAGCGGCCCTGAAACTGAGCTGCGAGGCATTGTCCAAGTATACGAGTGCACAGCCCGGCGACCGAACGCTGATTGACGCTCTTCATCCCTTTGTGGAACAGCTAGGTCTAACCGGTGATGTCAAGCAAGCTGCGGAAGCCGCGAGGAAAGCAGCTGATGGAACCAAGGGCATGAAAGCTAGCCTTGGCCGAGCAGTCTATGTCGGGGGCAGCGGGCATGAAGAGGTACCCGACCCTGGTGCCTGGGGTCTAGCTTGCTTCTTTTCGGGACTGAGCAGTGTCAATTAAATGGCAAGGGTTTGGAAGGGTTCTTTTAAAAGATCATCACGTAGTTTGCAGTATTTTCATGAGATCAAATCAGATAATAAACGGATGTAGATGCAACAAAACCAAGTTGTTTTCAACGCCTATTTCGCCTTTGTGAGTCTCGCCCAATAAGACCGATGATACAGCAGCCCAATCTGATTCAAAGCCCAATATCCCAAAGCGCAAGGTGAGCGTTTAGCTTAGGAGCACAAGGATGACACTGTCGCCTCTCAAGAACCTAGTTTTTTAGTCAGTAAAAGAAGAAGAAAAACGTGTCCATTTTCCCTCATATCTGATAACAGAGCAATATCCCATAAAATGGGTATGGCCGAGGCCTTGAATGAATTGGGAGAGAGGGGTGCAACGTACATCTTGCTGATGAAACGATCCTTGTTCACTGGCCGCCCCTTCTTTCCATCTGCTAACCGGGGGGTTTCCGTCCACATCTCCTTGACATTCTCCAGGACCATGTTGCAGTGTCTGTCGAACGCCTTGACACGAGCCAACAGCTTGCGGTTGTTGCGGATCGAAATCAGGACCTGGGTGTGCGTGCGGACGGCGGTCTGCAGCAGGGAGAGGGGCCCGGAAGAGAATTCATATTCCTCGAGCTGGGCAATTTCGTACTCGCTGGGGGGGAGACAGTTAGATTCGGTGCCTTGAGAGAGAATAATGGAGATATTGTTGGTATTCTGGGGAGGGGGGGAGCGGTGGGAGGGGCAGGATATGGCGCGACCTACGTGAGTTCTGAGCGCGACTTGGTGAGAAGCTCCCTGGAAGACTATTAGTTGCATCCCATCTGATTCGGGAATTTCTAGACATACTGGATCTTGGGGTCGGACATTTTTGCGGTTGGGCTTGTTATCGTAAATGTGGTTGCGTTCGCAAGGCTGAAGCTCGAAGCTCGAAAAGTTGGTACGCATATCGCTAGCCTCGTCATGATTGGCTCCTTGCAAGCCAAGCTGTGGGACGGGCTCGTCTGCGGCACGTGACAGCTGCGCACAGCTGGCAAACAGCTGGCCACTCCTTTGAACCGTTCGCCCGGGGCGGCAAACTGCGGGCCAAGTTTTTGGTCCGTCGACCAGGGATCGCTTCGCCGACGGAATTTTAATTCAAGATTCCGGAATATTACCTTTGCTTATAAGGTATCCCGTCTTTTCCCTCGATGCGCACATCGCTCCTAGGAGCGCATCGTACTCGGCATCTAATGTCCTTCAGAGCATTCGCAGTTCGCGCTGGCACGGCAGCGAATGCCGCAGGCCGCAGAAGTTTCAACACCACATTCAGCATGGCACAGCAAGCTAGAACATTGAGCACCTCGCTTGGTGCGCGGCCGGTCAGACATGGAATTGCGCATTCACGGTTGATGGTTCTCTTTTTTTGCTGATACTATGCGATAGCTTTCCGCCGCAGCCTACGAGGTCAAGGAATTGGAGGGCGACGAGAGGAACGATGTCGTTTTCGAGAGCAAGTATGGTTTGAGAACCGTGCTGCTGAACCGACCAAGCAAGCTCAATTCGTTGAACGGCTCGATGATCCGCAAGATTGTTCCTCGGCTAGTCGAGTGGGAGAAATCGGACATGGCAAATGTTGTTGTTCTCAAGGGTTCCGGCGACAGGGCCCTCTGCGCCGGTGGTGATGTTGCTGCGCTTGCAAAGTTGAACCAGGACAGCCCGGACGGATGGAAGCAGTCGGCCGACTACTTTGCCCTCGAATACCAGCTCGATCACTACATTGCGACTTACCAAAAACCCTTCATCTCCTTTATGGATGGCATCACCATGGGTGGTGGCGTTGGTCTCAGCATTCATGCCCCCTTCCGAATTGCGACTGAGAGGACGGTGTTTGCTATGCCTGAAACTACGATTGGATTCTTCCCCGATGTCGGCGCATCCTTCTTCTTGCCTCGGATGAACGGATCCGTCGGAACCTACTTGGCCCTGACCAGTGACAGACTGAATGGCCCCAACGTCTTCTACAGTGGTATCGCAACCCACTACCTGCACTCGACGAGCTTGCCGGACCTCGAGGCCCGACTGGCCGAGTTGAGGTTCAGAGATGATGACCCTCTGCCCAAGCGATTGGAGCTCATCAACGAGACCTTGGAGGAATTCTGCACCGGTCTCCCCTATGACCAGCCCATGCAGTTGGGCGGACATGTCCGACAAGCCATCGACCGCTGCTTTAGCAAGAACAATGTGGCTGACATCATTGCTGCCTTGAAGGAGGAGAGGGGGGAGACGGAACAGTGGGCTCAGAAGCAGCTAGCGACCCTCCAGAAGCGATCCCCGACGGCCGTTCACGTGGCCCTTAGGCAGATGCGGGTTGGTGGCAAGTGGAGCATTTCCGAGACGTTTGAGAAGGAGCACCAGATTGCCTCCAAATTCATGCAGCACCACGACTTTACAGAGGGCGTAACAGCGCTGTTGGTTCGCAAAGTGGGCGCAAAGTGGCAGCCTGAGTCGCTGGAGGCTATTCCCGAGAGCGAAAACGTGGCCAGACCGTTCTTTGACTTTAACCAGGAACAGAAGCTTGAGCTATTTACTGATCGGACATACTCGGAGTATCCCTACGCTGTCCTCGGCGTGCCCAATGAAAAGGAGATCCAGGCCATCGTATCCGGCAACGCATACACGCCAGACCAGCTTACCCAGGTCGTTGTTTCATCAAGAAAGGGGCGCCAGGGTGTCAAGGAGGTTGTGCAAGAAATCATCAGCCGAAAGACTACTGTCGACGAGCAGGGCAAGGTAAAATGGCTGGCTGATGAGTCTGTTGCAACGAGCAGACTCTAAATTAGACGGTAAAAGAAAGAAGAATAAAATAAAAATAAAATGTACATTATTATTTTTAGATGGTATTACGATGTTGATGCGATGCATTTATTGATGAAGATGAAATGAAAACTGATGGAAATGTGTACATGAGTGATGGTGGTTGATGATGATGAGTGTGGTGGATGGATGTTGTCATTGATGCAATTGAGCATGTCGTGACAAGTACCAAATCAAGTATGGGCAGTGATGGAGCCAAAAAGGTGGCTAGTGTCTTTGTATTGTTGACAAAATTCGCGACGTTGCAAACCATCGTGAGTCATCAAGATAAGCTCGAAAACACAATTAGAAATGGCTTCATTTAGTGGGCGAAAAAGGGCAAATATACTCCAAGGGAGGGGTGACCGCTGGAGCCTAACAAAGGGCAGTGAGAGTCAAAGTCACGAGATGGTGAGTTGTTTGGAGGGGGGCGGCGTTGCGTTGGTACAACAACGCGACTCATCCTGTATAGCGCTCTGCGTCCAGAGAAACTATAAAAGGGAGAGGAACCCCCCCTCCCGCTGAAAGCCCTGGGGGAGGAGGAGAGTGAATTGCCCAGAGAGCTACCGTGACCTTTTTGCTTCTCTCTTCTTGATTGTCTCTACTATTTTCTGACTGAACCGGAGGTCCGTTGCTCGTTCGGCGGACAGGTCCGGTCGTCTCCTGGTGAACGGCAAGTGAACAAGCACTGAGAAGGGGTGAGACTCTGAGAGTGATAAGGCCGGAGCGGCGCCGCATCCGGTGTTCTGCCAGAGGGTGGGAAACCAAACTTCTCCATCCGGTAGGTGGGGTCCCGAAGGAACGGACTGCCGAGTGGGAGAGGGTTCCAGCTTTGGTGCAAGCCTAGACTCGATTCGTACAGCGCCCCATCAAGGGAGGAGCCCCCCTTGGCTGGGAAAGCCTTCCAGGGCTCCCTTTTGAGGCGCTAGTGACCCGCTGTCTGCAGGCACGTCACCAAAGAAATCGAGCGGCTCTCTCTCACTTGGGGCTCAGCACCACCACCACCTCCTCGCTAACCTAAGACTTGCTAGGTACCATTATAGTGCATCTACTGGTGCAGTGCCTGACCGTTGCACTCTAGATAAGCCCTGAAAGTTGAAGCGCGGATTACACGTTCCAGCGCTTAGACGCCATCACGACAAAGTTCGTGTTCTCTTTATCAGCTTCGATTTACAGCCGTACATCACTTACAAGATTGAGCACATTTTCTCCATTGTTTTCTCTCCCTGTTGGTGTTTCTCTATTATTCGCATTTTTAAAGAATACATCTATCCCTTTTTTTTCTCTCTTCCGTTTCAAACCGGGCATTCCTGTCACAGCGCGCCTTCTTCCTTTTACGATCCACTTCCTGCCAGACGCGACTAAGAGATTCAGGCGCGTCACGAATATGAAACCCGCCTCCCACATTTGATCACACTTTCTTTTTTCTTCCCTTTTTTCTGAGTTGGCTACCAGGTACCCTACCCGGTTGCCCGTCGCTGCAAGCAACCCTTGAACCGAACAAGTCAAGGTCAGCAAGGGCATCTCCACATTTCTCCCAATTTCATTTCCTCCACATCTCACATTCCCTTGGCAAACAAAAAAAGCCCGGTAACCCAGCAACAGGGAGAAAGAAGGAAGCAATATCTTCTCGGGGAGCGGTATCGCATTCGTAGGAAAACGGCACTGCTGCAGCAGCACCACCACCACCACGGCCACCTGACGAGGCCTCATAGTCGTCATGGCTTCGCCAATGCCCATGGCTACCTCGAATAGCTGGAACAATATGCCCGCTGCTGCTGCTGCGGCTCCTGCGGCTGGTGAGCCGGATGAATATGGTGTTCAAACAAGGGCTATGGGCTGTATGATAAACCCTTCATTCATCTGACCCCATCGTCGTGGTTTTGTTGCAACCACTAATACTTTGCCTGTAGTGAAGGTCCACTATACCTTTGACAAAGAAGCAAAGATCAATTGCTTAGCGAGATGCCCTCATACCCTCCAGGTGCAGACGATTGCGATCGACGAGACGACGACTATCGGTGTGGTGGATTTGAGGACATGCATCCACACCATAACCGAGAGCAGCCCAGAAATCACCGGCCAAGACTGCGACTACACCATCTACGCCGTTGATTACTCGGAACCCGATACACCGTTACTAGGACACGGCTTGCTGTCATGGACAATCGATTCGATAAGGGGGAATCCCATGGCTCAGCAGCCCAAGATGGTGACGGGACGAGTGACAAAGAACCTGCTTGGGGTATTTGGCGGTGGGAACAGGGAGATGCTAGAGGTCAGGCTGAAATTTTCAGAAACGAACAGAGTCCAACGGCGATTTGAGCCTGTTCCTATTGAAATACCACAGACCAGGCCGATGGAAGGTGTCATGACACCGACTGGTACCGCAGAATGGAATGCTTTTATGCAATCTCATCCTCAGATGGGTCAACCGGTTCACTATGACCACACATCTCGTGTGGCATCACCGGCTCACTCCCAAGTACCTCCTCCACCTGCCAACCGGCGAGATTCAGTTGGACCGGCTGTTACCCAACAAGAGCCCAGCCAGGAGATTCAGAGAGTAGCACCGATTCCTGTCGAACCTGTAACAGTGCCTGCTGCTCCAGCGACCTCATCGAGACCTTCTAGCAGAACATCAAATAGGCCACCTCGGAGAAAACCACCAACCGGCCGGCCCAGGGGTAGACCAAGAAAGAAGCCAGCTGAGGGGAATACTTCAGGCTATGAAGATGGGACAGAGGGAGAAGAGATTCGAGAGGATGGTCCCGCCAAGAAGAGGGCAAAGACTACAATGGTGGAAAAGTCTGACTCGACCCCTTTCAGTGGTGGACATGAGTCTCTCAGAGTTACTGCCAGTATTTCTGGTTCGCTACGGAATTTTCGTCCCATTGCCATGAATCCCGACGCCGGTGCAGGTAATCAGTTGCAGGAAATTCCTCGGGCTCCTACTCCGAGGCCTGAAGGTGGTCTCAAAGGTGCATCCGGACGGGGATCTATAAGGCGTGAATCTACGTTGAGTCAGCCACCAGCATCAAACTATTCGTTATCGTTCAGCGAGCTTAGGCAGCCATTGTCCCCTAGTCAGGATGGCAGGTCCCCTGACTCTCTGGCACCAACCCCAAATTATTCCGAAGCCAGTCCTCCCGACATTGGATCATCACCACCGGTTCGACGAACAACGTCTTTTATCAGGTCTAGTCCGCCTCCCTCGAGTCCCGTCTTACCTCCCATGCCAATAGCCAAGCTACCACGCGAAGCGAGCTTCGCAAACGGTGAGCTTGATGAGCTCTTCGGCGAGGAGCCAGGTCAACCCACGATCGAAGAAGAGGAGTTACCGCCGCCCCCTGTTGTCCGCAAGGAAACAAAGAGATTGACTGGCGTGCCTATCCAGGTGTTCCAGATTCAGGACGGCCCTGCGGGACAAGATCTTGTCCATATCCGCAGTTACACAACGCCTCATCCATCATCTAGTGCACCAGGCCCCCCTGAGACACATTACTTGCCTCCAATGAAACAAGAGACCTCTCGCTCTCAATCGAGCCGACCGGCACCCAGAAAGAGAAAGGGTCATGCACAGTCTCCGCCTCCGCAACCACCTACACCACCTCCTACAACCGATGCAGTAGAAAAACCCATGACCCCTATCCCTGCTCCCACCCCCGTTGCTGCTCCTGTCTTCCAGCCAGCCCCTACACCAGCCCATGAACCTGAACCTCAATTCACGCCTCAGCCAGAATCTCAATCTGAGCCTCAATCTGAGCTTCAGGTCGAGCCTCAACCAGACCCCCAACCGATGTCTCAGGTCGAGCCTGAACTTGAACCAACTCCGGAGCCAACACAGGCTGCCCCTATGTCCGTTCATGAAGAGGCAGCTCACGACCCCATCTTACAACTCGCTCTAAGCCTTTCGATGAGCGAAACCCCCGAGTTATCTCAATCAATATCATCGCAGGCATCGCCTCCACAGGAATCTCTGCCAGCACTTTCGCAAGAGCCAGAACTTCCGCAAGAACTTCCCCTCCCCTCTCAACAACCATCAAAGTCCCGTGCTGCAAAGCCAAAAAATTCCCGTCAACTAAACCGATCTCAATCTGCTGGGCCGCTTGCTCTGCCTACTCCTGCGGCTCCAGAAAGTGAGCCTATCGGTCCATCATCTTTATCCCAACCTCCTGCCACTGCATCAGAACCACCTCGCCCAAGCGCCGTTCCTCCTGCTCTTCGTAGAGCTACGTCGATCGGCCCTCTAACCTTGCCGGCCCCTAAAAGCACCCCAGCTGAAAGTACCACCCCTCTCGCTCTACCCGTCTCGGAAGAACCATGTCCACCCAGCAACAATGCTCTCCCGCCTCCGTCATCCCCCCCTGCACCAAGATCAAATAAGAACATTGTGAAGAAGCATGCTATCAAGCAGCGGTTGGAGGAGGCCATTATGAATGGCGAGATGCCGCCGTTCTGTAGTAATTGTGGTGCCATTGAGACGCCCACGTGGCGAAAGATTTGGGTCAAGGAAGAAAAGGGCGCCCCAGAAAATTTCGATTTCTCGGAAAAGCCTGGCAGAGTGACTGCAGTCGAGATTTTGCAGCGCGATGAGGACAATAAACCAACATTGCATCGCATTGTCAAGAAAAGTCTAGCGTCAGCCGATGACAGAAAAGTGTGGAAAGAGATGCTGCTCTGCAATCCTTGCGGTATCTGGCTCTCCAAATGCAAGTGTCACCGACCATCAGACAGATGGGACAAGGATCTTTCACGTATCGGTCAAGAGAGACGAAAGAAGGGTACCGGTCGAAGCAATCCTCGACCTAAGAAGGCTCGCTCCAGGGATGATTCTCAGATTCATCCCACATCCGAAGCCAATATACCAACTGATGCTCTTGAGCCTGTAGAGCCATCTTCGCCAAAGTTGGCCGAGGCTTTGCCTATGCAACTGGACTTGACCAAGAGCGAGAGTAGGCAGAGCGAAGACAGGCTAATGCCGCCGAAGACGGTGGATGATTGCGATATGCGGTCAAATCCAGGATCGACTCATTCCCGGGGCAGTGGTACAGAGCAGAGCCCCATTGATATAGAGTTTGATGACGCTGTTGGTAGTACTAAGCGACTGCTCTTCCCATCCCCTCGAAAGGATGGGATGCCAAAGGTGCTGTCTGATGTCGATATTAATATTGTGCAGACTACCGAGTGCCGTCCACTCAAGGAGCTCAATGGAGGAAAGGAGAATATTACAGTTGCGGGACAGGACGAGGCAACGGATGATCTCGATGATCTAGAGGCTTTATTCAGAAGTCCAACCAATGAACGGCCATCTACACCACCCCCAAATACCAAGTCTGCCTCCGGGCCGTTCAAAACACCCACCCGCCCCACGCCGAATCATCGACCCATCACTAGAAGTGTTTCGCGGTCACTGCGGTCTGTTAGGTCTGTTAGGTCTGTTAGGTCACTCGCTTCACCCAGTCAGCAAACACTTCAACGAACACCAACTCAAACACCTAGATCTGCGTTGGCTGTTCCCGGAAGCAGCACTCGCCGACGCAGTCCACGCAACCATCAGAGTGGTTTTGACGATAGTATCTTTGATACACCCATTAGCCGCAGCATCACCCAGATGATGTCACAACAAAATAGTTTTGTTCTTGGAGATCAGGAACTGGACTTTAGCACCCTGCCTACTCTAGATGGTCAGGGCAATGATCTTATCGACTTTGGCAACCTCCTTAGCACGGACGGTGCAACACCGAGCTCTCCCGCCAAGGAGAACCAAATAGGTTTCGACTATGATGGGGCAGTTAATGCTTGGCCCAGCTGGAATTTGGAAAACGCCATGGATACGAAGGAATGAAAGGGGATTGACGGCATGATGTTGAACGAGCAATATTCTGGTTTACTGATTTTTTATTTGTTTGGAGAGCATTGAATGGGCTAGCACTGTGGAGTTCAAGGTGGTTTATTTGGTAGTTTTAGGGTCTTTGCATGGCATCAAGACATGCATGGGCATGGAAGTGTAGAGCATTATGTGATATCCCGGGCTCGTCAGAGTCACTGTCATTGTAAGTAGTTGGTCATTAGTCATTAGAGTATGATAAGCTATTAGAATGGCTGTTTAATTCTTCCGGGTAAATAAATAGGAATTGGGTGACAATTACATGGAAGCATCAATATTTCTAAACTACCTACTAATATCGTATGTGAAGTCTTGAACTGGTGATGGGGCTGTTGCTGTTGAGGTATCGATAAGGTGGGGGGGGGTGATTAATGGTTCATCTGCCACTTAACGCGTTGCATAGAACGCGTCTTCCTAATTATCAAGCCCCACGACAGCATAACCGGAACCACCACGACAGTCCAATTGCTGTCGCAGCATCCGCAGCCGTAAATTTTGTCGGTTTCTCAATCGAGACCGCCCATTGAACTCGAACTCGATTTTCTTTGAAACCACTCACCCCACCGATCATGGCGGAAGAGGAGATCAGGTCCCTGTTCGCTCCCAATGGGAAGCTGGAGCCAGATGTGGTCGGCGAGCTCCAGTCCATGATGCGGCTGCACGATCTCTCGGCCGAGGACCTCTACTTCAAATGGGAGTCGTATTGCATCAAGATGGAGACGGACGCGCAGGACGTCACCCTATCGGCCATTCGTAATCTCAAGCACAGCATACAGGATCAGCTGGAGAAGTCGCATCGACAGGTGCAGGTCAAGAGCGAGAGGAAACCCACTGCGACGCCGAAGCCGAAGGCTGGTGGGATGGGAGGGGATGTGTTTGGCATGTTGGATGGCTTGGTGCCGAGCACGCCTACGACGGGGGGGAGACTATCGAGGATACCGGGGAGTGGTGGGAGTGGTTTGAAGAGGAAGATGGAGATGCCAAAGGCGATGGCCTCACCGGCGGCGGGCATGAATGAGCAGTTGAAGTCATTGAGCATGGGACCGTTAGTCGAATTCTTTTTCTTTTTTCACTTTCTTTTTTCCAAGAGAGATGTTGGGACTAACCATTTTGCCAGGGCTGCGTCGTTTGCGGAGAGGGCGAATCCAGGAGAAGTGGTGGAAATTCTAAACGACAAACTCCCCGCCGCCGAGCCGCCGATGGCACCGTTCGCTGAGTCGAGGATCAAGCTCACTGCTGCATCTGATCAGAAGAAGATGGCGTATAAGCCGTTGGCCATGAAGCTGTCGGAGGCTAGCGAGATTCTGGACGATCGGATCGACGACTTTATTGACCTGGTTCGCGAGTTCCACAAGCTAGAGGACACGGCGTTTGGCAACGCTGCAAGCGCGGGCACGACTGAGATTGTTGCGGTGGGCCGCATAGCATCAGATTCTCTAGAGGGTAAGCTTAATGCCGCATCTATCGTACTGGAAACATCGAGGCGAACGGGGAGAGGGTTGAGGGTTCCCCTCAAGATGGACCAAATCAGGAGTTGGGGCTTCTTCCCGGGCCAGATTGTCGCGCTCAGGGGCACCAACACTACGGGCAACGAATTCATAGTCAAGGAGATTATGGAAATACCGTTGCTACCGAATGCAGCTTCGGCTCCCTCGGCTTTGGAGGCTCACACGGAGAGGTTAAAGGGCGGGCCGGATGCGATGGATTCAGATGGGGATGCGGCGCCGTTGAATATCGTCTACGCCTCTGGGCCGTTTACTGCGGATGATAACCTTGATTACGAGCCCTTGCATGCTCTCTGCAGTCAGGTAGCTGATACCTATGCCGATGCACTCGTCCTCACGGGTCCTTTTCTCGATATCGACCACCCCCTTATCGCCACCGGTGACTTTGACCTCCCCGAAGAAGCCACCTTTGATCCCGACACCGCCAGCATGAACGTCGTCTTCAAATACCTCTTTGCTCCCGCCATCAACCGCCTGGCCTCCGCCAACCCGCACCTCACCATCATCCTCGTCCCCTCGGTCCGCGACATCATGGACAAGCACGTCTCCTGGCCGCAGGACACCATCGTCCGCCGGGAGCTCGGCCTACCGAAATCGGTGCGCATCGTATCGAACCCAATGACGCTGTCCATGAACGAGGTCGTCCTCGGTGTCTCGAGCCAGGACGTGCTGTTCGAGCTGCGGAGCGAGGAAGTGTCTAGGGGCGCGCCTATGGGGGATCTGATGGGCCGTTTGTGTCGCTACTTGGTCGAGCAGAGGCATTACTTCCCCGTATTCCCGCCGACTGATCGGGCGAGGTTGCCAAAGACTGGTACGGAGGAGGGGGTTGCTACGGGGGCCATGTTGGACGTGAGTTATCTCAAGTTGGGCGAGATGGTCAACGTTCGACCAGATGTTATGTTAATGCCCAGCTCATTGCCACCATTTGCCAAGGTACGTTACATATCTTTTCCAATGCTTTTTTTCCTCTCTTTTCCATTGCTTCTTTTTCTCTCTTTTTCTCTGCTAACCATCACATCACACAGGTCGTCGAAAGCGTCCTAGTCATTAACCCAGGCTTCCTATCCAAGAGACGCGGTCCCGGTACCTACGCACGCATGACGCTCTACCCCCCTCCCACAGACGGCGAGGTGATGGACGGTGTAGTCAGTCACAGAGTATTCGATAGAGCACGAGTAGAAGTTGTAAGGATATAGAGAGAAAGAAAAGTAAGAAAGAAAAAAGTCGACGCTTGTGTGAAGGGGGTGAGGGTGGGTTTGGTTTAATGAGCCATGTATTGTGTCTACTATTTTGTTTCAATTTTCCCGATTATTCATAAAAAATTGGTTTGGTCTGGGTATATATCCTAATAATAACATATTTAAAAAAAAAATTCATACATAGATAGCCTGGCCGCGGCTATTGATCCTTTATTTGCTAGTGTCCACCCTGCGTCTCTTATCACTGTCGTAGCGATCGTCGCGGGATGTACTCCTCTTGCGGCGACTCCTGTAGTCATCACGATCTCGTCGAGGTGATCTAGATCTTGAATAGGCACGACGGCGGTCTCGGTCATCTCTAGAGCGTCCGTCGCCACCCCCGTCTCTCCTGTCCTCTCCCCCTCGGGGTCGAGAATCACCTCCATCTCTGTCCCGTCTGTCCCTATTGTCTCTATTATCATCTCTCCTGTGACTGTCCCTCCCTTCTTTGCGATCTCCCAGTGGAATCGCGTTTGCGCCCTTGACGCCCCTCTCATCGGGCTTGAATCTATCATCATCCGGCCTGAAGCGATCATCACCATCATATCGCCCCCCTCCACCACCACCACCACCGTCCCTCCTCCTATCATCAAATGACCCCCATCGCCCCGTATCCTCCGTCTTCATGTCTTTATACTTTGTGCCGCTCTTCCTCCCCAGCTTGGTCATGTCCCTCTTCCGCAGGTACTCGGGCAGAGCCTCCCGATTGCGCACGTCGTCCTGTATGCGACTCCCCATAATGTCCCTCTGCAGCAGGCCCGCCGCGGCGGTCTCCTCCTGGAAGAAGGCGCCCTTGTGGAAGTATCTCTGCATAAACGCCATGGAGCCCTTGCCGTCTTTTTCTTCCTTCTGCTTGGCGAGGAACTCCTCGTCCTCGACCTGCCGCTCCTCCTCGGTGAGGTTGCGCCGGCGCTCTACTTCCGCGAGCTCCCTCTCGCGCTCCTCGATGACAGTGCGCGCGCGCTTGAGGCGCTTCAGCTCGCGGACACGCCACGCCGCCTCCTCGGCCTCCGGGTCCAGCCCGTCCGTGGTGTCGACGTCTGAATTCTCGTTGTCCTCGTCGTCCCAGTGCTTCTTCCCGGCGGCGCGGGCGGCGAGGTCCTTTTTTATCTGCTCCTCTACGAGCTCGTCGGCGGCCTTTTTGCGGGCCTCTTCCTCGGCAAGGTGGGCGGCTTCTTCGTCCTTTTCTGTGTCCTTGGGGATGCCGCGTTGGCTCTTGGGGACGAATTTGGGGCGCATCATCAACCTCCTAGGAGCTTCCTCTTCACTGCTGCTGTCCTCCTCTCCAGATCCGCTCTCATCTTCTTCGTCTTCTTCTTCATCCTCTTCTTCTTCGCTTTCCTCCTCTGTGACGAATCCCTCCTCGGCAGCTAATCGTTCCGCCTTCTCGCGAGCTATTCGCTGCGCTTCAGCAGCTTCTGCTTCTTTGCGCCGTGCGTTTAGATCAACTTTGCTCAGATTGCTAGCGATTTTGCTGGCGCTGGCAGCTTTGGGGGGTGGAGGAACGGCGGGCTCGACAGCAGCGGCAGCTTCTTCTTCCTCGTTGTCGCTTGCGTCCGAGTCGGATGAAGAGGATTCGTTTCCGGTGGGTTTTCCGGCGCGGTAGCGGGCCGGTTTGACCGGGTTGGCCGTCATGCGTTTGGGAGGCATTGTGAGGGATGAGGGGGGACGGGCAATTGTTAGTTGTCGCGTCAACTCTATGCTGAATGTTTAGATGCAGCTGTGATGTTTGAAAAGTATAATGTAGAAAGATAAGCTGTGCTTTATCGCCGGTTGCAGATGTCTACCCTATACAATATGCCAAGGCGCTTCCCGTCACATTGTTTGCATCCCACGTAAGATCCAGTGTAATTATTTTATATGTTCGGTCCAAAAAAATCTAAGAGAGTAACTTTTTTGTAAATCCTGTTATGGTATGGAATTTTAGGTATCACTAATAGTAAGGTTGGTGATGAAGACTGTTGCTCAGACGTACGATTACAGAACGTCGGATATTGGTTACGACCACAAATATACGGACTGCTGTGATAGCACAGGACAGTCACCGGACCCCATAAAATATAGGTCAAGATATGAAATAACACTCGCTAGGTTTAGGTTGGCCCAACAGTTGAAAAAAGGTACTTGGTAGTGGTGAAGAAAGACAGACACATACCATAACCTGTTTGGACTAACACGACCTAGAGAGCGAATCGCGAGACAAGACAAAGTCGGAGAAATACAAATCACAAACCGCAGATGCAGATGGACTTCCAGAAACGTGGCTAATTTACTCCCCAGCGTGATGAATTGGATCACGTCATATATATCGCCGTTTGTTCTGGGGAATATCCGAAACCGTATCCTCAATCTCGGGTTACACCTAACCGTGTCCATGGCTTTGACCCCGATCAACCAAAGAAGTATGACGGGTGTTTGTTGGTGCTACAAGTATTTTCAAGGCAACTCCTCATGACTATGGATATGGAAATTACAGGTGCTGGTGGCAAACACCGGGGTTCAGAAGGATCGTCGTTGGTTCTGCCCTTGGAGCATTCATTTCAGGGCATCCGAAGAGGGATCACCGACATGAGGGTTTCGAATGGGAGGCCCAACACAGTGGCACAGGTGGAGAAGCGTGTTCCGGGCAAACATTTGGGCTACGGCACGGGCGAATCCGCCAGTTGGGGGAGACGACTCTAAGAATATTGGAAATTGCGAGCTAGAAGCATGAAGGAATCAACTATACAAGATATGTATGTTGTATGTATGTGAGTGTGTGGCATTGTGAGTGAAGAATTAACAAGGGAAAATGTTTACACATTCAAGCCACAACGACAATGGCGTCGCAAAGTAATTCAACCCTTTACGAGTTTTCCATCAAGGGGGGCGGCCTCGTAATGGCGGAGAGGAAATTTTCCCACATGTCTTGGAGGGGCGTTGAAAGAGAAGCAATTCAGAAACGCGGAATAGACGTCTTCCTGTCTTTCCTTGTCCAATAGCGTCTTAACAAGGCTTGGGAACTGCGGAGCCAACAACCCCCTCTTTGCGCTCGTACCTGAGCTCAAGTCATGTACGTCAGAACGTCACAACACCAACAAATAAACCTGAATCCTTCAAGGTGAATCATCAAAAAAGGTCTCTCAGCGGGAAGCAAGTGGGCAGAATCATCCATAATTCTTATTACTACTCGTATTATCTAATCACTTACGAAAAGGAAAAACAAACAAAAAAAACTTTCACCAGCCATTGTGGAGAAGAGAGCCAAAAAAGAAAAGAAACAAAGACAAAGACAGGGCTCGCTACTGTACTCCGTAAGTGCTAAGCAATTGCCGATGTCTCATTGGTATCCGTGCTGACTCGCGAAGGAGAAAGAAAAGGAAAAAAAAGAAGAGAAGCAAAGTGAAGGGGGAGAAGGAAGAGTCTCGATCTTCACATTCGCCTGGGCGATTCTCGCTTTTCTACTCCGTACTCCGTACTCAAGTTTTCTTTACTTTTTTGATTGATATGGCTCAACAGACTGTCCTGGTCACTGGCGCCACCGGTTTATTGGGCCGGGAGGTTGCGGCCGCCTTTCGTCTCCGTGGGTGGAATGTCAAGGGGACGGGATACTCGCGAGCGGATGGCGTCGACATCCTCAGGGTTGACCTTGGTAGCACAGCCTCGGTGGCCAAGGCATTAGACGAGATAAAGTGAGTCTTTTGACGGAAGAGATTACGAGCCATTAATGAGCTGAGATCTTCGTACTGATCGTCTTCTCCTTGATTAATGGGAAAAACAGGCCCCAGGTGATAGTTCATTGTACGATATGAGCATATCTTAAACCACCCCCTTGTCGAGCAGAGGCCCCCCCTCCTCTCTCTCCTCCCCATCATCGCGACTAACTTTCTTCCCCCAGGTGCGGCGCAGCGGTTCCCAGACAAGGTTGACAAGGACCCAGAGGGGGCCAGAGCTCTTAACGTCGTGGCCAGCAAGTCGCTCGCCAGCCTTGCAGCGGCCCGGGACATTTTCCTCATTTACATCTCCACCGACTACGTCTTTCCTGGCCGACCGGGTGATGCCCCTTACGAGGCCGATGCTACTCCAGACCCGACCAACCTCTATGGCCAAACCAAGCTCGACGGCGAGGCGGTTGTGCTGCAGGAATATGCAGCAGCCGGTAAAGATGGTTCAGGCGTAATCCTTAGGGTTCCGGTGCTGTACGGCCATGCAGAAACGCCATCGGAGAGTGCTGTCAATGTGCTCATGGATACTGTTTGGAAGGCCCAGACTGAGGGATCCAAGGCCAAGATGGACCACTGGTCTCTCCGTTATCCTACCAACACGGAAGACGTAGGACGAGTTTGTCATGGTAACTATGTCTCATCTCTTTTTCACTTTCTCGTTCTCTTTCATACACACACACACACACACACACACACACACAGAATCAACAAGCCCAGAGCTTCTTTTTTACGCGGACACCTCGGTAGGGTGTCTCACCACCTGCCCCATTCAGCCCACCTCTTGTTCGTTGTTGTTGTTTTTTCTGCCCCCGCTTCCCCTATTTGGGGTATCATCATTTCCTTTGCTCCCTAAAAGAGTT
Organism: Hypomyces rosellus; assembly: GCA_011799845.1. Taxonomy (NCBI): domain Eukaryota; kingdom Fungi; phylum Ascomycota; class Sordariomycetes; order Hypocreales; family Hypocreaceae; genus Hypomyces; species Hypomyces rosellus. Next base: position 5,039,326 of record WWCI01000002.1, on the reverse strand, counting down.
GCATGCAATTCGGTAGTAGTGCATAGGGTACCCATGGCTAATGAATGCATGCGCAACCCGTTCAACAGATGTGGCGGCCAAGTACCTTGCATGCGGTGACCGCAAGGCCCTGCCCCAGCAGCTCCAGTTTTCGAGCGAGGATAAGATGACAAAGTACGAGATCTGCCAGCTGTTTGGCGAGATCATGGGTCTATCGACGGCCAACATTGAGCCGAATTCAGAAGGCAACGACCCCAATGCAAGTGTGCAGCGACCGTTTGACTGTCACTTGAGTACCAAGGCGCTCCAGCAGCTCGAGATCGACGTTTCTTCGAGTGATTTTACCGGATGGTGGCGCAGAGAGGTTCGTGCCTTTAGAAAGTAACGAATCATAGCGAATACTACCCTGGATATGTTTCTTTTTGGACTGTGACGAAATGGCTTTTTTTCTCTCTTTCTCTGTCTCTCTGTTGCCCCGTCTGATATCATTGTACAAGTAAGCCCCTATCAATGGTTGCATTGCATTGCATGCACATCAATGGTCCATGGTCAATGGCCAAGGCACAACTCTGTTCCTTAGACACAATTGCAGTAGTAGTGTAGTAGAAGAGGACTAAAACATATGCAAGTCTCTCATTTGGGAGCGCGCCAAACCTATTCGGAGCATTGTCTCCTTGCATTGTGCATATTGCACAAGAAATACTACCGGAGTCCCGGCAGATGCACGAGAACCAACGTGCATTTTCACAGTCGACGGTTCGTAGTACCTAGTCTTCCGGCTAATAGTTAGTGTATGTATGAGTACTCCGTAGTAAAGGGAGAGAGGGAGAGAGAGAGGAGCGAGGAAGTGAGGATCAGTGAGGCGCAAGCCTGGGTAATTCAATCAATCAAAAAATGGGAGGGGTCCAAGACCCTGGCAACCTGGTAAACGACGTGGTTCGTGGTGATGCGCACCTGGGGCGGAGATTATCATGGCTTGTCTATTACCCTGTCTCACCCATATCAAGTAATATTAGGGAAAATCTGTCGGTTGATGAACGTGAGATGGAGGTGGGGGGCAGAGGAGTAGAAGAGGAGAAGAGGAGAAGAGGAGGAGAGGAGGAGGAGCTCCTATGCATGCTATGCCATGCCATTGCCATGGTTCCGTGGTGACGGGTACACCAAATTTGCGCTGGTGCTCAGGGTTACGTCCAAGTAAAAGGTAGCAAGTACATACAAGTACACCGTATATGGGCTAAGACAAGGGAAAACCCCAAGGTACTCCTCTGTACATACAGGTAATCAAAAGGAAAGCCAAGAAAGGTTTGATTTGCAACCTTTATTTCATTGCACAATTTGCACCGGCTCTGTGTACTTGTATTAGCACGATCCAATGTCAATGCTCATGTCATGTACTACCTAGTAGTTACTAAGGCAGATATGACTTATTCAAGACAATGCCACGAGACGGTCCCTGGATGTTGTCACTCACTGACGGACTGACGGACTCATTCTCTCCCTTGAAAACAAACCGTTTGTTTAGCCTTTCATGTATATCATCATCGTACAGCATCGTTAGACTCTTTCTTCCGGTGCGGTGTTATCCCATGGTGGAACGTGCCGGTGAGGTTTTTGCGCGCCGTTCATTCTCATGCAGGAGACAAAAGCTCCCAAGGGAAGGGCAGCATTCATCATATGCATTGCATGCTTTTTTCCTTTTTTCGTACAAGTATTTTCTTATTCTCGTGCCTGAGACTGTCGGTACTGGGGTTTGCTCTAAGTGTGTGTGCAAATACGGAGTACCAAGCGTACCACCCACCACCCACCCACTCCCTCGCTCACTCTAAAGAAGCTGTCAAATTGGAGACCCGCCCAACGGAAAAGCAAATAACGACAAAACCCCCAGCGGGCGCTTGGATAGTGCACAAGGCTTCTCCCAAAAGAGGTTGGATGTTAAGACATGGAATAGGGATCATGGCGCGGCAGCCTGTGGGGAGGGGGGGTGTCTAGACAGTCTTGGGATGGGTGCTGTGAGACCTTGCTTAACTGACCTTGGCTCATTATGAAAGAGAAAGAGAGAGACAGACACAGAGACAAAGACTGAGAGACAGAGGAGAACGAGACGAGACGAGACGAAAAGAGAAGAGAGGAGTAGGAATAGCTCTACTACTACCTACCTACTGACTGCTGCTACCACTACTAGCAAGGTAACTTTCCTTTGGGCGTGTATCGATTCAGGGACTTTTCTTGGGAGGTGAGGTTGTCCCTGACGCACTTACAAGGCCTGGTTTGTGAGTAGTACTTGTAGGTAACATCTCATGTAATTCCGCCCAGGCCAGGTTCTTGACGTTCTCTTTTCCTCTCTCTCCTCCCCTCTCCTCTCTTCAACCCCCTGGACCATCCTTTCTCTCCCCCCTCTCTCTCTCTTCTTCTTCAATTATTCTTTCTCGCTTGTTCCTTCGGGGCTCCCTTCTTTATTTCTTCTCCAGGTTAATTTTTCCCCCTTCATTGTGTGTCTCACGACAACAGCATACCTCGACACCGGCGAGTGGCATTGTGTGTGTGTATATGTGTGTGTGTTGTGTACACTCCTGGCTGCTGCATAGAAGAGGGTCGTCCACTCGTTTCACATATCGGCAGCGTGCTTGGGTTGGTTGTTGATTGGATATCTTTCGACAAGACAGAAAAGGAGAAGGAGAAGCAAGAGAACGCACGAATCGACTACGGTGTGCGATTGATTGATTGATTGATCAATCGAATCATCCATCGCCTTTACGGATATACGATATCGTTGTCGCATTCGCTCACGCAACAGACGACGACGAAGCCCCCCCCCCCCCCAAAAAAAAAACGCTAATACTGTAACGCCGCCTGCCTGTACCTGGATATTCAGGAACGAGCCGGATCATCGCATTCTGGACCGCGCTGTGCTACAGTGGGCTTCCAGGGCGCTGACAGCTACTGGAGCCGGAACCTAGCCTAGAGGCGCCGTAGGGCTTACAAACTTACACGTTACAGCGATCATGGCGGCTGCGGGAACTACTGGGGCCCTTTTGCCCCCGCCTGAACCTCCACAAAAAACGTCTCGATATCGCAGTCTTCGAGGCAAAAGTGTCTCGTCTCGGTTCAATCTTTTCAGAGACCCAGACGCGCAGGATCCGCCTGTGCCAAGAATCAGATCCAAGAGCGTTGCAGGCATCCGCAATGCATCCATCTCAAAACCGGTCCCCATGCCCACGGACATACCGCCAATTCCCAATTTCGCCCTGAGTTCCAAGTCCCCTAGAGGCCCCAAGCCCCCACAGAGCATCGCTGGCGACGACGACACCCGGACACCGCCGTCGCCCCCTAGATCGCCCAGGTCCCTTGCCACCACCACCACAAACACAACCATCGAGGTCGATTCTCCTCTTACAAAAACTGAAAAGGAGATTGACGAACTGGCCGCCCAGTTGGATCTCGAGGTCGAGGCAGCCCAGCGAAAGAAGGAAGCAGAGCAGAAGCGCAAGGAGGAAGAAGAGGCCGCCCGTTATGCTGCAGAAGTTGCGCGTCTAGAAGCTGAAACAGACCGCATCCTGGCAGAACAGAGAAAATTAGATCTTGCACGACTTCAGGCCCAGCTCTCGACGCCACCGCAGAAGCCAAAGAGAGTCATCCTCGACAAACTCACCTTCCTTGGCAGGAGTAAAAAGTCGAGTACTTCAGGAAGCCAGCCCCCGAGCACCCCGAGCACAATCGCTCCCACAATCTTTACTCCCGATCTCAGTCGATCCAGCAGCATCGAAGGCTCGCCACCACCCGAAAGGATGAGTTTCATAGAGCCGTCCCTCAAGAACGATGCGCCACTCTCTGCCATCAATGGAGGAGAGCGGGTAAGTGGCATTAACCTCTTTTTATTTCGTCATTTGTACATTTTTCGATTCGATTTTTTACTGACTCGTTCAACTATAGCGCATCACCGTTCGTTGCATGTCCTCCACCATTCACTTGGAGGTCACTGCGGACACTTCGCCTGTTGATATTCTGAAAATGACGGCGCGAATGACGAGACATGACCTTGACTTTGACACTACCGTCATCATCGAATGCTTCATCGTTCTCGGTCTCGAGAGAAAACTGAGAAAGTATGAGCGTATTCGTGACGTGATGAACTCGTGGGATCGCGACAATGAGAATTCTCTTCTCATCACCGCTGCTGAGGCTACCGACAACCTCAAGGAGCTCGAGCTTGCAGGCGTGCCGCGAACAGAGGAGCCTGTTTCGGGCTTCACGCTTCAACTGTACCACTCCTCGCGTCCCGGCAAGTGGACCAAGCGCTTCGTGACATTGCTCACCACTGGTCAGATGTTTGCTGCCAAGAGGGCCGAATGCACCATTTCAGACAAGGACAGCACTTCATTGTGCCATCTGTCCGACTTTGATATTTACAAGCCCAAGGAGAGCGAGACCAAGCGCAACCTGAAGCCACCCAAGAGATTCTGCTATGCCATTAAGAGTCAGCAGAAGACGGTGGTCTTCCCCAATGGCGAAAACTATGTGCACTTTTTCTCCACCGATGATGTTGAACTGGCGGATCGGTTTTACGATTTGGTTCACGGCTGGCGAAGCTGGTACTTGGTGAACAAACAAGTCAACCTGAGAACCAAGGAAAAGCCTCCCCAGTTGACCTTTAACTTTGATCTCAGCAGACCCGCCACCAGCAGCGGTGTAAGTGTCATGGTGCCTGAAACCCCATTGCTCTCTGCTGGCTCTTTCATGGATGAGAGCGACTTTACCAAGGCCATTGAGGAGTCCACCAAGAAATTGGCTTTGGAGGCCCAGCGGAACAAGTCGTTGGCCAAGCGAAAGCCATCCACCGTATCTGTGGCTCCTACTGTGCGTAGCGAGCGTGAGTTTGCCCCCGAGGGACTTCTCGGACAGGCTTACGAGAAGCGAAAGGAAGAGGTTGTTGCCGAGGCCAAGGAGGAGGCTACCAAGACGGACAAGGAAGAGAGCCCATTTACCGAGGGCCCCAACCTGCTGAATGGCCTTACTTCTCCGGTGAAGGAGAAGGAGCCCGAGGTGGAGAAGCCCGATGTACCTGAGGCTAGGTCTTGGTTCCCTTCTGCTGCTGAACACAGTGCTCGTGTTCGAAGCCCTTCTATTCACCAGCCTAGACGACCCGTAACCGCCGACGCAAGTGCCCAGCCTCCCCGTAAGGAGGCACCTGCGCCGCTCCTGAACTTCCCCGAGCCCCCTCGCTCCCGCGACGGACCTCGTGGTCCTGCGTCCGCACCAGGCTCAAGACAGGGACACGGCTTGCGTCCCCCTGCTGGATCCCCGTTGATTAACTATGCAACTGGGGGCCCCCCCGGCATGCCTCCCAAGAGTCTTGGTCCTCCTCCTCCTGGCGGCCCGCCGCCTCCCCCAAGCGTTCGTGGTCGCAGCCGCTCTACCGCCGGTCCTATCAACAATGGCCGTCGCGGACCACCACCCGACGACCTTCCTCCCATGCCCCCAATGGGCCCCCACGGAGCCAACGGTCCCAGGCGTCCTGGTGACAGAATGCCTCGTCCTCCTCGCGATGGCCCCCCTCGTGATGGCCCCTCTCGTGACGGTCCCCCTCGTGACGGCCCTCCTCATGATGGACCTCCTCGTGAAGGCCCCCGTGAAGGTCCTCGTGAAGGCCCCCGTGAAGGTCCTCGTGATGGTCCTCGTGATGGTCCTCCCCGTGGTCGTGATCCTCGTCACCACCAAGAGCCTCGCCACCAAGAGCCCCGTCACCAAGAGGCCCGTCACCAAGAGTCTCGCCACCAGGATCCTCGTCATCAGGATCCTCGTCACCAAGACCGCCATCACGACCGCCATGATCGCCACGACCGCCACCCTCACCACCCCGAGCGTCCTCAGGAGGGCCGCCGCCCAGAGCCCCTGGTCAACCATGCACGATAAGGAAAAGAAAAAAGAAAAGAGCCCATCTTTTTTCTTTTTTTGAAACGTTTCAACGCTATTTACTTCTGTAACGAGACCCTGATATCTAAGGTGCGGGTTTATCTTCATATTATTGTATTTCCCTTTCTTGGATCGCGAGCAACGAAGATAACAACGCTTTTCTTTTTTTCTCCTTTGCCATTTCTCTTTTGGGTTCATATAATGCCGATTTCTTTTTTTGAAAAAACTCTTTTTGTCCTCTCCTTTTTAATGCTATCGGGATGATGTCACTGGCTGGCACGCTGGTTTATTCGGGGTTGGGAAATCAAAGGGACAGCAAATATTGTTTGGGATATCACTCCGTTGCGTGTTGTGTACGTATGTGTGTGTGGATGTGTGTGTGTGGGTGTATGTGCTGCTGTTGGATGCAAAGTCCTGTCGAACATACAGTCGTAGTGTTATAGTCTTATGTCGCCAAAGCTTGTTTTGGCGTAACGTGCGTGTACAGAAAAACTACTGTCCGAATGGAAAGCTGTTGTCATTCTCACATTTTTGCCTTGGACATTGTGAACTGTGAATTATGATTGCATATTGGCTAACTCGCCTGTTGGACTAAGCAGTATACTTAAGTGCAAGCTGTCTGGATTAATAGTGCGTGGGCTTGATACTCTGGAAGCTGCTTACTTTCTTCAACACTATACCACACAATGGCTTCGGCGAATAATGTCATTATGTATATCTTTATTGTGAATCTATTTTCCCCTCGACATGGCATCGTATTAATTATGTGTACATGTCTCTCTATCTATATCCCATTTTCTATCAAACCCTGCTCTACTCCGTGCTCGAAGTGAGTGAATGAGTGATTTATTTACTTCGCTTGTAGATCTTGGCCAAGAAGGCCTCAAAGACGCCCTTCTTGAGACCCTCGCTCTCGTCGAGCTGCTCAATCTTGGCCTTGATCTCTTCGGCGCGCTTCTCCTCAAACTCCTCGTAAATCTGCTTGAGGTTGAGGTCATCGTAGAGCTTCTTGATGACGAGCTCCTTGGCGTCGTCCTTGATGCCGTAGTTCTCCTCGAGGATCTTGCGCTGCTCGGGGGTGGCGATCTTGAGGGCTTGGTTGACGAGCCAGGAGCACTTGTTGTCCTTGATGTCGGTGCCGATCTTGCCAATGTGCTCGGGGAGGCCAAAGTTGTCGAGGTAGTCGTCCTGGACCTGGAAGTACTCGCCCAGGGGGATGAGGATGTCCTCGGCCTGCTTGAGGTTTTTGGGGGTGGCGATGTTGAGCTGGTAGAGGGCCAGGGCGACGGGGAGGTAGAATGAGTAGTAGGCCGTCTTGTAGATGACGATGAACTGGTACTTTTCCATGGAGAAGTTGTCGAGGTTGACCGTCTCCTCGGGGGCAGTGAGGAGGTCGCAGAGCTGGCCGAGCTCGGTCTGGTAGGTGGTCTCCTGGAAGAGCTCGACGAGGTCGATGTAGGCAGGGTGGCTGCGGAAGAACTTCTTGAGGAGGGTGTATATGCTAATCTCGAGCATGAAGGCGTCGTTGATGGCGATCATGCCGACGCCCTCCTGGCGGTACCAGCAGGGGGCACCACGACGGGTGATGCTGCTGTCCATGATGTCGTCAGAGACGAGGAAGAAGGCCTGGAGGAGCTCGGTCAACCAGCCGAGGGTGGCGGCCTGGAAATACTGCTCCTCAGACAAGGGGGCGCCGAGGATGACGGAGGCAGAGTCGGGGACGGACATGCCGCGGTTGCATTTTCCACCGATGGGATTGGTCTCGAGAGACTATTTTAGAAAAGAGAATGGAACATTAGAATGGCTTCACTCAAAAGGCAAACATGTTGGGTATCAATTGGCTTACCTTCTTGAACCAGTTCAATTCAGCCTCGGGCAACTTATAAGACTTGGCATGGTCAAGGAGGGCCTCCTGCAACTTGGGCCAGACAGACTCGAACTCCTTGAGGGTTGTTCTTTGGGCCATGATGACGACTTTTGTGTGATATGGAGGTTTGATTAGGGTATTTGATCCCAGAGAGTGAAGAGTATAGGTAGAGATTGAGAGGGAATAGGAGTTGAGGGTCGTCCTAAATGTCCAGCGTTGGGCGGTGGGCCGAGATAAATATTAGGTCGTTATACTTGGACTTGGACCCCTCCATCTAAGAAAACCGGCAAATAACGGGGGCCCCTCATTGAACGGTTTGGAGTAGCTCAGGAACGCCCCACCATGTTTTGGGCGGTGAGAGGTCACACAGTACAGCGTCGTGGGGTGGTCTCCAGGGGTCTGTTGGTACTTGAAAGTACACCCAGGCTTGAGCTTTGAGGACAAGTACATGAAAAGACGATGTTGTCTTTGCAATACAGTGCTTAGGACAGTATAAAGTCTCTCACACACTGGCCTCCTTCCGCGCATCTTGATACGAGTACGAAAGAGAGTCGCAGTCACAAATCAAATCAGCTCCTCCAAACGCGGTTGCCACACCACCTTTAACTCTTTATCGCGATACTAGCTTTGGCTGCATTCCAGAAAAAGAAGGCTTCCCAATCAGGCTGCTATTGTGCAACAGAGACCTGATGGCTGAGTGAGGATCCATGCAACCCGTACGAATGCGAATACTACTGGACATGTGCGACTAGAAGATCTCCCTCTTTTAATATCAAATCAACCGTCTCCATCATCTTGCCCAGAAACCCGACCCCACTGCTGCCCCATTCTAGCTTTCCAGACATGACGTTGAGCTCGCACGAGGTTGCGCAGCTTAGGGTGGCTCTGCAGGATGCGGTAGTGAAGTGCTCTGAGCGATGTCTCTATCAATCGGCGAAATGGTTAGTCAATTCTTCTTTTTCTTTTTATTCTTCTTCTTCCTGTTTAAGGCATCTTCTGCGTGAGCCATCCGCTGATCTAGTTCCAAGGGCAGCTGAACTCCTGAATGCACTCCCCGAGACGGACGACGTTGAAGAAGATGCCGGCAACTCTGATAATAGATACACATCGCCGATATTTTCCCCGAACCAGGATGCCGACGAAGCTGCCTTGGAGGCCAAGGAGCTGAGCAAGTATTTACTTGCCAAGTCATTATTCGACTGCAAGGAATACGACCGCTGTGCCGCTGTCTTCCTGCCAGACTCGCTCCTCTCTACCGTTCTCGATTCGCGATCCGAAAAGGCCCCCGCGGTTGCCAAGGGAAAGGGAAAAGGAAAGGCCAAGGTCATAGAGGCCTCTCGCTCTACGGCCGTTCCGCTCCCTAAGCTCAGCCAGAAGAGCCTGTTTTTAGCTCTATATGCCAAATTCATGTCCGGGGAGAAGCGCAAGAACGAAGACTCTGAGATGGTCATGGGCCCCCAGGATCTAGGAACGGTAATCAACAAGCAATTGATGATTGTTGGACGTTTCTTGGCTGCCTGGTTTGACGAGAGGACGACGGACGATGACGAAGTGCTGGGGAGTCAAGGTTGGCTGGAGTATTTGTAGGTTGCCAAGAATACGAAGCTTTTTGAAGGGGGGCATGGTCATGCTAACGTATACAGGTATGGTATGGTGTTGGCCAAAGAAAAGAACGATGAGCGGGCTTTGGAGTTTTTGATTCGAAGCGTTCACAAGTACCCGATGAACTGGGGTTGCTGGTTGGAGATGACCTCTTTAATATCGCGAGTTGAGGATGTAAGTATCTTTCCCTATGATGCAAGTTGGAATGTTGCTGACATGAATAGCTGAACCGAATATGTCGACATTGTCCTCAAAACATTGTTTCTTACATGTTTCACCTCCATACATCCCTCGAGCTATATCAACAATCCGCAGGCCTTGCAAATTCCCTAGATCAGCTACTCGCCATCTTCCCAACTTCGTCATTCCTCCTCACATGTAATTCTCTCCTTGCCTATCATGCCAAAGATTTGATGGCTGCCGAACAACACTTTAGTCGATTACTCTCTCTCCACCCGCATAGACTCGACTCCTTAGACAACTATTCCAACATCCTTTACGTCTTAAATCTCCGACCAAAGCTTGCTTTCCTTGCTCATCTATGTTCAAGCGTTGACAAGTTCCGCCCAGAATCCTGCGTCGTCATTGGAAATTACTATTCCCTCCTGTCAATGCATGAGAAGGCTGTTCAGTACTTCCGCCGAGCACTGACACTCGACAGAACATGCCTTTCGGCATGGACATTGATGGGTCACGAATACGTCGAGTTGAAAAATACTCACGCCGCCATTGAGTCGTATCGAAGGGCCGTGGACGTTAATAGACGGGACTATCGTGCCTGGTATGGCCTTGGACAGACGTACGAGATGCTGGAAATGCACACGTACTCTCTCTGGTATTACAAAAAGGCTGCAGGCTTGCGTCCTTGGGATGGCAAGATGTGGATGGCTGTTGGGTCATGTCTGCAAAAGATGGGCCGAGAACGAGACGGCATCAAAGCACTCAAACGAGCTCTTCTCTCAGATGCCTATTATGACGTAGGGAGCAGTTTCGGGAGCGGCGGAGATCTACTGGGAGCACGTGGCGCCACAGGGCATATGGACCCCGAAATTCTATTACAAATTGCTACAATGTATGACCAGCTTGACGAAGAGGAGGAAGCCAAAGCTTATATGGAATTGTGCCTGGCACAAGAGGATGGAGGGGCGGAGGCAGCCGGAAACCTAGGCGAATCTGTAAAGATACATACTGATTCACCAGGAGGGTCGGAAGATTACCCCGAGCAAGACGAAAACAAGGAGGAAGGCGGGGGTGAAGGTACGGGTGTTACAGCAGCCACTAGCAAAGCACGTATGTGGCTAGCCAAATTTGCTATGCGGACTGCGGATTATGCCACGGCTAACAGACTGGCAACGGAGCTCTGTCAAGATGGTGTCGAGGTGGAAGAAGCCAAAGCTCTGGTACGAGAAGTGCGGTCGAGGCTTGAAGCTTCTGGTATGTTGGGACCGACGAGTTAGTAACTTGTTTAGAACACCCAGGCGAGGGCGATTCAGCGGATATTTGTGGTTTTCATGATGGTCACGAGATTTATGACTTATTATTCATAGTATAATACTACGATACTAAAAAAAGCTCGCATCACATTTGCCAAGATATGTTTGTGTAAAAATGAGTGTTTTGCATATTGGTCTAAAACTCCATTACACTAGCCCTATCCCTTATTAAGTCCACCTCCATGCTCACACGATTTGTTATCACAGCACACAAATTGTTAAGGAGTGTCGAAATGAGTTGACTCCAGCCCGAGACGGCCCCTGAAATTAAGAAGCTGGAATCGACTGCATTGCAGCAACTTTTCTTGAGACGAGTTCCTTTCCGGGTCTGGTCCGTTTAGAGAGCCAGAATGGCGACACCGGCGGCGACGAGAGCACCGAAGCCAGCCTTGGCCTTGTCGGCGGCGGCAGTGGGGACGATGACGGGTCCGGTGCCGGTGGGAGGGACGTATGGGGGAGGAACGTAGGTGCTGGCCGGAGGACGAGGAGGGATGTAAGTTGAGGCGGGAGGGAGAGGAGGGGGCACGTAGGTGGAAGCAGGAGGGGGAGGTGGTGGTGCGTAAGTTGACTGGGGAGGTGGTGGAGGAATGTAAGTAGATTGGGGTGGTGGTGGTGGTGGAATGTAGGTAGATTGAGGCGGTGGTGGTGGAGCATAAGTCGACTGAGGTGGTGGAGGAGGAACGTAGGTAGACTGAGGAGGAGGAACGTAAGTGGATTGAGGCGGTGGTGGTGGAACGTAAGTTGACTGAGGCGGTGGCGGTGGAACATAAGTCGATTGAGGTGGTGGAGGAGGAGCATAAGTTGAATGCTCGGGAGGTGGTGGAACGTAAGTTGAGGGAGGAGGCGGTGGTGGGACATAAGTCGATTGCTCCGGAGGAGGCGCATAGGTGGTAGGGGGAGGAGGAGGGTGATACGTGATGGTGCAAGGGCAGTCTAATATTGGTTAGTATAAGTGTTGGGATATGAATATGCGGAGGAACTCACTGGTGATGGTCAGAGTAGTAGGCTCCGTGATTGTGTAAGTGATACTGCCAACGGGGATCTCAGTGGGAGACTAAAAACAAGAAGGTTAGTATCAAACATATTCCCATCCATCCGGTCTGAACCAAAACTTCACGATGGGGAAACTCACAGGACAGTAGGTAGTATAGTCGGTAGTCATAACGGTGGTATATACAGTGGTATACGAAGTGCTGTTGTTGGGAGGAGGATAGTAGCCTCCAGCGCGTGCCGAAGCGACGAGCGTCGCCGCGGACGCCAGGACTTGAGTGAAACGCATTATTGCGGAAATATGTCCTTGAAAAGCTCAGCGAGAGACGAGTTGGTTTGACTTCAGAAGAAGTCTTTGTAACGAATGATGGGGGATGAGAAGGATGGAGAGAAAACAAGACACTGAAAAGATGGGGTGGAGGCCACTCTTTGTAGTTCTGGGCAGACGGGTCTGGCCGTGGCATGATGGCTGCATTCAGACTTGGACGAGTTGTGCTAGTTTTGCAGCGCGCCATTTGGGAAGTTGAAGCATCAACGCAAACGATACATTAGGGAACTAACAACATTCGCCGGAATAAGGAACTCCCCTCCCCCTCCCCCATGGGGGAATTTGCTATGTGACACTATACAGTCTGCCAGGGTATCCCCATCTCCCCCTCTCTCTCTGCTGGAGAAGCCATTCAAACCGGGTTGCTACAGCTACACACACAAATGAAGTATTCATTCTTTAGACTGACTCTGGTTAAGTCGTGGCGCGAATGGGCGAGCCTCTGCTCCCTTGAATACGAGAACTTGCAAATGAAGAAATGCCGTGGAAGGGGTCTGATGTCATGCAGCCGTCAAACCCTGCATTCGGGAGTTTGCTTTAGTCGAATAGAGAATAAAGTTCAAGCTTAACGAAAAGCAACAATAAGGGGTGTGTGGGTGGGTATGTGTGTACTCGGTAGTATTATCTAAACTCAGTTCAATCAGGTATGTAAGTTGGGGAGAGTATTGGTTCTTTTTTCTTTTTCTTTCTCCCTTCGGAAGAAGCTTAAAAACTCAAGTATCCATATATATGAAGAAACGGTGGGCTTTCTTTGGATTCCGGCTGGTTGCATAGGGAGAGGCCGGGTTTGACAAGGTTTTTTGGTTTAACACTCCCCCAACTTGTCATTGTCGGAAGCGGCGGCCATGTATTTTTCTTTTGTTTTCTTCGTATCCAAAGGTAGGGCAATCTATGTTAATTTTTTTGCGGTTGCGGGGTTGGTCGATGAAGAAGCGAAAGATCGTCGGGGTAGGGAAGCGCCATTGAGCAAGCTATTCGCGATAGTTGCCTGTGGACTTGGATGTATGATGCAATCTTTTTTCTTGATTAAAAGTACTGGGATCTCCCGTGATGAGCTCAACCACCAGAAGTATGCATCTATGTGTTAGATTCTCTCAAAGGAACTTTTGAAGGGAGTTGTCTGTTTAGTGCCGAGCTGAACTGAATGGCAAAGGCTTCTTCTCATCTCGATCCAGGAACCAGATCCCAATCCCAACCCCAACCCCCAAATGCGAAGATTGTTCCAAACCTTGTTGGGTTGCCATATGCCCCCTCTCCACCAAAGGCTTTACCGGTCAGCCAGCCTGTAGCTTCATCAAGAATGAACCGTTGGTTACATCTCGTTGCCAGGATTGCGGGTTGCAGCCATTTCTGGAAGCATCACGGGATGCTTTCGAACAGCTATCCGTGGATCTAAAGGGCATTGGGTAATAACTGGAATGCTGTGTGCCCGGTATAGCTTCCCCTGTTCTCAGCTTGTGACTGAACCAACTACACCGAAATGCATTCTTCTTTCTGCAGTATCACGCTTTCTTGAACTTTAAAAGAAATTGTTTTTGTTTGTTTCGTCGGGCCATCCGTTGAGAAAAGCCACTTGACTCGTTTCTTTCAAGGGTTGATCCATGTGCGGCGGTTACCATGTTTTTTTTTTTGCGTCTTCTTCTTCAAGACGCATTCAAGTCCGTTGCCGTTGCTGAGTTACCCTGACACGCCTGGCATGCGGGATCAGAACCAATGGCAAGGTAATTAATAACACCCGAGACATGGGCAGAAACGAGGGAAATCGATGGATACAAGAGGAACCGTCAGATACAGGGAAAACAGACAGGCATGGAAGAAACAAACAGAAACGTAGAGACGTAATAGTTACGAATCTGTCCACCATGTTCAGCGCTCTGGTGTTTATCTCCCATTCCTTGACTGGTTATTGGGATAAGGTACCAGGTAGTCCAGGTTGGATACGAAAGAGGCTGTCGCTTCAAGGCGCCGCCTTGTAATGATTGCGATGAGAATAGAGGCATGATACCTTGGTAACGGATATGGCCGGTGAGGTCATCAAGAAAATAGTTGTATGAGTAACACAGGCTGGTACATCCAATGTGTGACGAGTACCCGACGCCTGCAGGTTTCTCGTGTTTCTCATGCAATATTATCATGCAATGCTGTAAAACCTCGTCATTGTTCCGATCAATTACTCTTCGTCCTTGGTCAGAGTCAAGGGTAGCCTGAGGTACGCAATACAGTGCACAGACACAGTGCAATGGCAATATACACCGTATCATACCTTCCCCTCCGTGACCAAAACCTCATAGCCACCCACTCAACAGTCTTGAGAGCCGTTCAACGAACTCTTCAGTCTTTGACACGAGATGGCATGGTCGTATTTTCCTTTCTAGATCTGCTCCAGCGCACGTTTACAAAACTCACCTCATCACTGCGCTAGCTATCGCCAGATTGCCGGCCAGAATGAGGGGGCTGGGCAACATGCGGCCATGGGAAGCCATATATGCAGGTTGATTTATTCTACTCCGTACCCTGGTAACCTTTGACCAACGCAGTCCAATCATGCAGTCCAATCACGAAGCTCGACGCAGCCTTGTTTAACTGTGATGAAGCCTGCAGAGAGAGACGACTGCAGCCTCAATCAAGGCCCGCGGCAAGTGCTCGCCAGCCCCCATCTTTTTTATTCGGCCCCCAACGATGAAGCATTTTCGCCTGGACTCTAGCTCGCATAAACTTATTGCGTCAAGTCTGAGCAGCATGTGCGAAAGGACTGGCCTTGGATCATGATCCTATCCCGACCCGAACGCAGGAGCTGAATAGAGAAGAAATATATGGACAACTGCTACCTTGAACGAATCACTTGTCTCCGCCTGCAAGGGGCAATCTACCGGCCAATACCTCATATGGAAACATGCCCTTCTTACGGGCCTTTTGCTCCCCGGTTTATTACTTTTTGAGCAACTTGGCTTTTCTCTGTGTATCACGCCCGTTCCTGCAGCCAGCGCAGCCACAGTGTATTTCCCCAGAGAGGACGGTTGCAAATCCATCGAGATGAATCAACGCGAACTGCGTATCTCTATTGTTAAGCTTACTATGCGCCACCCACTGATCTTCAGAGCACGCGAGCAGAGTCTGTTGTCCATCCCTGTGTGGCAAACACTGTCCGTTGCGCCGGCCAACTTTATGAGGGATTTTCTTGTGCATCGCCATTATCTTCACAGACGATCGGGAATAACAACAATGTTGGTCCCTCACTAGGCATCAACGTTAAGGCGACTAATCCACGTTTTTTTTTTCCAGCGTGGAGGAAACGGCCAACAGCTGCTAATCAGCTCAGCGCATTGATCGGAATAATGAGATGGCTCGAGTCTGACGGCGGGCATCGAGATGCAGATAGTGCCAAGGCTAACAGCCTTATTCTTTCTTTTTCAAGTGGGCCTGAACGAATTTTCACTTCCCTTGCGTTGGCCAAGATGGCCTTTGAGAGATTTTTTTCGGAGGCCATGAAAGAAGGAAAATATGGAAACGCCACAATACGACAGCTGTGAGACAGCTTCCAGCATTGCCAGCTCAGATTTGATTATGACAATGCATTTTCTCATGTGAAAAGAAAATAATTGAGACCCAACGACGGACCTGATTCTGGAAAACCCCTCACCAGTTGCGAGATAACAGTAACATCTTTCGCCATGCATACAGTACGGAAGTTGAAGAATGAAAGCACCACCGAGAATCCCGGTTGGCAAGCGTCAGTGCCAATATGCAAAGTGATCAGTTCATCCTCATGCCATGGCCCTCTTAGCTCGCCATCGGGAGCATTTCCTTGGCAAACGTCCCAACCATTGACGAATAGGACGCATAAAGCGTTCAGCTCACAACTGTCTGCAGGAACGGGCGCAGTAGCTGCTATACAACGTCGGTATTACTGCGCAGTCAGATTTGAACGCCAGTGGATATTGCATAGGACAATCAACAACAGGAACCTGATTGATTGATATATATGCGTCTTTAATTAACGACCTGCCATTTTCACCCGTGTGCCCGCCAGTCGCTGGGGATTCAAGATCGTGCCGCGAGGGAGCGTCGCGGGTGCATCGATTATCGACACGGAAAGCAGCGGGAGGCAGCTCATTCACATGGGAAGGCCCTGTTGGCCCCGTTGGAATGGAACTTTCTCAGAATTTTCAAGCCCCACCTCGTATTGGCTTTTGCGAGTCGTGTGTAACAAATTTTAGGTCTCGGTGTCGACGAGGGTTGGCGTCTGAGTTCCGCCCCCTGTCTTGTTTTGCCCGAATAGCAGGGGCATCCTTTCTACCGGGAGAGATCGCCAGGTACCATTGAACAAGGAAAAAGAGCTTGTCTCGCTTTCGAAATGAAGATGAGATGAAAACACCGGCAGGCTTTTTTCTCCCTTGTGAACAAAGGGAGGCTTACGTGTATGGCAATTTGCACTCTCATTAGACATAATTAGGGCGTGAAAGATTTTCCACAACTATTAACGCGTAAATCGAGCAAACGAACGACGCGTCTCTGACGAAAGCCACCGCGTAGCGTGGCTGCAACGTTTTGCATCGTTCCCGTTCCACGTGTCGACAGACGGGCAGACAGATGGAAATGGTGCATTCACAATATCAAAGCACCTTGGCCATGATTTATGGCCTTTCTCGCACGCACGCACGCTCGCACACAAACATGTGCTTGCTTTGTTTGAATGAGCACTTTAAGACAAGAGGGGACCTTTTGGTTCAGTTGGCAGGGCTGAATAAGAATTCGGAGAGAATGGAGGCGACAAGACATTCCCTTGTTCTTTTGATTCCAGTTCCACAGGCCGATTGAGCCTGTCAGAGACGACCACATGGAGCCATGCCAGGTACCAGGCACGGGTGGTCCTCGCACAAGCCAATGACAACCTGGAGCCGGACATCTTTCAACATGCAGCTAGACAAGGCACTTTTCCCGTAGCATCCGACTCCTTTTTTGAGACCATTTGCTGGCCCTTGCGCTGGGCGGAGCGCTTTGAGAGGTACATATGCATGTTGTACCGTTGCTTTGTTCTGGCCTGCGAAAACGGACAATATTGGACACCGCCGCTGAGTACCGAAGGAGGAGAAAAGAAATCAGCCTCGAAGAGTTTGTTTGAGCTGTCAGGTACCCGCCCCTCCCAGTCCACACAGTGTAACAATCGGAACTGCTGAATGGATGAGCCTTCACACCATCTCTTTCTGCTCCGAGTTTGAGGCTGGTGTTGCGGCAGCCAGTCGAGCAAGCATTGAGTGATGCCGTCCTGGGTCGGCGCTTCGAGATTGTTGCATGGGCAACGATCATCAAGGTGATGACGCATATGACTTGCTACTCATGGAAAACTCGGCATCCTCTGGGAAGAGACACGGGTGGGGGATGGTAGATGAGGACTTTGCAATACGATTTTTGATTCGAGAGCGGCCAGTTTCATAACAAACCTACCGAGAGATTCAACCATGTTTGTCTTGGCCATGTTTCATGATTGGTGGCGAAAAGAAACCGTCAAAGTGCGCGCAGGATGCGCCAAAGTAGAACGGTCTCGGCATCCTTTTAATTGTTACTTGCATGAGAAAACAAGGAAGAAATACGGAGAAAATGAAAGAAAATTTCAGATGCAAAGAGGAGAGCAGCTGGGTGCTAACTGTGCTTGGACAGCCGAAGATCCACACCCCCTGGATGCCACGCAATAAGAATTCGCGAGCCTGCTTACGAGTCCACTTCGGTGTATCCAGCGTGGCGTTGAACCTGGCAAAGGCGTCCCGGCGTCGGTCCCCCGGCTCATTATCCCGGATAATCCACCACCGTGCCACCATCTCATCACCCATCACACCCATCACGCCTATAGCTACTCTACTCTCTGTACCCGGGCTGTGTACGGAGTACGGAGATACAGTGTATCTCACGCATACAGATACAGTCTGTCTGTATGTAGGGACCTGGCTTGCTTTCCGTGTCTGTGTGGTGGTCTCGACGCCGTGTCTTGACCCACGTCGACCACCAGGCCGGTGCTATTCCTTTCTTTTGCCTAGTCAACCCATGCCACGCAGGTCTCAAAGATGCTGTTCTCGCAGTGTCTTGCAATGTTATAAATCACCCACTTGGTCCCCCCCATCACGTTTCCCGTTTCTGCTTCTTCATCACTGTCATTCAAGTCCACGGACAATCATTCCTTAAGCATCTTCCGCTTTTTCACTCCTTTGAAAAGCACAGTTTTCACGGCTAGGCCCGTCTACCATACAATACACTCCTTCTTGATTCCTCTGAGCTAGTTCTCGAGAAATCATTTCAAAAACATCAACACTTTAGACATCCATCAAAGAAAACAAACACAAACAAACAACCAACCCCCCAAAACCTCCATCAAAATGCGTTTCACCATTTCTGCTCTGGCCCTTGCCGCCTCCGCTGCCGTTGTCAACGCCGGTACCGTCACCTTCTGGACTCTCGACAGCACTGTCCGCACACTCTACTTCACCGGTAACTCGGGCATGCCCCCAGTTGCCCCCGTCGATGTTGACAGCACCAAGAACACCACTGTCACCTTTCCCTATGGCTGGATCGGCAACTACTACGCCATCCCCAAGGGTCAAGAGAACAAGCCCGGCATGCTCGGTGAGGTTGCCTTTGACGCCTGGCAGGGAATGACCTACTTCGACGTCTCTGCCATCGTTAACCCCAACGATAGCACGAATGTCCGCCAGATGTGGCCTCTCAATGAGATCGCTCCCATGTCGGGCTGCACCTACCACCCCTGCAACAACATCTACTGGCATCCTGATGATACCCAGACCAAGGTGACTCACTCTGGGGATCTCATGTGCACTCTTGGCAACGGTATTACCGGCCTTGCCTTCACCGAGGCGCAGTAAAGGGGGCAATACGAGCTGTAGCAGCAGTTCAGCGCACTGATTGCATGATATCAAGACGCCTTTTGTCTTATGTTCATGTGCCAAGCGCGAAATCATGATGATTACGACAAGAAAGCTTTGTTTTCGGAAAGATACCCCTCTTGACGCCACGACCGGCGTAGAGGTCTTTTTGGGAGTTGGGTTGCAAGTCTATAGATGTTGAGGAAGGACACAACAACAAAAATCTTTGGCACATTTGTTGCCCCCGTGGGGAGTTTGCATCTGGCAGGCTCACAAATCTCTTTTGATTCCCCCCCTTGATCACAGCCATTTATTTTTTCCTTTGTACAAAACTTTTTATACATTTGGGAAGAGTGGCTGGCACTCGTTTTTATGCACACATTTTAAGCTTCTTACACTCGTTTACACAAAGAAACACCCTTTTTTTCACCTTCACTTCTTGAGAATACCCCATTTATGAAAAACAATGTACATAGGTTTTTACACTTTTTGGATAGAAATATAGAAATGGCGACATAAAACAGGATTCAAGGATCTTTGCAATCTCAATTCACCGTGGATGTTTAATTAACTCACCTACCTTGTGTGCTTTTTTCTCACGAGTCATTCGGTTAACGGTTCTGGGGTAGATGCCAAGGAGGGGGGATGAGGATCCTAGAGAGAAGGGGGGAGGCAGAGCAACCGGAATTGCGTTGCCGTATCGACCTGGATCTTCTGGGATGGGGAGTAGTTTAGCCCCCAATCAGGTTGTTTACGCGTTCCAGGACTTTCTCTCTTTTTTCTTATCTCTCTCTCTTTCATCAGTGCGTACGCATCCCAACCATGGATCTCAGACCTCAGACCTTAGACCTTGTTTGTTCAGAGCCGATTCTTCCAGTCGGTGAAGAAGCAAGGATTGCTTTTTTCCTTTGTCAATGTCGTACGTGGTTTCGCTTCTGTTGCTCGGGCCTGCCGATCAGGTCTCTCTTTCGGTCGGCTCTCCTATGTAAGTCGACGCATTCAGCTAAAGCGGGTTGGTTGGTCGTTGGGTTGCGTGAACAAAGAGACAGAAAAAAAGGGACTGTTGGTTCCGCATTCTCGTAACACAATTTGCCAAGGAAGATAAAAATATCCTACCGGGAGGGCGTGTTTCGGGTCTGGAGGATGGGGGGAATGGGGGCCTCCAAGACACAGACCACTACTTAATTATCACCGCCTCTTTTCTGTTTTGTTTGTTTGAATGGCTTGGGTATGCTTTTGTTTTTTCTTGATTCCATGGTCTACGTATGAATGCTGGCTTTGGTGATGAACGTGTAGTATTTCCAAGGTATCATCCCGCTCCAAATGCAGCCAACAACACAATGCAATGCACGCTTTAAAATAACGCGAACCACGGAGTTACTTTCCCCTGTCTCTCTGTTTGTCTCTCCGTCTCTCAATCATAATGGTGAAACGCTCGTTCGTTATGCGTGGCGTTATGAAAGGAGTGAAGCGCTCATTCATGGGGGGAAAAAAAGCCTGAGCGTCGCTCTTCGTTGCATTGCACATTGAAATGTGTTGTTATTAGTCTGAGCGCTAGATCGAAACGGCGTCTGGGTTGGTGTGTTGAAAGCGGCCCTGCTGAAGGGAAACCCGTGAGATGGGACCCTTTTTACCCAAGACCCGGGAGTTTGGAAGCTGGAGTTGGGACACTGTGTACCTAATGAAGCCATAGCCATGTAAACGCCATGGTCGTAAATACTCGTTTCATATACCAATAGTACAAGCACATTGTGCATGTTCAGTCGTGCCTACAGTATCAGTACTCTATATCGCCAACTTCCTTGCCTCGTACGCCATACACACATCACTCTTCATCGTCATCTACTCAAGAACAATAAAATCCACGCCTATCCGTGTTTCCTTCCATGTCCAGCAGCGTTGGTATAGATACACCCAGATCATACATCTACAAACATGGCTCTGTTTGCCTCATCATTACGCGTTGTTGCACACCGCAAGCCCAACCCAGAAACAAGTACTCCATAAACTCCATCTAACCATGTCCCGCTGTGTTTGACGAATAGACCATTTGCATTACCGCTCATGCCTTTGCTGTATCCTCTTCCTTTGAACTCTCTTCTGATGATGCGGCTTTTTCAGATTCTTCGGCCGGCTTTGTGTTGCCGGCACCGTTTGTTGAAGGCGACTCAGCTGCTGCTACTTGTTTCGAGTTAATAATGTTTGTAAAGAAATCGCTGGTATCCCCGAATCCTTCAAGCCTTTGGAGCTTGCCAGAGAAGTACTCCACATCCGTCAACATACTAATACAAGTTAGTCAAGTTCAACATGTACATGTGCGTTGGTGTCTTACCGTTTTTGACCGAGCTCAGTCTTTACGTCAACCTGACGGAAGGCATTTCCGAGCTGGTCTTTATAGCCTGAAAACACGGGCAGCATAATCATTTGAATGTGTGTTTCAGGTAGGTGTTTTGTCAGGACACGATGAAGTGTCGTCGTTTCCTTGACGAGCATTTCCATATAAAGATGTGGTCCCTCGGAGTGGTCCGAGTCCCAGTCGACTCCCTTGACACTCTTCGCATGGTTTGCAGCGCGACCACTCATGATATCCACCAATTTCTGGTGTATGCTATCCTGATGCTCTTGAAGTAATCTCCTGACTCTGTCAAACTCGCCCATCAAACTGGTGACTCCCGCGCCGGATCCGACATGGCGTCGAACAAACTCCCTCATGTGAGGGACAAGTGACGCAATAAATGATAATGCCTGTGACGCGAGCGCCAAGTGCTTTGTAGTAATGTTCTTTAGGCCGGCAGACCGAGTAGCCCCCGCCCCCAGAATGAGCTGTGTGCATCGCGAATTGAAGAGCTGTAGGTAGGCCAAAAGAGACGTCGCAACATCCGTGGTCATGGATGGCATTCCGGCAATGAGTTGCAAGAAGCTTCCTATTCCATCAAGACAGAGAACAGCAGAATTTGGAAGCACAAACTTCTCCGACTCAATAACCGCAGGCCTGCCCTTTTCTTTGGTAGCGCCATTGGTCTCGGGGGAGAGGACATCTTGGTTCGGGTTCTCAGGATGCTGGTAAGGGATCCATATCCTAGTGTTTTCAGTCCAGGCTTCCGTGTCCCCAGTGCTGCATCCAAGAATCTGATTCAAGAGCTCGGTGTTCTTGTCGGTGAAATCCTTGGCATCCCATTTATCTGATTCCATCCCCTGAGCGAGTTTCTGCATCTCGGAATCACGATGCCACTGGACAAAGTCTTTGATGTGGCCATTAACCACATTCTTCAAGGAAGTGCCGCTTCTACCTGATATCGCCTCACACTCATATGTAAAGTATAGGTTCAGCGTAAAATATCGCAGGAAAAATTCGAGGGGCAGGTGAGTGGCTTGTTCCGATCGAACCTTGAGAACCTTGACAACTCTGTCGATTGCAACATCGACTGCCTGGGCCATGAGGTTTCCCACGTCCAAGGCTTTGTGTAGTTCTTCTTGGAGGGCAAAAGTAGCCGGTGATTGAAAGCCCGGGTGACGATCTGGTCTTGGGCTGGTCATTGGTGACCTGACAAGAGGCGATTTTAACCCATCGCCATTGGGTGAATCTGAGAGCGAGCTTGTAATCTCCAACAAAACTTTGACCTGAGTGGAAAGTCTCCTCAACATCTCGGTAACGCCAACGTATACCTTTGTGAGCAGCTGCTCGGCATCATCGGCGTCCAAGGCTCGTAGATTCCGCGCCAGATTTGCCGACTTTTCTTGGCTGGACAAGTGTCTGCCCCCACTTGCCGTGGATACTGATATCATGGACTCATTATCATCTTCATTGGAACTCGGAAGCGGTCGTCGAACCATACTCCTCATCTCACGGAATATTTCTTCTCGAAATGCAGAAGCTGCTGTTGTTATATACTTGGCACGATGCAGTCCAAACATGTTCGGCAGTAGTTGCGCTTTTAACATGTCCGTATCTGTCAAATAAGTGGGAAGCCCCGACGAAGCCCTGCCAACCCCCCGTGCCCTAGATGCAGCGTTGTTCCAGCGAAGGAGGACATCTGCGGTAGAAACAGACTCCACATGCTGTCGTAGATCAGAGAGAAGAATAGATGAAAACCTGTTTTCATATGCCCTACCAATACGGAACCGCAGAACCGTCAGGTCGGCATTCACTCCTTGGAGAGCGGAAGCTGATCGAAGATCCCTCAATTGTAGGCCTGATTCTATCTCTAGAGACTCGTCGCGTTCACCAGAGACTAGTTTCTCCAACGAATCAATATTAGTCAGTGCCTTGTCTACCTCACCAGCCTCAACCAGTGATTCGCATTTTGCAAGCTCGTCGACAATTAACTTGAGTTGCTTTACAGCATCGCTGAGCTGCCGTAGGTTCTCCTGACGCCTCCGTTTTTCAACAATTTTGAGACCGCTTGCCGCAACTTCCTCGTCCAATGCTTCGAGCTCCTCTCTCAAGATTTTAATTCGTTCCACAGATTCTGCAGCCTCCGAGTGGAGCTCCTTTAATGAACCAAGCGCCGTAAAGAAAGTGGTTGATGCAGTCGAAATCGAATTGATGAGGTGTATTTCAATGGTGTCCATGTACCAGGATAGCTTTTCTTGTAAAATGGCGTTTGTTGCAAGTGTTTTCCTTGGCGCTACAGCGCTCCCATTACCCTCTTCCCTCTGTTTCGCATCGGTCGGACGAATGACTTCGGATCGCTCGCTCACGACATCAAACGTTCGCGGGTTCTCCAGATGAAAGTCGTCCTCAAAGTATACAGCCGGAATCGTTGATAGAGGAGGTGGGCCTTGGGCGCTTTTACGGCTCACCCCGGTGCTGCCTCTTCGAGAAGAAGGAGCCAGGTCAATCGAGTTTAGAGAGGATAACGATGCCGTGGAGCCTTTGCGGGCCATGCGAGTCTTGCCTCCTGGCCGCAGATAGCCATCACCGGTACTTTCTGGTGGTTCATCTTGCCTGCTTCCTCGGCGATTGATCTGGTTGTCCTCTTCCTCGTTTTCTTTGGCTCGCCGCAGCTGTTCGTACAAGGAGCCTATCTGAGCAAGGTAGGGAGCGAACTCTTCGGGATTGATTTGGGGAATGTTTGTCAGCGCAACGGGCGGTATATCTCTTGCTGTCGGAGGTTTGTGGGTGCTCGAGGTGGGCGCAAACGTATGGGGCTGAAGACCTGTTCTTACGATAGGAGGCTGAAGTAGTGTTGAGATGGCTACCGAACTCATTAGCCTTCGTCTTCCAGGATATGCGACTCCACAAACCATTCCGCCCGGTCTCATAAACAGCATTGGGCCCTCCCGTCAACGGTGCGTCCAATACCCCTCCTATAGAATGGATTGAGCTGGCAGTAGAGCCTCGCCTAGAGGCTGGCCGTTGGCTTTGTCCCAGTCGACTGCGCCTCTGTCAGCGATGCCTCGAAGAAAGCTTCACAACTACAAACCTATGAAATGAATAATCGGCTCGGCTTCCGGGAGACAGTGGCGAAAGATTGTCGAGGGATTTGGCAGGATGAGAAGAGGAAAACATAGTAGGCGCAGTAATGGGGGGCGTCGCAATGGGAGTCGGACGACGTAGGGCTGAGAGGTGAGCCAACAAGCAGCAAAGGGCAGCTGTGTAACTTGGAGCTTGATTATAGAACTATCGGGGTATCATCGCTGGGTCATGAAGGACTGAAAGGATCGTATAGCCGACTCGAAAACAAAGGAAACGAAGCGAAAAAGTCAATGAATAGGAAATGGGAGTTCAATCATCCGAGACTATCAGTCGTCATACCTAGTAGTAGTAGTAGTAGCAGTATCTCGAGGAAGATGCATGCGTAGGCACTCCACATACTAAGGTAAGGTAACAGTAAAGCTGGTCTGACCTGAAGCAGCCTCTAAGCTTGGTACCGAAGCTTTGCCGCTGTTTCAGCAGCCCAGCACACGTGATGGAGAGCTTCAGGTGTCTGCAACCACTAAACGCGCTGCGCGTCCCACTAAAGCACGCGTCGATAAGCCCCTCCATCCACCCATCCATCCATACCTTAGTTGATACCTCCGGCTAGTAATCAGTGAAGCCATCACCAGGAATTCAGGGGATTCACTGTTCGACGATCAACGCATACAATCAGACACAATGGATCGTCAATCTGTATACTCGGCACACGTCTTCGAATCGAATTTCGGCGAAAACAATGATACTCGGCTACAGCTGCAATCTCAGCTCGAAACATTTATCCTAGACTTTCGACTGGACAATAATTTCGTCTATCGGTGTGCAGCTTGGCATCCAAAATTCTACATTTGCAGCCTTACTAACCCGGGGTTCGCAGTGATCAATTGCGAGAGAACACGTTACTTAAGAAGTACTATTGCGACATCGATATCAAGGATCTAATCAGCTTCAATGAAGAGCTTGCGCACAAGTTGGTGTCTGAACCCGCCGAGATCATCCCCCTGGTAAGGCTGCCGAGACATTCTGGGCATCATATCGCGGTTACTCACACACTTGATAGTTCGAGGGAGCCCTAAAGAAATGCACACATCGAATCGTATATCCCCACGAGAAAAAGGTCGAACTTCCTGATCATCAATTGCTCCTCCACTCCGATGCCGAAGATGTGTCCATTCGAAATCTCGATTCCATGACCATCGCCAGAATGGTGCGAGTTCCCGGCATCGTCATTGGCGCCTCTGTCATGTCCTCAAAGGCAACCGAACTCCACATTCAATGCCGAAACTGTCAGCATTCGCAAAGTCTTCCAATTCTGGGAGGCTTCACTGGCGTTACTTTGCCTAGGCAATGCAGTCGCAAGAGGATCCCCAACGACCCAACTCCCAAGTGCCCCATGGACCCGTACTTTGTCATGCATGAAAAGTCTCGCTTCGTCGATCAGCAGATTATCAAGCTTCAGGAGGCACCTGATCAGGTCCCGGTCGGAGAACTGCCACGACACGTGCTCATCTCGGCAGACCGTTATCTGACAAACAGAGTCGTCCCGGGCTCTCGATGTACAGTGATGGGAATTTTCTCCATCTACCAAAACAAGGCATCAAAGAATTCTTCCACTGGTGGAGCTGTCGCTATCCGAACCCCGTACTTGAGAGCGGTTGGAATTCAGACCGATATTGACCAGGCCGCCAAGGGAAATGCCACATTCTCGGAAGAGGAAGAACAGGAATTCTTGGAGCTGAGTAGGCGACCAGACCTCTACAATATCATGGCCGATTGTATTGCACCATCCATCTACGGAAACCGAGATATCAAGAAGTCCATTCTTTGCTTGCTGATGGGTGGTTCCAAAAAGATTCTCCCAGATGGTATGAGGCTAAGAGGTGACATCAACGTTCTGCTTCTCGGTGATCCTGGTACCGCCAAGTCTCAGTTGTTGAAATTCGTCGAAAAAGCAGCACCGATTTCCATCTACACGTCCGGAAAGGGTTCATCCGCGGCTGGTTTGACAGCCTCTGTTCAGCGAGACCAGTCCACTAGAGAGTTTTATCTAGAAGGAGGTGCCATGGTGCTCGCCGATGGTGGTGTGGTATGTATCGATGAGTTTGACAAGATGCGAGATGAGGATCGAGTGGCCATCCACGAAGCTATGGAGCAGCAGACTATTTCCATCGCCAAGGCTGGTATCACAACCATTCTTAACGCTAGAACGTCTGTTCTGGCTGCCGCCAACCCCATCTTTGGACGATATGATGACATGAAGACACCCGGAGAAAATATTGATTTCCAAACAACCATCTTGTCTCGTTTTGACATGATTTACATTGTCAAGGATGAGCATTCGCGAGAAAAGGATGAGAGAATGGCAAAGCACGTTATGGGTATCCATATGGATGGCCGTGGTGCCCAAGATGTGGCTGAATCTGAGATTCCGGTTGAAAAGATGCGAAGATATATCACCTATTGCAAAACGTGAGTCCCCATTCTCTCCTTTCTACTATGTGAAATTACTAACATTTAGCAGTCGATGTGCTCCTCGCCTCAGTTCAGAAGCCGCCGAGAAACTTTCATCTCACTTTGTTTCCATCAGACGACAGGTTCATGCCGCCGAAATCGAGGCCAATTCACGTTCTTCCATCCCGATTACAGTCCGTCAGCTTGAAGCCATTGTCCGAATATCCGAGTCTCTGGCTAAACTCACACTGTCACCCATTGCTTCGGAGTCACATGTCGACGAGGCCATTCGACTATTTTTGTGCTCCACCATGGACGCTGTCAACCAAGGCAGTAACCAGGGTAGTCGCGAGATGAACGACGAGGTGAATCGTCTCGAAGCTGAACTCAAGCGACGCTTGCCAATCGGATGGAGTACAAGCTTGGCGACATTACGACGAGAAATGGTTGAAGGAAAGGGGTATAGTGAGCAGGGTTTGAACAGAGCTTTAATGATATTGCAGCGGAGGGATACCATCATGTTCAGGAATCAGGGAGCGCAGGTGTACCGCAATGGTGCTTAATGGGGGAGGAATGACATGTATTAATGATGTTACGCTTTCCCGAGCTGGTCATACTGTAAAGAGCAACTGGCATATAACAGCGAAGCTATGTGTGTAAAGATTTCTGTGCCACTGTCTTACTTTGTTGTTTGAGCCAGCATGATGGAAGAAAGTTTGAAAGGGAGCGTTGGATCCAGTTATCAGGCTTGTGATAGACTTGATGTCGTGACTGTCCTTACCATATCTGATAATCTACTATATCTAAGCTTTAGGTTCAACCAGTTTTGCTGGACTATAGGTTATGGCAGGACCATCACTGCGTATAAGTCTTGGATGTTCTTGCTGTTCTGACTCGGCTTGTTTATGCCATCATGTTCACGTCTTAGCTGGTTTCCCTCCTACACTTTTAACACCCGTCTTGAAGAGAACTACCAGATGTTCGACGTTTCACCAACATTTATACTACATGATATCCAAGTCTTGATACCCATTCATCAAACATACTGCCGCTGAGTCTGGAGCTCCCACTAGCCCGTCGCCATGGCCAAGCGAGTCTTACGACCCCGATTCCCACTAGACCACAAGCATGGAAGCGTCATCATTGAAACCCCTAACCTCATCATCCGCCGATGGCGCATAGTCGACGCAACGGCATTCGCCAGAGCGGCCAGCCACGAGGCCCTCGCCCACACCCTAATGGACGAGTTCCCTTTCCCTTTCAGCGTCGAACACGCCAAGGCCTACTTCAAGCACCGCGCCGCCGACATCCGAAAGGACCTGGCCACCCTGGCCATCGTCAGGAAACCCAAGACCGCATACAACACCACGAGGAGTCCCGAGGTCGTGGGCGAGATCCAGTTCCTCGACCACGAAGAAGCCTATTACCGCACGTGGGAGATGACGTGGTGGACCTCGCCGCCGTCCCGGTCCCGGGCCCTCGACCTGGAGATGCTCAACGGCGTCGTCCCCTTCCTATTCAGCATGTGGCCGTTGCTGAATAGGCTCGAGGTCGGCGTCGCCTCTTGCGATGTGTCCAAGCACGAGCCCCTGCACCAGTTCGGCTTCGTCCTCGAGTGTAGAAAAAAGGGCGCCCTGGAAAAGGACGGACGGATTATCGACGAGTACATCTATCGATTTTTGAGGGAGGATTAAGACAAGGGGATGGGAGGCGCGGAGGCAAGGTGAGAGACCTTGACCACCCCCCCTTCATCAGATAGCGGATGAAATGCCTATGTCTCGGTTTTCTTGGGTCACGATGCGGATGATACAGATGGGATAAGTAGCAGAGATTTGGTCGGCATTCTTATATAGCGCAACGCTCCATAGCCTCTCCAAAGATAAGTAAATATTGTCAAATGCATGATCAAGATGACTCTTTGGGTCACCGGGTGGAGCTCACTTTCGAACCCCTATACCGAGACTGCTTTTTCATCGAATGCCCCTGAAACGCGACTCTCGTGCGCCTTGACATCTTCTACTCAGTTTAATTTGACTTGAAAAATATGTGACTTTGTAGCAATAATGCGACTACGTTGAGTTTATTATACTGAGCAAAGTTCTCGCATGGTTTTAGTCTAAAGGCGGGTCTTGAGATGCTTATCGTGGCTTCAGGGGCTACCCCTTTTATCGGACACCTTGCCAACCAGCTACAATGATCATAAGTCACGAACCAAAATGTTTATTGAAACTCAATCGTTGAAAAGGAGAGCATAAAGGCACGGTAATCCGAGTCAAGATCGCCATTATAAGTAGTCATTGAACCCAAGATCTGGATGTAATCCTATAATTGTATCTAATCATGCCATTACGGCTTTCTATACATGGACCATTGCCTTGCTCCATTTTGCCCCGTGGAGGCCAACTATATTCTATATGTGAGCTAGTCAATAAGGCCTCTTCTACTAATTATACATTTTGAGGTTGCAGAATTATAATGCTGCTCTATAAAAAAGGGGCATCACTGCTATTCATCATCTACTACAAGGGAGAAAGACAATGCTGGAAAGATGGAGACCAATCACGGGAATTTAAATGAGTGTACCGAATTGGCGATCGGTACAAATACCTAAGCAGATGCCAAATAGCACAATAGTAAATGAGGATCTGATAAAAGGTCTCTTACCTTGATACTGTATTATAGGTTGGCGCTTACCTTGATGTGGAGCTGTTGGTTGTCTGAGATTCAACGCGCTTGGTATGCATGGAACAAGGGATGCAGGTGTCCAGAGAGAACCTGACTCGATGCAAGTACATCATCAACTGTCACCGCAATTTACCTGCACCCCCCATCCTTGTTTCGTGCCCGACGGTTTCCCCCCTCTCATCCTTACAAGTCTTACTCCGAACTGAGGGCTGTGTGGCTTAGACTGATGCATGCTGTCAATGAGTTGCATGTCGTGCAGCGGTTGGTTGATCTGCGTTCAGCCTTCAATCTGGGGTGTCAGCTTCGTAATTCTCTCGGTGCGGTCCGCGCGGGTGGCAGAATACAAGATGGGTACTTGTTGAATACAACGGTTTTCATGAAGAATTTTCACATTGCAATGCTTGTATGTGGTCTTGTTATTGGTCTCCAACACTGAAAGGGTGTGTTGTTGGATGGCCTTGCAGAAATATCTGCTTCACCGATACGATAACTGAACGAGGCAGGCCAGTCAAAGGCTGAAACGTTGAAAAAGCTGAGGCTCATCGTCGCAATGCTACTCTGTTCACCGCTTTTGTGACGAGAAGGAAGTCGCAAATGGGTTGGGGAAAAAATATCGCGATCAAACATTCGTGATGGATATTGTGGCATGGGCGCAGTGCGAGAGCGGGGTAACTCTGATGCTCACGAGATCATCAGTACGCAGCCATGAGCCCAATAGGAAAGCTGAATCGTATCAGGGCTCTCTGCTGGCCTCTAACAATCTGCGATATCATTGACTAGAACGCCCTGCCAAGGAAAGGCTTGAGAAACTGTATTCTCATCGGTTATCGCGGCTCGATTGCAGGTCGGTCAAGAAGCAGTGTCGCAGAAGGTTGGCAGCTGCACGCTTCGCAGGATTTGCTTTGCCAATGCCTCAAGGGTCGCCTATAATCGAACAGGCGTTGACGAGGGATAGGCTCCCAATTGAGAGCATCAGGGAGGTGCCAAGCACCTGGGCAGAATGAATGTGTTCCTTTGAGCTTGCCAACAATGCATGTACTTGTTCATTGGTCGTGGGGCTGCTCCAACAGTGGTTCGTGGCACAAGCACGCAGCCCATCCGACCCCCCGCGAGATCAACACACTCCAACGCGCCTCTGATTTAAAGCAGCATGAAAACGCAAGTCTTCCACCTTGCTTGCTTTCCACAGACAGTAAACTTTCGCATAGAAATGCAGAACGCTGGACCTGCATTAGATATCTTATGCAAGCTCCACAGAATTCACAAATACAGTTAGCATTTATTAGTTCGGACACCGAGCAAGTCCTCACGGACTCTAGCAAATGCTTCCAAGGTCCACAGCGGCTCATGTAAAACACAAGGGAACGATTGAATCAGACGTGAGACACGAACGGCGCTGTGTTCGGCAGCTAAACAGTACATCGTACATGATGCTGGCAAGCACCAATGAAGGATGATCCTGACTGCGGCATCAACAGAGGGCTTTGGGTGCAGTAGAAGGGCGCTGTCGATTGGCGAAGAGCATCAATGGTGGGGGCTAGTATAGGGCGGCAAGGATGCACGAGCGATCCCATCAAGAAATATTCGTCCCATTTCAAGGTCTCTGCCGTCAAAGCGAGCCGGCGCCGATTCACAAACAAGGACCAGGATCAGAGAGAGATTGTGTGCCAGCCGAGACCCGAATACCGGTAAAGTTACGATTGAGAGACAAAACTCAATGACTCCAAAGTCTGCGAATATTCTAGTCAGAGAAGCCTTGCGACAATCAAACGTTGACACTGTTCGCTTTGTTGATGTGATGAGAGAGATTGTAATCCACAATCCTTAGGAAGCATCAGTAGTCCCTCGGCGCGATAAGAAAACAGACGCAAATACGCCCTACTCCAAAAAGCAGAGGAGGTAGCCAATACGACGTCTAGAAGCGATCGGTTGGAGAAAGGAATTGGGAGAAGTGCCCGTTAAGTCATCGGAAATTGAACGTGGGAGTCGATAGCGAGGCTAACGGTGGAACTCTATTGTTAATAGTATCCGTGCATAGAATTGTGGGAGCGAGAGTTGGATGGGGTTCGATCGTGGGGAAGCGATTGTGTAGGATGAAGAGGACTCGAGGAGGAAGAGGGTTGGATGTCATGTTCAAAACGCCTACCGCGAGAAGATGGCAAGCTCCCCACCTTATCGAGACAATGCTACCTGCCTCCGATGGCGGACGGTGCCCACTTGGCTTTGTTTGGTTGACCATCTGGAGACAGCTACCTCGTAGTAACTGCGTGAAGCCCAGGCAGACGACTGTACTCGTACTGATGCATTACCAACTGCAAGGTGTGGACATCAAAAAAATCACTTGTCCATCGCTAGATTTCTATTCCAAGGCCTCTCCCAAAGCTTCAGCTATTGCCTCTCGGCTGTGGACTTGTCTTTGACTTGTTGGATTAGGGATGGGGCTGGCCTGTTTCTTTCTCTCGTAACGTGTTCCGCTCGAATTGTAGGCAAATTGTATCTGGCTGAGGGCAAAGGGCAGAAACGTTTCTCGTACGAGTAGATCGTCTGCTATTGTGTGAGTGTAGTGTTATTCGCAGCAATACTTCTGCTTGACGTGAAAAGAAATAGACTTGAGCGAATGTTGGGATTGGTTAGTGTGACCGGATCCGTCGTGACCTGTTGTTGGTTTGTGTTAGTGTTTGAGCTTGATCACCAGTGGTTCTGCTAACACTTTTCCGGAGAAGGGGCGGTGGTTGCCTAGCACAAGTCTTTTCATTCCTTCCCTCCTTCCCTCCTCCCCTAGTACACACCTGGACTTGGGGCACTGCAGGACTTCCCCCTCTTACATCTTCCCATTCATCTTCAGCGTGGAAAATTATTCAGTTTCGCGTTAAAAGTCTCATTATTATGCCTTCTATGAGGTCTTCTATTGGTTCATTCCCAATTAAAACCTCCAATGCAAAAAGTCCCGAGTCGAACATCCATCTTACACCACAATGCTTGTCCCGGGCTCGTCTCCTACAACAACCTCCCATTGAACCCGACTTCATCAACAGCTAGAGATTAGTGTTTCAATATTTCTTTGGCAATATTAGACTCGAATCCATCGGTTGATCGTCCGCAACTTTGTCACAAAGGCCGACGCGTCCAAACTCTCAAAGCGAATCCTCTGAACCATTCGAATCAGGATCGAAGGATTGCGTTCCCTAACAGAGCTGCCACTCCCAAAGTCATTGTCATTGCAACAGGGAAATCGAACATCAACGTCGACACCAGACAAGCGAGAATGACCATCGAACCATAGAACAAGGCAATTGCAACTGCAGATTTGATCATTCCCAGTGACAAAACAACCACCGGTCCACAGAAGAAGATCAAGGTGGCGCATAGCAAGAGAAACATCTTGATCACATAGACAGGCTCGTCCCCGAGGATAATGTACTTCGAGTACTCCCCGTCGACGACGTCGGCCGGAAACAGTGTCTTTTCGCCGATTAGCAGCAGTCTAATACAGTATGGAGGGGCCTACCTACAAAGATGAATTCCACGGCGTTGTAACTTAGGAGCTTTCGTGCCAGAACATCGAGCCTTCCTAGGTTATGGAGGCTTACCCAGGGCTGATCTTCGTCCACCAAATATGCACTTGGATGTTGAAGCCTATGGCTTGCCTCATAGCGAAAAAGGCGTAAGATGTGCTTTTGAGGTCTTGCGAAGCTGTTTATCTGGTGTTGGAGCACCAAGCCATGGTCTACAACGGTCAATGACAGCTCGCGTTGGTTGCTTTAGATGATTGGACGAAACTTACAAAACTCATTTAATTCCTTTGCGTACAACTGAAAGAGGTTGAATGCTGACTGAGTGTTGTGCGACTTCTCCGCATTTTTGATGTCGTTCCAAAGCGTCACGAGTCGCTCTTGTCTCTTCAAATTCACATATGTGGCACCTTCGGGAAAAACCGCTGCGATTTGGTAAATATCGTCTCCCACTGACAGCTGGGCGAGTCCAAGATCGCCATCCAGTTCTACCACAGGTCAGCCGACTGTATTAATGATAGATGGGGTAACAATGGTAGCAATCATACTCAGATCAACACCAGGCGCCGCTTCGACATTGGCCATATCTGTCGTGTTCGATTGGCCACGTGCGAGAAGCGCAGCAGTTCCATCGAGCTCTCTGGGAGATGTCATTTTGTTGAGTGAAATAGGTATGTTTGTTGATTGTGAACCTTGTTGCTAACGGAATTGTTCTGTATGAGTTAATGAGCTGGGAATCGAGTGATTGAACATCCGATCGAAAAGACGTCTTATATATAAATTGGCTTCGCTGTCAATCGTTCATTCCTCCTGCGACATCGTTTTCCGAATGAACCACATATCCCCAGAAGCCACCCACCCTCACGGTCGAAGAAGGCTCTACCTGAATGGCTATGGAAGAGCCTCATAACAACACCTCGACTCGTGAGAGTGGCACAGCCATGTCGACAAAGAGCGGACAAGCTCGATGCAACCTATCGAATAGGCGGTCTCTTTTCGCCTTGCTGCCAAGTCGATCAACCAACCATTGAGGCCCGAATTCTCGAGCAGACGATGTTGTGCCACCCTCATGGCGTCGAGATACACGCCCCATGTACCCTCGAGGTAGACATTGTGTGCTGAAAATGCTTCAATTTAAGTGGCCAAAGCTGCCATCCTATCAAATGTCCAGCGCAAGCTCCTCCAATGTCATTGAACAATGACCCCCAAGTCTCGGCGATCGCAGCGAGGTTTTGCCGTCAAGCGCAACAAACAAAAAATTCTTTTTGCAACGTTTTCTATGCCTGTATTACATAAACTTCCATTGGTGGTGACTACTTTGTAGGCGCCATAAACTACACTTTTAAGTGAAGATGCATCATAAACGCAAATTTATTTGCATAAAACCTCCAGAATCCCTCCATGTGTTCATGATAATTAATTCTATGCTTTTCGCTTCCCCCATTTGTCATGATGTTTTGAGAACGTCGAAGCTGAATGCTGAATACTGTTAATTATAACGACAATGAGCGTAATAGACCAGCTTGATGGCTTACTTCTATGTTGGACTGGGGCAAGTGCCAGCACGAGGCAATGCTGACTGATGATGGTCGTAGCATTGCGAAAACAAGACGGAGCAAGCCATAACAATGGCTACTACTTCTTGGGCTGGGGTGATGGTGATGGTGGAGAAACCTTTGGCTTTGGAGCAGGTGGTGATGGGTTTAACTTGGGCTTGATGATCATGACGGGCATGACTGAATGTAGAAGAGGTAAAGGCTCCCGTGTTTTGTTTAGATCAAATGATTGGTCGGAGAAATGAAAGAGAGCGTGAGTGAGAAGTTGCTGATGAAGATGAAAAGCCCAATGGATGGTGAGGGCTTTCTCATTTATATATGTGCAACCGGCATCAAGACCGTCTTGTTTTTGTTTCCTTTTCCCCCCTATAAACATACAGTAGCGAGAGATGCCTAGAAAACGGACAGGGGCCGTTGCTCTCTGAGACAAAAAGAGACCAAAGTCAAGGGACTCTCGTACGCAATCATGCCGTCTGGTACATGGTGTTCGAGAGAAAGCCGACAACGCCATCCGAGCCGGGGGTTGAGCTGGGTTCGGTGGGCATCAAGTCCCACCTTGGAAGGCTTGCAATGAGACATCTGATGGTAAACCAAGGTTATTGAACTTAAATTGACGTTTTGCAGGGTTCCTGGCTTGTGGCAGATGAAGATATACCTTTACAAGTAGACGGTAAGAGCATTTGATCGTGAATCTCTAGGGTCGAGTATCCTCGTATGTCTCGATATAAAACGACGGTCCCATGTAAGCCATGAATGTGGAGAATACGTCTCCACCAGCGCTGTATGTACAGAGTAAGAAGCTTACCTATTATTGCTTGCCCCTTGGTGGGTAGTTGTGGAGGGACAAGGGTTAGCACAGGGATCAATAATCAAGCTTGAACCCTGGCCTCAGGGCAACCCAGTACTCCGGCGCTGCCAATCAGCTTCGAAAATGTACGTTTGCATTTAGCCAAGAGAAGCCACGGGCCAGGAGAGCGATAAGAAGGCGTTCGTTGCTGTCTCGCGTCATGGAAATCGATGTACTTCCCGTCTGAACACCCAATCTTGCCGACACCGCTGCCAATAAAAGACACACGGGCCCTACCTTGCCTTTCAGCCACTTGGCTTGTTCTTCTTTGACTTGAGACAGCCATTGCCAGTCAACAATGGGAATTGTATTGGAAAGTGTCATTACTATACGTAGTACGGAGTAGCATTGAGGAAGATGCCCAAAGTCCCCAGACCCATTGCAACATCCCCCCAGCAAAGAAGGGCTAGGAGGTGGTGTCAGCGGTGGAGACAAGGCGGATAATTCGGATCGCGTGTATGGGGAAGCTTCTATCAAATATGATATGATACTACCGGTAGGGAGGCGGGATGAACGGACGGTTGGACGAGTTGCCGAAAGCTAAGATTCTTTCTCTAGCACGCCAGTGGTAAGGCTTGAGCGCACTGATCTTTTCTTGACCCCCTCCTCCTTTATGGCTGAGGCCATCTTCATGAACCTAAGAGCAGGGTCCTGATGAGACCTAATAATACCTACAAGTAGTGACTCATTGGCGGTCGCTCATATACCGAAAGCGCGAGAGGCGAACATGCAAGCTGCAAGCTGCAAGGGACGAGGTGCATAGTAAATGCAGGAAGTGAAATGACTGATTCCATCGAACCACTTGCGTATTGAGATTTTATTGCATTATCGGTGTACGCGTACGCTTGTGTGTTGCATGCGTGCGCGCTGAGGCAAGATCCGCACCCAAACCAAGAGGGAATGAGCAAGCCTCTTTGCGCATCATCTTCCCTTTTTTGGAAATGCGCATTTCATGTTGATAAAAAATGGCTTGATGAGAATGCTGCGAGATAATACATGTAAGCTTTTTGTTCGCTTTGCAAATTTCCAATAGATTCTGCAGTCATCCAAGATTACGAATTCGAACCGCACTGATTCCTCCCCTCCTCCTTCCCCTCCGTGTCTTTCAGCCCCACGCCCATAAAGCAAGACATCAAGCTGAGATTTGGCTGAGTCACTGAACCACATCCGTCTTAAGACAACAAAAAACGTGTCATGTTCCGAGAAGATCCAGGCCGTGTCCCAGCAAACGGAGAGAGACAGAGAGAGAGAGAGAGAGAGAGAGAGAGAGAAAGCACCGTGCTGTCTATCTTTGGTAGCGGGCTGTCACGGTAAATCACAAGAAAACGCAATGGCGTTGTTGAGAATTCTACAACAATGAAGATCAAAGAGCATCATCTCAAAATGGCAAAGAGGCGCACCGCAGCGTCCAAATGGCGCGCCAAAACAAGCTAGAACCTGACTAGAGTTTGGCTGCTATTTTGCCTTCCAGCGCTCTCCGGCGTGGACCAGAAACATAGCGGCAGCCGCTTGTCGCTCGCCATGAAAACGAGCAGTGCAGGCTAAAATTTGACAAGGAAAGATGGAGATGACAAGGTTCAAGTCCGGACCATGACATGGATCAACCTTGTATGGGAAAAGCCTTGTTTGCGGCGACCTTCAGACGGTTGATGACCATATGGTAATGGTATCCATTCATCTAAATTGAGATGGGATGACTTGTCACTCATCATTTGAAGAAGACGTACTCTATATGGGGTTCCCCGACATGACAAAGTTGTCAAGTCCAGCAAGCGGGATGGGTTATAAAGAAAAAGGAGGCTTATGCGATTTTGGATGCCCCTCTTACGAGGAAGATGGAGATGTGGATGGATCAGGTAAAGCGCATGGGTGTCGGTTCCGAAGGATGTGACAGAGACCCGAAGACCTAATACAGATGCCTAGAGAGAGGAAGAGAGGGAGGGGGGGGGGGGAGGGAGAGAGTCAAGGGAGCATCGCATTAACATGGCCGTCTGCTAAGTGGAGAGAACCCTAGAACAAAGACATCCACCTTGCTCTGGATAAGCGGGCGAATAAGGTGAAGTTCGCCTCAACGCCATGGCAAATTAAAGGCAAAAACACTACTCACCGGCAGAGACACTCCCATCATCATGTGCCTACCCTATTTCCGCTATCGGAATGTTGGGACCCAAAGGTCTCAAAACATACCAACAGTTCCACTATAGCGTCGGCGAGATAGCCAGGGTATCTTGCAAGGCAAACAAAGGCCACTGCCTAATAGCGAGCGAGCCGTTCGCCAAAGTCTCAGAAAGAAGACAGGTTCAAGACCGCCTTGCTATGCTTCACTAGGGGATAGCTTGTGTTTCAATCCTGGTTGTTCTATATTTGGCTTCAATCTAATCTCTTTGGAGTCATGGTGTGATCATCGTCCTCTTCATGCTCGTTTACTTCGGCATCTCGCAGGCGCGGTTGTTGATTCCAGTCAATAAATGTACGGACGCCGTTTCTGCCTAGAGCTATGGCCGTACTAAGCCCCCCCCCCCCCAGGACAATTCCAGGTGCCATGGCAACAGGTGCCTTACCGCACAATATTTGACAGTACACCACTAGAAAGGCCGCGGCCAAGGCCACAGGCCTGCCCCTCGGGGACGAAGAAGATGCAAGTGAGTACGATAACCAGTCTCCTTGTTGAGTGTAGTCGTGGCCAAACACGACAAGATGCTTGGGATGAGGCGACCAACGGATTATTCCTCCTTAATCCATGATCCAAGTGCATCTCCCCTGGGACTGTTTACCCCTTTCGCCCTACATCCTCAATCGAAACTGGATGACAGTTGATAGTTTGAACTTACATTCGCGCGCCAGAAGGGTTTCTGGTCGACATCCACGAGCTCATTGGTGCTCCCACAAAGTTCCATAAGTGTTTTCGGGGTCTCGTAAGGCTTTTTGGTAACAATTACGTAGCCTTGTTGACCCCTTATAAGAGCACTTACGACAAGCAAAAACTTTATCCCAAACACCCCCTGCCTCTCATATACTATGGGTATTTTAACTACACATATTATCTACCTACCATCAACTACAGAGATCAAATATGTAGTTATACATTGAGTATTTGGCATAGGTTCCAATTCTATGAGCTGGGTGTATAGTTATGTGTATATAAAACAAAATGATGCATCAGATATTCACCATCTGTGATAATAAACCGGGAAACATCAAATGAGAGCAATGCCAGTGAGGAAGATGCGACACGCGAGGTTTTATAGCAACAGCATCACTTTACACTTAAAACGACTCGAGAAACGCTGACTAGAATAGAAGTGAGTAAAGCAACTGTGAATCGTCTCTTACCTTGATATCGTTCTTTGGGTTAGCGCCAATTTTGACGCTGAGCCGTTGGTTGTTGAAACATATACGCGCTTAGGGATGCAGCCAATGCAGGTTGCGATGTGCAGGATGTAATGCGCAAGTACATAGACAAAGATGTCAAATGCAAGTAACAAGCTGTCACCGCAAGTCACCTGCACCTCGATCCTTCGTTTTATGCCCAACAACTTCTATGAGCCCGCCCCCGCAATGTTGGCAAGCCTACCTTGTCTGACTTCGAACGAATGGGGTCGGTGGCTTAGACCAGGCGTCTTGCAGATCGAATTGTATGTCATGCAGCGGTTGGTCAGATTCAAGTTCAGCCTTTGCATCAAGGTGCCAGCTCTGTCCATTCCGGTGCGGACCGCACGGGAGGCGGAGTTTGGAGACTACAAAACGGGCAGCTGGTGGCTACACCAGTCCCATAAAAATGTTGTTACGCAACAACATTCTGCTGGATGTGTGGTTATTGGTCTCAATGCTGAATGGGTGTGTGGTCATATTGCGTTGCATCGACGCCTGCTGTTCACCGATACGATAACTGGATGAGGCAGACCAGTCAAAGATCGAAACGTTGGAAACCGAGCCTCATCCTCATTCATAATGTTACCATACTCAGTTCACCGCCTTTGTGACGAGGTTGAAGTAGCAGGCAGAGCGATAACATCATGATTCATTGTTCGTGATGGACATCCCCAAAGGCACTGTAGTGGTGTGAGGGGCGGGGTATTCTGACGCTCGACATCATGTGGTAGACTCACGAGCCCAATAGAAAGCCGCACAGCAAACCAGGGCTTCACTCATCCTCCAACAGGTTATACCTGCTGCTGGCCAGCTCACCCCACCAAGAGCGGGCCAAAGAAAGCATGTTTCCATATCGTGGGTGGCGGCGTAGTTGCATGTCGGTCGGAGAGAGGAAGTGACTATAATAGGTTGGCAAAGTACGCGTTTTCGCGCGCTTCGCCAATCCCATGCGACTCGTTCATGGCCGAAGAGGTGCAGATGAGGGATGGGCTTCAATCGGCAGGGGTAGTCTGTATCTGGACTGACCAGCGAAGTACGGAGTACCTACTGTCGAAACGCTGTTGGCTGTACACGTACAGAGCTCTCAACCCTCTGCAGGATCAATCTGCCCCAGAAGCACCGCCGTTCCAAGGCAGAGTCGAAAGATTCATGGATACCTGAAATCGCTCTCTTGCTTGCCTTACTCGCACAAAAATGCAAACGAACGGGGCTGTTTTTGATATGCTAATGCAAGGTCCATGAATTTTGCTCGTGGATCGGGCGCTAAACTGGCAAGATCTCGTGAAATAAACCGCGGAAGGGCACCCTCGCTGAATTGGTCTGGAGATACCCACTGTGACACGGTAGAATTTCGACACACCAGTAATGAGACACCATAAGGCGACGCACTAACTGCGAACAGATGTCTTAACGAGCGACATTTCGGCCATTGAAGCGACTTCCTTGACGAATAAGACACCGTTATTGTTGAATAATATTGCGCAAAAGGAGTGTGTTGCTAAGCGAAGTCTCTGGTGTAACGGAGGAGCCAGACAATATAAATGACAGATAAAGAACCAGGTCATGTCATCTCGCCAAAAGGCGCCCTGGAACCGAGATCTGAGGACTGGGGTTGTTGGTGGATTTCCACGTGCGTCAGGTCCAACGGTCGTGCGAGCCGATAGCGAGGATCCGGGGAAAAGAGGTAAAGTTGACGACACAGTAATTTGATTGACCGGGCTCGATAAATATTCTCGAAGCGTCCATGACTCGAAGGGCGAAGATTGCGACCGGTGGATTTCAGTGTCAGTGGTGGTACTGCACTGCCTCCTTTTCAATTGGGAGGTGAACTGTTTCTATTCATTGCGGGGCTCTGACGCGACAACAGCACCAGGACTGGTAAAAGAGTAGCCATTTTGAAGAGAAGAAAATAAGGGAGGGTGTAATCCGGCCTGGAGATCTCTGTTGTTGAAGCAAGAATTAAGAAAGGGATCTTGGAGTCGCCGGAGACCGGCATGGCCGCTATCGGTCCCGAGAGAATTGCCTGAAACCGAGAGGTCAATCTCAATGCTGACAATGAGTCATCGACAGTCTCTGGACAAATATTAGATTACATCTTCGTAGATGCAAAGTCGTGACTTTGTACGGATTTTTGATGGACGTAAAGGGATTCGTGGTGGTGAAGAGGAGGTGCCTTGACTTGGAGGTGTGTGGTGGAAGGAGAGAGAGAGAGAGCCTTGAAGCGGCAACCACACCGCTCTCACCGAGACGACGCTACATTACATGACCCCGTGACGGATGGTTCAAAGAACGAACGCGTATGTGTGTACATACATACATTGCGGCTCCTCCAAGGGCTGGACGAACTACTGCAATCTTGTTAACGTCGGCCCCACTTGAATTTTGCTGCTCCTTAAGGGTCCTTACCAAGGAGATGACTGATGACTGTTGTTCCCCTAACCACCTCGCCTTGGTCGTATGTGGGCCGCGAATGATTTGCCTTGAAATAAATTTTGCCTCAGGATCAAAGTTCTTTCTCTTTCCATGCCGGACAGCTTTGTTTTAGTAGCACTCCCTAGAGGCTGGCAAGTGGTGTCAACCTCCCGGATCCGGCGGTCGCTCTTCTGGTTCTTGCAGTCATTCACTTCTCCACCCCTCCATAATTTTTAGGTCTTCGTATAAACTCAAAGGTTGACAATAATGTATGAATATATTTCTATTATCTGCGTCATTAATTAGAATGCTTTGTCCCCTATAATGACCACGTATGCTGCAAATCAGGGTTGGAGCTCCCGAGGACCCAAACAACTTCGACTAAAGCAACAGTCGTGAAGAAAAAGGATGATTATGGTGACTACTTATGAAATGTTAGTGCTTATACCTAAATTGCGTTGTTTGTACTAACACACACTTTGGCGGGTGACCTGTTGTTTGCGTCCAGGTAGTTTGGAAGTTTAATCCATCCTTCCCTCCCCCTCCCCCCAACTTCTAACTTCCAACTTGCAACAGGCCGCCCATTCTCCTCATCTCCCAGTTTCATCCCCCCTCCAGTTGTTGTCTGAGTCATCTTGATTCTTCCCTGAAAGTGCTGGTCTTTCACGGGTCACTCTATGGATTTTTTCCTTTCTGGTACTCTCTTACTTCTGTAAGGTCAACCCTTGGAACGATCTTTCACTTGATCCTCATCTTGCACATTTCGCAAAACACTGGGCATCATACAGTCAAAAGAGTATACATTTCATTGCTCTACTTCTACTATCGCTATGGACAACGCATGACCCGATATCCCGACACTGTCAAATCTGCTTGCACCCACGCGTCCCATCGCACCCCCCCCCCCCATGAATCGAGCCCAGACAGATCTTTGGCTGCAACGCGCCTTGTCGTACAGATCCTATCGTGAACCAGGCCCGATCCCGCTAATAGAGTTGCCTACAAGTGCTGCTAATCCGAGGGTCACTACCATGGAGGTTGTAAAGTCGAACATGGCTTGTGAGACCAAACAACCTATCACGACTATCACTCCATAGAGGCTAGCGACCGCACCCAATGACGAAACGATGCCCAATGAGTACACCACGACCGGCATGCAAATGAGTATCAAAGTGACCGACAACACGAGCGCTGTCTTTAATGCAACGATGGACTTTTCGGACCACGCCGTGCACTTCGCGTTGCTGCTCTTGACGACCTCCTCCCGTGACCACCACTTGTCGCAAGTTAGCCTCCTGTACCAAATACTGGAGAGAATGCATACGCACCGAGAGCCATTGAGTTAGTTTCAACTCAAGGAGTGATCGTGCTGCAACATGCAACTCATCTTTGTTGTGGATGTTGACATAATCTTGGGGTTCTCCAGTCAGGTATGCGGCATCTTTACCCATCTTCCTTTCTCCATAATCGCTCAGTCGTTTCAACACCCATGCAGAGGGACTTCCAAAGCTGTTCATAATTTTTTGTCTATTGACAAGCTTCTCTGTCGCAGTCATGAGCTTCTCGATGGGCGATTCACTAACACGGGATAGGAGACTCACGATACTTGGGCACCACCCTCTCCAACTTCTGACCCAGAATTTCCTCTCGGTGACGATTCCGTGATCGCCTAGCCTTGGCTATCTGACTCCAAAGTCGAAATATGCGTTTTTGCATTCTCGAAATGCAATAAAATGCTTGCGGATTCATACCCGGAGCGATTCTATAAATCTCATCAATGCCCTGAAGATTAGCGAATCCGACAAGGCCCGGTATAGCTGTTACATGTCAGTACGCATCCATGGATAACACACAAGGTTAGAGAGGAGCGAAGTACTAATGTCTGAATCAGAAACGCGAGCAGCTTCAACATCGACGAAATCTAATCGCTTTTGTCAACTTTATCTCTCCTTTTTTTTTTTTTTTTGGCTGTGAGAATAGCGAGGTTCATACCATCGTTCTGACGCCAACTTCGCATTCGCTGTTGTAGGGCACCCAGTGCACCAACTGCTGGTGTCAAAACTGCCTCCACCGCATTCCATGGGCCTTGGCTATGGAGCTGAGCAATTCTTTCAGGCAATCTTGGGAAAGTCATTTTTGAATGGTAACTTGATGCTAACGTGTGTTTTTTGGTGCTCTCAATGTCAGTTGATCTAGCGACCGAATCGATTGAATCACACGTTTACGGAGTACATACGGCTCTTTTATGTTCACAGCCAGCGTCACCGCTCCTATTCAATACTGAAGTCGAACCGACGAAACAAAACAAAATCCGGTCCACCTACATTACAGATTGAGGCTCTCGCACCTTGGCGAAAGCCCTATCACACATTGCATGATCTCGTATAGGTTGCACAGCCATGTTTCGATGCATGGAAGAGGTTGTCGCAGCCCGACCAAAATCGTTCCCCTCACTTTCTAGGAGAGGGGCACCCCGAATAGGAACTGATATCACCCTACCTTGTCTCACAGCACTAACCTGGTGTACTCCGTACATTCAAGGTACTTGTGTGTATAGCCAGGATGCAGCTGCAAAGCTGGGTTCATTAGTCGCAAGGTGACAAGCCCACCAGACTATTCCCAGAATGATCGCCGAGACGACAAATTGTCGTCTCGGCGATCATTCTGGGAATAGTGGGCTTCAGCGAACATGCACGTCTGCCGCTGCAGGAGCTGTGACTGGTTAATCCGGCCGCGGTGCAGTCAACCATTTGGACGACATGTCTGGCTTTGGTGATGAAATCCATATCTATTTGCCCAACTTTTGTGATTAAACGTGCATTCTTGCTTTGCAAGATTAATTAAGTGTATAAATGCCAATTGGCTTCTCTCAGACTACTAGAAAGTGACGTCTATTTTTTTACTATGTCCAATGCCCTTAGTCCTGTATTTCTCTACTTCATACTCCGTACGTTCATGTTGGAGCAGAGGTGCACCAGCTCCAAGCTAGAAGCCCTATTTACAAAAGTCAGTTAAGTGGTATACAAGTAGCTGATCTACTCTGCGGGTTCTTCAACTTACACATGAGTTGTGATTAAATCCTATTCATTTTGTCGCCTTTGGTGGCTTAGGGCATTCGATAGTGATAGGTTTTTGCTCATCTTGCTGCTGGGAAAGGGGCATGATGTTCAGCTACCAATTGTTAGCTCTGAAGTATAGCGAGTAAGGGGTTCGTGGTGTGATACCATGGTTGAGGATTGCATGATGATGGATTGGTGATGGATAAATTGCAGGTAATAAATAGAAAAAATTGAAGATTATTGTGTAATTGAAGGGATGAAGATGAGTTGATGAGGAAGAATGATGATGCTGATTGGGAGAGAAATCGGGGGAAAGGTCCTCCTTTTATCGCCAGCGCTGGACGAAGCAGTGGCATCAAAAGGAAGCAATTCCTTTGCAGCTGTTGAGCCAAATGTGGATCTGGACAAGGGTTGAATGCAAATTTAGATACACCAAGTGATGGAGCTTGGTAGTCCATGGTCAGCCCAAGATGGTTCCTGGGCCTGTGGCTTGAGATGACTACTGCAGGTCCAAGTTAGTTGC
The DNA here is from genome assembly GCA_011799845.1 of Hypomyces rosellus. Taxonomy (NCBI): domain Eukaryota; kingdom Fungi; phylum Ascomycota; class Sordariomycetes; order Hypocreales; family Hypocreaceae; genus Hypomyces; species Hypomyces rosellus. The sequence goes on along the minus strand of WWCI01000002.1, from coordinate 4,994,449 downwards.
GACAGCTTCGTCCACTAGAATCACCGGTTCACGCAGGAAAAAACGACACCGGAAAGGCTATATTGGGAAAGAATGGCATTCATGGATGCCAGGGCGAGCCAGACCGCATATTGTGACAGGGGTGAGAGGGCAGAGGGGGAATTAGAGGGACATTTGACTCGTTGATCTTGGATGGGATGGGATGTCACTGGGAAGGATTTTGGATGTGATGGGAATGGGGTGTGTTTGGTAGTGGGGGAATTGTTTGCCGAGTCGGTCTTGGACGGCCTGAGGGATGGCGGACAGCATTCAACATGTAAACTACAACATTTTGTGTATATTATAATATAGATTGAGGCTGTAGACGCTAGTATTGAGAGCCATGGAGAGATTAACTAGTGAACTAATTAACCTCCTCGCACTTGGTCGGAGTCAAGACCTTGGAAAGAGTATGGAACCAGATCAGTTAGTGGAGCCCAAGACCGACTAAACGTGAATATGAGGCCCAAAAAGTTGGCCAAGTGAAAGCCCCCCCTTGTTTGGAGCTACCTCCTTTGCCTCTAGCTACCTAGTAGTCTCGATTCGTGGCGTGGGTGATGAGTTTCCTTCATTAATGGGGCTAGCCATGGAGTATGCTCTAGAAAATCCCATACAATTGAGAGATGTAGTGGAGGTTGAGATACCAAGTGCCGAGCGATGGGCACCCCCAACGGCGTGGGTAGTGGTAGGGTTGGTCCCTGGGCCTCGTCCAACAACAGTTATCCATGCGCATCTGCCAAAGCTCCCGGTTCATACAAACCTCCGTCCATAATCTTCGATTCCACATTGCATGGGCTGGCTGACTTGGTGACACAGACACTTGGGAGCTGATCGACCTTGTTTGCCCCTTGTCTCACATCAATTCACAGAATCAGTCCCCATGACCCCGGCACAATCTCACAAGGAAGGGGGAAAATAACGATTAGACGGGAGGCTTTTTTCCCGGATCATTTCTCACATGCCCGAACTCCCTGTTGCTGATCTCTGGTGAACTCCACGTGCCTTGGTACGCTTACCTGAAGGGTGTGCTACCTTGTATTCTGAGTATGGTGCACTCGGTATGAACTCCCCCGGGGGGCGGAGGCTTAGAGTCACCGAGTCTTAGACAGACTTTGTTACATACTCTGTAGTAGCCCTGGAGAACTGGTTCGAGCTTGGGAAGGCTCCGCAATTCGGAAGCGAAGCCGCCCGGAGAAACGACTCTGGCATCAAGTAGTAATAAGCACCCCTCTCTTTTGACAAACACCTTACCCTTGTGATACATATAAAAGTATGTCTCGGTCTGTGTAAGACAATGGCCCGAAAGAAACTCCAAAAATCTCGGTCTGTGTAAGACACTGGCCCGATAGAAACTCCAAAATTATTGGACCTGGCACGGAAGGCGTTGGAATGTGTTGGACGAGATATGAGAGGCACCTAGCCGAAAAGGATCACCGCCAGGGGTTCCTCAAATTGAGCTATGAGCAAACTGTCAATATTCTGGCAAGAAGCCGCGTCACGACAGCATGTGACCCTAAACTCGTTTCTTCTGAAACAAAACCCGTGCCTTTGTTTTGGCGATTACGAGCTATGCGATGATGGGTACGGAGTAGATACTGGGTAGCCCCCCAGTAATGGCGTGATACGCATGGGCCTCTTGGCGACCGAACCTTTCATGGTGAAGGATATCGCAATGGAAAGTTATACTGGCATAATTTTGTAGTAAAAAAAGTACAAGTCAAAATGAAAAGAGAAAAGGCACGTCCAGCGGACCAAGGGGTCAGTAATGTTGGTTGGAGAAGACTGAGATCCAAAGGGCGCCACAGTATTCAGGTGGGCGATGGAAATTCTCCGATTCATCAGTTGTTAATGCAGTCCCGCTTTGGACAAGAGACTCCGGCACATTGTTGTTCCCTCTTGGGAAATACTTTGCATGGATGGATTAGTATTTTATCGAGATATATGGAGTGGCCAGGGATACTCGTATGTGCAGGACCCTACCTCTCTCTCTGTCCAGCACCCAGCAGCATCCATCACCCATCACCCATCTCTCAACTCCCAAACCCCACCACGGGGTGCGTTAGATCTTACTTGGAACCGGAGCCCGCCCAGTGGCTTGCCTACTCGGCGACGGGTCCTCATTACATATTACCCTTAGCATCATCATTATGGGACTTGAGTTGATAGGATATGGATGTCGAGTTATCTATTGGTGCAATGAGGCTAGGTCCCCCCCAAGCACAATTTACATCAGTGGTCACAGCTTATACTTTTGCATTAAACGGTTCTAATGTTGTGCCAGATCGTTGAGATTTGTGTAAAACAGGCGTCAAAACGGTCGACATTATTAGGGCTGAATAAAAAAAAACAAAAAAAAACAAAAAAAAACAATGCCTGCTCGTACAAAGCATTTTACCACCAATAAGCCTTGATGTTGGACTTGGAAGGAGAAACACTGTGTCAGCAAATAAAACACCAAAAAGCCATCATCAACAGCTGAGACACATTGAGAATCAGATGATGAAGATTCCGATAAAAGAGAGACAAATGACAAAAGAAAACAAAAACGGCCCCCAAAACGCATGGCATAATACATATCATTTTACTCTAGAACAAACTAAGAATGACAGACGACTCGGGCAGACGAGAGTAGCAACGCGCAACACGGGTAAACCTTGTAGCGCAAGCTGGTTACAACAGCCATCCATGGATGAATCCATTATGTCGGTGACAGGGCACGCCTTGCCAGAGCTGAGAGAATGGCCATCTTTCTCAACATCATGTCTCGGAAAATAAAAATAAAAAGTAAATGAGACAAAAACATTGTCAGAATGAGCATGAGACAGCTGACATTTTGGAAACTAGACAGTGCATGCGTTCGGTGCCGGACACCGAAGGAGGGGTCAGAACTCCGACCCCGACATACCAGATAGTACTCCGTAGATGCTGACAGTTCTTGTGCACGGAGTTGCATAACGGTGCCAAGTCTAGGTAAGGAGAATAAGGTGGTTGTGTTTATCTTGACACGACAGTAAATGAGAAGTGACGGGACTAGCTCACCGACAACAATGCTCACAGGATCATGTGCTGAGTCTGCCTCTCCGAGAATGTTGAGACTCCAAGACTGAGACGTGTCTGGGGCAAAAGAAGGCAAGGTCTTGCCTTGCAAGGTGCCGGGAGACACACATCGATGGGTTGCGCACCATCCATCCCTTACGGCCGGCAACAATGGCCCGAGAACGCTTCACGATGCTTCGCTGGCGGATGGCTCCTCCTTTCAATCCGATTGTTCCGCATTTGTCTTGACCTTAATCGCTTCAAAGCGAGTGTTTATTCATCATCTCTCGCATAATCGTTTGCTTGAGCATCGCTTCAGTGTGTTGTTATTCATTCCAGTTGATGCCGACCCCGTTTCTGCCTTGAGCTCCCTAGTACTACTAGGCAGGCAGTCTGCCTTACCAGCTTCATCAGCACCACTTCTGGTACCATGGCAACAATGTACCTTGCAATACAGATTTGGCGCACACTCAACTCAGAGACACCTCCGTGGAAGCCTTAGGCATAACCCCCCCGGGGATGGGAAGGTACGAGTGTCTCTCATCACCAACCTCCAGAATTGAGTCGAGTTCTGGCCAAACCCAGCTGGATATTGGCATCAAGGCGGCCCGGTCTTCCAGGTTGTCTTGCAATGACGGAAACAGTGGCCGACAAAAGGGTGTTCCTCTTTGGTCGATAGCCTGAAAGTCTAATTGTATCCCCCTGGGCAACCGCCTTTCCTCCTTTCGTCCCCCCTCAGTCGAAGCTGGACACCACTGAGGGGTCATCTTTGCTCACGGATGCATCAATTACTTCATAGTAAGTTCACATATTACATTAATGGCTTCTTCTAATCTTGAGATGAACAAACTATAACCTTCCGGGCGCCGACGCTTCCAAATACCATCTAAGCCCCCCCCCCCCCCCCCCCCAATGACTCATTATTTCCGACACTCTTTCTCTACCCGCGTTAGGAACGAGTAATGCATTGGCCCAGCAGCGCAGCCAGGCCGATTGTCACCATGACAAATGTATCGAACTTAAAAATCGGATGGAAGAGCAGACAGCAGAGCACGACTATCAAGCCGTACAGCATGACGATGGCTGTTGACGAAGAGATGATTTTCAACGAGTAAACCATCACCGGCACGCAGACGAGAAGCAAGGTCGCGAGTAGCACGATACATAACTTGATCATCCCTATGGACACCTCAAAGTATGAAGTATAGCTCAGCCCGCCGTCCTTGACATCATCGGCCTGAGACCAGCCCTGGATACGAGTCAGCTTGTGACAATTAATGAACATGGAGATCACCTACCAGGAAGAATCGCACCTTGTCAGACTCCATAAGTCCCCTTGCCAAAACGTCAAAGTTATCCATTCCGTGGTAATTGGCCCAATCTTGGGCTTCTTCCGACAAGAAACTTGCCTCGTCCCCAAGCTTCTGCTTCGCCACCTGGCGACATGTCTTTAAAATCCATTCTTTGGGGACTGCAAAGGTGTTGATTTGCTGTCTTTGACACAAGAATTTCTCTGCCAAAGGGCGTCAGCATTATGCTAAGCTTGGGTGGACTTGCGGAGAATGCTCACGGAAGCTGGACATCTCCTTTTCGAGTTTCATGGCCAATTTTGCTGCCGACCGATAATCTCGATTTTTCTTGGCCTTTCGCAATTGATCCCAGATCTTGTCAATCCGCTTTGCTTTCTTGAACAGGACATAACTGGCTTGGGCATGCAGAGCTGGTACGATCCTAAAAAACTCGTCCTCGCTTTGGAAGTTGGCGAAACCAACAAGACCTGGTTCTTCTATCAAATTTTAGACTCATTGTGCAAATCATCGTCGTGATGCTTCACATACCAGCGCCAAAACTTGAACGACGGGCCTCAACGTCAATATTGCCTAACGTCCCAATTAGCATTATGCAACTTTCCAATCGGATGCCCCTGTCCTTACAAGCACTGGGATTATCGCTCATGTTCCCTGTCTGCTCCTGCGCCGCATCGGCTGCTCCCGCTGTAGTCAGACGTGTATTATGAAAGCTCCCTTGACGTCCGACGTGGGGCAAGGCTGCGCTCTCAGGTAACTTTGGGAGACTCATTTTGTGATAGAGGCTTTTGTTTCTCGGTGTTTGTTGCTAATGCTTGTACTCTCTCTACAGTGGCTATACCGACGACCGACATTTTTTTCTTGCGCATTAGACATGGCCTCTTTATGTCCATTGCCATTGTTCATCATCGTCATCGCTCAAATCCCATGGCCATGTCGATCCGACCAACGAGGATGGAACTCCACCTTCCTGCATGGACGTTGTGAGGCTCCCCAACGTCTGCACCAGTTGTATGCTGCTACGTGATTTCATACATATTGCACTGCCTTGCTGGGGGGTGTCGCACAGGTTGTCGCAGTCCAACAAGAGAGCTGCTTTCCTGTCTGCTTCCAAACTGGGTGTGCAGGCAATTTGGACTCATGACCAAATGCGACCATTCATTTATCTTGCTTGCCTCGCTGCCAAAGGATCAGGTACTTTCTGTGTACATTGATGTTCCTGGACATGGCTGTGGCGGTATCGTACTTGAATGGCCAAGCCCACATGCATCCCACTTGACGCAAGCAGCCTATGACAAGATTCGCTTTCTGCCGCGGTGGTGTAACAGTAGAAGACCTCACTGGTTACGATTGCCGCAGAGACGCATACGTTGTGATGATCCAACGACATGATTGCTACTGGAGATGGATGGTGTAGACGCTGGTATATTTTATTGAAGCAACACTCAAACCCTCGCTGCAAGCATGAGCTACACAGAGAAAGGCTTGTTTCATTAACAAATCACACTATATAGTGATACAAAACTGCCGCAATAATTATTTTAGAACCATCATTTGAGCCCTTTCATCTGTTCATAATCCTTTGCACATGACCCAGAACACCACCTTTGATGTATAAACTTGGCACATCAAGTCAGCAATTGATGTATAAGAATGTGCTGTGGAATTGGCTTCGTAGACTTACATTAGACTAGCACACTTTTATTTGGTCTTTGGATCATCGCGAACAATGACAGGCCGCTCAGTGTTGTTGTCGCTGTCCGGCTTCCCCTTGGGGCGGACAACCACTGGTCGCTTATCCTTGTTGAAGGTGGTATGAATGGGTTCGACCTGGAAGTGTTAGTGTTGGAAGTGATGGAAGGGAAAATAGCAACTTCGTACAGTGATGGAGACAGCCATGATGGTAATGATTGAGTGCACGGGTAGACTGGTTTGCAAGAGATTGTCTGGATGTCTTGACTTGCTCTTCAAGGTGGATAGAGATGGCCTTGATGAATGAGAGGGGAAAGGTTCTAGTCAAGATATGGAGAATGTATTGATCATGAAAGAAACTGCTTGTTTGCTAATGACAGAAACACCCAAAGGAGACCAGCTACGGAGTATATATACTACAAAACGCAGGAAAAAGGAAGCAATTCTGGGCCCTGCGATCAACTCCAAAAGCGGTCGGGGCCGACTCTCAACGTGGGTCAAAGCAGTGCTGAAGAAGAGAGATGTCTCGTATTTGGTGCTGGGATATGAGTCGGTGTGGCGTAGTCGCGAGCCAACGTAATCCAGTATCTTCTCTCTGAACTTCTCACTAGTAAAGACTGCCGCACGGGCATTGTTTCGTCGTGATAATTGACAAGTCGAACGCCATTATGGGGGGATATCATGTAAGAGAATGCTAAGACGGAACAGACCCTTCTAAGTGAACGGCATGATGTGAGTCAAAGGCGTGTTTGGGGAAGCAACCTGCTGTTGCCGGAGACGATAGTGTCATGCTAGGCTCCTCGGCGGTGGCTCAAGTTGTAGCAGGGTGGAGTAAATTGTCGATCTTTGGAGTGAAAGATTGATAAGCCCCGAAACCCTGGTCGAGATAGCTTAGGCGGTTTCTCTCTTGACTCGTCTTGTTCCCTCCTCTTGGCCCCTACATCGTTGCTCCGAGGTGGTATTCACTAGTTGAGTGGGTAGATTCCTTGACTCCATCGTGAAGTAGGGGATGGAAGAAAGGGAGCTAAGAAGTGCCGAGCCCCAGGATACCACTGGCGTAGTCAAAGTGGACCGTGTATCGGGCCAACTCTTAACTTTCTTTGTTTGATGAAGACACTCACACGTACCCGTCTGAATGTTGACCTCGTCGAAGTCCGAGTCAAAGCTTCGTTCTCGCCTGGCGGCATGGTTTTACTGAGGAGGGGTAAAAAGAAAAAAGAAAAGAAAGAAAGAAGAGGTCATCCAAACAATGACGGAATCTCCCCCCTCATTCCCCTGATTTCTTAATCTCGCTTACTAGGCAGACGATGGGGGGCATTGTTCTGTGGCGTGCACCTCTTGCACAAGTCCATATGCTAATTATGCGGTCGACCCCGTCACAATCGACAAAATTTCGCGATTGTAGAGAGTTGAGACCATGGCCAAACTAACGGAAAACTTTCCGCACGGCAAGACAAGAATAAACGGCCCAATGTCTAACCGATGCCCTGGCTTTGCTGCACCACCAAGCATGGGGAGAAAAGAGAACAAAGAACCGGTGGGAAAGAGGCGAAGTGACGAATAAGTCCATGGCAAGAGGACCATTCGTCGGCGGGCAGGCATCCATCGCTTGGGTCAGACCCCGCTGGTTTCTCAACAGTCCGATCAACAGCACAACTATTATTGGATTCCTGGTTCAGATACCCATCCGCGTACGGTTCTGTCAGCATAAAGAGGCGCACGGAGCAGATCTCCGAACCTGATCTAGACTCTGCGAACGATGCATTGTCCAATTATTCTCGTACCATGGAACTCTTGGCTTGTGATTCGATGCCGTCGACAGGGGATCGAAGATTGCGCGGCTTGATGATGCACTAATATAGTGAAATATATGCAAATTATTATTCGTTGTTCTTCAGCATTAGCCCCATACACCGCCGGCAAACGAACTGCCAGCCTCAGTGTAGCCCAATCAACCAACATACTGGACCAACAATGGAGACTCTGTCCCTGGATTTGAATCGCAAATCCCACCCAACCAAAGCCCCATCTCACTTATGCCAGTCTCTCAGCCGCATGCTTGCCTTGGCTGCCTTCCACTCTTAGCGCATTTACTAGGCTGGCTCAAGGTTGTCTTGTTCCTCTTTGTATTCCTCTTCCGACATGTGGTACAACTGCGACAGGCCGGTAAACACTCCCCACACTTCTGACGAGAGGACAAGGTGAAGGAGTTCCACCCCCAAGTAGTTCATGGTCAAGGTACCGTTTAACCCCGCTAATAAATTCACCGGATGAATGTCTTCGCAAGACAAACCCGCCCGAAGGCGAAACGTTCGAGCAGCGAGACGCAACGCGGTCGCTTCATAAGGAGCTAGAAGAATTCTTGTCGCTGTGTTGGTAAAAATATGTGTCGCTATCAGAGCAGGGATCTGTGTGAGGAGCGTATCGAAATAAATAGGTAATATGTTCATGCCTGATCTCGAATCAGTGCCGACACTAGGTCGAAGTTCTGCAGACCACAGCCCCTGGGGAGCATCTGCCGAAGATTCCGTTGCTTCAACATCAAAACTGATAAGAGTCGCCCTCATACCGTCGTTTTCCTCGTCGCTTGCATAGTCATCGTCCCTCATCGAGAAAACGCTTGGTCGCCTCACAGTTTCAACGGGCTCAGCCTCACTCGGTTGGCTGTCTGTCGCCGGTAGTGGTGATACGCCATCCTCGACGGCATATGAATCACTGGACGGTTCGTTCATTGACGATGGAGGCGCCGGAGGTATTGCTTTCCCACGGAAAGCAGTGCTCGGGAGGCGCTTGAAGATTTGCGTCCAGATTTGAGGTCGCCAATCTCTCAGCAATCGTTGCGACATGGACCAGACGAGAAATGGGGTCGTGGCGATAAAAACACCACCAAGCCATCGTAATATCGATGAGGTCTCGAAGTCAGCAAGAGGGGGAGGGGTGGTAATTGGTGACGTGCGGCTAAACGGAACAAAGTAGAGGGGCCCCGGTAGCCATTGAGTGCTTGGAATTAACCCAAGTCTCTGCATGGCGATGAATAGCTCCAAGTGAACTCGAACATATGACCAAACCTCGTGAACGCTATATCGTCAGTTGTATTTTCGTCATGGTAGATCTAAGCAACTTACCAGCGTCGAGCTACTGCCTTTTCCCTTTCTCCAAACCACAGATGGGTGACATATGACTCGATATAACTCGTTAGGAAGCTTGCTGGCACTCCAGGGAGGATGTCTCTGCAAAACGAAAAGTCTCGTCTTGCTAGTTGATAGAGCTCCCAGAAAGGGATTCTAGAATACCTCTTGTAGATCTGCGACTGTCAGCAAGAGCAGCCATGTAAAATCGGGCGGCGCCACTCGCCAGAATGCGATCTCTCAGACCGTTGATACCAAATATGCCAACACTCTCGACACAACGTTTTGCCGATGAGGCTAATTTCAGTCCTATGGATTCCTCATGCGCTTCGTGCCGGCGCTGTAAATCAGCTTCCGGTCCAGCGTTTGGGTTTTCCGGTTCTGCTACACCAATCACAAGCATCACCTCATTGTGGGATCTGATTATGTCCCTGTTCATTCTCATGGTGTCGGGGTTAATAGGTCGCCCTCCATGATCATACTGCTGAGATGGCTCCCGAGGATCCTCTTCGCCTTCACCCTGCACCACATCATCGTAGGGACTCCGACCCTGTTCATGTAAGCGTGGAGCAAGACGTGACGAGTGAGAGGTTTGTTCCTACCAAGGCCTGCGCCGTGAGTGGGCCCTGCATACCCATGATGAATGATATTGTTAGGTATGAAGTGATCAAGCATTTTTAAGCCATCCTGATGATGTATTACGGGTAATCCTGCCTTTGAGAAGGCGCATTGAGGACGTGATGAGGATAAAGGGTTCACGTGACACCTGAGACGTTAGGTAATTGGGAAGTGGGTCCACTACCTAGGTACTTAGCTTGCTTCAACTTGCATTCTTATCGATAACCTTGCTTGTCAAAAAAATTCCTACAGACAGCAGAGACGTACGGCGTAGCTTTCACCAGTTCAGTGAACAATTTTCAAGATGGCAACAAAACAGCCTTTGAAGACGACGTTTGACGTTGGTCGTGTCATTCGACCGATTTATACTGGTGGATCCGTTTCAATTGACAATGGAGCTCAAATTCTAGCAACAACCCTCGGCGAGGACGTCGTTTTGACGGATCCGGCCAATGGGAAACATCTGGCCCAGATTGATGGTGTAAGTGAAGTTTTTCAAGGTGAAGACGACTGCTAATTCAGATCAGGATGGAGAGATTATCTCAACATTGACATGTTTGTCTATCAAAGTCTGATTTGAGATTGTAAACTGACCTTCATAGTAACTCCATCGGGGTCACATCTCATCATATGCTCTCGTTCCCTGTCGATGAGAATCTTTAGTCTCAAGCGATCTGAGGATGAAAACTCTGTTGAGGCTTCGCTGGTTCGGACATTGAAGCCGCACACAACTCCTGTTGTTGTTCTGGCGGTTGATCGCACGAGCACTCTTCTGGCTACTGGTGGAACTGATGGCGTAATTAAGGTGTGGGATATCGCGGCCGGCTACGTTACGCACACGTTCCGCGGGCCTTCAGTACTGATTTCAGCTTTGAGATTTTTTGAAGTTGCAGCACGCGCAAACCAATCAGTCAAAGGAAAGAAGGATGCAAAAACTGAAGATTCGGACGATGAAAATGAGGCCGCCACCAACTTTCGACTTGTATCGGGTAGTCAGGATGGCAAGGTTCGAGTTTGGGACCTGCACAAGAGGAGTTGCATCGCCAATTTGGACTCTCACGTTTCCGACGTGCAGGGCATCGACTATTCCCCGACGCAGCATGCTATTGTCACCGCGAGCAGAGACAAGACCATCATTTGGTGGGATGCCAAGTCATGGAAGATTCGAAAAATTGTACCGTGTCTTGAGCTTGTGGAGGCGGTGGGATTTGTCGATGATGGGAATCTGACCTATTCAGCTGGTGCTAATGGATGCCTCCGCATCTGGGATACTGATACTGGCCACGAGCAGACACCAAAGCAGCCCGCAAAGAGCGAGGAAGAAGGCATTGTTTCTGGGATTTACCGACCAGAATTGCCATTCATCTTGCTCGTCCAGGTTGACCACACCTTGGCTCTCTACGAACTTCCAACAAAAGCCGATGCCGCCTCTCTCTCCTCCCCCGAACCATTCCGCCGAATCTCTGGAACCCACGATGAGATTATCGACTTGGGTTATTTGCTACCTGACCACTCACTACTTGCATTGGCTACCAACTCAGAAGACGTGCGACTAGTATCCGTAGCTGATTCCAAGGCCGGTGGCCAGTCTACCTGGAAGGCATCCCAAACACCATATTTCGGTCAAGATGTAGCCCTTCTTCGGGGACACGAGGATATCGTTATTGCGCTGGATATTGACTGGTCCGGGCACTGGGTCGCTACTGGTGCAAAGGATAACACAGCGCGAGTTTGGAGAGTTGATCCAGCCAACAACTCATACGTATGCTGGGCCATCTTTTCCGGTCACGCAGAATCCTTGGGTGCAGTGGCTCTATCAAAAACAGTTCCTCCTGAGGGGTCAGCCGCGCGAACCGACCCTCTTAGCCATCCTCCTCCCTTCCTCTTGACTGGATCCCAAGATCAGACGGTCAAGAGGTGGGAAATTCCTCGGACGCCGCAACAAGCTCAAAAGACGGGCTCACGAGCAGTCTTTACTAGAAAGGCCCACGACAAGGATATTAACGCCCTTAGCGTCCACCATGCAGGTCAGCTTTTTGCATCGGCTTCGCAGGACAAGACTGTCAAAATCTGGTCCGTCGAGGAGGGTGAGGTCCAGGGTATTCTTCGTGGCCACAAGCGAGGTGTCTGGACCGTTCAGTTTTCCCCTGCTAATATGCCCGCTTTGCAAGGCGAGGATGGGCCGGTCACTGGCAAAGGCGTTATTCTCACGGGCAGTGGTGACAAGAGCATCAAGTTGTGGAACCTCTCAGACTACACTTGCATTCGAACATTTGAAGGCCACTCAAACAGTGTGCTCAAGGTAGCTTGGCTTAAAATGACAGCACAGGAGCAGTCCAAGGCACCAGTTCTATTCGCAAGTGCCGGTGGTGATGGCCTCGTCAAAGTTTGGAATGCCAACTCTGGAGAGACCGAGTCCACGCTGGATAACCACGAAGACCGTGTATGGGCTTTGGCCGTGCATCCAAAGACGAATGCCATTGTCTCCGGCAGTGGTGATTCGACAGTCACTTTCTGGAAAGACACTACGTCAGAGACCCAGGCAGCTGCATCACACGCTGTTCTGGAAATGATCCAGCAGGAGCAGGAGCTTGAGAACCACATTCATGCCGGTTCATACAGGGAGGCCATTACCTTGGCTCTTCAGCTGAACCACCCTGGGCGACTACTTGGCCTATTCACTTCGGTCGTGACAACGAGCAAACCCGAGGCTGGAAGCTTTTGCGGCATCAGGGCAGTGGATGAAGTGCTTGCCACCCTTTCAGATGATCAGATCTATCTCCTCCTGCTCAGATTGCGGGACTGGAACACAAACGCACGCACAGCTCCCGTAGCGCAGAGGATATTGTGGACCCTGGTCAAGAGCTACCCTGCGTCTAAATTCTCTAATCTTTCTGTCAAGGGAGCCAGGGGCGAAAAGAGTCTCAAAGATGTTTTGCACGGATTAAGAGTGTACACTGAAAGGCACTACAAGCGCATGGAAGAGTTGGTGGATGAAAGTTATCTGGTGGAATATACCCTTCAGGAGATGGACAGTCTGGCGCCTGCAATGGAGGACACGGTTATGGCTGGTTAATAATATGACGAAAAGTAGATTTAGGAGCGTTACACATTATGCATAGAATTTAAACATGATTTGCAAGAGAAGAGTTCCAAGTTGGCATTTTAGGTTGCAAGTCGGCTTGGGTGGTGCCCAAGTTGCGCAGTGCCGGCTAGACTGAGTGAGACCCACTAAGGTAGTACTTTTCCTTTAGCCTTCCATGTCATCGCAACCAGACGTCAACCTTTAATCCCACCTATTACCTACGACTCTGTGATTTTCAAAGCAACTCGACCAAGACCAAGCATGTCCAAACGCCAAGCTTCAGAGGCCCTCGGGGAGCTGGGCGTCCCGTCGCCAGTATCTAAGAGATCCCGAACAGAGGAACTAGAAACACCGAGAGACAGCCCGGACGCGACAAGTAAACCCGGCGAGGCGAATGGGCGAGTGGAGGAAGAGGGCGAGGATGAGGATGAGGATGAGGACCTGGACGACACCCCCATTGCGGCGCCTACTCGCCAGTCTGGACCCGCGGACGGATACGACGATCTCTATCTGGATACCATTGATCGCAATGTGCTCGACTTCGACTTTGAGAAGCTCTGCTCCGTGTCGCTCTCCAACATCAACGTCTACGCATGCCTCGTCTGCGGGCGGTACTATCAGGGCCGCGGCGTAAAGTCCCACGCCTACTTCCACTCCATGGACGAGGACCACCACGTCTTCATCAACCTCGAGACGCAAAAGGTCTACGTGCTGCCCGACGGCTACGAGGTCAAGAGCAAGTCGCTCGACGACATCAAGTACGTCTCCGACCCGCGGTACAGCAAGAGGGAGGTGGTGGACCTGGACCGCAGGGCGGGGGGCGCGCGCACGAGCTGGACGCTGGACGGGAAGCAGTACGCGCCGGGGTTCGTGGGCATGAACAACATCAAGGAGAACGACTACCTGAACGTGGTGGTGCAGGCGCTCTCGCACGTGCAGCCGCTGAGGAACTACCTGCTACTAGAAGACTTTTCGAAAAAGTCGGAGCTCGTCAAGAGGTGCAGCATCCTGTTCCGCAAGATCTGGAACCCGCGCGCGTTCAAGGCGCACGTCTCGCCCCACGAGCTCCTCCAGGAGATCGCCCTCGAGTCCAACAAGCGCTTCACCCTCACGAACCAGTCCGACCCTGTCGAGTTCCTCTCCTGGTTCCTCAACAACCTCCACCTCGGCCTCGGCGGCAGCAAGTCCAAGCCCGGCAGCTCCATGATCCAGCGCTTCTTCCAGGGCAGGCTAAAGGTCGAGTCCCAGGCCATCACCCGCCGCGCCGACGCCGGCGACCGTCTGCGCTTCGAGGAGGCCGCCGAGGTGAAGGTCGACATCGTGCGGTTCTTGCTCCTGACGCTCGATCTGCCCTCGGCGCCGCTATTTCAGGACGAGCTGGAGAAGAACATCATTCCGCAGGTTCCCCTGAGCACTATTCTTAGCAAATACGACGGCCAGCGCGCGCAGGAGCATCACGCACAGAGAAAACGTTATCGCCTGCTACACCCCCTACCCCCTTATCTCATTTTCCATGTCAAGCGCTTCTCCCAGAACAAGTTCGTCTCGGAACGAAACCCGACCATTGTCACCTTTGACGAGAGGAATCTCGACATCGCCCCCTACGTCGAGCCCAACCCCGCAGAGTGGCCACACGGGGAGCCCATCTGGTACGACCTCGTCGCCAACGTGGTGCACGAGGCCGTCCGGTCAAAGGAGGACGTGGCAGATAGCGGTGAGGAGAAGAAGACGTGGAAGGTCCAGATCAAGGATAAGGCGACGGGCGAATGGGTCGTCTCCCAGGACTTGTTTGTCGACAAGGTGCAGAGCGAACTGCTCTATCTAGGAGAGGCATATCTACAAATCTGGGAACGGAGGAGAGAGCCAAAAGGCAAGGGGAAAGGAAAGGCGTAATACTACTACATAATATAGTACAGACAAAACTCAATATAATCACGCATATCCCCCCAAGAAGGGATCTCAAAATAGTAACACTCGAGGCTCCAAAAAAAAGAAAAAAGGAGAGCCCCAAGCATCTTCATTTCTTCTTTATCTTCATGAACACAAGCGCCTCCTGGCTCACTGTGCTGATCATAGCTATAGTACATTCCACATAACCCGATCGCTAACTACCATTTCCAGGTAGACTTTAAAACATTCCACCTCCCGGCATGCCCCCTCCCATCCAAGCAATGACTGCTAATAAAAAAGCAGAAGAAAAAACAATGACTGAGAGATAAATTTCAAAAAGAAAAGACAAAACAAAAAATCAATTCGGGTTTGCGACATAACCAAGCGCTGTGCCCGGTAGTGTACAATTAGAGTAGCCGACAAAAGGATACAGCACATGGGCGGTGGCCAGGTTGTTTTTTACTCCCCCTGCTTAGGGGTAGTAGACGCTCGTTTGTCGGTGGTGCTACTGTGGTGCTGGTGAGCCTTTTCTCGACGTTGTTCGTCAATGGCCGTCCGTTGCTGGATGCTCGAGTCGTGGCTCTTGAATTCGACGCGAGTGCTACCAGGGAAGTTGAGAAGATGCTTCATGATTTCGCTGTGATGATCGGTTAGTTTGTTCTGTAGTTGAAAGGGGAGGGGGGTGAGTTGTGCCTACCGAATCTTAAGCACGCGGCCGCCGTCCGTTCGAGTCCAAATGCTTAAAATGTCCTCGCCATTACGCATGCTCAGGACGGCGCCGCAAACATCCTCACCCGCATCCCCAAACTGGTCGCCAATGAGGGACAAGAGTAGGTCCTCCCAGAAGCGATCCGCCACGCCCTTCTTCAAACGGACAACCCACTTTCCGCCCTTTCTGTTCACTTCGTCCTCCCATATTGGTCGAATGTCCTTCTTGAAAAGGTGGTAGTCGGAAACGACTGGCAGGGCGGACGGCCGTTTCAGGTGGGAGTATATTTCCCAGAATTCCTCTGCTGTCCGCACTGTGGCGATTCCGTGTAAGGTATTTTCGTACTCGATGAATCCATGCGCCTTGGAAATGGGCGGCCGGTACCAGAAGGACCATGCATCTTTCAGTACGTGTACCTGCGGTGACGTCGCTGGCCCCGACACATTGGTCTCGGAGATGGCAGCCATGCTGGGCGGCTTGGCCACCAGCTTGGCTCCATCCTTAACCACGCCTTGCTTAGAGATGGCCGTGCCCATTGCAACATCGAAAGGGTTCCCGCCAGACTTTGGTGTTTTGGCAGAGCCAAAGGATGCAAATGCCCCCGATCCCAACCCGAATGCGCTAGAGGCGCCGCCTGTGGGAGATACCAAGCCGCTCCCCGGCGTAGCAGTAAAAGTGTTCGCTTTTCCATGCGACGAGGTGTCGCCACTTAGGCGTTTCGACGACGCATTGCGTGAGATTGGATCACCTGTCGAGGTGCCGTTGGTGCCATTGACGGATGTTGAAAGTGAAAGCTTGTTGGTGCTATAATACGATGGCGTGTCAGTCCCCCCCCCCCACGTTGGAAAAGCAGCATATTAAAAAAAAACACAAAAAAAAACATACTTTGTTCGTCGAGTCCATAGATTATCCATTAAGCCTACTCGTTGATCCTCTATTACGACTGCAGTTGATGCCAGGAAGGACACCTCGTCTTGGCGTGCCGAGGGTCAGGACAAGGACAGGGGCGTTGGAGGGTTGGTGGGCGGCGTTGGAGAGGGCAGATGACGATGTTTCTGTTTCTGTTGGAGCGCTCGAGTGTTGTTTTTCGAATGCGGACCGACGACGACTTGCGACGAGAGAGAGGGAGGGAGGGGGCTTGTGGTGATCGGACAGATAAGCGACGGAGGGGTTTCGGTGAGAGTCGTGTGTAAAAGTGGAAAGTAAGAGCTGTTTGATGGTTGGAGGAATAGGTATACGATGTCGCGGGCGTGTGTGAGATGTTAAACGGGCTTGATTGTTGTTGTTGCTGTTGTTGAGTCGAGGGCGAAGCTGGTAGGTAGGTAGGTAGGTTGTGGTGGTGGTGGTGGTTGTGGTGGTAATGGCAGTAGTAAAGAAAGATTTGGGGTTCAGTGTGGTGAAAGAAATTCTGCGTGACATGGATTGACGTTTGTGAAATTGACTGGGTACAAGTCCAGTTTCCATGCCTGGCCAGGCAGGCGGGTAAGGGTTGGCATTAGTGGCTGTCAGTAATAACCCTTCTAGACTTTTAATGGTCATTGGACGCTGTTGTCTTGGTCTGGGCACAAATACAAATAATGGATACTTCCTTGTTACAAAGAAAGGGCTTTGGATCCATCTTGGAAAAGTCACTCAGTCCACTTTTGGGCTCTGCGCTCACTGAACCAACACCAGGTGGTACAAGTACATGCATGCATGCATTGAATTATTCGGGTGATAATTGTGTTACCGCTTTCTCTCAAGGAGCCTCAAGTCGACCAACTCCGCCTGATTGGCCTCAATTGAGATGCGATGTCTTGCAATGGAGTACTTGTCTTGTTGATGTTGCAAAAAAAGGAAAAAGGAAAAAGAAAAATATGATATACTTCCTAGTAGCTACTACTACTAGTATTCTTAAATCATAGCAATTTCTTACTTGTATAAAATTTTATTTAAGGCGCCTACGTAGTAGGGAGTACTAGGTTATTAGTTGCCGTCATCAAATGGCTAAGACAAAACAAAAGAGTCAACAAATCAACACTGCTACTAGCAACTCGACTACATCTTCATTTTATGTAGCATCAACTCACCTTCATGATTTACTAATTGCCACGTAGCCAAAGCAGCCTGCGCCAGGAAGCTTCACGAAAACTCTGAAAAGGTCGGAGATGGATCAGTTCAAACTTGTAATAAGCGTTGAATATATACAGAAGAACATGTACATAAATCTATATACAAAGTCAAGCATTGTCCCATATTCATCCTTCATCACCCCATCATCCCACAGTGCGTTTCTGCGTTGGCTTCTTAACCAGAGAATAAGAATTTCCAGGTGACACCGCGTGGAGGTGCAGAATCCGACTTCAGTCACCCGACCCCGAAGGGCCCCTTCCGCACCAACTTCAAAGCCGTTGGCAGGCATTCAAGCTCCAAAGAACTTGGGGACAACCTCCCGATTTTACTCGTTTGTCGTCGTCACCGATGTCAAGACATCAGCGGTACTGAAGACAGCTATGCCATCAACAGCCTTCGCGTGGCCCGAAAGCCAGCTGGACTCAAGGTCTGAGGACCTCGGAATCGACGAGGGAAGGTTCGTCGGATGCTCTTTAGTAAGCTTTCGCTTGCTTCAGAGGCATTGCAGAATCATTTCTGACCTGACTTGAAGATCTCCCAGACACGCTATGCTAACGGCCGGGTGATCCTAGTATTGACAATCAAGGCATGGTGACAAGAAGCCATTGGCCTGAATTTTCCTGGTGCTAAGACACCAAGCGCTCAATCATGCATCATTCATTCTAACTCCAAGGAGCCAGCATCACAGGTCGTTAAGCCTCAATCCATCTTGTAGAGTGACGGAATAGCATGATGATAGAATATTTATTAATTCGTTGCCATCTGAATCTGCAAGCCGGTTAGCATTGTGAACGTGTTTGTGCTCTCGTCAAGAATGGTGAGGGTTTGTATTAGGGAGGCGTAGGGCATTCCATCTCGTCCGAGAATGCCACTCAATGGTTTTCTGATTCAATTGATCAGGGAGAGTAGACATGTTGAGTTCTAGTGAACAGTAAGTATGATGAGGCACTTGCAGAGGTAGTTGATTTGATAATGAGGTTTGGTTGGAGAAGTATGATATGCAGAAGAGGTGTGGAGTTGAGCGTATGTAAGAATGAGAGATGGGGGAAGAAGGACGAGAAAAGGGAAGTGAGAAAAGAGGAAATAAACAGTCCCAGGTTTAGGCAACCACTCTTGCAAGGCCAGAAGGTACACCAACTTTTACGTCGAGTACAGTGAGATACGTACCCAGCAGGTGTAGGAATGGAAGTCACGGCCATGTGAAGTGATTTCGTCACTTGCTCAAGTTCAAGTGGATACTATCACCTTCCATTGTGAGTCTTTCTTTTTAGTTCCGCACCCTTCCATTTCCCTCTCCCTCTCCTCTCCTCTCCCCTCTCCCCTCTTCAGCATCACATCAACAACGAATCTTCCTCATTATAACGCTACAAAATGAACCCCATTCCATCTAAGCCGTTGCTGTCCAGCCTAACCTTTCTTCTTCTTTCTCCCCCAAGATGAACAACAAGGCGTAGGTCTCGTCACTTCCAACAAGACAGCTAGCTCCTAGAGAGTTCCAGACCTAATCAACAGGTAGATAAGCCAATGGATCTAAGAGACCAGTACCGACCATGATCCATCTGCAGAAAACGGGGTACAGACCCGCAGCACCCAGTACCAGGCGGTATGTATACCATTTATTCGCCATCTATTTGTCTTGTTTATATCGGTTTATCCATATTCCCTAATTGTTAACTTACACATATTCTAACATGCCATTCTCATAGACACAATGGCACCCTATGAGTATCGGACTGTCTTCAACTCGCCCAGTATTCATTGTCACTAACACTTGACTTTTTTCTCCAAAGTCCGGGATACTACCGTTGTAAGTACCCTTCATCACTCCACATTTGACTTCCATGTAACATGTACTAACATTTACGATTAGAGAAACACCATGAACGCCGCCCGTCCTACCCTTGCTTCCCCCTCCACCCCCACCCCCGCCAAGCCAAAAGTTGGGCCAGAGACTAGAGAGGATAAAAAACACCAGACGGGAGGGGGGGGGCCATCGTTGCCTGGTTTGCGGGAAATGGGACCATAGACCAGAGCAGTGCTGGAGAAGGAGAATGGGCCTGTCAGGGGCAAAGACCTAGGAGAGATATGAGAAATGCATCGATATGATTAGCTCCATGTTTGAGTTCCTTTGCAGTTCAGCGGTCACGAAAATAATATTTATTCTTCATTCTCACAAGCCAAAGGCATTTCAACCGATTGCTTGCTTGCGTCTGCACCCATGTAGTCTTCAAACTCAACACATACCCTAGAGACTAGACATGTAATCACTGTCATGTCTATAGACTAGCACAATTGCTGTAGAGTCCTCGTGTTTCTCTATATTCCTGTCGTTACCCTGAATTACTCTCGTTTCCTGACATTCCTATCATTACTCTAAATTACTCTTGTTACTCCATATTCCTATCATTGCCATGGATTACTACCGTTACCCAAGATTTCTCTTATTACCGTATTTTTCCTCATTTAACATACACCACAGTAAGAAAGATTTATTCTAGTAATACTCTAGATCCCGATAGAGTTTAAACTTATCTTTACTTCTTTCTTCCGAAAAATAATTTAATATACAATCACAAAAATATACATTTTATAAATATCACGATCTTTATACGTCAATGTAAGAACGATAGCACATCTCACACAAACCCATGACTTCCATATTCATTTTACCTTTTTTTCCTTTTTTCTTAAGGGGGGGACATACATCCATATCATGTCTACCAAACCCATAATCTAAGCATAAAAATATTTCCAAAATGAAAATATTGATTAAGTCCACTGAGCGCAGCCTGATTTAATTGTGGGCGTGAAGCCTTTCTCGACCCCCCTCTTTACCTGTTCCAACCAGAACACGTATTCCAAGCATCTTGACACTGGCGACCGACAAAATTTCATTGAGTCTTCATCGTTGTCAATTTCACTCCTTTTATATCACAATGGCCAAAAATGCGTCTATTTTTTCTGTTTCAAATTCACTGGCACCTCGTCGGCGGCTTACAAGACCACTCCTCCGGAACAGCCTGAAGAATAGAGCTAGCCAAAGGCCAATGACCTTGCGGAAGAAATATTTATTTCTCTTGATTAATTTGACATTAGAGTTGTCAAAATAACCAAACGATGCTCCAGGCTCAACTGATCACTCCACGAGGTCGTCCGAGCAATGGCAAAGCGCTTTGGAGTCGAGACTTTGGCTTCAGCATACATGGATCCCTGCTATTACTTGTTCATCCGAATAAGAGAAAGTCTAACCTCATCATTCTTATCAACCGAAATTACGAGCTAACAGAATCCAGCACCGGTTGTCGCCGTCTCCGTCACCGACAACGATAGAAATGATGGAGATACGTACTGCACGGCTGCGAGGTAGAGTAGAACCTGTATTACACCCTTAGGCACACCTCTGGTGATGTTTATAATTTAAGAGATACTGTATCTTCAGATCCGCAGCAAATAAGGGTTATCTCAGGTGGCATTATCCAACACTTGGGCCGCCAAACACGATATTTCCCCGTGGAATGGACTCTGGAAGTAAGCAACCCTACATTCTCAAAGTATATGGCTTGTGTCTATCGTTTCTTCTGCTGTATATTTTATAGGAAGCTTCAGTATTGCTGATATACTTTACGTATGTGTAGATATTGACCACTCGGACACTCTGTCGTTGTTTTATTCGATGTGAATCGGTAGAGATATATACTAGAGTTTGACAAGTGAATCATAACAGATTAGAAAGACGCATTATTACGTGCCATACTAATCTGAAGATAATTCAAAATAGTTATTCGACGAGCTTCTCCGTATTTCAGTAGATCGCCTACGAAATAGATTCTTTGCTTATGTATTCTCTCAAACTCGGGCGACACTGCTAAAGAGTCTCATTTGTGTGTACAATATGATCCACAATTAGGCGGCCATGGTATAACATAGATGACTTTGTAACATGCGATGAAAGCTAGATCAGTATAGCTTTCAATCGCTTTCATTGGTTGTATCCAACTGAACTGATTGGAGGTGCGAGAAGTTTGAGGTTAAAGCGAATGAGTACAATTGTGGGTCATGTACCTAGGTACTCAGTAGATTAGTCAGTTATAACTAATCATATACACGCTACCGGGTTGTGCTAGCGGAAACGGGTATTAGCGAGGTGGAGCTCCTAGCCCGCCTCAAAGCGTATCACTCGAAAAGAATTGATTCCCAGCCACCAACATACATAAAATGAGTTGCATGACCCGATTCACATCGAATAAAACAACGACAGAGTGTCCGAGTGGTTAAGGAGATGGTCTTGAAGTAGAAAGAGCGTTTTACGCACTTTCCAACACTCGATAACCATTACGTTTGCGTGCGCAGGTTCGAATCCTGTCTCTGTCGATTCATTTTTGTTCGTGAAGCCTCCTTTTTCGTTTTCAGTGGAAGGGTGAGTTGCGAATGTTGCCCTCAGTGGGGACTTATCCACAGGTTCAAATCCCGTAGGTACTCTGTGTCCCTCTTTTTGACTGTCGCGAACACACAATGCGCTTCGTGGAAGCCGGAGATGTTCAGATAGTTAAGTGGACCGCAGAGCAACGAGTCTTTGTCTGTGATCGTAGACTCTTTGTGCAATTTCGTGAAATGTTCCTCTTAAGGTCAGTCAACATCACCGAGACCTTGATAGGCCGTTTGTAATTCTTCATCACTATTCTACTCCCAGACGGCGACATACCCCGAGTTTATTCGCCTCTCAAACAATATTACGCTTGCAATTAAGCCTCCTATTGGTTCCTGCTGAACTTCTTACACTACCTAGATCACTCGACTGTGCGTTCTTATAAGCGATTGACTGTACTAATTAGTCGCATATGCTTCAGATGAACCAAAATTTCTCTCAGAATGAATCATCTATATATATCCAAACTCCTAGTTTACTTACACTGAGTATGCACGCTATGCTTCGGGGTCCAAGACGCTCTTTAATGCAGCATGTGGGGTCGTTGGGAAGTACAGGCGAGCCAACCCGCCACTCGGCACTAGATAAGATTTTGGTGGGGCGATAAGCTTATCGGACCCAAATTTTTTTGCGCGACAGAAAGAAGCTTCCTGCCCAGAAAGTTCCAGATACAGCTTCAACTTTACGTCTTCAACAAAAAAACGTAAAAAATGGCTCCAAACAGAACAAAAACGATTAAGAACAAACATGCCGCACCCAAAGGAGGTGCTGGCTCATCTGGAAAAGGCGGCGGCTCATCTGGGAAAGGCGGCGGCAAGCGATCCGACACCGATGGCATCTCAAAGTCGAAGAAGCCAAAGGGTCCCGCGGTTTCGCAGCAGGTAAAGGAAAAGAATCGCGCTGCGCTGCTCAAGAAGCCCAAGAGGAAGGTCTATACCGAGGCTGAGCTCGGCATCCCTACATTGAACATGATTACTCCCGTCGGTGTCATCAAGCCCAAGGGACAGAAGAAGGGCAAGGTTTTCGTCGACGACAAGGTTTGTAACCAATTGCGCCTGGGGCCCAGAATGCTTTTTTCCTTTTTTCTTTTGCTAATCATTGGGACAGGAGAGCATGACCACTATTCTTTCGCTCGTTCAGGCCGAAAAAGAAGGCCACATTGAATCCAAGATGATCAAGGCCCGACAAATGGAGGAGATCCGCGAGGCGAGAAAGGTAGAGGCCGAGAAGAAGGCGGACGAGAGGAAGAACAAGCTAGAGGATACGAAAGATTCTCTGAGGAAAAAGCGCAAGCGCAGGGTGGGCGGCGATGAGGACAATCTCAAAAAAATAGCATTGACCGGGACCAAGGCTTCCAAGTCAAGGAAGAGGGTGGCTTTCGCGTGAGGGATGGGATCGTTTGCTTTGCATTGTTAGGCGCTCGGAGTTGGGACATAATGCAATACTATGGGGATGTTCCGGGTACATTTCAAGCAGTTCAATTGAATGTTCAATTCATGTGTTCTTTTGAAGCCGAGGTATCTATCGCTTCTATACTACAAATGACCGTATGTCCATCTATCAAGTTTATATCCATCTATCTTACAGTCCGCGGCCTTTTATCGCGGAATGTCCATCTTTCGTCGCATAGGGTTATACTCTGTGTTGCGGAAGAATGTGGGACCCTTTGGGTAGGTCAGGGGCGTGATGCTATCCAGGTCGACCTTGTGCGCAAAGTAATTGAAGAAGTTGCAAATCTGTAAGAGTCAGCAGCAGTCCTGAAAGCGCATCGGTTAATCTTACCGGACGAGTATGCCATCGAGTCCCACCCAGCTCAAACCAACACAAGTGGCCTCCCAAGGAGGTTGTGATGAGAATAGTGTTGGGGTTCTGTCGAAACTCTTGATAGGGAATTGCTTCCTTGACGGCAATCTGTATGGCTGTTAGAGGTAGCTTTGACAGACGGACATTGTGCTTCTCATACCGGATCGTCTGTGGCAGAGAGAGCCATAAAGGGTATCTTGATATTCAGAACTGCATCCGTCGAAGAGGCATCACGGTAGTACGCAGTCTCGGTAGGGTATCCCCAGGTTGGGCATCTGTCGACGGTGAGCTTCGTCCAATCCCTTACACATCGTAGCACTTACTGAACCGCTCTGTCAAACTCGAACAGATAGGTAATCTTGTCTATAGAGTCCAGATCCAGGTTGGTAAACTGTTTCAGTTCCTTCCGATGTGTGTCGACCAACTGCTTCATAGACACTACACAAGTTAGTATCATCCAGACAGCTCCGAATACATCACTTACTGCCCATGGCACGCAGGTAAACTTCCTTGCCGATGAAGCTGTTTCCGAGCACCTTGCTGCTAACCTCCAAGTTGAATGGGTTTGAGCAGGCAATGGCTGCCTTGAGAAGGCACTCGGAGCCTTCTTCACCACAGTACTGTGAACGTTAACAGAAGCCAGAATAAAAGACAAGAAAACATACGTTTGTCAAAATGTTGGCGCCCAGGGAAAATCCGAGGCCAAAGAGTGGTCGGTTCGGAAATGTCTTGGTTAGCCATTTCACCGTCTACCCTTTACGTTAGAAGATACAGCGACTCTTCGTGGTGGTCAGAACATACCTGTCGAATGTCCCAAGTGGCTCGAGCATTATACAAGACGCCAGTAGTAATCTTCGACTGAGCACAGCCTCGAGAATTAACGACACAAAGCTCCCAGCGCCTGTCCGCCACCAAAGGCGCGATTGCGTGTCTCAAATAAACCTCATGGGAGCCGCCAGACAGACCATGCAAAACGACGAGCATGGGCTTGCTGTCGTCCGAGCCAATGTTGGCAAACTGCTCCTCCGAGTAGTAGACGGTCCGGTGTGGTAGGGTGTCATCGGCCTCTTTGTTGGGATCCACCACAAAATCGACAGCAAACGTTCCGGCATACTCTTCGTGGTCCGACTCAAAGATCTTGCGACGATAGTGAATCGGAGGTCCATGAGGGTTGGTGGCTGTCCAGAAGGTCTGCAGGTGGCCATTGAACAACAGAGGATTCAGATTGCAAGGCGGCGTCGTCGTCTCGCAAATCTTGAGCAGATCCGTCTCATTCCCATCTTTTTCCTTGATTGTCCGAGGTGTCGGAGCATGGACAAAGTCAATCTTTGCTTTCCCAAACCATTCCATGGTGCTTGTTTGCAATGAGGTTATTCGGATGACTAAGAATAAAATCAGATTAGGCAAGATATTAAAGATAAGGCAGCAGGAGCAGGTGCAAGAGAAATGAGTGTGGTTTATTGCTGGAGATCTTCTATTTACGATTACCAGAGAGGTGCACGAGGCCAAGACTATGATCCAGATAACCTTGGAAATTTAGATTACAAAATCGCAAACCTCGGCAGTGTTGGCAGACATGTCTCTCCTCCGCTTGGCCTTTGGTTAGGTTACAGTGGGTGGTAAACGATGGCTTCTGCGTCATCTAATCTCTCTCCGCGATATGATTCATTACCTAGTAGATAAGGACTACGAATGAAAAATTATGCATTTCCTCTGACAAACAATGCACTTCTGATCCTCAAGCCCGTGGCAAGCGATAGTGTTGAGCGGCATGCAGATTTAGGGTGTGCCGAGGCTTCGAAGCTAACGGATTAAATCACATCCGGCTTCCGAATACGGGAATTGCACAGCTGCACGTGACTTGGTGCATCTGTCATTGTGTGTTCCACGCAATCTCAATCTTTGCGCCTGACCCGTAAAGCATCATCATGCCACAACCCTCTCCAACACTTGAGACTATACGACAGCAGTGGCCATTGTTTTGAGGAATTTGAAAATGTCTGCCGCCTTGAACAGCTAGAGCTGCTGCAGGCATGGCATAGTGCACACGACTGACTCTGCGAGAGCGGTCACAAATCATGGGCTTGGCCTTTTTTCCCCCCGTTGGAGTTTGATCCACCCACCGAGCCAGATTTGATAGCGCCCCGCTCACCTCACGGATATATTCGAAATCCCTTTTTGATGGTTTAGCACGTTCTGGATGGACGGCTTTGATGTCCAAATGGCGCATGTTAGAACGGCAAACCAGGACTGGGCGTAAGACCTACCCACCTCGATCTTTGGGGCCACTCTGCAGGCTGCAGGCTCCCCTCACCAGTCCTGAGAATACCCATGGCCAAATCACTGCTGGTAAATCTTGTGGAGAATACCGTCCTTTCAAGGACGATGCAACAAACCAACATCCTAGCAAGGCACGGCACTTGAAGTCTCTCGACATTGTTTTGGCATATTCTAAACAATCAACAACAACAATCCATTTTGAGCAGCCTTCTCTTACCAACTGCTCCTGGCGCATGGTCGCGTCATTGCAAACGCCTTGCCATTCAACCACGTGTATGGCGCGTGAGGATTTGGCTACTTATCCCCCATCCAGAGGAACTTCACGCGACGGGTCATGGGTGTTGTATTCATCGACCAGTGTTGCATGGGCTGTACATCAACGTGCTGGTGGATTTTACGGTTTGACAGAATGCATTCATTCGCATTCATACTAGGGAGGAATGGTCAAAGGTAGGGTCTCGTAAATATCCGCAAGGATTCGTATATAATGCTTTTGACGATTGGGTCTGCTGGCCTTGGCTGGGACATGCATCGACAAGGTCCATCCAGGCAACCGCCTTGATTTTATTTCCTCGCCTTCCTCCTGAGACTGAAATGCAAGGAGGTGCCTGAGGACTGGAGATACGTCAAGCTCCTGCAAGTGCAAACGCGAGAGTGTGATTTTTGGATAGGATTGGATGGGATTGGACTGGATTGGAGGAGGAGGGGGCTTGCTCGGAACACTCGTCAGGTGAACTCGGCTCGGGCTTTGGTAGCTGTGATGTGCACTGCATCTCACCTCTCTACCAACTCTACCAACCCCCAGCCACAGCGTGAACAGACTGAAAACCTCTTTTTCGAGTCCTGCTTCACGACACGACTGCGCCATTCTCTCTCGGCACCTATTCTTTTTTTTTTTCCCCCTCCAGTCATTTCCGCCCCTGCGAATATTATCGCGAGGTTATCTGTCACGTACCAGCCAGTGGGACTGAACTGACTGAACTGACCTCGAATCCCTGTCCTTCGGCTAAGTCGCGGCTCTTTCTACCACCGCCAACGCTAAAAACTCAAATGAGGTGCGGCTCCCAATGTGGCATACACCAAAGCCTCCGCGTCGCCCTCGACATGCTGCAATGAAAGACGACGGAGGAAGCGATGAAAACAGAGATCGGGCTCGAGCTGGTAGAGGAGTAACATCCTCGGATAGACCAGGATCTCCTCCCCACGGGTCCCGTCACGATTCAGACCATAGAGCCCGGCATCGTCCTTCACGAGAGCCTACCGCGCACGACCGCCATCGCTCACGGGATCGCAGTGGACATCAGGCCAGGCAGGATCCGTCCACATCTTCGCGTCATCCTACGGATCAAGGCGATTTGATTCCTCGATATCGGGACAATAAGGCGCGTCCAGAGCTGGATACTAGATCCTCTCAACGCAGCCGTAGTCGTGGACGCGGGGGCCGTGACTCGCCATCCTCGGCCAAGCGGCACAGGAGTCGAAGCCACTCGCCCAGCTCATCCCATCGAAAACGACACAAGAAACAGCATAGTCCATCTCGTCGTGGTCGGGAGCAAGGGTCCAAGTCTGATTCAAAGAAACGAAGGCGCTCTCCTCATGACTGGCGGTCCTCACTTCGACGCCGTCGTCCATCACGCAAATCGCCAAATCAGTTAGAAGATACTCATCAATCTAGGCAAAGATCATTATCGAGATCACCACCGGGTTCGGAGATTGGGGTGGAACACGCTTCACGCGATTCGCGACATCAACGATTGGAAGCACCTCGTCATACGTCGCGGAGTCGCTCGCCACCATCCAAGGGTAGACACCCGTCTTCCAGTCATCAAGGATTTCCATCCCGTGGAGGTCCCCCAACCGGTCCAGCAGGTGGCCACTCAAAGGACTTTGATCGACGGCCATCTCAACCGAGCCAGGGACCAACATCTCCCAAATCTCATCGGGAGCGGAAACGTGAAGATTTTGCAGAGCCTCCTACCCGGTCAGATATTGACGACGACATGACATCCCGAAGCAGTCACCGAGGGGGATACAATCCCACATATTCGCATCAATCTCACTACGGGCATGATCATCGGGAATATTCCCAATCCCCGCAACATCAAGACTCCTATCATAACTCACCCCAGTACGGGTCAGGTCGTTCAGGATGGGGTGGGCATCAGTATTCATCCCAACAGTGAGTTTAAAGCATTTACCTCATGGCTTATGTATTGACTAACATAAATAGACAATACTCCCAGCACCATCATGGTAGTGGAAACTATAGCTCCTCAAATGGGCCTCCAAGTGGTCCACAGGGGCATTATCACAACTCCTCTCATTCACCACCGTATGCCGCCCCATCTGGTCCCCAAGGCGGTTATAGGGGTAACCGTGGCGGTGGATTTCGTGGAGGTGCTTTTTCAAACCGCGGTGGCTATCGGGGCTCCAACTTCAAGACCGCTTCCCGAAACTCCGGCCAAGCACCACGAGGTAACCACTTTTCACATGACGAGGATACCAATAGGCGGCCAAGTACCTCGAGTGCTCAGCATGAAGCTACAGAGGATATTGAGAACAAAGATGTAGACAACAATTATTTCGACCACCCCGATGATGCTCAGGCAGATGATCCCAACCCAGAAAAGCCCGATGATGATGACGATGATACCCCAAACCCTACAACAAAACCTCCCCCTACGAAGCCTTCTGGGTCTGCTGGCGGAGCCAAATTCAGCTTCGCCTTCAAGCCCTCGTCAAAGCCGGCACCAACAGCGCCAAAACCGGAGATTTCGCAAAAGTTCAATGCCGCTCCTCAACGAAGATTACCAATACAAAACGACAATCGTGATCGTGATCGGGAGCCTCCCCCAAGTGCCCCGACAGAACCGTCATCAGCACGCTCTAGGCGAGAGTTTAGGCAACCTGCCGACGGGCCAAAGATGACTCCACGAACACGAAAGGTGACGAAGATTATGAGGAGGCCGAAGCCTAGACCAGTCCTGCCTGCCGATTTGATTGATTCCGAGTCCGTCTTTTTTAGAAAGCCGGGAAATGAATCAGTCGTAGGCTCAGGTACATACGGCAAGGTTTTCAAAGGACGCAATGTCTATACGGAAGGGCTTGTCGCTCTCAAGCGAATCCGTATGGAGGGAGAACGAGACGGCTTTCCGGTGACGGCGGTTCGAGAAATCAAGCTGCTTCAATCGTTGCGCCACACCAATATTGTCAACCTCCAGGAAGTCATGGTCGAGAAGAATGATTGTTTCATGGTCTTTGAGTACCTCTCTCATGATCTAACTGGTTTGCTCAACCATCCTTCGTTTAGTCTTGATGGTTCGCAGAAGAAGCATATGGCCAAGCAACTTTTTGATGGGCTGAATTACTTGCACGAGCGAAGCGTGCTCCACAGAGATATTAAGGCTGCAAACATTCTAGTTGGTAGCGATGGAGTGCTTAAACTGGCAGATTTTGGTCTCGCTCGTTTCTATGCCAAGAGACACCAACTGGATTACACGAATCGCGTTATTACCATTTGGTACCGGTCACCGGAACTACTCCTAGGCGAAACAAAGTACACCGCTGCGGTTGATGTATGGAGTGCTGCCTGTGTCATGGTGGAGATCTTTACCCGACATGCCATTTTTGCTGGTGACGGAACCGAGCTCAGTCAGCTGGAGAAGATATACAATGTACTCGGAACACCCAATTTACAAGACTGGCCGGGCCTGGTAGACATGGCCTGGTTCGAACTTCTTCGACCTACCGTGAAGCGGAAGAATGTCTTTGCAGAAAAGTATGAGGAGAGGGTGTCGCCGGCAGCCTTTGAGCTCTTGTCATCAATGTTCTCTTACGATCCAGCCAAACGACCGACCGCCGCAATGGTTCTACAGCACCCATACTTTACTACCGAGGAGCCGCTACCCCAGCAGGCAATAGAGTGAGTCCCATAATCCCCATTTCACTTTTCTAATCCATGAATTTGGCTAACTTTAACATTAGACTGGCGGACATTGGTGGTGATTGGCATGAGTTTGAATCCAAGGCGCTCCGCAAAGAAAATGAGCGAAAAGATCGCGAGGCCCGAAGAGCAGCCAAGGAAGGCACCCGCGAAAAAGACAAGAAGCGAGTAACCGAAGTCCATGACCGAGACAGGAATGCGAAGAGAGTTCACGTCGATGAGAAATCGGCAGAAACAGGACTCGGCGATGGAGACATGGCATCCCAGGAATAAAACCCCAGATGACGAAACGATCAAAGATACGACCACCAAAAAAAAGAAAAGAAACAAACGAAACTAGTTGACTTTCCTGAAAACAAAAGTAACTTTGTTTGAACTCGGCGCGAGGCAAAGATGGGTGTTGAAAGGGACATTTTTATACTAACTCTGGCGTTTTTGTGGACGTTGGAAGGGAGGGGGGGCTTCTTCCTTTTTTTACGGCATTTGCATGGCGGGATGAAATACTCTTTGTGTGTGTTGTGCTTGTGTATTTGTATGCTGGGATGGGATGGAGGAGGGTATGCCGGTGGATGGGTGGTTCGAGTTGGAATGAAATGTCTTCCTTGGGGAAGCTAATATCTCATTACTGTCATGAAATGTCTTTTCTAGAAGGCACGGATATCTGCAACGGAGCAATGACAAGTCATATAACATGTACGTAAGGGGTTGGAACAAATAATAATACATTTACCAAAACCATTCGAGTTTGCCAGACCAGTCTTGCTCATAAAGACTTTTCGGTCAATGTTCATAAAATCATTCGTCGTCCATCCACACCCCTAAGCTTGCAAGTTGTTCATAAACATCATCCCACAATTTTTGCGTGGGTATATAGGTATCATCAAATTTTTCAAGTTCCAAAACCTCAAAGGGTCTTCCGGCCATGACAAAACAGGAGCAAAAACGCCGTAAACACCAACAAATACTCATCGGTCGTAACATGGTACATTGTCGATGCCAATTGGCTGTCAACAAACAAATCAAAAGTTTTTTTCAGAAAATGCCTCCCCATTTTAAACGAGTAGATAAGGGGTTTTATGTGGACCACAGCGGGTAACACACCAATTAACTTTGGAGATATGGTCTAGTCCATTCTCTCAAGACCCTTCCCCTTGAGGTCTGTGGATTTAAGCAGCTCGCGGAGACTTCCCTCGGCGAGGCGCTTAGGTTGGCTGGGTGCAGATGATCTCCAAGGTATCCAACCATTGATGATGGAGAGTATGCTGTTACTCGCGTCGGTCCCGACAGGAGTAATAGCCCCTTTGGCCACAGACAGGCCCGCATGTTTTGATAAATGACCTTTTGGCAATTCAATTGGATAAAGATCTTCCAGCGGCTGAGCGGTTCGGATTTCCAATTGACTCGTTGAAGCTTGTGGCAAAGCAGGTTCGCTGACAAGACTGGTGGCCGAGGTACGTGGAGCTGAAGAAACCAAGGAAGGGGCGCTGTGCCTTGCAGCATCAATGAGGGCCAAAGAGGATGCAGACTTCTTTCGGACCACGGGTGATGGTGGCAACACTGGCTGAGGGGATTGGCGTTCGGGTGTGCCCCTTGAGGAACGATTGGGAGTCGAGTTGCCCGATTCCCTTCTGGCGGCCCGGCCGCGTACGTCGTCGGCGAGTTCCGCAGCTGCCACCTTTTTTCCAGAGTTTTCTTCGTCCGATGACCTGCTAGATGACATGATGGTTTCCAGGGTGCCCATGGCTCTGCTGTTACGTCGAGCCATGCGTCTCCTCCTTTGGCTCGAGCCAACACTTCGTTCGTCATCCGACGTGACTGCCTGCAGTGTGGGACCGTGTGCCTCGG
Organism: Hypomyces rosellus; assembly: GCA_011799845.1. Classification (NCBI taxonomy): domain Eukaryota; kingdom Fungi; phylum Ascomycota; class Sordariomycetes; order Hypocreales; family Hypocreaceae; genus Hypomyces; species Hypomyces rosellus. The sequence goes on along the minus strand of WWCI01000002.1, from coordinate 4,962,557 downwards.
TTGGCTGCGAGGTAGATGCTAAAAAGGAAGATCCAGATCCATGAGGAGCATAGTGGACCTCGTACTGGTTACTTAGGGAGTACCTAGATCTAGCACAGATTTCGGCTATGCGGTCCAGGTCTGCATTGATGTCACCAACGACTCCACCACCCCCCTGAGCACCTTGAGCTTCGATGGTAGCCATGAAGCTCTTGAAGCTGAAGGCCTCTATGGGAGGCAGGTGAGCCTCTTCCTCGGTACGGCCATTGACCGGCTTCTTTCCGCGGGCCAACACCATTGTGCTTAGCATACCACTCCCAGCGGATACAACTTTATTGGTAAACGGAAGCCCACGAGATGCCGCGGTAGCGGGTCGACTGCTTTGTGAACCGGCGACGGATACGGCCCCACCGTGAATACCGGGGCCACGAGATGAGGTTGCGGGCCGACTTGGCGGCAACGGAGCGTAATAGCTTCGGACGATGACGGGCTCAGAGTATGTGCTGCTCTGTGCGCCTGTCGACTTGGCGTAGCGGTGACGGCTCGGGTAATGATGATTTAGTTTTCGTAGGGCAGTGATGCGATATTCGACAGTTGAGTCATCGACGGGGATCGGCTTGCCCTCAGCAACAGATGGTACGATGCTGGTGGAGGATGGATTGGGTTGGATGGAGCGAGTAAAAGAAAAGGGAAAGGAATTGCCACGAGCAACGTCGGTGCCAGGACGGGATGGAGACGTGGCGGACGGCAAGTTAGGCTGGCGAGGCGGCGGATGCGGATGCGGATCCGAAGGAGGTGGATGTGGATGTAGATGTGGATGTGGGTGAGGAGGAGGAGGGTCAGAGGTGGACAGAGGTAGAGGCAGAGACATGGCGAATCCTGGAAGCGTATAGGACGGTTTATAAATATGATATATCTGTATGTATGTCTGTCTGTCCGTATGTATGTCTGTATGCTGGAAACGTGTACAGACGTATTGGGGCGTATAGGATGTCGGCGGCAGTCCCCCGGGGTGCCTCTCAGCAAGTCATCGGGAGCAGCGAGTGGACAGACGGAGGAGCTGCACTATGCAAGCGTCGGTACGCTCAGATCATGCTCGCATGAAAGACAGTCGTGTCGTTGTCTGGTAAGATCCCTGGTCTAGGTGAGATGGGGAGCAGAGTTACGTGGTGTGGTTCTTGCTAGTGGCACGACAGGGCCCCAAAAACAGAACCCCCAGGTAGAGACAGAGACAAAAGAAGGGCGAGACGAGACGCAGGAGACGGACGCAGACGCAGGCGCAGAGTGAGAGGATGAGAGGAGAGAGAGAGGGATTGATTGAAACTTTTTTTGGTGGAGCCTCGCGAGGTGCAGGGCTTGGATGGAAATGGAATAATTGAAACTAGATTGCGCCGGGGGGTGATGACAAGGTCCAGCATGTACCAGCTCGTAAACAAGGAGACGTCGGGACTTTGAGGTTTTGGAGTCTAGATGCTTGGTGATGGGGATGGCAGTGGCAGTGGCAGTGGCAGTGGTGGTAGTAGGTAGTGGTGGTAGTGGTGGTGGGTGCGTCGCGGGAGTGGCAGAAGCGAAGCGGAGAAGAAGGGGGGAGGGGAGGGGTGAGTGTGAGGGTGAGGGTGAGGGGGTGGAAACACACAACAGCAGCTCGTTACGCAAAAGACAAGGGCCCGAAACAGAAAGCAAAACAAAAACAAAAAAACATACGATCTGAGTAGTTTCTCCGTACAACACACAGACAGACAGACAGCCACACACACAGTGAGAAGTGACTGAGTGACTGCAGTGCGAGAGTGAGAGAACAAGGCAAGCAGACGGCAGAGTTGGTGGTGGTGTCGATGGAACAAGAACAGGGCGGCGAAGGCTGCGCAAGTGCGGCGGAGGCGGCGGCGGCGGCGGGTCAGAGAGAAGGAAAAGACACACGAGACAGAGGCTTGCAAGGCAGCATCATCTCCATGCAGAGCAGAGGGCCTGCACGAGTGTCGTGGCCGCCGTTCAAAGGCTCCGTCCTGGCCCCTTCAAATCCAAGTTGTTAGTGTTGCAAAAGAGGGAAAAGTCAAGTTACTCCAACCAGAAATCCATGTCTCATCCCTGTGGACGTCTTGCGTGTGCCCCGCTAATTGGCTGATCTCGATAGCGGGGAACCTTTAAAAAGAAAGACCCCGGGCTCACTCACTCTCTATCTCTATCTCTCTATCTCTCTATCTCTCTTTGGGGGTCTCTTTGGGGGTCTCTTTAGTGGGAGAAGCAGTGCTGTAACACCTGGGCCTGTACTTGTACTGAACTTGCTGTTGGTACGGTATGGTACGTAGATACCTTAGTGCTGCGTTGCCGTAACATGCGATTGATACGTGTACAAAATGCAAGATGCACACAACAAATTAAATAAAATCCGGGCCATCATGGACCAATAGCATCAAGCCAATGCTTACCCTATAATCCACTACTAGAAAGCCCGGTAATCTAACCAAAGAATGGACGTAAACATCCAAAACATTGCATCCCCCTCAAAAGCTGCGGCTGATGATTACAGCCGATAAGATTGGTACCACTATCAAGGAAGAAAGAAGAAAGAAAGAAAAAAAGTAATGGTTTCCTTGAATACAATGCGTAATCATCGAGTAACCGTGCATCACAAGCAGCATTGATGCTAAACGAAATGCATTGAGTTGTCTCTTACGCACTTTACGCTCTCACACACTCAGCAGCAGCAGCAGCAGCAGCAGCAAGTCCGTTTGGATTGACACCCCCACGTCATTGGCCAACCAATCTCAATAGCTCGGCTTCAACTGAGACACGATGCAGCGGGGCAACTTTTGAGAAAACTACGCGCGTAATACAACGGAGAGTACTCCGTAAATGTGTGTGTGTGTGTGTGACCAAAGAGTGTGACTGTGTGTGTGTATGTATGTGTGTATGGAGCTACTCTCTGGCTGCATCTTTGCAGTTACCCGAGGCTTCGATGGACGACTTGTAGCCTTGGCAATAAGTCAACAACGCCTTTTCTTTGTTGATATTGAACATCCCTTCCTCGTATGTACGCATCTTTAATTAACCAAAAACGAAAACAGGGTAGTCTAGCATACGAAGCACATGTGCGTTAAAAAAAGAACCAAGCCAAGCAAAACAACGCATAGCCGAGTCAAGGGCATATCATGTACATAGTACAGACTGACATACATTTCAAATCTGCCATCGATCGGAGAGGGGAGGGGAGGGAGGGAGGGAGGGAGGGAAGGTTATGCGGCCCAACCATCACAAGCAGCCGCCGGTCAGGGAAACAGATGCATCGGTCTGGTTCCAAGACACGACTCGATGTCTCACTCGTCAGTATGTACCGGTTAGAGGTAGGGCGGCGGTTGCATGCTTGTTTCCCATTGCGGTCGTATTCAGCTGTTTTACATCTTTCGCCCTAGGTAGACGAGGCTAGCAGCTGCTCTGTCCCTCCTGAATTGGAACGCCTTGCATCAGACCGTTGACGTTGATAAGCTGACTTGAACAGGGAGAACCGTTTAACCTGTCTACCAATTATTACTACCGTAGCTAACCGGGAACCGATTCCTTCCCCATCACCTCATCGCCATCAACAAACCCAGTGATCCAACACAACCCTGATTCACACCCAGCCTTACCCGATTATTCCCCTCCCATCCACCCAGAAACCAGACGCCGCCATTCCATATAAGATAAAAGGTCCAATCACCCTAAAGCGACTTTCTGTCACCATCGTTTTATGCGATAGGCTGGACGATAGTTCCGTAGCCTTGGCCGCCGGTCTGCACATTCTGGGAGTAGATACCCGGTGCCGCCCGCGTGGCGAAGCGTCCCTCGTGCGCCTGCTCACGACGGTCGTAATACACATACTCCAGGTAGAATGCATGTATGTGACCGGGAATGTACCCGAGGATCGTTAGGCAAATGTTGATGAACAAGTCTAGACAAGTCAGTCAGTCAATCCAGTCGGCCATGCCAACAAAAGTAAAAAGAATGATGCGCTTACCCATTCCACATCCTGCTACAGCCCATACTCCCAGAGGAGGGACTAGAAAGCGCATTAGTTATTGTCTGTTTTTCTTTTTTTCGCCAAGCGAAAGCTGAATTGACTTACAGATGATGGTGATGAGGACGAGGAAAACAGCAGATACGACACCCATGATTGCGATGTGCTGAATGTCAAGTAACTTGATATATGTATGTTGGTTGAATTGTATGTATGACCAGTTGGCAGTTGACAGTTGGATTGCGCAAAGATGTAGGAGACCGAGGAGAAAGATGCAAGGGAGAAGATTTGAAATTGACTATTGAATCTAGATCTCAGATTTAAAAAGGCTGTACAGAGTACTGCTCATACACTCAGAGCTGGCGTAACCGGCTTGCGTAGCAATGCGCGTGATGCAGTGACCACCGAAACAGGGCTGGCCAACCGTGATGCACGAAAGCGATTCGTGGGGAGGGGGGGAGGCAATGCATGACGTAGCCTCACGTGCCTGTCCATTACAATTGGTGGCAGAACTCAATTCGATTACAAGCAAGAAGAAAAAAGAAGGCTTCGAGGCTAAGAATCCTACGGCCGCTTTCTTTTTCTTATCAATATGTATTGGGTTTAATTTCTTTTTTCTTCTTCTTACTGATGGCCTTGGCTTGTTGGCGCTGTGTCTGAGTCGGCCAGCTGAGATCGCAACAGATCCTCACAGTGACGTTCTCACGACCCGTGACGATGAGGCGACGCATGGAGAACGAATGGCATGGCAATCGATTGATTAAAGCGCAGCCAACTCCCCCGAGAAAATCAAAGGACAATTACGAAATGGATATGGGGTCCAAATCGACTAAAACCATGGCTTCAGACCATACCATAACTGACCAGTTCCTAGTAAGGCGAGGAGGGCTGAAAGCAGTCTCAGTCACCCCGTGTCACCAAGGGCTCTCCCTGCCGATGGCTATGCTATGAACTGCGCCTATGAAATTCGAGACCTACACGTAACTTGAAAACAATTCAAAATCCTGGTAAGTGAAAGAAGCTCGTCATGTTGTTGATTCTTCCTATGCGGAGGACATCCATGTAATTCGTGAATGCGAAATGAAGTCATGCAATAACAACCTTTTGTGCGGCTCAGTTTTCGGTGTGCCTTGTTTTCTCCCCCAACTTCCTTTGCCCTTGAACCCGGGACGCTGATCTTGTCCCAAATATGGATCTGGTGGCCAAAATTGCTCCTAGCCAATGGCGATTGCATCCATCCATCCATCCATCCGGATGAATGATATCTCGCCATTGGCACAGTCAACTCCTCGATGCAGACCTGCCGGCCAAACAAGCATAGATAGTTCCCTCTCTCTCTCCACAACCCTTGCACCAAAGCTGAAGACACCAACTGCGGCAACAAACCACAAGGATGACATGTGGGCAGCCGATTTAGCAAGCGGCCTTGCCGAAAGAATTCAGAGACACAAAGGCGGTTCGGAAATAAGATTCGGCTTACCCATATTGCCATATATTGGATAAAATCTATCTCAACATTATCGACCCGAGAATCTGGTGAGAATGACGACAAGTCCAACACTAAGAGGGCGAAAGGGGGCTTCTGAAGATGTTCTGGAAACGTGGTTGTCTGACCAATGTTGGCCTGAGCTCTCTGCTCAGATGCCATGGGACCACACCCCTGGTCAAGATCCCGACATCCCCGGACGCTTAACTCTGTCAAGAGTCAAGGAAAAAAAGGTGCTAAATTTCCAAATTTCTGGCTCACAGACAAATCAGAAAAAAACAAAAAGGTGCCAAAATTTCGGTGCTTTTCCACCTCACGGTTGGGACTCGGGCTGAGACCCAAGTTTTCACAAGGAAGGGGGGGCCAACGAGTTTTGCCCTAATTCTTCGGAACTGAATCCGAGAACAAGGAAAATCAAGCCCATCTCTCTCTCTCTCTTTTTCTCGCTCACTTTCACACACACTCTCTGTTCTTCCTCTCTTTTCTTCTTTCTTGTTGTCTCTTTCCCCCCTTACCCAGCCTGAATCATATCCCGTCCCTACTAGCCCCAGGCGAGATGAATCTTGCTCAGGCTGGCAAGCTGGAGTTTCTTTTGGTGGAAACTTCATCTGCGAATTCGGAGTGACCATACACGGTGAGTCCCGAGAAACGTCGCAGAGCGGGCCATCCCGACCTGCCGAATAAACTTGTGCCTGTAAAGTTGTATTTTGTCTGGGTCAAGGATATGAGAAAGATCCAGCTACATGGGTTACTGTTCAAGGAGAGCTGAGAGATAAGCAAGTTTTTTGAGAGAGGTGAAGTCGAGTTTAGTGCTCTCGTGGTCTCCCTCCCCCGGTTGCGGACAGGAGAGAGCCTCTCGCAAACATTACAAGACATTGGAAATGTACGTGCGCAGCAAGGAAAGCGGAAGATCCATCGTGGAAGAAGAAAGCAAGGCGAATCAAGCTTCTTGTCAGGAGAAGTGGCGAGACCGAGGGATACCACTTCGAATCATACCTCGACTTGGCTTCATGGCACCGACATTTTGGTTCCGCGTGGGAAACATTTTGATCAGAAGTGGAACTCAGCCGTGAAAGCCACTTAGTCTTTATGCATAACCCTCCTGGTTAGTGCGTTTGCAACCAGTGGGAAGCAGGAGGAGAGTTCCATCAGACTCCGTAACGTCTCGGTGAGTCGTGTGGTTTCTGCTTACCCTTGCAGTTCGTAGTGTTATCCTGAACGGGGAATATGATATCCTAGGTATCCAATGCGAAGTTTGTGACAGCGGTGTGTGTGTGAGCGAGCGAGCATGTATGTATGTAGACATAACTCCGTTTTCTTGTGCTTTTGTTTTTGTTTTTGTTTTGTTTTCTCATGTGATGCTTGTTCGCTCGTCCCTTGTTCCGTTTGACAGAAGAAACCATCAAGCTAAAGCTAGGTAGCGTTGGGACATTCTCTCTCATGTTGGCTGCCAACAGCAAAAAAGGTGCCTACCCGAAAATAATCGGCTGTTTGTCTGTCTTTCTTTCTTTCTTTCTTTCTTTCTTTGCAGCGGCACGGTCATGGCACGGCATGACATGGTATATAGTTTCTTCCACCCATTGTCATGAGTGGAGATGACACACTGTCTGATCCTCCCTCCCCCCTTCGCCTATCGTCTCTCGTTGAAACCCGGGGTATTAGACATGCAAGGCTTTGGCTTCAGCCTCTTCGCATCTCAATCTGGGTAGTAGTAGTTAATCAAGGGGTCATGCGTAGGCGGGCAAGTTACGGTGTATGACAGGAGGACACATGGATATGGGTCCGGTCCCTAATGCAGCCATCCAGTGGGATGCTGGATCTTGCCCCGGGCAGCAATCGTGTTGAATGAAAGTGGTCGTGTCTCCAGCGACCTGGACTGGGACTGGAGTCACTTGGACATGCGAGCCTCAGGAGTCAGCCCAAGCCCAAGCAAGACCACGACCACGACCAAGACTTTTGCTATTGATTGATTGACTGGATGATTCGAAGCCAGACCTCCTCTTCTTTCCTTCCTCCTCCTCTATTTGCCGGATGCTGCATCGAGTCGTTCCCCGTTGAGTGGGACTTTGGCCCCATCGCGCCACCACCATCAAACACATTTTTTTTTCTGAAAGGGGGCTTTTTTTCTTTTCCTTCTGCTTCTGCCTCTAGGTCGAACTTGAGCCCAGAGGGTGGTGGTGCTCCATCAAAAATCCAATCAATGCATCATCCATTGGTGGTTGTGTGGTCTGCGCTGCGTTGGAATCTTGGAAAGTTGGATTGGATGGGAAAAAAACAGTGGACGGGGACAGTCTTGCGTTATTAGTCCAGTACCTAGATAGTAGATCCAAGGGCAGTACAATAGCCCTGGAGGTGCCCTGTAGATTGAAAGTGACAGGTACCTGAACTAATACCTTTCAGCGCTGTACCTGCCTACCTAGTACCCATCATTGGGGGTAACGTTTTTTTGGGAAAGCCCAGGGAAAAAAAAACCTTGGAACACAACGACTGCTGGAACCAGTTTTTCCCGCTTCTCTGGCGCTCCTTTATTCATTATAGGTACTCGGTCCAACTGGAACCTAATTGAGGGAAGTACCTCGCAGTACCTTTAAACTTGTACCTGCCCGGTCGTACTTCTTCCAAACCCCCAATTCTCATTCTTTTTTTTGACAGTCAGTCTTCTTGTTCACCTCCCTTGTTGACAAGCTTGACTTTTTGAGGGTTTGTGTTGCGCATTCTGGCAGGGCGCGGCCAATCTTTGTTTCTACTTTACCCTTTCATTGTGTGCTCACTTTTATTTTCTTCTTCTTCTTCTTATCCCTCTCTCTGTCTGTCTCTCTGTCTCTCCGTCCGTCTGTCTTCTTCGGCTGCCGGCCCGAGCTCCAGCGTTTTCGTACCGGCTCCTATTTGCTCGGCGCCTCCTGAAGCTTCGTCTTCTCCTTCGAACGAAGTGGCCGTCACGTTTGCAACCAACCTACGCTGCCTCTCTCTCCCTCTACTCGCTCGCCCGCCTGTGTCTGTCCCCCAACATCGAACTGGCTGGGTCATAGGTTACAGCTTCGAGTCTTCCTCCCTTTTCCTCCCTCCTCCTCTCCCCCCTCCTCCGATTACTCGTTGCGAGTAGACAGGCGACCAAACCTGCGTCAACGCTATCGTCGCCCCTTGCGTCTTTACGTCGAGTCGAGTCTACGTTGCTTCTTCTACTACCAACCGGTCGACCCGTCGCCATCATGACTTCGCAACAGTTGCCCCAACTCAACATCGATCGCTACGTCGTGATCCACGTTGCGACCACTTGTGATGAACATGGTGTCTATGTTACCAAGGACTCCGCCGAGGTCATTGAGCTTGGATGGATTCTTCTTGATGCTACGTCGCTAGAGGAGGTCAGGAAATCCCCAGCGCCACTGCGTGGCCTCACCACTATTATTATGCCCACCATGCGGCTTTGTCTGAGCGTTTGCTGACATCGAATTCTCCCGTCACGATAGATCACCCACGAAAGCGTTCTCGTCAAGCCCGTCAATACACCCATTACTCCCCTGTGCAGTAAGTTATTTTGATGTTGGGGGAATTTTTTTCTCTTCGAGTGCCACCTGCGATTCTTCCCCTTTTTTTTTCTCCCTCTCCCCATTTGCGCGCCCCAACCAAAGCAAACGGGCAATTGGGGTCCAGAATTTCCAGAGGTTGCGAAGCGATTTTGAAAAAAATTGGGGCTGACGAGAGAAATTGCTTGCAGCAAGCCTAACGACCTTGACATGGGAGCATGTTCGAAACGCAGGTACCTTTAGAGATGCTATCACTCGATTCGATACCTTCGCTACCGAGTACCTGACGTCAAAGAATCTCGACTTCGTTTTCGTCACCCTCGATGCCTGGGACCTTCGAGTCCAGCTTCCCCGAGAAGCTCGCGATAAGGCTGTCGTTTTGCCTCCATACTTGCAGCACTCTCGTACCTTTGACCTGCGAACCGAATACCAGCGCTGGCAACAGCACCACCCCGAGTCACTGCCGTTTGGGCCTTCGATGCTGTCCAATATCTGCGCCGCTCTCGAGGTTGAGCCCGTCCAGTCCAGTGCACCCATTAAGCACAATCTTCCTTTCCATCTACAGGCTTTGGCCCCGGCGTCCCCTCGCCGGGCCATGGAAGAGGCGATTACCCTTGCTCGTGTCCTCCGTGGTCTGATTCGCAAGTCTCAACCTCCTCAGGACCACCCCGATGTTTTGACAAGGCCCATGGATGCCCGCGCTGACGTCAGGGCCTTCCTGTCCGAGCGAAGTAAGGTCTTGCACATGTCTGGTCTGCCGCATGATACTACTCAGTCTGAGCTGGAGAGCTGGTTCACACAGTTTGGAGGTCGTCCCATTGCTTTCTGGACTCTCCGAACCCCCGAGCAGCACAAGCCTACAGGAACAGGATTTGCGGTATTCTCCTCGCATGAAGAGGTGAGTGGATTACGAGCGCTTCTCTCAATATGACACTTGGCATTGATACTGACTGCTCTAGGCTGCCGAGAGCTTGTGCATGAACGGGCGCGCATTGAACGAAAAGGCCATTGAGGTCTCTCCCTCCTCTAGCAGAGTGTTGGATAGAGCTCAAGACATCCTTACCCCATTCCCACCAAGCAAGAACCGCCCCCGACCTGGCGACTGGACATGCCCCTCGTGCGGCTTCTCCAACTTCCAGCGTCGTACCGCTTGCTTCCGATGCTCCTTCCCTGCTGTTGGTTCTGGCCCTGATATGGGCGGCGCTGGTACCTATGGCTACGGTTATGGACCCCCAGCCATTATGCCTCCCCCCCACCACGGTCACCACGGCCCCATGGGCCACGGCGGACGAATGGGAGGTGGCGGTGTTGTGCCGTTCCGTGCTGGCGATTGGAAGTGTGGAAATGAAGTCTGCGGCTACCACAACTTTGCCAAGAACGTATGCTGTCTTCGTTGCGGTGCCAGCCGTGCGGGTGCCGCTGTTGTTGCCGACTCTGGCTATCCCTCCCCCATGGATAATGGATCCCAGTACAGCATGAGCCAGGGTTCTATGGCTGGCACACCCGGACCAGGACCCTTTGCTTCCGGTGGCTCTTTCGGATCTGGAGGCGGCTACAACCAACACTTTGGTGGGCCCCCCAGCCACTTTCTCCCCTCCGGACTTGGCGGAGGTGCTGCCGCCTACCCTGGTTCCCTGAACACGCAGGGTTTCCCTTCGGCCCCTGGATCTCACTCCGCCGGCCCTTTTGATAGCAGAGCTGCCGAGGCGGCCTTCCAGTCCGCGACTAATGGTCCCGCTTCTGCTGGACCGTCAAACAACTTTTATAACAATAACAATAGCAACAACAGCGGCAACGAGAGTGATCCCTTTGCCTTCCTCTCCAGTGGAATTGGAGGCCTTTCTGTGGGTGGCAACGACGGACGCCAGAATGGCACAGGCGGTACTCCCAGCAAGTCCCCTGCCTAAAGGCGATGGTCGCTGTGTACGGCCGGACTGCTGCGGTGAACGCTTTCCTTAGATCGTAATCCTTTCATACATGGTTGCGTACCTTTTTTGGTGTCACCTTTTCGTTCCCGCACGACGACTTTGGGATGATGAACATAGAGCATTTGACCTTGGCAAAATACCTTTCGGACTTGGCTTGCTGTTTCAAGGGAAGGGGTCGGTGTGTATTGGCTTTTATGGAGGAAATAGGACGGAGTGTCGGACAATGTTTTAGGCGGGTTGTGGCATCATTTGAAGGGTTGGAAGACAAAAGTGAAATACACCACAGGCTGCTACTGGGTTGACGAATCTTGTGGTACAAGCTTTGCTAGGAAAAAACTGTTCTCTTTCGCGCATTTAGGGGGGCAAACATATGGTTCTTGGCAGGACGGGTTTGTTGGACTCTTTTGATATCAAGATGCGGTCAGAACGTGGCATTTCTTTTTGCTGGAATCCTTTGTCCCGGTGCTGGTGCATAGCGAAAGGGAGTGTAAGGGTATATCTTGGCCTTGTTTGATTCAATATCCAGTTTCGCCGGTGTCGGTTTTTATTCACTCTGAAACAAAGAAAGATCTCTCATTTTTTTTTTTCACATCTTGTTTTCCTCTCTCTCTCTCTCTCTCTCTCTCTCTTTTACGTATCGATCCTTTTTCACATAGTGTTTTTACTCTCTCCTGTCACCTTGTTTTTCCCCTTTCGATTTTTTCTTCTTTCTTTCTCTTTCTTATTCATTCGTTTGTCTTTTTACAGAAAAGTTCTCTACATGTAGCTAGTGCGTGCGTGTGTTGTGTGTGTGTGTGTGAAGACCAAGGGGGAAGTTGTGTGTTGAGCATTTTTTGGGAAGCAGGAAACAAATGGGCTAAAGCATCACAGGGCGGAGGAGTCTTGGGGGGCCAAAGGGAAGGGGATGGATGGATGGATGAATATGCTTGTGTTTATTTGGTTATTTGTGTGTGTGTGTCAACAACCTCAAGAAGGGGAATGGAAGGGGGGGACCTTGCAGAAAATGGAATTTTTGTTGTTTTCTTCAAGGAAATAATGTCTACATGGCTGTTTTGTATTCAGGTAGAGAGTTTTTTTTCCCTGTGGGAAAACAAAGATTGGGGAGGATGGGATGGTATGGGCTGGATGGTATGGAAAGGGTGCGTGTGTGCGTGTATGTTGGAAAGAGAAAAAAATGGGTAGAAAGGGAGGATTTTAGGTGGACATATGGAGGAGTTTTCTGATTCTTTTTTTTTAATTGATTTGTTTTTTTGTTAGTTTCTATTCTTTTCTTTTTCTTTTTTCTTAGCAAGATGGTGATGGTGATGTGAGTCTTTGTTTATTTGTCTGTTTGTTGGTCTGCTGTGTTGGTGGTGAGAACTTGGTGAGGCTGTAATGAGGAAGAAGTTTTTAATGAGTGATAATCAGGGGGGATGTTTAGATGTTACCAATTGGTATTACTACACTTTTGATATGGAGACGAGGTTCGCGTCCTACCTAGTATTCCTTATATAATACATCATTTCTTAACAGAAAGGCAGTTTTTGTTACCTTGATAGCTCATCGTATAGACCTCCCCTACTCCCCCCTAGTCTTCCACTTGAGACAATAGGCACGCCAGAAAAAGTGTTGACAGAAAAGAAAAGAAAAAAGAACCCAAAATTCCATTCTACTCTACTCCAGCGCTCTCTGTGTGAAGACAATTATGCGTTTGGTGGAATCATGTCTGGGTGGGTGAAGATGCGTTGGAGCTCCTCCCCGCTCATTTGGTCTAGTTCTTCGACTCTGAAGGAGGTGGCTGTGAAGAATGGGTGTGGTTCTTCTTCTTCTTCTTCTTCTTCTTCCTCGTAGTATTCGTACGCAAAGTTGTTCTCATCGTCGTATTCGTCATCGACGTCGTGCATCTCGTATTCATTGGCATGGTCCATCCCGTTGTCAACTTCTTCCTCACCTTCACCGTGATCATCATCCTCATCGCCTTCGCCTTCGCCAGCCTCTTCACCTTGACCGTCTTCTTCACCACCATCATCATAATCCTCACTATCCTCATCCTCTTCTTCATCCTCCTCATCGACCTCTTCGCTCTCATCGTCAGCGTCTTCGGCGTCTTCAGCATTAGAGCCCTGACTCTCGTCCGCACTGGTAGTCGCAGAAGTGTCCGTCTCCGTCTCCCCCGACCTAGGAGAAAACGACCCGCCGGCCGCTGCCTTCTTCAACTTCTCCTGTCGCAGCCACTCGCCCCAATCCCAGTTTCCGTCGGTCTCAGCCTGCTGGTAGTTGTTCCATGCCTCGGCGCGCAGCTTTTCCTCTCCGCCAATGTCAGGGGTTATTCCGATGAATGCCTCATCGACAAAGGCCATCCAGCCTGACTTGTCGTTGAGGGCAGGCACTTGGGATGGGTGGTCTCTGTCCTGGTGGGGGACAATGAAGCCTCGATCAATCTCATCGTCGAGGGTGTATTCGCGCTCCTCGTCGCTGCTGTGGTCGTCGATGTTGTCGCCACACCAGGCCATTGCTCGCAGGTGCTGGTCCTCGTCGTCTTCGATAATCTCCTGCTGCAATCCCTTGGAGAGTAGATGAAAGTGCTTCTTCAAAACATGTTTACAAGTCCAGTGATGGGTAGTATCCATGTCATCGAGGACCTTCTCGTCCGAGACGAACATCTCCTGTGCTGACGGAATAAGATTCTCTCCAGTCTCCCAGTCAAAGTAACCCCAAATCATCATATGGGTCAAGTGCTCGTCCAATTCAAGGCCTCTGGCAACGGCCTCGACAGGGATGAGCTCATCTGGACGCATGAGATGGCGGTCACCTACCCCCCAGCCCTCATGATGGCCCATACCAACTTCGTGGAAAGGAACATTGTGAATGTTCTTGTCAAAAAAGTCACGACCCCAATGATCGGGAGGAAGCTGAAAGTCGTAACGTACCCGAAGTTCAAGGAGTTCGGAAAGGGTCTTGTACTTCTTGCGGGTTAGGAGTTGCCACAAGGGATACAGGCCCTTTTGGCCCATCATGAGATGAAGCAGGTCCCAGGTGGCAGGACCGTAGATCGGGTCATTGAAATGGAGACCAAGCTTCATGAAGAGGAACTGGACGTTGTAGATATCGTAATCTGTCCACATTTCTTGATTGCGTAGGAGTGCCTCTCGCTGGACTGTGGTGGGCACCTCCATGAGAAGCCACAATCGTAGCAAGCTCTTGTGCATGGTAGGCGGCATGCGATGACCGTTTCGGGCCATGATGGCAATGATCTCTTTGCAGTAGCGATCTCGGCCCATGACAAGCTGGAGATATTTTAGACCAGGGATAGATCGTACTTTGTGAGCATTAGAGGAGTTGACCGGTGCTCGGCCCTGCGCTTGCTCGGCCCAGGTTCTTCCTACTGGATCAGGGACGAGATGCTTCTTGTATAGTTTGTAGTTGAAGATGCGGGCAGCCTCTGGGCAGTGGTGCATGATCCAAGAACGGACGCTGGACATGAGATAGGAATTAATGGCATGGTAGAATGCCTTGTTTGCACGATATAGATTCAGGATGTCTTCGGCATTGAGATACTTGCCAATTTCAACGGCCAGCTCAATGTTTTGACAGATGTTGGAAATGAGATCACGGCCCTGGGGCTGGAGACTGAGGGACGCCATGGTGCCATCCAAGTCATACGGGTCTTTCCCGTTAAAGTACTCGGCTTGGCCCTGCTCATTGAACTTGAATCGTTTCCTCCTTAATCCATTCGTCTCCTCCTCGACAATATCAATCTTGTCCAAGTCTTTGAGCGCCTCCATGGGATCTCCGGACATGTCAAAGGCCGTTGCTGCATCCTCCCAGAGTGTCCTGCCGACTGTTTTCATGCGGTCGTACAGCTCATTTTGTTTCGTGTCCTTTTCTTCTTCGAGGTGCCGGACTTCATTCGTAGCGTGCTCTCTGATTGCCTCGGCAATTTGGAGCGCAGTGACTGGCCTGCCTTCGTTCTTCTCGGTAACCTCGCGCACCATCTCGAGCGCCACGTGCGCAAAGACGGCGGCGTCGATACGACCAAGACCAAATTCCTGAGCCCTTTGCGTGAGAGTGTTGGGATCAAAGGGTAGCTCCATATCGTAGACAGGGCGGTCGCTGTTCATGTTAGCAGCTGTGCGTCGGCGAGGAACCGACATGATTGAGGTTGAGATGAACTGTGTAGAGTGGGAAGATGCAGAGACGGGAAAGATTCACAACAGAAGTGATCTTTGAAAAGGAAGATGCAGACTGTGCTTCGTATTGTTGGCATTAGTGTTGTGTTTGCAAAGGTGAATGAGAGGGTTGTCACAACGAACACAAAAAGGGGGGAGAGATTCAAGATGTGGCTATTGATGGCTGCCTACCATCATGTGACCGATAAGAATTGTTTTCTATTGATGTGAGAGACAAAAGATTTTGTTATGTGTGTCATGTCAAGAGTGAATTCAAGTTGAGGTGCACTTGTCGGTGGTTGTTGAAAGTGGGGAGACGGGTCGTCACAACACTCGGCCAGGTGTCAGGCAGTTCTGGTCACAGCAACACCACCACTACTCTTAGGTATCTCAGGTTTAATCCACATGGATCTTGTATTACTTCTAGTCCAAAGTTCTCGAATCTTACAACTCAGATAAAGTCTTGCTTGCCTTTTGTGAAATTGACTACTTTTTATCAACGGAGTGATTTAAGTTCCCTATTCCGTTGCCACATGTGCCAGACCTTCTTTGGTAGTCTCATCCTATGAAGACTGACACTTTTCCAATAACTTCAACCTCACCTATCGGTCAAGCTCATCGACTGGCAAATCGCCGTCATCCTTGCCAACAATGGATTCCGCAACCTTCCAAATCTGTAGAAGGTTGTCCTCTGCGGCGCTTGCTACGAGCCAGGGCTCATTGGCGTTCCAGCTGAAGTCGGCCAAGTGGTTTGTGTGGCCACCATGCATGAAGAGACTGTTGAATCGAACTATTAGCACAAAGCAGTCATAAAGGGAATCAAATGATGACTTACAGTTCGGGGGGGCCATCGTCTTGGTCATCCGGCAGTTGTTCTTCGCCAACACGTGACAGGTCCCAGAAAATGATTCTTCTGTCATAACTGCCACTTCCCAAAATACCTGCCTCTGTTGGATGCCAAGACAGAGATGTCACTGCATCATTGTGGCCTTCCAGCGTGTGAACCTTTTCCTTGACGTTTCGTAGATCCCAGATACCGATGGTCTTATCAGCAGAGGCGGTCGCCACGAGAACTTCGGAGGTGGGGTTGAAGGCTAGAGCGTTGATGGCGTCCAAGTGACCCTTCTTGGCAATGACAGCAGCCTTGTTCGTCTCGGCATGCCGAATGTCGATAATTTGCAGTGTCTGATCATCGGAGACTGAACCGATAAAGTTCTTGGAGATGGGATGATACTGGACATCATTGACAATGTTGGTATGATGGGTATATCTGCGGGCAGGCCTCAGTATCCTCAACTCGGCTTCCAGAGTCTTCAGGTCCCTGCTCCAGGTTAGTATTTAAAATCATTATTCAGCTCAAGCTACTTACCATAGGCACATGGTCTTGTCCTCACTGCCGGAAGCCAAACAGCCCTCTTCGTGGGGGCTCCAGTTGAGGCCGAAGCCTTCGGCCTTGTGGCCCACTAGTTCGATCTGAGCGTTCACTTTGCCTGTGGTGGTAGGTTGCAATGGATGCTTTGTCCGATCAAAGATGAGAATTTTGCCATCAATGCAGAGTGTTGCAATGATGTCTGGATTTTGAGGCTGGTAACGAGCCTTGTTCACTTCTCCAGGATGCTCGATTCTCTGGACAATGTCGCATTTGATGGCAGCGATATCACCCGCCTTGCCATAGCCACCGATTTCCCCTCGCTCTTCGTCATAGTCATCAGGGTTTGGCGCAGCCGCTTTGGGGATCTGGACATCAGCAATCTGAAGGAAGTTGGCGCTGTCATCAGAAGTGTGAGTTCCGAGCAAGAGTCGGTGCATCCGATAATTCTTGCCCTCAGGTTCCTTGACATCGGGGAACCACTGAACGGTAAGGGTTGGCCAAGTCAAGGCAGTACTGCAACAGTCAGAATCAAAACTCTGTATAGAGCAGAATTTCGACTTACCCCAAAATCATGTCATATAGAAAGGGGCTGTTCTTCTTCCACGTCTTGTATTCTGCATCATCTTCATCAGAACTGGAACATGAAAAAAAGACCTCCATAGGCTAAGGCACTTACCTTCATTAATGAGTCGCTCTGCCTGATCATCTTCTTCCTCGTGTGTCATATCAACTATGATTCTTTACGTCAGCCTTGCGTTTGAGTGATGCATGAGACCGACCATGACCGACCATCAACGTCGAGCTCTGAGCCCTGAGGCGGAGCCATGATGAACTCGAGATTAAAAAGTGGACTTTTTAGATGAAAAACAAATAATTAAAATGACCGGGGCTAATGGCTCTGAGAAAGGCGAGTGAAGGAAAATGAACTTGAGGCTCTCGAAGATGGAATAAAGTGAGGTCAGGCTTAAAGGAAAAAGAGTGCACGCGTCGCGTAAAGTGAGGACAAGGCTGGCCTATTAGGGGGTACTTTGATACCTCAGCCACAGAAAGGCTGTGGCACAGTTGGGGTGTGGATTTAACGGCACAGAGCCCTGCCAGCTCTACTGGCACCCCTCTCCCCTCCCCCTCTTAGTTCCAATCCATGCCCAGCCTGGCGGCCGCTGCGACGATGAATTGCAGCCAGACTCTGCGGCGACGAGTCACAGCGCTGGCTTCATCTTTACATCCACAGCATCACCTCCACGATTACCCTCCCTCCCCTCCGCCTTGAACCCTCGATATCTGGCGACAGCTGTCTGGTACCCTCAATCAGCTGCAGGTCAAGAAGCCATTAAGGTCCCGGAGCCTTGTATCATTCTCCGTATCTTGTTTCTTCCTCTCCTGCGACTGGCCAGGTGTATCGATTTAGCATTGGCCTTGTTTTCTGGTTTCTGGTGCATTTCTTCTCTTAGCTGTGCATCTGTTGCAGTTTCCATCCCAATTGCCTTTCTTTTGAAAACCCTCATCTAAAGCTCGACATACTTGCCGGCGCATAACTGCCCACCAACCGGCATCATGGGGTTCGTAACTGGTCTGCAAAATCAGTCGCATCAGGTCGCTAATTTGCCACAGTGTTCCCAAGTTTTTCAGATGGCTCTCGGAGCGCTATCCTGCCATTTCGCAAGTCATCGCAGAGAATCGAATTCCCGAGTTCGACTGCCTATATGTTCGATATCCTGTACCGTCTCGTTCCACAATCTGCTGACCCTAAGCTATAGCTCGACATGAATGGCATTATCCACAACTGTACCCATAAGGATGCTGGTGAGGATGCTACATTTCGTCTTAGTGAAGAAGAGATGTTCATTCGCATCTTCAATTACATCGAGCATCTATTTGGGAAGATTAAGCCGAAGCAACTCTTCTTCATGGCCATTGACGGTGTTGCGCCGCGCGCAAAGATGAATCAACAGCGAGCTAGACGTTTCCGAACGGCGTTGGATGCTGAGAATGCCCGTGAAAAGGCAATCAGAGAAGGCGTCGAGATGCCCAAAGAGGAGCCATTCGACAGCAACTGCATCACACCAGGTACGGCACTCTCCGCGTGTAAGAACCTTGACTCTAGACTAACCACTGATAGGTACCGAGTTCATGGCAAAACTATCACAACAGCTTCGCTACTTTGTCAACAAGAAGGTTTCGGAAGATACCGACTGGCAAGGTTGCGAGATCGTCCTCTCCGGTCATGATGTCCCCGGTGAGGGAGAGCACAAGATCATGGAGTACATTCGAAATGCCAAGGCACAACCAGGCTACAACCCCAACGTACGACACTGTCTTTACGGCTTGGATGCCGATCTGATCATGTTGGGATTACTCAGCCATGATCCTCACTTCTGTCTTTTGCGTGAAGAAGTCACATTCGGAAGAGCCGCCAAATCAAAGTCAAAGGAGCTTGAGCACCAGAATTTCTACCTCCTACACCTCTGTATAGTGAGAGAATACCTGGAAATGGAATTTCAGGAGCTTCAGAAAGAGGGCGCTCTAAGCTTTCCCTTTGATCTTGAAAGGGTCATTGATGATTTCATCTTGATGGCATTCTTTATTGGAAATGACTTCTTGCCAAATCTTCCCGGGCTGCATATTAATGACGGCGCTTTAGCCAACATGTTCAGGCTGTACATGGACACTCTGCCAAAGTGTGATGGTTACATCAACGAGAATGGTGTTATTAACATGAAGCGACTACGGCTTTTGCTAGAGGGGCTCACCAACACCGAGCTGCTGCATTTTGAGCACGAAATGTCTGATGAAAAGTGGTTTGCATCCAAGCAGATGGAGAAAAAGTTAGAAGGAAAGAATGGCTCTGGCCACAAGACAGCAAAGGGTAACCAGCTTGTCATCACATCTTTCCAGAGGGATCTGTGGAAACAAAAGATTCGTCCTTACATTTCAAGTAGACCAAACCAGTCATTGGATCTGGGTGCGGATTTGAAGGCTGCGGACCGTAAATTCGTGCAAGATCTTGCCGATTCTATGCATATAGATTGGTCAACCAAAGAAGACGAGGAGGGTAGCCGCCGCCTCCTACTGGCATTCCCACAAAAGGTTGGAAATGGAGATGATGATGAGGATGACGACGATGAAGAAGGCAATCTGGCTGCCTATCGTGTCATGAAATCATATGACAAGGCCCTGGTTGTTGATGTCACAACCGAAGATGCTGAGAAACATTACGAAAAGCTCTATCAAGACAAGTACCAGGGTTGGAGAACCAAGTATTACCTGCAGAAGTTCGAAGAATGGCCTGCGGAGAAGTATGAAGAGGAGCAAAAGAACCTCTGCGAAAACTATGTCGAAGGTCTGCAGTGGGTTCTATACTACTATTACAAGGGGATTGCATCATGGCCATGGTTCTACGGATATCACTATGCCCCCCTCATCTCTGGTAAGAACTATTACAACAGATATGGCTGTATATGTGCTAATTCATTCTAGATGTTATCAAGGGTCTTAGTGCCAACCTGAATTTCACCAAGGGTCAACCATTCAAGCCCTATGAGCAGCTCATGGGTGTATTACCAGATCGAAGCAAGAAGATTGTACCCACAGTTTATCATGATTTGATGACGAACCCCGAATCTTCAATCATCGACTTCTACCCCAGAGATTTTGAGTTGGACATGAATGGCAAAAAGATGGAGTGGGAAGCCGTTGTGAAGATTCCTTTCATCGATGAAAAGCGTCTTCTGACAGCCATGGCGCCGAAGAACGAATTGCTAAGTGACGATGAGAAGGCACGAAATGGTTTCGGAGTTCCTATCAAGTTCACCTTTTCTCCGGATGTCAATTTCGTCTATCCTTCTCCACTCCCTGGTATTTTCCCAGAGATTCCGTACTGCCGCTGCATCGAGAACATATTCGATCTACCCGACGTTGAAGGGCTGGAATACGCTTCAGGGCTTGCCAATGGTGCTATGCTAAATATCGCAGCCCTTGCCGGTTTCCCGACCCTTCACACGCTACCTTATTCAGCACAGCTGGTCGAGGGATTTGGAATCAATGTCTTTCAGCAAGACAGTCGCAATCCAAGCATTGTTGTCACATTGACTGACACTGAGATGCGAACTAAAACCGGGACTTGGAAACTTAAACTGGGCCAGCGCTGCTTTGTTGGGTATCCCTTCCTCCAAGAAGCCAAGGTTATGAGGGTCCAAGACGAGCTTTTCTCCTATGAGCTGGCCGAAAATGGCAAAGACATCATTACATCCGAGCACAACAATAGAGAGGCTACCGAGTTTGCTAGAGAGGCAGAATATCTGGAGAACTGGCATGCCAAGCGTTTGGGAATTACAATTGGACAAGTCGAATGCTTGGTATATGTCCATATGCTCAAGGGACTTATCAAGACAGAGGAGGGCGCTCTGATTAAAGAGTATGCCGAGAATCCGAGCCTGCGACGCACCTATGCGGCGCAGACAATCGTCGACGAGGTTGTCAACGAAGACGAGCGATTCATTGAGAAAGAGGCCGTGCCCATTGAAGAGGAATTCCCTCCGGGAACAAGAGCCTTCTTCCTTGGTGATTATGCGTACAGTCGTCCTCTAGAGGTGACCAGCCATGAGAGTGGTAAAGCAGAAATCCTCGTCTCCATTCCAAAGAGCAAAGAGCCAGAGTTTACCAAGCAGATTATCATTCAGGCAGAGCGCAATAATCCATATACGCCATCTTTTGCAGTTGCGAAACAGCTTGCTCTTCATCCCCTTGTTTTGAGTAAGATAACTTCGTCTTTCCAGGTTCTCTCCAGTGCTGGCCTAAAGCTTAACCTTGGTCTAAACCTCAAATTTGAAGGTAGAAAGCTCAAGGTGCTGGGGTACTCACGCAAATCGGACAATGGATGGGAATTCTCCACTCTAGCAGTTAAGCTGATTGCAGATTACATGGTGGCTTTCCCCGACTTCTTTGCAGGAATTCAAAGGGAGCCACAAAAGAGTGAAATCTACGAAACAGATCTTTGGCAGGATTCAAACATCGCCTCGCAGAGAGTCAAGGATATAGTTGCATGGCTCAAGAAGCAGGAAACTAGCAAATTTGAACGAGTACCCCTCGAAGCTGAGCAGCTGGACTCGGAGGTTGTGGCTGCTCTAGCCACTGTCGGAGAACAAATGTTCCAAGCATCTCAAGACACCGCCATCAAGAAGCTTCGCGGCGTTCCTCGAACAGCGTTGTTGAAACCTTCGGATTCTGAACTAGTTTTGGGTAACCAGAAATTCAAGCTGGGAGACCGAGTGACTTTTGTTGCTGCAGCCGGCAAGGTCCCTATTGCGACTCGGGGTACAGTTGTTGGCATCAGCCGCACTGCCACGGCACTTCTACTGGATGTCGTATGGGACACTTCGTTCATGAGCGGTACAACACTTGGAGAGAGAGCTCCCATGTTCCGTGGCCAGACTGTGTCTTCATCTTCCGTACTCAACACTTCCTATAAGCAAGTCATTTCTGCCTCGAGCAAATCTCAGCAGAGGAATACTGTGCCAAGGGCTGGATCGACTGGTGGATATGGCTCAGTGGGTGTTACGCAATACAAAGATGCCCCCGCCCCTCCCGCATTAAGGGGTGGATGGCGTGGTGCTCTTTCTGGTGGCTCCAACTCCCCCCGTGGTCGGAATAGTCCTCATCGAGGTCAGCGTGGCGCCGCCGGTGCTACGCCTAACTTGGTGCACAGCGCATTGGTGTATCGCCCAAGCCCTCACGGAGCGCCTCAAGGACAGGAGGTGAATGGAAACTCGTCACGGGGTCGTGGAGGTAATGCGAACGGCAGGGCTGATGGTGGCCGAGGTCGTGGCCGAGGCAACGGTGAATACCGAGGATCAAGCTCTCCTCATGGACCACCTGCACACGGTCAAGGAGTGTATAGCAATGTGCCTCCTCCTGCAAGCCTTGATGCCCCGCGCGGCGGAGGGCGAGGTGGCCGTGGTCAAAGGGGAAGGGGACGAGGTGGACCTAACAACCGTGGGCGAGGCGGAAACGCCGTAGTAGCAAACTAAGTGTGGTAGTATCGGCGTAGGCTATACTGGATAACGACTTCAATGTGGAAATTCTGTATCTTATTTGAGCGAGGTTTCATGGTAGAGGGCCAGCCTATACGTGGTGTTTGTGAAAGTATTTGGGATCATGTATTACAGGTCACAATGAGCTATAGATGGAGAAAAGGGAGCTGAAAGACGGTCTACGGTTAGCATATATAGGCAAGCGTTTACGCCGCAATGCTATTCATGTCATTGAAATGGTCATGCCTTAAATAGAGAACCAACCCGCCAAACGCCAGCTTGTGCCTTTTTTTGTTTTGCCCCCATCAGTCCTACTACCCGCATGAATTTTTACAACTGCTATTTAAGCCTTGCCCTTGGATTTTGAGCCGGTTTTGCTCTTGGTATCCTTCTTGGCGTCCTTGATCTTGAGGGCGGGCAAGGAGAACAGCTTGCTAACACCGTCGCCCATGGCCTTCCAAAGGCCAATGTCCTTGTCCATGTTCCAGGTAAGGAGACCGACCCAGGGCTGGATATTGTAGTGCAGCTTCAGGGTGACATCTGTGGTCTCAGCGATCTTGCCGCTGGGGTGTGTGATTTGGTACTTGGGCTTCTGGTTCTTGAGCTTGATGAGGCCACTGCTTCATGTTAGGCAAAGGCTGGGGAAAAAAGGGAGAAACGTTCGAAAAGGGGACGGCATGTCTTACCGGCTAGGATCAGTGGTCTTTCCCTCGGCGCTTCTCTTGAGCTTCTTCATAGCCACGGGACCAATGTTTTGCAGGTGGTCTGCGCTGGGGTTGGTGATGATGGTGTCCCAGATGACGGCAGAGTTGTTGGCATTATTGGGACCCGTCCAGTCTGCGGTCACGTATACGAAGACTTGCTTGGTGTTCCATGTGAAGAGGGAGGAGAGATCGGCCTCGAGGGAGAATCGGATTATGGCGTATTCTTCCTTTTTACTGCTGTAGTAGTGAGGTCGGCCCTTGACTCTGAGGTTTGCGCATTAGTAGGCTGGGGTTGAGCAGGAGGGGAGCATTTTTATTTTTTATTTTTTGCTTACACTTGAATACCGTCCGGCTTGATGACACCATTGGGCGATCTTGTAGAACCAAAGTCTGTAGCCGCAATGAATGCTGCGAGAACAAAGGCGATAGTTGTAAAGAAGCCAAAGACGTTCTGGATGCGGGTGAAGGAACTGTGCATGATGGGCAATTATTGCAGCGCCAACACGGCGCGAGGGTGGATTGAGGAAGGTTGATAAGGAACGACGGTAGAGTCGGTAGTAATAATAATAATAAAATATCCAGGGTTTGTCGAGGGTCGAAAGTGGGATCAATTAGAGAGACGCTCTACGTAGAGCTGAGCTGATCTAATATCTATCTGGCGATAACACTAATAGGACACGTCGCTAAGGTTGGCTCTGGGCTGGAGGTGTGGCTCGTTCGCAGCCTTGCCAATGGATCGGGTGCCCGTCCCCGCTAGTGACGCAGGCGGCAGACTGTACCGAGTACGGAGTACATACAGGCTGCTCGGCTCGGCTGTGATATTACGCTGTTTTCTTGGCTCGCAAGTAATACAAGCAACCCGGTTGTTCAACACACCCGCGTCTTCTATGCGCAGGTATTATTCATGCGGCCAGCCAAGCTAATTGGTATTAAGCCGTTGGCCTTTCCCTTGTGCCAGGCGCGCGCGTGACATTATGATACTTGCGATAAACTTGTCTTGCGCTTCCATCTCCTTTCGTGTTATCAAGCTCAAGCTGATTTGGCTACGTCCTGCATCAATATGATGGATCCTCTCATTTGATACCCCAACCAACGCTGTTCATCCCTTGGGCGCATGTTTTGCTCGTTTCTCGATTTGTGTCGCTAGCTGCGGTGTCGCCTCGGAACCTCATCCCTCTCCGCATGACTCGGATCGGAATGCGTCGAGCCGCTCCCTCCTCCAAAAAGTATCCAGCTTCGATGCGATAAATGTCTATTACAAGTACTTCATCTCCTGCACCGGGATCTCTCAGAGACCAGGGTCTAAAAAATGCCAATGCCGAGAGGGACGATATGGCCTTTAACGACGATAAGCCATCCGGCGTGACCGTGACGGATACCGGGGCTGCTAGTTCTGAGGCAAGTGGAATCTGTATCTCATCTTTGATTCAAACAACAAAAGATTGGAATTTTGCATGGAAGATATATGTAAAAAGGAACCTGCCTATTTGAAGAATAGTCGAGTTGAAAGCCGTCTTCTTCTTCATGGAGTGGAGTTGCTGCTGCTGTGAGAGGCTGACGGATGCTGTGCACGGCAGGAGCTGTTGCAGATTGCCTCAAGCGGAAAAGGTCAGTGCCTGGAAGCACTGGGTCAAGGCAGCTCTTGCCACTAAAATTTTCTGTTTCCAGCGCATGACACCTGCTATCGGAAGGCACCCATTAGGCAAGGACCCCGCTAACCTCCAAAATGTAGACCCAACTATTATCACGAACGCCAAAGATTCGTGCGCAGCAGAAACCTGCCATTCTCGAGACCACAACGTGAGTCTGCCACTCTTTTTACGCTCCTGCAACGCGCCTGGACCTCTTGCCGATCTGACACCTTCAACAATAGACCAACGAAGCAAGGCGCAAACCCCGTCTCGAGCACGACTCCCGAGCCAAAGAAGCTTGACAGCAACACCACCAACGAGAACAGCGATCGTAAACCAACGCCAGGCAGTCAAAAAGCAGCAAAACGTTCACGGGAGTAAGCAGAATTGCCGGTTCGTCTGATGTTGGACTGCTGCTGATTCAGAGCAGCCCATATGCTCGCTACAATTCCGATGCAAACTCGTTCCCAGACTATGGGTAAAACCTCTGCACTCTGCAGCAATTTCGCAACCAAGCTGACTCCCCTCCAAAGGCCACCGAAACATAGCGAAGCCATGAAAGCCCAAGATCGGCAGCATCGGCTAGTGTGTCATCCTTGTTATAGTGCTACGGGTAGAGCTCGAACTGACCAGTCCGCAGAAAGCCATCAACTCTCTTCCGGGACCTGTCAACACTCTAAACTCTCGACCCTTCAACACTGATGATACGGTCGATACGCCTCCAGCGAAGCGGCATAGACCGAATACGCACATTCAACCCGCTTATAGTCCCTTCTTTGCGAATCCAAACCCCTCCAAATCTCACGAGTCTCAAGATGCGATCGTCAACAGTTCGCAAATTGACCCATACGAGTTTCAGAGCGTCTCAAGCTCAGGGAATCAAAAACCTGTTGCGACAGGCTTGCCAGAATATCGTAACGCGCAGCCAAAGGTTGGCTCTAGAAGAAACCGTGCGCGCAACTCCCGGGCCGCAAAGTCACCGTCCCAACGAAGCCTTCTATCCATCAAAAGCTATAGAGAGCCCAACCCTATGGCTATCAGTCACAGCATACACCAAGATACCTTAATGTCAGATCCTGAGAGTCCCGACGCACTTAATTCCGAAGATCCACCACCTGCTATGGTGATTTCAGATATTAGCCAGCTACGGAAGCCCAAGCGAGACAGGCCATCCCGCCTTATGGATGTCATTGCACCCCCAATCAAGCGACAGAAAGCCCTGGCTTCAACAGAGCCCATAGAGCTTTCTGAGGATGAACTTCAACACACCAACCTGACTAAAGAATCAGGCGCCCCTTCTATCTACATGGACAACTTAGCAAATGGTCGCAAAAAGCAACTCAGGGGGGATATACAAAGCACAACTTTTCAGAACCCTTTGCTTTCAAGGGGATCCAATATGTCGGAACCTCGGGGTATGGCTCTCGTTCAAGCAGTCTGTGGTGAAATGGTATATCAGTGTGATGTGAATGCCAATCAAGGCCAAATATTTCTTCACCGAAGCGGTAGCGGTGGTACCAGGTTTGAGCCCAGAAATGAAGCTGGCCAAAAAGCGGATGGAATGGACTGGTTAGGATTTGAAATATCACGAATTCTCAAATACCGTCGTTCTGACGTGTCAAGCCGCCACATCTTTATTGAACGCTCAATCACTGGGAATACCAAACCAAAGCTTTTTCTGGAGTTTGAGAGCTTAAATGATGCCGGGGCATTATTAGAAATCTTCAAGAGTGAGAAGGCATATCTTGGGGAACAGTATGTTGCAATTCCCAACCCCTTTAATTTCATGACTAATGAACCGTTCACAGTCGAGATGTAGAGAGGTTAATGAGCGCAGCTCTCAAGGAAGCCAAGAGTTATGGGGGGAAAACCGATGAGCGGTTAATTGAACATCACGAAGACAAGCCCTCAACCCCTACCTCTCAGGAACCATTGGACACTCAGGAGAAACTCCTGAAACCTGAGAAGATCAAAGATAAACTGCTACAATCCTCAATCGATGTCGACTCACGTCCATATATTACAACAAAGTCTCGGGTCATACAGCAATATGGCCCCACAACACGACGCTCCACAAGACTGTCTTCTGGGCCTTTGCCTCGTCAGCTTAGCCCAGAGAGCTGGACCGATTTGCACCCGGACTGGCAGAAGAACTGGCCAAGATCGTTGGTATTTCCAGCCACAGGAAAAAATAGAGCAACAGTAGACAAAGACGATATATCGAGACTCAACGAAGGCGAATTTCTAAACGATAACCTCATCAGCTTCTATCTCCGTTATCTTCAATGCAACCTAGAAGAAAGGCGCCCCGAGCTGCTAAACAGGGTCTACATCTTCAGCACATTCTTTTTTGAGAAATTAAGATCTACCAAAGGGAAGATCAATTACGAAGGCGTCAAGGCGTGGACTGCAAAGGTTGACTTGCTTTCTTATGACTACATTGTCGTACCAGTCAATGAGCATGCGCATTGGTATTTAGCCATTATCTGCAATGCCCCAAATGCCATCGACGGCCCAAAGGGAGAAGCATTGCAGACGACTCAACCCAAAGAGGCCCCAGAGATTCTAGATGTACTCAGCTCCCCGAAGATGTCAACTATGGAACGATCTATGTCAGATATTTCTCTACATGACGACGAGGTTTTAATTAATAAGCAGCTGGGAGAGCTCGCAAATGATGTTACTGAGGCACCGTCTGCACCATCTTCGCCGAGTAAGAAGAAGCAAACGATAGGCGTATCATCAAAGGGCGGCCCAACACAGCCAAAGATCATTACTCTCGATTCACTCGGTTCCTCGCATAGTCCGACCTGTAGGGCACTGAGGGAGTATCTGATTCAGGAAGCCAGGGATAAGAAGCAGGTTGAGCTGGCCGTTCCTCCAGCCGGCATGACTGCTATAAGGATTCCTGAACAAGACAATTTTTGTGATTGTGGAATATTCGTGTTAGGCTATATGCGAGAGTTTTTGAAGGATCCCGACGGTGCCGCACGTAAACTTCTACAGAAACAAGACATAGGATGGGATATCCGACCATCTGAGTTGCGCGGGCAAATCAGGACTCTGCTGTTCGCTTTGCAAAAGAAACAGGAAGAACGTCTTGAAACTGAAAAGCAGCAACGAAAGGGCTTGAAGAAGAAGTCAATGACTGAGAAGAATCTGCAAAGCTCTCCGCCGCCAATGTTACCTCCTTCATCTCCTGTACCAGAATTCCCAGGTGCCTATCCCTTGAATTCCCCTGAAAGGCGACAGAAAATAGATGTAGTCGTGCCATCTTCGGACGCAACTCTACAAGAACTCAGTCAAGTAGAACCGACGGCGGTTAAGATGCAGGTCGATGATACGGAATATGATGCTTCCGAGAAGAAACAGCAACCTTCAGAGGAGAACCAAGAACCGAAACCAATCAAAAGTTTGGCAACCGACGCAAGGTCTAGTCCCGATACCACGACTGAAACATATTTTTCCGCTGTGTCATCTCCAACTCGCAATCTTGAGTCGTGCCGCAGTAGGGTTGTGGTGGAGTTGAAGACCAGGAAGGAGTGCGACAAACCCGATTCAGAGGAGCTTCAGTTTGTGGAAACACTACCCAGCTCAGACTCGGAAACCCAACCTACACCTACGCAAGGGAATAAAGCCCGAAGGCTGTCTCTTGAGTTCATGGAAGAGCGAAAAGCGCAACCTCGTCCGTCTTCCGCCACGCTGAATCGGCAGGATGACCCAGTTACTCACACTTCCCGCTTCTTCCAACTTCAATCCATTGAAAGCGATGGCGTGGATAAGCCCTCAAGGAAACCCAAATATGATGGCATAGATCGATCAGTTGATTTGACAATGTCGTGATCAGCAACAAACCGAATGCACATACAAGACGATGTTAAAAAAGAAAGAACCAAAGAAAGAAAAAGGTTCATAGTCGGCATTGTGGGGGGGATGAGTTGTGGGAATGGAAGACTCCAACAACTAGGGCGAGCATACATGGAAGCGGCGTTTGAGGATTGTTACCTAGGGATGCATATGCATAGATGTGTATGTTTGTGAATGAGGGATAATTGCTTTGTATTTTAGATACCAAATAGAGAAGAAGGGCAATTGCACGCCTCTAGAGAGTTGAGAATTGCAGCAACATGATTTCATGACATGGTATTGGCCGCGATCACATTTTGCTTAGGGTGCTGGGTTAAGATAAAAGTGGTCAAAGGCTGTACGAAATTGATTGGATGAATGCGGTAATAGTATCTATAATAATCCCTTCTTCTTCTTTTTTTAAACTCCTTTACTCCTCCTCGTCCTCCTCGCTTGAATCTTGTGATTCATGCGTGCCATTGGTGACTGCCCGCGGTATCCTAGGAATCTCAAAGACCACACCTCCATTCCTAACGCCCTTTGAGATGGTCCATCGTCCGAGACGATGTTCCTTGGATACTGCGGCGACGACGCAGAGACCGTCCTGACCGCGCTCGCCGCGCTCGAAGACGGCGATGTCGTTGATGATGCCTGCGACGGGCCGGTATTCTGAGTTGCGGTTGTTCTTTGAGGAGGCTTCTGGCTGGTTGTCTGTTGGCTTTAAACCGCCGAGGACGGCGACGAGGTCGAGCTTCTTCTTGTCCTCACTGAGGCGCCAGACTCGGATGTGGCCGTCCCAGCTCCCGCTGAGGATGACGTCGGAGTAGGGGATGGTCTTGAGGGCGGTGATCCAGCGGGGGAGAGGTGCGGGGACCACGTCGGGCCTAGGGTTCTCCTCGGCTGAGACATCCTTGGGTTCCAGGGGGGGGTCCAAGCCGTGGGCCAGGGGCTCGATATACACGGGTTTCTTTTTCGAGACGCTCCAGAGAGCTAGGGCTCCGTTGTCACTTCCGGTGACGAACAGGTCGTCGTCAATCATGGCGATGCGGTCCATGCTGCCTTCGTGCAGCAGAGACCGCGGGTTGACGCCGGGATGTGATTTCTTGTCGACTGCGCCGCCGCGGAAGACCAATTGCGTTTCTTCCGAGACCTTCCATAGACGGGCGGTACGGTCTCGGGCGCCGACACTGACACATCGTTCTTGAGCGAGGGCGTCAATGTCGAGGACCTCATCTTGGTGACCGAACAAAGTCTCAATGTACGCCAGCTCATCCAAGCTCCAGACCTTGACGGTTCTGTCCTTGGAACATGAATAGAGCTGGTTCGTTCCGCGCCGGAATGCCAAGCCAGTCACGGCATCTCGATGGTGGGTGAAGACCTTGATTGGCTTGAGAGTAGCGGCGTCATGTACAATAATCTTCTTATCCTGTCCGCCAGTTACAACATACTTCCCGTCGCTGGATGCGGCGACAGCCAGTATATGCCCAACATGCCTCTGGTAATTATTTTCCTTTGCCTTGCCTGTATTTCCCTTTATCCACGTCTCCAGTTCGGGTCGCTTTTTTGGCGGAGCGGGAGGTTTCTTCGGTTTCCGTTTCGTCGTCTGTGGGTATTGATGCTGGGGGAGATCTTGTATCCTCCACTTATGTAGGAAGAGGTCCTTGGTTGTGGTGTAGACGTATGGTGCGCAAGCCGCAATTGACGTAACGGCATTAGTATTGGTTCGGAAAAAGGTCTGGCTGGCCTTGTCAAAAGCCAATTCAGAGGCCAATTGGCGATATACTCGTCCCTTTGTTTCGGCAATGTCCTCCTGCAGCCTTTCCGCAATCAAATCCCTATCGATTTCGGCGGCATCGAAGCCGAAGTCGTCGACGTGCTCTTTGACATTCTCGAGATAGCGCTCTGCGAGCCGCAATCTCTTCTCGGCGGCAGTTTCGCCCTCCTCCTCGGAATCATTATCTTCTACCTGATCGCCCTCGTTGGAGAGACCCTCAAAGCTCTCCTCGTCTTCAGAATCGCTGCTAGAAATGGACTCATCTCGTTCAACTCGCTTCTTCCCGGCGGCGGCGGCGGCTGCTGTTGGTTTAACGGCTGCTTTTGTCGAGGACTTGGCAGGGGCAACTCTCTTTTTTGGTACTTCTGGAGCTGCCGGCCTCTTTCTCTTCTTCTGGGCGCCGGGGATGGTAAAAAATGAGGACATTGTGGCTCGCCTAGGCTGACTGACTTTGTCGTCCTGTCCCGCCTTGGTGTTTGGATTCCCCAGTATACGATGCCATGAAAAAAAAAAGTTCGAGATGGGCGACCCACTCAAGTTCTCCGACCCCACTTGGCGCACATGTAGCGAATCACAATCGATCATATGGAACATTATGCTTCCGAGCCCGGGTGGTCAATGCGGGTCCAAGCAGCCGTGTAGCGAGGAGCTCATTGACGCGCAGCGCTACAGCCTAGCGGAGGGTAGCTTGGCCTGGCCAGGCCTGCATCTTGAAAGCGGGCTGCTTGTTGTCGTCCACTTTCACAGCTTTCCACATACAACTTTGCAACAACGTCACTATGTGAGTTATATCTGTGTGTGCTGAGATGGTATGAATTCATACGCTGACAGTATTCCAGGGAGGTACTTTTGGGAATCTCAGGCAAGGACTTTACCCTCATCGGCGCTTCGAAAGCTGCCATGAGAGGTGCCACTATCCTCAAAGCTTCTGACGACAAGACAAGAGCTCTGAACAAGCACACCCTGCTTGCGTTCTCTGGAGAGGCCGGCGATACAGGTTAGTTTACAGAGACTAGACATGGATTGGAAATCAGGGGACTGACGTTGTGCCAGTTCAATTCGCCGAGTATATCCAACGAAATGCCCAGCTCTACTCCATGCGCAACGAGACCGAGTTGTCACCATCTGCCCTAGCCCACTTCGTCCGAGGAGAGCTCGCCACGAGCTTGCGATCCCAGAAGCCCTACAACGTTAACCTCTTGATGGGAGGTGTCGACCCCATTACCGGCAAGCCTTCACTCTACTGGCTGGATTACCTCGCTTCGTTGGCGGAGGTGCCCTATGCGGCTCACGGCTATGCGCAGTACGTTCTAGCTTGACATCATTTCCCATATGGCTCGGCCACTTGTAGTGATGGGGAGGCAAATGATAAAAGTATCTGGCTAACGAGTGACTTGCACAGGTACTACTGCTTGTCCCTCCTGGATAAGCATCACCACCCAGACATCACACTAGGACAGGGCATCAAGCTCATGACCATGTGCATAGACGAGCTAAAGCGAAGGTTACCGATCGACTTCAAGGGCATGATAGTCAAGGCGATCAAGGCGGACGGAATTGTCGACATAGAATTCGATGATGACCGCATTGTGAAGAGCGCTTGAGAGAGACGCTATAGACAAGAAATGGCGTGTATTATTAGATTGGCTCGACTTTGGTAATCAACAGTATAGCCAAGCTTTGCAACACGATCCATGCTGCCGACCTTGTGTGTTTCATTCAAGTTTGACTGATACTAGGCAGGACAGGCTGATGGTCTCTTCTGATATCAGGTGACATGGATTTATACCTGAAAAGGTGAAAAGGAATGAAGATTGAGCCGATAGGGAAACACTACCGTAACTCACTAACTTGCGCATTGCTTACTTGACTCGCTCTGTTGCGTCAAGCGGGTTAGGTAGAACTTGGCAAACACTTGGATTGAAGTGCAACTGGGAAAGACGGTGCAAGCATCAACAAGCACCCCCCTCGGTCAATGATATTATTGACGGTCTACGTAGTAGGACTACTAATAATTTGCAATAGGTAGGAATTGTATAGACGGCCGGGTTACTGAATCATGAATTACAGTAGTAGCAATGAACTAATGTAATTAAGTGAATGGCATTGGACATTTCCAAAGTTTAGAGTGCGAGTTAGCCGTTGCACAACCGTTTCAAGAGTCAATCAGCCGTTGTCAATCGTCGTCACCCGCCCGCCCTTGACGAGAAGCGCGGCCTAATAAATGAGGGTACAGTGGGCGGTGTAGGTTTGTTTGTGCCTCTCTCAGTCGACTGCTTGACTGCCTCCAACGGAAGGATAGTCGAGAATGCCCCACCGTGGCCTCGAAGCAGTTTGGTGGGAGTCTCAGAGACATGCAGCATAATCAGGGTGAAAGCAGGGCAGTGAGTGGAGAAGACTTTTGGGGATGACACTCATTTACCGCTTTTCAATTTTCTAGAATACATTACTTACGTAGTGGTGGTCCCTTGGGGGGTCAGAGTGACCGCATCCAGAACCTATTACAAATAACGTAGAGTACCAGGAACTTGCCTGTTCAATTCTCGCTCTTCAAGCACTGTACAAAAAGGCTACTCCGTAGGATATCACAAGGTTTTCGGCTTCAACCGAAGGGAGACAAACCCCGGGGGGGGGGACAAGATGACAAGGAATTCAAGTGCCGTGGTAATAATTCATTTTATCATGGATCTGGCTTTGCGATAAGATGTGATATCGAATTACGCAGTGCAGTGCAGGCAGGCGGCCATGGGTAGGGTTTCAAGGGTTGTGTTGTCCATCGACAGGTGGCTGAACGAACATCCATCTTACACCTGCATGTTATGTACCTACCCAGGCCAGACCAGACCAGGCCCAGGGCCGCCTACTTGCTTGTTGGCTGACTGGCTGGCTGGCTGGCCATTTGAGAAACGCTGATAACTTTTGGAAAAAGCGGACAGAAAAATAAGGGGAATGCCTTAGTATCTCAGCCTCGAGCGATTGTCTGATCGCTCTCCCCGAAAAGGAGTGGCAACTAAAAAGTGATCTGAAAGTTAAGAAACTGTGAGAGGAACAGCCTGGAAGAATATCGTCACAAGCCACAGCACAGTGCCAACGCGTAGCGCGGGAGGGAGAAGTAGCCCTTGCGTACCACTTTACTTAGTCCTTGTGCAGCACAAGTGTGATACAGACTCATACAGTTAAACTCAGTACTCGTACGGTACTTTGCATTTCGTCCCAAGAAAAAAAAATTCTGACTCCCTCCCCTCCCCCCTCGGGCACTAACCTCTTCCTGGCTCAGCCTTGAAGTACAGGAGTACATACCACCACCACACCACCACCTGGGCAATTTTTTTTTTCTGGCCTTCGCCTCAACGCCTCTCGCCGTCCCTTTTTCTTCTCTCCCACAACTCCAAACCCTCCCCCAAACACACAACCCTTTTCATCCCCCCTCTCTCCTCTTATCCTCGTACTTTCCCCTCAAGACATTTTCCTGTCTTTTCCTTGGTCTTTCCTTTGAAGATTCTGCGTTTTCTTCGTCGGAAAGTGGCAAGCACCATCATACGCGTGTTCTGAAATTAATAGAAGTGGGCAAGAAAAATCTCGGGAACCTGTGGTTTGCCCGATTTCTTTCTCTTACGTCTTCGTGTTTCCTGTCTCTATCGTGCGGGCAGGCTTCGCTATTTCACTCCCTTTTCATTTCTAAAGGGTGATTTACGATAGATCTCGATTAATTTTTTTTCCTCGCGTGGATTTACGATCAAACCTACTCCTTTTCCAACTCCAAACGACTTTAGTCCTCACTCATCGGATTTCTTCTCCTTGCGACAACATGGCGGACCAAATCAACATGAACGGCCTCAACCTTGGCCCCGAAAGCGCTGCTGCCTCTCAGGCCCGATCCTATATCCCTCCTCACATGCGAGGTCGTCAGGGTGCTGCTCCTGCTGCTGTTGCTGCTGCTGCACCTGCTGCCCCTGCCCCTGCCGTGAACGGCAACTCTCAGCCTCCGGTCAATGGTGTCAACGGCACCCCCCCTCCCATCAACGGTGGTCTCAACAACAGCACTTGGGCTGCTGGGTATGTGCAAACCGCACCTCATCTTCCAAATCGAAACTCAAAAGCTAACACTTCATCAAACAGTCAACCCGCCAACAACTTTCCTGCTGCTGGTCGCCAGGGTGGCGGCAACTGGAGCGGTGATGCTCCCGCCTTCAGCAACAATACCAACGCTGGCAACAACCGCCGCGGTGGTGGTGGTGGTTGGGGTGGACGCGGTGGTTACTCTGGTGGCTATGAGGGCAATAGTAACGGCGGCGGTGGCGGCGGCGGCGGTAATAACATTGCCCGTGGCTCTGGAGACGGTCGATGGCAAGATGGAAAACACGTCGCCGGCCCGACTAACCCCCGTGCTGAGCGTGAGCTCTTTGGCACTGCCGACGACCCTTCCAAGCAACACACTGGTATCAATTTCGAAAAGTACGACGACATTCCCGTTGAGGCTTCTGGACGCGACGTTCCCGAGCCTGTTCACCAGTTCACCACCCCTCCTCTGGATGAGCACCTGTGCCGCAACATTGAGCTTGCCCGCTACAAGGTCCCCACCCCTGTCCAAAAGTACTCCATCCCCATTGTCATGGGCGGTCGTGATCTCATGGCTTGTGCCCAGACTGGTTCCGGAAAGACTGGTGGTTTCCTTTTCCCTATCCTCTCTCAAGCTTTCATTCACGGTCCTTCCGCTGTCCCCGCCGGTGCTGCTGGACAGTTTGGTCGTCAGCGCAAGGCCTACCCCACTTCTCTGATCCTTGCCCCCACCCGAGAACTCGTTTCCCAGATCTACGAGGAATCCCGCAAGTTTGCTTACCGATCTTGGGTCCGCCCCTGCGTTGTCTACGGTGGTGCCGATATTGGCTCCCAGCTTCGACAGATTGAGCGTGGCTGCGATCTTCTCGTTGCTACTCCTGGCAGACTTGTCGACCTCATTGAGCGAGGCCGCATCTCTCTGTGCAACATCAAGTATCTCGTTCTCGACGAGGCCGACCGCATGCTTGACATGGGTTTCGAGCCTCAAATTCGTCGTATTGTCGAGGGTGAGGATATGCCCTCTGTCGCCGAGCGACAGACTCTCATGTTCTCCGCTACTTTCCCTCGGGACATTCAGATGCTAGCCAGGGACTTCCTGAAGGATTACGTCTTCCTTTCCGTCGGACGTGTTGGTTCGACATCTGAGAACATTACCCAGAAGGTCGAGTTCGTCGAAGACGTTGACAAGCGCTCCGTTCTCCTTGACATCCTCCACACTCACGCCGGTGGTCTCACTCTTATCTTTGTCGAGACCAAGCGTATGGCCGACTCCCTGTCGGACTTCCTCATTAACCAAAACTTCCCTGCTACCTCCATTCACGGAGACCGAACCCAGCGTGAGCGTGAGCGTGCTCTGGAGTTCTTCCGTAACGGACGTTGCCCTATCCTCGTTGCCACCGCCGTTGCTGCCCGTGGTCTCGATATCCCCAACGTCACACACGTCATC
This sequence comes from Hypomyces rosellus, assembly GCA_011799845.1. NCBI lineage: Eukaryota > Fungi > Ascomycota > Sordariomycetes > Hypocreales > Hypocreaceae > Hypomyces > Hypomyces rosellus. The sequence continues at coordinate 4,926,630 of WWCI01000002.1, read as the reverse complement.
AACTACGATCTTCCTACTGATGTTGATGACTATGTCCACCGAATTGGTCGTACCGGTCGTGCCGGAAACACTGGTATTGCCACTGCATTCTTCAACCGTGGCAACCGCGGTATCGTCCGTGAACTCCTTGACCTTCTCAAGGAGGCTAACCAGGAGGTTCCTCCCTTCCTTGAGGCCATTGCTCGTGAGTCGTCCTTCGGCGGTGGTGGTGGTGGTGGTGGCCGTGGAGGTCGCCCTCGCGGCGGTGGTCGCGGCAGTTCCAACCGAGATTTCCGCAAGGTTGGCGGCGGTGGCTTCGGCGGTGGTGGTGGTGGCTTCGGCGGCTCTCAGCAGGGAGGCGGCTTCAACAGCTTCGGTGGTCAGCCCAACGGCGGTTCCAACTACGGAAGCGGCGGCGGCGGCGGTGGTGGTGGTGGTGGCGGTGGTGGTTTCAGCGGTGGCAACTACGGCGGCGGCCAGGCATACGGTAACCCTGGTGGCCCTGCTGCTCAGTCCTCGTGGTGGTAAACATATCATCTCACTTCACATGATCGACACAATCATGTGTTTTATTGTTGTGGCGCAGGCTTTGCCACTTCATCATTTTTCTTCTTTTCTCTCGACAACTTTGCTTTGATTACAGTCTGTTTTCTTTTTATTTTCTTTTTCCTATTTTTTTCCTTTTTTTTCCTTTGGTACGCATGCATCAAGTCATTTTCTCGAAGACACGGCGACACCATGACTCGCGAAGACGAACGAGTGCCTTTTCTACTGGAAAAGAGCAGTAACGGTCAGGGACATTCATGAATCATGTGATAGATTGCATTTCTTTGATTTCAGCATCCTCTCTCGCTTGATACCCTTAGACCGAGAGATGAGGAACTTGGGGACGCTGGCAGAACGTGGTGTTTAGAGATCTACAAAACGTTAGATCTGGACAGGGACATCACGATTTTTATCATGTTCTGCTGTCTACGAGGGGTTCCTCCCCACAGGGCATTTTTCTCGCTTTCACGATAGAGGGTCATGTTATCGCCGTGCATACATAGACAAAAGTGGATTTACTCGGTTCTCTGGTCGGAATCGCTCAACGGTCTCCACGGATTGGGACGGATGAGAGAGCTATGAGCATAGACTGGGAATATGGTTGACCAGAAGGTCGGTTTCTCTGTTTCTTTCTGAGGGCGCGAACTATGCCTCTCGACAAAGGTTATGGATTGAGGTTGGGACGGCATGGATCAAACAGCTCTTGCTCTTTGACCGTCATGAGCATATGGATGTAAGGCTTCGGCTTAGCTAGAGGAAGCTCAGCACGCAGCTTTTGGAAGAAGGGGCCTAATGACTTTGTTCCCGCGGTAGACAGACAACCAGAGTGGACTGAGGAGTCTCAAGTAAAAAAAGGGTTTTGCAATAACTTTGTGTTTTCTTCAATGAGTGGTGATGTGTAGTGACTGTAATCCTTTTCATCCAGGGAATGTGTGGCCCGCAATATTCATTTGCGAGTTCACGAAGCCTACTGGAATATATAACTGTCGTGGACTACCTAGAGTAGCTACAGTTATGTTATCCATATAACAAAACTCTACGCCCACTCCTTTTTAATATTAATTATCGCGGATCTATGAGCCTAGGCTTTTGTCATCTCATTGTATCTTCAAATGTTGGACAAACAATATTAGGTGCAGCTTAATGTAAAAATTAATATCTGCAAATGTTATCTTGTCGGGTAGCCTTGAACATTATCATATCAGATCAATCCATGGATCTTTGACATGACTAGGGACGGCCACTACCGAGCAGGTCACCCACGGGCCCCTGTCTTCCATGGACTTCAGGGCTGAACGTCATCGGTTTTAGGGCACTTTCAGCCCCTACCTTGGGACAAAGGCCCACTACCGTCCACTGTAGCTCGGCATCTCAGTACCTGTGAGCCCCTCCATCCATTCTATTTCAACGTCCTAGGTTTCCCCCGCCAGAGCCGAGGGAGCCTTTTTTGGGCCCAGGAAAGCAATTGGAACACAGCAGAAAGAGGCCGCCTTCCATCGCACAAGTCCGGTTTCCGTTGCTGACCTCCAAGTTCCATAAGGTACTACCAAGTACCTAAGGTATGCTTGAATTCTTCCCCGCCATCCAGCGCAAATATTCTTTCTTCCATCCATCCATCCAACTCCTTTCTATGCATCCGCTGGAGAAGGTGCACGGAGTAACCGCTTAGTTGTCTCAAGCGCTCTTTTAGATGAACAGAAGCGATATCATCTGAAGAAGAAAAATGGGTGTTCTTGAGAGTGTTGACGAAGGTCTTAGTGGCCTGGTAGGGCAATGGAATGGCTATTCGACAGGATTGGTGACGCTGTTTATCCTGCTCGTCACCTACCGGGTCACATCTGCACGCGACCCTGATGTGCACCCGATGCTGCTTGCTAGACAATCTACTCCGTCAACTGTACGAAACGAAGGCGAAAGCGCAATTTACAGGTCCCTCGCGGCGCCGCATAGCATGCCATTGAACAGTGGACTTGATGTCAAGGATCCTGGTGCTTCCCGATGGGCTCGTGGCCGAGATGGCGACCTCCGCGATGTTTGGCGAAAGGCTGTTGCCGGCAACGACGCTGGAAAGAAGGGTCGGTTGTTGACTGTCCTGGGTTCCGAAAACGTTATTGAGCACAAACTGGGTATGGGCTACATGGATTACTGTCCAAGACGTTACATATATACAAGAAGCTGACAGTGGCGCGCCTCTAGAGGATATCACCAGACAAATCAACCTCATCGGACAGCACATCGCAGAGCAGGGCGGCATAAGAGTCGCCGTCTATTTGCCGAATTCTGTCGAGTTTCTAGTCACGCTTCTGGCTTGCAGCTTCTACCCGAACCTCACAACCGTCCTACTTCCATTCAATGTCTCCGATGAAGAACTCATCTCGATGCTCAGAAGATCTGCTGTTGACACCGTGGTCACTGCCCCGGGATCATTCCCCCTTGATGCTGTTGCCAAGGCATACCCCTCCCTGCGCCAACTTATTTGGGTCGTTGATGAAGGCAGCTCTCACCTCGACTGGAACGAAGTACCTGAAGGCATGGGCGGAAGCGTCAATGTTGCTACATGGCAGGATATTCTTCGGGACGCTCCGGCCGGCTCAAGCACAGAGTTGCCTGCTGCGGACCCTGAGAAGGTTCCCATGGATGTGGTCACTTTCTGGCAGTCGAAGCCCGACCAGTTGGAGGAGATGGTGCGCTTCACCCAAGCCAACCTGGTTTCCGGTATTGCTGGCCAACTTGCTGCCATCCCCAGCAAGGAGAAACTAAACACAAATGACCTCTTCCTTCCTGCCGAATCCCTAGCCAACAACCACACTCTCATCTTGACGCTGGCAGCTCTCTACTCAAACGCCTCTGTAGCTTTCAACTCTGTTGCTGGCCAGTCCCCGGATTTGATTTTGTCCACTCAAGGCATTGCGCCTACCGTCATTGTCGCCAGCCCCGCCACTCTATTGAAGACCCATCAAGAGTCTCTAAGCAGACTCGTCTCTCCGCTTGCCAAGGCTGCGCACTCCCTTTCTTCGCGTGCTCTCGCTCAGCAAGGTGTTCATGGAACCACCAACCTCTTGTCTGCGTTCTCATCGGGGGCGCGACCGGCCATTGGCACCACTCCTGGCAAACTTCGTCTTTTGTATGCTGCGGAGCGAGCTGGCGCCGATACACCACAGCTTTCGGCAAAGGTTGTTTCTGACCTACGTGTTTTCACTGACGCAAGGGTTGTGTATGCATTGACAGCCCCACGGGTCGCCGGAGCAGTAAGCCAGACGGCTCTCTTCGATTACCGAGTCGATGAAGGCAGCAAAGGACATTTCGGAGCGCCGGTTACAAGTGTAGAGATCTATCTGAAAGACATGGGTCCGCATAAGACTACGGATGACAAAGCCGAAGGCGAGGTGAGTTGAATATTTTAAATCATACGGTCATGTACATTGACGTAAGCTGGAATGCTGACATATGATGGTGTGCAGATTGTTGCAAGAGGACCCTGCGTTGCCGGAGGCGAGACCAGCCTCGGTGTTGCTGGCACGATCAAGGATGACTATACCTTGGCATATGTTTGAGACGACGAATCCAATGACGTACTGCTGTGTGTATACCTGCGAATGGACATGGGGAAGCGGAATGAAGGGGGGGGGGGGGGGGGGGCATGTGATGATCTAAGTACGGAGTACGTGATGATTGTTTTTTGGAAGAAGAGCGACATTTTAGATGAGATGGGAATATTGTAGGATGATTTATTAGGGGTGACCCGACAATGTGATGAAATACGAGTAAGTTTCATGGCAAATAATCTATGAATTTTGCCGTCTTTATCCCACATTGAGTATTTCTTTGTTTGACTTGGGAGTCCGCGCAATTCCGATAGTTTGCACTTCGCCTACGACGGCCGCCGCTTTTACCACCGTCGCGGCAGAGGATCCGAAGAGCCGGGGGACTGGGGGGTCGCATCGATGCTGATGAATGTACAGAGCACAAGTATGCACATTCATCGGGCAAACTTTCAAGTCGGTCGGTCTGTTTTTTTTTCTTAGCGGAACGCACAAGACAACATGAAGTTTCTGCAGATGGGGTTGGTTAAAATGGATTTGTTTGTCATGTTTCCAGTCCAGGTTAGATAATAATATGGGGTTGAGCCTATCGAATTCAGTTGGGTTCCAGTTGACTGTTCTAGTTGGGCCGGGTGCTACCAGTGAGTGCTACTGGTGCTACAGGGAGCCCTTTGTGCCCTTTAGGCTCCAGGGCTAGCAAAAGGTCAGTTTAGCGCCACAACGGGGGAGAAAGGGGGGCGTCTTGGGGGGGCATCGGGGGTCCTTTTGGGGGAGACAACTTTTTTGCTGGGCACCCCGATCTGAGCCACTCTCGCCTCCGGGCTGGGCTTAATTAACCACTGGAACGTCCTTTTGGCCGATTTTTTTCTGAGTTTGTTAAAGCAGGAGTAAAGGTACAAGTTTTGGCGCTTGCCTGCCTGCCTGCCTACCTAGTACCTACCTCGCCTTACGCTTTGTGGGCTTCTTGTCTCTCTCTCCCTCTATCCCTCTTGTTAATTTTCCCTTTTTCTTCTAAATTGTCTCAGCATTCTTATCCCTTTTCTTCTTCTTCTTTATCTTCTTCTTCATCTTCGTGCCCAGGCTGTCTCGGAGAGTTTAAACCTTTTCCTTTTTCCTTGACTTATTTAAGAAAAGTATCGGGAGTGAAAACGGACCAAAATGTGCATATAAGTGTGTTTGTGAGAAGAAGAACAAAAAAGGTGCCCCCACGGAGGAAGCGACGAAGAAAGACAAAAAGAAGCAGAAGCGGAAACTTCCAAGTGAAAGAATGAAGAAGATTTCCAAAATCTTCCTCCGGCTTGGGCGAGCAGGCTCAAGCGATGATGGGCGCTCGGACATTGGCTTTGGGCCGCCTCCCGAGTCGGCGCCTGACTTTCACCAGCTCACGTCCAAACGGTGGCGTGGTGGCGCTGTGAACGGAGAGACGGGTGCCGCCGAAGTATTCAGAAAGACGGTTCCGAAGACGGGGACGAGCTCCATTTTGGCTGACGGCAGCCCGGGGGCGAATCCATCATGTGCCGCCTGTGAGCGCATTGATTTTGCGAGGTTGTTGGATTGGCAGCCAGGGGATGCCAGGCCGTGGGTTTCCCTGGCTCACACGCTGAAGTCGGGGGTCGGCAGCGATAATGATAGAAAAAGGGGGCAGAGTAGCCTGACCGAGAGTGACACGTCCTCGCTGCCATCACGAACCTCATCGGAATATATGGGGCCCTGTCCGTGGTGTACTTTCTTTCAGACCATGATCCTTGCCCCGGCAGACGGAGATGAAGAGGCCGAGGGAAAGCCCAGAGACGGGTCGATCAGGAGCAAGTTTACACCATATCTACGCATCCGACTGGCCTTTGAGAGACTCGGCGGAGGTGAAAAACATGAACTCGGCAGATCAGTGTTGTTTGAAGTGACGACACGGAATCGATCACTGCCGTGGGGTTACATCGTCAAGGCCGCGCCTACTCCCGTTCCGGAGGCAGCGGAGAATGGAGATTCCACCCTGGCCGGACATGGCGGAACAATACGAGACTATGGAGGAGAAAACAGGCCGGCAGTGATACAAGGGAGGAGAGTTCCGCCATTACTGGACCCCACGCTACCAAAGTCATGGATCGATTTCTGTAAAGGGAATCACGGCACGGAATCATGTAATATCAAAAGAGGGACACCAGTACCAGGCCTCAAACTCATCGACTGCGAGGATGAACGGATTATATCGGCGCAGGATCTGGAGCAATCCCTCGCAGATCGTACAAATCAGAACGGCACCAGCAAACATGACGGAGCGGAATATGTGACTTTAAGTTATGTCAGGGGCAGCGTTGGGGATTCTCGCCATCTAGAAACGGATGCTGACGGTGCTCTCCCAGAAGAGCTACCCTCACTAATCACCGATGCTATGTCTGTCACCAGGTCTCTTGGGCTGCGATATCTTTGGGTGGACCGATATTGTATGCCGAGCAAGCGTGACGCTGCAAAAGATGCATCACTGGCTTCAATCCGGAAACATCAGATAGAACTGATGGGCCGGATATACGCTCAGTCAGCACTATCATTAGTAATAGCTGCAGGAGATGGCGTTCAGAGTGGTATCCCCGGGTTCAGTGTACCACGCGAAGAACAAATGTCGTTGAAAACAGAAACGGATCTTTTCACAACGACTTTACTTCGACCAGATCTCGAAGTTGCCTCTTCGAACTGGGCTTCAAGAGCATGGACATATCAAGAAGGTCTACTGTCGCGACGAAGGCTGGTATTCACACCTTCGCAAACCTACTTCCAGTGCCAGAACCTGCATTGCCACGAAAGCATCTCTCTTCCTCTTCAGTTAGCACGCGGCCTCAATCTCGGCCGTGTCTTCCCCTTAGCCGATGAGGTATTTCAGCTACCCAAATTGAAGCATCATATCAAAACGTTCATGGCTAAGAGCCTTACCGACGACGACGATCGCCTAGATGCTTTCAGGGGTATTCTCCATGAGTACTCGCGGCGTGAGCAGCTCTCGGTAGATCATCTCCTTGGCTTACCCCTATTTCACCACGACAGCTTCACCAACGTTAAAATAGTCAGCCAAACGGATCGCTTGGCTGTTGCACTGGGGTGGATGCCTAGCCACGCGGTCCCATCCTCACAGGATGATTTCGAAACGCCCATTGTGGATCCGTATTACCTGCTGGATACACCACCATGCCCATTCCCATCCTGGACTTGGCTCTCTTGGCGCCTGCAGGCCGGGCGGGATAATTACAATTCACCAAGCTATACGTTCAATTTTAATCTCATGGGGGATGCCTTGCCACTAATTGATGGTATAACAGCCACTCCCAGGATGGAGATATCTGTTGGCTTCGCTGGCGGGATGGTCTTGTCGTGGGAGATTGATGGTGATGCCATTGCTCGCAAATCTGAGCGTATTGAGTTTTTACACCTCAAGACGCTGTGCTTTGATATGGTTGTTCGAAAACCTGCTGACACGAAATCGACACCCGCGCTCGCTGAACCAGAGGCTTCTATTCTTGGGAATGCTGCTGCGGATGCAATTGAGGCGTGGATTCGACGCTCTTCCGTCACAGTTATCGCTGCAACTGCGGACGGTGCGCCGGTGGATCAGGAGTACCAATTAACCGGTATCATCATCTCGGGGCGAAATTGGAAACCCGCGGAGAATGGCCAGTCAGGCGGTGGGGTGACAGCTACGGTTCTGGTATGTGGCAAGCGGAATTGGGAATCCGACGGGCCCCTTGTGCGACTCGGGGTATTGAGCATCAACTTTGAGGCACTAGTAATGGCAGCAGTTGAGGCAGATGCTTCTGTTATCAAGGGCATTGACTCGGGCGCAGGGGAGAAGAGAGATCTCACGGTCCAACTACGTGAACTGGATATTTACTAGAATTCACTGGGATAGGACTCATGGGATGAGGTCATATTTGTATATACGTACTGGGGGAACTGGGATATAAAATGGGCATCTATGGGTGGTGTTCTATTTTGGTTTCAACTCATATTCCTCATTCAGCATGTCATCCTGCATTCGTACCTCTAGCGGTTGTAATCCTCTCTCCCCCTCTGTTTTGCAAATACAAATTTAATCAAGGGGCTCCATTTCTAACATGGCCCGTTTGCTCATATCGTCGTGAACCCAGCTCGCGATTCTGCCTCCAACATCACCCACCAGTTTATCGTAATGGGGCCCAGGGAAGAAAAGACCGCAGTGAGCGCCTACTTCGTCCATACCATCCATGTACACGTCCACCCAGGTGGGATCCAGCACGCCATTCACTTTGCCCGGCAAATTGCAAAACTTCCTCAGCTTCTTCGGCTTCTCGGCCTGGGCCGCCTGGGCCGCCTCCTTCTCGAGCCGCTTCTTCTCTTGTCTCTCCAGCTTCTGCTTCTCCTTCTCGGCGTCCTTCTCGAGTTTCTCGGCCTGCTTCTGGAGCTTGTCCGATTCCTTTTGCAGTTTCTTGCGGTGCTTCTCGATGAGCTTCTGGCGCTCCTTGAGGGTCTTTGTGTGCTGCTTCAGGGTCTGGGAGTAGGTCTTTTGGAGGCGGGAGAATTCCTTTTCGGCCTGCTTGCGGGTGTCCTTGTTGGTGTACTGAGTGAAGTCTGGGGTTTCGGGCCTGGGAGGGGGTTCGGAGATGGGGGGTAGGTCTAGGCCCTCTAGGGATGGGGATTGTTGGAGTTGGTCGCCGATGGGGTCTTGGGGGGTGTTTTCTTCAAGATTATCTTGTGATAAAGGGGCTGTTTGTTTGGTTGTGGTTTGGGTGTCTTGTGTTTCGTCAATGGGCATTGGATCCATTTCTAGTAGTGAGAGGCGGCTGAATGGTGCTTCTGGATCTGGATCAAGTGGTTCATCGGTGTTGTCGGCCATAGATATACCAGCCGGCGACGACTCATGGTGCTCTGGTTGCTGTTCATGGCTGTCATTACTAGTTATGGTAATCTCTTGCTGGAGTGGCTGCCCGTCGTGTAGTTCAAGGCGAGATGACGATGGACTTAGCGACCTCACCCCTTGCGTAGACTGCTCCTCCTTTTGGGATGCTTCATCAGGTTGAGTCGAAGGAATAGTCGAAACATCCGTTTGGCTTTGAGCACGGCTTCCTTCGGGGGGTGATTGCACAGGCTTGGGACGACCAGGGGAGAGAGTATAGTAGTTGACAAAGCGAACTCTGGCTTGGGCATTAGTGCCTGATGCATTGAACTCATCAGCGTTCTCAAGCTCCCGGATTCGGTTGTATCTTGACAGTAGACCATAGTAGTCGGCTAAACACCCGCCAAACTCAAGATGATGTGTGATATGGTTGCCAACGGCATTTAACAGACCCTCATTGCTGTGTTTCGACGCAAAATTGACCATGCGTTGAAAAAAGGGCTGCTCCTTAAATGGCGTATCATTGAAGAATGGGGGATCAAAATTTGGGTCAGCGGGTCGGCTTGATGGACCTGCTACCGGTGGTGATTGAACTGGTGAGTTGATGGATGGAGATTCAGGTGCGAGAGATGCATTTGCACTTGCATTGGCTTCAGATGGAGGAACCTGTTCGGGTTGAAAGAGACTGGAGATTCCAGAAACTACGATGCCGGGATGGAGGCCAAGGAAAGGGGAGTCTAGAGATAATGTGCCTAGTATGCGATGCTTGAAGGGGTATTGGCTTTGAGGGATATAGTTTGGCTAACACGGCATTAGATGCATTTCATCTCTTGATGGGAAGTTGGTAGTAGATAATCTCACCTTGAGAGCAACCTCTGCGGACAACAAGCCGCCCATGGAATGTCCAATTAGGATTACATCTGTTGTGGGCGACTCATGGGGCTCGAGCCAGGTACTAAAGTTATCTCTGGCGACGTCTATGACCTTGTACGTCTTGTACCGGGGGTAGACCTTGGAGTGTATCACATGAGAATCTGATAGAGAAGCGGTCAAGTAATTATGGACATGTGCCGGGAAGGATCCAAAGGACTGGTCATTGCCGTAGAAGCCATGGATATAGATGAGGAGCAGAGTACGTCTGGGGTCGGATTCTGAGTGGGGGGCAATGATGGACTGCGAGGGTGAGCTACGGGGATCCTTTGAACGCAGGAAGCTGGGTTCATGAGGAGGTGTGGTCTCGGACAGGGGAGCAACGATGTGTGGGATATCCTCCTGCGTGAGGGTGTAGGGAGGAGGTGGTTCGTTGAAGGACTCTTGGTCAAACTGTGGTACTGGCTTTGCCATGATGCGGGGGGGGGCTCTGTTAGCCCAAGGCAGCAGCTGGGAATAATGCAAGAATGAGGATGTGGATGTAGCAGGATGGGTTATGCAGCAAGAGTTCAGAGGTTGAGGTGTCAGATCGTGGGCATAGAAAGCGTTGATACGATGGCTTAGAATTTAGGTGAGTGAGAGAGTGCTATGGATCCATCTGCTCAACCACTCATCCATATCCACAACGGGCCGCTGCTGGTGCACAAAGCGGGGAAGCAAGCAGTGGGTGAATAAATCTCAACAGTAAGTGAGAATAGGGGGTCACCATCAGCGATTCAGGCCTGGCGAGCACTGTAAATCAAGAGCCTGTACAAGTAGCAATTCAGACATCCCATCCATGGATGGATTGTTCCACTACAGTGCAGCAGCCACATCCCCAGATAGTAGGTACTTGGAGTCATGGAAGTTCTAGGTACCGTATTACTGCATATATGAGCTACTGTAGACCTTTATTTTAGAGCTGAATTCAGTGGAACACGGGTTGCTCACGTTGACACTACATTGCCGAGTAGCCTACAAGTATTTGTGCTCGGGACAATAGTGAGTATTCCGAGCTGCAGCGGGCAATTGCCCCTTGCATATGCTACGACATGAGCGACTAATTGGGTACTATATGCATGCGGTCATACGGTCAGCATTCGAATGCTCTTTTTATTATTATGTCTTATTCTCTTTGTGTTGCCATGCCATGCCACGCCGTGTATTGTGTTGTGCTGTGCTGTGCTGTGCTGTGCTGTGCTGTGCTGTGCTGTGCTGTGCTGTGCTTGTGCTCTTGTCGCCCGCCCAACTGCTGTAGGGTATATGCATGTACTGATTTAGTGCCTCTCCTACGTGCTGGTGCATCCAGAACCTGGATAATGGTGGATGGGGCTGACCAAAAGAACATAGCACAACCCTACTTTGGAAGCCCCAACGGGGTAAGACCGACCTGACTCTTGTACCTGAATTTGCTGATGCTTCTTGCATTGTTAGCGTCCGAAAATTGTTTCTCGTTGTGCAGCTCGCAATCTGCAATCTGCATGCCACCACTCTCTCGCACCAAAACAGGGATATCCCCATCCATAGGGCGAATACGATGCGACAAAAATGGCCAATAGTGTGCAAAACGGCCAAGGGAGCCCTCGGTAAGGTCAATATGCACTTGGTCAGCTGGGAGAGAGGGGGACTTCCTTCGCCCTGCCGATTGACAGCTCATACTGGATACGGACACAAGTTGCTCAGAAGGAGAATGACGGGCCATCCCAACTAATGCAAAGAAGCAAATAATACCAAAACAACAAGCTGGGTGGAGACTTGTCAATTGATGACTTTACATGCCAGTCCAAGGTCAGCCAGTCAGTCATTCAGTCCAGTCCAGTCCAGTCCAGTCCAGTCAGTGCCGTTACATTGCCCTGCTAATTCTCCGTCTCAGGGAACGATCCAGGCACAAGTGGCACCCAGTTCGTATTCGATTCGATTGATAGATTGAGAGAGGGAGAAGCGGAATTAATGAGATTGGACGGGCTCTATCTTTGGCTCCTCCTCCTACACTACATGCACGGGTTATAGTGGGTAATATGAACCGCCACACGAGACCCAGACTGCGACAGACACCGGGTTTTTCTTGTTTGGTTTCACATTACGCATCTGCGCCACCCGAGAACGTGCGAGCGAGCGAGCGAGTGACAGACAGACAGAAAGAGGAAGAAAGAAACAAAGACAAGAGGAGGAAGAAGAAGAAGAAGAAGAAGAAGAGGGAGAGGGAGACAGGCCAGGTCAACTGAGCATTCCATTTAGCCAACATTTGGAGGCGTCTCCTTGGCAATTGGCGAAAAAGACTGGACGGTCTTCCAAATGTGCCGTGCCTGCAGCATCTTGCCGCCTCCCAGTCATGATTGGCTACCCAGTACCACAGCCCTGCCATGAAGCGAAATTGTGGGCATCCAAAGTATCAGTCCAGTCCTAGACGGGATGACGCCTCCGATACCACACGATAGCACAGTGGCTTATTCCACCAAAATTAACCTTGCCATCCTTGCCATCATCCTAGCAAGGGCCTGCCTAGCAGGTTGGTAGGCCACACACCATAGAGGCCCCAGCAGGAACAAGAGGGACCCCAGCACGTAATCCCCCCCGGAACCCTCGTCGCTCTCAATCAAAGGGTGCAAAGTTGTCGTGGGATCTTTCTTTTTGGTGAAAGAACAATCTCCCCTTCCTTTTCGTCCCTTTATCCCTTCTTCTTCTTTTTCCTCATCGATTATTTGCTGTCATTCCCTCGCTTCGTCATGCCCTCAAACTTTCCTGTCGATCATTGAGCATGTTTTGAATCGCGCCCCAAATATCAAAATTACGAAACACTGAAGGAGAAGAAAATTAAATACTAGCCCATCAGGGCAGCAAAACGGGCATCACAGACTGTGTGGCCCTGGTCAGAAAACCCCCCGAGACGCAGGAGGAGGATAATAGACGCAGCGAGGCAATCGCTCATTATCTCCTGGACGACTAAAAAAGTTCAGTCAAGTCATCGACGACAACAAATAGCGATAGCGACAACGACGTCAACACCATTGGCTATCAAGATGCCGCCGGCCAAGTCTGTCAAATAGAAATTCATTCCTCGTCAGCCAACAAGACCCCACCGCTGGGAATACGATACGATCGTCGCTCTGGGCAATCAGCACTGCCCACCCCAACGCTACCACCATGACTAACCCTCGCCGGCCTTCACTCCTTCAGGCCCGAGATTTGCATCCTCACGCTCATTCTCGTCGTCTTCGCCACGTTCATGGACATGACCGTGACCGTCAACAGCAAAATCAACATCAGTATCCGCATGACAACCAACAGGTTTCAGAGCCCCGCGACAGCCTTCGCGACTCCCACGCCGCCAACCTACCGTCAATTCATGATCGATCCATCCCCGCAGTAGACTTAGCCGTCGATGCAGTAGCCAACAACCCGCTCGTTACCCAGGTCATTCAGACCGTTTCCCTCGTTCAGGTCGTCGACACGGCAAAAGCACTCGCTTCCAGTTTAACCATCCCCGATTTGCCCAGCGTGATTGTCGATACAAGCGCAAGCGAAACCGGCACAATTCTACCACCAAATAATACTTCTACCACGGTCGCTGCCCCAGGGGCTACTTCTTCTTCCGAATCCAGCAGCGAAATTCCACCATTTAGCACCAATGCGTCGACGCAAACTACCACGATTTCCTCAACTTTGTCATCTTTCTCGCCATCGTCCTCGTCCTCGTCTTCGTCTTCGTCCTCGCAGGCGACTCTAACGCCGTCCATTCCTTTGTCCAAATTTCCGACGTTCGTTAGCGATGGTCGCAATGCAACAAGCAGTATGTTATTTTCCCTATTTATTCCCCTGCAGCATTTCGCAAGTTCTGACTCTCGGTAGCTTTCTCATCGCACCACAACACTACGACGACGACAACGACCTCAACTTCGACTTCGACTTCGACTTCTCAATTTCACGCCGCTACGAAGAATGCCACCTTCACTGTAACATCACATTCGGCTTCGAAAACGGTTACTCTTACCTCAACTACCACAACAAAGTCTGATTCTTTATCTACCTCAACTTGGCTATCTGATAGTGTTCATTCAACATTTGCTTCTGATCCCGCTGCCACAGGCGGCCTTGCAGGCAACGGAGCTGATTCTGGTTCTGGTGCGGCTGGCGATGCATCTCAACCTTCTGCTGTCGCCCCGCCAAACCCTACCGATGGCAATCTCACGCCTCAGCAGAAGCAAGTCATTGGTGGTGTTGTTGGAGGTGTCGCGGGAGCTGCTTTTTTCGCCTTGTTTATAATGCTGCTTCTCAGGTACAAGAGGAGAAGGGATAATCGTGATATCTTGAGCATTACTCAAGCCGCAGCTTCTAGGGGGCTTCCCTCGAATGATCGGGGCGATCCCGGAACTGGAGATGGAAGCGGGACTGGGGGGGCTATGATGGAAAGATATAGCCCAGCCGCCATCTCTGCGGCCTTGACTGGCCTGGCGAGCAAGCGGAACGTGACACCAACTAGTTCCGCTGATGGTGGCGAAAGAGGTTTCTATCGTGTCTCTGGCAGAAAGCTGCCGTCGGTTCTACAAGTCGGCGGTGATGGCTACACAGACCCACGAGAGAGCATCATCAGCAACAACTCAGATTATTACCGAGGGTCTCAGGCTTTCGAGCCTGCTGATGGACTTACCACTAGGTTGGCTTTGGGTAATCCAATGCGACCGGTGAGTGGTGTCCCAATCATACGGTCTGGTCCGGCCCGCACCCCAGTCACGGAGAGGAACCCATTCTCTGATCCTCCATCTACTCCCCCTCATGATGGCCAAACACAATTACTGGTGCCACGACAGAGCCCCGAGGGCTCTAGATTTCAGGAGAGCATTTGATTGGAAACATATTACATAAAGCGCATACCCACTTTCGATTCACGTACATTGTTATCTGCACCACAACGGTGCTATTTTTCACAACCCACCGGGCCGCTCCCCCACTCTAGGAGTATTTGGCATTGGATTTCCTTTTTTTCTCATGTTGTTTTCGGCGTTGATGAGACCTTTTATCTTGTATTGGATTTCTTGGGTTGCTAATAGGGGGTGGAGGATTGGCAAGGGAAGGATACAAAGGGAAAATAAGGAAGACATTTGGAGGGGTTTTACTTTTTCTTCTTACATGTCCATCTCTCACGATAATCGAAGCCGTATCGAAAGAGAGGAGGGGCAATACTTAGACGCAGGGCATGTTTGTATATTTGCAAGCAGTAGGATCTCTAAAAAGGTGCAATGTAAGTTGCGTTGTAGAAAACATGAAAACGGGTCGTACAATGCTTTGTGATGTCAGTTCCTTGTTCGCACAATGTCTTGAGCAACTGCTTCCACACAAGCACGAGGAAGGGATCTTTGCCGATTAGCGACGTCATGTTGATCTCTTGGGTCATGTCTTCACCAAGACGGCCTGACAGATGGCTTGATACGCCACACTTGATAATAATAGTCTATCCGGTATCTATCCGGTGTTATAATAGTAATGGTTTCCATGGAATAGACTCCAGAAGGACATTAGAGCACGGGCCCAGTATTAATTGTCGGCAACGCTACGATCGTGAGACCCGGATGAAACGGCGCCGGGAGAGGGTGATACGATATGCGTTCGGTATCTCTGCTATCCGACGTTTCTTGTAGATGGATGTATGTCCCCCTTAAGAAAAAAAAAGAAAAAAAAAGATAAAAGATAAAATAAATAAAAAAGTTATAGGTTTATATAAAATATACTATTATTCTTATATTAATATATAAAAATCATAATGTTTATAAAATAAATTTTTTTATAATTATATATTAAATTAAATCTTTTTTTTTAAAAAAAAAATTTTAAGCTTAAGCTTTACTAGGATTTAAAGTATTATTAGAATAATTTTTTATTATTATAGTATATATTAAATAAAGAAATATATAATAATAAAATGTGACGTTCCTGTCATGACCGGATTACGGCAGACGTAAAGGGAATAGCAAAGTGCCAAATGATCTGAGTGAAAGAGATTACGAGGCTCAAGAGCAGCTAGTTAGCTGCTTTCAAAAGGGCGATCATCGATTCTATTGATCTCTGAAGAGTATCTTTCCTCAGGAAATCGCCATCTACTTATAACAGCTTCCTAGCTATTACATAGCAGCGATCTCGTTGCTTCATTCTAGATACCCAATCTCAATCCATGATATCGTAATTCATCAGTGGTCCAGCCTCAATTACGCCTCATGACTTTGATCGCCGATCTTGCCGGGTAATTAACGGCTAATTAACTTCGCAGATTGTGCTCATGACAGTTCCGGGCGTTTCCCAACAGAAATAACCTAGATCGTGGTTTGATGTTGGCAGTGAATCAGGGCGATATTAAGCAATGAGATAAAGTGTCACAGTTCAGGTATCAGGTGCTGATGGTGAACAATTGTATTAACGACTGACTAGATACATAAGAGAGATACAGGCTAGTATATATAGTATTTGGGTTCATTACGACCTAAATGAATGTGAGGTTCTATTCTTATAGGAATGAACCAATGATCTAGTAGTCGTGATGGATCGAACCGATCATATTCGGTTTATCGTGTGTGCTCGAGTCGATCTCGTTCGAGCTGATTGTGATTGGTCGGACTATCCAAGGTTTTGCCGTGGCGGCGTTCCAATCAGTAGCTTACACGAGCGTCACTAAAAGTGGGTCCTTTCTTGGTTGATGACATAAGTGTAAGGTCGGATCGTCACATAAAAGAAATCTTAGGTAAAGATAGTAATTTATGGTAATAATAGGAATATAAAGTAATAAAAGTAATTTAAAGTAATAATAGGAATATTAGGTAATAAAAGTAATTTAGGGTAATAATAGGAATATAAAGAAATATAAGGACTTTATAATAATTGTATTAGTCTATAGGTATAATAGTAATTATATATTTAGTTTTTAGGGTATTATCATGAACACAATTTACGAAACCAATTAGCTGTTAATTACCCGGCAGATCGGCGATCAGAGCTATGATAGGTAATTGAGGCTGGACTACTAACGAGTCACGATATCATGGATTGATATTGGGCATTTAAAATGAAGCAACGAGATCGCTGCTATATAGTAGCTAGGGAGCTATTATAAGTAAATGAGGATTTCCTGAAGAAGGATATTCTTCAGAGATCAATAGAATCAATGATCGCCCTTTTGAAAGCAGCTAACTAGCTGCTCTTGAGCCTCGTAATCTCTTTCACTCAGATCATATGGCACTTTGCTATTCCCCTTACGTCTACCGTAATCCGGTCATGACAGGTGTATCTAGGAATGGGGCTGTGACTGGAATATGGGGTGAGATACAGTATTAGGTGGTGAAAGATGTGTCTACCAACCTAGTATGCAAGGATGGTACAACCATGCTGTGGGATGGTGATACTAGCCTTGTCTTCCTCGTCGGAAGTTTGGAATTTCATTCTCTCCGGTAGGGTTCGGAATCGAGCCGAATTAGAAACCATTAACATATGTACGCCTCTTCATGTGTGGCGAAGTTCAACTCGTTATGACATGCAAGACATGTAAATCACGGGAATATCGTGGGTGGTTCCAAAGTTCAGATAGTCTTGACTGACTCTTGTAGTTTACTTCTAGTTTTCCCCACGTGGTTTCATTTGCCGAGGTGACTGACCGAAATGATGTTTGTGATGAAGAAGAAGGCGAAGAGGAAGAGACATTTGTGGAATCAAGTCTTGGAGGTTCTGGGAAAGGTGTCGAAATCAGAGTTGGGTAGGGCTGACATGATAGGGCGGATGTGACGCTGGGAATACACATGTGATGTTGGGCTGAGCAACATGCAAGCACTGAGGGTTCGATCTTAAAATCTCACCGATTCTTCTTACTACTAGGTACTGATCTTGGTGCTGTTGGTTGTAGTACTAGAGGTAGTAGGTATTCGGTAGTAAGTACATATTTAGAACAGATAGAGGCTACGGCGAATTCCAGAGGAACTGGTTTTCTGTAAGCTACTGCATAGACCAGTTGTTGGTCAAAGATAAGGATTTAGAAGCTTGCATGCATGCATGTTGTCGAAGGAAGGGGAGGGGGCGGCGATCAGCTTGAACCCCACGCTTTGTTGGGGGGGTCAGGTTTGTGTGTTGTATTATGCAGGGTAATTTGCAGAACCTTGGTAAGAAGATGAGCACTTCATTTAAACACCTCGGAGGCTGGAAGGCTGGTAATGAAGAAAAATATAATTATAGCCATCACATCACATCACATACGAAGCCGGGGGGTTGATTGGGTATCGTCATCTGGTGTGGTTGAACGAATATGGTGGACTTCTATCTCTGGCAATGTCAGAATGGCAGTGCAGTTCTCATCTTTTTCTTGGCGTGGCATGATATTAAAATGGAATCATTGGGATGTGTAAGATGTGTAATACAGTGGATCAGGCCAATATGTAGGGAGGGTGGAGGGCCCAGAGGGGGGGAGGAGGTGCACTTGGATTCTGTTCCAAAAAAGGGCACCCCCATCTTTTCTGATAGATGGAGAGCCTATCAAGAGGATGAGGAAATAATAGGCGTATTCGTATAGGTAGGCATCTCGTCGTCGTCGTCGTCGATGGTGTGTCTGAGTGGGGGAAGGGAGGATTGTGCGTGTGTGTACGGAGTATGTGTGTGCATTTGTCCCTCCTGAAAAACGGTGTTCCCCCCCACACAACGACGGCGAACGTCCCACGACCGGAAATGCGAGCAAGACAAGGACAAGACACAGCCTTAGTCAGATGATTGATACCTGATACTTGTGCAAATAGGGAGAGAGAGAGAGGGAGAGGCGAGGAGAAGAGGAGAGGCGAGAAGAGGCTATGCGTGTTTGTGATTCCTTGCTTTTTGCTTTACCGGTTCAATTTTCACTTTTCCCCTTATTGATTGATTTGGCTCTACGGAGTACGGGGCAATTTGTACCTGCTGTACCTGCACTATTGTACTGTACTGTACTGCAGTATTTGTATTCATGGATTAATAATGCCCTCAGAGTTGCACTGCATTGGTGGTGGTGGTGGTGGTGGTGTTTTTTTCTTTTTCCTAGGTATTCTTTTTTTTTTTTGGGTCTCCAGCTTGCAGAAGCCCCTAGCTAGCCCAGGGCTGTCTGCAGGTTGAACTGCACAGCACAAGAAATCCACTGTGCGGAGTTTGGACAGCGGGGCCGTCGTAGGTACAGGTAGGTACTAGGTAGCAGCCCCAGTATAGGTACTCCGTACAGGTACTCCTCTTGACCCAGCGCCATGGATGAATCATGGAAAGCTCTCTGGGAGCTCACTGACTGACTGACTGACTGACTGACTGACAGCACTAGCGACCAACTAACAGTACCTACACTTTATAGGGTCGACAGTGCATGCTAAGCCCAATGCCACTTTGTATTTAGCTCTTTGCCGAATCCCGCCGCTTCCATTCCCTTGGCTGATGGATCTGTGGATGGGTGGATGGATGGATGGATGGATGGATGGCTGACTGACCTCACCTCCCTGATTGCTCACCCACAAGTCATGACCCCATCATCCATCATACCTACATCTCAGCTCCAATGCCACTGTATTTGGACACTGTAGGACCAACATCCCTCCCGCCAATTCCGCCGCACATGTCAAGGTTGCCCCATTGGTGAACCCGTGTGAAGAAACAACCTGCCTGAACTCCACAGGAAGAAGAGCGAGCAAGCGAGCAAGCAGGGAGGCGCCATCACCCGGGGTTGGGACGACAAACAGGTCAGCCTCTAAAAAAAGGGCTTTGCTGGAGGCTCTTGGACGGAGAGTACAGTGCAGTATGTGAGTATAAGGCTCTCGCTCCCTTGTAAGAAGCTGCGCTGCTGCAGCGTACTGCACTGCACGTCTTCATAGGTAGTGGCACTTTGGAGGCCAGCCAAACTGAAACCTTTCTCCCTCCCCCCCGCCTTCCACCAAGGTTAAGTCAAGGTCCGGCGCCATTGATAATTCCGCCACGTCCGTTCTTGTCTTTCTCCCTCCCTCTCTGTTTCGAGCCGTTTCTATTCCTTGGAGCTTCTCTTTTCTCTTTCCTCTTTTATACATGTACTTGTATGTGTGAGGTGGTAAGGAAAGTAAGCTTCCCCGAATAGCTCGTCCTGCAGCTACCCGCAACCACAGTAACGAGGAGGTCAAATCCACAGGCCAAGATCTACCTATACGCGACGACGTCAACCTGCACCTGCACCTTCACCTACACCTACACCTTATCTACCTATTATACATAAAGATGCTGTATCCATAAAGCAAGGATACGAATACGAACACAACTTGCAGAGACCCGACAATCGACGTAACTTTGCATATTCAAGCTCTTGTTCTCGGCATTGAGCATATCGGCCCCATTATTATCCACTTTCCGTTTCGACATCGCCATCTTTAAGAGCACCGGTCCGAATTGCATCACCATCCTCACCCGCGATTATCGAGGGACACTCGGACTACGCCACCGTCAACATGGATCAAATGGGCTTCCATATGCCCACGATGGCATCCCCATCGCTTACAAACGAACCACCCCAGATCTTTGGCTCATACCTCCCTGATGGTCTGCCGAATCTCCAACAGTTGCCCCAAGACTACGCCGCCCACATGTTCCCCGACCATATGCTCATGGATGACAGCCTCGAGGCTAAAAGAAGAAGAATCTCGAGGGTAGGTTGCCATATACTGAATTGGATCACATTGCTCCGTAATGGGCCTTGATACTGATGCACCTTTGGTTGCTTGCAGGCTTGTGATATGTGTCGGAAGAAGAAGATCAAGTGCGATGGCAAGCTTCCCGCATGTACCCACTGCATCAATTACAAGACCGAATGTGTCTTTACGCAAGTCGAGAAGAAGCGTGCGCCGCCAAAAGGGTATGATACCACCACTGCTTTGCCTCCTAATGATATCTTTCCACATCCGAGTCTCTTAGACTGACACTCTCTGTAGCGCCAAATACATCGAGGGGCTGGAGAATCGACTGGGCCGCATGGAACACCTTTTGAGGTTGTCAGGTGTGTCCCCGCCCCGATATATAGAAGCCCGCTGCCCTTCCAATGGACTATCTAGCTTACAATTTCCTTAGGTCTCCTCGACGAAGATGACGACGATCTTGGTGCACTTGAGAAGAGGCTCACGGAGAAATCACGACAAGCATCAATCTCCCAGGCATCGGAACCCTCTACACCCGCAAACCAAACATCCATGCAAGAAAGCGCCTCTCCCGAAAGTATCATACTATCGCCCGGTTCAAACAGGGATACGCCCAAAGGAAAGGAACAAGATAAGGAAAGGGAGGGCGACGTCAAGCCAAAACCTGCTGCCGTCTCCGAAGAGCCCCAAGAAGAGGTCGAAGCATTGTCCGAGATGATGTGCTCCTTGGTTACCACCCAATCCGGAGATAGCAGATATATCGGTATGTTTAGAGTCCCAAGCCGGTGTTTTAAACTCGAAGAGACATTGGCTAACTATGCATAGGCTCCTCGTCTGGCTTTTCCATCTTCTCTCCTAAAGGAGTCCAATGGATCAACTCCAAGACAGGAGATGAAGCCTTCCAACATATGATCTCCCACGTGTCCGAGGACGACCACAAGTGGACCAACTGGAAGCCAGAGATCTTTGGTGACCTCTTCCGGCGGCCTACATTCCGGTCGTTGCCAACTAAGGAAGACACTCTGTCTCTCCTAAAGGACTATTTTGAAAACTTCAATTGCATGCTCCCCCTCTTCCACCAACCGACCTTTATGCATCTAGTTGAACGCCAATATTCCAATGACCCATATCAGGGTACTGGATGGTGGGCAAGTTTGAATGTTACCTTGGCTATTTCCTATCGCCTGCGCGTCATGAGTGGTCTCTCCCCAGCAGCCGAGGACACTTTCGCTTGGGACTATCTAAAAAACGCCATGGCATGCTTCTCTGAACTGACAATGCGCAACACGGACCTGTTGAGCGTCCAGGCTCTGCTTGGCATGGCCCTCTTCTTGCAGGGCACACCTAACCCGCAGCCGACATTCCTGTTGATCTCTGCGGCTATCCGTCTGTCACACAGCATCGGACTCCACAAGAAAGGGACAGGATTCAATCTCAACCCTATCGAGATCGAACAGCGCAGGAGGGTGTTTTGGATTGCTTACATGTTGGATAAGGATCTTTGCCTCCGGTCTGGTCGGCCGCCAGCACAGGATGATGACGATATGAATGTCGACCTACCCGAGGTCGACCCCAAAGACAACATTGGCAATATTCCTTTACCCGATGGAATAGGGAAAATGAACTTGTTCCGTACCATGTGCGAGTTTGCTGTCATTGAAGGCAATGTTTATAGGCGACTATATTCGGCCAAAGCATCTAAACAGTCTGATGGCGAGCTTCTCAACACGATTGGCGAGCTGGACCAACAGTTGGAGGAGTGGAAAGAGAGCATTCCCATTGCATATCGACCCGAGCATCCGATCAAGACCTCGCATACCCCCCTCATATTACATGTTGTAATGTTGCACTTTGCGTATTACAACTGCCTGACTACAATTCACCGAATGTCTATTCAGCATGGCGTGTGGACCAGTCGATTGGCCGACTATGCTATCCAGGGTCTGAATGCCAGGCCACTTAATCCCAGGATCTTTTCGTCTGCAGCTCTTTGCACAGCAGCGGCTAGAGCCTCTATCTCCTTACTCAGCTACATTCCCCAGGGAGATTTTTCTTGCGTGTGGTAAGTCATAGGATGTTGTAGTAAATAGGAAATGGGATGAAATGATGCTAACAACCAAAACTAGGATGATCCTCTACTTCCCAGTATCAGCACTTGTAGCACTCTTTGGAAATATTTTGCAAAATCCCCTGGATCCCAGGGCAAAGTCTGATGTGAAGCTGATGAATTTGGTCGTCACCTTCCTTTCTATGCTTGGCCAGGAAGCGGAGCAGGGCGGTGTTCATCGAATGCTTGGTGTTTGCTCTGAGTTCTGCCGTGTTGCTAAGAGTGTCGTTGAGAAGGCTGAAAAGGACCACGCATCGCGTCGTAAGCGGAAGAACCCGGACGCCACTGTCAATAAGCCGACCACGGCTTCTGCCGGCAGCAAGGCGACGACGCCGATGCCATCACAAACTCCGCCGCGTCCAACGGCCACTGCGACGACGCCACAGAATAGGCCACAAGATCATCTTTCGCCTGCCTCGGCTGCACGGAGCTCTCCCTTCATGTCTATGAATGGTAACGGAGCGTCACCCCAAGATTCATCGCCTTCCATGGATTCTATGGGATGGACTCACGACTATCAGACCGGCCTGGACACAGAATATGACCCATATAGCATTGATATGAGCGGAGTCCAGGACAGCACGCATTCTTCGCCAATGGCTTACAACAACCTTCAACAACCGCTTATACCACAGGATCTGTTTTCTCTGCAAATGTCGCTAGATTGGAACTGGGCGGAGATGAGTGGTGGTGCGTATCCTACCGTGGAAAACGGAAACTTTGGCTACGCGGATCCTGCCTTTTCGGACCCTAGCCTGTCTAGTCCGCCACCACCTCCACAATAAACATCAAGTATGCAAGAAGGTAATTTATAGGAAGAGGAGGGTGGGAAGGATTGTAACTATTATTAACGGTGGTACGAGAATCTAGGATTATGAATGTACGACCACCAAAGGAATCTTGGGGATATTTTGTTTGTTTTTGTTTATGAGGTATGTAGACTAAACATGTTTGACGCATTATGGCATCAAGGGAAAAAGGGGGGGGGGGGGACATATGGATTGGCGTTTTTGTCTCTGTTAGGGGATCTTTAGGAGCTAATTTGTATAGTCGGACAAATCATTGTATTACTTTCTCAACTTAATGGCATTTATTCTTCTTGGGAACTTGATCTTGATGATTCATGTGACTGTCAAATAGGACATATATTCATACCGCTTTTTCGCACAATTGTATCAATATGACGAACAATAGGGGAGAAGGGTGACCTTCCCGCATGAATAAAGCGCTTAGACCAGCTTTTCCATTGTACTCTCTCTCTTCTACTGGTATCTGAAAAAGGATACGAAAAAAA
Organism: Hypomyces rosellus; assembly: GCA_011799845.1. Classification (NCBI taxonomy): domain Eukaryota; kingdom Fungi; phylum Ascomycota; class Sordariomycetes; order Hypocreales; family Hypocreaceae; genus Hypomyces; species Hypomyces rosellus. The sequence continues at coordinate 4,902,764 of WWCI01000002.1, read as the reverse complement.
GAGGAGAAAAAAAAAACCGCGGCAGCAATAAAAAAAAACAACGGACAATTCAAATAGCCACCGCCCCCCCTTTCCCGCTGCCCGCCCGTCCTTTTTTTGCCCAACACCCTTCACACAATTGCCGGGTGGGCAAAAAATAAAATAAATAAAACAATTGGCCCTCTTTCCAGCAAGGGGGGAGGATTTCGCAAAGAAACCCAACCAGCCAGCCCAACCAACAACACCAACACCAGCACCACCACACCCCCTTTCCTCTTCACCTGCTCTCTCGTTTTGAAATTTCTTTGTTTCCACCGGACGATGCCGGCTACTATGCTTCTGTTTTTTTTTTGTAATCGCTGACCCCCTTACTCTCTACTACAGTAGAGAGCAAGGGGCTTGGTAAAAAATGATAAAAAACCAGGGGGAAAATATGAATATGAAGTTCGAGATGAAACGTTCCAAAAAGTTGACAAGACGAAGGACCAAAAAGCCTCATCTCCCCAACGCAAAAAAAAAAAAGCCAAAGACCCCCAAACGCCGTGCTAGACAAGGACAACACAATCCAGATTTCTTCTTGTCGTCCGAGATGCAAAAAAATCAAAATAACCGGGAGTAAAAACACAAATCGGCCGCATTTCTCTTTTTCTCCGCAAAAAAAGATCAAGTGCCGAGCCTTCATTTATCGTGATATAAAGAGCCTGTACATGTTACCAAACCGTGATCCCCAACTTTTTTGCCCGTGTCATGCAAAGAATTACCGTGAGCCACCGAAAAACAGAGAGTTTGAAACGGGAAAGCCAAGCCCCGGGGATGAGGAGCGGCTAATGAGCCCTCGCACGATCGTTGGAATGAAACCGTCCGAGAGGAAGAAGAGGCCAACTACTACGCTCCAACCATGCCAGGGCCGTAGCTCTGTTGTCGCATGGCAGATGGGTAGGGTGATGAAGTTCCTGGGTTCTGCAAAGCCGTTAGTTCCAACCAGAGTTATCAAGATCCGGTGATATCACCCACCTTCTTCCGGCGCTTCTGGCCCCCCTCGCCTTCCCCTGTAGAGTAGCCAGTCTCCATGCCGCCATCGTCATCGGGGTAGCCTTCACCATAACCCTCATAGCTGCTGTCGCCATATGACCTCTTCTTGATGTTCCTTCGCGGTCTGTTGGGGTCTTGAGCTGATAGAAACGGTGGCTTGGGTCGGTTCATGTTCATGGCACCTGGTGTCGAGGCCAACGGCGTGTTCGGAGCGGTAGGCTTCGCTGATGATAACTTGGAGGCGTCTCCGTTTGATGGGGCTAAATCACCCAATACTGATGAATCCCAAATAGACTTGGCGACGGGACCCTTTGCCATAGTCAAGGCGCGTCCTAAACTCGATATCGACATGTCTGATAAACCGTCACTGATTTCCCGTCCCTTGACTTGGTGCACATTCCATTCCAATTCGGGTACTTGCAGCATGGCCATGAAGTCCGACGGCGCATCCTCCTTCTTCTTGGTAACGTCAAAGTGACCGGCGACGCCTAAACGCTTGATGTGTCCCTTGTACGTTTTTCGGAGCGCGTTCTTCTCGCCATTGGGCTTCTCGCGCGCCACTTCGGCGGCTAGGCTTATTAGGCCAAACATATCGTACAGATCGTCTGATGTCCTAGGCAAGGCCTCAGGGTGCGCTAGATAATGGCAGTGTCAATAAAAGATCCTTGAAACAAAAACATCCCCATGACTGTCGAGATCTCGTCCTCAAAAAAAAAGAAGAGGAAAGCGAGAAGAGGGCAGCAGAGGGAGTCTTACGGGAATGAAGAAGCAGATATTTGGGGCCAACGTCGCGATGCAGGTCCTCGATGGCGAGTTTGAAGTCGTCAATGTAAACCTTTTTGTGGTCACGGTCACTACCGATGTCGTCGAGAGGGCGCTTTCGCTTGTGCGGAGAGTCGTCGGCCATGTTCATGTCGGGCTGAGAGGCGCTGCCGTTGACGCTGTGTGCAGGAGTGGGCAGAGTCGTCGAACCGGATCCCGCAACGGCCATGGAGTTGGAGGAGCCGAGTGAGGGATCGGACGAAGTGGCAGGAGAGAATTGCGAGGGGCTCTGTGGCGTTTGGGGATTGAACGACATGATGGAACCGGAACCCGTCTCCTCTGGGAGGGACTGTTTGGCGAGTCGCGCCAGGCCGCCGACGGAGGTGTCGCTGCGCTGGGGTGGCCGATCAGCTGGACGTCATGCAAGTATGATTTTTTCGTCTTTTTCCTTCTTCTGCGAAGTGTTGAAGGAGGTTTGGGTCTTTGACGGAGAGTGAATCAATCCGTAGACCTCGAACGTTGAAAAGGCGGCGGTGCCAGAAAGGGTTTTTTTTTCCTTCTTCCCTCTTTCCTCGGGCAGGGGAGATTGATTGGATAAACAAGCGTGCGTCGCTTCGTGCGCGGGCTCGACGGAATGGAGGAAAAATGCAAAAGCGTCGTCGGTCTCGTCGTCGTTAGAAAAAAAAGAATTCCCCAAGATTCGTTTCTGCGGATAAGAAGCCGATTCGTTGAGGAAGACGGATGGGTCGGCTCGTGGGACGTTGGGAAAACGATTTGGCCGTGACCTGCGTTGGTGGTGAGTGAATGAGTGAGAGGCAGAAGGCGATGGATGGATCTGGAGGTGGAGTTGAATGGAGAGAGCGTGGTGTGAGGGAAGAGAGGCGAAGGGGATCTCAGAGCCTGAAAGACGAGGCAATTTCCCGGGAAAGAAGCGCCAAAGGGCCAAAAGAGCCAAAGAGCGAAGGGCGGCGGCAGCCTGCCAGTAATGCCCAGTTGCTCCAGCGGAGGATGGATCACTGTCCAGGGCACCAACCCACTGTAGCTTAGCGTAGTTACCGCCTGTGCTCACTACAGTGCGCTGGAGTTGCACGCTGGGGCTCCTGCTCCGGAAGCGCAGACGGGCAAGCCGGGGCAGCACCGCACCTGGGCAGGCTGAAAGAAAGAGAGAGAAAAATAAAAGGTACGTACCTTTTTGTTTCGTTTGTTGAGTCGTTGGCCGTCAAAAGACTGGAACAAAGCGAGAAAGGGCCCCGTTTACCCCCACCTCCACTTGTTTCCTCGCCCTTTCTGGAGAAAAGCGGCTTCGCTTATGTAACCATGAAACCTGAAAAGGGCTTTTGAAGATCCTGTTCGCTGACGAAAGGAGCCTCAATCACAGGCAAGGGACCCTGAAATCTTCCACCAGCCACAAATCACTGCAGCCAGTCAAAATTGTGGAAGGGGGGGAGGAAGCGATATACAAGGAGTATCGCTTTGATTGCCCTGGCTGGTGGGGTTTTGATAGGAATTGAGGGCGAGAAAGCAACGAGAGAAGGACAGACAAAGGACAAGGGGAATGAACATTCAAACACAAGAAACAAGGAATCAGAGAGAGGGAGCCGATGACACGCTTGTGGTGGTTGCTCTTCTACTACCTACTAACCTCCACGACTGCTACCTCCGAGTTCTTTCTCCTCCTCCGCGCCCCACTCATCACCAGCCTCTGCATAATCACATGACCAGCGGGGCGGGAAAATCACGGCGCCAAACCCAATCCCGAAAAAAATAATATATCTCTTGTAGCCGAATTTTTCCTTCCTCTTCCTCTTCTCTTTTTCTTTCTTCTTCTTCTTCAACCAAGACCAGCAATCGATTCACTTATACGTCGCCAGCTTGTTTTTTACTCTTCGATGGCTGTTTTGGCGTTTTTTCGATGTTCTGGTCGAGAAGAAAAGTGTTTTTTATCAACCTTGCCTAAAACCATCATCACGAGGGCCCCATCGTGCGGCTACCATGATGCGTTGATGACCTGATGCAAGTGACATTTTATTCCTTGATGCATGCATGATGTTATGCATTCTTTGCATGGGGGATGATGGAGATTCACATCCGTCCAGTAAAAGAAAAAAGAAAAGACTCTCCGTGAAGCTTTTTGTTCTCCATATCTGATCCTCTCCTGTGCCTGGGATATATCGTTCTAGTCTTCCCCTAGACCTTGATCCCAGTCGCGTGCGTGCGTGTACGATTCAGGAAGCTCCTTGCGCGCTTACACAAACAACTATCGAAAGTAAGTTTCTCCGCAAATCAACGGCAGCCATTGCAACGTTGCCCCCCTTCTCCTCTCCTCTCTCTCCCCCCCCCTTCATCCCTGAATCACTGCATCTCTCCTCTCCTCTACTCCCCCCTTTTTATTTATTTTCGCCCACTTGAAATGATGATACTCTTTACATCTGGTAAACCTATCGGCCATGTTTGTAGTTTACGGGCAATGATGACTATTCACGTAGTAATTATTGATCGCTAACCACTTGGCCTGTGGGAGGACAACTTTGGCATTGACTGACTGCGCTGGGCTAAACCTCGTACCAATTGCATCCATACAATTATTCTTCTCTGTTAGTTTGGTGCTGATACTATCTCCTTTTTCACCCCTAGGTACATCAACCTTTTCTCGGTTTATTATCAGTAGACAAGACATCATTCTTAGCTATTCTTCGTAGAACAAACAAGTCCAAGTAAAAGAAACCACTGTTGACAAAAGAGATTTTTTCATTTTTTGGTGACGGCCGTTATACCAGCCGGAGTCTGGTAGGTATATACAACTAGAAAAGAAACAAAAAAAAAAGGAGGAGAGGCCGCAAAGGCATTCCCCCCAAGGGTATGATCTCAAAGGTTCGCTTCGAGAGTGAAGAAGAAAAGAAAAAAGAGGAGGCAACGCTTGCTGTGCCTTGCAATCTATATACAAAGAATAAATCGATGAAGGGGAAACAGCAGAACAAAGTCAGCCCAACTCCAGGAACAAAAAAGAAAAAGAGATAGCCTCCCTCCCAACTCCCCTCCATACACCTACACATCGTGTACAACGCATCTTGCCGCCCTGGATTCGCAAAGCATCTCCCGTTCGCTTTGAAAGGTATCAAAAAGCCCACAAACCCCCTCCCTCTTCTCCCTGTTGTCATTGCGCAAGCACTGCTTGGCAGCATGTAGACTCAAGTCCATCCCGGAAAAGTCTTGTTTGGTATCTTCCACAATATCGTATCTCTCTTCCACCATTTTCTCGTTAGCCTTAAAGCCTACCTGGGCTTGCCTATACCGTTCCAATAGAGAACCTCCTCCCCCACTGTTGCCATGTTCCATTAAGAAAGGCTGCGTTGGTAAAGAACAAACAGCCCCAGTCCGTAGTTCCTAGCCTTGGCAAGCAAATATCCTCATATGCCCAGCCAAAATAGTCAACTTGACTTCTCTGTCTACAAAGGAAAAATGATCGCATCCGTCTCCCTCATGCATGTTTAGATTCGTGTTTCTTTCAAATCGAGGCCAAGCTAACCAGATGCTGTGACCATGAAATGACGCGCTGCTGATGCTTCAAGTCTGCCTCCGCAAGGTTCATTTTGTTATTCTCCATCTGGAACCCGTATTTATGAAGTCGTGTTGCTCTGTGATTGAGGCCTCAAGTCACTGGCCGGTGCTGAGGTACTTCCTGGAAGAGTATAACTTCGCTCGCGCTTAAAGGAGCTGGGACCCAAGTCCTCCCCGTAGTTGTCATTACGTTCCTGGTTATGGTTGTGGTTATAGTCCATCGATCCGTTGGGGAATATGTCTCTGACTTCTGTTCGTGTGTCTGTCTGCATTGATTGCGGAAACTCGTTGCCCGAGACTGTCTGGCCATTCATTTGCGTATCAGGATATTCTCGCCCAGTTGATGGCGTGCTCGGCGGTCTTGCCTGTGAGTTATCCAAGGGTGGTGCTGACAATGGTGCAGGAGTGTAGCTTGAGGTATAGGCTGAAGAGCCCGGATAGTGCGACGAAGAGTTCGGAGGACGATTGTTGTTTGTTTGGCTGGGAGATTGGATTCCGGAGCCCATGTCTCGATACTGATCGAGGCCAGGTGGCAATGATGAGGCCGAGGCCGCTCGAAGACGAGATCCGTTTTGTGCTGGGCTTTGGAAAGTCGAGTAGTTTAATCCTGGAGATGGCTGTGTAGTGTTGTTGCCTGCAATCGCGTTTCCATCAGCCAAAGTCACTTCCTAATTTTCACGGGCAAAGGTAGGCTTACTGGAATAGGAGCTGCGCTCAAGGCCTCCTATTCCACTGGACGTCGCTTGACCTAATGGACCAGGCTGGTAGACAAGTGGGGGACGATCGGACATAGTTTGGCCGGTGTTTAGTCCTTGATACATGTAATAATCAATTGATGATTCGGGCTTCCAATGCAGGCCTGATCGTAGCGGCGACTGCAGAGACTCGGATCTTGGTCGAGACATGGGTTCTCGCATGTGAAATGGCTGAAGAGGACGTATTCCAGAGCGATGGCCCTGCATCGAGTTGTCCAAATGTCCATGAACTCCAGGGAGGGTTGTCGAAGAATGGCCCGTGTGAGTGTATCGATCGTTTGAACTGTTTGACAGAGGCGAAAGAACGCCGCCGAGACCCCCTGGAGGATTGAATCCAAGACCTCCAAAGGAAGGCGCGAGACCTGTAGGAGACATCTGATCGCCTCCATCTGGGCGTCGAACGTCCACCATAATGGGTCTCATCATGTTCGGGAATGGGGGGTTCGCAAAGTCCACGGGAGGGGCCAAGGGCATACCCATGGCATGAACGGCACCGTAAGGAGAGTGCAGAGCCTGCACATTATCGAAATCGTCCGGAACTGCTCTCATTTTGATCATACGGTCACGATCATCCGCATTGAGCCTCTTGATCTTTGCACGTCTACAATCTTTGTTAGCCCCTGACGCCAACTCTCTAAAACCTCCTTGCTTGCTTACCTGTTCTGGAACCAGACTTGAACTTGCCTAGGGCTCAATCCTGGGATTTCCCTCGACAAACGCTCTCGGTGGGCGGCATCAGGGTGAGGTTGCTTTGCAAACTCGCTTGTCAAGAAGCGTGTTTGCTGGTGGGTAAGTCTACAAATTTGTCAGTCTTCTGATGCTTCGAGGATTCGAATTTGGTTGTGTGCTTTACCTGAAGCGTTTCATCTTGCGGCGTGCAGCTACTCGTTCTGCAGTGGTAAGGTGTTGTTGCTCGGGCTCGGGATCTGCTTCGATCATCTCCTCGTCCTCCACAGTATCTGCGTCGTCCTTCGAAGCAGTGGCCTGATCCTCCGAGGGGTATCCCCTAGATTGATCGTTCGAGCTCTGTACCAGAGACGAGATCGAGTTAGGCTGATTAGACGAAGATGGCATGCTGGCAGCTTCTGCCGGGGCTGATGGCTCGCTCAAAGTTAGGCTAGCCGTCTTCGCAACGTACAAATCCCCCCTATTCTCGGACGATTCAGGGTTTTGGGATGAAGGGTTTGCTTCTTGCGTCTCTGGACGGCTCAAATCGTGGTTCAGGATAGATGGCAACGCTACATGCCTTTCATCATGGGTCTCTAGTCGAGTGTTCTCGCTGTCTGCCCCTGGATGCGGATGTGCCGTCCCAGCGGGACCATGGGTCGATTCCGAAGGTTGAGAATAGCCAGCTGTCCCAGTTGGTGGGAGATATGGATATTGTCCTTGCCAGTCAGGCTGCGTTGGCAACGAGTTGTCGTAGTTGTCTGACATGCGTGGACTTGCCGACGATTTGCGCGGAGAAGGGAACTGTTTGCCAAAGGGCCAGTGGCTATGCTCGGAGTCGTAAGGTCGAGTAGCAAGCATTTGGAAGGATATTGCTATGTTAAGTTGAATGGGGGGTTACCAGCAGGTCATGTACTCTCTCTCTCTCTCTTTTTCGAACAAGGTCAAGACGCTGCTGCCATCAACTACCTAAGAGTAGCTAGTGATGGATTTTGGGTGTCTAGGACAACAAGTTGTCGACAAACCCCCGTGTAGAGGGTAGTAGATCGCCACTGATGCTGATAGTCGATGGATTTTCTACAACAAACAATGGTAATTCTGCTGAGCTTGAGTATTTGTCGTGACTGAAATATGATGAAGGATCAAGGAAAGCAAGTGTATAAAATGCTGTAAGAAGAGTTGATAAATTCTCAGAGGTGTAGCGGCTCGGATAATGCCACTTGGATCAATCTGGCTTGGGTTGAGGGGGCGCGGGATTCTTCACCACCACCGCCAAGTCCTGCTTTTTAGGTCTCCTGTGGGAGGCAAGCACTGCGGATGTCTCCCTTGACCAGTCTGTCCAAGGACGAAGTAGTTAGCCGCCGACAGAGCAAAAAGAAGAGCCAGTAATTGACCCTTGCCCAGGCAAAGTTAGGGCATGAGTGGCGGTCCAAGTTTGGGTCGTAAGACTGAGTTGAAGGGTGGTATATGGATTAGTTCTAGGTTCCACGAGGTGGGTTTGGGGATATATGGTGACATGAACGTGAGGACGGCACACCACGCGCTGCAGTGGAGAGGGGGGCGGTTGTTGATCGACTTGGGGCAAAACCGATGGTCCTCGAATCAGCTAGGATATTTGCCTTTCACGAGATGCCGGCTCCTCCAGATGCTGGCGGCACGGCTGCTACTCCCAAAGCTAAAGGCTCTGGACGTTGATGGACGCAAGGAGTAGCGCCAATAAGGAGGGGTGTCAAAGATATGCCCGGGAGGGATACGGTAGAGAAACAAAGGCTTTTTACTGGGAGAGACGAATATCGATGGAGAAGAAAGTTGTGGGGGTGTACGCCGTACCTGGTACCTGATGAAGGAGGAAGGGTGGGTGACTCTCTCTGCACATTCAACACTTTGTGGTTTGAGAAAAGCCCGCACTGTAATGAACCAGCACTTACGGACGTTCTCTACCCTTGCAGTTGCCCGTTGAGCTACAAGGAGCTATCCGTAGCCCCAAGATCGGGAATGAGGACCGCTTCCAGGAATGGTATACTGGTAAATATGCCCCTGCTCCCGAGTTTTCTCGGCTGAAATAGTTCAGTTATCATGGGCTCCAGAATAAAAATGGTAATGGTAACCATGTCGAGTAATGCTTACAGCTTATATCCTCTTCCAAGTACGAGAAGCCCTGTCTATAAACCGACAGCAGCGTATATAATCGTTGATGAACGTTTTATCGTGATTCAGTTATGAGCAGACAACATGAACCTCTGCCTCCCTTCTAGCAGACGATCGAGTGTGTGTCTGTGTGTGCGTGTGTGTGTGTGCGTGTGTGCATGTCGGTCAGGAGGGGGTGGTCAATGGTACTGACGCAGTGATCCGATAACTCTCTCTTGCCCATGCAAAACCCAGACCCATTAGGCACCACGCTCAGTTACTCACACTGCACAAGCATACACACCATGTGTATGTGCTAGACCGCTGCTTCAACAGCGAAATAGGCGTACAAGCTGAGACGGTCCTCGGCGCCCGCTAGCATGGCATCGATCTTATTAGCCAGCCACAAGCATGACGACAGGGCTTTGTTAAAAGGCAGGGAATTGGTACTTTGAATAGAAGAACAAGAGACAATTGCCAGACGGCACCTTGGCTGGGCCAACTGTGAGCTGTTCATTGGTTCTCTTTACGTTAGCCCTAGGTAGACTCCACGGATGAACGCATGACCGTTGCTGAGGCCCATAACTCGCAGCGGACCAATAGGGCTATCCACGGGCTACAGAGAGGAGCATGCTTGTTGAAGGGGGTTGAGAAACGAAAGAAAAAAGGTCGACACCCGGGGGCGTGCATATCGGTGAGAACATGGGGCTGCCATCCAGGGACAGGGGGTCGTCAGCGGCAACCCAGAGGACGACAAAGAAGTTGCAGGGCTGTAGAAGGTGTGTGGGCCGGGGGGGAAGAAAGCCACAGTTGAATGCAGGTAATAGTCACAAGTGGGTAAGAGGGTCCAGTCTTTCTTTTCTATGATCAATCAAATACTCCTCTGCTTGTGTAAGTTGAGAGAGTCGTCTGAATGTGATGGCCTGGGCCGCAATCCCTCCCAGCGCTGAGACTGGAGGGAGAATATATGTCCGGTAGCTTTTCTTCATGCATATGACACAAAAAAAGATGAACGGGGGGAGGGGACATTGAGAACAAAGAAGCATGGCTTTGGACGGCGCTTGCGGGAGAAAGTCCTTGATGCATACTAGGTCTCCACACACCAACATCCCGCATGTGGTGCAATTTAGGCTGGCTTGCTGGCTGGCTGGCTTTCAAGTATCATGCTATGGCATTTGCCCCATTAGTTCTCAAAGAAGCAGACGGAACGGCACTTGCGGCCGGGGGGTTATTGGACTTGCTAGGCCATAGTGAGGCAAAGAAATCATGGAGAACGCCAGTGGCTTTCTAATGATAGTAATATCTTGCCAGAGCGTATACTTGTTGATACACACACCTTGACATCACGGCAGCAGGAAGAGGTTGATGTTGATGAGATGAGATGAGATGAGCGTAAAGTGAGCAGCTCTTTGAAAAGAGAAACAGCATAGCATGCAATCTTAGAGCTGCAGCAACGGGTTACACAGGTTGATAGATGATTGGAAGCACGTCCTAAAGATGCTACAACAGCTCCAGGTATGGACATGCTTGGGCCTCAACGACATGTAGCTTGAAGGGGAAGATGTGCGACACTGCAACCCAGGACCAGCCTTGGTGGGGTCAGACCAGCAACAGAACTATGCCTTGCCCAAAGGCTCAACCATATTACCCGTTTGTGGGTGTGTGGGTGTTGTGCAGTTCAAGGCAGAAGAAGGAAGCAGAGTGGCAAACGATTGCTCAAGCAAATTCAAGATGCATGAGCAAAAAAAGCCTTGTATCCTGTTTTCCAACAAGATTGACCTCACCTCACAAGGGGCGACAAGCCAGGTCGTTTCATCATAGGTCGGGGGTCGCCGGACAAAACCATGGTCCTAGTCCTTCAGGGGTGCTCTGCGAACTAGAATCGAGACGAATGTCGTCGTTGTCGGTATTCGGTAATTGGCGTCGTCAGACCCGCTGTTGGCTGAGATTTATTTTCCTTTCTTTTCAAGAGTACAGACACGCAAACTATCCGTTTTCTCGAAAGGGTGGGGTCATAGCAGAAAGCTGCCAGTGTGTCGCGTGAAAGAAGGCTTTGTTGGTGGTCCTTCATTTCCCCTTGGACTTACATACCGGATATGAGAAAAAGGGAGGGAGGCGGCGTACAAGCTTAGTATACCTGGTAGGTTATCCAAGGTATTTAGGTAGGCAAAAAAGGGAATGATGATGGGTACTACCAGCATAATAGTGACATGTAATCAATTCAGTTGCTTGTTGCTGCTGTGCTGCTCCATACCGAAGGAGACGGTTGCAAAGAAGAGCAATCCACTCGGTTTTGACCAAAACGTGCATCCGTTTCAAGGAATGCAGGGTTGTCAAAAATAATCATGAGGCATCCCGCCGCCAGTGAAGCTAGAGCCTAGAGTTTGAATCCAAAACCGGAGTAGGATTGATTGTCAAAGAAATCCTTGGAATGGGGCCGTTGTCATAGGCGTAGGTGGTAAATACGGATTGGATGGATGATTATCGTAGGGCGGCCACGTGGGGCGGCGGCGGATTTGAGGTTGCCATGGCCTTTTGCCATTCACTTCTCCAGCAGCTGCAGGCTTAGAAACAAGCCTCGCGAATCTGTCGGACCGTTGTTGAGCCCCCCTGTAAGAAGGAAAGAAGCTGCAGCACATCCATTACGAAGTACCCGCACGCGATAGATAGTAGTAAGTAGGTACGTATGTTGGTCTGTGTCTGCATCTGTATCTGTACATATGCAGCAACAGCCAATGTACTCCATACTTACAAGTATGTGGATGGGGGGAGGGGATACTTCTTTTTGTCGCCGTGCCAGCGCCGCAGAAGCCCTGGTTGAATGTTATCGTTCCATGGTGTGTATGTATGCGCGTATGTGTGTGTGGGTGTGTGTATGTATGCGTGTATGCACGTGTCCGACGCGACGACGCGGCAAAACGAAGCGCAACAAACGGTCATTGCAGGAAGAAGGGTACCTTGCTTGCTGGCTTGCTGGCTTGCTTGCCTGCTTGCCTACTCCGTACACCACCACCATGGACTACTACTCCGTACCTACAGACAGACCGTTGCAGTACTAACTTATCCATCCGTCAGTCCTGTCGAGTCTTGGAGATTGGCCCGTCTCGTTTGCTTTTTCCCAGCCACAATGGAAAGGGTATGCGCACGTTGTATTAAGGCAAGATCCGACCACATGGCTTGTTGTGCCATTTCTTCGGATGGCCGCCGGCCACGCGGACGCAAGCTGCCGCCATGTCGGAAGTGGGAAAGCCCCAGGGCCACAGGGCTCATTAGGCATGGCCTCCATGTTTCGATGGGCGGGCCTGTTATTACCAGTGGGAGCTTGCAACTTGTAGCTGTTTGAAGGCCCTGGTCAAAGGTCATTGCTGTAACGCAACTGTGGACTCCGTCTGCCGCCATCTTTACAGGGGGTGTGAGTAAAGGCGAGCAAGGTTGAAAAAAGCTCAAGAGAAGACTTGCTCGTTGGGCTTTGCCTGTCTGTCCGTCAGTCCGTCAGTTCGCATTTGCCAAGGGCAATGAAATGCGTAGACATACATGGGGGGGATGGGGAATATACGACGGGATAAGGACATGGACGAATGTGCCAGCGAAGAAGTATGGAGCATTGCGTGCGTGCATGAGCGAGCGAGTGTGGTGTGCGTGTGTGTGTGTGCAGCAAGGCATGGACCGACTTGGCCTTGATTTTCTTCGTGTGCATGCATGCATGCAGTAGCAGCAGCAGCAGCAGCATTGAAATGTATGCCACTGATTGTTGGAGAAACCCACTCACACCCCCCTCCTCACTCGTCGCATCCCATGCATCCCATCCCTCCCTCCCCCTCCATCAGGGAATTGGAATGTGAGAGGCGGCGGCCAAGCGGCTTGGGCGGACGGGGAATGGAGGGTGTAAAGGCCTGGGAGAGAGAGAGGGCTTGAGGAGGCAATCAAGCAAAGCCGGAGAAGTGAGGCCCATGAGAGGTCCAAATGGTGCAGAGAGCTCAACGAGAAGCTACAAGGGGGGGCGGGATAAGAAGCGACCTATTATCGACACTCCCCACTCACTTAGGGCCGACCTCGTTCCCGTACCTTCTGTTGTTCGTACCTTACCTACCCTTACCCTTGGTACCCGCCGCGTCCGGGTGATGCAAGAACATTTCAGGACCAGCGAAGAGGGGACTTGCTCGCTGCACCAGTGCCAATGGTGCTCTAACGCCTCCTTCTCCTCCTCCTCCTGCAAAGTTCCTCTCACCTCACCAGGCTTCTTCTTTTTCTTCTCCTGCTTCCTCCATCCCTCCCCTCCCCTCCCTCACCCCGTCCCTCTTTTTTTATTATTATTATTCCCTCCCTCGCCTATTAGATAGCCTCGCGACGCCGCCGCCTATTCCCCGCGCCAAAGGGCCTTGTCCCAGCCCAGCCCAGCCGCCGCCGCCCACGAGCTTGCCCGTGCTCCCGCAGTTGATGAAATTTGCGGCTCAAAGATAAAGAGGACCGCCGCCGGAGAGCATGGAGGAGGCGGACGGGCCAATGCCTGGGAGGGTACTAGTGCGAACTTGGTGAAGGGTTACGGGGCACCTTGAGACCTTGAGACCTTGGGACCTTGTACTTTGTAGCGGAGTGCTCCGTCTTGCGTAGGTTCCTTTCATTTCGAGATGGGCTGGTTGAGTTTCCATTCTCAGAGCTGCTATCCAGCCAGTGGTTCAAAGAGAAAGAAAGATAGTAGGTAGGCACACGCGCACACACACACACACACAAAGACCCCGGTGAAAAAAGTGAGGAGTCTTGCTGCAGAAACTGGAGCTCTCTTGTCGTTTTTTCTTCCAATGAGATGTCATTGATGCAAAATTATAAGCAAGGTCTATCTACATCCATACATACTTACATGCCTACCTACCTACACACATTCTTCCATGGCCTGCAACTCGGTTTTATTCCTAATGATGCACTCCGACTGACCAATGATAAGCATGCCGACCTGGCTTTCGTCTGTTCTCGACCTGCTAGAACAAGCAAGTGGCGCGAGGGAACGCTTCCATGGATGAGGATGCATAATGGCACGAGGGCATGAGGAGTCGACGGAGGAGGAAGGGGAGGAGGAGGAGGAGGAGGAGTCATGGAGACAAAGATGGGGAGGCGTTGCGGCGTCGAGCATCTGCAGCTTCACATCCTAAACCAACCGCGTACATTAGCGGGGAGCTTAGCACCTGCCTCTGCTCTATGCAAACGAAATGGAAGGGTTGTGAAGGGCTCTTTGAGGCTGTTGTTGGCTTCTACAAGTGAGAGATTTCCTAGTACTGAGGTGGTTAGTCGGGGTCAAGCCTTGCCCAGGGAGATTGAGCAAGGAACCTTGGGTGCATCATTGATTGCCTTGCTTTGCTTTGCCTTGCTTTGCCATACCCTCACCATCCATTTGCATGCCCAGCCAGCGCTTGGTTTCTCTCCCTCTATCCATCCATCCATCCATCCCTTCCTCCACATCTCTTCCCCCCCGCCCATCCCTCTCACGCTCGCACTCTCTCGCATTATCTCACCCTCTCTCTTTAAACAACCCCTGTAGGCCTACTGCACAGAATAACAACAGCCGTATACAGTAGTTGTAATTGAACGCTACAAGCCACATTGGGGCTAGGGACGCGTGGGAAGTTGGGGGTCAATCTACGGCTGATGGTGACCCAAAACACCCCAAAACACCCCATACCATACCATGCCAGACCATGCCATGCTGTCTCATACTATCCCATCCCCATCCCATCCCATGTTGCCCATCTCACCCCAAAATGGTCCCATCCCATCCCATCCCATCCCATCATGGAGTTAAACGCGATCTGATCCTGCGGATTGTTTGATGTTATTCCTGCCACATGAAAAGCGTTCATGCTAGTTAAATTAACATGGCAGCCGGAAATTATGATCAGATGCCACGAATGATGAGCTGAATATCTAGTGCCGAGCAGCAAAAAATCCAGATTACTATCTATCATCTCTACCCACCCAGGCGCATAAGGTGAGATGGATTGGAATGGATTGTTTGACAGACAGTATTATTTTACTACCTCCACCTGCTGTAGGTACTACCTCCTAGGTAATGATTACCTAGTACCTACCTCTTATTACTATATGGCGTTTTCTACAGTGTTACAAGTCGCATCCATGGCTCTTATTTTCCTGCAACGGCATTGCCTGTAATTCCCTTTTCAGCTCTTCCGCCCAACCGACGTAGGTTTTTTCTTAGACAACTCCATTTTTTCCACTCACGAGACAGGCAGACAGGCAGACAGGCAGACAGGCAGACAGGCCTGAGAGAGAGAAAGAGGGGGGGAGAAAATTCTCTCCTTCTCGCAAGAAATATTTCCCTCAAAACTCTTCAAGGATCCATGGATTCATCATCATCCTCACATGCTTGTCGCCAATACCCGGAAATGCCTTACATACTACCTCCCACTCGGGGTACATGATGTACTACGAAACAAAACAAAAGATAATACTTCGTAATCGCAATGCTGGCCAGTTCTGGATGACAAATCTAATCAATGGTTAAACTTGATTCGCCTTCCCCCTTCTTTTTTTTTTTCCAACCACCCCTGGCCATTTCGCTTCTGCTCGTTTTTTTTTCCTTCTTGTTTTTTTTTGGTCTTTTTATGACAAGTCGCAAAGCAATCCTGTCTTCTCGCGGCACCTGGGGAGGGGAGGGGCTTCTATTTTGAGCAGATGCAAATGCAAATGCAAAAGAAAACTTGGAAGCTCAGGCGCTTAGCAATTCAATTTACAAGGGCGTCTTTTTTTTCCTTCATCAAAGGAGAGACACAGCCGATCGATGCCCCCCCCTTCTCTCCCTCTTCTTCCCCCCCTTGTCCATCAGGTTGCAAATAGGCATCTTCCTCCTGTCACAGACGACCCTCCAATATCTCTGACCGGTGCATCACCATGCGTGTGCATTGATTGATAAACTGCACCCCAGAGCCTCTCATTTCAAAGTTCCAATGCGGGGGGGCTCCGTGTGTAGCTTCGCAACTATTTTGCAAATCTTGCTTACCTGCTTGCTTTCTTGCCTGCCCCGTCTGCCTGGCATGCTGCTTTGGTCGTTCGGTCTACTTGGGCGTGAGACGTCTTGTGTCGGACCGTTGTCAGCACCAAAGCAAACCCTCACAATTGACAACTTATAGGTTGAAAGAAAAGTGAGACATATCTTGCGGTAAAAAGCAAAGCCTACATACATCCATGGCTATTCTTAGTTACATATCTGTGTGCTGTGCGGCGCCGTGTGTGTCTCTCCTCGGATCTGTGCGTGTAGCGTGGAACTGAATCAACATGGCAATGGAGCACGGACAACCAACAGAGAGAGAGGAGTGAGAGAGTGACACCACACAGGCACAGGCACAGGCGCAGGTCGTCGTCGTCTCCAGTTTGTCGTTGTTGTTAGACCAACCTCTCCATTCTACCAACTCCCACCTCATGCGTGTGTGCCGTCACGGATTCTAACCGACGTTTGACGACTGATTGACTGACGGACTTGACGGACTGACTCCGTTTCCTTTGATTACCATGCGCATGCGAGGGCGAGGCGAGACGCTCGCTGTGGATGCAACCGTCTGGCATTGGCTCGCAAGAGAGGACTAAATCCGTCCCAGGCCGCGCGGTATTTTCCCTCTTATCATGCAACTTGCAAACTTGCATAATGCTTCCTGTTCTGGGCGGGTCGGTGACAACTGTAACTGATACTGGTTTGTCTGTTGGCTAATTGAACAATCCTCGCGCGTCTGCCGGCATATGCATGACAGGGCGCGCATGTGAAATTCGAGCCTGTTTTACCCAAGAGAATCTCCAACTGCAGCTCGCTTGCAATCATACATACAACCGACCTCGCATATAGAGAGATGGTCAAATGAGGCCATGCCGCGGGTCATTAAAATTACATGGCGTCAGGAACGTTTGTTCGAGAGGGGGGACGGGGACGGGGACTGGGATGGGATGGGCATCTAGGGTACATTTCCACCTGCGAGTGTTGCTTCGGGTACCAGCAATCTCCAGCTCTTTAAACAGGGAAATTATTAAGGTTCACAAGAATCTTGAAATTATAATTGTAATCAATAGTCCAGGGTAGATCTTATGCATGTAAATGCACCTCCTTTAATGAGGCACCTTTCGAAGCAATATCCTCCATGCTGTGCTCACAACACATACACACATATACGCGCATACCATAGTTGTTGTTAAACGCCCCTTTGGTGACAACTAGGTGGTACATTCTTCCAAGGAACCGTATTCGTACAAACCTAATAATCGTAAAAGCCCTTTCCACTCTTCTTGCCGAGCCACCCAGCATCCACCATCTTGCCCAGCAGCACGCTTGGCCGGTACTTGGAGTCACCGGTTTCCTCATGCAGGACTTTCATAATAGCCAAGCACGTATCAAGTCCAATGAAATCAGCCAGCTGAAGGGGACCCATGGGGACGTTTGTCCCGTTCTTCATGATGCCGTCGATGGAGTCCCGGTCACCGACGCCAGTTTCTAGGCAGATGACTGCCTCGTTAATGTAAGGCATCAGAATGCGGTTAGCCAGGAAGCCGGGCGAGTCTGCGGAGACGGACGTGAGTTTGCCCATCCTTCTGCAGAACTCGACGGCTGTGTCGAGCGTCCCTTTACTTGTCTGGAGGCCGCTGATGATCTCCACACCCTTTTGGATGGGGACAGGGTTCATGAAATGAGTGGATACAACTCGGGATGAGGCAGAGGTATCTCTGGGATCAGTGGTAGTTGCCGCAGCAATCTTGGTGATGGAGATGGATGAGGTGTTGGTAGCCAGAATGGCATGGGGAGGGCAGATCTTGGCAAGCTGGCTGAAGATATCAAACTTGAGCTTGGGGATCTCAGGCACAGCTTCAATAACGAAATCAACAGAGGAAAAGTCCTCAATCTTTGTGCTTGTAGTGATTAGTGAACGTGCCTGGTCGGCCTGCTCCTGTGTGATTCGTGACTTGGATACATCCTTTGCGAGCAGCTTCTCTGTTGGTTTTGGGGTCAGCTTTCAAGACTTACACCGAGAGCTTGCTAGTAGTTGTTGTTGCTCACCGGCAAATGCAATCCCCTTGCTCAGCGACTGCTCTGAGGCGTCTACCAGGGTAACCGGAACCTGGGCTTTCTGAACCGCGACAAGGGCAATTCCGAGACCCTAACAAGCGATCAGCATTTTCGTGATACCTTCACATGCTACATCAATTGGAGGGGCTCACCATCTGGCCGGCGCCCAGAACACCCAGACGCTTCACTTCAGCCGCATATTGCCTTGGAGAAGAGCTGAAGGAGCGTGCTTGACGCACAGCTCCCAATGCCTGCATTCGAAGAATTGAACTCGCCATTTTATTTTTGGAATTGATGCAGTTTACAGATTCTGAATTCTCATCTGGCTAACGTCGAACCACCACATGGCGGATAACCTCGGCCCTTTTTGGTGGGGGTCCCGTCTCAATCCGTGCCTTATCGATCGCCGAAGATTTGCCACTTATCAGCCGCGTAAATTGGTATGGCTTGGGAACGCGTCTCAACGCGTGTGTTGGAGGGGCGGCATGACAGACTACGGATGATGGTTGCTGGGTATCCAGAGAAAAAGCTGTGTATTCTTTGGTAGCTTGTTGACTTTGATGTCATTGAACGACCCGAAGATCATCTTGTAGTCAATTTACGCCAGAGAGGCTCGCAATGGAGTTGCAAGATGGCAGTTCAGATATCGTCCATCCCGAAGTTCGGGCACACATTAGCAGTCTCATTGCAGCAGTACGTTCTAGACTCATTGTATTTGCAGGTTGTGTTTCTTCATAGTAGACTAACCAATTGGACTAGGTTGGAGGTGCAAATCCGGATGACGATGGCCGATACCAGCTAGGAGACGATGCTCTCGAGGTACTCCGTGATATCAAACGATGGATTCGCTTCTACGACGAAAAAACGAACCGCATGGATGTTGCCCGCTGTCTACACGAAGGAAACTTGGTCGAAGGCGATTTACTCCCGATTCTATCAACATGGCCGGAAAACGCTACAGAAAGCAAATACAAGTCCAGAATGGCTCTGTCATGTTTCGAAGTCATGGTGCCCCTGACCTGGCCGATGGACCGAGACAAGGAGAGAATGACCGTCAACCATCACAGACACATGCCTGTACTGGAACTGGCTCAAGTTCAATACAAAAGGGCAATTATAAACTATGATGGAGCTAGGATTCTACACGCCGCTGTCAGAACTGCGTTGCCATCTTTGGCACTCCCCGCTGGGGACAGAGCGGCGAGGGACCATGGTATCATAAAGCTGGTCTTGTTCTTCCTCAGAAATATGGCGATGATTACACCGCCGCCAAACGTCAAGTATGACGGTGACGAGTCCCAAGTGTCAAGATCTGCTACCATTGATGCCTTTGCATACCAAGACATCTTCCTCTTTCTCCTGACAATTGCTTCAAACATGGGCGAAGAATTTCGAACAGAGGACACGGCCGTCATGGAAATCATCTACCACCTCGTAAAGCGAGTGAATATTGAGAAGCTCTTCATGGATGAGCAGCAAGCAAGCAAAGCTAGGTCAAGCGAGCTCTCATCATTGATGAGTAAAGAGGCCTCTATGCTCAAGGCTCATAACCGCAACGCGCCAACCAGGCACAACCGCTTCGGAACCATGGTCTGGGTGAGGCGCGATGATGGAAAAATGTCTTCATTGTCTGGCCAGGATGCCCTCGCTAGCAGTACGAAGCGGAATCAGAAAATGGACAGTAATAAGACTTTCAAGCCACCGCGACGGGGGAAAAAGGAAGATGGTAGTGAACGAGATATGGGGCCAGTGGTGAAGCTTAATACGCGGGCCAACGGCCAGCTTCGATCCTTTGTTGAGGAATTCCTCGATTCTGGTTTCAACCCACTTTTCCAGCATATTCGCAAAACCATCGATCGAGAGGCTTCACATGTGATGCAATATCACAGGCGGCAGTTCTTCTACCTTGTTGCATGGTTCTTGGAGGCAGAGAGAGTCAGACGGAAGGCTAAAAAGGCTTCTGCTAAGAAGGGGGCCGAAGAAGTCTCAAGCTTCAACCTCATTGCGGGTGTGTTGAACCAAGAGATGTTCATTACTCTCAACAAGGGGATGCATGAGGCCTTTGAATACAAAGACTGGCACGAGTTGACTGCAGTGATGAGATGTTTCACACAGATTCTCCTCACTGTCCAAGAGATGACTGAGAGCGGCAATGAGGATGATGAAGAAATTGCGGACAACGTCATGAGCCGTTTGTTCTATGAAGAGACAACGCATGATACCATTACAAACATTATAAAATCCTACAAAGACCAGAGCTTTGATTACTTGGATGCTGCTACAGAGCTGGTCCATCATTTCTTGCGCATCTTGGAAGCCTATTCTAAGCAAAACGCGGATATGCAAGTCCGGTCTCGGAAGAGAACCCGTCAAAAGAAGAAGGCTGCCAAACAGACTACTGGTGATGAGGATGGAGAAGAAGCAGAAAATGATGATTCTGCCAATGATGAAGAGAATGTGGAGCGAACATCAAAAGAGCGCAAGTTTGACTTTCAGCGGTTTGCAGCACGTTTCACGCCTCAAAATGTCGTTGACACTTTTGTTGCATTCACAAAATTCTACCAAGATCTCAGCGATGCTCAGCTCAAACGGGCTCATCGATACCTTTACCGGCTAGCGTTTAAACAGGAGATGAGCGTCATGCTCTTTCGTGTGGATATCATTCACTTATTATACAACATGATCAAAGGGCCTGAGCCTCTGGACAAGTCTTCCAGCATGTACAAGGATTGGGAGGAGCTTGTCAAGCAAATCCTCCGCAAATGTACCAAGAAGATTGAACAAAGGCCTGAGCTGATCATTGAGATGCTCTTCAGTAAGCTGCAAAGCACTGCCTTCTTTTTAGAGTATGGCTACGAGAGACAAACCGTCGTTGCCAAGAAGGCTGTAAAGGCAGCTCCTGAGCTTGTGTTCAAGTATACGGAGGAGCAAGATCGGCAGATTGCTATTGTGGTCGGCGCCCTTCTAGACAAGAATAACGCAGATGACATTGGTTGGGTAAAGAGCGTCATTGCGGAGGCAGAAAGCGAGCGCCGAGCCTGGGCTGTAGCTGAAGAGGCAATGGCCTCTACCGAAGCCCCAGCTGAGGAATCGGGTGAACCCGACGTGCCTCCAGAGCCAAAGATGGCTCCCATATTCAGTAAGTCCTTGGTAACCAGTATCGCATGATTACGACTAACAGTAGTAGATGTCCGTCCTGACAGTGACACACGGCGCAACGCCATATTGAAGAACTCTCACCTCCGTCTGCTATTGAATCTCTGCGGTTTTCAGCTGCTTGGTCCCGCTTCAGAGGAAACACCGGAGTCTCTCTGGATCCTCCCATCCGAAGTCACTTCAGACTCACTCAAAGATGCTCTACACTACATTAGCCAGGCCGAATTCAGCCCGCCTACCTTTGATGATGGGCAGTCAGCAGAGAATCAGCTCAAACGCAAGACGGTGCCGCGGAAGAAGGCAGTGTATGACGACGACGAAGGTGACGACTTGGATGATGAGACTCTCTTTGCTCCCGGTGGTCCGACCGCCAGAAAAGTAATCGATGAATCCGAGAGGCCGAAGAAGACCAAAAAGAGGCGACGAAGAAACAGCCAGGCCAAGGAACTAGATGACGAGGAAATCGATGAGAAAGCTCGCAAACGGCGTGAACGCGAGCTCGAAAAGGCTCGAAAGATCAAGTCTGCCGTGTACGTCAACGAAGGCGACGACGAGTTCGACGAGGAAGAAGACGCCGCCTTCTTCGCCCGAGAACGTGAAATTGCCGCCCGCGCCGCCAAGGCAGCCGCTTCCGCGGGGGAACCCACCGCCGCTCCTGCGCCGAAGAAGCGAAAGCCCGAGAAGTCTGCCCTGGAAATGAGCAGTGACGAGGAGAATAGTGATGCCAACGATGACGACGACGATGATTTGGGGTTGACGCAGGAGACGGATGATACACCACTGGACGATGAGAGTGATGGGGAGGGTAGGAAGAGGAGGAGGGTGAGCGCTGAATCAGATGAGGAAGCAAGCGAAAAGGACGAAGATGAAGACGTCGACATGGAAGATGATGCTTCTACACCGAAGAAGACTCAAGAAGCTGACGAGGATGAGGCGGAAGATAAAGACGATGCAGATGATGCAGATGATGCCCCCGTTGTCATGGCTAGAAGACCCAGAGTCAGGGGCGGTTTCGTACTAGACAGCGACGAAGATGAATAGAAACATCGTAGGGGCTGGCGTTTGGAGTTGAATTAAGCAAGGGTACGAATCACGATGGTTGTATATAATCTTGTTTCAAATCTAGTTTATTATAATATGACAAACCTCCACCAAAGCAAAAGGATGAATGCGAGCTCTATCTATTACTAATTTGTACAGCGACGGCAAAATGAAAGGGGGGCTCTGGTCGTTTGTCCCAGAAATGTACAATAATTAGGGACGAAATCTAGTGCGGAATGGGAGACGCAGAGAAATAGGGGGAATTTGCCGAGAAAGCCTAGAAACATGTAGAAATCAGATGTGCCGCTTGACAGTAAGAGTTGTATGTATGCATGTATGTATGTATGTATGTATGCACCAGTTGTTTCGCTCAATAAAGTGGCGATGTAGTAGTAGTCCTTCCCCTTCCTAGGTAGATATGCCCAGCAACAAGCCCAACAATGGCAAAAAACGCGAAAAAATATCTTTATTTTTTCCTTGACTAGGTATCTCTCTCTCTCTCTCTCTCTCTCTCTCTTCATTCCTCCGACACGGTGCCGGAGCCCCCGTGGAGTAGGTTAACAATATTTTGGTGTTCGTTCTTGGTGGCATAGGATATTGGCGTTTCGCCGGCATCATCTTTGAACTTGGGGTCTGCTCTGCCTGTCCTGAGCAGTAGCTTTACAATCCTTTCATGGCCATTGGCGGCGGCGTATGATAACGGGGTTCGCCCGCCCTCAGATCCATCGCCGAGTTCTGATGAATC
This sequence comes from Hypomyces rosellus, assembly GCA_011799845.1. Classification (NCBI taxonomy): domain Eukaryota; kingdom Fungi; phylum Ascomycota; class Sordariomycetes; order Hypocreales; family Hypocreaceae; genus Hypomyces; species Hypomyces rosellus. The sequence goes on along the minus strand of WWCI01000002.1, from coordinate 4,879,888 downwards.
GTCCCCGTCCGGCAAGTTCGGATCAACTTTGTTGGTGTCGAGCAAGAGCTTGACGATTGCCTCGTAGCCATACTCCGAAGCCAAGGACAGGGGGGTCCGTCCTCGACACCACGTGCCGGTTGCCTTGGAATCTGGTTCGATCCTTTCCGTGGCGAGTAAGAGCCTGACTACGGCCTCGTGCCCTTCTTGCGCTGCCAATGACAACGGCGTCCGGCCACTATATGTGGCTTTGGAGTTTGGGTCAACGTTGCCGGTGTCGAGCAGCAGCTTGGTGATTTCTTCATCGCCGTACTCGGAAGCCCAGGACAGAGGAGTCCGCCCATGATACCACGTGCCGGTAGCCTTGGGATCCGGGTCAACACACCCTGTTGCGAGCAGCAACCTGACCACAGCCGCATGCCCGCCTACTACCGCCCACGATAGTGGTGTCCAGCCCGAATACTCACCGAACTCAAGGCTAACCGTGAAGTCAGGGTCAACATCTGGCTGCGCAAGCAATAGCTTAACAACTCCCTCATGTCCATGATTCGCCGCCACGCATAGCGGCGTTCTTCCTCGGATGTCCTCGGATTCCGGGTTGCTGCCATGCTGGAGTAGTAGCTTGACAACGGTCTGGTTCCCGCCTTCGGCCGCCACGGACAGCAGCGATCGGCCGCTTTTATCCCTCCAATTTATATGAGCGTTGTCATTCGCCAACAGCAATCGGATGATTGATAGATTTTCTCTGCCCACGGCCAACGATAAAGGGGTTGTCCAGTTGCCAAGGTTCAAGTTACAATTTGATCCCTTTGCCACTAGCATTTTGATAATTGCTTCATCCTCCTTTTCCACGGCTCGCGATAGCAGTGAAGAATTTGTATTTCTATATAGTTTTGACCAGTAGTGCCCAATGGGCGGCTCTATATCATGATAAAACAGTGCGCGCCCTAGGGAGTCGGGGCTTCGGCTATAACCATGAGTACGAAGTTGCACACCATTGAGTTCCGCCATCCGCGGATCGAAATGCTCGTATACGTAATCAACACAAGCTTCGGTTTCAAGGAGCCTCACGGCTGCCCTATTGGTGTTATGTTCCATTGCCCATGCTAATGGAGTGCCGCCACACACATCTTTCAAATTGGTATCTGCCCCATTTTCCAACAGTAGAGACATCACTGTCAAGTAGCCTCTCCGAGCCGCAAGATGCAGCGGCGTTACCCTGAACACATCTCTGATGTTTATACATGCCTTCTTCTGGATAAGCAACTCTACTACCGCTTTGTGGTCGCTATTAACAGCCCATAGTAGTGGAGTCCTATTGTCGATATCCATGCAATTGACGTCGGCCTTGTTTTCGATAAGCAGCTCTGCCACTGTCTCACGTCCGTTTTCTGCGGCCCATGATAGCGGCGTTCGACGATGACTGTCCACTGAAGCTGGATCATGCCCACGCAGAATCAAGGCGCCTGTTGCGTTACTCAGTCCGAAACCTGCGGCCAAGTGTAGTCCTGTTACGCCGTTGGGAGCTTGCAGACTATTCTCATCCCACAAAAAGTAGCTTGTATCAACAAGCGACATAGCTTGACTTGATGCCCTGACTTTCATTTTACTCTCGAGAAATTGTATGATTCTAGAATCCAATTCAGAGACTTCGCGAGCATGATGCCCCCAGTTTCTTGCAGCGTATTGATAAAATGGATAGCGGCGCAGTCGCTTCTTCAATTCCCCATCTGTTTGGCATTCTCCACTCTCAAAAGAGTTGATTGAGAGATAGCTGACACAGATACTTGTTATATCGGCTTCTGCCTTGGGAAACCATCGTTGTTTATTTTCATCAAAGTATTCTTGCGTTGTGTAGTGGACAAATCGAATAATGTTGCTCTTTTCGTCGACTGTAACCAATCCGGCACACACGGATATCATGGTTTCAATGTGTGGGATATTTTCCTCATCAAGATCGCACCCATCAACCTCCATTGCTAGTGCTTGTTGAAGCTCTACCGTTCTCAGGGGGCGCCGCGCACAAGTGATGAATTGAAGCACATTCTCAGCAAGCGTACGAAAACCCGCTTTCTGTTCCCTAACTCTTTCCATTGTATCATCGTATGCGTCCACTAACAACTTGAGTTTCTGACTTTCACTTGAACCCCGAGTTCTTTTCTGCAACTTTTCCAACGCAGTTTTCACAGCTTTCACAGTTGTCTTGTCTTCGAGGGAGCCGATATAAAGCTGTGCCAGCAAGAACCTAAGCGAGTGTCAGTCAAACTCGTCTTGGATTCGGGCTCTCTGAACTGCTCACATGCCGTCAACAGTCTCACTTATCACATCCTGAATTCTCTCCTGAAGCTCGCTATCTTGTGAGATGAAATGTGGGAGTTTAGATAGATAACCATTGAGATATATCCGAAGGTCTTCGTCTTTGGCTCGGATCTCTAGAAATGGATATCCCTGAAAAACACTTATAATCTCGGTAATAAATCTTGATGTTGCAAAAAGGTTTATCCCGTAGTTGACCTGAAGATTAAAGATCTCTGCTAGAACCGTGGCCCGACATCCATCTGATGATTGGCATTCATCGAGCGCATCAACAATGACAAAGACTCTGTCATACGAAGCCGCTACAGATTGGAGAGCTCTCAGTATGTCATTCAATGACGGTCTGGTTTTTCCCTTGTTATGTTGATTCATATAGAGATCCTTTACAGAGTCTGGTATGCGTGCCTGATTCTCAGCAAGCTGCTTCAAGATACTAGCTATGAAGGTGTCAACCTTCTGCTCATCTTTACGCTTGAAGTTGCAATAAATATAAGCGATACCAACAGCGGCGTCCTTATAGAATCTGCGGCAAAGATCATCGACCACGATTGATGTTAGGATTGTCTTTCCCGCTCCGGGGATTCCTGGACAAAACAAAGTCTGATTGTCAATCTTCAACCAGTCAATGTATTCAGCCGAGTCCAGAATCCATTTGCCAGTGCCTGGTTGTCGCCGATTAAAGAAATCATTTTGTTGGAGGGCATAGTTGGTTGGCGTAAGCCAGTCTAGGATGGCTTGATCCTCTTGGTCACGTTGTCGAGAGTGAAGGTCGTTAACAAATGTTGATACTTGTTTAAGTTGGCTCTCGATTCCTAGTGACAATGAGATTCATTAGTGATACAGGTTTCTGATAAAAGTAGCATTGTATTCTTCTTCTTATGCAAGTTCAAGTTACTACTATCTCCCCTCTGAAAATTTCTATATCTCCAGGAATAAACCAAGAATCAACCCACACTATCCACACAACCACATAACCACATAAAAAGAAAATGTGGCCCGCGAATAGCTTAGAAGATGAATATATTCTTACCTTTAATCGTAGGCATCTGTTTAACCTCCTGTGATGGAACAACGAGGAGAAGTTCCTTGGCAAACGCTGCAGCGACAGCCGCTGCATGCTCCTGCCAGTCCTTGTTCTTTTGTGCATCTGCGTAATCACAGATGCCTCGAATAACAATGCATGGGAAGTCAACCATGAGTCCGGCAGCCTCCATCTCAAAACACAAGACGTTTCCACCGAGACGCTGGTTGAGTTCATCACGGACCTTGGCATCCTTAATGACCTTATTTCCAGATGCTATTAAGCCATAATGTATGCGCATATCTCTAGGCTTGATTCGTTCTCCAATAATTCGAGTGTTCTCGGTGTTGTTCGTAGCTTGCTCGATCCCATGGTGTTGGGGCGCAGGAGAATACCAGTTTAGTAACCTGAGAAGTGCTAGGATTACCCCCCAGAGCGTTAATAATACAGCCTGCCATTCTCTCTGACTGTCAAGGGATTTGTGTGGTGATAGTAACGGGTCCACAAAGGAATCAGATCTAATGTATCTGGGTACCAGTTTTGGCCAGTTCCGCTTCAGATCATCCAAATACTGGGGAACTTTCGATCCATCCATCTCATGCATGGTCTCCAGTTTCGTCAAGGCCGTCAGCAGTGTAGTTGGGGGGTTATTGAGCGCGCCGGTCCTTTTCAGACTGTTGCCCTCTTCAACCTTGCCGAAATCCCACTGGACAACTCCAGGATACCCGCCGGTTGGTGTGCTGACCACAACATCGCCAAGTCTAACGGTTGGGGGGATTCCGCCACCAATACCAACCAAGAGGCCAAATTTAATGGATGAGAAAGTGCGGACCATTTGCGTTGCAACAGTCGCAGCTGAATTAGTGCCGTATCTGCCTTTGGGTAGGCAAGCTATGACAATGTTATGCTTGCCAATCGACCCCAAAGTGTATGTGTTTTGGTCGTTTGGCGGTTTAGGCAGATGTATTGAATGGATTCGATCCAGCATAGCTGTTGCGGCCGTCTGCTCCTTTGATAGTGCGCAAATCCATCCAACAGTATAGTCATTATGGGTGAAGGTCTCTTCATTTCTCTCCGACATCTCGAGATTTATTCAGCGTGAGAGAGTATGATAACGAAGCTTGAGGACGAAGCCCAACAGTGAGAGAAGTGTGCCGCAAATTTATCTTATGACTAACCGCCTCACCAGCCCTGCGGCCTGAATGTATTTGGGGTCATTCTCTTTGTATTGGTCGATGTGGCAGACACAGCCTGCCTGCTACTCACTTCTCCCAATGCGGAAATAGCAGGGCTGCTGGGGAAAGCGAGAAGGAGGAACAGGAACCGCATGCAAACAAGGAAGAGGAACGCGAGACACAGTGAGAAAATCCAGCAGCGTAAGATAGCAATGGAAAGCAGATGTAATGTCCATGTATACGATTTCTTGGTGGGTTTGGACACCTCAATCGCAAGAGAGCCGCGCCTTCCATCTCCCACCTGGGATCCCTGTCCTTCTTGACATTGATCCGTCGGGGCCCAACCCACCACACTTGCTACCGTATGCACCTTTAGAGTACGGAGTACCTAAGGTAGGTAATTACCTCCTACTTCCTATCACATCATTTATTGCGTCATACGAGACAAACTGTCTTGTTTCTCATTTCCTCATATCGTATACCGATCTCATAATTCTTTTCCTGTAAACAGCAGTTATGTATTTCCAAGACCAAACTTGCTCCGGGCAGTCTATTATATAAGTTGGCAAAGAAAAATAGTACGAAGGGTATAAACAAGTCGTTCATCATCCATTAAAACAAAGCAAACATTACTCAAGACCGCCCGAAGCTCTCCCTTCGCACACGACTCGACCTTCTATCCACGCTTTTCCTCCTCGTACCCGTGCTCTGTGCGCTCTGGATCCTACCCATCTCTGCCAAGTCCTCCTGGCTCTTACGCGGGCTTCCCGGGCTGGCGAAGACGCTATTGCGATGTTCAGAAATTGGTCGTCGGTAGGGACTGCGTCTAAAGGGAGACACAGATCTGCTACCTACCGCTGTATCATCGCCGCTGCGGTCGGGGCTGTGCTCGTCACCGCCACCCCACGACCCGCCAATCCCCTCCATGGTGAATTCTGAGGCAGTGGGCTCATCGAGAATCGCCAATTCCTCTGGTGAAAATATCTTGGGCAGCAAGACTGCACGAATCGGAATGAGCGCTAGGATAAAAACTGGGAAGCCAACTGCAGCAATAGTTTGGGTAATGGCGAAGGTGGCTCCGAAGCCAAATAGCTCCACAACGACAAACATCCAGATCGCAGAACGGCGCTTAATAGACATGAGAGGGTGGTTCGCAGGTGTCAAATTCTTGTCGCGTGTCAAGAAGATGAGTTTCGAGGTGATGCCATTAGCCTGCAGGGCCTGGACACCCATGATGAAAAAGAGGCCGGCGAGCACGCCATGGGGAACGAGATGGAGAACAACTAAAAGAGGTCCAGACATAGTGCCGAGCGTAAGAAGACCCTGTGCAAGATTGGACACGCGCTGTTCAACAACGTGAGTCGCCTCGAAATTATACCCTCCTTTATCCTCCCCTTTCTCATCTAGCTCTTTGACGGGTTTCGTAATGCACAGAGATTCGGTGTGGAATGGAGCTTGTGGTATTAGGCCGTTCGGGAATGGCAAGCCGAGTATGCCTGCAACACCAGTAGTGATTCCAAGAAGAAAAAGGTCCCAGTGGAAGCCGGCCGGTTTTCGGAGGGGGAATTCGCTGCCCTGCGCGATCAGAGAAGATACTTTTCAGAAGTCAGTCAAACTTGGCATCACTAAACGTATTCCATAAAGGTCTTACCGTTGTGATCAAACCAAAACAAGATGGTAAGAAGGACTGCAAAAGGTAGAGCCGTAAATATCTCTCCAACACTTAGATCCCAAAACCTAACGAGCCACGCTCGGCCACTTGTTGGCTCAAAAGCAATGCTGGTGGGTAGCATTTGCAGATGGATTTCGGACATGCGACCGATGTGAACGAAGCCAGTGAAGAAGATGAGGGTAAGTGGTGTGCCATAATCCTTGAGGAAGACTCGAATGGGATGTCTGAATAGACTGCTGGTTCCCAGTTCGCCGCAGATGTAAGCTACCATAAACACCAAAAGTGCTGACATGATCGAGAGGTAAAAGGCGCTATCATAGCCAAGACGCTCCAAAACTTGAATCCCTTTTTGTAGATAGATAAATGCAACGTAGAAGCCGAAGATGTCACAGGGGAATCGAGTAACCCATCGAAGCCAGTTGCAGGAGTTTGTAATAGCAAGAATCCAGTGCAGAATGAGAGACCAGCTAGTTTCGATGTCAGTCCGATGATCAAGGTCGCGGGCTATGGGTGCAAACATACATGCCTATCCAAGCCATGAAACCAATGTAGTCGACGCCTGTAGGCTTCATGATGTTGTACACGGTGCTGAGGAGTGTTAGTTTTCCACATTGTTAGGTGTTCAGGGGTATGCGAACTAGTTGAAGACGGTTATAGGACCTGAAAGAGGTGAATGTTAGCAACTTAGATCATAGACAAGTCCTAGAGCGTAAAAGAACATTGGTGCGCACCGGTTACACCAACAATGACAAGAGGCTGTGCCGCAAAGATGGAGAATACGACGGAACCGAGGACAGAGGCCAGCAACACTTCATTGACTCCATAGTTGGATCCGGTCTTTTGGAACATATCCAGGGAGAAAGCAAGAGCGGGTAAGATGCTGCAAACAGAGAACGGTCAGTACTTGATCAGTGATCGAAGCAGACTAATAGATCCCAGTGGTGATGTCCATTTCTCCTCCCATAATTCCGTAGTGTTTTAGGATTTCCGTGGGGGTGGCAAGAGGAACAGGACGGCATACTTGGCAAAGTACATGTAAATGGTTGCTGGCACAACACGATAATCCCACGCGTCGAGCCAGTCACTAGCATAATAAGGTGCTCTCCGTCGAACATCGTTGATCATGCCGCGAAACGGGTGGATAATCCACCACGGCTCCTTTTTAGCGGACGATTTTATATCCATACTAGACGGCGACGGTTCGTGATTAGCGGTCGTGGGCAATATGGAATCTGACTTTTGTTCGTCATATCCTCCGGTCGAGTCAGCCATCCTGCCAACGGGGGGCTCCTTGGTCGTTCCCGGGTAAATGTCTATCCAAACGCTCCGGTATAAAAGGTGTCTAAGAAAAGAAAAAGGTCCTCTTCCAGGATAAGTAGACCGCTTCGTCCAGGATCGGAACCTAATATGCCATGTGTTCTAGTAGTAGTAGTAGTAGTGATGATTGCTCTCCAAATAGACAAAGGGTTATATTATAAGCGCCTCGAGGCCAACCCCAATGATGACTAGTATGAAGTCGTATTAGATCTATGGCAGAGAGAGAGGAACGCAACGAAGAATAAATAACAATAAATAAATAGGTAAATAAATAATAAGAAAAAGAAGAAGGCAGAGGTTTAAAGACAAAAAGAGCCGCCCAAGGTCTAGACAAAAATGTTCAATGCAGGTGGTACGAGTGTGAGACCCGAGAGCTGGGGCCATGACTGACCGGGACCATCTTGTACTACTTTAGCAGTGGCACGTACGGAGTGTGTATGTACATGTACGGAGGGTGTTACTAGGTAGTTGGTAAGTCATCCCATCCTTGCACATACATGCTCGATTCATTTGAATTTAAGCTACGCTGCTAAACGTAATCCATGGAACATTTTCTTCATGCACAACGACTAATGAGAGTAAAAAAATGCTGACCACCTGAACATTCTAACGAGTAGCAAGTACACTTGGTTCCAACTTGAATGGGACATTTCTATAAAAGGCAAGGTAATAAATACGTAGCTTGTACTGGTACATGCATGCAGAGTACATTGCCTCGACTCCATATTCTCGGTAAACCAGATTCATCCATGTGTCACCCTTTTTTTTTTTTTTTTTGTCCTTTGATTGCTCCCGCCCCGAATACATGGGATATGCCAAAATAGGTGCCCGTTGGGGCAACGCCGAGAACTTTCAGGTTCGTTAGTGTCCGTCCGTGTCTGTGACCCTACTAATTCTACTTGTAACACAAGCAAGTACCTCTGCCATAGAGAATCCATACACGAGATACCAAATCTCCTCTCAACAAATTAAGCCTTAGTCCCCGTTTGGCATCATGTATTAGCTTCTGCGCATTGATATTTTTTTCTTGTATCGTGCTTGCCGAGACACAGCTCTGCAAGTCAGTCCCCCCATGGATGACATCAGATCCTGGAAATTCCCCAAAAATCCCCGTCCACAACACCAACCTCACATTTTGCCCTGCCTTGCCTTTGCCTTGCCTTGCTTGCTTTTCTCATTCTCGCCTTCCTGTCCACACCCATCCATCCCCCCGTCCTGCAGGGAACTTTAATATCGAAATGATTCATCCTGACTATCCCTCCCGTAGATCCTTGAATCACGCCAAGGGGGGAGGGAGGGGGAAGGGATTGGTGCCCAAGGTTAGGTATGACAAGCCAAGCCAAGCCAAGGGTATGACAAGCGACAACCAACAACCAAACACCAACACTAACAAAAAGAGAGAGAAAAAAGAAGAAACATAACGCTTCTTCGAGTTACCTCGTCAATTAATCGCATCGCCACAATGATTACCACGATTAGTTATCCGGATGCAATACCGACGTCGCCGGATTTCGGCTCCAGGGAGGAACTTTTCCGGCCAATCATGCGGGCGCTCAATGCCAGACAAGGGAACTTTGAGAACTGGTGGACTCGGACTTTTCTCCGCAGGCCAGCTGATAGGCTGGACTCACTTATCATTCGTGTTCAGAAGAAGCAAAAAAAGACAGACATAACAGCGTCTCTTGGTGTCTTGGTCTCTTGGCTCAGACATAAATACGGATTCCAACTCCGTTACTCGATCAAAGCACACGTACAAGTACATACTCCGTACTGTACTTGCAATACATAAGCAAAAACATGTGATGATCCATTTTCAGAAACCCCATTCGAGACTCACACCGTTAGCATCTTCATCATCCTATGCCCCATGTACGTTTTGTCCCATTGTTGGCAAAATCTACAATTCTAGACCTAGAATACATCCATGAATATTACACGTTTAAAAGAACTCCCCTCCATCACGCCCTTTTTATCCCACCCACCACCATGGCTATGAAGAAACATAAATACAAGAGGGGACTTTTTTTAGCACCCATAATGCTTTGGTAGAGTTGAGAAAAAATCACCAACTGCCCGTTACTAGTCACAAGAAACATCCACAAAAAAAGGATCCTGTTGGTCTGTTAACCGCGTGGCAGCCAATCCCGGTCGGTCCTCAGGTTCCCGACATTGCCCCCATCCCCGTCCCCCACCTAATGCTGTGACACATTGCTCAAATCTTCTGTTCCGCCTCATTTATTGTATCATCTTGAACTCCTTGTCCGGCCCTCCAACATCGCTCGGAATGCTGGCGCCGGCGCTGATGGATCCTTCGGTGTGTCTGTCTCTGTCGGGAACGGCGGCGGCGAGCTCTCCTCCTTACCACCTCCAAAGAACTTCTCAAAGTCCTCGTTATCATCAAACGGGCGCTTGCCCAGAAGTCGTACCATGTCATCACGCGACAGCACTTCCTTCTTCAGTAGTTCCTCCGCCACAATTCCAACTTCCGTCTTCTTCTCGACCAAAAGGTCGCGGCACCGTGCGTAGGCCTCTTCCACTATGCGATGTACTTCCTGGTCGATTTGTTGCGCTGTCGACTCAGCAAACGGCTTCTGCATGCGGTTCGGGTCGTTATCAAAATGTACGGGTCCAACCTTGTCCGACATGCCCCATTGCGTCACCATGCTGCGAGCCATCTGCGAAACTTTCTTGAAATCGTCACTGGCGCCAGTTGTCACTGTGGGGAAGTGTAGCTCCTCCGACACGCGGCCACCCATGGTCATGGCCATACGGTCCATGAGTTGGTTTGTGTTCATCAGGTACGCGTCCTGAGGCAGGTACTGTGCGTAGCCCAGTGCTCCCTGGCCACGAGGGATGATGGATACCTTGAGCAGAGGGTCCGCATGTTGGAGAAACCAGCCGCAGATGGCATGGCCAGCCTCATGGTATGCCACCGTTTTCTTTTCCTCTGGCCTAAGAACCAGCGACTTGCGTTCCAAGCCGCCTATGACCCGCTCAATTGCGCGCTCAAAGTGTTCCATCTTCACGTCATCGGCATTTTCTCGTGCGGCTGCCAATATTGTCAGTTCCGTGCTCAAGTCAAAGGAGATTAGGATATCCACTTACCGATCAGAGCGGCCTCATTGACCACGTTGGAGATATCAGCACCAGAAAAGCCGGGTGTCAAGGTAGCGAGACGGCCGATGAGATGCTCTGTTTCCTCCTTAGTAACAATCTTCTTGATGTAAACATGGAAGATCTCCTTTCGTCCATTCATGGTAGGTCGGTCAATGTAGATGTGTCTGTCAAAACGGCCAGGACGCATTAGGGCCTTGTCCAGGATGTCGGCTCGGTTGGTACCCGCCAAGACAACGACCTGCTCCCTTGTATTAAATCCGTCCATCTCTGTGAGAATCTGGTTGAGTGTAGCTTCTCGCTCATCGTTGCCTCCAAATCCCCGGCCGCTGTCCATTCTTGCTCTGCCAATGGCATCGATTTCATCAATGAAGATGATGCATGGAGCATTCTTACGGCCTTCGGCAAATAGGTCCCGCACTCTGGATGGACCAACACCGACAAACATCTCAACAAATTCGGAGCCGCTCACGCTAAAGAACGGTACACCAGACTCTCCGGCCGTAGCCTTGGCAAGCAGGGTCTTACCGGTTCCTGGGGGTCCAGCAAGGATAGCACCTCGGGGGATCTTCGCGCCGAGCTTCTCAAACTTCTCGGGTTGCTTCAAGAAACTGACGAATTCCATAATTTCCGTCTTGGCCTCTTCCAGGCCAGCAACGTCGCTGAATTTCACCTTGACCGCACTTTCGGCATTGAACTTCTTCGCTTTGCTCTTTCCAAAGTTGAACATGCCGCCACCTCCGGTACGTCCACTCATGGATCGCTGAGTCCACAGAATCAAACCAATGAAGAGTAGTGTTGGGCCGAATGCGAGAACCAGGTTTCCCATGGTGCTACCGCCGGCCTCGTAGCTGACTGGTATTCTCTCTGATGGGGGAATTCCAAGTTGATCCTGTGCCTCTTCAAGTTTCTTCTCAAAGGACTCGACAGATCCGATTGAGAAGACATATGTCCTCTTGCCACTTGAACCTGAGTCAGACATGCCCTGAGCAGCATCCGGGTGCAACTCCACCCTAACTTGTGATCCATTGACAACCACAAGTTTCTGGACGAGACCCTTATCTAGGAATGCCTTCCTCATTTCCTGCCAAGTAATTTCTTTCTCGGAGAATGGCTTGCTGAATGAGTCAATCGCCCACAAGGTGATACCCAGAACAAGACCAGTTTGTAGTGCGTCCATCCAAGAATTTCTTTCAGGCTTTGGCGATTTTTGTCCTTGCGGTCCTGATTCCTGGTTTGACTGCGACTCATCAGAGGATCTGTCGCGAGCCTGATTATGCTCCTCGCCGCTTCCGTCATCCTTTCCTTGACTCATGTTTTGGTTGAACATGCCGCTATTTCCCTTCTTCTGTTGCTCCACCTCCCACTCGGCGAGTCTCTCTGCCATGATAAATATGCATCGCATTAGGCGACCCTTATCCAGTATTGATAGGTTGCCTGGTCCTTGGCGCATTTTCTGTAAAAGGTCCCGCACCTCTGCTGGCGCTCCAGTCTGCTGTAGCCCCACCAAGATGTCCTTCAGCGTCTGCCTCTGTGCTTCGGGTAGCACATTTTGAAAGGCCTCCAATTGGGATATTTCCTCTTTGGTTAAGCGAATCCATCCCTCGGGCAGAGGAGGCACGGGCGCTTTTGGCGACTCCGGGCTTGGTTCCGACTCTGACTTGTTCTTGGCCTCATTGCTCGAATTGGACTGCGGGTTTTCCTCTGGATGCGGGGGTTTTGAAGAGTAGTATCTTGATTGGAGGCCGTAGGGAGTTGGGAGGGCTCTGTGAGTTGTTGGGAGAGAGATTGCCGCAATTCGCTGAGTTCTTTGGAGGTTCAGATTGGGGGAGAACCTTGCAAGCCGCGCGAGCTGGCTTGATTGGCGGAGATATCTCGACATGGTTGAGGCCGTTTCTCGTCTGCGGATCCACCGGTCCAGGTCTGGTAGGTTGTAGAGGGAAAAGGTCCGGGTTATCTCATGAGCTGCGCAAATTGCGCTTTGGGGCTCAGAGATACTAATGTCAGTAAAGAGACATCCGCCTGCAAAGGACTGGAAGATTCCAACGCCACCACGGATTTCTTGATGACACCACCCGAATGCGAAGCTTTGCCGGCGGGTAGGTTCCACTCCTAAGCCCGAGTTGTGTGCGGTATCACGTGCATATTTGCGGGACCAAACTCCGCCACTATAGGGTAATGAGCATATTGGTGAACATGGACGAAGATTCATGGGGAATGGTTTATTTGCACATCGATATTTTGTCATTGATTTGTTCTATAGATTTTTGTTGTTTTATTTGTCGTGCTCTGAAGTTGATCCAGAGAGTGCGGAGCCATATAAGAGCAATTGCTTCTGGATGAATCCTGCGGAGTGACTACTCTACCGCAACTCACTCGACTCGGACTCTTCTACCTGGATTTTGATTAAAATGGACCTAATCTGTCCACTACCTTTTACTGGAACCTTGCATGTCCGACCATCTGCTTGATCCATATTGAGTGGCTCTCCTTCTCCGTCATTTGGCACTAAATCTGGCCAGTCCCGCCATACTTCGACGTGTGAAATAGCAGAGAGTTCGTGTTGAAAGAAGCCTGTTATAACATGACGAGCCTGTTCTTCATCGCCAATCTCTAGAAGAATAGCCTTGGGCTTCAGTTGATGGGCGATATACAAGAGTCTCGAATAGAATAAATCTTCATGCCTCCACCCCACAGGCACTGGTAGATGATTCCCAGGAACCAGGGCTAGTGATGGTTCATATTTTCGAACAGAATGTCCAAGTTGCCCAAGACCATAGTTCCACACCCGCCGGGAGATGTAAGGAGGATTTGATATCATTACATCCCATGGACGCCCAGAAAGCTTCTGGATATCGTTGTCTTGGAAAACATCGCCCTTGATTATCTCCAGACTCTGTCCAGAAGATGACTGTAGAATACTGCCAGATTTGACATTATGAGTAATGTTCTCCCTTGCCAGCTTGATAGCGTTAGGGGAAACATCAACCCCAACTACATTTAGTTGACTGATATACCTCTGAAGAGAGGAAAATAAGAGTAACGGTATGCATCCAGTTCCTGTGCAGAAATCCACAATATCCAGGCCTTTCTCGTGGTCTCTGGTTGTAGGACCCAGCAGATTTCCACTTTTGAGCAGGTCTACAAGATGACAAGCGTATGCCTCAGTCTCTGGCCTGGGTATCAGGACGCCAGGCCTGCATCTGATGTCAAGCGATCCGAAAGGTTGCGACCCCAGTATATACTGCAACGGAACACCGCGTCCTCGCTCTCTGCATAACCGCAAGAGCTGATCATGCTGGCTACTTCGCACGGTGCTATTGATATGCTCCTTAATCCAGCGTAGCTCATTGAGGGCGGACCCAAGGTCCCTACAGGCAGGAAGCAATGCAGCCGCGTAAACCGAGTGTTTTCTGGCTCGACGGAGAAGCCATGGCTGAATTCGTGGCATGGGCCCTCGATGCTCACATAATTTGATTGCTGGTAAGTTGCGCCTGTAGGAATAGCGTGGATCCAGAGTGAGAACGAGAAAATCAGTGGCGGCACTTGTGCCGATAATTAACCGTGCATGCCTGACAAACTCGAGATGATCCACTGCCATGTTCGCTGCCTCATGAACATCACTCACGATTTCCAAGCGAGAAAGCAGATTGAGAGTTTTGGATTGTTAAAAATAATTGCTTCCCAAGCATTGCTTCATATTGTTTGCTCGTCACCGGCCGCCTCACGTCCCATCCTTTCAATCGGCTCAATAAACACGTCGCAAAGGAATCGCCAAACGGGCTGTCGACCGACACGTCAAACAGCGATTATTCTGACTCCCTGAATCAGTCCGCTCTTCCTAAAAAGCTTGTTTCAGCTTCCTCAGTCTACTAAAACTCTATCAATATGAACGCCCCCGATCGGTAAGTTGACAGGCGTTGATGATTTGCACTTTTCTGTATTTATTCACTCCCCACGCCTTATTTTGGAGGTGTTGGTGAGCCCCCTGAGCCTGGCATTGGCCTGCTGTTACAAATGCAGTACAGCATCAACAATTCGTCATAGAGCTGTTGATGAGATACAAGAGAAATATCTTCCAATGACACAAATAATTATGTTGTTGCTGCAAGTGCATATCCAAGAACAATAGCACTCATTATTGGCGGCTCAGTAACCGAATGAGTCTCACCACGGCGTTGCCTCTTCACTGCCCATGCTCTTAGCCATGAAGGAACCCATTTTCCGCATACCTCCTGCAGGCATCCTGCAGACCATGACCAACATGGAACTTTGAGCACGTTGAATTCTGCCCATCACTTTTATATCACATTTCCTTCACTCTACTACGATGACTCTTCGACTACTCCTATACACTACCTCCCATGATTCTTTCAGCATCAACACACTACTTTAAGAATCTTAAAGATGGCGGCCTGCAATGTGAAGCACTGTAACCTCCAAGATGACCTGTTGTTTTTCTTTGTTTCCCTGGCTGAATGGGGATCTGTGATTTGACAATGCGCTGACACTTCAATCTAGTTTCGAGCTTTTCTTGCTCTCTGAAGGAGAGAAGAAGATTGAGGAGAAGGTCTTCTCTGGTAGGCAGCTATTGGAAGCATTGCATAAACGCCTGGGCTAACTTCGTTCCAGGCATGTCAAACACCTCAGACTTTATTCTGATGAAGGAGGACCACACCCTGGGCAACCTTTTGGCTGAGCACCTCAAGACTCACCCCAACGTCTACATGGCCGGATACAAGAGTGAGACCCTCCATACCAAGTGATTATAAGCGGGAATTAACCATGGCTGATTAGTTGGCCATCCTAATGTGCCCCAACTATATATCCGTGTCCAAACCGATGGAACTATTTCGCCCCGAGATGTATTCACATCGGTATGCGAAAAGCTCATCAACCAGCTCGAGATGTTGTATCAAGAGTTCACTCGCGAGTGGGAGCTGAGACGTATCACCAACACCGGAGAGCAGGGGAACATGCAGTCAAACGGACACTAGAGCGTTTATTAGTTCGTCTCCATTTGCAGGCGTTGGGGAAACCGGGAATCTGGTATTAATTTGCTTTTCGTCACTGGACCGGATGGGGAGGGGGATATTTAGATTGAAAGGAACAGTCATATTGTTTGCACGGACAACTCGGGCTGCGTTTGAGTTGCGTTTCCCGAAATTCTATGGATGATTCCAAGGCATGGGCACACAGGCCCAATTAGACACTTTATGAATTTGACTCTGGTTTTGTCGACTTGCTTTCGTGCCTGCTTAGGGCTTTGGGTGTTGAGTTGTCTGTGATGGTTCATACATGTTGCTGGGTTACAATCCTCCTTCATTCCTAGGCCGTAGCTCCCTCTGGTCCTTCTCCTCCCGGAATCAACTATGATTGTTGAATTAGTATGCCATTCTAGATCTCGAAATGCGGGGTTACTGTACCATGCAAATATTGTTGCCGTTCAGCAGGATCTTGGGAAGTTTTGTGTGGTTTCCAGAGTAATCACTGAATTGTCAGTCTCAACGTTGCACCACTTGAACAAGAGCTCAGACATACAATTCAGTCACATCTTCCAATACCATGTCTGCAAAACGATTAGATATTGCTCATCTCGATGAAGATGTGCTGGTATCTACTTACTGACATAGTCGTCAAAACCCATCAGGGTGCCGCTGAATTCTGCCCAAACAGTTAATCGCAGACCACCGTCTCAGAGAACTTCATGATTCATACCCTTATCACCCTTCATGATGACCCATATCCTTGAACCGACACACTTGTCGATGAGCTCTATTGAAGCATGAGCAGCCGTTTTGCCATCAGATCATGGAGGGGTAGCGACTGACCGAGGGGTAACAATTGTGACGCCATGATGGAAAATTTTCGTGCTCTGATGGGGGTCAGATATAGAACTCTCAACAGTACCAGCTTGTATCCAACCCACTGGAATCTCTTTCAAGGGTTCCTTTTTTTTATGTCTTCAGTTCACTGAGCTTGTCGTTCCGCCCAAAACGGTGCACCAACTCCGGAAAAGGTGTTGCCCGTAAAATGCCCGCCCAAGCCGCCCCACCATGGATTCGCGTTGATGACTAAGCCACAATTGGCGCGCGCGCTGTAAGTTGGCGGTGCTCCTTGCTGCCTCGGTGATGGACCATTGATCGCCAATCACTTCACCTCACGGCCTCACTGCTGCCTGCGACAGTCGCACAGCCGCCATCATTGACACCGAACAATGGGGGTTTTCTTAGTTTCCTATGTTTAAATACCAGTCTAGATTGGTTACAAGAGAAGTTCTCGCATTGCTGGCAATGTGATTAAACCTTCTTTACCGCATATTTTTCCTGATCCGTTTAGGACATCTTCAACCTCACCCTGTATCACTTGGTCCCATTCTTTCTCAATGAGGCGAGCTATGAGCTATCTTCAGAGGAATCAATCATGGAGCCTGCGGGCCGGCGTACGATTCTCTCCAACGAGCGAGTCTAGACCCCTTTATCCGTCACTAGATGTGAATCGCTTTCTTCATGCTTCTAGTCTAGAGACATCCAGCCAGAACGACAATGAAATTATGGGAGACCAATTTGGCCAACCGAGGAGCTTAAAGGATGTATTGGCCACTGCTAAGCGGAAACCAGCTGCAGTTTTTGGGGTTGGGCTTGGGGTTGGGGCAGAGGAGGACGGAAATGTTATCGAGGATGAAGCCGAAGAGCAAGCCGGGGAGCAACCTGGGGAGCAACCTATCACAGAAGAAGAAGAAGAAAAGGTCGAACCGCCATTAACGCCATTAACCTTTAACATTTCAAGCGAGCTATTCACCGCCGCGCAAGAAGCAGCTGCCGGAACGCCAGAATCTTACTGGTCACATACCATGTACCAACAGATCCAGGACAACGGCACCATCGACAAGGTCAAAGTCCACTACTGCAAGACCAAAGATAGCATGGAACAGGTTTGCAAGAGCTACTTCCTGGGCGAGCCCATCTTGGGGTTCGACATGGAATGGATGGCTTTCGTCTCGCGCGGCAGCGGACCTCGCGAGAACGTCAGTCTTATTCAGGTTGCTAGTCCTAGTCGCATAGGGCTCTTTCACGTTGCTTTATTCCCCAAGGGCGATGATTTTGTGGGACCGACATTTCGAGAGATTATGGGGGATCCAGATGTGAGCAAGGTTGGGGTGAACATTCTGGCAGATTGCACCCGACTCAAAACACACCTTGATGTTAATTCCCGCGGTATTTTCGAGCTGAGCCATCTCTACAGAGTGGTCAAATTCCTGCCAGACAATCGCCGTAAATTGATCAACAAGAAACTAGTTGCCCTATCGGCTCAGGTGGAAGACCAGCTGGGACTCCCACTATACAAGGGGGAGTCGGTTCGCTCAGGCAATTGGATGAAGGCGCTTGACGAGAGCCAATTGAGATGTATGCTTACACGCGGACGACACCCGAATTGAATAGCGGCTAATGATTATGACAGACTCGGCAGCCGATGCATATGCCGGCGTACAGCTTTACCACGTCCTAGAAACAAAACGGCAGGCTATCGAGCCTTGTCCCCAGAGACCCTTTCACGCAGAACTAGGCTTGCCCATTCCTCTCCCGGATCCCCTGCCCGAGGAAGAGGAGTCTAGCGAAAGCCCCGAGGAAAAACTCGAGGAAGAGGAAGAGGATGAGAATGAAGCAGAAGCAGAGGAAATTGAGGGCGAGGTCGATGCCTTGGCCGATGAGGTAACAGTAGAAGAATTCGACGCCCTCACAGGTTCCGATACCACGGCATCAACAACCTCAAAAACACCATCCACAAAACCCACCACAAAATCCAAATCCCCCAAGGCCACAAAACAAAAAACAACCAATAATACCCCACTCATAACAGCAGACCCGCGAATCGTCGCCGCCGAGCTCAAAATAGAACAGTATCGCTCCTCCAAGGAGAAACCCCTGGTCGCAAAGCCCGCATCGCTTCGAGCTTACTACATCTGGGCTGATGATGATACCCTCACGCCGGACACCATCGCAGGTCTGCTCCGGGACCCACCCCTGCAGACGACTACGGTGGTCACCTACATTATAGACGCCATCAAGGCCGAGAAGCTTCCCTACTCTAAAGATAGAGCGAGAAGGGACCTGGTGCCAAACATCAACCCCAACGTGTTGAAAAGTACCAACAGGTATAATTCCTTTATTCGGGCGTGCCAACTTTCCGACGAATAGACCACACCTCACCAGATTAGAATAGTAGTAGTACGGAATAATAGATACCCTTGCTTGTAATATTGCTTTTATTTAACCCTAAACCCCGTTGATATCATTCTGCATGTGAAAATCTATGAAGCCAGAAGCCCTCTACCTCGGTTGATCTGTACCTTCTTGTCCTCTCCTCCACTTACAATGCCCCACGTCTTGTCCCACACAACGCTCAGCACCTTGGCCCCATCTCCTGCAGGGGGCAGCTTCTTGCCCTGAAGCCATTCTCTGCCGATTGTATAGACGGGCTCGCTAACGCTGCCGCCGCCCTCTTCGGAATTTGCCGGCCGAACGCTTCGGAGATCCCATACGCGGCACGTGCTGTCGTGCGAGCCGGAGACGAGGGAGTAGTCGTTATCGGGGCAGGGCGCAACGGAGACGACCATGTTGACGTGGCCTCGGAGGGTCATGGCAGCGGTTGCGGCCGCAGATTCCCTGGGGTCTAGAAGCGTGACGTGTCTTGCAGATGTGCCGGCCGCTATCAGGTTCGCACCCGGTAGGGCAGTTGCGCAGAGGATCGGGTGCATGGTCGTCAATCGGGAGACTTCTCGCTGTGTGGTGAGATCGACCGTCTTGAAGGTGTGATCCTTGGATGCGGAGTAGGCGACCGTTGAATCGTGGGGGTGGAAAATCGCAGCGGTGACGGGCTCGTCGTGCAATTGTATTAAAGCCAGAGGGCCACGCTGAGCGGAGGAAGCTGTACTGGCCAACTTGGCACGCTTGGTGCTATGAGCCGATGGGAGAGTCTCAGGATCGGCTTGGGGAGCTGTTCGCTTGGATGCGGACCACAAGCCAATACGACCGTCGGAGGAAGCAGTGAGGATGCGTCGGGTGGAGCCGTTGACATCGATGCTGTTGATGCTATTTTCGTGACCCCAGAGCTCCATGTTTGGCTTCAAGGCACCAGAGAACCCGTCCTCTGACTCCTTGTAGTCCCAAACCATGATTTTCCTATCCAAACCGGCGGAAGCAAGCTGTGTAGGTGACAACCATCGAACTGCATTAATTCGCTGTGTGTGTCCCTCGCCTCTGCCACCGGGTGTGACCGCAATCGCCTTTCCAGAAGGGTTCCAAATCCTCACGAGTCCATCGTATGAAGCACTGGCAACTCGCTCATTGATGATACCATCTTTAATCAACAATCCCGCAGGGGCAGTTGACGACAGGACATCCACGCCGCTGACCCAATCGTCATGCTCAAAGCTGGCTTCGTACACGGGAGGCAACAGACTGCGAACGTATTGCAGTGTCAGGGTCGTTTCGGAAGAAAGGCCATTTGTCTTGAGGTATTCTTCGACGCTGGTTCTGAGGAATGTGCCGTTGGCGAGAAAGTCGAGTGGAACGGGGGAAGAGGTATCAAGCATAGATTCGGAATTGAGAATGCGAGAGAGGCCATATCGCTTGATGTCTGTTTGTATATTAGCGATTTGTTGATACTATGCAAGCTGTTAAAAACACAGATGGATACATACCTGCGGGAACAAGCAATTGCCTCTTGGACTCAGGAAGGATGAGGTCCTCTTCCGGGGTGGTGAAGATGACCTTCACCTGCGCCAGTGAGGTGTCCATGTTGTGAAATTTTCAAAATTTTCTGGACAAATAAAATGTCAACTGAAGAATTACGACTACCAGGGAATATCTGGTGTTAATATCAAGGCCAAATCGACACTGGGTATGAGCAAGTGTCTGGGCTATGTTGGTGATGTTCAGAGAAGCGCTGCTCTAGAAAATTTTGGGATGAGCAGCGCAGCCTTGCCGATTTCAGACCCACTGCGGGGCAATAGATGAGCTTCAGCAGCCAATTGAGAGCGACCTGCACGAGGCTGAAAAACGACCCGTATTTAGCCACAATGGCTTGCATCATCAGGCGTCAAGATAAGCACCATTTACCCGAAAACAATGGGTTGGAGGAAAATTGTTGAACTCTTCATTCCTAAAGTAGCGCGAGGCAATTTGCTAGCATGCTCCATTTGTTGCCTAGCATTATTTACAGTAGAGATGTCTGTCTTTTTTGGGCGTTCTAGATTTGCCGGTGAGCAAGGTCTGGGTTTCTTGAGGTATGTGGCTGGTGGAAGTGTCAAATCTTTGTTTGCATAATCGCCATTCACAAACATACACCTCTGGACGGAAACGACGACGCCACGAGAGACGTCATAATAGGGTCTATTGACTCGGGTGATGCAAGCACAATGATATAACCAAGCATTACGGTGAATAATACATTTCATATGTTCCCTGTCGCCCAAACGGGTGATGGGCATGGTTCATGCACAGCTTGGAGTTGGTTGGATGGCCAACAGTATGATTTTGCTTCAGCTCCGGGGGCGCACAAGAGAGGGGGAATTGGCTGCGTTGCTACTGACGACAATGGTGACACAGAAGAAGCGCTGCGATGCATTCTCTGATGATCCAAAAACCGTAGAATCAACATGGGAATTCTCCCCCTCCATACGCTGCGCTGCCCAAAAAAAAAGAAAAAAAGAAAAAAAAGAATACTCCGCTCGTCGACAATCATTTGCTCCCCCGCAATTTCCATGGCGTCATCTCCACCTTGTTGGACAATTGGGCGAAGCTCACCAACAGCAAGCCAGCAAGCAAAGCAGAGCAGAGCAAAAGCAAGTTGCTTGGAGAAGACGCACATGGTTTTCTGCATCTCGCCTCCCGCACTTGGGCTGGTCTCCGGCTGCAGGGACATTGCATTTGACAACCAGGGCTGTCAGCTGGAGTGGTATTTTACTGGCTGGCAGGCGAACAATGATGCGTTGAATTTTGCTTTTTTCTCAAGGTGTACGGTGTCGATCGTCCGTGGTGTACGATACATAGAAGCTCAAGGTCAAAGGTTCAGAGCAGAGTACTAGGTAGTGTACATACTGTGGCGGCCACGCCGAAAAGAATCATGGTGGTTGCGCTAATACAAAGCCATGGCCCATCCATGCCTTCATCGATGCTAGTAGTAGCAACTACCTATTACCTAGTAGATAGAGTGGCTAAGGTAGACAAGAACAGACCTCTCATGGATTTGACATACGAGTTACTTGAAGAAACAGGGAATACAACCAATTATGTAACACGGATCACTATCGGGAGGCATAAAGCATCATCTTTGGGCCGCAACACCAGGCAAGGTATGATGAGAGAATTTTTCTCAAACACACACAGAGAGGGAGAGGGCAAGAGAAAGAGAAAGAAAAAAAAAACCACGCTCTCAACATCTCGTTTGTTATTTGCCCAATCTCTTCGATAGCATCCCAAGTACCTGTACCCCCGCGCAATAACAAGCAGTCGTGCTCTCCAGCTGCGGCAAGCTGCGAGGTTCTAAAACAGGCTGGTGTTTGGCTGCTAGTATGGGTGTCCAATGTACTTGTAACTGTAAAACGTAAACACTAAAGAGACCGCAGGTAACCCACCTTTTCGAACTCTTTGGGCTGCATATTCTGCATGTTTCCCCCAGACAGGCCCCACCAACCTCTTTGCAGTCCAAGCAAGGTCCCCGCTTTTCTTGCTCTGTGTGTTGCTCCCCCTCCATGGATGGATGGATGGAGCTTCAATCCCTCCCTCTTTTTGTGTTGCAGTCAGTATTAGAGAGGCGCCCACTTGCCCCCTCACCAGCAAGGTTGTGTTGTGTTGTGTGTGTGTGTGTGTGTGTGCGTATGTGTGTGTGTTGTCTAGACCTTGTCTGCCGTATCTTCTGCGGGCAAAGATAGAAAATTTGACTTGGAAAAATCTTTTCAGTCCGGCCTATTTCTTGTCTCATCCTTCCCTTTTCCCTCTTCTTCTTCATCCCTTCAGAAACTGTGCCTCTCTCTCTGTGTCTCTCTGTTCTGTGTCTGCTCTCTCTAGTACAGGGATAGGTCTAGTACTGACTCTCGAGCTCTGACGCCACTCCACTAGAGCTACTTACCTACTACCTATACATCTCACTCACCAGTTTATCCCGCGCAAATCTCGCTCAACAAAAAGTTTTTCGCTCCCTCCCTTGTTTGGGTTACTGGAACGATCAATCGGGTCCAGGAATCGTCGATCCAGCCCGCTGAATAAAAAGAGAGCTCCTAGCCTCTGATCTGATCTTGTTGGTCTCTTGGCCCGTCAGCGTACGTACAATCGCCGACGCTCGTTCTCTCGCTCGCTCGCTCCTCCCCCACCTCTATCTGTCTTTCTAAAAACCGAAAACAACCATAGCTCTAGCATCGACTCTAACTCACCATGTCGACAGTTCCAGGTCTGATTTCTGGCAACAGAACAATGGCTTCCGACGGTGAATCGGTCCGTGACATCAAGAACCACCTTCTCTTTGAGATTGCTACTGAGGTAGCTCATCGAGGTAAGAAGCTATCCTACTCACCTGGTTACCAGCACGCGGCGTAGCAAATAAGAGGAAGTGCTCGATTCTAACGCTTGGCGCAAATAGTTGGTGGTATCTACTCCGTGCTCAAGTCCAAGGCTCCCGTAACAACCGCCGAATATGGCGACCGTTACACTCTCATTGGACCTCTGAACCACCAATCGGTACGCTCCCCAGACTACCTAGACAAGCCAAACTTGGTGCAGCTGCTGACACAACACAGGCCGCCGTCGAGGTCGAAGAGATGGAACCCACCAACAAGGAATTGGCCGCCACCATGCAATCGATGAAGGACCGAGGCATTGGTATGATGTATGGTCGGTGGTTGATCGAGGGAGCTCCCCGAGTTCTCCTGATTGACACCAAGACCGCTTATGGCTATCTGGACGAGTGGAAGGCCGACCTCTGGACCGTCGCGAGCATTCCGTCCCCGCCCGATGATGATGAAACCAACGAGGCCATTGTATTCGGTTATCTGGTTGCTTGGTTCCTCGGAGAGGTGAGTTCCTTTAGAGCCCCGTCTTGGAACCCCCCTTGCGGTTGCTGACCATCAATAGTTTGTATGCCACGAAAAGAAAAAGGCCGTCATCGCACACTTCCACGAGTGGCTTTCCGGTGTTGCCTTGCCCCTGACAAAGAAGCGACGAATCGATGTTACAACCATTTTCACAACCCATGCCACCCTCTTGGGACGATATCTCTGCGCTGGCTCAGTTGACTTTTACAACAACTTGCAGTTCTTTGATGTGGATTCAGAGGCTGGCAAGCGTGGCATCTACCACCGATACTGCATTGAGCGTGCTTCTGCGCATTCTTGCGACGTCTTCACAACGGTATCCCACATCACCGCCTTTGAGTCGGAGCATCTGTTGAAGAGAAAGCCAGATGGTGTTTTGCCAAACGGTCTCAACGTCACCAAGTTCTCTGCAGTTCACGAATTCCAAAACCTGCACCAGCAGGCCAAGGAGAAGATCCACGACTTTGTCCGTGGTCACTTCTATGGCCACTACGACTTTGAACCAGACAACACGCTGTACCTCTTCACAGCTGGTCGTTATGAGTTCCGAAATAAGGGTGTAGACATGTTCATTGAATCTCTGGCGCGGTTGAACCACAGGCTCAAGGAGACTGGAAGCAAGATGACCGTCGTCGCTTTCATCATCATGCCTGCACAGACTACATCGCTCACTGTCGAGGCCCTCAAGGGTCAGGCTGTCATCAAGTCTCTGAGAGATACGGTCCATGTTATCGAGCAGTCCATTGGTCGACGAATCTTTGAACGGTCCCTCAAGTGGCATGACGGCGACTCCATGCCCGACGAGAAGGAGCTGATTTCGGGACAGGACCGTGTGCTTCTGCGAAGACGTCTCTTTGCCATGAAGCGCCACGGCCTTCCACCCATTGTCACACACAACATGGTCAGCGACAGCGAGGACCCAGTGTTGAACCAGATTCGCCGTGTGCAGCTCTTCAACCACCCATCCGACCGGGTCAAGGTCGTGTTCCACCCCGAGTTCTTGAACTCAGCCAACCCCGTTCTGCCGCTCGACTATGATGACTTTGTTCGTGGTTGCCACATGGGCGTTTTCCCATCGTATTACGAACCATGGGGCTACACCCCTGCTGAGTGTACTGTTATGGGCGTCCCAAGCATCACAACCAACTTGTCTGGTTTCGGCTGCTACATGGAGGAGCTCATTGAGAACTCGAGTGACTACGGTATCTATATCGTCGACCGTCGCACAAAGGGGGTGGACGACTCGGTCAACCAGCTCACAAATTTCATGTACGACTTTGCTGCCAAGAGCCGTCGTCAACGTATCAACCAGAGAAATCGTACTGAGCGTCTCAGCGATCTCCTGGACTGGAAGCGAATGGGCATGGAGTACATCAAGGCCCGCCAGCTCGCTCTGCGGCGCGCATACCCCAACTCGTTTGGAGGCGATGAGGAGGAGGACTTTATCCCCGGTCCCGAGCAGAAGATCTCACGACCATTCTCCGTGCCCGGCTCGCCTCGTGACCGGACTGGCATGATGACGCCTGGTGACTTTGCCAGTCTCCAAGAAGGCCGAGAGGGCCTGAGCACTGAAGATTATGTTGCCTGGAAACTTCCGTAAGTTGTGCCCTTTTTCCCGCTGCTAGTTGAATGTTATACTAATAGAGAACACAGAGATGAGGAGGATCCTGAGGAGTATCCCTTCCCGTTGACACTCCGCCCCAAGCAGCCTGGTGATGGTGTGAGCCCGCAGACCGAGGCAGCCCTGAATGGAAGCTAAGGGAGAGAGGAGTTATTGATTATTTGCTATTAAACGACCTTTTGCATAGCAGTAACGATGCTTGCAGGTGATTTTTTTTTTGTTTAAAATGACTGTTGGTTGCCGATCACTTGGTTTCTTTCTTCCATGATTACCAATATCATCTTGGGGCAACAGATTGGGTATAAGACGGAGACGATGTGGAGATTGCATGGTCAGGGACGGAAAAGCGTGGGAAGGCTTGGTGATTTTGTATGTATCAAATGAAATACGACGCGTGGGAAGAGCAGAAAAAGAAAGAAAAAAAGATGCATAGCCGTTTGATTTGACGAGGACGTTGTCACCACGTGTGCCTGACGAGAAGATAATCACCACGTGCACTTGACGACGAACGGTGGTGGCGCTCCAGGGTCCTCATCGGGTCCCCCATTTTTGGCTTCAGCTTGCCGAGAATGGGGGTTTGGCGATGCCGTAAGTAGTTGATGGGAAACGCCTCAACTATTTCCAACGCCCGTATGGCTTCAGCTGGACTGGGCGGGTGGAGGAGAGGAGGATAAGGGACCCCTGATGGAGGCTGGAGGCTAGATTTTTGAAAAGTTGATTTTCTGGAGTAGACTTGGACCAAAGCGGATGGACCCGAAAGGATGCGATGCCCTGATTGTTTGTTTGAATTGGCAATGACCGTGAACTTTGGTGATTTAAATGATTTTGTTTCGTGTGGAGAAGATTGCATGGTAGGGCGCGTTTTTACGTTTAGGGTGAGTCGAGAGTGATTTGCCTACCTACCATAGAGGCTCTTGGTAAAGTCACATTGAAGAATATTAGAATCGTGTTGAACGAGGCGCTAAGGGTGTGGTCTTTTGCATACGAAGCATTGAGAGCCTCATTTCGAGTTTAACCAAAATTACGCACTCGCTAGTCTCTCTTGTCCGGAGATGGCATCCTTTTGCTGTCGGTGGTAGGAGACAGAGACGTGTTATCGAATAGAGTCCGTTAGTCTTCTCTTTTCACCTACACTAGTTTTGATGATGGACCGGTAGAGACAGCTGGGATCCCTGTTTCAGAGGCGCCGAATCGGCAGGGAGTCCACTTTTTCTGGTCTCTTTTCGTTGTTGGCTTGGGACGGGTGACGCGTGGGGAGAGAGAGAGAGTAAGAGAGAGAGAGAAATGAGCATGGGGTTGGTGGATATGGGAAAAAAGGAGAGACAGTGTGTGTGTGTGTGTGATATGGAGTTGGAACCTTGAACCTTGAACCTTGTGAGAGGTGAATGGAGTTTAGGTTATGTGTGGGGGTGATTACAGGTACGAGGCTGAGATGGAGGTGGACATGGAGCGTGTGACAAGATGTGATGATGTAGTGATGTGATAATGCAGTGATGTCTGCATTGGTGTTTTTTTCTCGAGGGTCCCCGAGATGGTGAGAAGTGAGATATGGAGCTGTGTGACGGTGATGATGATGTTGTGGTGCATGAGCCGGGATACCCAATGGTTCATCGGCAACGAATGGGAAAATAAACAAACAAACAAACAAACAGGAGAGAGAGAGAGGGAGAGAGAAACCTCCAACGTTGGAGCTATGCAATGCCATGTCTCATCCATCACCGCCTCGAGACGTTTGCATACCCGAAAAAAAGAATGCTGCTTGTAGACACACTTGCAGACACGCTTGTATTCCGTAGACACACACTTGTTGGCCCAAAAAAATGAAATTGTAAAGGATAAAAGATAAACAGAAGAACCCCTGAACCTAGACCAAAAGAGACGGAGAAAGAAAAAGAGGCTTCAGGTACGGCACACACTCACATACTTTGTACACTCGCACACACCAAACAACAGACATGGAATTCCCTAATCCGGATACACAAGCGCTGTGGATCCCCCCTTCGTCCCCAATTCTTATGGACAAGGATCGCTTAAATTAACCGCCCAATTTTCCGTCCAAGAAATGCGTGTGGTGTGTGTGTCAGTGTCCACTGTCAGTGTCCACTGTCAGTGTCAGGGGGAGCAATGTATTTCACAGTGCAAGAGGGCTTTGACGTTTTTCTTTCTTCTCTTCGTGCTGTTGCATCATCTTTGCTCGGAGCTTTTTTTCTTAGTTGGTTATTTATTTAGGTATGTAGAGTTGTTTTAGAAATGGTAGCGTGCTGGTTGGTTATTGGTGTGTTTATTGTTTGTTGGCGTGTGTCTTGATGTGTGTGCGTGAGGCTCCGAATTTGCTTTTTGGTGCATGAACTCCTGGCGGTGGGAGAAGAAGAGAAAAAAGAAAAGAAAAGACGAGACAAGAAACAGAATAGAATAGATTTTTGGTGGTTTGTTGATTCAGGAGCCATGTGCCAGCGTAGTGACGTGTCCGGTAGTTTCATTTGAATGTGTGTGTGTTGTCCTAAAGACCGACTTGTCAGTCTAGACATTTTACTGCATGTATTGCATGTACAGAGTAGAAAACAAGAATGCTGTATTTTGTGATTTATTTTGTTGGTATATGTGTTTGTTGGAGTTGGAAAGTTGAGGAATGAAGCTTGCTTTGCTATGCGTACCTGGTTCAAGGTTCGATAAGAGCAGCATCATCACCTCCCCTGCGATGCAGTCATAATTATGTAAGGAACAAACCAGCTTTGTTCCCGCACAATGCACAACACAATGCACAACACAATGCACCCTTTGTCCTACCCACCTACCAGATGCACCCACCAGATGCCACCACCAAAAGATGCAAACGCTCAGATCCCTCGGCCAAAAAACAATGACATCCACTGCATGTCACTCAAAACACCAACACACTTCATCTCCAACTATGGAGTACATTCTCACCCTTCTCCCTTTTACCAGAACAAGCCTCGGCAGCACCAACCATCGCCCTTGTTTCAAACAAATGAGATGCACAAAAAAGAAAGCAATGGAACTTGTTCTAGTACAAGCACTTGCAACTAAAGAATGCGTAAAAAGTAAACATCTTTCCCGCACAGTTCATACTTGTTTAGTTAGTTACCTGGAGTAGGTAGTCCGTAGTCCTCCCAGAAAGAAAGAGAAAAAAAGAAAAGAAAATGAAACTGCCAAGTTTAAGAATGCACATACGCATGGGGAAAACGATCGACGATGGGTAGTGGGTTTGTTTGAACTGATGGACAGGTACCGAAATGATGATATTACATGTTCCATCATTCATGATTGTCCCTTTGTTTTTTTTTTTTTTTTTTTGCTCCGTATAAATGTTTTGGTTTAATCTGACTCGATCGTGTTTTGCCCTGCGTTTCGATTCCCTTGTGCTCACTCCATATGTGTTCAGAGTACTCCGTATGTGTACTCAGTATGTGTGTTCAGTGTCAGAGAACTTTTTTTTTTGAATCAGTTCATCAATCCCTTACTTGAGCAACACAAGTCATGATGATTGTCCGCCCTTGTCTTGTTTTCGTCAGACGACGTTGATATCATCTCAAAGTCCCTGTCAGATGCTCGTGCGTACATGTGTGTGCATTGCACTCTGTATTCATTATTTATTTTAATTAATGTGATACATATTTTTCTTCCCTGGCCTGGGTAGGGGATAACTCACATGCATGCATGCAAGCAAGCATCCATGGATCAGTTTTACACCGTAAGATTCCTCGATAGGTACCTTACCTTGCCTTACTTATGCTTGACCTTGACTTGGCTCGGCGGGTGCTGCTGCTACTGCTACTGCTTGGCAGTGATGATGCTCCCCGTGCGTACCTTGTCATCGTCGTCGTCCAACAGAGCTTCATCCCGCATTTTGCTGCCCCATCACAGGTGTGCTCGAGTCAAGCTGGCCTGGACCTGTGAATACCTACCCAAGCCCAAGCTCATACTCTCTCTCTCTGTGTGTGTCTCTCTGCGTGCTCCTCTTCCCCCGCACATGTGTTTTTCTGATTTGATTTGATTTTCCCTGGCCCTGGCCTCCTGCAGCTTCTCTTCCCACACAGTACGGTAGGTATCCTACTACGACTACTACTTACATCGTATTCTCTCTCCTCGCCCAAAAAGGCTCTCTGCTGTTTGTCTGTCTCATCACCATCGCAACCCAACCCAATCCAACCCTTCACCTCCATTCTATCCTCATGCCCGGGCAGTAAATAATAATAACACCCAAATCAGCCAAGAGAGGAAAAAACACTCACTCCACCCAATACACATCCATACGCATTCACACACATCACACATCACACACACATCTTCCCACAAACACCTCACATCCATTCCCCTCATGGTCCCAACGTCATCTAGCGCAAACTACACATCATGCATACATACACATACCTACTGGCCTCCCTTCCATCCAATTCCACATCTCCAAATCCGTAAGAAAAACTCCTCATTCGTTCACGCGTCTCTGTTCGTACAAGTAGTACCACCACCACCACTAGGTAGGTACTGCTCCTACTACTACTGCACATCGTAGACACCAAGAGAGAGAGAGACAGAAAGAAAAAAGTAAGCGGCCATGCCGTCCCAGGACTCGCCGCCCTCTTAGCCAACGCTCTCGAACACCACCCATTTTCACTACTACAAAAGTTATTCGCGCTGGCGCCCATGTCTTGAAAAGCTGCGCTGTAACCCCATGACAGGCCCAGAATGCATCACGGCCTTGGGACTATGACTATTACCGCTTTGGACTAGAAAAAACTACTATTCTCCGTATTAGAATCTGACGGGGGAGAAAAAAGAGCGATATATTGTACATACGTAGCGCTCCCTTTTTCCCTTACTTCTCTTTGGTTAGACACCGCCGTAGAGATGCCCACATTTCCACTTCAGAGCTCCAGGGCTACTTTTTCGGATTTTCCTACAGCAGCACTGCACTGCACTGTGTGCATACCTCTACTACTAAGAGGCCCACTACCTAACCTTGACGCACTACCAATACTCCCCTGTATCCTTTCCTGTCAGGGCAATGCACGACCAGCAGCACCAGGAACGACAAGCGCAGCAAGCGACCATGCGTTCCTGAACCATCTCACTCACCCACCTCACCTCACCTCTCACCCACCCACTGTCTGTGTGTCTGCATCTGCATCTACGCAAAGCCATGACAGCAAACCAAGTAAAAGGAATATATGCAAACCAACAAATCTTTGTTTGTTTGTGTGTGTAATGTCTTGGTATCGTGACTATCTGTACATGCAAGTACATTCAGTTTGAATCTGACCGCCAGTTCCGTCATCCCGGTATGAGTCTCTGCCAGTCATAGCCATAACCCTTCCTCTTCATCCTCTTCAAGTCCAAAATAACGCCATGCCCGAGGCGGTGCATTCTGCATTGCCGACCTCTTCCCTGAAAATAGTACCCTGCCACGTAAGAAACTCGTGTGTATGTATAACCGCATCACTCCGTAAAAATAAACGCCATGAAGTCTGTGCCCCGTCTTTTGATTCTCGAACCGTACAGAAAGCGCCGCCCTTAAAAAATAATTTGAATCTCCTTGCACCATCGTAACAAAACCAAAATGGCCAGCCGTCGGAGCATCGTAAATAAAAACGAATGAAATTAAGAATAATGTTTGAATAGAGAGTAGCGTTGTTGTGTGTGAGTGTTTGTGAGTGTATGTGTGTGTGTATGCGTGGGTGTGTGTTTGTGTGTATGTGTATGATTATGCCTTGATGCTCTTCCTTCGACTCATGAACCCGCTTCGCAGCTTTTTCCCTGGTGATGTCGGCGATGTTGTTTCGCTAACTGGCGAGGATGTCGCCGAATAGCTGTTTTTCCTTGCCGAGCTGATAATCTCATGGTACGTTGCGGGTCCCCTTGGCGTTGATGTCCGGGGTTCACTAATATGGTGTTCCTCTTGCTCCTCACCGACCTGTTGCATACGGACCGGCTGTATCGACAGGTTCTCGCGAGACATGCCCCCGGTCGAGTTCAGGACCGGCTTGCTACGCTTCCTGACTAGGCTGAGGGTTCTCTTGAACATGGTGGTTGCCCTGCGGGTCTGGTTTACCTCGCGTTCATCCAGCTCAGACTTAGTTGCAAAGGGGTCCGTGTTGAGGAAGGTGTGCCTCTGCATCTCGAATGTGGTGTTAATCATGCTGCTCGACCTAGGAGGATGATTGTAGGCCACTGATAGATCGGATGAGTAGGATCCCTTTCGGTTGAGGCTTGGTTCCGTTGATGTCCTCAATAGCTCGCTAACAGTACATTCAGTCGAGCTTGGTGATATCGATCTCCGGGGAAGCTCGATGATGGATGGCCTGCCGGAGAAGACAACTGAGACCATACGAGCTGGCTGCTCTGGTGTCTCTTCCAGGGGCTCGTTGTCCGAGGCGTAGTCGCAGTCGGAGAAGTCGTCGGCGGAGGATGAAGCATCTTCCTCCGAGGAGAGGTAGAGAAGATGAGGTGCCGCCGGGGTGAGGACAGGCCGTGCCTCTGACGAGTTCTTCTGAGGGAGGGTTGCTAGAAGCCTAGAGGCTCTCAGGGAGCTCTTAGCAGGCAGTGCCGGAACCAAAAGGTTGTCGCTCTTGCTGTCTTGTCCAAGCATTTTGCCGACGATAGTCTTGGGGCTAACTTCGAGGTCATCGATTTCGGAAGGGGGCGTAGCGGGCGTCGAGGGGCGAGAGGAGCTGGAGAAGGAGCTTCTATAAGACTTCTTGTCGCTCTCGTGCGCCTCCATATCGTGATCGTCTGGAATGAAGTCGATTTGATCACAAGCCTGCTCCACTGACGCCATGGTTGTGGTAGGGGTTCAGACTTGGGCAGCCTGGACTTGGGGATAGAGTATTGGTTTCTTCGTCTTGTTTCGCGGGGAGAAATGGTGGTGTCGAGACAAATCAATCGATGGCAAGGGTGAAAGAATTTGATTTGGGTAGGGTGTCTTGCGTGGTTATGTGTGTGGCCGTGTCTGTCTGTCTGTTTGGAGCGTGTCTGTCGACGAAATGCTAGCTTGTAAGAGCTGCTTGCCTGACTAGCTAGCTAGCAGTTGGTGAAGAAGAGAAGGGAGAGAAGGGGTTAGTCCAACGAGCGTCGTGAAGGCATGGAGAAGGAAAAGAATGGTTTCAAGGGAGGCCTTTGAGGAATGCTTCGTTAGGCTCCATGCGTATGGACGACCAGAAGTTTAGAGATTGTGTCTCTCATATGGGAATGGGAGTTTTTGGGGTGGAAGGGCCGCCGTATAAGTTTTATGATGGGACGGCATGCCATGGCATGTTCCACAGTCCGGTACGAGGGTGGCCGTGCGCGTGAAACCAGGTCACACTGGGTACTTGTAACGGACGCCAGGGCCAAGCTGGATCCACACCCAGAGAGATCACGACAGGGGTCGGGGTCTGAGGAGAAGCCGCCACTGGAGCCCTGCCTGATGGAGTAAAGAGGGTGCCTCTTGGGCTTGCCTCGAGGGACGGACGGAGTACGCACAAGGGCACAAGGGCACAATGGTACAAGGGTACGAGGGTACGAGGGTACAAGGGCACCTGTTTATCTCATCTCCTTGGCACACACGAAATTTTGGCTGCAAGCAAGCGTTTCAGGGCCCGGACGGAGCAGCGCTTTCTCTCACGAATCTGACGCTCCGCTGTATCTCGCTTTCTTTCCCTCTCTCCTCTCCTCTCTCTCCCTTGTTCATATTAGGATGAGATGGGATGGGATGATCTTTTTTGCCTGTTTGGGTAGCTGTTGTAGTATCCACAGAGGACGGAGGAGCACTGAGTCACTAAAGAATTCCTTGTGGTGGTCGCCCTTCAAGGCCCTTCCATTAAAATGAGGACCACTTTCCGTCTGGCCGTCTGCGGTACCGTACTGTAGTACTTTAGTACTTTCGTACCTTAACGGGGCATAGATGGTACCTCACGTACATTCAATTTGCGCCTTATGCACAAAGGTACTCCGTACAGGTAGTCCCCTCTCGTACCTGACCTATCTGTATGCTCAACGTTGTGTCCTGTCCTCTTGCCTCCCCCCCTCCCCTCCTCCTGCCCCCCCCAGCCACTGCAGATGCCAGTTCCATTCCATTTGCATCACCCAGCCATCGGTTCAAGACAACACGTCCAATGGCATCTCGCCGTCCACATGCAACTCTCGTCAACCACATACTTACTCCAGACTTTGGCTGCCGCAAAAACCTGTTCTCACACGCACCACTGCATTTTGCATTTACGCCAGAGAGCCAACCAGAGCTCCGGAGCGCAGCATCTCACCCTAAACTACTGCTCCCCTACTGTCCGCCCGATCAGACCAAACTGTTCTCCGTCTTCCGTAGCATCTCTGACTTTTCCTCGTCGGCTCCGCCAATGGAAGCGAGGGAGCTCCTCGAGTCGTCTCATTACACTTGCACGGTTTTGTGCCATGTACATTAGCTCCAGCATGAGCACAGAGCACCATCCGAACACTCCACCAAAGAATGGGGAACCTCCGTGACGCTGCTTGGCTCCATCCGCGAATGACAGGGGCCAACCCAGCAAGCCTCAGTGCACCTTTGCAATCGACATGAAGCCCGATCCTGGTGCTGATTGGGCAGAGCACTTGACATCGCTGCTTCGAAGCAGCAACACCACAACCTTCTAGTGCCGAATGCCTAATCGAGGCCTTTTCTCGCCATCCCAGACGATCGCCCGTCACGCGCGGAGCCAGGACTCTGTGGCAGGTCCCTGAGCTACTGTGGTATTTTGCCTTTCCGTCGCTGATCACGGCTGCCAGCTGCTCAAAAGGCATTAAATGATAGTCGTTCCCGTCAGATCCTACGTTTGATGTGTTCGTCAACGCCGACAGCCAAACTATGACTGTTTACAATTACTAGTTGCTTGTTGATCAGAGACAATTGGTATATCGTGGCAAGATGCCATGCCCTCATAGCAAACGGTTGTTCGACAATGCTTCCGCGAAACCGTTGGCAGCGCGTTGAAGGCGTACCAGACATGTAGGCCAGCGTCATAAGTCTTCACAAGCTTTGTCCTTGCATGGCGTGCCGTCCAGTGTAATTTTTTTTTCTTTTGCAACCATTATCCGCCTTGCCCTGCCACCCTTTTTACTGCATTTTTCTTTTTCCACCACACGTGCTCAACCCTGTCAATTTTTATCAACAGCCGGGAGTTGGAGACAAAATGGAAGGGATGGAAGTGGTTGAATGAGTTAAGTGTTGAGAGTGCCTGGCCCAGGGAGAAGATTTTTACTCAGCACACACACACAACACCAAGTCCGGCGACGCCTTCATCCATGAACTAACGATGATGGGTGCGGTGGCATTTCTTGTGATGCATTACCATTGCACGCTCGAATTGGTCCAACCTCCATAGGAGACTCCGTTGACGATGATCCTGCGCATCTGTTTGGTGCCTCTTGGACTGCTTGGACTTGTTTGGTTGATTTGATAGCGCCCATGTCCACACCCACAACATTTGCTGGCTCCCCCCAGAACCTGTGGTATTGCCCGGCGATTCGCGAATCACAATTCGACGACGGCATGCGACAATGTGCATCTGGCCAGTTAGAATTGTCCAACTGCCAGACCGACTTTTGGAAAAGTGTGGGAAAAGCCTGGCCTTGTCCTTTCATGCAGATGCATGGCATGCCCATAATAATTTGCTATCTATCATTTCAGCTCCCTTTGGATAATGAAATGAAATTAAAACAAGCTCATTATTTCACTGTGGTTTTGCGCGAGTCCCTGGAAGGATTTCTTATGCAAGAGTCTGTAGCCACAACTGCCGTGCCGTTTTGTCTCTATTCCCCTTATTTCGCCCCTTTGTTCTTTTTGCACTGTTGCTTGTACTTGCACGGAGTAGCTACGCTACGTTGGAGGAGCCCCTGATTTGCAGCATCACTGTCGCACGCTCACAAAGTCTCTAGCCTAGCTGGAAACGTTACTTGTTATGTGGAGGGGGATCTATCTCATCAGTGAGGGAAGAGATGGAGGGGAGATGAATGTCCTTGTTCTTTCTCTCCCCCCCCTCGCTCTTGTTGGCCAAAGTTCGATCTGGCGATTCTGCCATCTGATTGACAAGATGCTCGCTAAAGCGTGCAGTAGCATCACCTTGATCACATTGGGGTCCTGCTGCTACTGCACGACCCGGCCACCCCGCCAATGTTTCCTGTATTGGTGAGGCGTTACCAGGAATCCCTACGCAATGAAAGATACAGGTAAAAATAAAAAAGCTGGAGATGAGCATTGACTCGTCTTCGCTAAGAACTTCCATATCCCGGAAACTCAGCCGTTGTTGAAGCGTTGGTTAGTCATTCGGGAAGTGAGCAAACCGGTCATCTAACCAGAGATGACTTCATCTTTGATGGATGTACCAATACAGTGAAGCCATACGGAGTACAGTTTGATCGATTTGACGTTGGCTGCCTGTGCCATACTAGGCATGTAGTTGGGAAATGGTACTCTGCAAGTTGTTCTATTTTCCAACGCATGATGATGATGCTACTTTTTTAACGTTATGGCTGTGCTTGGGAAGAAAAGGCAGACATGCGCAATCTAGGGCTTACCCAGCCATCGTCAATCTCATGACTTGCAGGGCATCTTTTCCCAATATAGGAACGTTTTTATGGGTTACTGTTATGCGTAAAATATGCACTAAAGTTCGTATGGGATGGAAGGGTTGATGGGATGGTACCCTCTGCTACTACTACTTTGACGCGAACTGAGAATAGAAACCCACTCATACGAGAGAATAGAGTGAGGGAGAGAGAAAAAAGAGTCACGGCCCAAAAAGCTCATCCTAGGCTCGGGTCCAGGTTCCAGGGCAGGGAAGAATGCGCGTGCGTGCGTGCGTGTGTGTGTGTGTGTGTGTGTGTGTGTGGGAGGTATCCATAAATGGCGTCATGGGTGGGCTGCTGACACGGGTAGAGGCCGCTCCTCCACTTTTCTTCTTCTTCTCTACGCCACAGAGAGGTGATGTGGAGGGTCCACTGAGGCTGGTGAGGCGTTTTGATTTGGGATGCAAAAGAATGCTGGTGGTTGACGATGGATCTACATGATGGGTAACGTTTTGCTAAAGATGACGCCCCAAGAATAAATGCTTATTAAAATAGGATTTTAGTATTGGGGGATGAGGTGAGGTGAGTGATCATGCGGTGATGAAGAACACAGCCGATATGGAATAGAGCACTATAATAAGCCAGATGAAAGTGTGAGAAGATGCTAATACATAGAGAGAAATATAGAAACTAGGAGCAACGGGGGGATTCAAGCAAGGCGAGGAGAAATCAACAAGGACCTAAATAATACCCACAAGCTACAGAAAGCAACCCCTCTTTTTACAAAGCGGACATGTGCTTTTGGTCTTCCCGATGGGTGGATGCTGTAGGGAATAATATCAAATCATGAGAAGATCAAGTCCCCTCATCCGATAATGATGCAGTTTTTTTTTCTTCCCACCCACTTACTTACTTGTACCAACCTGTGATGGCCCTCTTTTATTACAGGGTATGGATATAGGCATGGGTGTGCACCAGCCACCCTCTACTTCTCCCCTTCTCCCCATCCACTCTCCCCAATCCATCCACCTTTCTCGGCCCCCCACTCATAGAACCCGTATCCAGGACCTTTACCCTTTCGAGCATCGCCCCAATAAAACGGGGGGGGGGAGGGCCCAATTGCTGTTTCTGAAAATAAACCAAAAAAAAACACACGCTCCACCAAGCCCGAGCCCGAACCAATTCGTAAGTGTGGCAGGGGAGAAGGGGCTGTGTATTGTCCAGTCATCCCATGATGTTCCCAAGTTCCTCTTAAAAGGGCCCTTGGGGGAAGTAATCTATTTTACGCTCTCTCACTTTCTGTCCCTCTCTGAGGGTTACTAACGAGTAGTGAGTAAGAAAGCACAGTATGAATGGAAGGGGAGTATTTTAGTCTCTCTGGAAAGACTTGCATCCGAAAGAAAAGGGTGTTACGTGTCAGGTGTAAAATGTCAAGTGTAAATTGTAAACTATAAAGTGTAAAAGTCTAAAGTAAGAAGATAAAGAAAGTAAGAAAGTAAGAAAAGTTGTCATGAGATGAGCCTTCCCCAGGAATGAATGACGGAAAAGGGTTTCCCGTTTCGCCTCCCAGCTTCCAATACCTTGTGAGTTTGGAGCTAAACTCCGCGACTGCCTCGAGACTTTTAGCCCAAGGCGTGGGATGCTACTCATCCGGTTTGATAACTGTTTGAACATCAATTTTCCTTCTTCTTTCCTTTCCTTTTTTTTTCCTTTTTTCTCTTTTTCCAAAACTGCCATCGTAACAAACTTCTCACACATGTCGTCACACATTTACTGCCTGCTACGTTACCTTACATTTCTTACCCAAGGTCTGAGATTCACACAAGTCAGAAACCGTAGTCACGAGACCCCTTCCCCCCATATCCCGTGTTTCAACCTCGCTCAGAAATAACAAGGTTTGGGGCCTGGAACAACCGAGCATGTATCACAGCTTCGATTAATTGCCTCGATGCAGGGTCTCTCGGATCGAGAAATTTCTCTGTTACTCTCAACGGGATTGACCAAGTAGGCAAAGCCAATACCTACTTCTCACCCTTTCCCATGTAGTCTGTAAACAAGGCTACTCCTGGTTGTGTGTGAGCTGAATAAATTAACATGGGCCCCAGTATGGTGGTTCCATCTCCACCGTAGCCCGTTTGTCCAGATCCATCAGCTCGGCCAAATATGTAACCTTCATCTCGCCAAGTCTCCCGCCTTCTTATGTAATAAAAGTGCTTGGAAATGACTTCACTCGTGGGATAAACATCTGCAGCTCAAACGAGTAATCGTAAAAATCATCAATTATGGCTAGTACCAACCCATTATCTGTCCGACCGCCAAACCCATGCCGTCTCCCAAATGCCCGTTTTAACTTACAATACACTGACAGTACGTTTTGATGTTACATGATCCCCATTTCCAGCCTTTCCATTTTCTGTTCTTGGAGATCCAGTCCCAAACTCTGATGGCACTACCATTCAGGTCTCCATAAATCCCATCCTTACCTGCGCCGAGTGGAATCCCCTCCACTGCTACGCGGGCGCTGCCATGGGTCCGAGAAACTCGGACTCTTCAGCCCGCCAGTGTCCTGCTGCCCCGGCACAGGTAGAAACATTCCGCTGCTATCGGAAATCATAACACTGCGTCGAGCCTCGCCTCGGTCCCAACCCTGGCCAGCAACATCAGCTGCAAGGCCGTAACTACTTGGGCGTCGATGTTGTCCCGCTCCTGCTGAAAATGTGTCCACTCTGCTAAAGTTCCATTTACCCACCAGGTCGGTCTTGGTGTAGATTTCGAGTGCGTGGGGGTTTGCCATGTTGACTTGGGTGGCAAACGGGTTATTCGAGCTGAACCGATGAGTTGCGGGGGCAAATGCCGGAGCGCTTGGTCGTCGCAGCGTAGGACTCAGCAAACTTGAGTCTGTGGATGAGAGGCGCAACCCAGGAACGGCCGATAGAGAAGAATTCGAAGAAGATCGAGCATGTGCCGATGCGAAACTCGCATAAGGGGGTAATGGCAGACCTGCAAGTTGGTCTGGGAACGTGTCGTCAAGTACGTACACTCTAGCCAACTTGGGGAGGTAACCTCCAATGATTGATGAGGCAAGATAGGAGTAATACGACGCCTTCATAGTTGCGTACGGACCGGTATCGTTTCTTCCAGCTATCTCATACCGCAACGTCTCCAGACGGCCGGAAGAAAGCAGACCGACGCCTGTGTTGTGGGGGAACGGCTCTGAGATCTTGGATTGGATGGCCAATGTTCTCAGTTTTGGCGCCATTATCAAAATCTCTTGCAAATCCTTTGGATTCACGCCAGTGTATTTTAGGGTGAGAACTTTCAGGGCCTGTTGCGTCTCCTGCCATGCCAAGTATTCAATCAGACCAGCGGCCGTCACTCTGGGTGTATCTTCCAGTATAATCTCCTCCAAGGCGGGCAGGGGAAGTCCATCTCCACTCGTCAAAACTTCATCCGATAGACTTTCAGTCTTGGTGACCTTTAGCGCCCGGAGGCATTCCAGAGATCCCAGGACGGATCTCATGCTGGTCGTGTCGATGTCGATGCCGTTTAACTCGAGGACCTCGAGACGCCGCCACACCTGGCCCGTAGCTAGGACAGCAAAGCTGTGTTCCGATCCACTGTTATATGTCATCTTGCGGATATTTGGGCATCTAGCCTGAACTTCCAAGCGTAATGTCGCATAATTGGGCTCGTCGGCAAACATGCCCTCGGGTAGGTCGATATACTTCAGATTAGGTAATACTGCGATTGTCTGGGCCAGCTCCACATGACAATACTCGCGCAGCATATAAGGTATCTTGAGGAATTGAACCCGCTTGCCAATTCTGGTGGGGTCCTCGCGAACAGTTCGACGGAAGAGCCTCAGTCTGGCCTGAGCAGGATCCTCGGGTATGCCGTTCTTATCAAATCGATGCGTATGCTTCCGTCTGTCGGCCAAAACCGCTTCACGGCTACAATAGTGGACCTGGTCGATACGAACACTGTGATATCTAACGACGAGTCAGTTGAGAAAGAGGCAGAGGAGATTCGAGAGAAAACCCACAAAACCTTGACGGCATTGGTATGCCAAGAGCGGTTCACCTGCGAGGAGTGCGCTAGATCCCGCAGATCGCACAACATGCACCCGGAGTCATTGGCGCTCTCTTCGCAGGTATCGTAACTCTGATCTTGTGCATGGGGACAGATAAAGGCAAAGATTCGCTCGAGGACCGGACCAGGCAGAATGGCTATGAGCTGTGCTGACCGGTATGATGGAGGGAAATATGGAGTGCGGATAGCCGCAGCAGATCGCAGCCCTTTTTCATTTCCAGCGGCGACATCCTGTTTCTTCTTATCCTTCCTTCGAAAGGGCAACCGCATGGTG
Organism: Hypomyces rosellus; assembly: GCA_011799845.1. Classification (NCBI taxonomy): domain Eukaryota; kingdom Fungi; phylum Ascomycota; class Sordariomycetes; order Hypocreales; family Hypocreaceae; genus Hypomyces; species Hypomyces rosellus. The sequence goes on along the minus strand of WWCI01000002.1, from coordinate 4,839,684 downwards.
GGCGATGGTGATGCGGGGGGAAGTGTTTGAGGAAAAGAGGCGAGGTGATGAGCCGGGGGGGGAAAAAAGAAATAAAAAGAAGAAGAAAAGTGAAAAGAGGAAGGATGTAAAAAGAAAATAGATGCAATCAGAATTGAGGGCTCATTGGATCTTTTTGACCTTGCGGCTATGCCCCGCGACTCGTTACTCGAGATGGATCGATCGTCTCAACTTTTTGCGTGTGTCACTGATGGCTGCCTCTAACCAATTCCCAGGTACGCGCAGCTGTTCTTTATCCGAATGGTAAAAGGAAGAAGAAGAGAAAAATGGTACAAAATCTTCCCGGTTGGCGACACAGCCTGACATTTATTTATTTCATATACCAACAGCCGCCGCAGCCCAATGTTTGGAGAGAGAAAGAAAGTGAAAGTGAAAGGACCAGGGATCTGCAAGGTTGGCGATGAGTGGCAGGTGGGGGTGAGAGGTGGTAGCGAGAAACGGCTTCCGCTCAGCTCTGGCGCCGCCTGGACACGGTATTGGAAGCAGGTTGACGTAGTACGGACCCCTGCGCTAACAGAGCCCTGGAGCCATGGTGGGCTTGCCTTGCGTCCAGTCCTGTAGCTGGACAGGCTATAGGCGCCTTCAGTGTATGGGGGCCCTGTGCGCGCGCTATAACGTGCCTTGCCGAAAAAAAGTATCCATGGATCGTCAGGTCTGTCATCCTTGAATTTCCATTCATGCGCTCACCTTTGCTTGACTTTCACGGCTGTCAACTCAAGTTGGGAGTCTACGAGAAAACATTTCATCAATGGTAAAGCCCTAGTTTTATCTATCTATTTATTTCTTTATTAAATGCACCTCTGATATCGACATCAGCAGACTAGGAGAATTATTCAACACCCTTCATCTATTATCATGCAGCCTCGTGACCTATGGTAACACAAAGCGTTGCATTGATATACTCGCTACGTAATTGGTCGCCGGATTCAGGAGGTAAAGTGGAGAGCTCCATCTGCCGTCTTGCCGCCCAATTATTTTTGGCATCACCCTCAAATATTGGACATTCAAGAAACTCTTCCTCACCAATCAATTCCCTCAGTCGCCGTTTTACAGACACACAACCCCTGATAAATACAAAGTGCATAAACCTTCTATTGGTCGTCTAGAATGTCTCCATCCATCGCTCACAAGCAGGGATCATGTTTCAGAATGCTACCCCGTTTGACCATACAGCATTTCACCATGTTCAAATACCAGCATCGTGTAAACCATATTCGAGTCGCATTAACTTCGTCTATTCTATCATTCCCACCTCCCAACTTCTTCATCCTTTGACCCAGGAGCATGTCAGTTTTAACGTTTTGCAAAGAAGTATAGTATACAGGAAAGCAGAAGATGAAAAAGCCAGGTCGACATGCTTCCATGACCCCAAGCCGCCATGTGATCGCAACCCTGTCCCCTTTACCATGCACCCCGAAATATTCCCAGATTAACCATGCAGACATCACCCTCCCATTGTCATTAGTATCAAAGACATAGTAGCATCGCCATTGGCAATTCATCCAGGACCTGCTCTAAAATCAGACGTGTCCGAGCAAATTCCCAATGTCCAAAAATAACATATTAGTTAAAAGGTATACGCCAAATGCCAAGGTGAGGCTCCAGATTCGTAGAACGAAATTTGAATGCAGTATGCCTTTAACCACCAAAGCTTTTCGTCATACAAAACCAACAACGCTGGCCGGCGAGGTCTCAGCGTTGCCAAGATGCATCAAGCATCTTAAGCCTTGCGGGATCGTGTGGAGGTGCCATTTGTCTTGGCACCAGTGGTCATGCCACTGGCGGGCTGGCTGTGGAAGTCGGGGAGAGGAGCCTGGCTCATGCGTCGCAGGGACTTGCGGGTAGTGGGGGCCTTCTTGTCCTTCTTGTAGGTGGCGAAGTAGAAGGAGATGAAGAGAACCAAGTAGGAGCTGAGGATACCGATACCAGCAAAGGCAGCAAACTCCTCACCAGCACACTTGCCAGCGCTGGGCATGTTGGGGAAGTAGGCAGAGGTGAAGTAGGTGTAAGAAGCAAAGTAGACGAAGCCGAGATCAATGATGAACTGGATGATCTGGAGACGAGTGACCCACTCCTTCCACCAGATGCGGACACCACGAGCGCTCTGGAAGTAGTACCAGTACATGACAACGTGGACAGTGAGGTTGAGGACGATGGGGACCCAAGAGACGGCAGTGGAGCCAATCAGCTGAGTGTAGCAGAGCAGAGCGGTAGCGCCATGGTGGTAGCAGTGCAAGAAAGCTATTGAACGTTAGTGACCATCGAATTTGATCAGTGGGGTATGAAATTCGTACTCAGGGGCTTCTTCTTGAGGAAGAGGAAGACGGTGTCAAGAAGTTCAAGGTACTTGGTGAGGTAGTTGAGCTGTTTGCAGTGTCAGTTTTTGGTTGCACTTTTCTATCCGAAGAATTTCGCAGTCATAACTCACGTAGTAGAGGACAACGAGAGGCTGGGTCCAGCCGCCATCGTGATCGCAGATGGCATGGAAAATGCCACCACGAACAACAGTTGGGAGAATCTGCTCAATGAAGAGAACTAGGAGGGTACCGCTGATGGCGGTCAAGTACAGGTTGTGGATCAAAAACAGTGACTTGAGCTGGAAAGGCTCGCGGTTACGCATGTACTCGCGGCCGCCGAAGATGATGGCGTAGTAGATGACAATGAAGATGGAGGTGGACTTCAATGTTGACATGGGGGTCTCGAAAGGCACAAACTCGAACTCGCTGGTCGGGTAGCCCAGGACGGCCGTCCAGGCCTTATCGAAGATGGGCCATAGGTGAATGCCGAAAGGGCGGTCGAGCGTCGGCAGAGGCAACTGCTCGTAAAACGTCGCGGGGGCGGCAGACGACATGATGGGTGAATCCACGGGATGAGTTCCGCAGAAACTTCAAAATAGTGGTTTTCCTTCGATGTGTAAGAAGCCGAAGAACCCTGGATTCGGGAGCACAGAATTTGGTTAGCAAGGCTCCGGGAGAGCTGCACGCGACGCGGTGGGCGGGCGATGTGACCCAATGGGTAGGCCGGGAGCAACTCACAAACAAACAATCGTCTTGCAAAATGAAGAAAAGAAGAGACTGTTGATGAAAGAAAGAATGACAAGAAGACAAAAGGGCGGACAGCTCCTTAGATGAATGGAAAACCAACTTCTCCTGTGGAAAGAAAAAAAAGAGATGGGAGTGTTGAGGAAAAGGGAGGGAAAGGCATACGTGTAGTCCCGCAGTTGAATTAAATCGACTTGGTACTAGTACCTCCTGAGCTTAATTGGAGTGTCCCCTTGCAAAAAGGGGAAATTTCAGAGATGCAAGGTAAGATCCTTGGCACCATCGGAACTCTGGCTTGTGATTCGCCAACTGGGGCTGTATGAGGCAATCCCGTCCATCTTATCGATGGTTTGTTGTGCGTTCACGTGACTCCAGTGTGCGAGAAGCAATATGCGGTGGAGATGACACTTTTTTTGAGAAAAGGTACCAAGTACAAGCACCAGCTGCATTGACACGGCGGGATTATCCCAATTTCGGGTCTTCGGGTCAGGTACTGAGTACGCAGGCCTCAGCCGGGGATTGACCTCGGTCGATGCTAGAGTCCACTGGAGTCCGCGGCGTCCGCAGGAGGACAATAATTTTCGAAACAATGAACCAAGGCTGACCATATGCGGTCATCAACGACGAGATTGAACCTCTCTGCGCGTCATTAAGCCTCTCGGAAATTAATATTGGCGGTTGTTGAACTGAATTGAGCGTCATGAATGCCCGAATACAGTATTAGCATGTCCATTTTCAGTAATCACGGTTTATTATGTTGGGCTGACCGTGGTAACCCATTTACACCGTCAGCCCTGGATGATATAGCACTACCCTAGAGGACAGAAATCAAAGTAAACAAAGTGTTTGAAATCCACCTTCTGTCTACTATTCTTCCACCAATTCAACCAGTATTTGGCTTGTTGCTATAGTTACTATTTAACCTCCACTTGTATATGGTAACACATGAAGTCGGTGATGTAAATGGATTATTCTATCATATGGATATCATTGGATACTAAATTGGCCTTTGTTGTTGGTGCTTCAGGACTACCTCAGCATAACTATTCAAACCCATCTTACGCAAATTTATACCAAACCGTGATCGACTATAGTTCACAGTAGTCTCGAAACCTGTGTCTCCATGTCGATAGATTAGATGAGAAATGGTTTGGTCCAGAATTAAAGTGACCAGATGATTCATATAGACCAACAAATGACGGCGTAACAACAAAATATAAACTCTCCTCCTTCCAAGACATCTAACTACTAAGGCACTGCTCGGAAACCATGACAACCCATGTATTCATTTCGTTGTACAACTTAAAATTTTGGCTGCAAGCTTAACACTGGGTAGGTTGATACCTTCATTTAGGTCGAGCTGGCCGGAGCATGCTTGTGATGGTACCCTTTGGAGTCTCAACAAAGCCGACGGTCTCGAAGCCAAATTTGGTATACAGTGGCACCCCTTCTGGCGCCGCAAGCACATATGCACATCGCCCATGACGATCCGTCTCTTCGCAAATGTGTTGCATCATCATTGAACCGATCCCCTGCCGTTGGCAGTGTGGATCAACCGCCATAAATGTTAGGCCTAGATTCGCAAGTCAGCCAGGAGGTTGCTGTGACGCTGTGGAATTGATCAACTCACGGCATACATTGTCGAGATCCTTCAACACTCGATTTCGTTCCGTTCTCAAGACTTTTGAGACAGCGGTCCAGGCATCGCAATCCAATGTCTCCGGAGTCCAGGACTCTCTTTTTCGTCTTTCTTGTTTCGGTAGCCCCTGTGTCTGGCCGTTGGTCGATGCAACCTGAGCTGCTGGATTCTGTTGAACAATAGTCCACCCGCAGAACCCGACAGGAGTGCCGTCGTCAGTGCACGCCTTTAGAAAGCTCTCACACCGGACGTCGAGGGCCACTTCTAGCATTTCCATATACCAGCGAGTTATCTCATCCTTTTGTGCTTCTGTTATTGTATCGGACTGGGGAAACATGGTCCGATACAAAGGGCCATTTTGCATTGCTGGTACTTCGATAAGCGGACTAATGTTTTCTGCATCTGAAATATCTACTTCAGAGAGTATGAAGGACGTTTGTGTCATTTTTGTCCTGGGGTCCCAAAGATTTCTCGGGGTTGAAGGGAGATGAGGGAGGGAAGAGGAATCTGGGAAAGGAGAGAGAATATAAAAAGGTCTTATATATTCGATAGAGCCACTGGCTTTGTGTGAGTTTAACAAATTAGTATCATCATATGGAGGAAGCTGGAGCTTGTGATGGTACTGTAAGTATGAATAGAACTGTATGTAAAGAGACGCTCTTGATTTATAGATACGACTACCCCGCTTTTCCATCGTAGAATGCATCGCCATAGCTGCTTTCTTTCATTGGATGTGCCATGTAAATATGGCTGCCTATGAGGTAGTATCGTTAGGTCGAGAGTGTTGGTTGCTCGCTTTGCTTTTACATGCTCCTGCAAGTGAGATGAGCTAGCTGAAATAAATACATGCGACACTGGAAAACACATTAGATGCTTCTTCCTTGTGCACTGTACTTCTAGAATTTATCTACGGACAAGAGCCGTGGGTTTTCTTATGTAGAACTGTGATTGGCTTCGAAATGACCATTGCTGTCTTGTTGGCAACACCCCACGGTGGCCGGTACGTTTTCATCTTTGGCAAAGGCCTAAATTGTCTCATCAACTTATATTTGGGGGCGATTCCTCGTCGAAACATGATGTTTACGTTGCATTCCGCAACTTCCTTCTAAGAGCGAACTTGGGGGCTCAACTACTTGGCTATAATATCTTTATTTTCTGTCATGGAGAGTTACGGATTTTGTTCTTTCACTTATACGAATTCAGGGGTATCTGGCAGAGCTTGCCTCATGTGATATTAAATACATACATTATGGGAGTTTATGACTAGGCAAAGTAATACACCCTTTTCGCCCTGTCTGCATCTAGGCTACAAATATTCACGTAGCATCTCGCTGCAAGGCATTGGCGAAGTTGAGCCAGACGATAACGTACCAACAACGTGCGACTTGGCTCAGATAAGGTCGTGAACCCGACGTTTCTTGTGGATCCTTCTTAACAAGAAGACAATCCACAGGATGTCTCTCGAAAGTGATAAAGCCCCGGTTTTCCGTGGGTATGTTTGTTGAAGTCCCAACAGCATTCCGGCCTGATCAACATCGGAATATGATTTGCTCTACCACTGGTCATACGACGGGTACACTTGATTTCAGCGGCACTTCAGACGGCCAATCCAGTGGCTCAGACACCAAATGCAGTTCTGTTGGATCGCATAAACGAAAAGTCACGGGCTCCCCAATGAGCGAAGTAGTTCCATCTCAGGTCGAGGCTATCTCATCGACGAGTAATATATCGGAATCGTATGGGCCAGGAGGAACTATAATGATGTTACCTTGTGAAGTTGGGATAATGGAATCGGCGGCCTATGACCTCCCTCTTTCTGTATGTGATAATGCGGCTCTGCTTCTAAGCCGCCAATCATCACACAGGTTTGCAGCACCACCTTGCCTACCATATGACCAACATGGGGTGTATTTATCAATTCAAAAGGTGAGAGAAGCCATGCATAAAGAGTGGCTTAGGAAGTAAGTGGAAGAAAAGTATTTGGTTTAGGGAACGGTAAGGGGATATGACATAATTTCGGTCCTTGGGTAAAGTATGGAGTGCATGATACCGTGCTAAATCATTGACCTCGGCCCATCTTGGACTACGGTAGGCGTCTGCGAAAAGAACATTCTTGTTTTAGTACATGGTATAAGTCAATTCCATATGCGCATCGTGCAGACTCCCAAAAGTAAATAACGATTTTGTTTCTGTATTGTTGATTGAACATTAATAAGAAGTGTGTTATTGAAGGTCTGCCATGAACGAATCGAACTTGGCCTGATGCTTGGAATTGGAATATTCCTACTGGCTCCCGAAAGTGCCTGTCAGAGGTTCCACCCAGTATCCAAAACCACAAAACACTGTCAGAACCACACCAAAGCGACCCAATTCGTACTGTGCACAGCACGTGCCGGGTAATCTAGGAAAATAAGTCCCCATCCTAGCTTAGTCATCAAGTGCCTCGTCCGATTCTTTGCTCCAAAACACCTCTGCAATCATCACAACCTCCAGCCGAAAAGAGCACCCAGCAAGGAAACGCCTCCTCCCCCCTTCGACGCACGACCACAAAAAGCCTTGCGCTTCTCCCCTACCAAAACAACGCCCATCTAAATCAGCCATGCAGCCCGCTTCCTTGCTCCGTGTCGCCGCTCGCGGCTCGACCATGCTCCGCGCCAATGCCGCCCGCCCCGCCATGATGGTCCGCTCGGCCGCTGCTGCTCGCCCTTTCAGCGTCTCGGTCCCCCGACGAAGCGAACATGCCGAGGAGACCTTTGAGGAGTTTACTGCCAGGTGAGGCTTGGGTGATTGTCTATATGTCGGATGAATTGGAGGCAGAGGAGGGGAGAGAGGAATGGTGGACGGATCCTGGAGTTTATGTGGACTATTTGCAAAGATTGCTTTTTTGGGGGGATTACCTCGGCCTGCAGACATGAAGCACACAACAATGCAATTCCACCCAACCAATTGCTGACGCAAAACTTTGATGGCAGGTTCGAGAAGGAATTCGAGTCCGTTCAGGACGTTTTCGAGCTCCAGGTACGACATACCGAGCTTTTGCGCCGGCGCTCCCTCGATATATATATGCGTCGTACGATTTTTACTGAACCCCCATGACAATTTAGCGCAACCTGAACAACGCCTTCGCCTACGATCTCGTCCCCTCCCCCGCCGTCGTTGCCGCTGCCCTCAAGGCCGCCCGAAGGGTCAACGACTTCGCCACTGCTGTCCGCATCTTCGAAGGTACGATTTCCCATCCCCTTGTGTTCGATGTGGCTTTCCCCAACCCACATGAACGGAATAATCCCACTCTTGACACCCCCACCCATTATATGGGGAACTCTCTCCATCTGAAAAACAAGAAACGAAGCGCTGACCATGTTAAAAAACGCTACAGGCATCAAGGCCAAGGTCGAGAACAAGGGACAGTATGACCAGTATCTCACCGAGCTCAAGGCCCTGCGGGAAGAGCTCGGCGTGCCCCTGAAGGAGGATCTGTACCCCGAGGAGAAATAAGCACCGGGAGACTTATAAATCATATTCCAAACTTGTGTTATCCCCGTGTCTCGAGTTTGAGAAAAAAACCCGTATTTTGTACATGATTCTTAGCGGAGTGAATGGTGGTGATTCAAAGGGAGGAGGGAATAGACGGATGGGGGGTTTGGATGTCGGAAGTCCAACCCGGTTGTGTGTTTATAAACCCAAAACAAGGCGCCCATTTCCGGTGCTGTGCTTCCGTTTTGAACAAAGGTTTCTCGAATCGAGTGGGCTCACTGTGACTTTTATGTTGTTTACATATTTCTTCCCTATAAAAAACTTCCCTAACAAAAATGGACAGCTGTTTTGTAGTCTCACACACACACACGTACGTTTAAAACATGAAATTCCTCAACTCTCATGAAACGTCTTGTATTATTATCACGGATAACTCGTCATAGGGCGGCATTCTGCCTGCCGGATTCTAAAAAAAAAGGGAGCTCAACTCATCATGAAAAAACCCCTGATAGAGTGAGTAACGACAACAACTATAAACCCATTTCCAGACACACTCCACTCCCCACTCCCCTTCCCTACCCAGAGTTTGTTCATTTGAAGCCCAACTTGTTCAAACAAAAGTGCTTTGAAGAAAAAAAGCCAAAAGCCAAAAACCACAAGAACCAAAAGCCGCCTAAACGCCTGGCCGCCCCCCTTCCCCCGTCGCCTTTCAATCCCGAAGGTGATTCCATCTGGGGTTATTAGGCTGCTGCCCGATAAATTGCATGCCCGTGCCTTCTACTCCCGCTCCCGGAGCCGGACTGGTCCCTCTGCTCGCGGAGCCGTATCCTCGACCGGTGCGCGGGCTCATCATGCCCATGCGGGGACTGCGCGGAACGCTGACGCCCCTGGTCTCTCGTCTGCCGTTCTTCAGCTGGCGAAGCTCCTCCCGCGCGCGGTCCAACTCTGTCTCTCGCTCCAGCATTTGCGCCCTGAGCTCTTCAATTTGGCGCAGGTAGGTTCCAACTGTGTTTTGCTCCTGAACCTGGTGGATGAGGACGGAGTTCTCAGAGGCCTTTTTGAGTAACTCCCCGTTTTGTGCTTTTAATGAAGTGATTTCAGACTTCATTGCTGTAACGGCTGAGCTTGCATCCTGATATACGTTACGAACGTATGACTCGTCCTGGTTGGCATTTACAAGACGTTTCTCGAGAACCCCAATCTTGGCGAGCGCCTCCTGAAGCAGCTTCTCACTCTTCGCCAACGGGGTATCCTGCGGATCTGATGAATTGGGGTCTTGCGTCAAGCGCACCACAGTTTCCTCGAGTTGTGTGATTTTCTTCTTATATTTTCCAGCTTCCAACTCGGCCGCCTCGGTAGCGGCCTTCAAATTAGCCTCTGTCTTGAGCTTCTCCACTTCAAATCTGGAACGGTCCTGGAGGGCGGAACGGTTTGATGCGTAAACTTTACGTGATGTTCTCTCGTACTCCTTGACTCGCTTCTCAAGATTTGCTATTACGGCTTTGTACTCGGTGTCGAGGTTGGCATCCTCGATTCGACGTTCGTACTCGGACACCTTTTTCAAGTTAGTCGGTTGATCAAGCCTTGTGCTAAGGACAAGCATACCTGTTCGGCCAACACCTCTAGAACCGACAGAGAAACTCGGACAAGAACCTCAGGTCTAGATGACTTTTGCTTCAGAGCGGCGGCTTCTATCAGCTCCCGAACCTCATCGGGTAGAGGGAGTTGATTCCCATCAGCAGTTGATTCCTGTGCGGAGAGGATTCGCATCCTCTTGACTTCAGAAGCATCAGAGTCATCCTAGTTGTGTCAATATTAGCTAACAACGCAGCAGCCACATCGGAGCCAACTCACGAGTTTACGCTTGCGACCGTTTTCCGGTTCCTGTGGAGGTACCATGGGCATTTGAGATCGATTTTGCGTGTTAAGGAAAACGTCAAGCACGTCATCAGGAACTGTTAGCGGCTCCCATGAGATGGTATCCACCTGGCCGTTGAGGTACTCGCAGAACACGGTAGCGACTTCATGAGGTTCCAGATAGTCACGGTCAGGGTCGCTAAGCAGCTTCCTTGCGCGAACGATAGCCGCTAGCAGTACGTTCTTTCGTTCTACAGGACTTAGGTCTCTAACCTCTTCTGAGACCTGAAGACTGATATGCTCGATAGAATGCGTCATCACCAACGACAAGAATAACTGCTGTTTGATGCTGCTTTTCTGGGAAGATGACCGAAGGGTAAATTCCGACGTGAGAAAAGAAGAGTCGAAACCGATGACAACATCAAAGTCCGACAAATCGATTTCTTTGGTTGGTAGTGCCAAGACAACTCGAGCAGCTGAGTCCACGAATTCACTGTTCGGTTTCCCAATTACATCACATGTACACTCCACCTCCAGAGGCACAGTGAGATGGTGGATGAGCCGAAGGAGTTCGGGGGATCGAGCAATGATCAAGATCCTCGTGTCCTTTTGCAAACCCTGCAAAAGCTCGAAAACAAAGCTGAATTTTGAGTTGGCATCACAGCAGTATTTTGCGAGCTGCGTAGGAGGAAGTTCTTCCAGACCTGTCCCAGGAAGATTCTGAGGATAGTCGCAGATGTTGTGTAAACGACCAAAAAGCTCGTCAATCTTACTGACGAGAGACTCATCGGGTTCCACGTAAATTTCATTGCTGAAGATGTTGCCAAAGTTGGTGATGGGCCGCTTATACTCCATCACGGTATCATCGTACAAAGGACGCAGGCTAGCTTGAAATGGTAATGTCACAGTGTGCTCTAGAATGAGGTCTTGGTGAGAGATTGATTCAGGAGAATCATGTTCAATTTGAGCTTGACCCATCTGTAAAGATGCACCAGAAGTTTCATACAGCTTGGACGAGACAGGCTCCTGCGAAAGAAGCGATGGCATTAGTGGAATACCTCTGTGACTTGGCTCAACTTGTCGAGAGATGTCTGCGAGCGAAACAGTTGCGAGTGGTAATTCCTGGACGTGGTCCGGCAGCAGTGAATCCGGAGCTTGATTTGAAGATGTGCTAAATGACATATCAACCATGCTGAGGAGAGCCTCGGTGGCTGATTGCGGTGGGTGACTCATGATGGACGCTGGCACAATAGCTTCAAGCACTGATTCCTGATTACTACCCGTGGTATCATCGACCCAAGGTGTGGCTTCAACACCTATTGGCCGAACACCGAGATTTAGAGACGAGTGTATTGGGATCTCCGCATGTGGGTTGATATGCGAAGCATTTTCGGACACCGCTTCAGCGGATACAGGAAGAGCTTCGTTTGTAGGTTGGGGAGCTGGCTCAGGCTCAGGGTCGAAAGCAAACAACTGACTTAGTTCCTCCACCGCCGACATTGAGCGACGCGGCGCAGACCCACTTGCACTTCTCCCATCCATGATCTGACTTTTAGCGGAGCTTGGCCGAAACTTGGGACAGGGAGAAGAATATACTTGATCCAGCACTTCTTCCAGCGCTCTTTGGATAGCAGGGGTTATCGATTGAAAGCGGCGCTCTGACCGAGGCTCCTCTGGAGTCCCTTCACGAGATACGTCGGTTGACTCACTTTCGTCGGTATCCGGCTCAGATACGGTATCTTTTGGATCGGAGTCCACTAGCGGTTTCTCGACAGAATCCAAGACGGATGGCACTATCTGAGCGTCTTGAGATTCCCTCGAATCCAATGGAGCCTCCGTTTGGTGGTCCGCAGAGGAAGTAGCTTCTGCAACAGAAAGGTTGAGAGATCCCACAGCTTGGCTTTTGACGGAACTTGATGGAAGGGGAAAGCTGAATGGAATAGAAGGCTGGGTAAGATACTTGGGGCTCGTTGTTGACTGTGTGGTTTCTTGCACAACACGCCTTGGTGAGACAGACGACCTGAAAGCTGGATGAGCGACAGAAGGTGGGGGTGATGTTACCTCAGATGGCTCCGGCACCTCTGCATCAACAGCAGCTACCTCGCGATCAGGTTGATGAGAAGGAATATCTGACGGCTCTGTTCCAGACTGCGTCACAATATCTCTTTGAGACGGACGGGGTGAGCCTTGATTAGATAAGGTGGGGCTGGGCTGTCTTACGAGCGCCGCAGCTGATGATGAAGGCGCAGTGCTATGAGTGTGTTCGTGGGAATCTGGAATGACTCGTGAACTGGGTGAGGATTGACTGATATGAATCTGATTCTGCGCTGATTCAGCAGCCGAAGTCAGTCTCTCAAGGCTGTGTAGATGAGACCAGGACTGATCAGAAGGATCCTGTGAATCAGGAACCGTTCCCTGACTGATTTGGAGGAATGCAATTCTGCTATCCTCGGTTTCAAGCTCCGCAACCGACTGAGAAGAATGTCCGCTCTCTTGTGAGTTGGTGACGCTTAGATATTCGGTAGGGTCAAAGTCGGGGTCTTTGGGAATCTCAACCACTACGGATGCAGTCTTGTGAGCGTCTGCGACCTCCTGATCAGGCAGATCGTGAGCTTCAGAGGGGGTGCTAATAGAGGATGATGGGTCGTAATCAAGTTCAGGTTCCTCGGAAGGAGCTTTGCCGCTATCGGTCCTCGGTATCTTGCGCGGGCGCTCCGAGATAGAGGAGGAAACGGAGGAGGATCGTCGTCGTCGCGTTAAGGTTGAGACATGCGACCGGGAGAGCTGTCGCCAGTTGGCGGGTCTGGGCGGCTGGTCGTCGTCGCTTTCTTCCACAGATGCAGGGTTGTCGATTTCGGGCTGCGCTTCTTGCACCTTTCGCTGTTCCCACTCCTCCTTGGCGACAGGAGTGACCTCTTCGCTCTGTGAAAGGTTTACGTTAGCGTCATGCGCATAATGGGATTATAAGTCAACCACAGGTGGCATGCATACCCAAGTGGGAGTGTACTTTTCCCCGGTGACGATATTATCGTCCCAATCCACCAGATACTGGACGCGACCTCTGACAACCTTTTGGTCGAGAATGCGCCGGATAGAGTACCAGCCCTCTTCTTCCTGGGCGGCAGCTTTCTTCTTGGACGACTTCTTGGGCGCACGGCGGCGTTTAGCAGGCATTTGCTTGATGTGCAAGTAAAAGTCGAAAGGAATGTAAGCACTCCAATGAGTGCAAGCTGGCGAAGCAGCGAGGAAAAGAAAAGAGAAGAAAAAAAAGGGGGGAGTAGCTGTTGCAAGCCAGGAGACCTCTGAGTCCCAGGGTTCTGGCAAGCACAGCGCTCAACGCTGAATGTAAGTCGAGCCGCGATGGGCGATTGGAGACGAGGCTGCGATGCGCCTAAAGGCCCACCAAACGCAAGAGATGGTCTCTGGTTTAGGACAGTCTAGGAACTGTAGTGCGTAATCACGTGGCACTTGTAGCGCTGAAGGGGTCGCTGTAAGTGCTGTGGGAAGTGGAGGGGGTCCCCTGAACCTTCCAAGGTTCTCTTTTTTTTTTGGCGGGGCAGCGAAAGAGACAAGAACTGGCAAAGAGCTACTCAACTCTACCTATGCTGGTATGGAATGGATGCTTTTGAGTAGAGAATAGCTGTACGAAGGCGGCCTGCGCAAATCGGTTGTTGGTTCGTCGTGGAATGGAGATGAGTTGTTGGCTCAAAGGTAGAGTTGACTGTGTTGTGTTGGTTGGTGTTCGTTCTCGAGAACAAAGAAAGCAGAGAAGAGAAAGAAAAGTCGTTGGTTCTTAGTTTCTAGAATTCGGTATGAAATGAAGATGGTTGGCTTGGAGTTGCAAGTCTGAGCAGGGTTGAAAGAAGAACGACAAAGAAGAGTCTGCACTTACAGCTGCTGCCAGCCCTCCCTTTGAAATACAAAAAATACTGCAGATACAATGGGTGTAAATATAGGTTCTATTCTATTGTGCACACCCATTATCAATCGAAACAATAAGTGACTGGCGTTTTCAACTCGCTACCTTGGGTCACACAAGGCATCGTAATCCCAGTTGCTTGATTCACTGTCAGTATCGATTGGTGGTGTGAATTGGCATTGACTGAGCCAGCTCGGAGCAAGTGAATGGGATGGGAGTGATGGAGGTACTCATTGCTTTTATTCAACGATGACCTTGTATAGAATTTAATTGTAATTGTTTCATTGTGTTGTACGATTATTCGTCTGTTCTCAATAATATCGTCCGATGAGTTTGCATGGCCATGATTGACTGCACTGCCTCAGTACCCAAGGTATATCCTAATATATGTATCATGAATCCATAGCACCTTGTCAAGTTTATGTAGATGCCTGGGGGCGTGTCACCTACAGAGAGGGTGTGCGGCTCCTTTTTGGTGGAGCTCTCTGGTAGCAAACTGTTCCAACATGGCATCGACAGTCTCTGTGATTGGCTTCAGCATCCGAAAGGAAGCAATCCCGTCTCTCATGATACTCTATTAGCAAACAGCCTGGTCGCGGCCCTAGAATGTCTTTCCTAAAGAGTGGAAAGCCTGTCTGCAGGTCATTACGCCTTGCAGCTGCAGGATGCCGGTAAAGACAAACAAGACTGGCAAACAAGCCCCCCTGCATTTGTCTAGGGCGGGAGAAGACAAAAAAGACCGGATTAGAGCCTATGATGAGATGGTATACGACTTGGAAGTGATGGATGATGTGATTGATAAATAAAATAGAGATCAAAAGATGCAAAGGAAATGAGAAAAAATAAGAAAAACCCTCAAATCCAAACCCCAACAATTAGAAGCATCATAAATCGAGAGAAATAATATATATAAATTCGTCCACCATATGATGCAGTCTTCTGGCTGGTGTTTATTTCCATCCCCCTTGCCAGTGGATGTCGTCGGAGCGCAACTGCTACCTGTACAAGTACCGAGTACCTCCCAGCAAACGCGCTAAACCAAAGTCTTGCTTCATTTCATCTTCTTCACCTTTTTTTTCACGAAGCTCAAGTCACATTGCATAAGATACTGTAACTTTAACGACGACAATCATTGCTTAGAATAATAGCATTCTACTATCGCTCATTCATATTAAACTTATGAGCCGCCATTGGTGACGCTGCCTCAAAATGTCGGCCAAATTCTCCCTCCAGCCCATTGGCCGCTTCGTAGGAGTCAGCCAACCCGTCAAAAGGCCAAAGGCAAGGGACCTCCCTCTCTCTCTCTCTCATGCGAACGCACACACACACACACAAGCACACACCATGGCATGGACATCACCAGATAGTTGCCTACTATACCTATTTTAGAATAAATATACTCATACACGGCCTCTTAGGAATTCGCTTGCTTCTCGTACGATGATAATCATGAGTTCCACCTTGACGATTCATCCATCAAGCATTACTACACCCCTCAACTGGGGGCGGACCTGTCCAAGGGATTCGACACCTTTGAGAAGCTGGACGACTCCGTAGACAGCCACCTCGACAGTCTTCTCAAGACCATTGCTGCCCATGAGCAGGAGACTGGGAAGAAGATAGATGCCAATATCGTCACATGGCGAGGCATGATGACCAAAGTAATTCTTTTTTTTCTCCTTACGAAATCCGGAACCATCCATCCCAGAGAAGTGTAGAAAACAACTAACAAAAATTGATATAAAAAAGATAATGGCTGCTCCATTTGAAAAATTCGACGGGTAGCAAAATAATTCTTTCTTTCCCCGTTTCCTTAATCGTCGTCTCCTGACACCAAACCCACAGGTTTGAGATGAATGCTACGCTATACCAAGTATGTTAGACCCCCTGTTCCCATACTCTCAACCTGTTCTGACCATCACCATAAAGGGTTGCATGTAGGTTGCTGCCATGAAATTTATTTCCCCCCCAAGTTGCTCGATTCTCACATGCCCTAGTTTCATTGAAGAAAACCATGCGCACAAGGTAAACTCGAGGAAAAACGAAGACAGCGGGAAACCCAGGAGAGGACCTCCTCTAGATGTGATGCAATTTTGGGGTGAGCCAGCCTTGGGAACTACATGCCCTTTTCTTTTTTTCTCTTCCCTTTTTCCTTCTTTATTCTTCTTTTTTCTCTCTCTTTTTCTGTCTCTTCATATCCTAACTCTTGTGTATTAGGATACAAGTTCGAGACACTGTCAACGCTCCCGGCACCCTGGCCCGAAGTCTCAAGAGACTTCATCGAAGGTCGAGAGACCCAAGTCGTCAACAACAAAGCACAATACTGCTCCGTCGTCCGCACAGGGATCGGGAAACCAATCCTATGTCTCGGCGGCGAAGTCGATGCGAGTACGTAACACTTTCCCTTCCAACACCCCCCAATGTGCAGCACCACTTACACAGTTCGCCAGTATGGGACTCAAAGCCAACAGAAAAGGGCGCCCCCATCAACTGGGTCGAACTAAAGACGAGCGCCGAGATCCGCAACCAGGGCGACATGGAGGCGTTCCACCGGAAACTCATGAAGTACTGGATCCAGTCCTTCCTCCTCGGCGTCCCCAAGATCATCGTGGGGTTCCGCACTCGCGACGGCGTCTTGGTGGAGATCAAGGAGATAGAGACGCAGAGCATCCCCCAGACGGTGAATGCACGACCGAACGCGGCGTGGAATGCTGATATTTGCGTCAATTTCGCAGCTGCCTTCTTGGATTGTAAGTAGCCCGTCGGGCGTGAGCTTTTGGGATAGTCGGCTAATTTCTGGATCAGGGCTCACGAAAACCATCAATGACGAGGGAGTCTGGAGGATATCTCGACGGCAGCACTCACCAACCATTGAGGTTTACAAAGTTGAGGAAACGGGTCACGGTGACATTCTCTCTGATGAGTTCAAGAACTGGAGAATCAAGATGGCGCTCGGCACAGAGGAGACTTGATGATTTAATGTCCACAGAAGCCGTCTGCATAGCCATGTAATAGTATTGTTCCCTTTACGCCGTAGTACAATGTTTACACAAGCAACAACCTAATCCCAAACGCCAAGTTTCCGGTTGAGCAAACAAGAAAAACCAAGACCGCAAACAATGGCTGTCAAGATATTGCAAGACAGGTTGTGAAATGCCTTATCCCAAGCCACCGAGGACCAAGGGGTACTCCAAGAGAGTATGCCCCCCGGAGTTGCTAGACACTTGGCTTCGTGCTGTCCAATGCCGGTATGCAAGCCCATTATATCGAATACAAATCCGTGCAATCCGCTCAACTATCCCGCTCGACAAAAATCGCAAATGCTACATTATCCTTGACATTGTCCTTGACTCGTTCTCGCATTCCATTGCTCTCAAAGGGGCCGCCGTGGTCTCAAACGGCTGGCCATCGGATTCGAAGGCCATCAGCCCATCGGTTGTACAGCACATCCGACAGCTGCTTGCAGTGATCCATGCCGGGACGTGCTTCTCGTCCTGGATACTTTTCCTCAATGACCGTGTACTCCTTTTCGCTAACTTTAGAGGAAGGCGATTCCATCTGACGTCGTCGACGGCTCCCCATTTGTGGGTTGCTTGAACTGAACACCAACTTGCTGGCCGGTGTCGACGGTGTCGAATTCTTAATAATCACCGTTCCTTGAGGAGTCCCATCATCGGGTGCTTTCTGCACTGGCTGCCGCAATAGAGCTGTGTTCAGTTTGTTGTCTTGAGACATGGCACTAACAAGGCCAGTCATAAGGTGGTAGGCACCTTCGGGGTCAACGGCATCTAGGGCGGCAAAGGCATCAGAAAGTTTTGCCAGGGCCTCACGCTTCTGCATTCCTGAAGTCTGAGCATGGAGCTCAGCCATGGTCGGCTCAACAGCCTTAGTGTAAAGCCTGCGACCAAGAATAGCTTCCTTGCCATAAGGTTCGACCGGCGATGCCATGGCAGGAGGGAGATTCTCATCACAAAATACGTCGTCGGGAGAACCAGATCTTGACAATGGTGAATTGGTGGCACCATCCGAAGGGACCCTGCGGAAAAGACGCATAGTCGATCCCGAATTGCCAAAGGACAGGTCTGGCTGCAGCGGCCTCTTAGGCGCCAATGAATGTCGTGGGGATCCAGGGGGCTGGAAGGTGGCGCTTTGGGCAACCGATGGTGCACGGCGGACAGTAGATTTTCGAACAGTTGAGGTGGCTGGAGAAGCAGGACCCAACGGACCGTCATTAATATCCAACTTGCGCAGTCCTTCTTCTGTGGTGAGGAGTGATAGCTGTCGTGTGTGCTTCACAGATGGTCTCTTTGGTAGGACGATGGACTTTACCGTCTCAAATACCCACTCCTGATCTTCGCTCTTTGGTGTTAGATTCTGCAGGGTCTCTTGGTAATAGATAGGGTGCCTCTGTCGGTTTTGATTGGCATCCCACATCTGACGTTGAGCAATAAGCTCCTGCAGGGCTTCAACCTTGCCTGCCGAACGAATGAATCTGTGCCGCAACAGCTCCCTAGCAGTTGGGCGTTGATGAATTTCTTTAGTCAGACACTGAGAAATGAAGTCTTTGAACTCTTTGCTGAAATTGCCTTCTAGCCTTGGAGGGTTGTTCTTTGGAATGTGGAAAAGGACCTTCATTGGATGGATATGAGCCAGTGGCGGTTCACCGTTAGCCATCTCCATCGCAGTGATTCCTAGTGACCATATGTCTGCCTTAAAGCTATAACCGTCTTGCTGGATCACCTCTGGGGCCATCCAGAACGGGGTGCCTACAAATGTGTTACGTTGGGATTTGATGTTGGTAAGCTGGGCCGCAACGCCAAAGTCGGCAAGCTTTACTCGACCAGAATCGGAGAGCAAGACATTGGCCGCCTTGATGTCACGATGAATCTTGCCCTCATTGTGCAGATACTGGATTCCAAAGAGCAATTCGCGACAGATGATTGCAATGTGTGTCTCGCTGAAGTTTCCTGGTTTCAACTAGGCATTGTTAGAGGTATAGTCGACCAATTGAGTCATGACGACCTCGTGAGCTTACCAGATCAAGACACGATCCGCCTCCCAGATATTCCATGACAATCCATAGCTTATGACCTCGAAGAAAGGAGCCTTTGTACTGGGTGACATATGGGCTGGCGCAGGTGCTCAGAACAGCGATTTCGGCTTGGATATCTTGGATATCATCGTCGTTGGACTCGAGGTCAATCTGTAGAGGCACGAGTCAGTTCATGGTCAGATAGGAGGTGGTCAGGAGTAAAAAACGTACATGTTTGATGGCGACTGTCTCGCCAGTAGCCTTTTCAATTCCTTTGTAAACGACACCAAAGCTACCGCCTGGAGTTCATGATTAGCATGATGATGCAATCGATGGCCGTGTGGTTCACTCACGGCCCAGCTCCTCCAAGACTTGGTAGTGCTCTGCGACACCCTCGTCGGCCATGTTTGCCTCGTGTGTTTGTGCAATGTCCCCTATTCGTACCGAACCGCTTGTACCGGGCGAGGCTACACTCGAAGCGACTTGAGAGAAGTTGGTCCTGGCGTCGGGACTTTGATGAAGTCTAGATAATCGGACAGCGCTCAGCTCAATCGAACCGATAAGAACTCGAGAAACCAGCGGTATGTAATACAGAAGAGATCGATAAATGGCGGTTACGTTAGACGGTAGAGGTACTGTATGCAAGTTTAATGACCTTGTTGTCTGGGACAGGCGGAACTGGGGGAAGCTTGGGCCTTTTTGTTTACTATTTTCCAGTTTGGGATAGCTTTGACGGTGTGTCCGTGGGGCTTTTTAATTGAAAGAAAAGACAGCCGCCAAGTCCAGGTGCAAATACGAAACGGCGGAGAAGCGACGGGTGTAGCTTGCTCGATGTTGCATCATGATGGATGCATCTTTGGTGTTGAGGAGATGCAAGTCAGAAAATCAATAGCAACATGTTGCTGTGGCTCTATCAAAGGGGACTATGTATGTATGGATGTATGTACCAAGTGGGCTATCTTATCCAACGTTACGAAACCGCTACATGCCAGCTGCTGCAGCATCGATGCACTGGAACTCAGCGATGGAAGCAACCTATGCGGCGGCTTGTCGTCGCTGTGGCGCCTCTGGTCCGACCCTGACTTTGGGCCGAGTACTAAAGCTCAGGATCTCATCCACTATTGGACGCCTAAAAGCATTCCGTCTCAGGGCGTCTGTTAGCGGATTAGCATGTTCCTACAACGGTATAGCACCCCAACGATGCCGCTAAAAACGGCTGCGCTAGGCCCATGAATTGCACAGTAATCACTGTAGCAACCACTGCCAGTCCCTCTGTTTTTTGAAACGGCCCCTGCAAGGCCACGCCGAAAGAGCGACAAGAGGCTGCCCAGTGGCCTGTAGCCAGACTAGGTGCCAATCATTCAGCTTTGCGGCTTTACCTCGAGAGCTCTTCCAACCAACCAGCCGGGGAAACGCTGGGCAGCCGAACCCTCACCTTGCGTACATACACACAATCTCGCTTCATGCATCCACGTTACCCACAGGTGCTGCTGCACTCCGTATCTACCATCTAACGTTGTATTCTTTTCCTTGGCAATTCGTGTTCATCGTTCCCCGTTCATTCGTTGTTTCTTTTACCTTGTACACATACACAAGGCTGCTGCTGCGTGTGGTGTGTGCGGTTCAATTTTGCATCCATTGCTTGGGCCTGTCGACCTCGCTTCTCTCTCAGCTCCGTCTGGGGTATCATGATAGATCAT
This sequence comes from Hypomyces rosellus, assembly GCA_011799845.1. Lineage (NCBI taxonomy): Eukaryota > Fungi > Ascomycota > Sordariomycetes > Hypocreales > Hypocreaceae > Hypomyces > Hypomyces rosellus. Next base: position 4,818,983 of record WWCI01000002.1, on the reverse strand, counting down.
ATCGACACAACATCGCTTATTTCGATCATGTACTACTATTGAATCTGCTCATCTTTTTAATTTGCAAAAAGCATAGACTATTGCATTGTCAAAGAATCGGCATCCAAGAGTCTTCCCGCCAGTTTGCCGTCTGTGCCTAAGGGTCAACACCTGGCTCACACAGAGAACAAGGCACAACCTTTACGATTTTTTTCTTCTTCAACCTGGCCAAGGGCGGCATCTGGTTGTAAAGGACCAAAGGCGCTATGGCCCTCGCACCACCGCCGCTGCCATCACGGTTTCCGTGTTGGTGTAGAGCTGTCTATTCGTGGGGAGGAGAGGTTTGTTGCTACCCGCTTCTTGGAGTACCGCGCCCGCGATAGCTAACCTCACCGCATAGTCCAAACGCGACCTCGGTTTCATGGAAGGCGACCTAATTGAGTGTCTCAATGCTGGTGATGGCTCGTGGTGGGTTGGGAGATTGTATCGGGATCGAAGAACGGTGGGTTCCTTTCCCTCCAACTTTGTCGAGGTCCTGCCCGACGACTTCAGACCTATAAAGGCACCAAGCCCTCAGCCGGCACCGAGTATCAAAAGCAATGCACCCAACAAATCGAAGACGTTCCGAAAACCATTTGAGGCATACGCCAAGGCTCCTCATTATACAACAGCGAAGCAGCCAGAAACGTTTCGAGAAGTGCCTAAACAGCGCCTGACAGAGAAGCCTTCCCGAGAGGCGACGACAACTTCGCGCCCAAGAGAGAATTCTGCCACCTCAATGGCATTAGTCCCACTCAGAAATATTCACGACGACATTGGTCACGTCCCGCCACCACCGCAGATGAATGGTTATGGATCAAGGGCGGCTTCTCCCAATCCCAGGGCTCCATCACCCGCACCTAGAGCAATCTCTCCAGCCCCCTCCATGAACAGACCACCGAGTCGCAGAGGAAGCATGGGACGGGCTGACTCCCCGCCTCCTCCCGCGCCTCCACCTCACAGGCACGTTGTGCGAAAGGGTTCCAATGCGAGTGAGATAGCACAGGATTACCACAATGGATCAAGAAATAACTCTATTGTTTCGTACAACCCTCACGACGTATCGCGACACGGCTCAAATGCTTCATTCAACCAATACAGTGTGCCGAGTCATGCTTCCAATAACTCTTACAGCAGCCAAAAGGCCTTATCAAGACAGGGCTCGTATACCACCTATGATGAAATGGGTTACAGCAATAGGGACGAAGGATACCACACCCCACAAGGACACACGTCTCACCGCCCCTCTTTGGAAGGGAATCAAATGACGCCATCACCATTGAGGGAAGCCATGGATGGAGTAATGCAGCAACTAGATCAGTTGGAAGGGATTGGAGGTAGGGACGCCACACCAGAACCTCCACTGGATCCCTGGTCACCGGAGAGCTTCGATATGGTATCAACCCGGCCTAGAGCAAGAACATACGACCGAGTGAGACCCCTGACAGCCATGGGGATGTCGAATTACGATGAAGGTTATGAGACTTGGGGTGGTGGATCTTCCCAGAACACTTCTTACCAGAATGGACACGCTGGGAAACCCCCCGACTTGCCTCAGCTCAGCAATTATGTAGAGCGGATGGAAAAGCAATTCACAAGGCTGCATCAACATAGTGCCAGCACACCCAACGTCGACAGGACGGATGACGCTCCTCCCCCTCCTCCTCCAAAGGGTCACCACTACAATCGCCCAAAGTCGGCTGCTGGGGACGCAATGGCTCAGGATCGAGATCGGAAAGTGAGAGCTCGTAAATCAGCTTACGAGATGGGTGGCGCTATGGAACGAACATACACAACCAAGACCAACTATACCAATGCTTCATCTGGCAATCAGAGTAATAGCAGCTCATCGACACAAAGTAGTGCGAGAACCCTTTGGAGCGGAGTTTCTGCCGGCGGCTTCAGCTCTACCAGCGCTGGAAGTCTCGCGCGGACGCATCAACGCACCCAGAGCACATTAAGCTTAGTCGAAGGAGACCAGGACCGACCAGAGTCACCATTCACGGGCGTGACATATCACAGCAGCCATGCCAGCGATGTTGCTGCAAGTCGACTCCCACGGCCCGCCTCTCACGCTGATCTCCAAGAAGATGGTACGGCAGGGCTTGGTGGCTTAGTTCATCCCAGGGCGCCTAAACGAAATATTTTCAAGAAGATATTTGAATCTGCCAAGACGGGTGTTGCCAGCAACCGAGGAAGTATTGCCGCGGGACATATGCCAACAGTTAGATCATCTCCATTTGCTCGATTACAACACACTGGTGCTCCTCCCATGCCTGGAATGGGAGGTGGCTATGTCAAACGCGACATGGCTCGAGAAATGGGCCTCAATGCCGGTATCGACTGGGTCCAAGTACGACGGGATGTTAACCGTTCCAACTCTCTGAGCAAGATTGAGCGCACCGAACGAAGAGATCGCTGTCAGATGCAGGAACACCCGGCAATAAATCCCGTTGACGAACTCTACGAGGGTATCGAAGGGGATGAAGGCGCAGACGGTATGCCTGTGCACCGTCCGGAGAATTACCATTCGATCAACCTCAGCCTCGTTGATAAAAACTCCCGGTTTATAAACGAGGCACCCCCGGGCACAACATCCGAGGTACTAGCAACAACATACGTGTGCCGACCGTACCGTAGTGATGTTCAGCGGCTGCGGGCCATCTTCACCTGGGTTGCCGAAAAGATATGTTGGGAAGAAGATTTTGAGGGTAACATTGATACTGAGCGGGTCATTCACGCTAGGCGGGCATGCGCGGAGGAGTACGCCGTATTGGTCATGGAGATGTGCTCTGCAGTTGGACTTCATTGCGAGATTGTAAGGGGGTACTTAAAGGCTCCTGGTGATATGCCAGACCTCAACATGATGCCGCGATCCAATCACTGGTGGAATGCAGTCGTTGTTGATAATGAGTGGCGAATTATAGATGCTTGCTTGGCGAGCCCATCCAATCCCAAGCGTGGACTGTACTCGAGTGCCACTGGCTCCTCGGCAGACTCTTGGTGGTTCTTGACCAGACCAACCGAGATTTGCTGGACGCATGTCCCGGAACACCATGACCAGCAGCACATTATCCCTCCAGTAGCTCATGAGACGCTGCTCAATCTACCGTGTACCTGCCCTGGCTACTTCAGGAATGAAATCGAAATGGTAGACTACAATACGAGCTTGGTCAGGATAGAAGATCTAGAAATGGTCCATCTCAAGTTCAACGTCCCGGCAGATGTTGAAATCGCAGCCGAGGTCGAGGCAAGGGCTCTTTCTAGAGATGGCGACGGCGACATGTTCGAGAGTGGTGATGTTGTCAGGAAGAAGGCTCTTGCTCAGGCAGAATGGTACAACGGCGTGAAGCGGTACACGGTGAAGGCGTTGTTGCCAGGGGACGAGGGCCAAGGCTCGCTGAAGATCTATGCCGGCAAGAGGGGACTGATGCAAACCATCAAGGACATTCCTCATCCTCTCGCATTCTCCCTACCTATCATACATACGGGCGAGAATCCACCATATGAGTTCGTGACGATACACCCAACGCCTCATGCTCAGCGGCACGACTTGTACGTGGTTCAGCCACAGTGCCAGCAGTTGGCGCTCAACAACACATTTGTTTTTGCTATTAGACAACATCCAAGCTCGGTTACCAATGGACCGCAATCTGCATTAACGCCCGCCTCGAATCCAGGAAAAATGAGCCCCATACCTTTTGGTCGACCCAGCTCCGCACTCAGTATGAACGCTTCTAGTGTGAGCGGCTCGAATCCAAGCTCAGCTAGTGGAACTGTGGGTGGAAAGAAGCCGGCCAAGTTGGCAATTCAAACACCCGGAGGCAAGATTCTCCGTCTTATGCGGAAGGAGGAGCGCCGAGGAATCAGCGTTGGCTCAAGAATCATGGGCGGAGATGAGGAGGCGAGTGATGGCGGCACTTGGGAGACGATCATCAAGTGCTCTGAGAAGGGCGTATGGCGAGGTCTGGTACTGGCTGACCGCACTGCAAGGTGGTGCGTCTTTGCTGAGTGGGTATGCGTTGGCTGAGGCAAAGGGAGCCGCAGGATTGGGTAGGGTGTTTGGAGAGGCGTGGATTGCGCACATAGGCGCTGCACGGATCGTAATACTTGTGATATACCATATATGCATGTCCCGGCGTTGGGTTGGTTTTCTTTTGTATTACAGATTGAGAGAGAGGGAGAGAGGCCGGAATTGGGTCGGCCATGGCCTACAAATAGGGGGAGGGGGGTTACATTCTGTTGGCATCTTCACAGACACGGTATTAGGTACCGTAGTCACTACACTAGGGTTTCTTGAGTCATTTTTCGATTCTAAAAGTATGTAGAAAATTGAGATGTTATGTTTGTTCGGCTTTAAAGCTTTGACTCTGTTTAAACATTGATTTTGGTGTACTGTGAATTATTCTCATCGCAAACGACAAATTGGTTTGACGAGATAATGTTGGTGATGAGGTACTGCTACTAATATTATGAATTAATGATATTAACAAGCCGTATTGCAATTATAAAGCTTTTTTTTTTTTTTTTTTTGGAGCAGTATAGTTTCATCAGTCTGTAATATTCCCACTGATTTTATTATTATTTATTTCCCAAGGACTAGATAGACATGTTCGATATATGGCCGATTTTGATGATGGAGCACTCTATAGGGTAAGTGGATCAGACTCAGCTTGGAGCTAGGAACAGGCGTGATTGGGCGCGTGAAGCGTTCCACATGGTTGGCGGGCCTCCAACTCGCGAACCTCCAACAAACATCCAATTTCTCAAATGACCATTCCAAGGGGATTTCTCCCTGACACGCCAACCGACACGAAACTGGACGAAGCCATGTAATTTATATTTCCTACTTTGGCGAAAAGAACGATACGAAGAATCAACGAATGCGACAGTGACGACGACATCCAACATCTGTCAGAAAGCGAAAGCATGAGACGCAGCCGCGCCGACGACATTCACCCGCATACAAGCAAGAGAAACAGATGCCGATAGTGCGATGCCATATCGGGGGACGCTGCCTTCGGGGCAGGCATTTCCAGGCCAAGGAGACCAGATGCATGGCCACCAGAATGGATACCCATTCCAACCTCAGTCGCCCATGGCTCAGAACCAGAACCAAAATCAGCAACAGCAACACCAGCTACACCAACAGTCGCTTCAGCCGACACATCACCACAACCAGCAGGCCATGTATCCCGGCGGCATCAACCATGAGCAGCAGTTCTACCAGGGCCATCAGGCCAACCAGCAAGGCTTCTACATGCACCCGCAGCAGTTTCAGCAGCAGCAGCAGCAGCAACCGATCATGCCGTATAACAACGCCAGCTTTAACCTCTACCAGAACTTCGATGCCGGAGGACATGGCAGGGCTCATCAGATGCAACCAGCAGCGAACCAATATTTACCTCCATCCAATCTCTGGCCTCAACCGATGACGCAGCAACTTCAGCAGCCCTTGCAGCAGCAGCAGAGCGTGCAGCAACATCAACCCATTCAACAGCAGCAGCCGGTTAGGATACAGCCTGCTCCACAGCAGCACCAGCAACCATCTCAACCATCGCCAGTCTATTACAGCCACACACCGACCCCTACCACGCCTATCCAGCCGCGACCGTCGCCACTCCCACAACAAGCGCAGCAACCTTCACGGCCACCGTCAACCCAACAGCTTCACCAGAAACCTCCCCCTCCCTCACCAGTCGTACAGCCGAAGCAGCAACAGCAGAAGCAGCGACAACACCAAACCCCTCAACGAACACAGGTTCAGAAAACCCCTTCAAGTCAACCTCAGAATCAACCTCATATTCCGACTGCCGAACCTCAGGAGCTGATACAACCCATTCAGCCGCCGCCACCGCCGGAGGAGGAGGAGCAGCAGTTCCATTATGTCAACCTTCAAGACATCCAAAAGCAGCCGCTGCTCCCACCACTGCCATTAATAGCGGGGAACAAAGCCAACACGGAAGATGCTGAAGGCGAGCCAATGGACGACACTGTTGTTTTCAAGCAACCTCGATCGAATTCAACCGCCATTAAGCAAGAGGAAGACTTCACTACGGTTCGAATACCGCAACAGATTCCCGACGCTCGCATTAAGCGCAGCCCGCATTCTTCCGTCACAAACTCGCCTGCTTTGTCTACGCGGTCGCCGAGCATAACAAGGAGATCACCTGCGGTGCCCACCAAGTCACGACCCGTCAATACTACGCCGCTGATGGTGGCTATTGCAGAGGAGTGCCTGGACAAGGCTCGCGCTGGTTCGCACGATGTGGCCATGACACTTTGCCCTGATCAGATTGATGAATACCAAAAATTGATAGCCACCAGTCTGTCCTGTTTAGAAGCTGTTTTGCAAAGTAATCAACTTCCGCCACGAGAAGAAGCGCGTGTAAGATTAAGATATGCTTCCATTCTGAAAGAAGAAACGGAGAATTTGATGGAGGCAGAAACCGCCCTGGGGAAGGGAATTACACTTTGTGACAAGGTGAGTAAATACCCCTAATTCCCTACATCTACCTTGACTGACATGGTGTAGCATCGATTGTACGATTTAAAGTATTGTATGCAGTATCTCATGCTCAAGGTTCTGTTCCAGAGGAATCACAAGGCAGCCTTGAAAGCTATAGATGGTCATATTTCCAATTGCGAAGCGTAAGCTGCGGTCCACGTCCGGATGTTTTGCCCAGGCTCTGACAGTTTATATAGTTTCAAACATGTCCAGTGGTATTATGCCTTTCGCCTACTGAAGGCCTCATTCTATCTAGAAATCGCAAGTACAGCCGACGCCGGTGCCCTGGATAACCTACGGTCTATTCAAAACGTGGCCAACACTAGAGGCGATAATGCACTTTCTGTTCTCGCCTCCTTGTTAGAAGGTTTTACCCTCTTAAAGACGACAAAGGACAATAGCATGGAAAAGATACAAACATGCATTGCACAGGCTGCAAAATTCCAATTTGATCCAGCGGTCCAGGAGATTATTCAGCTTCCTATGCTGACCCTGCTGCTTGAAGTCACTGCGAGCTTGCATCATCAGAGCCCCGACCACACAGCACAGAAACTTCGGTTGCTACAGAAGGCTTTAGACGAGTGCCAAGATTGGCACAATGTCAAAGCTGATTTTCTGGTGCCAATCAAAAAGCAATCCTCCACAGCCAAGACTGTCAGCGATGATACACGTGCGATAATTCGACTAGGCGACGGTGAATGCGAGACTGACTTTGTGATCATGTCGTTCATGACCAAGATGGAGTTGAAGTCACTCGTGTAAGTTGTTCTTCCACTGGTTCAGGATATTCCGGTTATGCTGACTGTTATCATTAGATTCACTATTAGCGGCCTGGCGAATTTCCACAAGCCTTCTTCGCAAGGACGAAGGTCTACTGAATTCTGGCTGGAGGGACTAAAGATTCTTGATACATGTAGGTCACAAGCTTCATCCTTGGCTTTCACAGGCAAAGGCTCACGTGATTTTAGGGGATAAATCTACAACCGGGATTCCATATGGACCACCAGTCCCACTTAATGTGGCCATGAGGCAGCGCGCCTGGCGGATAGAGACTCAAGCTTACTTGAATATCCTCCTGGGACTGGTGGCCGCAAGTCACTGTCAATGGGCAAACGTGAAGCAAGTGGTGCTGAAACTTAAGACTCTTGTTTCGCCTTCTACACAGGCCATGGTGAGATTGCTCACAACCTATCTAACTGGTGTATATCATCAGGGAATTGGTGATCTCCAAACGGCTCTCAACATCTTTAAAGACGACTGTTTCGCTGTCCCGATACCAGGGGCTGGGACCAAAGTCGGACAACAGGAGGTTGCCCTCCTTGCTGGCCTGAACAGGTTGTGGATCATGCAACACCCATCTTGTCGAAGCGACCACGAGACGATGGATCTGATTGAGCAGCTCCAACCTCAATGCACCAACCACTGGAACGTCGATCTCCGGACAGCTTGGCACAACGTCATGGCAGCTCTAGTAACAGAGCCGACTCAGCAACTTAATCAACAAAAACAGCACATCCACGCCGCCATGGCCGGCTCCAAATCCACTAGTAATGTCTTAGGCGCCGCAGTCACATTGTGCATCATGCGAAGCCGATTCTTCGAGAACGTCATTGGCGAGCAGGCCCTAAAGAGTGCTCGCGCCGCGGCCAAGCAGGCGCAACGGAGCGGCAACGTTTTATGGCAGAGCGTGGCGGACGGTATGCTGGCGCACTCGTACGAAGTTCAGGGCCAGAGAGAGGAGGCTAAGCAGGAATGGGACAAGGCAACCATGGAGGCGAGAGATGCATTTTCTCGGAGTTTGTGAGAACAAGAAAAAAGTCAAGAGAGCAAATTATTCTGGTTTTTTTTTGTGTTTGTTTGTTTTTGTCTGTTTCTTGTTTTTTTGAGCGCGGCAAACCCCTTATTGGCGTTTTTAAGGCTGTATGTGATTTGTTGGACCGAAAGGGGGGGAAGGGAGGATTGGATGGCTATATATCAAGGACCTGGTACATATGGGAGCTTGTACAATACCTGACCGTTAATCGGTCTTCATAACCGTTTTCTGAGGTTTTGATGCGTAATGAAGAAAGAGTCCTCGGGGGCATGGTTCCCCTAGAGCATCTAGAAATAACCTCTCTTCTCTCTCTTGCATACTTATTAAGTGTAGAGCCTTGTTATCCTTGAAGGCAAAAAAGTATTAGATCTTTTTCTTGATCATTTCTGGAATTAGGAAAAAGGTAACTATAAAAAAATTGGCTAGGGTGGTTGATTCCATGTTTCACCGCCGGCCAAACCCAGGTGGAGGCTGGAAACCTGGTGGAGGCATGAACCCCGGCGGCGCAGGAGGCGTGCCTGAACCCCCCGGGGGAGGGACAGGGAATCCTCCAGGAGAAGGGACGGCGGGAAAGCCCTGGGGGGGAGGAGCTGCAGGAGGAGGGCCGCCGGATGGGGGACGGAAGCCCGCTGGGTGGAAGTCTGCTGGATTTGTGTATCCGCCCTGGATTTGGGGAGGTCGGGCGGGGAGGCCTGATGGAGCTGGCGGGAGTGCGGCTGAGCCCCTGCCGGCACCACCGAAGCCACCAGGGGGGGGATGGCCTGGACCGGCGTTGTTGTATGGAGAGGGTCCGCGGGGGGGGGGAGCGAAGTTGCTTGGAGGAGGTTGGTGTGTAGGTGCGCCCATCATGGGATTCGGGGGAGGGATGCCGGGGCCACCCATCATGGACGGATCGAAGCCAGTAGGGGCAGGTAGCGACGGCGGCGGTGCGGACGTCGTAGGGGTGTTGCTCATTAGGAAGGCTTGAGGCAAGGGCTGGGCCTCGGGGATGATGTTTCGTGACTTGGCCTGGGCGGCCAACTGCCTCTCTGCGTCATCGCCGTGCCTCTCTCCCTTGCCGTCCTTCTTGAAGGCGTACTGAACGGAGACCTCCTTGCTCAGGATGTACTGGCCGTGCAGGTTCGAAATGGCGCTATCGCTGCTCTCAAACTCCCCAAAACTGACGAAGCCAAACCCTTTGCTCGCGCCGCTGTCCTCCCTGGCGACCTTTGGTATGCTCAGCAGCGGGCCGAAGCGGCTGAAGGTGTCGTAGAGGATCTTCTCGTCCACCATGGGGTCCAGGTTGCCGACGAAGAGCTCGGCGCCCACCTCGGCGGCCTTTTGCTTGTCGGCGCTGGCCTTGTTGACGCGCAGGGACTTGCCGTAGAGCTTGATGCCGTTCATGACGTTGGCCGCGTACTCTGCGTCGGCGGGCGTGCGGAACTCGACGAAGCCGAAGCCCTGGTGGGTTTGGGTGACGCGGTCGCGGGGCATGTGGATGTTGTGGATGGGCCCCATCTGGAGCATGATTTCGTACACCATGGTGGAGGTTGCGCGCTCGTCGATGTTGCCTATGTAGACGGTGGCCTCTTTGTCCTGTTCCCTATGAGAGAGACGTGTCAGTGGTGATGAATGATGTATATATGTTTGTAGTACATGGGAGGAGAGCTTACCAATGCCTATTTTGTGCCATCTTGACGGATTTTGATTATAGCCTTGTTCAAAATAAAATAGAACTGGCTTTACAAATATATAGAGAAAAAGACAATGGCGTCCCCAGTGTCTTTGTCCTTTCGTCGCGTGAGGTTGAAGCTCGGAAATTTTGGAAGCTTGAATGTTTTGTTGTCGATAAGGGAAACAAAGCTTACATGAGTTGAACCGAATTGCCGGAGTAAAGCCGGTGGGCTTTCTAGTGTGCGGGAAAGCGAAACCGCCCGCCATTAGCGAAAGAATTTCTTGGAAGAGCAGTTTTGGGCATCGCAACATCCGAATCTCGAGTCGCCATTGAAGGAAACGAAGTCGCAACACGGTTAGGAAGAAGAGAAAAGAAAAGAAAGAAAATAATACGAAAATCTCCGAATCGTTCGGTTTCAGTTGGTTCAAGATGTTTGCGCTTTCAGAGGAATCCAAGGTTCGTGAGAATGGCTTCTGTGGATGTTTGCATTGCTGACTTTGGTTGAATCATAGGAGCGCATTGCCAAGCTCATCGACATTTCTCGAGTTGCCATTCACTAGTACGATTCTTTCCATATTGTCATGTTTTACGACGATGTTTCTAACTGCGATTTCAGTGGCTATCTTCCTCTAATCCTCTATCTCGGTACGACATTTCGGCAGCACGGAGGCACTTGGCCATATCTTGAAGTAGCAAAACTGACATTCATATTCCAGGATACACTCGCAGCGACCCTCGACCATCCGTCATCCGGTACATACCACCAACTCTACCCTTGTTCACAGGCATGCGCTGACAGATTTACTAGTCTCCTGTCTCCTCTCTCTTAAAGCATCTACGACGGAGCAATTCGGGCTAAAGGACATGTACAGTATGACTATGGGATTAGAACTCAACGACCAAGAGGGGGGACGCAAAAGGGCAGAACAGCAAAAAAGAAGAGCCGAAAGAAAACAAGGATGACCAGGCATTCACAGCGTTGGGACATGTTTGTGTGAGGAGGCGCACAATAACACACGAGGAACGGACAGCGACAATGATGCTGTTCTGATATAATGAAGGGTGCTGCTCAGCGACGCACTGATGGCATGTACCAGTAAAAATGTAACTCTATAAATGACGAACCACTCTTTATGATAATCCACCACATTGATAAGAGGAGACTCTATATCATTGCCTTGGTTACTACTTGCACTCGTTCTATCCATCCATCCATCCATTCCTCCAACTGTAATATCAAATTTACCCATCTATAACTAGAGCAACCATAAAATCTCCGCTTTTCTCATTCGTTGGAATTTTCGACGTCACCAAAAAGAAAAAAAGAGTGCCTGTCCCGCCAACCCGTCGTTATCCGAAGAACCATTCTTCACGAACCTCCAAAACTAGTAGCTTCATCATCGTCATCAGTCCCACGTGCCAACGACCAGACGGACGATGTGAGGCGGCGAGATACCGAAAAAACACCACCACCAGATAAAAGAAGAAGAATATATGCCCGCAACCAGCGATGCGGGTATTTCACCCGCCCTCGTCGAGATTGTCGCTGGTCTCAGCGCCGGAACGGTAGCGACTTTGGTTGTCCATCCGCTTGACATTGTCAAGACGCGCATGCAGAGTAAATATTTTTCTTTCTTTCTTTCTTTCTTGCGTACTACTACTACATGATTGGTGTAAAGGGGTCATCGTTTGTACTGACAAGGTCAATTGCTTCGCAGTCAGCCAGAGCAGCACCACCGCCGCAGCGTACAACCGCAGCACAGTCGCCATCCTCCGCTCCCTCACCAACAACTCCCACCCGATCGCCTCTCTGTACCGCGGCCTGACGCCCAACCTCTCCGGCAACGCCCTCAGCTGGGCCTCCTTCTTCTTCTTCAAGTCCCGCTTCGAGAAGTTGCTGGCCTCGTGGCGGGGCCACGGCTCGCTGCCCACGCCGAGCGACTACTTCGTCGCCAGCGCCCTCGGCGGCGCCGTCACCACGGTCCTCACGAACCCGATATGGGTCCTCAAGACCCGCATGCTGTCCTCGGACCGCGGGGCCCGGGGCGCCTACCCCTCCATGTCCTCAGGCGCGCGGTCGATCCTCCGGTCCGAGGGCGTCAGGGGCTTTTACCGCGGCCTGGGCGTCTCCCTCATCGGTGTGTCGCACGGCGCGGTGCAGTTCGCCGTCTACGAGCCGGCCAAGAGGTTCTACTTTACCAGGCGGCGGAGCCAGGGGGGCGCGGACGACGGGCACCTGACCACCGAGGCCACGATTGCGATATCCAGCTGCGCGAAGCTCGTCGCCGGTGCGGTTACGTACCCCTATCAGGTGCTGCGGAGCAGGCTGCAAAACTACCAGGCCGACGACCGGTTCGGCAAGGGGCTGAGGGGGGTCGTCAAGCGGACCTGGCAGGAGGAAGGTCTAAGGGGGTTCTATAGGGGGCTGATTCCGGGGGTGGTGAGGGTGATGCCGGCGACGTGGGTGACGTTTTTGGTATACGAGAATGTGCGATACTACCTGCCGCGATGGGCATCATAAAGGGGGGTTGAAAGGGGAGGGTTGCTGAAGGGGAGGCTGCAGTTTTCATTTTGATACCTCCAGTTTCCTATAACTGGGAGATTTATAAATCTCATTCTGTCGCTGGGGGTGATAGATTGGATTGATGAGTAAAGCATCTATGGCGAGCGATGGCATTGTAGCAGTGTGTAATATGGGAATCATAGACATGGATAGATAAACTCGGGTTGATATTAGAACACTACTAGTCACACACACACACACACACTCTCTCTCTCTCTCTCTCTCTCTCTCTCTCTCTCTCTCTCTCTCTTTCTCTTTCTTCGTCTTCGTCTTCGGGGTTGACTTTCGGTTTGTTTTTCTCCAGTGCTTGACATCGTTCCGTAAGGAGTTGCGATGACTTGCAGCCCTGAGACCGCAGAATGCCAACATGACTTGGCACCGTTGAGGGTACCGCTTATGAAACCCACATGTCTAGGACTCCATGCAGTTGATTTTTGGCCCATGTGTGTGCTGCATACATCCTTCTGGATATGGTTGATAACACCTTTCAACCTGCAGCTGCAATCATATAAACAGCCACGTCATGAAACGCAGACTACATATCCTGAGCATGGAGACATCTCACGAGCATTGGCACTGCGAATGGGACAAGCAGCAGATAGTAGCAATAAATTACAATATGCAGAACCTTCGGCTTCTCCACCAGCCGTTCAATATTATCGGTACATTAATGCAATATAATAGATTTGTCATGATGCATTGCAGCATTACAGCATCCCATTTGCAACCAAAGTCCGATATATCCCTACCCTATAGTTCGCCCAATATCTGACTCGATAAACCCTGACTCGAAAGTTACCGATGTCGGCAAATCAGGCAACGCACACCACGCCCAACCAATATTGGCCACTGGCGGGCCACGCGGGCTTACCTGCATATACCAAACGTACAGGTTGCATTCACCGGAGCCTCCCCCGAGGACAACGGGTCTGGATCTTTTCTCCCGGCAGCCGAGAGGGAAAACAATAGGCAGGGGGAATAGGGGGGAGGGGAAGGGAGGGGAGGAGGATCAGCCACGGGAAAAGGTCTGAGGCGAATGAGGACAATGGTACCGTATGAGATTTAGAAACAGGTGATCACCAAGGTGTAGGCATGACGTTGAAATCACTCCTGATGTGTCGCCACAGTCTTCAAATCTGGTGATGATGACGCAGAAGACGTGTTAGTTCTACGGCAGGTTTCATTTTTTAGAAAGACAACTTTTTGCTTTGTTGTCCTCGAGGCGAGATCGACAGGGTCTGCGAGGGAAACTGCTTCTCTGTACTTTGTTGCAGGATACCCGAGGATGCCGTCCGATCTTGGCTCAGGCACACCAGGTCCAGCGATCTGGTAGCCCACCATCAAGGGTTGTTGTGAAGGGAAAGGGAAGGGAAGGGCGAGGCGAGGCGAGGCGAACGAACGAACACGGGCAACCGGGCTTTCAACCCAAAAAACTCTGCAGAACCGAAGATGGGTTGACGTCCAAGCATCTACCTTGAAAGGTGGTGAAATGGTGTAAATGCGTACTATCGGTAGTCGGTGACACGTCAGTCAACGTCTTCCAGGTGTGGCAGGGTGGCTTTGGACCTGGCAGAGCCGTCAGCCACCCGAGACAGCAGAACAACGGGCCCCCTCAATATTCGCGGGGTGCGGCAAAAAGAAGTGTCAATAGAGGGTTTGGAAAAGAGGGATAAAAACAGACGCAATGGCTGGAATGGAGTGGCTTCGTTTGACTAATTTGGGCGGCGGTGATCAAACTCCAGACCGGTAAGAAGGCGTGAAGATGAGATCTGACAGATGTGTGGAACTGATAGCGAGAGCCGTACTGGAGGGGGGAGGCAGAGTCTGGTTCGACGACGGGTGCCTGAGTATAGTCCCTTGATCCTTACAAGATGAGGAGGGTGATGAGGGGGGATGTAGGGATCTGGACCAAAGCGGTTTTGTAAGTGGACTTCAAGGTTTGTTCCTGTATTGGAAAGGAATGCGGTCCTCGAGCGTCTCTGCCTATGCTTGTCCGTCTTGTCAGCTGTGCGTGCTCGGACTCGACAAAGAACCAGTAGCGCAGCAGCAAGTTTTGCGTTAAAGCCATTCCGCGGCGGCACGAAAGATTTCAATCTACTATCTCGATGTAGACGCAGGTTAGACGCAGCTCCTGGTGCTGCCGGTTCCCTGTTTGCCATGCCATGATGCATGACTGCAGGACGGACAGACGGCTCGCCCCAAACCTGGACCCTGATTTGCTTGACCGCCCCAGCGGACTTGTAGCATCGCTGGCAAAGTTCTCCGGATCGAGCATATGCCCCAGTCCGGAACAGGTGGGAGATGCATATCTCGCGTCCGTCCTAGTTGCCAGAAAGGCATGGGGAGAGGGGGGAGGAGCGAAATGGACCTTTGGCAGCCCTTCCTGATAGCTCGGATAGCTTCTTGCATAGCTCGGGAAAAGGGTGTATGCATTGTGAGAATTGACAGAATATCTGTGGCGCCATCATCACGATGGGGTTTTTTTGCCTATGCGCGGCGCTCCAGCCCAGCTTAGCCACAGGACTCGGAGGCGCTTTTTAGAACCAGAACGTTCAAAACGCCCCATCCCTTGACTTGCACGCTTGGCACTTGCAGTAACCGACGATACCAGGAACTCCCATGCTGTGCAACTCTTCTGACACTTGTCACTTGAGGTTGTTTTGATGGACTGGGATGGCCTGTTCGGAGAAAGGAAGAGGGAGAAAAAGAAAAACAAAAAGGACAACAATTTGACAAAGGGAAAAAGGCGCAAGCCCCAAAGTTAGCCGATTCCTTCCTCCCCCCCTTCGCCACAGCTTGTTTTGGCAGAAAGGCGCAGCAACTACGACTTTTGTGTCTCTCCTTCTCTACTACTACTTCGTACCTACTCCGTACTGAGGGGCAATATGCAATCTAGCACATACTACGGACATACAGGGGTTTGTATTCAATTGAGTGGTATGCATGCATGCATGTATGTATATACAAGTATCTCGGATGGTGGTTGGTGGTTGGTGGTTGGTGTTGTTGTTGTTGTGTTGTTGTTATTATTACGCCCTTGGGTAATAATGAACACTTTTTTGTTGAGAAAACAAGAGGAGAAAAGAAGAACAAGGGCATATATTATATTCCCACTCACACTTCAAGTCCTATTGTGTAGCATTGGATCCTCCACCACCACCATTGCGTATCTGTTATGTATGTCTGTATGTGCGTACGTCTCATCCAGGGAGAAAAAAATGAGGGGACCAACTTTGACTGGACGGACTGGGATTTCCGTCTCTATAATCTATCATATTGATCAACCCATGGCCGCGACCTCACTTACGCATGCAATCTATGTACGGGCGGAAATCTAGGAGGGGCGTGTGTATGTAGGCAGACGGGAGAGGAAGAGAAAAAAAGAGGCGAGAGGGCCTCGAGACGATCATGACAAGGACAGGCCGGCAACGAAATAACATCATGACCAAAGTACATACATACATATGGTAATATACGGAGTTAAGCCAGGACTAGACTCATCACTCATCCCTACGCAGACACACAGACAGTAGGACCCTTGAATCGCTGAGGCATGCATGTATGAGGCGAGGGCCGAGAAACAGCTCTATCCCAAGACGAGTTTCAACAAGGAAAGAACTAGTCCTTTGGGAAGTGAGATGGGGGTGGTTCAACCAAAGCGACACCTCTCTTTCTCTCTGTGTCTCTCTCTCACTCACCTCACCTCACCTCACTCATAAGCTTTTCCTCCCCTCCCATCATCCTCTGAGACATAAACTAAAACGGCAAGACCGGGAGAAGGGGAGAAGGGGAAAATCAGACGAGAGAGAGACAGGTGAGCGTATGCTGTATGGACGGAGTGGTGGTTGTAATGGTAGTAGTCGTCAAGGTGTCTCGTACCTGCGGCAGGACAAAGCAAAGTTCCTCTCTCGCGGCGAGATAGCGGGGCCCCTACCAAGAGGCACGGACTTGGGACGGTGTTCCAAGTTGGGAAGTTTTTTCCTTTCCCTTTGGGAGCCTGCGTGTCGCAGTTCTCCTGTATGAGAAGAAGGCGAGGAGACCCTCCTTCTCCCGCCCGTCTCTTCATGTGGTCTCTGTTTGTGATCTATTGCCTGCAAGACGGGGGGAGGGGAGTGGAGGGGACCCTCATCTCCATTTCCTCGTGACTCCATTCTCCATTTCTCCATCACGTTCTCGATTTCCAGCTGCTGCTGATGGACAACCCGAGTGGAGCAATTTAGCCAGCGGTCCGGGAGCTCAAGATTGAGATTGACTCCGCAGTTCCAGGTCCCCTCAAGAGAGGAGACACAGAAAGAGAAAGAGAGAGAGAGACCCATGGACCTGGATTTTGCGCCGCCCGCCCGCCACCATATCTGGGCTGGTTGCGCTGTGCCTTGTGTGTCCCACCGGCCGTCCTCTGCCGAGATGATTCCCTTTCCACCCAAGATATCGGGGGGCCGAAGACCTTCGGACCTGATCAGCGCATGCCCATGCCGTTGTGGCTACCTTGACAGGAAACGATGGCAAGGTTCGGTTCCCCGATTATACCAAGCCCAGCCCAGCATTTCCCCGTATTCAGCGTATCATGAAGTTCCCACTCTCCCTTGCCGTCAGCTCCTCCCCAAACGTATGGAGTGCATACACTGAGAGAACCGTGACATGAACGGAATCAGGATTGTCATATGACGATGTTTTTTTTTGTTTATTCTTATTCTCGTCATCGAATCACACGGTAACTTCCATCCCCCCACGAGCCTTACTCTATACTACAACGCTGGTTTGAGGCGAAGGGTGTGCAAAACACACAAAACACGGGACGGGAAACCGGTCGTGGGGATTTTGTTTGAGTCGTTTTTGTGATTCAGAAACAATGTATCATTCCTTCGTAGTACTACAAGTATTTCCATACAAATTACAAAAAAAGAAGGGTCGTAGAACAACCATCTACACAAACTGGAACCCCATTTTGTGTGTTCACCATGGCTTCGGCGCGATTCAAGAATGACTCTGCCTAATTTACATCTTATGTCGTATGGTACCCTCTTTTTTTTTCAATTATGAAAATAAAAAACGGACGCGGATTTCACTGCCACAAGGGGGGGGTTAGTTTCCCAGTTTAGGTAGTAGTAGTAGGTAAAACGTTCAAATCTCGAGCCGCAAACTTGGGAAACGACGCAGAGGACACCATGCAGTACGTGCGTTTTTATCTCTCTCGTTGTCTTCCTCTTTCGTTAAAGACATGTGCTCCGAACTTCATGTGCGTGCAAGAGGGTAATGCAAGATGGACGAGTTATTGCTCCACTCCGGCGTGGCCGGTGCCCGCAGTTGTACCGTTTCTCCATCCCATGCCATGCCTTGGATGCGAGTGAGTGAAAGGAAGAGAAATGGTATCATATCATTAACACAAGTTGGCCAACAAGTGGCCTTGTGCAAGGCCGCATGTTGCATGCAGCAGAGCAGTTAGTATCAGCTCATATTATCCCCCCCCCCTTAGGTAGGGAGAGAGATGGACCGAAAGAGTGTGTGGTTGCAGCAGTCGATCATGACTGAGAAATGATAACTTAAAGGGAGCAATAACAAGCAAGTAAAAAATGACAAAACCTTCATGCGGCCAGTTTTGGCGGCCAAGATGAAAGTGAGGTCCAAATAATTCCCTGTTTGGGGCAAAAAAGAGAATTACCCAATGACAGAATCGGGATCATCATTCGAAACAAGTGGAAACAAATTTTGTTACTTCTCCATCCTGATGGACCAATGCAAGATTGTTTCTTTTTCTTTTTTTTTCTCTTTCTTTCTTCTTCCTTTATAGACACCACACACCACACACACCACACACAAACACGTTGATCAGACCTTCTATCACATCTCTGTCACCACTCTAGATTCTCGTTCAAGAAACCAGTTTTCTTATTGCGGTAACGGAACGGAAGAACGGGAAAAAACAAAATGAGTTCAGTTCACAGACACAGACACAACACAACACATGCACACCCCCCTCTCCCATCTCCCCCCATCTCCATCTTCACAACAACAAAACAACGCGTTCCTGAGTATGTTAGTCTAAAAGTCATTAGACCTGGCCATATTAAAAAGGATCAGTAAACAGCTCTAGCGCCAGGGCCATGAAGCGGTCCTCTCCCCTTTCTCACCCCCTGGTGATGAACGACCCTAAGGTTTTTGCACAGCCATGACCAAGTTTTTTTTGCCAACAGGTTTTTTTTTGTTTTTTGTTTTACACTTGTAGCAAAACAGGACCCTGATTATGAAGGGAGAGAGAGCGGGTTCAACGGCGAGCGGTTTGGGACAAGAAATAAAAACGGACGGACTCGCGGACTCACGGACCAGACAAGTAGGGGTTTTTCCTCTCTCGTGGCCTCTTGTCCGTTGAGCTTTTTTTCCTTTTCTCACAAGAACTAACAAAAGTCCAAGCTCCCTTTTTCTGTGCCGTTGCACTAACAGCTTGAGACGCCGTTTCAACAGGTAAAATATGACAAGACAGGTATGTGTTTTTGGTGTGTAGTTAGCAAAGGCGTTACGCTACGTTCAAGACGGAGGACGTGGGATGAAGGTCTTTGCTTGTTAAGGCTGTTGTTTTAGCATCTAGACCGTTCATACATAAAAAAAAACGGGCATAACACCAACAAGTTACGTAGTTAGGTGTAGTACAAGTATAAACTTGTCTTTTTTTTCTTTCTTTTTTTTTTGTCTCTCCTATACTATACTGGGAGAGTTGCATATGTATGATGTGCCTTGCATCAACGCTTTCAAAACCGGGCTTCTTTTTGGGTTACTCGGCATAAAAAAGCAAAGAAAAAAAGACACAAGGAAAAGAAAAGAAAAAAATTGCATCTAAACGCTTCTTGCTTTTTACTGTCCCTAGATCTCGGTGTGCGTCTGTGCCCCCCGCCCTCCTCGGAGAGATCTACTGCTGCAAGCTACCTGCAGTGCTACGACAGCAAATGTCCCCCCTCCAAAAACGGGCATGACTTGGGGGGGAGGGGGGCGTTTATCTCTCTCTCTTTTTCTCTTTTTCTCTTTTTTTTTCCTTTTGTTGGTATTTGGCTGGGGCCTTGGCTTGACCTTGGCTTGGGGGTTATGTGACATCAAAACGCCTACCCGGGACAAATGACGCCTTTTGGCAAAGGGACTTGATTGCATTGCAGCTCCGACGCAAGGGCGAGTGAAAACTTTTTTTTTTTTGTCCGAGTACAGACAAGGTCTAGGATGGGTTTGGGACAAGTGAATAGCCGCGTTTGGCTGTCAGATGCATGTTATGTGGATGAAAACCTGACAGGAAGGGAGGGAGAAAAAAAAAAAAAAGAGAGGTAATCAATCAATCGGGTAAGGTTTGGATGAAGAGTTGTAAGCCCCGCGAACTACGCACTATGACCACAACCACAACTACGACTACAACCACACATACACCACATACACATGCGCACATGCACATCTCTTCCCATCTTGGTAGAGGCTTACCACGCAAACAACCAAACAGAAAGAAAGAAAAAAGTGTGGGGTTCAAGGTCGTCACAAGTCAGGTACGAGTACCACCTCAAAGCAACCTCGCTTCTAGTAGTGCTGATAACTCTCCGTATCTTTTCCCCTCTGCGTGAGATTGTCGAGAACAACGAGAAGTGGAGGGGATATGGCCATGGTACCTATTACTCCCCCCATAGACATGGCCTCATTCAGCCTGTTTCGTAAATGTACGCAAAGCAATATAATCTGCATATTACAGAATTATTTTTATAATATTTATTATTATCATTATTAAACATGGTTCGCCTTGTCTTGTTCGTTGGCTGACGTTCTTTCCAAGCCACTTTCAACTAAGAGCTTGAACCTTGACTCTCGTCTCCCTCCAGATGACCTGACCACGACAGCAAAAATATATTAAATATGACAGCGGATTCCCCGATCGTCGTCCCAAACAATCTTCCTAGGGATCGAATCAATCGTGCATGAGAGATAGATTACAGATAGATTAAATGTCGAAAACGTAGCAGTTAGTGGCTTGTTCTCCGTCTCGCCTCGCCCGCTTCCCCCCTCCCCTTCCGCTACCCCTTGTTCAGGCTGGCATTACTCTCTGTCTCTTTTTGTGTCTTCCGTTTGGCTCTAATGCTGCATGCATCATGGGCCCAACACAGAGTTTTGTGTGGTGTGGTGAGGTGAGGCGAGTGTGTGCGCGAGAAGCTATCAAGTAAGTAGTCAACCTTGAAAATATGACAGTTGACAGCGACGAGGGGGGTGGTTGAAGGGGGGAGGAGGGGGGAGAGGACCCATCATTCAGGTGACTTCAGTTCATGCGCAACAATCAAGCCTCAATCGTCACCACCGCGGCGGGTCCCGCAATCCTTGCATCTTCTCCCCCCCCGAATCCATCATCCCTCCCCAGGCACAACTTTCTTCTTCTTGTTCTTGAGGTTTCTCTCCCCTTTTGCTTCTGCTGGCCCGGCTGCGGAAAGGGCTGCATCACGCTACGATGACCGGTGAGTATGCAAAGGACTAGAGAGAAGAAAAAAAAAAAGGTACGGAGTTTGGAATCGTTTCTTGATAAGTATCTAGTAGGTAAGATGGATATGATGTACTCCGTATGTATTGTTCAATGGCCCACTCAATGAGCAATTCCAAGCCCAGACTCGTGATGGGCTGGGTTGGTAAGAAAATAATGAAAAAGATGACAGGTTTCTCTTTTTTCGATACATCTCATTAAATCTCAAATGGCAAGAACGGATTAGCAACTCCAAGGTACCTGGCCGGATAAGTCCCGCGACCCGCTATTTTCAGGTGTAACTGCGGAATGGATAGCCGGAGGAGCCCAAAATATGTAAGGTAGGCTGCCTACGACCTAGGTAGGCAAGGCCAAGGTAGGTTAATAATAATGACTAACAATGTTGCAAACAAACAAAACTCGATACTTATGGAGTACTCTTCTCGTACTACAACCACCCATAATCATGCATCATCAAATGATCACTCAATCCATCAATCAATTAAAGCAGGCATGCAAGGGAAAGGCTCCGTTGGGGCTGTGTTGGGTTTGTAATACCAAAACATGTACAAGTAATAACCACAAGAGAACCAACAAAACCACCCCTTGCAACATCATCATCATAGTCATACTAATAATCATCATCATCATCATCATCATCACCACCGCCTTGATATACACAGTCCTTTATTCGTCATGTTCCTGCATCATCTGGTATTTAGTCTCAATTATTCCAACTCATGTTACTCAAAGATTAGGCTATTACAGAACACAACATACATACATACATACCTACATACATATTCGTAGCACACACACACTCATACACTTCATCTTGTAGCCTCGAAACCCTGCGTTTATGGGCGTTGAGACAAAATAGTTGAAAATGGCGCCAACACCCGTGTGTTTGGGTTGGCCCGTTCTGTGTGCGCGCCAGTGTCGTGCGTCATTATTCTATCGTTTGTCACTGGCTGGGCTGGTCTGGTTTTGGTTCTGGCCTTGTCCCTTTCTCTAGACATACTCCCCTACCCTTCCTCTGCCTCCCCCCGAAACAAACAAAATGTCTGATCACCCACACCCAAATTCTTTCCTCCTCTTCTCCCCCCCGGTGCCGCTTTTCCCCTTTTGGATCCCTCGTCATCTTTTAGGAGTTACTCAAATAACTCGAAACGATGGAGGGTGCAGGAGAGAGAGAGAGAACACGAGAGAGAAATGAAAAATTGAAAATAATTAATAATAATTAAAATAAAAAATGTGACGAGCACAACGCCAAAAAACTGACAGAATGTTGAACAACCATCTCAAAGCAATCCGATTTGTTCAAGTCCCTTGCGTGGTGAAAGTGATGAGAACCAGGGTTATTTGCATCATTAATGCATATGATGTGTTGATAATAATACTCTCTTTCGCTCTTCTCCTTCAGTCTTCCGGATCCACCGCCAAGCAGGGAAAGAAAAAAGAAAAAGAGGCTACAATCCCAGCATCGAAGGACCAGGTGCCCGGGTAGATGCCAATTGGAAGATTGTTAACCAATCACAGCTCCCTGGCGCTCCTCAGATTTCATCGCCCGCCCACGACTCTGGGACTCGGAAACAGGAACAAACTAAGCCTATTCCAGCAGTAATCAGCGTCTCCCCCCATCCCCTTGGTTCCTGTTTGTCTTGGGAGCATCAGGAAGGAAAAGGAAGAGAAAAGAAAAAACAGAGAGATGCCCCCATTTCATCCCACCCTCCCAACTTTACCAACCCTTGCTCCGGACCATCTTGCCGTGGGGGGGAGGGGAGGGGGTTTGAGTTC
This sequence comes from Hypomyces rosellus, assembly GCA_011799845.1. Lineage (NCBI taxonomy): Eukaryota > Fungi > Ascomycota > Sordariomycetes > Hypocreales > Hypocreaceae > Hypomyces > Hypomyces rosellus. Next base: position 4,796,160 of record WWCI01000002.1, on the reverse strand, counting down.
TTGGAGCGACAGCCTATTTTGTTCATTTTCCATGGTGTGAGTGCGTGTGGTGCGTGTGCGTGTCTCGCTCTGTCTCTTGTTTTTGTCTCGGTCTTCTGTCTCTTCGATTATGTCGCATCTCACATCTCTCGGGCTCCTGCCAAGACCCCCATGGTCCCCGATGAACCGGGTATACCCTGGACCCTGGGCGGGCCTCATTGCCACCCAAGCAAGACAAAGGTGCTCCATAAATGCGCGGGAAAATGCAAGCCTCAGTGCACTTTGCATACACCTATTTGGGAAATGTGGCTTCCGGCACGGGGGTTCATTGGAGAGAGAGAGAAGGAGAGCTTGTGAGAGGGAAACAAGAGGTTGGAGCTTTTCGGCTCCCCATGCAACATACATGCAGTTATTGAACAAAGCTCAGGGCTGTGACAGGGTGCGGGTGGACGCTTCAAAGAAACTTCACCAAGGCTGTACCTCCACAAAATCTCAAGTTTGTTTTTTTGTGTGTTGGTGGCTGCAGGAGCCCGCAGCGGCAGTCAAAGCATACTAGACAGACCTAGGACTCTGTGATGTGACAAGAACGAAAGAAAACCTGGAACAAGAAACAAAAGTTAAAGGCCCGGCTGAATCTGTGTTGCCCTGTGCCTTCCTTGTCTCCGTTCTACTAACCTATTTTTTTTTTTCCTTATTGCGGCACCTGATTCGCCATTCCCGCTCTTGTCACATCCAAAATAGACAAAGCACAACAAGTCTAAACACACTTCACTCGCCCTTTCTATCACATATCGCCTGCGTCACATAGATACTAATACTACGACACCCATAGTCAACTGGAGTTAGGTTACCACTTACTATACTTATTACTACTATGTGAGCCCGGCTTCCTATTTCGCCCATTTCCCAATGGGAAGCCCGGTTCAGTAATCACGCCCTGCGATTCAGCTTCGGTTGGCGATATTTCATCTATACATTCCTATTTTGTTCTGCTCCTCAACTTCATTCGATGATTAAGCGAGTGTTACGGGGACAGCCACTCCATCTCGTATATCAAATGAGAAACAGATTCCGCAGCTCCTCATCTCTTTTCCCTCATGCAAGGGCGAGCAAGTTGAGTACATACGAAAAAGTGCAGCCAACTATTGATCCACTGCAACTTTATCATATTATGAATTGCTTGGTGGATTCGTCTCTGATTCTCCAGATCTGTCATTCTGCCATCATTGAATCACATCACGAGCCCATTCGCAAATGCTCCTACCTCTGGTTTAGTTCCGCATGCTTGATCTAGATTGAATGATACATGCCATTACTACATGGTCCACATATACTACTCAGGTAGTCTGCTATCAGCTCTTCAGCAGACTCAGCTCCTTGCCATTAGTGGCAATGGCTTCGTCGTAGCACAGTACCGGATATTGAGCCGCACCAAGTCGGTGGCTTGCCTCGGTCTCCCTTACCAAGGCACCGGTTCCCAATCCCTCGGATGTTGAGCCTATCTCCCCGGCTTGGACCAATCATCTAAACCAACAGCAGCAAGGCCTCGCCCTGCTTGATGCTTTCGGATCGCCAGTTTCCGTCCAATATTACCGTTAGGTTGCAAGGTTGACAATCCCCCGATCCGGGTTTACGGGTCTGGTCCACCGAGCTACTGTATTGTGTAAAGGTTGGGTGTTTCTCAAAACTTCAACAGCACTTTGGTCCGTCTAGTAATAGAAACAATATTCGGCAGAAATTTCCTTAAAATTGCACATGGCTTCGCAACGAAATGCCATGTGTTCAGTAGGCTATTTTTATCGAGAGAAAAAAATCAGAGACATAAAATGTCCACATCGTATCTGACGTGGAACATTGCCTTGGCTGTTTTGGGGCTTCCGAGAGAAAGTCTTATTCTGAGTCGAAACCGACAACGGAATAATAGTATAGTATAGTGCAGAGAAACAAACGGGCTGTGCCTCATACGGTCTGGGACGTCTGTGAGATTGCCTCGCATCGCCATACCCATTACGATGACGATAGCAATTAGTTGTGCCTGGCGTAAAGCAAGGAGGTCGATGTGATGCACCTCCGCATCCAATCATGTGAGGTTCCACAAGTGCGAGATTTGCATCAACAGCAAGCCAACCGGAACAGCAGGTCGCGGGTAGATCATTCAGCCAACAAGGAGGGAGAGCAAAGCCGTGGGGGAGAGGGCCTAGAGGGGAGGGGGAGGGGGTGTCTCCTGAGAATATCACTTGTAGCAAAGATATCAAGGTGGAAATGGAGGTGGTTTACCTGTAGGCGACAGATCAGATTTTCTGGGGGAAAAAAAGGGTAGGGAGGGTATCATTTCGTCAAGTACCAACGTTTGTTTAGTCTTGGGATGTTTTGGAGCAAGCAAGGTGTCTTCCCAATCGTCTGGCGTGCTTAAACCGCGATGGTCGTTAGCAGCCGGGCCGGCGTCATGACCGGGCTCTGGAAAACGGGGCGTTAGATCGCCCGCTCCGTCCAAAGAGGTGTTGCCTCATACGTAGGTCACGTACATACATACAGTAAGATGTAGGTACTTGCATCCATCCATCCATCCATCCATCCATCCATCGTGAAGTGGTGGTTGATTCTGACAAGGCTCACAAGATGCGCGCGTTTTGTCGATATTATTGAAAGCAACAGTAGTGGTGGTAGTGGTGAGTGATGATGATTTGTTGCTGTTGCCAATGACTCGTTTGCGCGCGCCCACGCCCTTTGTTCCCCAAGAATCCCAACAGAGTGGATAGTTCTTTCCCTTTTCCCTTTCCATTTCCAGATCCAGATACAGGAGGAAGGTAATACAGGTACGGAGTACATATGCATGTACCATTCCTCGGTCTTCTCGGGAGGCTGAGACTCCACTTTTCCTATCTGGCGACACCAGAGTGGATCCTTCTGAGACTCTCCGAACATTTGCCCCTCATTCTTCGCAGTCCGAAGAATTTCGGTGTCGGGTTCCAGGGGAGGGGATGAGGTACGTACCCTTTTTTCTGCCATCATTCTGTCAAATTTCGCAGCCCCAGCCCGGGAATCACCCGACAACCCTCGTCATGCGCATCTCATCTTCATCACATTCACCTGGCACACTGCTACTCTACAACCTTGTCAAGGATTGATGAAGAGTTGGTCATCGAACGGCATGGCTGGCTGGCTGGCATGGCATGGCATGGCTGGGCCTGGGACTTGGGCTAGGTGGGAAAAGAGACAACAGAGAAGAAATGAGACGATATACGAGGGGATTAATCAAAGAAAATTTATTATGGATTTAAAAACAAGGGTATGTTAATATCAATGCAACCATGGGGAAAGTGGTGATTATCATAAGGTAATAATGGGAAATGTGATTGAGTGATTGATGATGTGTGGTGGCAGTGTGCACAGCATTTCGTACAGCTAATTGCAGGTCTAGATTAACATTGTAGGTTAACAGTTTTATGAGCAACTCGTCCCAGCCAACTGTTAGTCGCGCTTGTTCCTACCCGGTCTTGCCGAAGCGCTAACCATCCCGACTTTGTATGACAAAGCCGTTGCTCAAACTGCCAGCGGACCTTGATTAACCAGTCACTTCAAACAACACAGCCAAGAATCAAACGGCTCATTTGTCCGTGGACCGGCTGCTTCAGAGGCAAAAGATCAGAGGCACGGGCCAGAGAAAACCCTTTCTCGGAATGACAGCCGTTTGTGGAGCTCCAACCTAGTTGTAACAGGGCAGGTTTTTTCGTTGTCGTCGCTGTCGCTGTGTCCTATTACATGCTACCTACATAGGGGTCCCTTTTTGTCGGATTGTTGTCGCGCGACTCCTCCGTAACGGGTACCTGAATTAAACCCCTGACGGGGCGAATTTTCCTTCCAAGGTTCCAAGATTCCAAGCATCTTCTCCCAGGCGGGTTCGTCTTTGAAACAGGGCCACCACGGTTCCCAATATCTGGGGAAAGGCAAGATTTTACCACTCGCGGCAGAAGCAAAAAAACATGTTTGAGAACGGGCGTCTCCCACGTACACTTGGCAAGGGACTGGAACTGGAACCTGAGGAGCCGCAAAAAAGGCGACATGGGTTTACTCGTTCCTGGGACCAACTGCGTTACGATCCGGGACATGTTTAACTGGACATTCTGATTGGTCCAATTACGAAGTATATCCCGGCACTGCTGGTTCTCGCTTCTTGGCTTTGAACACTGCCCCACAGGGCATCAACAGGGCAGGGTAGCTTCATGACAAGGCCCTGACAAGGCCCTGACAGGTACGTACTCCTTCAGGCCCCTTGCCTTTTTGCGAGACACGTCCCAGGTGCTGAACCATGCCCCTGCTCCATATACCGCTGTCAACGTCAATTGCTAGATTTGAGGGTCAGGATGTTCATACGAAAATTTGCTTCAACCGTGTGCAGTACGAGGTTACAGGCGCAACAACTGCTATCATATTTTCCGTGCCAAGGCTTATTTGACAGTTACCTACGAGTATTTGCATTTTGCCATTTGCCGCCCCAAGGGGGGGTGGAAGGGGCCCCAGGGATAGCACATCGAGTTCAGTGGACTATCTGATAGCATCATCCAACGTCGCAACCAAACAAAAGACCAGAAAGATGTGTGCTTCATGTAGAAACATGTCAAAATGGGCTCATGGCGACCCGTCTTCATGCATCAACTCGGTTCATGGTTCACCGACGAGACCTTGACCAGCTGAAAGTGCAATCAAAAGCGACATCATGATCCGGGATGTGCCCTTGCAGAAAAGAGTGTATACGTGCAGATACGTGCGAGTGCATGCATGGGGAAGATGCATGAGTTTCTCAATTGGGTGCAATCAACAGGTTGTGGGCGAATTGAGATTCATGGCCCCGGGTGGATGACAAGGCCTCATGCCCCCTGGCCAGCATAGACATAGACTATAGTACATGGCACGCCCCATGTCACCATGATGGCTCGATTGACCACAGATTCATCTTGTCCCGAGAAATCGGTATCCCAGCAAAAAGGTCCGCCGCACGCAATGGCGGCTCGTGAGTGGACAATGAGAGGGCGCTCATGACACAATTTGCCAAATAGGTGATGCACAAGAAATTGTGATATCATATAAATATAATACACCTATGCATCGAACTGGAGCTGCTAAGAGATTTAGTCCCATACCATACGACATTGTCGTAGTAATACGCTGTGTTGTGCCGAAATGATGGGTGGGCATGTGCCGGCATCCACAATAACTCTAATGCAGCCCCAAACAGATAGTTTGGAAAATGAAGGCTGCCATCTTCGGACGTAGCGCGGACAGGCTATCGTCTGTTTTTGGGTCATGATCCTAACGGTGTAGACCACACACGCAGGCAGCAGTATTCCTTTGACGGGAAACAGGAGCGTAAAGCCTCAGCATGCCGGTACGTTTGTGATTCATAATGGATAAAACATTATAGAAGAGGTGGTTGAACGAGCCCCCTAGGCTGCAGGCAGATACATCAGATCCAGACTGGAGAATGTGTGCGCCTCCGGAGAAGCCCGTTTAACCGTGTCAATCATAAATGGTGGAAGAACAGGGGAGGGGGATAACGTCAAGCACACCTCACCGTCCTGAACGGTGTGGTGGAGAAAGCGTCAGAGAGAAGCGATAGCGAGGTGTGTGGACGTGCGTTTTGCGTGCGTGGGTTTGGCGTAGGAATGCGAGACGAGCGAGAAAGACAGAGACAGAGATTCGAAAGCGACAACTACTCGCCGGACAGGGTTTGAAGTGAGAGAAGAAATCTAACCTGAATCGGGAAGCGTCGGGGGATTTCATAGCTGGGGCCCCTTCGATTGGATCATAATCGGGGGTGGTATGTAGGTACTACTTGTAGGTGGTAGGTGGTGGTAGGTGGTGGTAGGTGGCAGGTGGCTGTCTGTCTGAGACGACCACCCATTGAGAAAGCCGATTCAGATTCGACCATATGATGTGTTATTTTGTGGCAAATTCGTTTTTCTTTATGAGCCAGTAAGCAGTTGGCGACTCATGCTCTATTGGTCTGCCTACTACCCTCTTTTAATCAGTATAATTATAGCTATAATTACTCGTCAAGCCAAATCATCTCCAATTCCTTGATTTTTGCTTGATCGTCATCCAGGATTACTCAAAACTTGCGCAGCCCAATTAATAATAATTAGACAAGGGCTTTTTTTTCTGCTGAGCCTCATTGTTTCTCGCTCTCTGTGTCTCCTCTGTCTCTTCCTCTCTCTCAAAGCAGGTCTAGTCTTGATATGGGCGAGATGAGGCCGACCCGCCCTCTACGGGGGATCCACCGGATGAAGCCGTCCGGAGCGGAGGGTCGCTATGACAGTCACAGCCAGCCAGCCAGCAAGGGGAGAATTCGAGCGGATGGCCTGAGTTGGGAATTTTGGGTGGAGGGTCGGGGAGGGCCAGGAGAGGTCGATGCTGACATGCGATCGCCTGGCTCCGCCTTTAGGGCCAGAAGTGCAGCCAAGCAGTAGCAGTAGCCCTGGAGCAGTAGCAGTAGCCGTAGCAGTAGCCGTAGCAGTAGCAGTAGCAGGAGCCGTAGTACTGTATGCAACTGGAGCAGTAACAGTAGCATCAACGCAAGCACGCTCTAATGCACCTGTATGTATGTACATGTACGTACAGCGCCTCAAAGCTTGAGCTGGAACGCTCGACTGCTAAAAATCCGTCTATTTATGCTACCAGCACGTACAGAGCTTGCAAAGAGGCCTCAAATCATTCATCGTAGCAATTGCCTGCATTTTTTTTCTTTGCAACGGCAACATCGCAGTAGTTCGTATGTAGGTAGGTTGCATAGTCCTCCTCATACATACATGCATATCGCATACTCGCGTAAACGCTGCATGCCATGTGCTGCTGCTGCTTCTTGGTGCCGAAAAAGAGAAAGAAAAAGTATTTGTACATGTCGCTTGTACCTGTAATGTTGCCCCAAAGGCGGTAACTGCCTCGAGCACAGCCAGCCATTGCCAGCTGGCAGGCCCGGCCGGTTCGGTACCTTGGCTTGGGAAGGAGGGGCTTGCTTGGGGGGGCTTGCCCAGGTGCCAGGCATCATGCACCCTGCCTTGGGACCTTTTGGGGGGAGGCGCTCGCCTCAAGCGATTTGCCGCGACGCCTAACTACCACCTTTTGGCGATACCATGCGCGCGCGCTCGTCTCGTCCAATGTAAACGTGGATGTATGCCTCTCAAGGATCCTGAGCAACTCCAGCGTCCCTTGATTCCATCCACGTCCCCTTCCAATTCCAATTCCATTTCCACTTCTACTACTGGACGGGGCAAGGCCCCTGGGCTGCAACAGCAACCAGCAGCGCCCCCCCGCCCGCCATCCCAATCTCATGTATGGTTTGCCCTCCGATATCTTTCGCTTCGGGACCTGATCTTGATGACGAACGAGATTGCCAGGACAGCCAGGACATGGGTACGGTGTCTGATGAACCCACACACACGGGTCCGGATCCCAGCTTCATCCACCTCGGCACAGCTTATCGGCTTGCCTGAGAGAGAGAGAGAGAGGGAGAGGGAGAGGAGAGTCAGAACTGACTGACTGACTGACTGCCGTTTCGGCTCCTAGCAAATCAGTCATGTCCATACCACTGTGCTATACTACCAGTCTCGAGTGAAGAGTCATGAGTTACAGGACAGGTGACCATTTGGACCAGGGCATCCCAGGGCAAAAAGCTACAAGCCGCGGCAACAAAACTAGCTAGCCGAGCCGTCAAGTCAAGTTGAGTTGAGTCGAATCAGTTGGAATAGGTCGCTACCTATCTGGACTGCCACTACGGATTCCACCGTCTTGTCTGCCACCACACATACACAATTGTGCGGTATACCAAGTAGAGCTATGCCTGTACGTGTACGTACCCCATCTTGGAAATTGTTGCTAATTAACTGTCAAGGTAACGCACAACTCGCAGTCCGTTTTTTACCCTCAGTTGCATTACTCAGGGGTCACCCCGGCTCCCGGAATGTCGTCTGCATTACTTGACTAACCCCATGGGTGGACAGCTCTGAGCCTTCAGAGCTTCGTCAATTTAGCGCCAGCACGGGTCTAGGTCAGTTCCCGTTTTCCCTGACACTCCCCATCCATTATGCCAGAGAGCATGCCCTCCCACTCGAGACCCTCACACTGGACGTCTGATGGGCAATAGACAGGTCCGTTTGACTAAACTCCCGCCATGAAAAAGGAAAACACCACATTCACCTGCATACATTCACTGCGAGATCCGCCCGTAGCTCAAGGGGTACTGACCCGTCGTTTGGGTTAGGACTCAGACACACAAGAAAGAGGAAAAAAAGAAAAAGTTCTCTCCAGCGGCCATGTTTCAAGCCTGATGCATAAAGCACGTACTATACCTTCCGTCCTTCCGCTATTCATACAGTAATGTTCACTTACGGTTTGAGTCCAGAACGCGGATTGTTTGCAGCATCCCGCGTCTTAGTGGCTAATTCGAGGCCTCTGAATGTCTCGAATCAGATGGTAAGAGGCAACCATTGCAGTTACTGGTGTCTGCGATGGAGTAAAGGCACTCGACCTCCTCTTACTACTACGGCCATTCACTACTGCTGCTGGTGTCGCCATCAGACATACATCTCTAGATACTGCACTCAGCAACATGAGCACTAGCATTTTCAACTAAGTCTGGTGGCAGGTGGCAGGGACAGCATCAAGACCGTTGTCGCCTCAGGACCCTTTTCTCCTCCTGTCGTACATCGCTGTGACTGATATGAGCATCTCCGAGTAACAACAAAACAGCCTCCCGTCGCCTTCCCCGTAGGCGGTGGCCCTTTCAGCAACTGTATATGGACGAGTACATACATTACGGAGTTGGCATACCGGAATACTACACGCACAAGCATACCCTGCTCGTAAGTAGCAATCCCGTACGGTCAGAACCCTGGCACACAGCTTTTCTCTCTCTCTCTCTCTCTCTCTCTCGCGCGCGCGACCCCTGTCATGTCTTCTCTCTGGCTCCTGGTACTACAAGTACTCGTGTAGATGGACTGACTGGGATGGCAGCCAAGGCTCCGCTGTGGTGCTGTCCATCAAAAGCCCTTTCGTCCTGAGCAGGCCCTGCAGTTGTGGTACCCCCCATCTACAGGCACACCCCCATCGCCTCTCTCAGCTTCCTGCGAGCTTCTGGGGGGTGGGGGGTGGGAAGTTAGCAGCCACCCACCTATCCGGATACAGTTCACCCCCATCCTATCCTGGACTATCCCAATGTCATCCAAGCCCACAAGGGCCCTCACAAGCTACCTCCAACTTTGTACCTGTAGCTACGCTGCGACGCTACGCAAGTCGCATGTATAGCTTGTGCGTACGCACCTGGCTTCAGCACGCCTGTATCTCAACGGGACGTCGTCCGTCGTGCACTCCTCCCCCCGTCTGGATGGCACCCACAACCCACAACCCACGGACCTGGACCTGGACCTTGTCACATCTCTAATGCAGCATATTTTGAGGCCAAGATCTCCGACCCTCATCGAACGATTGGCTTCCACACACCCTGGCCGTCCATCTTCCTGGCAGCTTGTGCACGTCTCTTGATAGTATCCGTTGTGCATCGTCCACCACCACCCCAGATCTCTCCAAACCCACGTCCAACTACATAACCCCCTCGATCACCTCTTTCCTCAAACCCCCCTTCTGGTGTCAACTTCCTTTTCACATATATACCCCACGAGCAACTTCTTCCCTCCTCTCAAAGGTCTCACATTATCACCTACATCTTCCTCTAGTGGCATTGTCTTAACATCAATTTACTCTTGACTTCCACCTTGGACTCGCTGTGCATAATACCTTACCCTCGCTTTCATTCACATATACCAATCCAATTGTCGGTCCTGCACGCATAGGCGAGGCTCACCTCAGTTCGACAAAAATGGCTCTTACGGCTCAACCTCAACCTCACTCCAACTGGGGCCGCTGGTCCCAGCAGCTCCCTCATGAATTTCCCATGATGGAAAACCAAGGATTCCTCCCATATGACAGCCGCGCACCCGCCAGCGCTCACATTCAGCGACCTATGCCTCCCCAATATGTTGTCGAGCAATCTTACCAGCCCGCGCCCATCCAGACCATGCCTGCGCCTCAATACCAGGCCCAGCCCGGCTTCTCTTACATGCCATACCAGAGCCCGCCACCTTCCACACCAATTGGCTCTCCATTCAAGCAGGAAGCGCCCCGAATCATCTCCGAGACCGAGAATAACAACAACAGCCGACTCAGCACCACCTCATACCGCCGCGAATCCAAGCCAGCCAATGAATACCAGCCCCGATCACCTGCCTCAAGAAGCGGATCAGTATCTTCTGCTACCTCCAAGCCCAATATTCCCAGCCCAATTGTCAACGCCAAGACTATTACATTCAACGAGACCATTAACCCTGCGGACCAGGTCAACTTTGAGACTGACGTCGATGAGTTGATGAAGGCGATCCAACACAAGAAGCAGCTGCAAAAAGAGGAGATGGCCGCCGCTGCCGCTGCCGCCAAGGTCCAGCAGACTCTTACACCGGCGCAGACTCCCAAGAGCGAGCCTATGGAGGCACAGAGCCCCGCCAGCACTGCTGGACCTTCTGCTCCTGCTGATGGCAAGCCCAAGAAGAAGTGGGTTTGCGACGGCCCTAGCTGCAACAAGAGCTTTGTCCAGAAGACGCACCTCGACATTCACCGACGGACTCACACTGGCGCGAAGCCTTATGTCTGCAACAAGGATAACTGCGGTCTCACTTTCTCTCAGCGAGGCAACCTCAAGGTAAGCTTCAGTCCAGACTTTTGCTGCCCAATGGCACTAACATTCATCTAGACCCACATGCGCCGCCACACCGGTGAGAAGCCATATGCATGCAGTCTCTGCGGCAAGCTCTTTGCCCAGCGAGGCAATGTTCGGTCTCATGAGGAGACTCACAAGGGCCTGAAGCCTTTTGTTTGCCGATTGGATGACTGCAACAAGACCTTTTCTCAGCTTGGCAACATGAAGACTCACCAGAACAACTTCCACAAGGACACACTCCAGAAGCTCACCTCCAAGTTTGTTCAGTTCCTTACCGACGGCGAGGTCCCAGACACCTACCAAGAGCTGTTTGAGTACTTCCAGGAGCACTATAAGAACAGCAACAAGGGCATCAAGGGCCGTGGCAAGGCGCGCACTGTCGCTGCTCGCAAGCCCAAGGGTGGTGCTGCTCAGTCTGCCGCCTCCACACCTTCGACAGCCTCTAGCACTCCCATTGCCACTCAGTTCCCCCATGGCGCCATCCCCAACCAACACCCGGCCATGCCCGGCAATGAACGTGTTGGCTCCTACGAGATGAGCCATGGTCATGGTCCTGCCCCCATGGAGAATATGCAGCGCGGCCACTTTGGCATGTATGAGCAACAACAGCAGCAGCAGCAGCAGCAGCAGCAACAACAACAACATCAGGCACCCCCTCAAGGTGGCATGATGTATGAGGAGCACTCTCGACAGATGGGCTTCGCTCCTCGAATGTACTAAATACTTGTTATATTGCGACAAAATTTGTTCAATTATGACGATTACACGACAAACGCCATGGGCTTAGCAGCAAGCACATGTGTATGACCTTTATGAAAAAATCCCCTCCATGATTGCTTCGAGTCATTGGAGGGAGCACAAAAAAGTACAACAACATATATACTATACTAATACTCATCTCCCAACGCGGAGACGGTGGGCCAAAAGGGGTATTCGTGATGTCGACTTGAGTCGGCTTTGACGGCGGATCATCATTTACTGAAAAAAGTTAGCGACGGGGGTTGGAGGCAGCGTGTTGACGTTTGTTTGTTTTGCGACCACATCAGTTGCAGCGCCTTTGTGCCTTGATCGACATTCGGCAAATAGCGAAAGCTGAGAGACAAAAAACGAAGGGTTTTTTTCCCGTATCGATTTTACTTTTTTTTTTCTTTTCTGCCTGCAACAAGTCTGCAAGGCATTTCTGCGAAGGGTTGGCTGTCTGAATTATATCTGCAAACTTGTTTGATTTTCACCATGCTATTGTCTATCTGTTTGCTCTTACGGCATCATTATCTTGGTTGTTTTTTGTCACAAACTTGTACTATTATTGGTTGTTCATCTGTATTTCGGGATGATACATGTGTGTGTTGCATTTGAAAAGGCGAAGGATTTGGAATAGGTGGACGTTGTGTATTGAAGATCAGCATCTGACTACCATGCACTCCACCCATCTCGGGAGGTACTACTGTTATTTGATTAAGCATATCTTATTTGGGCTTTTTATACTTGTTGTTTCTCCTCCGCTTCTACTTGTGAGGATATCAAAATGTCTTGTGGTGATTATCTAGCTACGCTTGCCTTTGATCATGGACGAGGCGTCTGTCGAGGAAAAATTTCCCGATGCCCATGTCGTTTGGGATTTGGTGGCGTTTAAGCCATGGGCAGGGATACGCAGATAGCTTGACTGTAGTATTTAATTGTACATGGGTAATATCAACAATGCGCATTCGCTCTTTGATACATGGACTTGCTCCTTTCACTGACGTGACCTGTCACTCATTGTAGTCGTCTCTCACTGCTCTACTCTTGTTCCGCCCTCGTGACTATGACCATGACTATAGCCGTGACACATACATGACGTCCAAGACTTGGATGGATTTGGCAATCTATTTAACGCTATTCGCTGTCAAGTAGCTACTACGGTGGCATTGGCGTAGAGCAGTAGAGGTAGGATATCCATGGTATGGTTACCAACGCAGAACGTTTACGAATAGAAACAAATGACTTGCAGATTTAAGAGCCAGAGTTAATAAGAAGAAGAAAGAAGGGAAAAAAAAAAACAGGGCAAAATCCCAGAAACCTGGATTGACGAATGGTTGGCCGGCTGAAGCTTGTGGGCGGGGGGGAGGGCGTGGGAGGCTAGAAAAAAGCAAATTACTAAAGCAGAAGCAGATGCAGATGCAGAAGCAGCCTCTTGACATTGTTATTGATTGAGGGGGCGCGCCGCTGAAGAATTTGCCGAGAGCCAGCGAGAAGGAATGAAACGAAACGGCCAATAGTTTCGGAATTTTTCTATTCTTACTCTATCTGGTATTCTTTCCAACTTGTTCCTTTTTTCCGCCGGTAGGACAGTAAAACTACAATGGTCGGGCGTCCTTCTTTGCGCTTGGGCGTTCTAGTTGAAAGCTAAAAAATAAAATAAAACAATATAAAAGACAGAAAAGAGAGGGGAGGGGGGATCTAATCGGACGTGATGGACCGGGGGGGGGGTTGATGACGCCGCCGGAGCGACCGTCGCTTTTTTGATTTGTATACCGAGTAAAGGTATAGTTTAGATATACGATATGAGAGGTGGGGGAGGGGGGGACGATTCGGTTCAGCCGCAGAGTTGAATCGGAACTTTGCTTGGGGAACTATTTCCCTTTTGCTTTGTGATCAGACACACGCCCCGTTGCCCCCGGTCGCCCCCCTCCGGCAGAGACTAAAGGTAAACCGGGCGGATGGGTACGCCTAGAACCTTTTTTATTATTACGCTTTTGTTGCGAAAGGGAAAAGGAAGAGGATCGAGTGTGATGATGGCATGGATTGGAGATGAGGGGGAGGCGGCTGAAGGGCCAGCACAGATGGTGGGAACAAGGAACCCCCCCGTTATGAAGGTGGTTGAATATGGTCAACACTGCGAAGTAGCGCTTTGAACAACTGGCAACAACAAAAATTGGTTTCTTTGGTCATGATCAAACCATACCAGAGGAAACGAAACGAAACGCAAAACAAAACTAACTGATGGAGGGAATTCCTTCAAAAACTTGCCTCTTTTGTCTTTTTTTCTCCTCACGGGCCCCCTCCCCAAGTGTAAGGACCCCTTCCCAGCTGATGTAACATACCACAGCAACACATTGGGGCGAGCGCCCGCTTGGAGAGGAACTATATGGATTTTTTTGCCCCCATATGCAGACTTTGTTGTCATAGGATGGGAGACATGGAAGAGGAGATGGAGACTGAGGATTGGAGATGTTGACTTGTCCTAGGGAGGAGAGGGAGGGGCGTGAATATAATGCAACAGATGCTTGCAAAAAGACGACCAAATACAGAGCAGCCCCGTTTTGGCAAGTTGGCCCTCTTGATAGAAAAGAAAAGGGCCCGTTTGAAGGGCCAGTTTATACGGTGGGAGACGATATACAAGTAACACATGTCGTCCAGAGATAAAACCCTTGTACAACGGAAAACTGGAACATACATATTCGACGTGCATACCTTCTTTTTTTCTCCGCATTTTACCACGTCTTTTTTTTTCGTTATCAAAGGTCCGACTCACACCCCCTCTCTCTCTCCATGCCCATGCTCATGCCTATGCCCCCATCCCTTCAATTGAACCACTGAGAAGAAAATGTCTCATAGGCCTAAATCTTGTATGTTCTGAGACTTGCATACAGAAAAGAGAGAGGGAGAAAGAGAGTGAGTAGGTGAGTGAAAGAGGAGACCACATGAAGGCATGTAAATGCACGTTATGCACCCCATGCGTTGTCGAAGTGGGTAACCCATGCGCACACATGCACACATACATACATACTCCATACATACCTACATACACGAAAAAAGCCGGGGGGCTGAGGGTACCCAAAAAAGGTTCAACCCGCATGAGAGACAGGGCTCCATCTCCAAGTGTATCCATCCATCCATCCATCCATCTCTCTCCGCCGTTTGCATCTTTTCACCGCTTCATGTACGGAGCGGACGGGACCGGGCATCAAGAGTCCTGTTTGCAAAGAAAAAAGAGAGATGCAACGCACCGCACCGCACCGCACCGCACCGGCAACTTTTTACTATAGATAGATAGATGCCTTACCGTAACTGTGGCATGAGGAGCCAAAGGAAGCGATAACGCGCGTTCTGGACACGAGGGATCCCCGTTCCCGACGGCCACGTGCATCAATTCAATACATTTTTTTCTTCACCGCCGCGCGGGAAGGGGACACGTCAACTAAGGGAAAAGGGCAAGCAAGGCGAGATAGAGGGAGAAAGAGAGATAAAGAAACTCTGGGGGCCTGAACTTGCAGCCGGTCACAGCCTTGCCATGTATGTAATTTGCATGTAATGTACTGTATATGCGCTCATCTGTGTCCGGATGGGGGCGCGATCACACGTCAATGGACTTTTTGTTTCTCTCTTCTTTCTCCCCAACTCTTGTTTTTCCCAAATTCTTTAGCAAGGGGGTTGGGCATCAAATTGGTCAGATGCAGTCGTCGGATTGAGGCAAACATTCTTGAAGATCCATTCATGGCCTTTTCTCTTATTTTGGAAGTTTTCGACGCCGCTACCCCTCCAGCCCCTCATTCCGTTGGAGGTGGTTGGAGGCTGATGAGGGGAGATGAGGAGGGGGGAGGAGAAGGAGGGGAGGTTGGAGCTGCGTCATCTAAATGAGGCTTTCTTTCTTCTTTTCTCTGATACCGTTTCGGACGGAGAGGAGGGAATGGGGGTTCCAAGTAACGTCTCGGGTTGATTTGATGCAAGGGATGATGTTCCCGTTTCCCGTTCTGTCTGGCAACACCGTTTTGACAAAAACTCGACCGACTACCTTGCCCTGTCCAGCTGAGCCACCTTGTTCGCCACAGTCGCCTGTTTTTTTCACTTCTCTCTATGGCCTCGAACTTGTAGATCTAAGACTAGATCACCAACCAGCCTCAAATCTTATGTACGTAGGTGCTTTCTTGCAGCAAGTGAGGCAGTGTTTTTTTTTTTTTTGGTGACATGCTCTGTCTTGCTTGCATGGCCCATGCTCTCAATAAGTCGACGAGTTAAACTCGAGCATTTCAGTTATTCTAACAAAGTCTAGCAACTCTTAGCCTCCGTGTAGTGTTGAGACAAAGAGGATGTTGTCTCCGTCCCTCAGCTCGTATGATTCCTCGCCCTCGAGCTCCCAGTCGGCATCATTGATCAGAACAAGGATGCCCGGACGTCTATTTTCAAAGTTCCCTGGTCAGCTGCCCGCATATCAAGTAGCGAATGAGATGGCAAAAGTGCCAAAAAAGTGCGGGACAACCCGACGAAGCACCGATCGAGGAACCCGGGGAGATTTCAAAGTCATGTCATGTCCATGACAGACAGGACGGAGGCAAAACATGGATGAGACGAGACAAGGGGGAGTGTACAGTAGGCAATAGTGTCAAGGGATGGGGGGATGTTGGATCATGGATGTGTTGCATTACACCATCCATCATCCGCACAGCACAAGTCTCTGGCTGTCGCTGTTTCCTGCACCACACTAGCTGTACAGCTAGCCAGACAAAACACAAAGGCAGGGAGGAGGGGTTCAGGCGGGGGCCAATAACCAACACGAAGCTCGTCCTGCGAGGGGAGTTGAGACATACAGATGGTCGTCCAGAACGAAAAGCTCCTTGCGTGTGTCTTTCATGACATGCTGGCAGAGGTGATCTATCAAAAAGCCAATGGTTGATGGCCGGCCATCCTTGTCGGCAGCAGGAATAGCCAACGCATGATTTCGTTGGTTGGAAAAGAGCATCTCAAGACCCCCTCTACACACAATACACGCCCGGGGCAGGTGAACGAACAGCCGCCCCAGTCATTGAGTTAGCAACCATTTTTTCTTTTCTCTCTTATGATCTCCGCCACCCCCCCCTGAGTGATGAACGGGATATATTGGGGGGAAAGGGGAGAAATGAGAAGAGAGTGTGTGTGTGTGTGTACTGTATAACCAACGGATATGATACATCTCGAAGCCATGACTCAAAAATCAGGAGGAGGGTCCAGCTGAGGTAAAGCAAAGCAAAGCAAGGCACAGAGAGAAACTTACGAGAATTCAACTGCAAGGGATATCTGAGCATTTTCCGCCACTTCCGAGACGGCCATGAGGAATCAAATCTGAGGTGTCAACCTCGGTTGCCGGTGGGTGCTGGTGGATGGTGATGCTGGTAGATGCTCTTTGCTAGCCTCGATGCTGAGGAATAAAGTTGATGTTGGAGATCTCAGGATTGTCACGGTTGGTGTAAGTCAAACGTTGGGCGGGCCGCGGCGGCTAATCATTGGCTCAATACGGGGGGGTACTGCTCAATCACTGCTAAACATCATTTCTTCAGGGCATTTAGGGCTTTCCATGTACTAAAGACATAAGGGACTCGTGATGAGAGCTTCAGACAGTAAAAAGAGGCTTCATAAAAGATGATCAGGAAAATACTGTTTATTAAAAAGAAGATGCATCACATGTCATAATAATTCCAAGACAATATGTAGCCACCGCAATATATGCCCAACATACCTCGTTTCGATGTCGATCCTGCAGTGAGAAACTCTGTGACTGACTTACATGAGCGTCTCCCTCCACCAAGTGAGAGTGACTGTGACTGTGACTGTGAGTGAGTGTGAGTGTGAGAGGGGTACCAAGTGACTTGTGCGGCGGCCACCAAAACGTCAAAGTTTTGCATCTTCCTGCAAGTCACCATCCAAGTCACGTGGAACCCTGACTGAGACCCTTGAACTTCAAAACCCATCATTCTCTTCAGGTATCTCCGGTGATATGGGTTCCAAAGGGGTTTCCGTAGAGCATTTATCAGCTGGTGCGAACAGACAGACTGCCGTTGCAGACTGGAGCCGCACTGGCTTGTTGGCCTATGGTGCTGACTGCAATATCGCTCTGTGGCACCCGGCTGTGAGTCCTTGTGCTTCTTGATCAAACTTATCATCATATTGGATAACTGACGGAAACTGTATATAGGCACCTCAGCCAAAAGGAGTGTTTCGACTCTTGGGTGGTCACAAGGAAACTGTCAAGGCACTCACATTTCTTCCAGAATTTGAGAATGACGCTTCGACATACTTCATCAGTGGCTCCGATGACAAGACCCTGATAGCATGGAAGTCCACAACAGACGGGCAAAACTTTGAAACCCTCCAAACATACTCGGAGCATACTGGACCCATCAACTGCATCACCGCCTTGCGAGTTGCAGCCGATCAGCCGAAATGGATTGTAGCTACTGGCGCTGCCGATGCTACCATCAAGATATGGAGTTTCGAAAATGACCAGCTTCAACTCCTCCAATCCATAAAGACTGCTCCTAAATACTTTCCTCTGTGTCTTTCGCTGAGCGTCCTCGGCGAAGATAGTGACGTCTTCGTCCTTGCCTCTGCTGGCACCAGAGACATTGTACAGATCCTCACAGCTGAGGCAAAGGCAGAAACCACCCAGTTCAATCTACAGGCCACACTAAGTGGCCACGAAGGTTGGATCAGGTCCTTGAACTTTACAAGGGAAACAGACAGTCCGAATAGCGATGTGCTTCTTGCGTCTGCCAGTCAGGACAAGTACGTGAGGATATGGAGGATACACCAGGGACAGGATTTGCCTGCCCTTGCAGCAGAAGGCTCAGACCCTTCGAGCGGCGCCTTTATGCCAGGAAAGTCTCCTTCAAACAAGGCTCACTGGCTCAAAGTTGCCGACAAGGACTTTTCCGTCACATTCGAGGCCTTGCTCTTGGGACACGAGGATTGGATCTACAGCGCAAGATGGCACTCACAAGCGGATGGCACACTGCAACTCCTGTCTACCTCTGCGGACAACTCTCTAGCCATATGGGAAGCTGATCCCACGTCCGGTATCTGGATTAGCATGGTGAGGCTCGGTGAGATTAGCAGGGAGAAGGGCGCAACTACAGCAACCGGAAGCACAGGTGGGTTTTGGACCGGCTTGTGGTCTCCAGATGGAAAGTCGGTGGCCTGCTTGGGCAGGACGGGAAGCTGGAGGAGATGGGAGTATGAAGAATCGACAGATGCCTGGAGGCCCTGCATTGCCATCTCTGGTCACACAAAGGCAGTCACCGGCATCTCCTGGTCCAAGGGCGGCGACTATCTGCTCTCTACGAGTCTAGACCAGACAACCCGACTTCACATGAAATGGAAGAACACAGACGCCGAAACATGGCATGAAATGTCTCGGCCGCAGATTCACGGATACGATCTCAACTGCATCGATGCCTTGGGCGACTCTCAGTTCGTCTCCGGCGCCGATGAGAAGCTCATGAGAGTCTTTAGCGAACCAAGAGCGGTCGCCACAATGCTCAGCCGGTTGGGCGGTATCGAGAGTGTAAACATTGCAGACATGCCGGATGCCGCCAACATGCCAGTGCTCGGTTTGTCAAACAAGGCCATCGATACCGTGGACGACGACCAGGAGATTGCGCCGATCGATGACCGCGACAGAGACGCCATTGACCCAGCATCCATAGTCAAGAAGTCGTACCTCGATATCGACCATCCCCCCTTGGAAGAGACCCTCTCCCGACACACCCTGTGGCCAGAGACAGAAAAGCTGTACGGTCACGGATACGAAATCTCGTGCCTGGCGGCTAGTCACGACGGCAAGCTCGTGGCCAGCGCATGCAAAGCCAGCTCCATCAACCATGCCGTCATCCGACTCTTTGAGACGGAAAAGTGGACGGAAATCAGACCACCCCTAACTGCCCACTCCCTGACCGTCGCCCGTCTCCGGTTCTCCGCCGACGACAAGTATCTCCTCAGCGTCGGGCGTGATCGACAATGGGCCGTCTTTGAGCGAGGAGTCGCAGAGGATGGAAATGCGCAGTATCAGCTCCTGCAAGCTAATCCCAAGGGACACTCCCGAATGATTCTCGATGCCGCGTGGGCTCCGTCTGAAGCCCCCATCTTTGCCACGGCAGGCAGAGACAAGCAGGTGAGGATCTGGTCGGCGTCCAGAGCCGAGGGTGAGGGCGAGGATGCGAAGGCGCAGTTTACACAGGTTGCCGCTCTGCCTTGCGAGGCACCAGTCACTTCAGTAGACTTTTTGGCACAGAAAGTTGGGGATAAGTATGTACTTGCGGTTGGTACAGAAACTGGACGGATTAGCTTGTACTTGGTGAGCGAGGGCGGATCTACCGTCGTGGAGTTGACCCCATCATCTGAGTAAGTAGCCCCATTTGATATTTCACCACCCTTCTTTCGAGTTTACGGAGACCATTTACTAACTTCCCCCCCTTTTCAGGTTGAATCTACCCAAGGCTGTTCTTCAACTAGCATGGAGACCGGCAAAGAGTGATGCAGAAACCAGCCGGTATGAGCTGGCCGTTGCCGGGGAGGATAGTTCGTTGAGGCTATATGGGTTTGATGGGGAGTATTTGAAGGAATAAAAAGGGCATAGACAAGGGAATCAAATAAACGAAGCAAAAGTGTTTTTTCCAGTGAACTCTCCATATATGCTTCCCTCAATGTTAAGACATGTTATATAACTAGATTACCAGGGAGAATACCCCCTGATTATTCCTGCATTATAAAACGTCATCTCATGACAGGTTAACAGCAGGGCAGAGAACAGACTTGATAAAGGTGGTTTGATATTACATATTATCACATTAAGCCCATCGGGCTAGTTATTCTAACAACTTTCAGAGTACATTACACTCCACAGTAGAACACTTAGTTCATTTCCCTGACTTTCTCATGTCCATACCCATCTTTCCAAGGGGCATAGCCACTCCCTGCCCCCTATATTTCCTTCCAGGCATGATTGCTCCATAAAACACATCACACCATACCATACCAAATAACAAAACAACCCTCCCAATTCGCTATGCCATTCGCAATCAATATTTACTCCTCCCCTCTTTCTTTCTCTTTCTCTCTCTTATTAAAGCTCCCTAACCAATGCCTCGGAAGCTTCCTTGGCGACACCCCCGGCGGTAGGCAGGACGCCAAACACGCCAGCGGTCATGTCCTTGACGGCGTCCCGGGCCGAGGCGGCGACTTCGATGCTATCTCCGTTGATGTAGTACCACACCCTGCCGGCGAGGATGGAGACGTGGTGGGGCAGGTAGAGCGTCGCGGCGATGAGGGTGAGACTCATGAGGAGGAAGACGATGGAGTCTGTTGTCTTGGGTTAGTCAACCGTAAATCAATTCGTCTCCCCGAAAGACATTGCGGTGATGGGATGAGCTCCATAATCCATAACCCCAAGCTTGGAGCTTATCCCAACCTCGGTGACATTCAAGAAAAAGGAGGATGGGGATCAAATAAGGACAAGGAGAGAGAAAGAGAGAGGACATACAAAAGGCGAATTTCTCATAAGGCGTAAGCATATAGACGGCAAAAGTAACCTCAAACTGAAGAACCTTGCGTCCCAGCGTCTTGCGAACCGAAGCGATCATCGACATGTTTGCGATTTTGTGGTAGTTTTTTTTTCTTTTCTTTTTCTTTTTTGTTACTTCCTTTGGGAATCCGACTTCTCGAAGAAATCAAGCTGGTCGAGTGGCTATCGCTTTCGCAAAAGGAAGAGAAAGAAAAGAAAGAAAAAAAAAATTCGTAGAGTTGGAAAAAAGAGAGAGATCCTTGCGATGGGAGTATGGTACAACGTGGGTGCGCTCAATTCGAAGCCTTGCGTTCCTTGGTGATGGTTGTACAATTAAAGATTCAAATCCAAGAAACCCGCCATAGGGGGAAAACGCGGTAGGGGTTAATTATGTACGCGCACTAGCCACAACGCCGTGCCACAACGTCGGCCCGCCAAGAACCAAGGGTCCAATTCGACAGGGGAGGGAGCCACCGCATCATGTATGTGGCTAGTGTTTTCCCAATCTCACTACGACAACTGCGACACTGCGACAACCTCATCTCTCGAAACGTTTCAACCAAAGCCAACATATGTATCTCTGAATCACTGCAACATCCTCCGTATACTCTGTACAGCACATAAATTCATCAGATAAAAAAATGCTCCGTCTTCTCCGCCCCATACTATCAACATCCTATCGCCCCTTCACAACCCTCGGCGCCGTAACCTTGCAAACAAATCTCCCACCACGCCCCAAACCCCCACCAGACTCTGAAGTCGAAGAATCCTACCTCAAAGGCAGCGGCCCAGGCGGCCAAAAGATTGTACCATTCTCCTCTCTTCGTCCTTATTTACTCTCATTCACCTAATAATCATCTTCACGTAGAACAAAACAAACTCCGCCGTCCAGCTCAAACATATCCCCACCGGCATCGTTGTAAAGTCCCAAGCTACCCGCTCTCGAAGCCAGAACCGCAAACACGCCAGGGAGATTTTGGCCCGGAGAGTAGACGATTTCCTCAACAAGGATCAGAGTCGATCAGCCATAGTTGGTGATATTAAAAAGAAAAAGGCCGATAGTGCTGCCAAAAAGAGCAAACGCAAGTATAAGAAGCTAGAAGAGGAAAAGGCTGCCGCCGCCACTGGAGACTCAAGCAATAATAGTAGTAGTAGCACTGAGACCAGTCCAAACAGTAATGCTGAGACTGGCGACAGTTCAAATCCTGGAAATCAACATCCATAAACAAAATCTTCTGCTAGTATAACCACGGTACAATGATCTAATATTCTATTCACAAAGTCATCAAACTACAAGATGCACTGTCTACAGAGAAAAGACACAAGTGTGTACTATTACCATTGTCACAATATTCCATTTAACACGTCTAGACCGGAAAGCGAACAAGTATTTGTATAATCAACCTGAGCTTCTACCCCCTAGGCTCGCCATACGCACCCAGCCGGCTGCTATACATGGGGCGTCAAATCCTCAACGGAGAAAAGCCAACGCCCACCCCCTTGACCCTTTTAATAACTTTTTGTAAATATGAGACTCGATTGAGACACGCGCGAAGCCAAGGAAGCTCTGCATAGGCCGCCACCTCCAAATTCTTGATATGAGTAGTTGGTGAAGGAACTGAGGTTTCGTCTTGGATTCCGCGCTTAGAAGCACTTGCGGTGGACGATGGAAGGACCGCTCTCGTCGTACTCCTGCTTGGAGATCCACATCTGCTGGAAGGTGGACAGGGAGGCCAGAATGGAACCACCAATCCAGACGGAGTACTTTCGCTCGGGAGGAGCAATGATCTTGACCTTCATGGAAGAAGGAGCAAGGTTGGTGATTTCCTTCTGCATACGGTCGGAGAGACCGGGGTACATGGTGGTACCACCAGACTATTAAATGAGTTAGCATCT
Source organism: Hypomyces rosellus (assembly GCA_011799845.1). Classification (NCBI taxonomy): domain Eukaryota; kingdom Fungi; phylum Ascomycota; class Sordariomycetes; order Hypocreales; family Hypocreaceae; genus Hypomyces; species Hypomyces rosellus. The sequence continues at coordinate 4,773,229 of WWCI01000002.1, read as the reverse complement.
GAAGCTCAATACTCTACATGAGCAAATCAATCAACCTACCATGACAATGTTGCCGTAGAGATCCTTTCGGACGTCGAGATCACACTTCATGACGGAGTTGTAGGTGGTGACGTGGATACCACCGCTCTCAAGACCAAGGACGGAAGGCTGGAAGAGAGCCTCAGGAGCACGGAATCGCTCGTTGCCGATGGTGATGACCTGACCGTCGGGAAGCTCGTAGGACTTCTCCAAGCTGGAGCTCTGGGCAGCGGTCTGGATCTCCTGCTCGAAGTCGAGGGCAACGTAGCAGAGCTTCTCCTTGATGTCACGGACGATCTCACGCTCAGCGGTGGTGGTGAAGGAGTAACCGCGCTCGGCGAGGATCTTCATCAGGTAGTCGGTAAGATCACGGCCAGCCATGTCAACACGGGCAATGGCGTGGGGAAGAGCGAAACCCTCGTAGATGGGGACAACGTGAGTGACACCATCACCAGAGTCAAGAACGATACCGGTGGTACGACCGGAAGCGTACAGGGAGAGGACGGCCTGGATGGAGACGTAGAACGCAGGGGCGTTGAAGGTCTCGAAAACGATCTGGGTCATCTTCTCACGGTTGGACTTGGGGTTGATGGGCGCCTCGGTGAGCAGGACGGGGTGCTCCTCGGGGGCGACACGCAACTCGTTGTAGAAGGTGTGATGCCAGATCTTCTCCATGTCGTCCCAGTTGGTGACAACACCGTGCTCGATGGGGTATCGGAGCGTGAGGATACCACGCTTGGACTGAGCCTCGTCACCGACGTAGGAGTCCTTCTGACCCATACCAATCATGATACTGTAGAAAATCGGTCAGATACATGATGCCGCGGGCAATGACCTCGAAAACAAGTCGAATGTCATTTTTCTTCTTCATCGAATTTAAAAACTTACCCATGGTGACGGGGCCGGCCGACAATGGAAGCTGAAGCAGCATGTTAGCATCTCTTGTTCGAAACGTTTGGTTGTGGCGCCACGCCCAACAGCCCAAAGCGTATAGCTTTGCGGGCAATTGGCACGTTGGAGGAGTAGAAGTGGGGTTACTCACGGAAAACAGCTCGGGGGGCGTCATCACCGGCGAAACCGGCCTTGCACATACCCGAACTATGTTCGAGTTAGCCATTTGATCCAAAATACAGCGGTGGACAATGGATAGAGTTTGTATCCATTGTGCCAGAGGTATGATGTTCGCCGTTATCAAGCCGCGGTAGGGATTGTCGTCGTTGTGATTCCGAGGCCCAACCCAACCGCGGGATTGACTAGGTAGCATCATGTCGGTGAGCTGGTGGCGGGGGAGCTTACCCATTGTCGATGACGAGAGCAGCAACTTCTTCTATAATCGAGGGAAAACACATCCGTTAGCAAAAAAGGCTCCGAGATTGATGCATCATCATACGATGAGCAAAAATGCGTTCCACGGCAAGATGCCAAGTAGCAAAGACGACGCGTTTGCAATGCGCACGTACCCTCCATGGTGACTGATTATGTATGAATCTGGTGTTAAAAAAAGAGAAGAAAAAGACCGACTTGCGGTTGACTCGAATGAGGAGAAATTAGAGATGAAGCTCGAGTGATCCCTGGATCTCTTGAGCGTTTGGGGGGAGGAGGAGTTTTGTGGAGGAGGACTGAGCAAACACTCGGTCGAAATCTGTTCGTTTTGGGGGGGTAGATGTTGTTGAAGAAGTAGGAAGAGTGGAGGGGGAGAGGGAAAGGGAGGGAACCTTGGAAGTATCTCCGCCGCTGCCACGATGGCCACAGCACCCAAGGAGTTGTGGGCGGGCCAAAAGCGACTGGTTGGACTTGGTGACTTTGGTGGAGGCGGCGAACCAGGGCGAGACCGCCTAAGCTTGCTACGGTACAGAGGCCGGAGCACCAGAAGCACAGGGCATGCACAGGGCATGGCCGCATTGGATGCCGCTTTAAGTGCTGGGATTGGTTTACGGCGGTGGCTGTGGCTTTGCGGCCCTGCGCAGTTGCTGGTGGTCGCTGTAAAGGCGAAAGGTTCCAAGGTTGGGATACCAAGCTGGTACCTTAGTGGGCAATGGTGGGGGGCAGCATGCACCGCCAGATCAACGCTATCGTCACCCACCATCCAATGCCAGTTTGTATGTACTCCGTACTACCACTGCCACTAACTGACAAAAGCTGTTGTGTGCTGCTACATGCCTGTAGAGCATGTACCTACTCCGTACCCAGTACCTGCCTCCCATGCCATTATGTACCACCACTTCCACTTGGACAACACACAATCAATAATTGGTTCTTTTTGTTTTTCTTCTTCTGCTTCGTCTTTCTTTGCAAAGTCGGTTACCAGACGATGAGACAACAAGAGGACATGCGTACTATACCTACGTCCCATCATTTCCTTGCCAAGAGGTCTACGGAGCAGGCAGGCAACTGGAACTCTGGCACGGGTCAGTTCAGGCTACATGATCACTGGTCTTCGCCGTCACTACGTGTACCAATACGCAATCAATCCATCCCATCTCAAACCGGAGGATCCGTATCTCAGATGCCTATCCGACTAAGCAAGATTGAGGGCCCACGTAACACCCCCCGGGCTGCGGTTGCGCTGAGCCAAAGACAAGACAAACCTGGAACTTACCCAGACAAGCAGGGACTCTTTTTTTTTTTCCTTTGCTCTTTCGTTCGTGTGAGCCTCCTTTTTTCCCACCGTATCTGTATGGCGCTAGTCCCTCGCCGAGTACCTAAACTGTCATATGGATGGATCATTGACAGCTGATAACCTCATTCTCCGTACGGAATACAGGGAGGCTGTTTCCATGGGGTTGGGATCTTGCGTGCTAAGGGACATACATGGTCATTGCTCACTGACACTCAGTTCCGAGTGCTGTTGGCAGGTAAAGGAGTACATACCATGACTTCCATTCTTTCTCCTGTGCGTATGTGCCGGTAATAGTGAAAGCAAGCCCTCCCTCTCTCCCTCCCTACTCTTCCCCTTTCCGAGCCCCTCCTTTGAGCTGTAGTTGAAAACCCGTTACATCACAAGGCAGACGTTTTAAAAAAGTTCCCTTAGTTACCAAGGTAAACAAGTACAACTTTGACAAGGCAGCAGAATACATCTTCACAATTCGTATCACCTCGACTAAAAATATCCTGACTGCGTAATCTGCCCGCCTCCCTCCCCGAGTAGTGCTGATGATACCTTTTTTTGCCCCTTTTCCCTTTTTCCTTCTATCGCAAATTTCCCCAGCTGCAAACTTAACACGTCGCTTTGCAGGAAGCGGAGGAGTGGGACAACGGAAGACCCTCTTGCAACTCCATTCCCGGTTAGTCTCGTCGCCGCCCTAGCCAGCACCACCGTTGAAAAGGTGGCTGTACCCATCACGTGATCATTTCAAGTTCAACGTTCCCACGATTTCAACGGAAAGAAGCTGACCAAGGTACCTTGTGCGAGGAAATAAAAGCGTCCTCCCTAAGGCAACTTAGACGTTAGTTCAAGATCTTTCCGAAAGATCTTAGATGCATGTCACGTTCATACATGTGTATAATGGAGTTCAAATTTCCGTATCATTGATTCGCCGAGTGCTCTTGTTGGCGGAATTGCGCCCGGAAGTGGGCTCCTACCGTCCATGTTCTACCGGGAAGTTTTATTAACCGTCTCTGATAACGACTTGAAACAATAACAACAAGAAGAAGACAAGTTCAGGAGAACGTCTTACGAAAAGATCAGACGCTTATGAGACATGACAGACATGGATTATTGTTCTCGTTACTTGAATTGAATCCTCATTTCGAGCTGTGCCTCGTTGATACGTCATCAAATGACATCTCACGTTCAGGTAGTATCACAGGGCGAGCCCTTTTGATGCTGCCTACACGAGTAAATCAGGCCGCAGTTTTAATATTATGACTAGTTGACGAGGCTTCATTCGAGCTTTGGTTATTCAAAGCGAGATGAACTGAGGCGTTGATCTGCATTAGGCACCAATTGAGTTGTTCCAGCCCCAGCAAGCCCATGACAACTGGCTGCCATCTCAGCATCTCAGCAGCCTTACGCCTCCATTTAGACCCAACTCTGATTACCTAACCTATCAACGTGTTTGGAGTGTAATGAACTGCTAAATGAGGAACACTACCTACGTAAGTAATACAGAGCATGGGATAACCACCTTTATACGAATGATTAATTAAACATTGTCGTAGTGGTATAGGTTAGGAGTTTTGAAGAATCATCTCAATGCAATACAATTAAACTCATAAACATGGCTCAGAGTCAATCTGGGGTCTAAATGAACTGGTACAAAGGTACATGCGGCTGCAAGTTTGGCGCTACTCTCATCTCGGTCTAGAGTCTTCGTGAAGTTTCCAGAAACTGCATCAAGTCAAAGAAAAATTATAGATGCCATTTAAATAAGAATCGCGAGGAAAGCAACCAAAGCAAATAATTCCACCTCTCATAGTTGCAATACTTTCCCAGGCTTGATACCCAAAATTACCGTATATTAAACAAAAGAACAAACATCATAATCATGAGCAACAAGCGACTCAACGAGCTCCTCCGCTGGGGCATCGAAAACACAGAAGTCGACAAAGTTGACCCCTCCACGCCGCCGCAAGCCCCTCCAACATCCAACCTCACCCCCGAGATCATGGCCGCCCTCATGGGCGGCCCCTCGGATGCGGATCTCATGAAGGCGGCCCTCGAGGTCATCAACGACCCAGAGGTTACGCTGGAGAACAAGCTCATCGCCTTTGATAACTTTGAGCAGCTCATTGAGAACCTCGACAACGCCAACAACATCGCCAACCTGAGTCTGTGGACCCCGCTCCTCGACCAGTTGAAGAACGAGGAGCGCGAGCTGCGCAAGATGGCGGCTTGGTGCGTCGGTACCGCGGTGCAGAACAACGAGCGCACGCAGGAGCGGTTGTTCGCCATGGGCGGTCTGCCTCCCCTGGTCGAGCTGGCCTTGAATGAGGGAGAGAAAGAAGATGTGAGGCGCAAGGCCATATATGCCCTGAGCTCGGCGGTTAGGAATTACCAACCGTCCATGGACCTTTTCGCAGAGGAGTTGACCAAGAAAGGTCACGCTACAACTACTGTAGATGCTGCAGACATGGCGCAAGTCGATGTTATCATCACTGCTCTCAGGGAGATGGTCAAGGCCGCTGCTTGATAGGGATAGAAGGGGGGAAAAGGAAAAAAAAAGGGCATTAAATGGAGTTGTGGCGTCTACGAATCTATATGAAATGATACGAATGGATAGAATTGATGAAATACACATGCACGGCACAGACACTCGAAGCTGTTAGTCGTTGCTTCTATGATACAGATGTTATACACTTTGTCTATCTTTTTACTTCGTTCAATTGTCACTAGATCATTTATCGCATGTCTAGAGCTTTTAATGTGTCACCTTTCCAAAGAAGGGGAATCCAAGGGCCTCCATAAGCAATCTACCCTGTCTATCAGAGGTAGCCGAGGTGTGAATAAAGATGTGACATCCGGGCATTAGCTTTGGGGGGTACATCTAAACAGCATATTAGCCTTCTTATCCTAGCAGTTCATTCTTTGTATGTTATACATGGACTCACATCGTAGTTGAATTCAATTTCCGGAAAGTATGACATCCAGGCGGGCTCCATACCAAAGGCAATGTTGCCGGCATCGTCACCGCTGCTGGCCTTGATGCCCGGCCAGTCCTTGATCTTGGGCAGAACCAAAGTCACCAGCTTGTCGACAAAGTCATAAGCTGCCTCGCCACGCAGCGTGGTCTTGGCGCCTGCCTTGGAACCCTGCCGGACGCCCCAATGGATCACGTTGTGCTTCACCGTCGTAACGTCGGGGAACGTCCCACTGATGGCCTGCACGACGGCGCGGGCGACATGGAGATACTCCTTATTTTCCGCAGCCAACGGCGCGTACGAGTTGATGGTGACGGCCTCGATCTCAGGGATGTTGTGCCATTCAATGTCCCGCTCGAGTATGCCAAGTCGGGATGAGCCTCCGCCTCTGGGCCCCCGACTCGGTCGGTTCTTGTGGTACGGTGAAGATCCGTCCCATTGTCTCAGAAGACCCTTTTGCGACTCGCTTGGCGCTGTTCCTGGAGGGGTATGTTTGTAGGTCAGGGTCATCAAATCAGGTGCGATGGTGCTGTCGTATGTGTGCTTCAGGCGGGGGAAGCTGAAGGGGCCGGGAACGAAGTCGCGAGCTGTGGGATCCGACGACGGAGGCGCCTGGACTGGATGCAGGGGGCCACGATTGTATTTTGGGGGGTGGAATTGGTATCTGAAATATTTCTTTAGTAACAGGCTTGTACTTTTTGATATTGCTCCATCTTGAGGCTTACCGGTTACCGGGAAGTCTTGTTTCTTTCCCTCCCAAGACCTGTCTCTCATTGAATTCCTTAATGGCGCCATCGTCTGGCGGCGGTGTTGTAAATGAGGACGTCGACTCGATATCTGCCAAGTGGTCTGTGGTGGTTGACGCCGGCTTCTGTGCGACTTGGCTCGTCGCAAACCTCCTGGCGCATGATGGCGTCGTTTGGGGTATCAATTGCCCTTTTCCCAAGACCCTCGCTAGGCGACTTCCCTCTCGAGCTGCGGACATGGTGAAAGCCTGAGGAATTTCCGTTACGGAGAGGCTCTACTCGTCGTTGAAAGTGGCATGCCACTTTCGAAATTTCCATCGGCTAGCTCACCAGCCACGGTGCCACAAACTGGCATGGTGTTGTGGCGGTGCATTATTCAACATTTAGCCCCACCATAGTCATGATCTCAATGTCGAGGTTGGGGTGATCAACCTAGAGATCACTCATGACTCAAGTATGCTTAATCACAAACAGCCTTCATTTCATGGCGATCCCTCAGCTTAGCAATAACTCAAAAACTAACTACTTCCCTTTTTGTCGGTCGGACAAGTAGAGGGAGATACGCATCTGGATGCTGGATACCTGTAACAAGTGTGCAAGGCATTGTTTTGCCCTCGATTTTTCTTGTTGTTTTTAATTCCTATTGTTTCACCCACTCTTCTCGTTCCTCTGCTCTCGTTGATCTCCTTACTGTAGTATTATCTATCATCTACAGGACACATGCTCTTCCTAACCCAGCATTTCCCTTCCGCGTGTCAAGTTCTCTTCTTCACATCTCTAGTAACAGTAGACATAACCATATGGCGTCAGTATTATAATTATTAATGGCTTCTCCCACAATAGCAGACACTATATTTACTATGGTCTATTAGAAATGGCTCAGTCAGTTGTTTACAGTAAGGCCGAACTCTGAACCGAAACGATACCCCAAGCGTTTGCCTCAAAAGTGGTTCGTGACCATGAACGGATCTTTCCAACTTCCCGCCTCTTCCGCAAGGCCTAGCACCTGAGTGGTGACGTGACCATCTCCTATGGATACGGAGGCCAAGGCTGTCACAAATACTATTCTAAGAAATGATGACTGCCTGTGGCCCAAAAATTCTTCGAGTTACGTGGACATTTGCTGGCAGACCACGAGGCCCGAGGCTTCAGATGGGCGAGGGTCCGAGAACTTTTGCACCAATGACGACAGCTGAGTTGTTCCAGAAACATGGATGACCGCCTTCTTGGGGACAACGACAAGCATAGGAAATCAGGTGTATTCACGAGGACAGGACCCTGTCATGTCTGCCTTGCGGTGATGAAACAAAGTGCCTCATGGACCGTGGACGCTACGAAACTACTACAAGCACTACCAGAGCTGGTAGTGAAAAGGGTAATTTTAGCATCATAACAGGGTTTGGCTGGGTTTGGCTGGCAGCCTGCTCACATCGAAATGTTTAGATGCCTCGAAAAGAGACACTCCCGAGGATTGGGAATGGCATGTTACAGGTGCCACATCAGTGCAGTATCACGCTGTGGTTGTTTGTTTTAGGCATTGCCTAGCAGCCTTTAGTCCCTGAACAGCCCATTGGGTTCCACTGAAAATGTCCCGCCCCCGCCACTGTAGCGCGCCAACTAGCATTCGAAAGGGGTGACTCGGCCATCTGTGCATCCATCCATGTTTGGATACAAAACTACACCCGGTGCCATTTCCGCTTCCGTTGGGGTCTGGAGGTCCTCCTGCAGGTCTGAAGAAGAAGAACGGCCGAAGACTTGAGAAACCTCCTTTAAACTTTTGTTACTTTGGGTTCTCTGCCTTGGCTTGCGAGGCCCTTTTTCTCTACGTCAGCCTCTCTCCTACCTCTCTCCTACCTCCCCATCATTAGTGGCCGTCCCCTCTTCTCCGCCTTTTTATTAGTCAAAGCTACTGCTATTGCTACTGCTACTACTCGAAATTACGTCTGTTTACCTCTTGTTCAGCATCACGAGGCAACTACCCAATATTGCGCATTGAGTTTTATCACCTTGTCTCAGCCCCGCCAACCCGCTCGACTCGACTTGACATTCCGCCGCACCAAGGAAGCATCTGCGCCCCATGATGGGGGCGTACCGAACGCCTTTTCCCTCGCCAAGCTCTGCGAGACTTTTACCATCTTCCAATCCCATCTCCCCTCAATATCCTTAGCGATAGGGTAGCTCTTTAATCATGAAGGAGTTTCCAAGGAAGTTTCTCAGCTTGCGCGACAAGAATGGCGCCCATAATCGCAGCAAGTCGGTCCCACCCGGGAGCAAGGTAAGGCGTACTGACGTTGGTCGAGTGCCCGGAATCTTGAAGCTGATCAATGTCCTCTCATCACAGCAGAACCGCCCACTCTCGGCCGAAGCTTTCAAATCCATCTTCAAATCCGATCAGTCGAAACAAGCTGCTCAGGTAGAATCAGAAGCCGCCAAAGAAGCTGTCAAGGTATGCGGCAGCAGAATGGAACAAGCCATTAGATCAACCAGTCCTTGGCGACTAACACGACTCAGATTGAGGAAATCCAGCAACGTCTCGACAAGTTAAACATCACCAATGTTACCATTGATCACATTCGCGATATCATGGCCACGCTCTATGCGGAGGGAGACCCTACCAGGACCACCGAATTCATCGACATCGAACAAAAATCTCTTGCCGGAGTAATCTCGTCATACGACCCCGGCGTTGAAATGGTCGGCGCCGAAAACCGAGGCGCTGTCACTTGCTACCTCGATTCCTTACTATTCGCAATGTTTGCCAAATTAGATGCTTTCGAGTGTATGCTGAAAACCGACTTCCCGCTAGAAGACCCCAGGAGTAAACTGGTCAATCTTCTGCGCATATGGGTTAATATGCTACGCAAGGGGAAACTAATTCGCACCGACTTGGTAGGCAGATTATCCGGCCAACTGTTTTGGGAGGAGTGCTAACGTCTGCAGACCGAATTCTTACAGGATGCATTGGCCGATTGTGGTTGGCAAGATGCGCGGATGCTGGAACAACAGGATACCTCCGAAGCGTTCGCCTTTCTTACAGAAACATTACAATTACCGCTACTATCGCTACAGGTCGACCTCTTCCACCAAGGCCAAAGGGATGAAGACGATCACAAAATAGTTTATGAACGACTTCTGAATCTGGCTGTGCCACCAGACCCTGACGGCAGGGGCATCAAGCTTGAGGACTGTCTGGAAGAATACTTCAATGCCCAGGTTGATGTTCTTAGAGACAGTGAAGTAGGCAAGAAGTCAATGTCGGAAGATAGGACCTCGGAAAACCTGCCTTCATTTGTCAATCGGAGCACCATTCGGCTTATAAGAGGCGAGGAAAGCATGTCATCAGCCACCATGACAGCTTCGCCAGTCGAAATAACCCCAAACACATCTCTACTTGGACCCGGCGCATGGAAGGATAGCATACTGTCAAGTCAGATGAGTGATTTGAGTCGAAGTGTATCGCATAATGATGCCGTCGACAGATCCCGCCAACACCTAAGCGAGTCCCCCAGCACTTCTCAGGCATCACCGCTAAAGACGAGGCAACGGTCAACCAGCGTTATTCAACGGGTAGTACTGGATGATCAAGGTCGGCTTGCTGGCTCAGAGGATAGCGTAATGGCTAAGAGAGCCAGGCGAAAGGGATCGACAGTAGTTAAGGCAATCACGATCCCTGCCTGGCAGTTCTTTAGATTAATCCGTATGTCCCCCATGAATCATGCAAATTCTGTGCCCCTATCTAACCTCTACGCAGCCTGGCACTCGGCGAACAGCCAGGAACCTCGAAACAACAGCGAAGTCGCTACGAATTTTGACCAGCGACCTGTTGTAGGCATTTGCCTGAAGCGCTATGCCATGACCGAATCTGGTCTCCCTAAGCGCCATAATACATTCATCGATATCCCTGATAGCTTGCGTCTCCCCCATTTTATGCTTGCTGATGGACCAACCATGGAGGAGGATTCTCACGGGCTGAACACCGAGTACAAACTTGTTCTGCAATCGATCGTTTGCCATCGTGGAGATTCCCTGCAGAGTGGCCATTACGTTGCATTCGCCAGGGTCGCGCCCAAGCTGCTCACAGACAACCGGCGCCACGATTTTGATCCGCCACCGGATTACGAAGAGGCACAATGGGTGAAATTTGATGATCTGAATCTCGAAAACAGAGTCTCATTTGTCGATGACATTAGGGAATCCCTGAAGTATGAAATGCCCTATTTGTTATTCTATCAAGTAGTCCCTATGGTTGATGCGGCCTGCCCTTCGTCCGAAGGCACCGAAATCGAGCCGCCCTCTTACAACGAAGCAAGAGTTAGTGTTGAGATACCCCGGATCGGCACCAGCGATGGCCCGCCCGCAGGTCAGGGTCATGGGCTAGAAACCTGTTTCGAGGATCCCACAATAGCCGACATCAATCGACTGGGGCACAGCAAACCGCCCAGTATTCGACTTTCAGCAGAGGTTGACCGCCCCTCGCGCAGTTTTTTACAGGGCCTAGGATTTGGCTCAAACAATGATGTTGGACCCGGTGGATCACGCCGTCAGAGTGTCACCTTTTCAGATTCTGCAAACTCAGCAGTTACTCCAGCCATAACCCCGGACGCACAATCCCCCGTCATCGCTCCGATTGATGAACCGACAACTGCATCGAGACTCTCCCGCGCGGCGTCACGATTTACTCTGGGGAGACAGAGCCGGCCGGTTAGTCAATCCGGTGAGGGCCGTCTCAGCAGTACGATGACCCGCCTCGGATTCATAAAGCCCAGCAAAGAGCCATTAGCGGACCACAATGCTTTAACTGTATCAACCACAATTGCAATTGGTGAATTAGGTGCCGAGTCTAGGAAATCGACATCCTTGGAATCACCAATGGAAGAGAAGACAGAGCATCAGACGCCTCTCACTCCAAAACCTAAACACAAGAGAGTGAAATCCAAAGAGAAGAATGAGAAACACAAGACAGGTGACCAACCCGAGCGAGAGTGTACAGTCATGTGAATTGGATTACGCATAGACGATAGAGGTAGAGATGGAAAGAACCTATGACAACAGGAGGAAATCATTTTTGGTGTGCTTTCAGCGCTTATTTTTTCTCGTAATGGAACAACGGAACTGCATCATATTAGGGGGGTGGTAGGCTGCTCAGGGGGGTAGATTGGGGCCATGCTTATATGACTACCAGACGATACCACGGCGTTCATGGGAAACGAAAAAACAATGGGCCTAGGATAACGGTACTACGAGGGAGATACAGATTAGATGAGCAGGTCAAGCACAAATTATGGACCTCTTTCAATATGTCTATCAAGCGATTTAACCATGAACTCGTGTCTCGAAAGCTTCGTATCGTCATGAGATGAGATGGTCCATTAGATTACTCATGGTAAACTGGGATGTGAGGTATGACCCAAATGTAGACGTCAAACACATGGCTTCTCTATTTCTTATACACTAGACATGACATTTTTTTCAACCGACCTTGGTAGGTGTGTGCATCCATTGACTGATCCGCCCTCCTGCGTTACGACCATGGCCAAAACCCTCCCCCCCTTTTTTTCCGCCCCAAATGTTTGACATACGACCGACCGTCACACGAAGACCTTCGATATAGAGGTCTCGATTTAATATACACGGGAAAGCAGTGATGCAATCCAGAATCTCATAAAAAAGCTCGCCGAAGCATGGGGGGAGGCCACATAAAATGAGAATTATCCACGGGAGTCTATCAAAAGAATTTTTTTGGCTGTGATTTCCTTTCTTCTTCTTCTTTTTTTTTTTTTACTTCATTCTTCGTATGCAGAGACGTGGAGCCGAAAAAGGGGGGCGACGAGCCAACAAACAAAAAAAGGAGTATGCTGGGAGGGGTGGGTTTTTTCTGGTGATGCTAATAAGACAAAGTCGTGAGTGAGGGAGAGAGAGAGAGAGGGAGGGGGGAAAGAGGATTGAGGCTCGTGCTCTTCGTCGGCCAGGCAGTCGTGCTACATTAGATTATCTCAATTATATTCATTGAGCCGGGATTGTTTCGTCATAAAGTAAGCTCCAGAGCTTAGAATGGGATGTTAGGGGGAGGCTGAGATCCGAGAGTTTCCTGCTGGTCCTGCAGCTCCTCAGGGGCGGCCTCAATGGAGACACCGAGACCGAGCTTGGCTTGTTGCTGTGAAAAATCAATTAGCTGGATGTTGAATTATAGTAGGGTGGGAAGGAATCAACATACCGTGAAGTGGTCGATATCGGCGGCAAAGGTCATCATGACAGGAGGGGCCACGCGCTTCTCCAGCACGCAGCTCAGCTTTCCCTTGGAATCGACCTGAGCGCGGAAAGTGGACATGCGGAAGTCGTACTTGGCACCAATGGTGGTGACGCCCTCCTTCTGGAGACCACCACCCATCATGCCACCGGCAGAGGGTACGAGGCCGAGGCTCAGGTCAACACCGGCTTGCACCTTGTCGGACAGTCTTCTCCAGTAAGATGTGCTCACGGTTCCCATGGCAGCCTGGAGTTGAGCAGTGGCAACCCAGTCGGTGGACTTGTATCGAGCGCTGTAGGAGACGGCACATTCGGGGCCCTGGGTGAGAGCAGGTCGTTGCCAGAGAGTTTCAAGTCCGATAGCCAGTTTGGGGGTGATGGATTGCAGGTAGCTGCCGATGTAGATACCGGTTGCGCCGCCCTCGAGGAAAGAGGGGTTGAGCATCTTGAGGGAAGCGCTGAAGTCATCGCCGGTGTATTCGTGTTCGAACTGGGCCATATCCTGACCACCGGGGGAGATGGAGAGCTGCGATTTCGAAACCAACTTGTCTGACCATCTGTAGTTGAATCGCCCCGACAAAGAGCCCTCGTTGTCTACGTTGCCCTGGCAGAAAATCTGATTTGTCGCAATGTCAGAGTCTGAGATGACGATTTCAAACCACATTAATATCGTTGGCTTACCTTGCCAGTACCATACATGGCGGCAAAAGTATAGGGGTTAATGCGCTCGCCCATAGCGAACTGGTGAGAAACCTGGAACAAAGGCGCCATGCTGAAGATCTTTGTGAGATCGGCACGGATGCCGGTAAACATGTAGTTGTTGAGGAAGACATCTCGCTGGACTTCCCTGGACAAGGTCTCTATCGTGCCAGGGTTTGACAACCCAAGCTTTGCCCTGCGCTCAGAGAAGTAGTTTACCGCATCTCCTATTGTGGCCGCGATCGGGTTGGAGAATATGAGGGACCGTATAGAGTCCGCCGGGGAGGAGGAGGAGGCCATGGTGGTGAAGTTGCGTCAAGGCTCCGGATATGTATATAGAAAAAGATTGGTGCGAATGAATCGCTTTTGGGTTGAGCAAAGAATCGCTTCTCTTTGCTTGGTAAAAGGCGATTCTGGGCAGGCTGGTCGCAAAGCCTCAATCGTAATAATGGAGTTGTGCCTTGACGTCAATTATGCAAATGACGAGCTCCGGATGGCGGATTCAAATGGAGGTTGAGAACAATTTTCATCAAACCCCCAATTGCTCGGCCGGGGGCGCACGAGCCACAGAACGACGTCGACGAGTCCAGTAGAGTGCGGAAAATAGAATGTTCCATGCCGGGAGGCCCTACGCACGTGGATTTCAGTGAGCCCTGGTGATCGTTTTGATAAGATAAAGTAGCGGTACATGTAGAGGAGTATCCAGTACGTCAGTCGCACTCCATGGCGTGGTGGGGCAGTTGATAGATGCAAGATCATCATCTCTGATATTGGAAACCCTTGAAAGTAGACGTCACAGATAAATTGGGCATCTAAGCTGGCGTATGTCTGTTTTCGCCATATATCAGTTACAGAAACAAATCGTCAGCCTCTATACAGCGTTGTGTTTCGCTCTTACTTGTAGCAATTCCAACAATACCCTTATGACGTGCTGTAGGCCAGGTGCGGGGTATTCGATACTTGATAAGGCTCAAAAGCAATGTACCTTTCCTTATCCTTTGTACCTTGCTGACATGACACCGTTAGTAGATCTGCATTTCCATGAGGCTTCATGCAACAGACCCTGTCCGTACCCTAGATCCTATGCCATATCATATTCATTGAAACGTCCGCTTGAGGCCGGCCCCTTCTTGAATCACGCGCCTATTTTTCTTTTCTTTTATTGTTCTTCGACAGACATCCTGTTTCTTTCCCTTCTCCCTACAATTTGTCATTGGTCCATCTATTCAATTCCGTTTCCGTGCGTACCTAATCAACAACCATTTCCGCCACCACTGAAACCGTCAAGACATTTGGTGGGGCAGAGACTTGAAACAACACAGCCCAGCTACAACTTTGATCACGGTTCATTCTTCAGCTTTTAGACTTCTCTTCAGCCCGAGGTCGGCTCAATTCGCGGTTCTTCAACGTCTACAGGTCACCTGACTCAGTGGAAGTGTACTCCATCACGTCCCTGACCCGACTTGGACACTCTCACGCTGCATCTCGTCTTACCGCCAGATACAAGGAACAGAACTCACAAGATGGATACTCTACTGTAAGTGATACAACACTCATCAGAAGACTCAAAATGCAATGATATCATGATATTATCAAGTTTGATGTAATCACTGGGGCTGCCTCTACCTCATATCCTGGACTTGACTCCCATATTTCCTTACCGATCCTTTTGCATCACTGTATCCATTTACTCCGTTTGGCCCGTTATTGTTTGGCTGCGGAAGAAATCTTAGTTCCAAGGCTAACAGGACTTTAGCACTCCAGAGATTGCGGCAAATGCGCCGCGGTACCGTCGCAGAAGCTCAACTTTCATCGATGGTATTCATGATGTGACGGAAGATCAGGACATGGCTCCGGCCCAGTTGTACAGTACCATGTCTGGAAGGCTCTTCCATTCTGGTCGCATTGCTATTGTCATGGTTGGGCCGCCTGCACGAGGCAAGACGTGAGCTAACCAAACTTCCTCATATGCATTGGACCAGGGCTTATCATCTGCAGACATATTTGTGTTTCCATGGCTCGTTACCTGCAATGGCTTGGCGTCAAGACTCGAATCTTCCACTTGGGTGACTACCGTCGGGCGACCATTGGACCCGGTGGCTCAGTTCCTGATGACTACTGGTTCCCTGATGCTTCCCCGGCTTCGGTCATGCTGCGCCAGAAGATTCTCAAGAAGTGTCGTGAGGATATCTACTCCTGGCTGAATCATGAAAATGGCCAGGTGGCCATATATGATGCAGTAAACCCCACCGCCGCTGGGAGGCGCTCCTTGGCTAAAGAATTCGCAAAGCATGACGTCCAGGTCAGTCTCCATGCCTATATTCTCCGACCTCAACTAACACGTCATATGTATAGTCTCTTTTTATTGAATCGTACGTGGACGATGAGCGAATCCTGCATGACAACGCCATCAATGTCAAGATTTCATCACCTGATGTGAGTGCTCTCCTTGATGACCCGACTGGACCTGTTGCATTGACCTCTCTCCTAGTTTGCTGGCATGAACGCCGATGAAGCTGCCAAACTGTATCTGAAGCGAATTGAGATGAGAATCCCAGTGTTTGAGACTATGAATGAAGCCGAATTGAACTACATTAGAATGATCAATGCCGGAGACAAATTCTTTTACAATAATGTCAGCTTTAACTACCTCTCACACCGAATTGTCTTCTACCTCACAAACCTACACATCAAAGCACGTACGACATTCTTCGTTCGATCTGGTACCGCCACGGAGGAGGATTCTTACAGAGCCGACGCACCCCTTTCCGAGGAAGGGAAGGCTTACGCTGAAAAAATGTCAGAGGCTCTCCTAAAGCACAGAGAGCAAGAGCGGCTGGAACTGATCGCAAAGGGTGGTCCCGATGCTCCACTTCGACCGCTCTCAGTCTGGACATCAACCCGACACCGCTCCGTACAGACGGCGGACTATCTCAAAGACAAAGGTTTCAAAGTCAGACAACGTTCCCAAATGAGTCAGATCAATCCTGGAGTATGTGAGAAGATGTCGGACCGTGTAATTCGTCAAATCTACCCTGATGAGGTTGAGAAGCATGAGTTGGATCCATATCACCATCGCTACCCCCGGGCTGAGGTATGTGACAAAACCCCTTGACATTCGTTGCGTACATCCCAGCTGACACTGCTCACAGTCCTATCACGACCTCGCTGTTCGACTTGAGCCAATCATCCTAGAGCTCGAACGAGAGCAGAGCGACCTCCTCATCATTGCCCACGAATCAGTTCTCCGTGTTCTCTATGCCTACCTCATGCACTGCTCTACAATGGACATTCCAACGCTCAGGTTTCCTCGCGATGAGATCATCGAGATCATCCCTGCTGCATACCAGAACGAGGCGAAGCGCATCCGCATTCCTGGCCTGGATGCCACGATCTTGCCAAGCTCCCCTGATGACATCAGAATACCGGGTCGGCTTCCCGGCAGCGGACCTGATAGTGGTCAGATGAGCCCGATTGCGGGTGGGCTGAGCAGTCCCGTCGAGATAGCGGACCAGCCCCTGGAAAAGGAGAAGGTGATTAACACGGCGAAAGATGCGGTCGTAGACAAGGTCCACGACGAGGACTAGGAATGTCACACAGTGGGATGGATTGGCTCGGTATGACCAAGGAAGAGACGGACGGCCCTGTTTCAGACAATGTCGCAGATCTGAGCCCTGGTTAGGCTGCAGTGCCCCCCCCCCCCCGAGATGGATTGGTTTATTAGAACTGTCGGGTGACCCCGCCACAAACACAGCAGATAACATCATTGAGTTATGTTTAGATGGGGTTTGTTTCAAGACAAGTTTGTTTCGTTTTTTCATCATGTGGAGTTGAGTCTATAAACGACCCTGAATATCCACAAATTTTATTTATTTATTCATTATCCTGAAGACTAACAAGCTGCACGTACTTTATTTCCCTTTTTTGTTATTTTTTATACATCACATACCTCGAAACTCTTTCTAGGTATCACAGTATAAATCAGGCAGTGATTTCTAAGCTGGTACCTTTTTCGGTTCGTTGCATGCCCTTTAACACTGAACCTACCCCCCTACCCACCTACCCCTGGCGCCTCTCTCTCTTCCCTTCCATCCTCTCATACCCGGCCGCGAAATGCAGGCAGCCCAATGCAGTCAGACACGCTTCCGACGAGATAGGCTGAGATCGCAGGAAATTCCAGGCCGCAAAGCGGGTCTGCCGCACATATACACACACACACACACACACACGTACATACATACGCGCGTAAGCAAGCCCCTGAAAAAGAGACATTGTTTCGCCCGTTTGTTGTTTTTTTTTTGTTTGATGGCTCCTCCTTCTTTCCCGCCGCTATCGGATCAACCCGCCCGAAGGGAAGGGAAGGGGGGGGTACCAATCTATGTTGGATATTCTTTTGCTTACGGCTTGTGTTATTGTGTTGGGAAAATCCCTGTTCAAGATTCGTCATGTTTTTTTCTCTCTCTCTTCTCCTTGTGTAATGGGGAGGGGGAACCCAGCAGCAAAAAAAGGTGGGATATTTGGCTACTTCCAGGTTCTGATTCGAGATGGGGTGATACAGGGGGGGAGCAAAGTCCGTCCAAGGGAATGAAGAGAGAGAATAAAAAAGGGGGGGTTGGCGGGCTGCTTCATGCATGTGATAACAGATTTGGGTCTCGGAGCCGAGCAGGGAGAGTGAGGTAGGGAGGGAGATGAATGTATTATTACGTGGCGAGCATATGTGAGATGTACATGGCTCATGTTCCATAAGGGCTCCAACAAAATGAACGGAAGAAATCTATATAAATCAAAATATATTTTATTAAAACAAGGCAAACAGAAAGAGACACGTCAAAAGCTGAATTTTGACACCTCCGAAATCCTTCCTTCACCGAGCGGAGAAGAAGCTCTTCTTCTCATTCAACGAGTGTAACATGGATGATGTGATGGCATGCAATTTGCTGTATTTGGTTAAAAAAAAAACATGCTTTTACATACTCCCATCCTGATCACGAGTCCTCAGCGTACATATGCGCATAAACCACTGACACCGAAGTCCTCTCTCTCTCTCTCTCTCTCTCTCTCTCTCTCTCTCTCTCAAAACCCTGTTCCCTGTCTGCAGTAGAAACGAGACACTGCAGCCTGATTTCCTATTTTTTCGCCTGATTGGGTAAACAACCTGCAAACAGCCCAGTGGTTGTTCTTGTTTATATTGGCACACCTCCCTGCAGACATTCCAGTCGCCTTGAGGCGTTCCAAGTGATGTTCAGAATTAAAGACCAATCACTTTGTGCCCCGTCAATGCCCAGATTAAGACATTGGTGGACGAAGGCGGCTGAAAATGAAAGTAAGTTCATGTAGATGATATGTTACAGTCATCCTTCGCAAATGATTGTTGCAGGATAGATGAACTCTGCCTAGTATTGGGCGTCATCGGAGAAGAATGTGAGCTGGGCAGGTATATATTGGATAAAACCACCGCTGGCGTATAGTGAAGGCACAGGGGATTGAAATCCAACAAAATGGGAGTTCGATAGTATGAAGAGCAGAAGGGGAAAATACGGGTAATCGAATTAATGCCTATAAATAAAGAAATCCCTTGAAGCACAAAAAGCCAAGCCACTTCATCTATATGGCTGGCGGCGATGGCATTCTTCTCCTTCTTGGTAGGGTATATCGCGTTCATTTGCACCATTATATCGTGTAAAAACCCTCGTGTGCCACATCATGTGGTGAATGAATCCAGATTGAAGAGAGCTTGGCAAAAGGGTTGTTGGTTAAATATTTGATTGGCCTCTCTGAGATCCAGCAGGCGCATGACTTCTGGCGACATAATGTATAAGAAAATGGGTAAGCTTAGTCCAAGGCAATAGTTAGCAAGTTCATAATGGATCCTTTGCTAGTCAGGCAAACGTCGCCAATAACAGTGGATTGTAAACCATATCCCTAGCCCTATGCAGTAGCCTCATTCCGGTACCTGAGATGGTCTGTTTGAACAGAGATCCATAGCCCCTCTCTTGAGCTGGGCGCCATTCATATCAGGGCTCTTGCATCAGATACTCGATCTCATACTGGTCCACGTTTGCAATGTGTCAAGGACGTTCTGCATGATACTGTGGCTAGCTGGATTGTAGATCCCTAGCCGAGGGATTGTGCCTTGCTCTAGCTGTGTGGATTCCGTGACGCAACTTTGCTGCCGCCTATGAGATGCAGACGGGAAGCCGCGGTGCGGTACCGCAAGGCGAATCATCTCCGTGTGGAATCCGAACTGCAGAGCCAACTAAAACCGAGTAATTAGTCTGGATAAATGACCCGACAGACCAAGAGTTAGGTAGATATGCCTGCATGGACTGATTTCGGAGTAGAACAAGGGCTATCTGCATATGTGACATCTCACATGTCACAGCTGGTTGATGGAGTCGTTTGAAGACTAGTTTCATAGCCTGATTGAGAATCGATATCTTTGGTACGCAACATGAAGCTGTCATACATCAGCTTCGTCAAGTGGGCTGGGTTTGAGAAGGACTGAGTCGATTGGGCCGCGGGCTGACGAGTGCTCGAGGTTGCTGCACGTTCAAGGGGCTGTAGTGTTTGAACGAATTACCTAGTTCAGTTGGGAGAAGTGGAATAAAAGCAACTAGTATCGTGTTTTCGAATGGTCAGTATCTGGACCTCGTTGTTTTAATCCACAATGCAACATATATCGTTGATTGCTCCCAAGGGTTGCACGTATATGGATACTAAGACCCGTACGAGGGTTAGGGTCCTCTTTGTAGCTATTGGCTCAACATAATGCCTATCATTTGATCCTGCCAGGTAGACAGCAGTTGTTAGTGGACCAGCACAAGTGATGGCGTTACCAGACAAAATGTAGTGCCTCGATGCACGTCGTGGAATGTTTTACAACCGACCATGTCAATCATAGAGTACATCCACTATCGCAGGAGGGGAATGGCGTGGAATCATGCACTTCAACGTTGTCAGCGTGATGACGAAAGGAATGAGCGTTGCCCAATGCCCAGCTCATGCTCATGCAGCTGCATCAGGCCTTCTGACCTGGCCTGAATAAGCAAGGGGCGAAATGGTCCTGACCGAGCCGTTTCGAATGAGGCAAGGGGCGGCTCATGTGATGAAGGGATGCATCTCGCATAAAAGAGACGATGAGAAAGAAGTCGTCCAATTGAGTGACCTGAGGGAATATATGCCGGTGCGAATAGGGTCTGTGATGATCCAGGGGCTGACGAACTGATAATTGGTAGCTGTGGATAGAAAGGGTTGTCGTCTGTGACCATATCCGACGCCATGTTAGTGCGAAGATTAATAGTCTGCCGTGAGCAAGGGTTGCTCAACATGAGAGAGTGCTAAATCTAGAATCGAGATTTACGATAGTGCCGTTCACTCAATCCATATGCACTGTCATCCGGGTTTGGTTAAACATTTGATTGGTAAATAATAAAATTGGTACCATCCGCGAAAGAATGCAAGCAAGCATAGACAATATAGCGACAAAGCTGAAATGATCCTGATATGGGCAATTAACCATTTATTATCAAGCGTGACAGAAACCTGTTACGATATTGTTTGTCTTTCAATCGTGAGCCAGAGAGATACAAGTAGTATATTGCCAACGGTGTACCGAGAATGTTTGCAGTATATTAGTAGGCTCGTAATTGTAATTGCACCCACACGGCCACGCCCAAATCAAAGACAATCAAAGACCCCACCGACAAGATCCAGGAGCCACACTTGTGGTCTCGTGGCCTCGCAGTGGGGCTGTAGGAGATGAATCAATGAACCGGTACAAAGGAGGTAAGCCCATGAATATGCAAGGTATCCTTTAAGTGGACTATAAGGTGATGATGAATATGAAGTTGAGACGATAAGGGACTGAAATCTGGTTTGATAAACCATCTCATGGTCAACGGGAAACCTAATGCTTACCTGGCGTTGTTGATTGTGAGGAAGCCCAAGCTCCTGGTTCCTCGTACTGGTAACACAGCAAAGCTCTCAAACGAATCTTTTCTTCCCCCTTAGCGTGCAGCAAATGCCATGCAAAAGATCAGGCGCGAGTTTCTCGTCTGGGCATCCCAGCATAACCAGCTAATAAGAGTTATTAGCGGCGAGCGGTGCTGCAATCGAGATGAACAGGCAGGCCGCCACGTTGCAGCTCAACCAATTGGCACAACTAATTGGCCATTGCGTTGTTGATCCGTAGGAGGCATTAGGCAGCTCTGCTTTTCAATTGGGATCGGTCGATCAATGGGATCCTGCATGGTCAAACTTGGGAAGCCGACTCGATTGATTCAGAGACTTCGGATTTTTCTTTCTTCGTGGTGGTCTAGCCAAGATCTCTACTGCGTGCGCCGGCGGCAACGGAGAGCGGCCCTGGCGAAAGAAGCAAATCTTGGGGGCGTTAGCGTTGCATGATCTGGGTCATGGGACCTTCATTGCATTCCACCAGCTGTTTTTCTATTTGCTTCCCAACTTTTTGCGGGTGCCCTGAACCAGGACTCGACGGACGGCATGTATGTACAGCAATCAACAAACCCACTCGATTGTTGGGTTCGGATAGCCCGTAGCCATTCCCGGCGTGCCCTTCTGAAGACTTGCATACATTCCCAGGGTCCAAAATCAGGTACGCTTGAATTGAAGGCGCCCGAACTTGGTCAATGAGAAAGGATAGTATATCCATGTATCCGTCAAGCTCCTGCAGACGTGCCGTTGTCACAGAATATTAGCTTCATTCCAAGTGACGTCCAGCATGACGTTGTGCCCAAATTTGACCAACAAGTCTCAGGGACATGTTGGTGCCCATGCTCTTCACCTGCATTGGCGTTTGCCTCATCAACATCCAAAACGCCAATCCACCACCAAACACGGATAGACTTTCTGGAATTTGGCACCATCTGATGCCAATGGAAGAAAAAGAAACAGCGCGATCAATTAAAAACGGAAGTAAAGGGGGGCAAAAGAAGAGGAAAACAAAATGATTCTATGGGAAGGCGACGAAGTATAGAGGAAGCACTTCAACCGAATGACCCGGCGAGCTAACAAGCCCCCATCACTAAAGCAAGCAATAAATCATCTTTAGGTAACGAATACAAACTTCGCAACATGGGTCCGTAATAAATGGTCCCAAGGCAGGTTGTTGGAAGCCATCACCGATCAACGGTCGATGATAAACCTTACAGGGAGGAGGGGGATGGGAGGGGGCAGGCAAGACAAGACAGAATTGAATGCCAGAGTGGAGGGTAGTATGTAGTGGATGCATCGCGGGGTTCATCCCAGTAACACAGCTCCACCTACTATGTAGCAGAAACATCAGAATGGTCCTCAACAAGCTCCTTGCATGCGCGTATTCAGCGTCTCCTGGTGCGAGCAGTTGCATGGGTGTGACATGACATGTGCTTTTATTCATACATCACCTCGCCTGAATTCTATGAGGCCATCATGGATCAAGCTCTAGATGTAACATGGGAGTAGAAAGGTCCGCATCTAGAATGCGTTTGCCTTTGACACCAACTCATTGTCCATTTTGCCAGGACATTCGATGGTGGCTAGCCGGGGATGAAGGTGGCGGCTCGTCGCCAATGGATGCAGGCAATTTCAGGCCAACGGCCCGCCGACAAGGTCTCGGGAGCAAGAAAATGAAAGAAACTTTGCTGATAGTGGTGACAGCATGTGGTGGCGGGCAGAGTCAGCAGGGGGAGCTCTTCTGTGTCACACATATCCCAGAGTGATTATCTTGAATCACTACAAACGACGTCCAGCGTCTAGATCAAGATGAAGGCGTCATCTGGGGAAGAAAAAACACCTCTGGAGTGTAACAAAGGCAGACTAGGACAGACGAGATCAAAGGCAACCAAGGGAGTTGAGAGGAACAAAAGAAATGCCTAGAAAAGGGAGGGGCAATGTTATCCTCTTCATCCAATTCCTCACCCACTTGGGTGCTCAGTCCAAGTTGGCCAACTCCATCCACGGCAATAAGACACTGTTTTCTCGGACACTTCCTGAGAAGTAGTAAGGCCGGCGAATTTGCGTATTGCGCTTGTCCCTCTGTTGCGGATCAACAATGGTTGATGCTCCTGATGAGGAAGAAAGCTCCATACCCCTGTTTGTGCATGCAACGCTGCGTTGTAGGACATGGGCCCATATGTAGGGAGCACAATAGTACGTACTGTGTGAAGGAGAGCTATCAATGAACCGAAGTGCGCTTGCAATTGACGATATGTGTACCTCTGAATCTCTATGCCCTGATGTTGCAGTCATTCATTTTGTAGTTGCATTTCTTGTTCAGCTGAGTTTACAGAAGTGTCTGGTTCAGGGACCCGGTGTAAGCTCGACTAGCTTGCTTGCAGCTTCTAGGTGTCAGTTGAGTTTGCCTAGTGTAATGTGAGATCATCACATCAGACAAAGTCTATGTCTTGGATGTTGTCTGACCCAATTGGAGGCTCATTTGAACCAGGATAAAGGTAGCAGTCTCTCAACGGAGTCTCAACGTATTACAGACTGTAGGTATGCGCGAAAAAAAAGAAAGAAGGCAATATTTATAGCTTGGTAGATCAATCGGAAATTCGCACATGGAGATGCACGTTGGGCCGACGGCCGTCAATGTCTTGCTGCAGGTTAGTTAGCGCATGGAAAGGAACCCGGAGATTGTCAACCTGAGTCGGCCACCCAATTGTCAGGTCACGCACCTCTCCTTGTACCCACCAAAAGCTGAACCACCACCGCAATTGCTTTGGGCGATTGATGGAAAAGTAGGTGGCGTCGTTGGTAAGGCAAAGGGGTGGGTGGTAAGGACAAGTGAAGTGGTGAGGGGGTTGCTCATATTTGGAAATATTTCCACTGCACACTGACGTAGAGAAGCATGCCGGTTATTGTCGAATATGACAGAAACGAGAGCAGGCGTTGATCATAGACAAGGTCCGAATCGAAGGATCCTGAGAAGGACAGTCGGAGAATGGATGCATTTCGATGGATGTTGCAAAAAAAAAAAATCAATAGCGAGTTGCTACAGAAGGGTCCGGACTTTGGAAGATGGCAATCAATCCGGCCACACAAACCGTTGCAAAGAAGGTAGGTACCGCTTAGTGGGACACCTTCCTCAGCAACTGAGACGTGAGACCTGAAGGCTCATGACGTACGCACACTTAAAATATGCCTTGGACACTGGAAAAGTGGTGGATGCCCCTGTCTTTATTTTTTTCCTGAATTGAATAAAATAAAAACCTGGATGGTACTCTGTAAAGTTGTGGAATATCTACCAGGCATTTTTTTGCCTAATTCGATCACAGCTGGACAGCAATACAAGGATGTTTCGCGCAGAACAAGAATTACTATTACCAGCTTTTCTTTTCGGTGGTGCCCACAGCCCACCCAGCCCACACAGCCCACTAGGGGACTTGGAGGACCTCAGGTTTGCATGGTTCCAGGTTCCCTGTCCTTGACTTCCGCTTGCTTGCCGAGTGCTAGCGCCAGGTGCCCGTCTCAAAAAAATGAGCACATGAGCACCTGAGCCCAACGCCTGCGGGTCCCCTTGGCTTGTCCTGGAACCCATGGCTGGGTCTCAGCGTCGTGAATTTTGTCTGAATGACGACCAAGCATTGGATGGATTTTGGTCAATTTTTGTTGGTGCAAATAAGTAGGTAGATACCTAGTAGGTAGGTAGGCATGTACAAATCAAGTACGGAGTACGAATTCGATGTGGAAATCCAGCAGGTACTGGTACTCGTACTCGGTGCAGTTTGCCTTTTTCTCCCCTCCCTGTAAATGTACTCACCCGTCCAAGGCCTGGGCTCATCCCTTCCTGCACGCCTGTGAGCGAGCTTCTAGGTGGTGGTGTTAGGAGGTAAGTAAGTAGGTACCTACAACTGTACCTTGCCTTGCCAACTGGACCTGACCAGCAGTTTGTTCTGCACCTACACGCCTGCACACAGGGCTCTCTAGATCCCCAATAAATACCTAATAAAGGTCCTCTTTCGCCCGCCTGGCTTGTTCGCCCTCTTTTTTCCCTTTCTGGATCCTTCTTCCATTCATCTAATAGGCCCCTTGTCTTTTACCTGTGCTTGTTGGGTTTCTGCTCTTACCGTCTATCGTCTGCCTCCACCGCAGCTCCCCAGTGTTCGTGCGTGGTGCGTTGGTCAGGTGGTTACGTGAGGTAGCCTCGCCCCACGTACAAGTACTAGAGTTGCTGGTGACTTTTATTACCGCGCCGCCTCGCCCTCCCCTCCTCTATTTTTGCACTCACCTTGAACCTCCCTTACACCGAGCCGCAGAGAGAAGAGGTAGAAGCTGTACGTTTAACCAGCCATTAAGCAATATCCCCTCTCCCTTTCCCTTTCCGAATAACCTATGGATGTCGCTTCTCATTTTTTTTCTTGGGAGGAAAGACATGCTGTATCACGGTGTCGATGAGAAATAAATCGAGCTGATTGATAGATAGAAGGACTTCTGAAAGAGCTGCAACTGCACGTCAGACGTTGCCCATAGCAGGAGCAGTAGTGCCCCGCATCGAAACAGCAGTACCTCCCACAGAAGAGCGACAGCGAAGAGAGACCGAGAGATTGCTGGTAGCTTGCAAGAGCCAGAGCCAGAACCAGAACCAGAAACCAGCAAGACAAAAAGCAACGCAACACAACGAAGCATAGCAATAAAACAAAAGAAGGAAAGAGAGAGACAAGAAGAGAGACGGAGAGAAAGAAGAAGAAAAGATTAAGATATCACCACGCTTATCCTACGTGTTATCTTGGTCCGGCAAACACCAAGTTCTCGACTCGACGGGATCGTATTCTATTCTATTCACGACACTTTTTTTTGAGACCTGTCCCGCCTAAAACGCAAGCTCAGCGCCCCTCGTGAGCTTGTGCATCGACTCGTGCCGTCAGCAGCAACGTCGCGCCGTTCTCCACTGCCCTCCGCTCCGGCGCCATTTGCCCCGTCTAGACGCCTGACGTACGTTCCTCCTCCACCCAAAAGCCTCCCCCCGTGTCCTCGCGGTTACGGTTCTGAGCCGCCAAACACCACCACCACTCCCACCACCACTCCCACTACCACTACCACTACCACTACCACCACTACCACCACTACCACTGACAAAATCACCAACTAACCGACCGGCAGTCACTGCTTTTATCATCTTTCCGTGTCGCTCCGTGGCTGTTTGAATTCAAGGTTCCAAACTCTTCCCGTTTTTCTTCCAATTGCCATTTCTTGAGAGTCAATCTCACCGGTTCTTTGGGTAAGTCAGCTCCTTCTTTCTGCCTGCATCTGCCTCTGCTGCATCGAACCACGGGACCACTCTCTCCCACCAGTTAACCCCTTCCCTTCACATCGAGGTGCTTTTATCCTCGCCCTCAGCTTTTCGAATGAATGAGCTCATCAGAGTGGCTCCTTGTTCAGAAAGCAATCCATTCACTTCTTTTTCACCTTTTCCATCTCTTTCTCTCGTCTCTTTCTTCCCCTTTCCTTTCCTTTCCCGTTACAAGTACCTCCAAACTCAACTCACCTCACCACCTCACCCTGTCGCTTGTCGCCTGTCGCATGTCACGAGCCCACTAGATTAAGCACCCCGCCCTCCTCCCTCCAAAGACCCGCCTCTCTCTCTCCCTCTCTCTCTCGCTCGCTCGCTCTCTCTGTGCGTGTGTCTCTCTCCCTCTCATCCTCTACTCTCTACTCTCTACTCCCTCTCTCTCCCTCTCCCTCTCTGCCCAGCTTTCGTGCCACTACACCAACCCAGCCCGCTCAACCTATGGAATTCCCTTACGCCACCCGCCGCTTCTCGCCCACCTGTTTGTACCTGGCATTTATTCAGTCCTGCCAAGGGGCGGCTTTTTCACTCACCTCACTGCCCGCTTGATGCACCCATTTGCAAAACCCTGCCACACCCTTTGACTCGTTCCTCTTGTTGTTCCCCTACACTGCTTTGGCGACCTTGTCAGTCAATTCATCGCCGTCCAGCAGCCTTATAAACCGTCTGTCCCCCTGCCTGTTGCTTCGTTCTGTTGTT
This sequence comes from Hypomyces rosellus, assembly GCA_011799845.1. Classification (NCBI taxonomy): domain Eukaryota; kingdom Fungi; phylum Ascomycota; class Sordariomycetes; order Hypocreales; family Hypocreaceae; genus Hypomyces; species Hypomyces rosellus. Next base: position 4,745,956 of record WWCI01000002.1, on the reverse strand, counting down.
TCCCCCCCTCTAATCACCACCCCCCGCACCATCCATTCAGCCCTTGCAGCGTGTCACCAAAAAAATCATCCTTTCTTCGATTGTCGCCGTCTTTCACTTTCAAGTCAATAATTCCAATTGACTCATCCTTTAGATTGTTAGGCAAGGATCTCGTTACTAAATTCTTCCTATTCAGCCTGCCAGATCAATCGTCAACTGCTCGCTCCACCTGCCGCCTGAGCAATAAATCCGCAGCATCGCGATCAACCTCGACTTCTTCATCCGTACAAAGCAACACCTTGCAAGCTCCCCAGCGTGCAGCTACGGATATTGTGCCTGCGATCTAGACCGACTCAATTGTCGGCATCGTTATCAGCCCTTGCGACTCGTCGCAGCGCAATAAACTTCGTTTCCTTTTATTCAAACACTGTTGCCCACCACGGCCCGCGTCAAGGCCCGTTCTTTGTTGCCCCTCACCTGCTCATCGCCCAGGTGCTTCAATCTCGATTTTCGGTAGCATCGGTACTTTGGTCTGGATAGCATTTGCCCACGATGTCGTCACACAGGCCTAACGCCTTCAATAGTCTGCGGATGGGAGGTGAGTTCGCAGTTGCCTGTGCCGGCTTCACTTTAAGCTTAGAAATGCTAACATTGCTCTACAGAGGTGATCCGCGAGAAGGTTCAAGATGGTATTACGGGCGAAACGAGAGATTTACAATACACCCAATGCAAGATTGTTGGAAACGGTTCCTTCGGTGTCGTCTTTCAGACTAAGCTTTCCCCTTCTGGAGAGGATGCAGCCATCAAGCGGGTTCTTCAAGACAAGCGATTCAAGGTATGCAATAGACTTGCTTTTTAGTGGAGGTTAGTCGACTAATCATCGTCACAGAACCGCGAGCTTCAGATTATGCGTATCGTCCGACACCCCAACATCGTTCAGCTGAAAGCCTTTTACTACTCAAATGGCGAACGTGTAAGTTTTTAATTATGCCCTTTTGATGACAAAGGTAATTTCTAACATCATCGAAGAAAGATGAAGTCTATCTCAACCTGGTTCAAGAATTCGTCCCCGAGACAGTTTATCGAGCCTCCCGTTTCTTCAACAAAATGAAGACTACTATGCCTATCCTGGAAGTCAAGCTGTACATCTATCAGCTTTTCAGGGCTCTTGCATATATCCACTCCCAAGGCATCTGCCACAGAGACATCAAGCCCCAAAACCTCTTGCTTGACCCCAATAGTGGTATCCTCAAACTTTGTGACTTCGGTAGTGCCAAGATTCTGGTAGAGAACGAGCCCAATGTGTCCTATATCTGCTCTCGATACTACCGCGCCCCCGAACTCATTTTCGGCGCCACGAACTACACTACTAAGATTGGTAAGTTGTTTCCTCGCATGCTTAGGGGTTTGCACCTGGCTAACATTTGACAAAGACGTTTGGTCAACGGGCTGTGTGATGGCTGAGTTGATGCTTGGACAGCCACTCTTCCCCGGCGAGTCTGGCATCGACCAGTTGGTAGAGATTATCAAAGTCCTCGGCACACCAACCCGGGAACAAATCCGCACGATGAACCCGAATTACATGGAGCACAAGTTCCCTCAGATCAAGCCTCACCCTTTCAACAAGGTTTTCCGCAAAGCGGACGCCAACGCAATCGATTTGATTGCTAGACTGCTCGAGTACACACCCACCGAACGCCAATCTGCAATCAACGCAATGATCCACCCCTTCTTTGATGATCTCCGAGACCCCGCCACGAAGTTCCCAGATTCCCGTCACGGCACTGGCCAGCTTCGTGATCTGCCTGACCTGTTCGATTTCACCCGTCACGGTACGTTTTGGGTAACGCAACCTTGTTTATAATATGTAAACTGACTGTAGCAGAATTGTCCATTGCACCAGATCTGAACCACCAGCTGGTACCCGACCACATGAAGCCTGTTCTAGCAGCTCGGGGACTTGATATTGACAACTTCACTCCGATGGCGAAACAGGACATGCTGGCAAAACTTGACTGAGCCTCCTGCTACCGGTACGGAGTTAGCAGGCTACTGTTTTACTCTTTCTTTTTTTGGGGAGGCACTAGGCAGCTCTGGAGCGCATTTTGTCTGCTCCACTCCCAGCATAGAGCTCATAGTGGTGCCGAGGGGAATGGCTCGCTGCTAGGGCCGGGCTGGGAGATTGGCAGATGTAGTCTCGAAGCTCATGGTGTTGAAGCCTTGAATCCTTCGACACAAAGGGGCAGATGAGATCAATTTTGTGTGTTCTAGGGAAATGTTGGAATCTGTCCCGACCGGGAGGAAAAGGGGGCTTTTTGATTCCCTACACGATTCGTTTTACTGGTGTGCAGCATACGCTTAGCACCATTTGGACGAAAGGGTTTGCGTTGAAGCATATCACGGGAATCACGTTTTTAGACCACGTTTCGATGCATGACAGAGCTGGCTGTTGCTTCTTTTCTTTCTCGTTGTTTGCGTGTCATGAGGCTCAGTGTTGTGGAAATGGCGGATATGATTTGGTTGACCCGCCTCACATGTCGACCTTGTTTTCTATCGTTGGTGTCAGACTTGTCGCCGTCCACATCTCGACACCTTGGAAGAGCTCTAAGGGGATGTTGACAGGGGTGGATGAGGATTGATATATTGGATCATGGGATATAGAGCCCCTGAGCAAAGCTCGGAAGCTGAAGAGACTACGGGTGGGAAGTGGAGCTTAAGCAGATATTATGACACAGGGAAATGGAGATGAACATGTGCTATTATAGTGGAGTGGTATGAAATCCACGGCTGCTCGTTACGAGGTTTTGAGAACAAAAAAGACGTTTTTTATTTATTAAAAAAAAGATGAGAGTAGGCAACTCTCTTTGAACTGGCAAAAAGATTTGAGAGAGGTACACACCCAAGATACAAAATATCGGCTTATTTATGATTACGACTTTTTATGACTACAAGTATAACTTTGTTACTCGAGCGTGGTGTTGTCTGCATGAAAATGGCATATGAACTGAATGTGATGTAATGTTTGGCCGGTATCACTTACCCAGTAATGTAAATGCTCGAATGATTTGTATTGAGAACTAATACACTGAGGGTGTTATTAAAAGATAATGAAGATGATTATTATTATTATTGTTGTTGTTCTTATTATACTTGAATGGAATGATGGACATGTTTAAATAATATAGCACAAGGAGGTGCATTGTTTGACAAAGTGAAGAAGGAAAAGTTGTTGCCTCAGGCCATAATTTCCTGTTCTGGCGAGTCGAGGCGCGGGTTGCAAGGTTCGCGCTTGTGCAGCACGTTTTCCGAGCTTTAGCAGCTTCACTTTACTTAGCAGCCTCCTTCAACACTCAGTCCGTCTACACAATCGAACTCCATTGCGAACTTAGCCATTACCTATTATTTTAATCAACGGGCGCATCATGGCGGACTACGATCGCAGACAATCTGGAGGCTATAATCGCAAGAGAAGATATAGAGGTTCGTTGACTTGTTCTCATTATTTTACAGTCACACGCGCGCAGCGGCAGCAAAAAACAGTAACAGGAGCTCACATCACTTTTTCTTCTTCTAGATGATGATGATCATTTTGATCGCAGACAACAGCGAAGACGAATAGATTCAGCACCTGTCCCGGTACGACTGCGACGACAACTTCTCAGCTTAGCCGATTCCCCCCTGCGACGATGGGCCGAGGAGGTTCAGTCCATCGCCCGCATGGTGGCAGATAACTACGACGACGAGAACCTGCGCAATACCTTTGTCGGCCTGGTTTTGCAGTTAGTCATCGAGCAGCCTTTGAAAACACCGTTTGTTGCCGCCGTTGTGTTGGTAGCCAATACGCTGAAGCCCGAACTCGTCGACGTGATTCTGGCTCGGGCTGCGCAAGAAACCGAGACGCAGATTAGCCAGGGCGAGTGGAGAGATGTGAAGCTGTATCTGAAGTTTCTAGCTTGTTTACAGGCTTGCTTGGAAGGAGATGGCGTCTTCCCATTGTTGGAGGAGCTATTCAGTCGCGCTGCTGACCTACAAACTGCCAGTTCAGAGGATGTAAGTTTAAATGCTATCATGGCCAAGCTGCTGTGTTCGCGCGTTCTAACATTCGCACAGACTATCGGAACAGAAATCGTCAAGATTATTCTCCTAACGATCCCCTATATTATGGCGGCGGCCCCGGGCCAGTATCAGCAAAAGGCGGCAGACCTGATGGATAAGACTGATATTATCGCGTCCGAACCTCATGCATTGCAGGCCCTGGTTGACCCGTACCACCCCGAAGGCAAGGATGAGAGCCCTGTGGGTTCCCTGAGCTTGTGTATGTTATTGCAAAAGCAATTGCAGGCCGAGGCGTCCAAAAACTGGGAACTTACTTGTCTTCCTCGACCATGGCAGATGCCCCTAGAGGAAATAGAGTCTCAGGAGAAGTTGGCCAACGCACCAAAGCATGCACTACCTGCCATTTCTATTCCTGCTACCGTCATTGCTGGGCCCCGCCCATTGTTCCCCGAAGTTTACTTCTCCGTCTACGCCGACCAAGAGGTTGAATCTGTTCCGGCCACAACCAGTGTGGCATCTTCGCTGATCCGCGACGGTCTTACCGACACCATCAACGGTCTCCATTTCAACAGAAACGTTACGGCGCGATATTTAATAGACCTGGACTGCTATTTCGCCGATGGCACCTTTGTTAAACGAGCAACGCCATTTGACGAGTTGCGGAATATCCCCTCGGGACGATCAACATGGAAACCGGAGGACGTTGCTGTCGATATTGTCTTCTCGCAACTATTCCAGCTACCCATCCCTGAACACAAGCTGGTTTACTATCACTCTGTGTTGACAGAGGCCTGTAAGCTTGCGCCTGCAGCTATTGCCCCTAGTCTCGGCAGAGCTATCCGATATCTTTACAACAACAGTCCGCGAATGGACCTACAGCTGAGCTATAGATTCCTTGATTGGTTCTCTCACCATCTTAGCAACTTTGGCTTTACGTGGAAGTGGGCAGAGTGGAGCGATGACACGAGTCTACCTGACCTTCACCCAACCAAGTGGTTCCTCAGGGGTGCGTTGGATAAGGAAGTGCGACTCAGCTTCGCGCAGCGTATCCAAAAGACCTTGCCGGAATCATACCAGCCCCTTGTTGACCCTGAGAAGGAGAAGGATGTCCCCGACTTCAAATTTAGCAACCTTGGTGAGTAACGGCATCCCCGAAAGACTCATATTTCTTGTAGTCATGTTAATGATACTAACACATCGCATCAGAGACTCTATTCGCGGCTGAAGGCCAAGAATTGGCTGTTTTGCTTCGACGAAAGGCTGCGGATGAAGAGTTCCAGCCTATCATCGACAGGATCCAATCTCAGGCTTCCGAGCGAGAGCTAAACCCGTTGGTTACTAGCATGGATGTCTTCATGACAGCTGTCTGCTGGGTTGGCTCCAAGTCACTCAGTCACGTTCTGGCTTGCATTGACCGGACGAAGACGAGACTGATAGACATGGGGGCTTCATCGCCCGAGGTGCGAGCTCAGATTATCTCCTCAGTCATGGCTTACTGGAATGCCCACCCGGGCGTTGCACTGTCGATCATTGAGAAGCTGCTCAACTTCTCGATTGTCACTCCCTTTTCAGTAGTGGACTGGGCTTTGGCTGCCAACACCCCTGCCAATGGCGTAAACGACGGCGAGTCTCTTGCCCAGCCTCACGTCTTCGAGCTGGTCTACGGTACTGTATCCAAGGTGACGGTGAAAGGTCGTCAAGTGCTGACCTCACCCGATACTGATGAGGATACTCGCGAGAAAGAGGTTAAGAGCACGAGTGATCTCTTCCGCTCCATCAACGACTCGCTCGGAAACTGGGCCGGCAATAACAAGGACAAGCTGATGGAGACTGAAGATGGCGCAAGCGAACGCGAGGCACTGGTCCGCCGGTGGGGCCAGCGGTGGCTCAGGGTATTCAAGCGGCTCGCGGCTATAGAGGAGGCGTTTGCGCTTGAGGCCGGGAAGGCGAGGAATGGTTCGTCTAATGGCGCTGACGCTGCCTAGAGGGAATGAGTCGGCGATATTTTCTGAATCTTATAGGAAACAAACGAAAATGGTGGGAGAGTACCAAGGAAAGATTATATAGTTATCTTTTTTTTTTAAGAAAGACAAAGCTAGAGGGAGGGAAGGATCTTGAGATCAGAATTAGGAGAATTTCTTTTTGGAGGCAGGGTTGTACTAGCTATTCTTTTTTCTTTCTTCTTCTTGTGTTCAAGGTAGGTAGGCAGGGTAGCGAAGCATCGCGACAACCACGAGATTGATGGGCCGCGGATGACTGAATAATGAATAAAAGATACAAGATAACAATGCAATCTCTGGAAATTCAGTCTCATTGTCACTGTGTGTATCTGGATGTGCCTAGACATACATCTATATGGGTACATCACCCCTGACCTGCCAGCAAACTCTCAGAGCCAGCCAGTAATACGAACATGAACCCGCCTCAAGCCGTCATAACAACACACACATAAGTATGAATGCGGTGTCTCCCCGCTATCTCTATAGCCCAAACCGAGGTTTTGTCAAAGCAAATAAACCCAATGCCAAAAGTATACAAATCATCACACATAAACCACGCCGACGCCAAGCAAAATACAACATCCCCCCCTAGATGCATCCCTTACAGGCCAATGAATGTCTCTCAAGAGCTCATTCCACGGTTAAACTATTAGTTTCCGCTTGATCGGCTGGGGGGCCTTGGTACCAGCCAACTTTAACACCTCTCTCATCTGAGTCTTGTCTCCGATCTTCTTGAGCTTCTCTAGTAAATGACTGCAAGCACGTTAGACTGGCAATTCTATCCGAAACGGGGTGTGGGCGGCGACGGAATTGTTCTACAATCTCGCGAAAGGACTCTTTCGTTGGTCCGCTGAGGTCTGGTATGGGACTACTCGCAGGGCTTGACGGGGGTGTTTCTCTTGGTTGGTGGGGAGGTGAACTAGACCTGTGTTGACAGTTGTGTGTAGATGGTGATGGTGAGGAAGGCAAAGCTATCGGTATTGGCGCAGGTGTAGGAATAGGTGAAATGGACGTAGAGGGGTATTGGACGAGAACAAGAAAAGGAGGGAAATGTGCATACTTTACTGACGTATGACCTCGGGTGCTTTCAGTGACAGCCAGGTTAAGTCTTTTGGCTGCTTCTTCGTGCTCTTCGAAGTGTTGCTTTATTCGAGCCTGGCATTCTTCGTCGTCTCCACCTCGAACTATAAAATCACAGCCACTCTCATCGCAGGTCCAAGTACCATCTGGTCCCTTGGCTACACTTGAAGGAATCCGCTCAGTTCGAATGATGATGGGGATGGGCATGGAGATGGGGATAGGCTCATCAACAGGCTCCGGACGAATGTCCTTCTCTATGTCGGCTAATGGATCAAGGACTTCCTGAAGCGATTCCTGGTGTGCGAATTCCATATCGACATCGACAAGTTCATCTGGGAAGTAATGGGAGGTATTGGACCTCTTGACTGCTGAAACTTCAGACTCAGGCTCGCTATCACTCTCCAGCTCAGCGTGGACCCTTTTTTTGCTTGCCGTTATCGTCCGGAGAGCAGCTTTTCGACCCCTTCGACCAGGTTGTTTTATACTCTTACCAATGGGACGAGGAGCCTCAAATAGTTCGTCCTCGTCCTCATCCAGGGGAGCAATGGTGATTTCTGGGGCAGAGGATATTTCCGCAGCCTCTATTGTTTTCTTAGACTGTCGATGAATCTGTTTGCGGGGGATCAATCGGAGAGGAAAGTCGGATGGTTTATAAGCAAGCGACGAAAATTTCGTTTGTGCCAGTTCTTGTAGGTAGCCATATATTTCATGCCTCTCATACTTTGCCCTGTCAAGGTGTGGTAGTATTTGTTTAGCATGAAAATGCAAGAGTTCCGAGACTGGTATCTTATAAGAACCAGAGGTTCCGTCTCGATAGTTGGGAAATTTGTAGTTAAAATAGAGGGTCGTTAGAGTATTTGATATTGTAATCCCCTTTTTAGTCGAACCTTTGTTATCATAGATATCTTGGAGGGCGGCAAGGACCGAGGAGAGAGGAGAATCATCTTGATCCGTAACATCGGCTGTGTTGTCTACCTCTATTGGTGCCACAGAACTTTGGCTAATGACACTGGGGCTGGCCTTGATTTCGCGTGAAATAGATTTGGGCCGTTCAGGCATCTGTATTAATGGGGCCTGGCTTGGAGAAACCTCTTCTATGCTAGCGCTTCTCGTCGTTAGACGCGAGGGCCTCTCTCTCGAGCTCGGCAGGACTGCGTCGATGGAAGGGGCCCGATATGGTGGTCGTGGATTCCTGCTTAAATCTTCAATTTCCAAGGCCACATTCTTTGCAAGTCAGCAAATCGTTCAAGCATTCTCTATCATGGCCACCTACTGCGAATTCATTCATGAACCATTTGTAGAAGTCGGTATTCTTCCACGCAATAGTCTCGGACGGCTCGTCCCTAAATTGATTGATGAAGAAGGGTGCGTGCTCGCCGCAGCGCTCGATTACTTCGTCAAACGTCGACCCATCTCCAGCCTTTATTGTGTACTTGTACCAATGTCAGTCGCATACGGCTTCCTCATACTGGCAAACTTACTTGAAGAAAGATATCATGGAGCCTCTCCAGACGACCGTGTTTGGCCGACTTCTTGTTGGCTCGTTTGAACTTCTCGGACGTGCATGAATCGATAATGCTGTAATACATTGTAGTTGCCTCGCACATCTTCAAGTAGATGGGGAGATATGCTTCCGAAGGCTGGATCTCGTACCACCCTCCCCTGCCCGCAATCCATATACATGGATCTCCATCGCCATCATTTTCTTGGCCAATGGCGTATTTAACACAATTCCGAATCTCTATGGGTGTCGATGCCTTGACTCTGATGATCACTACAATAGTTAGAGGAAGTGGATCAAACAGGAAACAACGACGAAGAAGACCTACTATGCGCCTTCTGTGAAGGTTCCTCAATTATGAGTCGGCCTCTGACAGTGAATGGACCTCTAGTCGCAACATAGAGAGCATTATCCAGCGCTTTCCCTTCCCTATCGTATACAACAGTATCCCGTAGCTCGAAGCAGGGCCAGTCGTCCGAGTCCGAGTTTGAGGGCACCGATCTGACCACCGAGGTTTCATGAAGCCATCTGATCTGAGAGTCGTCTACTGTTTCCACACTAGACGTGGAGGCTCTGCGTTTGCGCCCAGGCATTGCGATCAGCTACTCAGACTAGTCATTAGACGATTCGTACTGTTTCCGTGCTTGAGCTGTGGACAGGCGGCGATGATGGCGGTTGAATGCGATCGATGAAGTTTGGAGTACAGGACCATGAACCGATGGACTCGAGTCGATAAGATGGCGTCAAGTATGAAAAGTGAAGTCAAGGTGAAGACACTGTGGTGGAGAAAGGAAGATGGTCTGAATTCGAAGTGGCAGCTGCAAGTATTGTCACGTCAACAAAGCAGATGGCCATGAATAAGGCAGAGAGTCCAGTCTTAGTTGAGTTTCAGTGGAGGCAGGTTGACTTCGACCCGGCTGGCAGTTGTGGTGGGTGCAAGAGACGCGCTGTACAAGAGACTCGCGTTAATGGGTGCGCCACTGATGCACACCTCCAGGGCCTGTTTAGAGGGGCAGAAGCAGTGTTACAGCGCTTGGGTACTACTGAGGGGCGCTGCCCGGGTGCTCCACCGTGGCTCTCCAGCCGATTCACTGCGCAGCGTCAACAGTGGTGTGGTGGGCTTCAGCGGGAGGGTACACCCACTGTACCGTCATGGCACCCCTGTTGCGGTATCTTTGCGCTAGCGGGGCTTATCGCTGAAAGTTTCAACTTTTTTTTCTTGTCCAGCTCTTTCGCTCTGTCGCAGCGTCGGACAAGGTTGAAGTCAAGGTGAGGTCTCAATTATATAGAATAGACCATCTCCAGTCTCGGCTCGCCTGCTTGCTTCTCATTCCATATTATTCTCGCCACAACATATCTCGAACCTCTCTTTATACGGGCAGCAATCGCATGCGACGTTTTTCAAAACCGCTGTCGAGAATGGCCGCGGAGATTGTCCGGGAGGGCGTCTTCGGTATGACTGATTTCTTCTTCCAACTCTCTTGCGCCGATGACTCTATATCTCGAGTTTGCTGTTGTTGTTAACATGGATTGACTCTTCTACAGCCATTAATAAGCCATGCGGCCTCAGCTCTGCGCAGGTCCTACGAGAATGCCAACAGCACTTCAATCCGTCCGCCTTCTTCAAACCCATGATCGAAGCCGAAGTGGCCAAGCGTCTCAAAGAATCTGGCGGCCAATTCATGCGTCGCAAAGCTGAGAAGAAAGCTTCGCAAGTCAAGATTGGACATGGAGGAACCTTGGATCCCTTGGCGACCGGAGTCCTGATTATGGGCATCGGCTCCGCGACAAAGGTGTTGAACCAGTTCCTAGAATGCACAAAGACCTACGAAACTACCATTGTCTTCGGCGCAAGCACCGATACATACGATCGAGTCGGTCGCGTATTGACAAAGCGGCCATACGACCACATTACGAAAGAGATGGTGGAGAAGGAGCTGGAATCCTTCCGAGGCAAGCAGATGCAGATCCCACCTCTATACTCAGCGCTAAAGATGAATGGAAAACCTCTATATGAATATGCGCGCGAGGGGAAACCAATCCCTAGAGAGATAAAAGGAAGAGAGGTTGATGTTCTAGAGCTTGAACTTGTTGACTGGTATGAGCCCAAATCGCATAACCATCGCTGGCCGACAGAGGAGGCCGAGGCCGCTGAGCGCAACCTTGCCGAGCAAGTCTGGAGGATTAAGAAGCAACAAGAGACTTCCAGGAAGCTCACGCCAGAAGAAAAGGAACAGGATGACCAGGCGGTCGCGGCGCACGAGACCTTTAAGCGCAAATTTGAGGAGCGACAAGACGAACTCATTAAGGATGCCCCCAAAAAGAAGCAGAAGCACTCGAAGCAAAACGCCATGATGTCCGGCGCTCTTGGACAGCTTCCTCAGCCCGTTCATTCTTCCAAGGGGAAGAATCTTGTGCCTGATTCGCCCGATGAGAGCACCCCGCCGCCGTGGAGCGACGAGGGCCCGCCAGCCTGCAAGATTAGGATGAAGGTCACTTCAGGATTCTACGTTAGAAGCTTTTGTCACGACCTTGGTGCTAAGTTGGGCTCCGCGGGTTTGATGGCGGAGCTGTGCCGTGTTCGTCAGAGCGATTTCACAGTCGGAGGCACAAACTGCCTCGAGTACACTGATCTGGCAAAGGGTGAGGAAGTCTGGGGTCCCAAGGTCGCCGACATGCTTGCCCGATGGAACGGGGAACCCCACGGCGAGTGGCCCGGCACTCAAGCATCCGGCTCCTCCTCCTCCCAGCAGCAGCAGCCCAAGAAGCAAGACAACAAGAGCACAAATCCAGGCCAGTCCCCGCCGCGAACCGAGAAGCGCTCCAGGTCACCAGATGGCGAGCACAAGGAATCTCCGCCGCGCAAGGTCCAAATCAAGGAGTCGATCGAAGGGGACGAGCCGATGAGGGAGGTGGTAAAGAAGACAAATGGTACAAAACGAGTCAAACATGAAGAATGGAACGGCTTTGACGACTGACGACTTTGACAGATTGGGGAGAGGTGAAGTTAACATACTAGGAGCATCGCATATAATCCAGGGGGGAGAGGGGCGGGGGATTTCAAAAGACAAGGAACCACGGCATATAACAATGGCCGCCTTTCTTCTTATTCATACAGATTTGTTCGCCGCAAACGGTTCGTAGAAGAGCGAAAGGGGGAGATTCTAACTGCAAAGCGGCACAGTACACCATCAAGATACTCTCACGCCATGCCTGGAGAGCCTGCAAATATAAAATTTCATGAATACTTTACTAGTTCGTCTATTCTCATTAGACCGTTTCCCGTGAATACACATTCATAATGAACCGATTGCAAAACACAAAAGCAAAGCCAATACCTTACTCCCCGTTCCTAGCCATGATGACCCTGCATACCTACCCAGAATATCGAAAATAAAGCATATAACCATAGGACCAACCAAAACCTGAAACCGTCTACCAAACTAATAAACAAAACAAAAACAAAAAAAAGAGAAGGAGGCATAAAGCACATTCCAATCCGGACATTTCTCGAATCATGATTCGTTCCGAATAGGCTTGACCTCGGTCTGCGACTCCTGCAGCAGATTCTTCACACTCTCGATACGATCCATAGAAGTCTCCAACCTATCCAGCCGCCTCTTCTTGTCCGCATCCCGCTTCTCCAACTCATTAACCCGCTGCTCGAGCTTCGCGCGCGCACGCCGCTCGTCCGCCACCATCTCATTCGCCTGCTCAAACAGCGCAGCGCTCAACTCTTCCACCTCCCTGCTCGTGGCACTCAGACGATTCTCCGCATCACGACGCAGCGACTGCTCGCGCTCCAGCGCCTCGAGCAGGTCGTCCTGCGTAGGCGAGGTCGGATTCGCGGAGGATAGGGACTGCGCAACCGAGGTAGACACGGATTCGGTGGATGTGCGAGACGCATGGCTTGCCTGCCATGATCGCGGGTACACCAGGGCCGAGAGACGGCTGGCACCGGACTGGAAGAGCGATGCGCGGGTAGGGCTCTGCGCCGAGGACGAGTCTGGCCGCCGTGGGGACGTTGCGGCCGAAGGTGGGACCTGTGCGCGGAGCCTGGTGAGTTCTGCTTCGTAGTCCGACCAGCGATCGATGGCGGCCTTGGCCTTTTGATTAAGCAGGCAGACTTGGGTTTCCAGCTCTGCGATGCGGGCCTGAGCCTCTAGCAGCCGAGTGGATGGGTCATTTTCTAGTGGGGTGATGTTGAAGCCGCAACTGGGACAGCATGAGGGCCGGTCGGCGAGGATCGTTGTGGTGGTCGATGCTACGACCATTGTGGGCGACATGTTTTTTTTTGTGTTGGTTTTGTTCAAGTCAGAAAATAGCAGTTAAAGGAAAGCAATGCGACGATGACAAAAGAGTCAGTGAAATATCAAGAAGAGACTGGAATGGAATGCCTTTTTGCGTGTGCTACTTGTGAGGATCGCAATTGCGCTGGCGGGGCGATGGATGGAATGAGCTGCCGGTTTGGTGGGATGGTGGAGTAGGACAGGGTGCGCAGGGTTCAAATGTTCACGAGAGAGCCTGCAAACGAGAAGTAAATGGCTCTCAGCACCTGCAAACCGGTTAATGAGCAGGGGGCGGGCGCAAGTGACAGCGGCTGGAGCCGTCTCATGTTTTGTTTATTTTTGGCCCGAGGCTGAGGCAGCCTTCACGTTGTAAGTCTAGTTAAACTCGTAGTTCATATTACTTGTAAGCTTCCTCCCGCGCCTCAAAATGCCAAAGGCTTGAAACAAAATAGAAAAAACAATCAATGGCATGTCGTAAGCATGCAGAAATTCAGGGGCAATGGCGCAAATTGACTAAAAGAACCATGTTCAGATGGCATCTAGTGCGTCTTATTCTTTTTTTTCTTCTTTCTCGGGTATCTAATGTTCGTGATGATCGTAATGATATGCAGGGTGAGCATCAGCTCATGCGACGCACGTCATGTCGATCTCACATGTCTATCAGGCAACTTTCTTCCAAGACAATTCTCCATAAGCTTAGGGCACCGATAGATTCCTTTTTAGTAGCTTATAGTTTTGACAAGATGCTAGACACTCTGAAAAGTCTCAATGTATAGATGATGGAGTCGTTTGATCCTCGGACTAGGGCCGTAGATTTCAATCTTTGATCGTAAGCTAGGATGCCGGTCGCATACCATGAGACGTGAGACCCGATCATTGCGCATTAGTAGATGATGTTGAAACGGTGAGCCAGATAACTTCTTTCTCTGCTAGGCAAGTGGCGCACGTATAGAGACGTATATATGACAGGCGTTTCAGCTTGGTTTGGCGACCTTTCTCAGCTCACTCAAGCCTGTTTCAGGGTCCTTGAACTCTTTCCAGCTAATTGGTACCATGTCGTTGCCAGCATCGCTTGTTGCCATGATGACGCCTAGTTCGTTTGATGCCGTGGAGAGATAGTAGTTGGCCTGGTCACCAAGAGAGATCTGTTCGCATTGTGGTTAGTTTGTTGGATTGCATGGCTATACTCTAGGGTTGGTTGAAACTTACCACTTGAGCACGAACAACATCGCCGGGCTTGAACGACTCGTGGATCTTGACCTTGTCCTTTTCTGTAGCTCTCACATCCTGCACACGGATCACGCCTTGCCATTCCGTCTGTAGAACTGTATTCCCGACTTGTTGAATGACCACAATGGCCTGCTTTGGCATCAGGCGAACCACTCGCGCTAGGACAACGTTGTTCACGTCCGGCAAGACCTCCCGCTTGCGGCCATGTCTTACGACAGAAACTGTAGAGAGTTCATCTGTTGTCGGGGCGGTGATTTTGTTCAATCGCTTCGCGGGTCCAGGTGCTTTGATTGGGGCTGCGACAGAAACGTTGCCCATCAAGGACGACACGACGTTTCCTTCATAGATATGGGTGCCTGGTCCTGGGGCATATTTCGTAGTAGGACCCAAGACCTGGCCCGGCACGGCGAGGGGTGGGACGCTGTCGACCGTCATTTCAACAATTCGGATTCGGACTCGGATACGATGACTGAATCAATTTTCTTACATCCAAGCCAGCCAAGCAGAAGCTCGCCGAGACAATGTTCGAATTGAATTATTTCGATAAGATAAGCAGTTCACGTGAGCTTCTCGAAACTGTTTCCCTTCTAGGCTTAGACAGTTCGGATCGTTCTCATCCGAGCTCGGGTCCGAAGTGGGCCACACTTCAACAGGGAAGTTGCGAGTCAGCGAGAGCTATGAGGTGCCATGATAAAGTACCATCGGAAGACGGAGCGCAAAATGGCTTCGAATTCCTATCCATTATCGATAACAACCACCAACCCCAACCCTGGAAGTGGCACTTGGACTTTCCATCATGGGAGTTTTCTCCATGGTCCAAGTAGATCTTGTAGGTATGAGTCAATGATGACTCTTCTGCTCCGCATGTCTTTGGTGGCATTTCGGAACGATCAGCGCCTTTATCCAAAATAAGCATGACCCGAACGCTGCAGCACTAGCATTTGGCGGAGAGATTTTGAGGCTGACAAGGATAGGCAGCGAGATCCTTTTGGCTGTCTCACCGTCAAAGGAGGATGATTCATTATGTAAACATTCTGTCGGACCGGGATTCAATCTCAAATCCGGTGCCGATGCAGTTGTGGCTTTTCATCAGCTGGCTTGATTCTAGACTACACTACCAACACCCAATGCCTGGTTCATTGGAGCTTCTGAGTTTGATTTTGACTAACAGCATCCATCAACTTTGAAAAACGTTTAAACTATCTTTTTTACCACTCGATTGAGTGAGTCAGGGCGGCAATCCGGGCCGTTGCAGCATCGAAAGCCCGTGTTTTACATACGTTGTTGGCCGTAACCAAAGTCTTTAGCGATGAATGGATATGAATTAGCCGGTGCCGAGTCGGCAACAACTTGATGAATGTGTTGATGCCTAGACTCAGCTCAGATCTATCAAGGGGGAAAAATCGTTTACGAATTATAGAATCATCGTGTGTGTTTTACCAAGCTTGCCAATAGCTGGGGGAGTTAATGATGCATAAACTCCTGTGATTGTGGTGTGTGCATGTGCGCGCGCGTGTCTGTTGGTCTCATCATGTAAGACATGGTGACGGTCCGGGTCATAATTTCATCATGGACATCACCACCTTGGCAGCCTTATCAAGCAAGACACAGCGACAGCCAATTGGAACACATGACCTGAACAATTGCCCATTCATTAGTACTTGGGCAATATTGTTCTTTGTGCATACGGAGTAGGGGCATACGTACATACAATTTAGCTATGTGGTAGTTTCGTTTCCACTTTCTTTGCCACATCAATAGAGAACTGGCCCAGCCAACCAGCCCAACGGCTCATTTGATGTACATACATACATAGCACAGCTCCAAGGGTTCATTCAAGGGCTCACACAGACCATCGTCTTCCAGCTCCTAGACCCACGTATTCCACGTATGGATGCTCGGCATCTTTTTTGTCCCGACTTTCTCGCTTAGGAAAGTCCTAGGCTCTCCCCTAACATGTCCCCCCCCCCCTGGCCGAGAGAGACCACAGCAACCCCAGCAACCCCCAAGCAGTGACACCCCCTGTTTGTTTGCACAACCTTTTACTTCACTTGGATCTCGCCGGGCCCGGACTCCAGCTTCCCGTAAATACGGATCCTTTGTTGGCAAACCAAACCGTATCAGCTAGCGCGGCTACGGAAGATTAATAGTGAATATAACGATTATGCATGCTTTTTACTGTGTCTGCATCCAACTCCGCTGTCGTGCTCCGCTCATCTTTAAAGGGTACATATTGAATCCCGCCCCATCATATTGGCCGTGTGGTTCTTGCCCGAACCTGTCTCGGCTTTGACTCTTTCCTTATCTGAAGTAGTCGATGATACAAGTATAATACTCCGTATGCCTTGATGAATTCTTTTTCATACTTATAATAATCCCCCCTTCTTGTCCATACTCTTCCGCATTGAGTTGATATTACTTTGAATTCTCCATCTCAGATCTGATCGACCTCCCTCTTACAATAGTGAGATCAGAGATCGACCGTTTGCGCCACCCGCCTTGGCTGGCGAGACCTGTAAGCAGGCGCTCTTAGAACGGCCGCGCTCGACGGGGCATGAGCAGCCATAATATGGCAGACTCTAGTATTGAGAAGGAATTGAACCCTTCTAATGCTATTCAGAATGCTGCCGTGGCTGGCATTCAGCCAGGTTTGCCTTTAACTGGCAGGGCTAGCCATGAGGTTGAAAAGATTGAACCGAGGAACGATGAGGACGACGACGAGGACGACGCTGATGGGAGAAAACCACCATTGACTACGACTAAAAGCTATGCCACGGATGTGAGCGTATCCACGACGCCTGTAGCGAAATATCAGCCAAAACCGTGGTACAAGACGGTGAACCCTTTGCTCTGGGGCGGCATCCCACCAGTCCCCGAGGAGCGCAGTGTCTCCAAGGAGTATACAGCGGGATTCTTCAGCAAGCTTACTTTTCAATGGATGACACCCCTGATGACTGTAAGTTTCCAGCAAAATTTATGAAATGCTCCAGTGACTAACATGATTTCTAGACGGGTTATAAGCGACAGCTAGACCAGAAAGATATATGGACTGTTAACCCTGACAGAGGTGCTGAAAAGTTAACCGTTAAAGTCAAAGAGGTCTTCTTAAGACGGCGTGAGAAAGGCGAAACGAATCCTCTTCTCAAATCCTTGCACGAGGTCTTCTTCGTTGAGTTTTGGATCGGTGGCTTTTGTGCCTTGGTTGCGACTATCATGCAGGTCATGTCCCCCTTTACCCTCCGTTACTTGATTCAGTTTGCAACGGACGCATACAAAGCCCATGTCACCCACACGGGAGCTCCCCCGCCAATTGGTCATGGTGTTGGTCTTGCTGTTGGCGTAACCTGCATGCAAATCATTCAGAGTTTTTGCATGGGCCACTTCATCTATCGTGGTATGATGATTGGTGGCCAGACTCGTGCTGTGCTCATCGGTCTCATCTACGAAAAGTCAATGGTCATCTCAGGTCGCGCCAAGGCTGGTGGTGTCAAGGAAGCCATTATGCCAGAGACGAGCGAATCGGACGAAAAGGGAAAGACCAAGGAGGACGACAAGAAAGCGAAGAAAGCGAAGAAAGAAAAGGGTGGCAAGCCAGATCAGGACGGTATTGGCTGGGGCAATGGTCGGATTGTCAGCTTAATGAGTGTTGATGCTGGCCGTATCGATCAAGCCTCTGCCCTTTTCCACATGATCTGGACTGCACCCATTACCGCTCTTATCACACTCGCTCTATTGCTTATCAATTTGACCTACAGTGCCTTGGCTGGCTTTGGTCTCCTTGTTATCGGTATTCCTCTGCTAACCATGGCCATTAAGAGTCTCATCATGAGGCGTAAGGCTATCAACAAAATCACTGATCAACGCGTATCACTTACTCAGGAGATTCTGCAATCCGTCCGCTTCGTCAAGTTCTTCGGCTGGGAAAAGGCCTTTATTAATCGGCTTGATCAAATTCGGTCAAAGGAAGTGTATTCAATCCAGATTTTGCTTTCCATCCGAAATGGTATCAACGCCGTTAGCATGTCGCTGCCCATCTTCGCCTCCATGTTGTCATTCATTACTTACTCTCTGACAAACCATGGCCTGGCACCTGCCGAAATCTTCTCCTCCCTGGCGTTATTTAACGGCCTTAGAATTCCCCTCAATATTCTACCCATGGTTCTTGGCGCGGTTGTTGACGCTTCATCTTCTGTGCAGCGTATTGAGGCTTTCCTCTCCCAGGAGGAACAGGAGGAAGATGCTATCCAAAAGCCCGATGGTGAACATGCTATTGAACTTATCGACGCCGCTTTTACTTGGGAGAGAACACCTAGCCAAGATCCTGATAAGGCCGCCGCTGCCCCTGGAGCACCAAAAGGCAAGACTGCTGGCAAGAAAGGTCAGACGGGCGATTCGACCAAGCCAAAAGATGGACCTCCTGGCACTTCCGTGGAAGACACTGCAAGCACCCTTGTGGAGGAACGGGAACCATTCAAGTTGCATGATCTCAATCTTCAAGCTGGACGAAACGAGTTGATTGCTGTAATTGGAAGCGTCGGTAGTGGTAAAAGCTCTTTGCTAGCCGCCTTGGCCGGCGACATGCGCAAGACGAACGGCGACGTGGTTTTTGGTGCATCCAGAGCATTCTGCCCTCAGTATGCGTGGATTCAAAATACATCCCTTCAAAACAACATTACCTTTGGTAAAGATATGGATAGAGAATGGTATAGAGAGGTTATTCAAGCGTGAGTTGTGATCCCAAGAAGTTTGCGAACATCATGAGACTAATTTTTCTTTATAGATGTGCTCTCCAAGCCGACCTTGACATGCTGCCCAATGGCGATCAAACTGAGATTGGAGAACGAGGCATCACGATTTCCGGTGGCCAAAAGCAGCGTCTCAATATCGCAAGAGCAATTTACTTTGACTCCGATATTGTTCTTATGGACGATCCCTTGAGTGCCGTTGATGCTCATGTTGGCCGTCACATATTTGATAATGCTATCCTCGGCCTGCTCAAGGATAAGTGCCGAATTCTCGCTACTCATCAGCTCTGGGTTCTCAACCGCTGTGATAGAATCGTTTGGATGGAAGCCGGTGGGGTCCAAGCCATCGACACGTTTGATAACCTGATGCGTGATCACCAGGGCTTCAGAACTCTCATGGAAACCACTGCAGTCGAGAAGAAGGAAGAGGAGGATGAAGACGAAGCCAAAATGAAGCCTCTGACGCAAACCGAAACTTCTGAGGCTCGCAAGGCAAAGAAGAACAAGAAGGGGGCCGTTCTCATGCAACAGGAGGAAAAGGCCGAGTCAAGTATACCATGGTCCGTGTATGGGGCCTATGTTCGTGCCTCGGGGTCTATGACAAACGCACCGCTCGTCATATTCGTTCTGATTTTGTCTCAAGGCGCCAACATCATGACCAGCTTGTGGCTTTCCTACTGGACTTCTGACAGATTTGGACTATCAACTGGCACGTATATCGGAATATATGCTGGTCTCGGTGCATTCCAGGCCCTCCTCATGTTTGTCTTCTCCGTCTTGCTATCTGTTCTCGGTACAACTGCCAGCAAAGTCATGCTCCGACAGGCCGTCACTCGTGTCTTGCGTGCGCCAATGTCCTTCTTTGATACAACTCCTCTGGGTCGTATCACTAATCGTTTCTCACGAGACGTTGATGTCATGGACAATCAGCTTACGGATGCCATGAGGATGTATTTCTTCACTCTCGCCATGGTCACGGCCGTTTTCGCTCTTATCATCGCCTACTTTCACTGGTTCGCTATTGCTCTCGTCCCTCTATACTGTTTGTTCATCCTGGCCGCATCGTACTATCGATCGTCAGCCCGAGAGGTTAAGCGATTCGAGGCTGTCCTGCGATCAAGTGTTTTTGCCAAATTCGGCGAGGGTCTTAGCGGTGTTGCATCTATCCGAGCGTATGGATTGAAGGATCGATTCATCAAGGATCTTCGACTTGCTGTAGATGAGATGAACAGCGCATATTACCTGACCTTCTCTAACCAGCGTTGGCTGTCTATCCGCCTCGACATGATTGGCAATCTTTTGGTGCTCACTGTTGGAATCCTGGTCGTCACATCGCGTTTCAGCGTCAACCCTTCTATTGGCGGTCTTGTCCTTAGTTATATCCTCTCCATTGTCCAGATGCTCCAGTTCTCCATCCGCCAGCTTGCAGAAGTTGAGAATGGAATGAACTCTGTTGAACGTCTTCGCTATTACGGAGAGGAGCTAGAAGAAGAAGCACCGTTGCACACCGTCGAGGTCCGCGATACCTGGCCTGAAAAGGGAGAAATTATTTTCGATGATGTTAAGATGCGTTATCGCCAGAATCTCCCACTTGTTCTTCAGGGGTTGTCGATGCACGTTAGGGGCGGCGAGCGTATCGGCATCGTTGGTCGTACCGGTGCTGGAAAGAGTTCCATCATGAGTACCCTTTTCAGACTCGTGGAAATCTCTGGAGGATCCATTACTATTGACGGCGTCAATATTTCTACAGTCGGTCTCTTTGACTTGCGGTCTCGGCTTGCCATTATCCCTCAAGATCCAACTTTGTTCCATGGCACTGTCCGCAGTAACCTGGATCCTTTCAATGAGCACACTGATCTTGAGCTCTGGTCAGCCTTGCGGCAAGCAGATCTGGTACCCGCAGATGCCAATCTGGAAGACCGCAAGACAGATTCTTCACGCATCGACCTTGACAGCATTGTCGAGGAAGATGGCCTCAACTTTTCCCTCGGCCAGCGACAGCTCATGGCTCTTGCCCGTGCTCTCGTTCGCGGTTCTCAAATTATTGTCTGCGATGAAGCCACCTCCTCTGTTGATATGGAAACCGATGATAAGATTCAAAAGACCATGGCAACGGGCTTCGAGGGAAAGACACTGTTGTGTATCGCCCATCGTCTCCGCACGATTATTGGATACGACCGCATCTGCGTCATGGATGCTGGTCGCATCGCTGAGCTCGACACACCTCTTGCGCTGTGGAAGCAGGACGGCATCTTCAAGAGCATGTGCGATAGAAGCGGAATCCGCGCCGAGGATATTGAGCGCGCGCGAGAGGAGTTGGAAGAGTTGTCTGGACCGAGCAGATCTTGATGTTGATACCCCCATAAACTTTACTCTACTCTATCTTGTTGGATACTCCACTCAGGAAAAGGGGTAGTTTTTTTGTTTTGTTTTCTTGATGAATTTTCCGTTTAATATTGCATGAATGACGCTTACATGTGTGTCAAGATCATCATGGTTGGTTTAGATGTTTGGATGAAAAAAAAGTATGATGGGAAGAAATATAGTTTGCACGAGAAGCGCGCGAGCGCGCCTAATATGGCATATCCCGTATATAGATGACAACATAATCGGAAAAAACACTACTATGCAGAGAATCAAGACTTGGCTTCACGTGAAAGGAACTGGTAACGCTGTGCTAATATTATGACATTACTCTTCAACGGCTAGATGTATGATTCCATAGGTAGACAGATATAAAGCCCACGGAGCTTTCGCTGTATTAACAACACCCTGATAATATGAATATCTCATAACAGAAACTCGATATATACTTCGAATCAAACAAGGAACATAATCCAGAATCCAAAATCACACACTGCGCACTCCTAGTCTATGAAGCCGCGCTGATGTCCTGCCCCTGGACCAGAGAAGACAAGTATACAAATAGTACTCCAATCACGTAGAACTTCACCAAGCTTCAAGGCCTCCATGCAGTCTAACAACCAAGGACGACCGAATCATTCCAACATCCAACATCGATTACAAACAACGATATGATTCCGCGCTACTGGGAGCGTTTCTTCCCCAAACCCAAACCTGGACGCCATGATCTCCAAAATGAACAGTAATTTTTTATTAACAAGTCTGCCTTCATATACTTAGTGTTCTCCGAGATTTGACTAGTATCGACCGGAGTGCCTAGAGCTGTGGCTTTGAGGCATTTGCGGTGGAGGAAGGCTCCCAGGCTCATCGGCGAGCAAGTCGTCAAGGTAGGCACTGGGGGCTCGCTGGCCAGGCTGGTGGGCATTTAGAGAGCTGTTGCTAATATCTCTTCGTGCCGTGAAGCGAGGAGAATCAGGAGGAGACTGGCTGAGCGTATTTCTAGAACTGTTATTGTTATTGTTGTTGTTCTGGCCAGTTGATTCCGGTCGCAGGTTCGTCAAGCTAATAGAGTGACCATGTTGTCCACCAGGGGAACTGGTTCCAGCAGCGTAGAAACCAGATGGCAAAAATGCCGAGCCCCGTGCACCAGAGCTACCGTTGGTGCCAACCGCCGTAGGTGAGAAGAAGAGATTGGATGCGCTGGGAGTCGCGGATGGAATGCCCGCTGCCCTGTTAGTTCGACGAGCACCGCGGCCAGCAGAGGCAGCAGCGGCAGGAGAATTATGGTCGGTATATTTGTAGAAAGGAGCTGGAGGAGCCGGGAAACCAGCCTTGCTGTTCGCATCATGCTGAGCCATGGCTGCACGGCGAACTGATCGGTGGAGTAGAAGGCTGACAATGGCGCGCCAGAGAAGGATAGCAACACCGAATGCGCCAAGAATAGCGCCAACCGCAATGAAGACGGTTCCATCAGGTGCGCTCGATTGTTGCATGAATGGGGCATTCTTGGTAGGTGGGACAGCGGCAGGCGGGTACGTCGGAATTCCAAACTTTCCTGTCAAGGTTGGAAGTCCAGTGGGGCCATCATCGGAAGGCGATCCGGGTGATGTGAGCTTAGGAACAGCTGGCGTTGGAGTTGGAAGGGTTGGAGACGGTAGTGTTGGACTGGGCGCACTTGAAGAACTTTTGGAGTCTTTGGAACTCGGGCTCGGGCTCGAGCTTGGGGTGGACTTTGGAGAAGGCGTCGGTAATCCAGGCGGCGGGCCATTGTCTTTGCTTGGTGATGGAGAAGGCGAGGCTTTATTGTCGGTCGAGGGTGCAGCGTTCGTGGGTGTGTTTGAAGGTGTATTATTGGCAGGAGTTGGAGTACTTTTATCGTTGCTCTTGTTGTCTTGGGCCAAAACAGGCGCGGCCAGAAGCGTGATGGCCGCTATGGTCGAGAGAATGTTGGCCGGCCGCATGATGGCAGCTGACGAATGCCTCGTGAAGAAAGAAGGGTATAATTCAGTAAATGATGATAGGAAAGTATATGGAGATGTCGATTCGAGCACAATCAAGCGCCTCGGTCGCTAACACAACGTTGCTGAGGGCGGAACGAATGCCTGATAAAACGATGATGTGTGTGTGTGGCAGTGCAAGACTCCTCCCGATCAACCAAAAAAAGATTGATTGACGTTGCTGCGGCTGTTGACGGAACGGTTACGATGACGACGACGACGACGGGGAGTTGGGGATGTTGAGTTGATTTAAACGAAAGACGAAAGAAAAGGATTAAAATGTTTGTTCGTAGAAAGAATGTATTCAAAAACGGATGGTTTAGACGCCAAACGTCTTTGGGTCTGTCGATGCAAAAATGCGTGAGATGGAGTGGCAGAATGAGAGTGTGAGAGTGTGAGAGTGGGTGGTGATTCCGGGAAATGAGTTCGCATTCATTTGCGCGCGTGTTTTCGTCCTTCCCCTTTTGGTCAGGGTTCCAAAGGGAAGGAAGGTCCTGCTGCTTCGTACAGGTACTTGAGACTTGTGACTACAGGAGGTACGGAGTACGTACTACAAGTAACCTCCGATTTGTGCATACATACGAACTGCAAGGAATCAATTTTTCCTTGCTGCTGGTGCTGGTGCTGGTGCTGCCGGTGCTACCGCCACCGTGTGGGCGCTAAAGTGCGAGCCGAAATTAATGGCATCAACAGTTTCAGTCTCTCGCGAACCGGCTGAACCGTTTGGCCTCAAACAAGAAATTTACGCGGTTACGGTAGAAATAAAGTTGTCCTCTCTCCAACTATGAGTGTCAAACTGTCAAGCCTTCTTCGGCATTCAGTGGTGGCGTACGCGTGGTTCTCAGGATGTTCATTTATGTAAGTCGAAAGCTTCATAGATTGCTTGCACCAGCCCGGCGCCTAGGAGAAATTACCTACAGTGCAGTTACGGCGCTATTTTTACTGGGTCGCCGCTATGAAAGTGCCTGCATCCAGTCGACACAGGCTGAAGTCCCAAATTATCCATCCATGCAACTGTGCTGTGCTGTGCTGTGTTGGCAGCCAACAAAACAACCCTGGAGAGTTTGCAGTGCAGTTGAAGATACACGAATGATTTGAACACGACAAGTACCTACCTTGAATATTTACCTTGCTGGACCAAACTGGACCTTTGCTTGCTTGCGAATGCAACATACGGCATTGTGTTGCATCTGGCAGACGCCACAATCACACTCTCTGCGGCTGATAATGTACGTATCCTCACCTACTGTCCGCCCGGCGCCTGGTGTATCGAAAAGAGCCCGTCTCCACAACAACCGCAGCTGCACTGCCAACTGATTGATGAACCGAATTACGAGATGGAGAACTGACAGCATACCGCCCAAAAAGGATGCGATGGATACTTGTATAGCCTTTGCATAATGCAGTCATATTGTTTAGTATTGAATTAACTAACTAATTTTGAATTTTGAATTTTTTTTATCTTCACGATTCCGTCTCCCGGTATTAGTTTACATACTGCCTAGTAGCATTACTAGGTATTTATAGCCAGCACAGCGCTGCTACACGGCCAGAGACATATCTGTAGCACGCACGTGACTTTGACGTTGGTGACGACTCTAGAGCCTCGTCATCCAGCTGCCCTCCCCCATCAGCCAGCTATCGGTGCGACCATCAACCAAGCTCGACCTTCAGCCTCAACCATACAACTCCGCGACCTGCTCCCTCACCCCGTCCGATTTCCATCTCACAAACCGCTCCGAATCACCACTACTCTCTCGAATCTACACCCAAACACTCACAACATGGAAGAGGAACGCCTCTGGAAGTTTCGGAGACCCGATTGGTTGAACAGCCTCTGGGCTCGCAACGCCGGCGTATACGGCGCTGGTGCTCTGGTACGTTTGCTTCATCGTTGAGGCCTCTCCGGCCATCGCTGAATGCCTCTGTCTATCCAGGGGCTCGAAAGCGCTTGAAAAAAGGGAGGTAGCCGGCCTTTGAATGACGAAACGCTGACCATTCTGTTTGCTTAGTTCTCACTCGCCTTCTATGTCATGCTCGACTCCGCCGTTTGGTCCAAGTCTCCCAAGAATGCCTCCGACGTTCACGTCAAATTCGTCGACTGGCTCCCTCTCGTCTTCTCTAGCCTCGGCATGTTGATCATCAATTCGGTCGAGAAGCAGCGCCTAAGCGCCGATTCCTTCAGCTATAGCGGATCTGGAGTTGCATGGAAGGCTAGGGTCGTGCTGTTCTTGGGTTTCGCCGCTCTTGCCGGCGGCATGGCCGGCGGAGTGACGGTGTTTGTTCTCAAGTTTGTGGTTCCCGGTGTAGCCATGCCTGCTCTCGGCATGGGTGTCGAGAACCTTGTGAGCAATGCGCTTGTTGGGTTTAGGTATGTTTTAAATCATCTACTGTTCATTTCCAGGACCATCTGCTAACATAATGCAGCTCCGTCGTTCTCTGGATCAGTCAAAACATGGAAGACGAGTACACCTACAACTTATCGCTGTAAGCGGATGCTGAACCACGAGAGGAAGATTGGGTTTATGGGCGTATCTCTTTGGTCGAGGGCATTCTTTCGATCCCTAAGCGGTATTGGTGCTGGGCATGAATTTTTTTTTTTGGCATAATGCATCACAGCAGGTTACGTTGGCTTGAAGATGTCAATGGGTATTTAATGACACGCCCCTTGATGCATGAAATTTGGGCTCTATAACCGTATTTTATTGGAGTTTTTTTACTATCAGAAGTCGAGACATGTAAACTAGGATTTTGTTATTTATCATACAAGTGTAGGGATATTCAAATGTTCAATCTGTCAAACTGGCGGTGTTCTCGTTATTCCACATGCTAATTTCCATCTCATGTCGACTCCTATAGCTACCTGGTAAGCTCCAAGGAAACAGCCAGCAAGCAGGTGGAGCTTGCGCAGCGATGGCTAAGATAAGATGCACGACTACGGAGCACTTGGCTAGTGGCACCCCTCCATCGAACATCCCACTCCAACATCTTCAATCCTCATCTTATAAACAATCTAACATTCATAAACCCAATTCTTCCATTGGCAGAGTATATCACTTGAAAACACGACACTCGTCCATACACACCACACTCACTCCTCAGAAACCATGAATGACCGCACGCGCGCCGCCACCAACGGCACCTCCCGCTCCGCTCGAACTCCAGGCCTCGCATCCACATCCCGACCGAACTTCTTCCGCAGCCAGTTGATCCGCCGCCCTACCGCCAGCTCGTCCAACTCAGCCGAGACGCTTCGCCTGGACGCCGACGGCCTGTCCGACTCGTCTGAGATTGTGGTGCGCGATCAGCACGGGGAGATTGAGATTGAGAACCCGCCTACTCCTATTATAGACGACGAGGATGAGCTTGCGGCCATGGAGGATCAGCAGGTGCTTGAGAGTATGATTTCCTTTCTTTTTTATTTATTTATTTGATTGTTATACTTTTTCTTTTTCTTTTTGGGTATATGGGACTAATTGGTTTTTGGTAGAGGAGAAACAGCGTTTGGCTGATGCAGTTAAGGACCATCAGGTTAGCCATAGCTCCGTCTCTAATCAACCAGAGGGTAAGTCTACCATACAGCCTCCTTGCTTAGACTTGGTATCATGTCCCTGCGACTAACACGTTCATCCAGATCTCATTGAAGCTGTACGAGCAAGCCTCCGAGCCAAAGTATCCGCATTAGCCGAAGACAACTGGATGTTCGAGCCCGAGGACCAGACTCGCGGATGATGGTATTTTGTCTCTATATCAATGACCGCTGTCTAAACGCCCAAGGAAAATTATGGTACATCATCCACGCAAGCCGCTGAGCCGGAACTTCCGCTAGTCCAATCCCTCAGCAGCTGGGGCATCTGCACCGCGCAGCCCTCGTCGCTGTGGTGGCGGCGCGGCACCACCTCCTCCGCCAAAGAGCCCGCTCATCATATCCATTAGCGGGTTGCTCTGTCGCGGCTTGGTTATGCCAAAGTACATCTCTGCAATCATCTCCAGCGACTCCACCCATGCCTCGGCTTCATTGATTTGCATCGCATATTTGGAAATAAGGCCCTTGTAAACCTCGGGAGCTCCGCGCTGGACGGCCAGCAAGAGCAGGCCGAGAAAGTTGAGGAGCGGTAGGCTGGGGAAGACACGGAGGTCTGAGTTTGCGCTGGAAACGTCTTGGACACCGATGGATGCGTTGTCGTTCATGAGAGCGCTGGTGAAGAGTCGGTAGCAGGTTGATGCGGCTCGGACGTTGCCTATGAGGAGATAAGGGAGGACAGCTCGGGCGGCGAAGTGAGGTGCCATGTGAGGTTCTCCCTCTTTGTACCATTCGTATTCCATCTTGAGTAGGACCTCTGGAGAGTCCTTGGTTCCCAATATCAAATGCTTCTCGGCCTCGTATGTGTCGTGTTCTTCTGCGTATAGTGATCCAGCAACGTGGTGAAGCTCCGGGTCACCGGCAGGATATTCGCCAAACTTGGCAGACCACCTAGCACTCCATGTTAGTTTACCCCCATCACCTGTTCCCCACCATGCCATGAATGTTCGGCAACATACCCCATAATCTCGGAAATAAACTTCTTCCTCGTCGGCTCCTGCGGGTCAAACAGCCTCAGACACGTCAACAGCCTCCCCCTCGTCGCAGAATCCGGCTTGAGCTCCGCCTGCTTGTACACGTCCACCAGGAAGATGCACAGGTCCCCCCCGCTGCCCCCCTGCCCGGCCTTTAGCAGGGACTGCGCGACGCTGTGGAGGATGTCGATGGCCGCGGGCCAGTTCTGGGTCTTGATGTACCGCGAGGCGGCGACCCTGGTCTGCTGCTGGGCCTCATAGTAGTCGCCGTCGGCGATGCGCTCCTGTAGGCGGGCGACGATGCGGTCGACCTTGTTGGCCATGATGGAGGAGTGTGGCGCGGGAAAGCTCGTTTCCTCGAGAGCTTCTATTGGGAGGAGAAGGGTTTGAGAGGTAGGTATGTAGGTAGGTTGGTGATTTAAAAGGGCTCTCGTTACCTAGGGACGATCTTGGTGGAGGTCGAGGCTCATGGAGGGGCACAAGGTGGGAGGTCGTCACAAACCCTGTTCGGTTTAGCTCTTCCTTTTTGCAAACTTGAGCTTTAACTCAACACCATATAGGGCATCTTGGATAGCCATACAAACAACCAAAAAGGGATTAGCACAAGTAGTGTAGTGGTTAGCATGCATGCTTCCCAAGCTTCTATCGCTAATAAGCATGCGTCCCGGGTTCGAATCCCGGCTTGTGCAATTCGATATTCCTTTATTTTTTGGACCTTTTGCCTTTCATATATATCCTGTGATGCTGAAGGGTTCTTTTTTTTTTATTCCTTCGCTAATAAACTCCAAGTTAAGAAACAATGCTAAAACTATCACTGTGCTACATACGTACATCGTGAGGGCAAGGCCATTCTATCCTCGCGCAGTTACATATCCCCTGCCCTCTGATTCTACACATGGGTCCTGCTCAGGGGTCATGGCCCCAAGCTCCATTAATTCAACCGGTATATTCTCATTACTGTTTGTGTATCAGTGAACCCAAGTTCCCGACGACCGCCGCCCCTTCTCATACAGCCACTTGTTATTAAGTCCAACACTTGTTCGCTTGCCTCCCGACGGGCTTGGTGAAGCAGGGTCGGAAAACAAACTGCTTGCAGTGCTTGCAGCGAAAGGGTTGGTGCTTGAGCTGAACGAAGACCTCCTGTTTGCCAAACCACTACCACCCATAGTTCTCTGAAATACGGGACTACCAAGCGGGGAGTACTGAGAGCCAGTAGGAATGGGGCTTCCTCTGTTAGAGATAGGCGAACCGTTGAGACTGGCTCTGCTTCCTACGGAACCCGCCAGCGATGGTGTTCGTGAGTAGCGTGGAGGGGTGCTGATCAGCGCATCGGGAGTAGGGGGGATGACGGAGGGGTCGAGGCCCAGCAGCTGTCGCTGGGTTGCCGTCAAAGGGATGTCAGGAAGGTCATCCTTGGGACGAAGTAGCGGAAGGCATGCGAGGCCGATCTGAATGAAGGGTAGCAGCTGGAGGGTAAACCATATCCAGCCAAAATATACGCGAAAGAACTTGGGGAATCTTGACGACGAATTAGCAACGAGCCCTGATCTGCGTCGGCAGTTTTCCTCTCTCACATTTGCCCGTCTACTCTGAGTGTTGCCACTAGCTGGACCGTCCACATGGATAGCAAAGCGACAACATTGTACGCTATACGCCGCACATTCTTCTCGGAAAAGTTGGTCTTTTCGCGTCGTCTTGTGATTTCGTCAAGCCGAGGGTGTCTCCACGTGCCGGGACTGTCCGCGATTTCTGATCCTCTAACGGGCGTCGACTTGACCGGAGTGGACATTATTCTTTGAAATACGCGCGGGGGTATCTTGTTCGCCTGTCTTTGAAGTACTGGTTGCGAATTGTGCCTGCGAAGAAGGGTTGCTGGTGAGCTTAAGAATGTTCAAAATGGCTGGGGGAGAAAAAAAAGACGTGAATGCTGCCTACCTACAATACCGACTGCTTGTTTTCTTTCCCTTTACCTTTGACGACACAATGAGCCTCGAATGGCTGTCACCTTGCGTCACCTGTGCTGCTGATGTAGGTTAGTAGTTCTTTTTTTGAATTGGCCGGAACCGCCTGCGAGGTGGTTACTCCAGTCGCCGTCTTCAAATGTTGATGTTGTATATGAGAAACATGAAATCCACACACACACGCAGTGGTCCAGCGGTAGTAGCAGTAGCAGTAGCACGAGCAGCAACAGCAGCAGCAGCAGCAGCATCAGCAGGGGCGGTGGGTTATCAGTGCACGGGCCAGGGTCACCCCAGCCAGCGAATGGAGTCCGGGCCTGTTCAGGTTGTCCAGGTACCTGAAGCAATGCAGCCTTCAGTGAGGCACTAGCGCATCGCAACGTGCCTCTCGCGCTGGAGCAAAAGTATTACGAGGTAGCCGTACTTGTACGTACTGGGAGTACTTGTATGGATGTAAGAGAGTGCGCGCCGCATCATCAAAGGCTGCCCTTTTCGAGGCTCCAGCCGGCAATTCCCCCCCCAAGTTTTCCAGTTGCCAGTCCTTTCATTAAAACCTTCCATTGACGTCTCCACTCATCGTCGTCACGAGCAGAGCACGCCCTGTTTTCCACCAGGCGATCCTTTCTCTCGTCATCTCTCCTCTCGCTTCGCATCATACTAGTGCTAATACGTGAGCCATGCACCAACTTTGATCCCATCGCCACCCCATAAACGAACCAGCGTGCTTGGACACCATTTCTCGAATTCTCGATTATCTAGAAATCCCAACCACGTATTCGCGCCATGGCAGCCTCACCCAGCTCGGTCGCTGCCACGTCAGAGATGGACCATCCGAGCTCTCCTGCACAGCCAGAAGGCAAATCATTTGTCTCGCGCGTCGCCGATGAGGATGAAGACAACACAATCGTGGGCGCGACGCCAGAAGGCGGCGGCGAGAAACAGACCAGATCCAAGGGCAAGGGGAAGGACAAAGACAAGGACTCGCAACCACAAATCGGCAAGATTAGACATCTGAAGAAGGAGGATGGAGAGCCTCTTTGGCGAAAGGATATCCAATACGACTTTCTTAGAGCCGTATTCGATAACGAGCACAACGTCTTCACCAACTCATACGACACGTCCCTGGAGAAGCAAAATTTCGCCGACCTCTACATTGATACCATGGCACGAAGTTCCAAGACGAGCAAGGTACTGCGAGATAAGTTGATGAGTGACAGAGAAGCCGCCAAAGGCATGGCCATGGTTTGTCTGCTGGTCAACATGGGCCGTATGAATACGACTCTCAACTGTACGTATCTTAACCCCCCCTATTTAGACAATGAAGCAGGTCGGACTAATATGTAATAGTTTTCCCCGAAATGCGAGCGCAGTTACGAACATACCACGCAATTCCATCTCTCCAAGCCCATCAAGATCCTCATGCCTACAAGCAGCTGCAAGATGCCCCACGACTCAAGTCCATTTTAAAGGGCGGTGCAGAAGATCGAGATGAACCAAACTCTCTTGATAAGATCAAGCAACAGGAAATTCCCCGAACCAATCCTGTAAACCTCATTTTTGTTATGTGCAACGCTGCTCAGAAGGTCGCCGAATTGCACTTCCCCCTGAATCGCGAATTCCATGACGTCGTCATGAAGACTCAGTACACCAGCAAGTCCCGAGCAAGAGCTTTCTTATGGCTCATGTGGTTCTACCTGGAATCGGACTTTACTGAGGAAGGATGCGAAGAAAACCCCTTTGGCCCTGGCGTTGACTACGGCCTGGATGTTGCAAATCAAGGTGTCCCTGAGCTAGAGGAAATGAATGAGGAACAAGAAGCCTCGGAGAATGTGGACCCGGAAGCTGAAATTGAATTTGGTCATGAGAAACAAAAAGTTCGTGCCACAATCTTGGAATTGGATCACCAGTTCTTGAACGAGCGAGAGAAGCGTGGAAAGATTCGCCCATCTGTAGGAGATGAGGGCCCTGCAATACTTCCTCGCATCCGACCATCCAAACACGAGTCGGATATAGAGAGTACAAGGTCGACACCACCCCCCAGATTAGCTCGAACTCTGGCAGTTATCAACGGCCGTAGATCGATGCCTCTAAAGTACCAGATCTTCGAAGGCGCTTCACCAAGTCGCCATGGGGCGGCAGCAGAAGGTGTCGTTGCAAGGAAGCCGCGACCCCCTACAGCTCACCAATTAGCCGTCGAGCGAAACAGAAGCCAGCGAGTTGAGTACATCCTCGACCGTGGTCTCCGCAGACAGCATCACAGAAGCCGAAAGGTTCGGCGACAAGAGGGCGCCATCCTCAGAGTGTACAAGCGACTACAAGTCTCACAGATTGATCCTTTTGAGGACAGTGATGGCGAAGGGTCTAGCCCACTAAATCTACCTCGGAACGGTGACAGGGGGGGAGCAGGCATCTTCCGAGAGCGGGGTGTGGGTGGTCTCTGCCTGATGACCTCGGAAGCAGACGATTATGGTGAGGAAGTGGGCTCATATGCTGCATCCGTAAGACGATCAACACGTCGCTTGGCTCGTTGGAAGGGCCACGAAGCCGAACTTGGTGTGATACCGACAATCAAGAAACCCAAGCCAGCTCCAGCTCCTGGTGCCGACAACGGCGAAAATGCGGATGATGGGGATCAGACCATGATGGAGTCGAGTCTCAATATGAATGGGGGTGTTTCTAAACGTGGCGACAAGGATCTTAATGGCGATATTTCTATGATGGACGACATGGATATGGAAGATGGGGATCAGACAGCTCTCCTCGCCGATGACGAGGACCGTGGGGACGAGGAAGGCGATGACCCAGACAAAACAGAGGCCTTGGGAGATTCAGACATGGAGTGAAAATGAAATGGGGGTGGAGTCTACATGTATGATTGGAGGATATCTGGGCCATAGGATGAGGATGGATGGATGGATGGATTGTACACAAGAATCATGGCGTCCGGGGTTACAGATTACCTATGTCTAGAGGCGTCAGCGTTTCCGAGCCTTTGTTTGTTTTGTAATGATATTTCAATTCAACAACTTTGAATGTTTTGAACAACCTACAGAGTGAGGGGGGAGGGAGAGAGAGAGTCGGCCAGGTTGAAATTAGGCATGCTACACTACCTAACATGACTTGGGTATCTATAAGTAGCCAGTCATTGCACACGATGGGTGTTGAAGGTATCCATATCAGGTATTACTACATGATAGCCCGGCCGGAAAGGCGGTGTCGACCCGGAACGCCGAGGCGATATGGGCCCATTCGGATGCTCAAGTCTCCGAGCGGTGAGCGGCGGCAGAATCTTCAGCATGTGTTGTGTACGCACTCATGGTCTGAAGCTGTTGGGACCTTTATAAAGCTTTGTTTCTTTGGCTGAAGCGGTTGCTATCCTTTAGAGATTCTCTAGAAGGGCAAATTGAGACCAGATTGACTCGTTCTTCTCCTTTCTGCTGTTGCCGCTACGATGCCATCTAGCAACTCCTCCCCGGGCATCAGCCCCCTGCTGGGCATCCTCGCTCTGCTCACGGCGCTGCTCACCTCGGTGGTGTATGTTGTGGAGCAAAACCTGAATCAGTTCTACATCTTTGACACGGATCACCTGCATGATCTGACGAAGCGAGGGCTCGCGGAGCATGGGAACAATACCAGGGCTGTTGTCGACTACATCGTGACGGAGCTGAATGACAAGGTCGGGGCGCATATCAACCTTGAGGAGGACTGGGTGTTTAACAATGCTGGTGGTGCCATGGGCGGCATGTACATCATTCATGCTAGTGAGTGTGTTGTATTGGAGCATGGAACTCGTGATGAGATGGAATTGCTAACCTGAAATCAAGGCATTACTGAGTATCTGATTGTCTTTGGTTCGTCACTCACCTAATCTCATATTATATCATATATAGCAAACCACATCAAGATGGATGATGATATCCCCTTTACTACCTAACCATCTAACATCATATAGGAACCGCCATCGGAACCGAAGGCCACACCGGCCGCCACACAGCCGATGACTACTTCCACATCCTCTCCGGCACGCAGCTGGCCTACGTGCCCGGCGAGTACGAGGCCGAGGTGTACCCCGCCGGCAGCGTGCACCACCTGCGCCGCGGCGACGTAAAGCAGTACAAGATGCCCGAGGGCTGCTTCGCGCTCGAGTACGCCCGCGGGTGGATCCCGCCCATGCTCTTCTTCGGGTTTGCCGACGGGCTGTCGAGCACGCTGGATTTCCCGACGCTGTGGAAGACGACGAGGATTACGGGGCGGGAGATGATTGCGAATTTGATGCAGGGCAAGCTGTAAGAGGGGGAGCTTGGTTTGGGACGATGATGGGTTCAATGGGTTTGGGATGGGTTCTTGGATGTGGGTTATGGTTCTTCAAAAGCTGGTTGGCTTCTATATTGGGTACAATGATAGAATAGAGGGATTGTTTCGACTGCGAACAAAGATTAGATGTGGTCAACGTGGTAATGCCGGTTGAAAAGTATCCAGTCACATAACCCATGAATAAACATCTTACTATACCCTTGAGTAGACAGCATCCCCTACTAACTCCACGTCCTCCAAAAAAACTACCCACGAAGAGGCTCAAGGGCTGGCCCCAGGATATTCACATGGAAAAGCAAGCAAAGACCGAGGATATCCGTGCCAAGGCATTAACCAGACATTGAGCAAAAAGGACGCGCAATCAATGCAAATTAGATACAGAGATGGTTTGTGCTGAACCAAGAGAAACAAACGAGTCAAGCAATATCAAGACCTTGATTAAGCACGTTCATGCAAGTTAATTTGAAAAGCCCCAAATGCCCCCCAAGTCAGTGGTCCTAGAATTAAGCTCAATCCAGAAGGTGAACCCGTGATGGCGTTTCTTGGCTCTTCTGGGCACTTTCAATGGTAAGCTCTCGGCATTGGTTTCGTTAGTCGAAGTCATCACCATCTTGGATGTAACCCTGAACAAAAAGCTTTCCCCCGCATTCTTGCTCTTCTCCAACTTGTACTCCCCCCCCCCTTTCATCACCACCATTATCCATCATATCCTCTTCAGTGCCAAGCGTATCAGCCCTGGACTTTCGAGACTTGTAATTGGTGCTTTGAAACGGACCTTTTGTTTCTTGGGCGCTCATCGTTTCCTAAAGGGGGTGGATATCCTTGTCATGCACATGACATCGTGATTTATATGGGGAGGGTCTACACCAACTTATACAATTCATGGAGCCACTCAGACGGGACGGGTTAGACAAAGATATGGCATCCTACCTAGCATGACCCCTCAAGCCCATCCCCATCTCCCTTGGCACCGGTCAAACAAACAGACTAAGAAATAACTCTATTTTGACCCCTGGTCTGCCAGTGATAAGCTTAAGGGATGGGGAGGGTATGACTTGACTCAACGCTGACAAGGCCAATGGGTTAGACCAAGATACCAGCACTTTAGAGGTTATGTTTATCAACATCAGGCGCACATGAGCCTGTGCTAGCCATGCAATCAACAAGCATCCAAGCCCAGCCTCAAAGCACTTGGCACTGACGCTGCTGCTTGGCCTCGAGAGCTTGTCATACAGAATCAGATTCTAGTTCTCCTAAGCCGTCCCGTCTCGTGCAAAGGCTTTCATCTAGAATGCTTCGATTCTTGGTCCAAGGGCTTATCCTGGTCACTTGTACGGGATGGCTGCACAATGATAGCTAGTAGACTCGAGAGAAGATGACTGATGAGGGCCAAGAGAACGTCGTGTCTTGCTCCCCTCACTTTGTGTCCATGTATAAAGCCAACATCATCTGCAGTAAATCTTGCCTCATCGATGCATTGTGTATATCAAGTTGCCTGTGTTCCGACTATTGACTCTCTACATCTTGTTTCTTGTATCCTTTCATCTTCCCCTGTATAGGAGTAGTCATTAACAATGTCATCTGGAGAT
The DNA here is from genome assembly GCA_011799845.1 of Hypomyces rosellus. Classification (NCBI taxonomy): domain Eukaryota; kingdom Fungi; phylum Ascomycota; class Sordariomycetes; order Hypocreales; family Hypocreaceae; genus Hypomyces; species Hypomyces rosellus. Next base: position 4,710,297 of record WWCI01000002.1, on the reverse strand, counting down.
ACACCACAACCCATCTCCCAGACGAGGTTCGATAACGACGGTTCAGACGAAAAGATTACTCCCATAACCGTTCAGCAAACCAATGGGGAGTGTACCGGTGACACATCTCCAACTGACGAGGGGAGCGCGCCTACGCCAGAGGAGCTGGCAACGCTGCGCCGTGTTCCCAATCATATTCCTATGAGTCTCTTCACCATTGCCTTTGTTGAGCTTTGTGAACGATTCTCATACTATGGATCAACCGTTGTTTGTAAGAAACCCTAATTCAAACCCCTTGAACGTTAGATGCCATAGAAGCAACACTCTGACTAACACCCCCTTTTTTTCTTCCTCAGTCACAAACTTCATCCAGCAAAAGCTCCCCCCCGGCTCCAACACAGGCGCCAGCACAAACCAACCCGGCGCCCTGGGCATGGGCCAGCGAGCTTCCACGGGCATCACCACCTTCAACCAGTTCTGGCAGTACTTCATGCCCCTGCTCGGCGCCTGGGTCGCCGACGCCCACTGGGGCCGCTACAAGACCATCTCCGCCGCCCTGGGCGTCGACATCCTCGGCCACGTCATCCTCATCATCTCCGCCATCCCGCCCGTCATCGTCAACAGGGACGCCTCGCTGTCCTGCCTGATCATCGCCGTCATCGTCATCGGCTTCGGCACCGGCGGCTTCAAGCCCAACATCAGCTGCCTCATCGCTGAGCAGCTGGGCGACCAGCACATGCACGTCAAGACCCTTAAGTCCGGCGAGCGCGTCATCGTCGACCCGGCCGTCACCACCGAGCGCATCTACAGCTGGTTCTACTTCTTCATCAACGCCGGCGCCCTGATCGGCCAGCTCACCATGGTTTACGCCGAGCAGCACGTCGGCTTCTACCTTGCCTTCACCCTTCCCACCATCATGCTCAGCATCTGCCCCCTGGTCATGCTCTGGGGCCGGGATCGCTACGTACGCCGCGAGCCGGATGGCTCTGTGCTTGTCCCTGCCCTGCGGACGTGGTTCCTGGCGCAGAGGGGTAGATGGTCGATTAATCCCTTCCGGACGTGGAAGAACATGCATGACGGCACGTTCTGGGAGAGCGTCAGGCCCTCGAGGTTTACGAATGAGACACGACCCAAATGGATGACCTTTGACGACGCCTGGGTCGACGAACTTCGTCGTGGGTTCGCCGCCTGCGCCGTCTTTTGCTGGTATCCCATCTTCTGGCTCTGCTACAACCAAAGTAAGCCCCTCACGCTTCCATCCCCCCATCTCCTTTTTTTCTTTTATCCACCCCCTTACTAACCACTCCCAGTCAACAACAACCTAGTCTCCCAGGCCGCCGTCATGAGACGCAACGGCGTCCCCAATGACGTCCTCTCCAACCTCAACCCCTTCGCTCTCCTCATCTTCATCCCCCTAAACGACTTCCTCATCTACCCGGCCATCCGCAAGGCCGGCATACGCCTCACCCCCATCCGCAAGATCACCGCGGGCTTCTTCGTGGGCTGCGCCGCCATGGTGTGGGCCGCCGTCGTGCAGTACTACATCTACCAGAGGTCCGCCTGCGGGTACCACGCGGCCGGCGAGATCTTCTCCCCGGAGCGGGGCGAGATGGTCGCATGCCCCGCCGTGGACATCAGCGTCTGGGCGCAGACGGGCTCCTACGTCCTCATCGCCCTCGCCGAGGTCTTCGCGTCCATCACCTCCCTCGAGTACGCCTACTCCAAGGCCCCCAAGAACATGCGCTCCATGGTCCAAGCCGTCGCGCTCTTCATGACCTCCTTCGCCGCCGCCATAGGCCAGGCCTTTGTCGGCCTCGCCACTGACCCCCTCCTGATTTGGAACTACGCCATCGTGGCCATACTGGCTTTTATCGCGGGGACTTGCTTCTTCTTCCAGTTCCGTGGCTTGGATATCCACGAGGATGATCTTAATGAGCTGCCAGAAGGCTTCGTTGGTAAGGCGATTGATGATGAGGCACCGTACGGACTCAAGGGAACTGAGAAATCATGATTGCGTGTGTCTGTATGTACCCGAATAAAGAAGGAGGGGGTGATGAATATTGAAACCCTGAATAGGATGGATAGCCAAATAGCTGCAAGATATGACCTCTGCTGTTTCCCTCAGCCGCTCTTGTTTCTCATAACTCTACTCCTTGTTCTGAAACTCGTTTAATTTACTCTTAATCTATCTTATGATCCTTGATCTATTCCACAGAGCCCCTAAATTACACTCCGATTCGCTATTTTTGCTCTCGCGTGAACGACCCCTTATTAGACAATGTCCACAACATTCACAACCAATAAAGCATGTGGTTTATGAGGAATTTATAGTTATAATACACGTATACATGGCTGAAGGATGCCCTTGTATTGTTTCCCAAGTACTTGCTCTAATCCCTTTCCTCTCAATGATCACCATGAGTTGTCCGGTCAATCAAGTCAAACGCTCGCCATCGTTTAATGCGTTACTGAACAGGTACATGGGTCTCTAAAACTATCGTGTACAAGAAGAGAACAAGAGCAACCATCCCAATAAAAACATTAAATCAAGAAAACACATGCTGGTATATTCACTAACAAGCTTCATGTACGCACGCAAACATGTTTTTTGTTGTCCACCATGCCGCCAACGCCACGCCAGAAGAGCATTTTTTTGCCAGGGGAAAGTGAATGACGCAGTTGTAAATGGCCCTCCACCAATCATGACTTCCTTGCTATCGTAGAGATGAGAGTTATGGTTGATTATTTTCATCGCCGTTGAAACGCCGTTGCTTTGCAAATGATGCCTCCACGGTTGTTAATCTTTATTAATTCCAGACACGAAAATCGAGTTGCTGTCAGTCCAATATGTGACGGTAGATGATGTATCCAAATCGAGAACCAGGGCGTCAAGCAAGCCACTGTTCCTCGTCTCGCTTTAAGCCTCGCATGACGAGACCCTCGTCGTCTTCGTCGGAATCATCTTCTCCTTCCTCTTCATGAATTTTCATATTCTCCACAGATGTCGTGGCAGCCTGGACCCGGGCCTCATGGCCATCATCTTCCTCGTAAAACATCCATGTAAAGCCATTAGCCTCTTCTTCCAGTGGGAACATTTCACGGGCATATTCCTCCAAGCCTCGAGGTCCCTCCCACAATTCCAGCGCCTCGCGAGGGCAGCTTGCCTCCAGTTTGGGGTCTCCAAAATAGGGTGGTTGCTTCTTTGGGTCCTTCTCATTTGGGTCGAATAGTTTTTCTAGGGCCTCAAGTTGTTCCCGGTATCCAACCGGTATGCGAACTTTGATCTCGATTGGTCCCCTTATGTAGCGGACAGGTCGGCCAACCCCGCGAGCAAAAACTTCGCAGGCTTCAACAGGCGTAAGATACTCGTACGCTAGGGCGATTCGCTCTCCGGCCCATTTAGAAACGCCATCCTTGAAAATCTGCAATATCGCAGGGCCAACGTCATGCTCGGCGTCTAGCCAAGGGAGCTTGGCTTCGTCGTGGAATGGTGCCTGCCAGACGAATGAACCATCTTGTTGCAGTTCCATGCAGAATAGGGGGTATAAAAGAGAAGTGAAGTTATTATTGTAGATGCCAGTATAGACGAATGTCGCTTGCAATTTCGTCTCCCTCACGTACTCTTCAACTTTGTGTTTGTCGGCCCACAGGGGTAGAGAGGGCCATTCCGGATTGTAGGCAGCATGATCCGGCATAGATGAGTAGACGTAGTGTTGGATATTGGCCTTCTTCGCAGCATCCGCCAATGCCATGCCGATTTGCAGCTCATCGCCATAGAAGGTAGTGTTGATAAAGGCCAGCTGCGCGCCGCGAAACAAAGTCGTAATCAAGTCATGATTTATGCCAAGCCCTGATATCGGGCCATTCTTGGTGACATCCTTGTTTGCCTCGGTAGGCTGGTACCTCGTGTAGAGCTCGCCGACAATGACGGTGACATTAGGGTTAGTCGACACCTCAGTCGCAACGACACCTTCAAGATTCCTCAGCTGTGCGCGAACATGGTAGCCGACAGCGGTGGCAACACGAATAAGCGATGCGGCTTGACGGCCGCTGGCATTAATGACGGCAATGGTCTTTGGGGTGGACATGAGCCTCTTGGACGGACGAAAAGTAAGGGAGTTATTCCTCGAGTTGGCAAGTGGAGACGATTCCGAGTAAGAAGATCTCGAATGCTTGTGTTGCTTCCGAAAGCCCGTTGCTTGGTCTGTAGCAATTCGAATGGGGATGCTGCCCGCCATGGAACCGTTGAGTTGAGCCGGCATGACTTTTGTCGCCTCCTGTGGGCAAATGTCCTCGGACCAAACTCGCAAATATGAAACTGAAATAGGACAAGAACCAGGACCAGGGGATGCTCCCTCCGAGACTCGGTATTTTATTCGACAGGCGAGGCTACCGTGATTGGGACACGCCAGCCCGCCTGCATAGAAGGAGATCGCCTAGTCCGGTTCCTACTGGTGGGGAATGCAGAGGCAGTAGGGTTTGTCCTCTCAGCTCATGGATTAGGGCGGAGAATCAGTACGTAAAAGAGATGTATGTCGGTGGATCGTGGACCAGCGACAGGGCAGACAGGTATAGTGTCTGACCAATGCGAACCGTGGAAGACGGTTGGATGCAGCGCACAGAATGCGACAGGGCAGCGCGGGAGGGGGGGAGAGAGACGGAGGGACGGTTGACGATGGTTTGTGTCACCGTTGGCTGTCTCAAGTTTATGTTGTATTATGATGTACGTATGAATAATTAGTTTTTTTGGTGAGAAAGAGAGTAAGCCCTGGTCGTATTAAGCGGTGGCGGGTGAAATAATAAAATAAATGAAATATTATCCTGGGCCTGGCGACTTGGAGTTGTTGTGGATGGATGGACCTTGATGGGCGGTGGGTGATGAGTAAGAGGAAGAAGAAGAGGTGAGATTTTGTTGACTGCCTGTCGCAAATGTTGTCCAGCCGACAGCGCACAGAATAAAGGATATCCCAACTCTTTAATGTCAGCTCGCCTAGCCTTTCTTCTTGATACTACCTTTATCCAAGAAGATGAACGAGTTATGAAAATGCGCCAGTTGTTTTGTTGTTGTTGTAGTGAAAGAAGAAAAAAAGGGTATGGAGAGAAAGGAGATCGGAGCGGCAAGAGGCGGTGGTGGGATGATTTGGATGATGGAGGGGCTCCTTCTTTCTTTCTTTCCGATAAGACGCGAGCCGTTGTCGATTTGGCAAGCGTGGATTTGTGGAGAGAGCCGTATCAAAGTCGCAGTTGCTGTAGCCAAAAGAGAAAAAAGGGTTCACTTTTAGCTCGAGACGCCACGTTCCCTTGGAACTATAATAGTAGGCAGTCGTGGTGGTGGTGGTGACTTGACAACTGGAAGGTGCGCCGCCGTCGTGAACAATGAGGGGGAGGTACGTTTCATTCAAGGCGACGACAGCATCAATTTAAGGGCGTGTCTAAGAATATAGTACTAATAGGAAAAGATGGAATATTACATCAACATTTAAAAAAGGAAAGAAGAAAATACAAAGGGGGAAAGAGATTGCGATACAGGAGGAAGGAAAGCATCCGCAAACAAACAATCAATCAATCAATCAAGCACTTATCCGATCTGGCGGATGCTGGAATCCATCCGGCCAAGACAAGCAGGAGCTGGCATGGGACTACTTGGATTTCTTGTGTAGCCGTTTTAGGTACGGCCTCTATAGATAATCTGCTTTGATCAGCTTCGGCATAAGGTACAAATAATACTTTGGTACTGTACGGAGCCGACATGAATCTTGTGACGACCGGGGCTGCATAGAGGCAAGATAAGTGTATGTATGCTCAGCAGCACCAGCACAAGCAGCATCAGCCAGGCTGAAAAAAGGTTTGATACCGCCTGGATCGGTCATCAAGAATCATGATGATCCACTGCCTAGTACCGAGTTCCGTGGATCTCCTGAGTGTATGATGACATGAAGTTTATCTGAATCTGTTATAGGGGTAAGGGTTTTGATATTGAACCGCCAACAACCGTCTCAACAGCACACAAAAAAAAACAAGGGCAACGTAACAAGGACTGCATAGCTTTCTCTCACCGGTGTAAACAGCCAATCAATGAGCAAGCTTTTAGCCTCTTCTCTTTTTTTCCCTCTCCCTCTTCCTAGTCAGGGTTCGACTTTGACCACAAAAATTGTGTTGGAATCAGAAACGGTTTGCATTGGGGCAGAAACGAAGCCATGACCAATCGGGCCAAAGATAGGCTAATCCATGCCCTGCGGTCGAGTCTGGGGCTGGCCAATCGGAGAGCGTCGCTAGAGCTACCGTTACTCGTTTCGTTCTGTCTTTCTGACACAACTCCGCGGATGGGCCGCCAGTTTGATACTGACCTGATATCTTTATCTATCTACCTAATATGTATCTGACCGATGTAGGTTTAGTGAGATAACCTAGCATCCATCCATGATCCATCTCATGTCATCCGACACTGTACCGGTACTGTGAAACAAGATGTAAGTCAAGATCCTGAAAGGGGGGGTAGGGAGTCATCATTAAAATCATCGGTCAGCTAGGGGACAAGTCAGTGAGTGTCAGTGAGTACCACATCTCGCTACAAATGCCCAGACCAGAAGCTCTACAAGTAAAATAATAATGAAAAGGCAATATTAAATTTTAAATTGTTTGCGTACTCAGCCTAATATCGTGGGCCTAGGCTTGTAAAGCCAAATGAGGCTGACAGGTCACGCGCCTCCGTACGTGTTGTACAGTATCAAATAGCCTCATACGGCGCTGCTGAGTTGCTTTCCATGGCCTGCCACTGCGTTGGGCGTTGAGCGAGGCGAAGACCAATATAATTATAGCCCATCTATAGGTTTGCGGCATGATGCGGCATCAGTGGCAAGATTTGAGCTTGAAGTCATCACTACTACTGCCTAGGTAGGCATCATGACAGCCACAAACATGCAATTAGATGCCTTTCTCAAACTTAGACAAGATGACGGGAAGGAGTGGAAGAATTTTCACATCTTCGCTCTCTCTCGCTCTCTGAAACTGTTACTAAAAATATTATTCCAGTGTTGAATCAATAATCCCTTTCGGAAATCACAACCGTAAAGGGACCCATCTCGCTGTGTCCTTTGCTCCGCTGTCCCAATGGCATGGAAGGTTGGACAGGTAGGCAAGGGCAAGCAAGGCCCTCCGACATCCCTAGTCGCAGTGCTACTTGTACCCAGCAGGCCACCAAAGTTGCGGGTACACTACGGACTATAGCGCATGCCATCCCTAAAACCTGCAGCCATAGGGTTTAGATTACCTAAAACTTTGCTCTTAGTCTTCAGTCCTCCAGTTAAAAAATTTCATCAACATCATTCCATTTCTCATCTCATCAAACAAGACCCTCTTTCCGGGCTGTTGGCTCCTCCTTGTAACTTTGTTATCTTCATCACATCAACTGACTTGTATTGTTTTTTCTTCTTCTCCGTCTCCTTCTCCTTGTTTGTCCTGGGCCGTGTTCGTGTTGTGGGTGGTTCGAGCCGGTGGGCCAAAGAGGTCACAAGACTGGGCGATATTTCCTTTCAACCCCTCCCCCCCTGCTCAGGTTGCTTTTTGTGGTCCTTGACTGGCACCACCCTTTTTCCTTTGCTGGGACACTCCCCGCAGCCTTCAATCCACCAACCCGCCCATCCATCAATCAGCCATGCAGTCATAGTCAAATCCATTGACACGATTGGGCGCTGTCGAAAACTTCTTTTGGTCCCAGTTTAAACCCTCCGTTAAGGGTCCAGATTTTTGTTGGCCTGGGGGTCTAAAATACTACTCCATCGTCATCATCCATGCAATGCCATGCCATCAATAACCGCATTGCCGCAATGGCAATTTGTTCCACGACCATCCATGGATACCATGGCAAGTTTGACACAGACACAGACACAGACGCAAACGCAGGCCAAGACCCAAAACGCAGACCAAGTCCCCCAACGTTCACCGATGGCCCGTTCATGCTATGCTCGCTTCCTCCACCCCGCTTTGATGTCTTGATGCACCACCCTTGGTTGTTTGTTGCTTGGTCACGCTTCGATATCATATTCCTTCCAAAACTACAAGTAATAACCAACCGGCTGCTTACTGAGGCCTGTCAGGCATTGCAGAATTGACGCACCTTGACAAGTCAGCAACTTGAGCAACCAACGGAAAAAATCTTCAACTCCCAGTTTCTTTGATAGATCGACAACAGCAACAGCATTCACCGTCGATCCCTCTGAAAAACTCATGGCAAAAACGAGGGGTTGTCCGCTGTGTCGTCTTAGCCGTGCATCCTGCATTAGTTCGTGCATGACCGTCTGCTGTATGTCTTGGTTCTAACCTCTGCCATCCTTTACCATTGGCAGTTTCGACTTGGCCCTTTGTGAAAGACTCAAATTTCTTCAGACGACGAATGCTCTCCTTGGCGCGCATAATAAACATGCAGCTTTCAGTTTGTTCGCCCCCGCAACCAACAGATGGTGATACCCACCACGATGCGACTCAGGACGCCGCTATACGAAGGACGTCTATCCTCCACCCTCTAAACTGCAAAAGACTTTTTTCCCGTCGTCCCACGGAATGACACCATGACCGCACACTTTCAAGCCAAAAGCTGAGACAGGGCATTGCCTAAACATGTCTAAACAAAAAACGGCTCTCGTGCTTAACTAGGTCCTCGCCTCATGATTCCCATCACAAAGCTACAAGAGTCCGACGGCTTCTGCATCGGAATTTGTTGCCGCCCTTTTTATTTTCCCCATCCCCGGTCGTGTCGCATTTTTGGTGTGCTCAGACATTGCCTAGGATGCACAAATAAGGAGCCCTAGCAAAAATATTCTCCGGCCTGCAGGTGAAATCTCACCTCATAGGTCCTCGTCCGTCTACCGTATCATGTTAACAACCCAGGAGCCAGGTAGTCAAGTTTCCCTATACAGAGCCCCGGGGGTCATGTGCTCACGACAGCAACATAATCCACTCCAAACTCCACTGCAGTTGATTTAAAAAAAAAATACACGTCGGTCAAGTCTGCTGGCATTCCTTCTTGGCCAGCCAGGAGAGGAAGACTGCGGGGAAACAATGGAGCTCGAGCTCAAGGTAGCATATGCACCAGGTCATGCAGGGCGATAATGCTGGGTCTGGACTGACAAAGTTATAAGGCATCCCCTAAGCAGATGCATGAAATGATTTAATCCGTTCGGCTGATTCGCCAAAATTCGAAGCGTGGACAAAAAGTCCGATTATTCGACACCATAAGCGCCGCGCCGCTTCTCCAATCATAACCCAACAATAAGAGGATTGCATTCATCTCACCGCCGCCCCTGACCTATTAAGGGAGCTTTGTTGAAGCTATGGCAATTCTTTTTAGTTCCCGTGACCATCCCCTGCCGAAGGCATGTTCCAGAGCTCTCCAGTCATCATGTCCATATCCAAAGACAGTGCTTCCGTCCCGAGTTGGGTTTCCTCCGAGCCGGCTCCGCCTAAGAAGGTGCCTTGGCCTATGGAAGCATCGAGATGTCTCTATGGGACGATTTGTTAGCAACAGCAGGACGATATGCATCCCTTGGCATCAGACGTACCCAATCCAAATTTTCTGCCGAGAGCATCCATGACAGGTCGATATTCGGCATAGATATGTCCATGTCGCCCATGCTCGTAAGATTCTGATCCATAGCAGGGAAAGCCGTCGGCTTAGGGCTTGTATGTAAAGCTATTAAATATTAGTGGGTGATATTCGTACAACTGCTTCGTATTATTGCATACCTTCGAATTCGTTCGTGAGCAGGGCGTCGGGGCCATTCCTGGCTGCTGGTGATATCGAGACGTTCGATGCAGTGCCAGATATCTCACTGGATATGACATTGTGTCCATTGAAGCTATCCAAAACACTTGGCGTACCGTCAACTGGGCATCCAAGCCTATCTAGCATAATCGCCAGAGTATACGCTGTTTTCCTCAGATCCGTCATGGTATTAAACACCTGGGAGCTGATGTCATAAGAGCGCCTGATCAACCTCTTCAACTCGTCCTTGCTGGGCGCGGGGAGCTCGCTAGCCAGGCCAAACCCAGCCCCATCGTCGGCGTAGTTGTCGCTCTGGATAATGACGTAGAGGATCATGGCGGCGAGCATAAAGTCGTGCACGGCGAGGGAGCTCATGAACCACCCGGAGGGCCCGAGTACGTTGCCCGGCTTGCAGCCCTCCCAGGTGGAGTGCTGGAACTCGAGGAGCGCCGTGGCGGATTCTAGGCATTGCTGCCTGGAGTAGTCATGCTCGCGTTTGGGGACCGGCTCAGCCAGGTACCGCCTGTGGAGAACGCAGATGCTCTTGTGGTGCAAGGAGGCGAGGCCGAATCGCTGGATGATCTGGTGAGGAGGGTCGCCTATGGATTCGTCCAGGGGCCGGACGTGTAGGTAAGTCGGGACCGTCTTCCAGGCCTCGTTTAGTAGATTGTCTAGACCCAGGACGTCGCTGTATGTTGGCGAAGTCAGGCAATGCGCTTGCTGCGCAATCTTTGCGAAAACCTTGAGGAGGCGTGACTTGTTGATGGCATAGGACATGAAGGTGTAATACGTATCAGGCCGTGCTGGTGGTAATTCCGTACAACTGGGGTCGAAATCAGAGTCGTCCAGGTTCCGCGGTATATCAGTGTCGCTTTCTATTCCTCCAGAGAGACTTGGTAAGCCCATGTGAAATGAAACCAGAGTGTCTACTTGGATAGCCATGTTCCACTGCCGCCTCCTCATCTCACTCTCAAAGGGGGATATATTGGCCAGTTTGCTGGGGTCACGATGGTAGCCCATTTTAAGCATCAGCCTCAAACATACTCCAGAGAGAATATAGCAGTTCATCTGGGCGGCTCTGTTTAGGATGAAGTCAGACTCTACATATAGGACAAAAGCAGGTATGCTTTCCGATGTAGGCTGGGCGTATTTTCCTGTTATGAGGGCCCAGGCCGCGCAAGAACGATACTGTTTGATTCTGTCCTTTACCGGCGTCGGTGAGTCGGCTATTAATTCGGCGGGGGCTGAGTAGTTATTGTAGAAGATTCCGAGCGTGAAGATCATGAATAGTTGTGACAGCCAGTGTAGCGAACTCGCGTTGTGATCTTGCCAGAATCGAGTGTACTTGATCATGTTAGACACGATCTCATTTCTACAACATTTTACTTACTGCTTTTGTAAAAGTAGGTCGGTGTATGATATCTGTAGCTCATTTAGCCATTTGAATGCTTTAGTCCGTAGCTTCAGGCAGTAAACCACTCACGCTGAGAAGGACTTCTTGCTGAAAAGTATCTCGTCACAAGTCTATCAGCCACATGCTTTTCTGGCAACTGTGCGACAAGCTCCTCTCGATTCCGCGGTGAGCCCGCCCTGTAAAAGGGAAGCATATCTGGGGTTTCAAACTCGTCATTGGGCGAATTTTCATCTCCTGAGCTCTCTGGGTCATCAAAGTAAGCTTTGATATCCTCAATCTGTTCACCAGTTAGTCAGATATCGGGAGACGTAAACGGGGAATAATGAATAATCTCATACATCCTCGAGCATAGCCAGACAGTGTGTAGCTCCGACATATGTAATGGCTCGATCACCATGGATAACTTGACCCTTTAGAGGCGGTGCAATATTTGAACCGACCGCTTGTCCCTGAGAGCCAAGGCTTCCCTGGTCGTCCATCATCCCCCTCACCATGCCTTCCAGTCTCTTGAGTCTCGCCGCCATGCCCTTGGTGATGGGTCTCTTCTTCTCCGGCTTTGGCGCATAGACACAGAGGTCGATCCGACCCTTCTTCAAGCACTGGACACATGGCTGCTCTCGGTCGCATTTCAGTTTTGAAGCCCGACACAGTCCGCAAGAAAGCAAGACCCTCGTACGCTTTTTGTGCACCATATCTAGACTGTTATCTGGATCCATCGCTGAAGTGGTGAGAGTATGCAGACTTATGAGAAGTTGAGGTATGTGGCTGGTTGAGCCCAATGTCAATGGAAATCGTTGGTTAAAATTCCCCACTCAAACTTATCAAGTTAGACGGGACGTATTTCTGAAGAGGTGTACAAGTAGAACTACTCGACAATACCATATTCATAAAGGGTCAAATATTGCGCACTTTGATACGGCGATTGGGAGCATAGGATCGGTAGCATTCGCATTATTTTCCTGATTCATGAGAATAATTACTAAGCGGTGCTTTTTTCGGAATTTGGCTAACTCCAGTCGCGAACAAGTTGAAAAAACAACATCTATATTCCAACCAAACGTCTGATGCTCATGAAAATAACAAGAAAAAAAAACAGTAAAATTCCCCTTAGTGAGATGGCGCATTGGGTAAACGCTCTATCACATACTTTCCCCTGGCCACGCTCATCAGCGGCACACCGGGGATCTTTCTTAGCCTCAACTTGAGCGCCTTATCGTTGGTTCCCACGATGTATATCCTGTTCTTGGTGACCCTGTCCACCAAGCAGTCGTCGGCGTAGACTCCCTTGTGATCGCACTCTACCCGTGTCCACCTCTCGTCTCTTGCCACCTTCAAAGCCAGTCTGTACTTTGGTCCCAACTTCTCCAACTCGGCCATGACGCAGGATGTGATGATGGGGTTGCACTTGGCGTACAAGCAGTCCATCATGGACTCTAATAACGATAGCTTTCGCTGGACCGTATGACTGAGAAAGTTGGTATCGACGAGGACGCTGTAGGGGGGGACGAGTGCGGTGTTGTGCTTGAAGAACATGTTGCTGGGCATCTGGGGCGCCTCTCGGATGAGCTCGCCATTGACGGTCTTCCTGGTGTCCTTTTCCTTTTGAAGGAGCTCGGCCTTGACCTTGTTTTCCTTCAATCTGGCATCCTTGAGTCCAATAACTCGCTTGACCTGTTTGCTGGAAGTCAGCGCATGCGAAGAGCTGGTATGCTTATCGATAGGAAAAATTTCCCACCTGTCCAAACTTTCTAGTTTTCTTTGCGACACCCATGATTATGTATCTGAATGGATAATATTTTTGCAGAAATGCGGTCGCCTGTTTATTTCAAGCGTCTCTGTACAATCTTAAATCGATTTCCGGTTGTCGTGGCCGCCTTAAGCAGGTTTATCGCCGATGTTGCTCTGCTGGAAGCTTGATCTCAAAAAAGTTCAATCAATTTGCCGCCACACTTCTGCAAGGCGGTGGCAGGCTTGTGGCGCACGGGCCACAGTAGCTTTCAACCCGCTATCCCAAACGCGTCTCCCAGATCGCGTTAAGTGATTTTGTCATTTGAATATCACCAAAATCTACTGCCTACCAAGCAAAATGCCAGCTGTAGCAAAACCAGAGGAAAAGGGCGAGTCTTCCACGGCTACGTCGAAAGCGGTTCTTGCTGCATCGTCCAATGGCTCAACAAACTATGAGCTACCATGGTATGCAGTGGACTTCACCCCCCATCATTACATCTGACTGTTGGAGTACCTAATGAATCATGAACAGGGTCGAAAAGTATCGCCCCGTATTCCTCGACGATGTCGTGGGAAACACAGAGACAATTGAGCGACTAAAGATCATAGCCAAGGAAGGCAACATGCCTCATGTAATTATTTCGGGCATGCCGGGTATTGGAAAGACCACAAGTGTTCTATGTCTGGCACGGCAACTCCTGGGAGATTCATACAAAGAGGCAGTCTTGGAACTCAATGCCAGTGACGAACGAGGTGCTATTCCCCAGAGTCATTATTCCTAACATCTCTAACCCACGTTGTCTTCTAGGTATCGATGTGGTAAGAAATCGAATCAAGGGTTTCGCACAAAAGAAGGTCACTCTACCCGCCGGACGACACAAACTAGTCATTCTCGACGAAGCCGACAGCATGACCTCTGGTGCTCAGCAAGCCCTGCGACGAACAATGGAAATTTACTCCAACACGACCAGATTCGCCTTTGCTTGCAATCAGTCCAACAAAATTATCGAACCATTACAATCACGATGCGCCATTCTTCGATACGCCAAGTTGACCGACGCTCAAGTCGTGAAGCGACTAATGCAAATCATCGAGGCGGAAAAGGTCGAATACAGCGATGATGGTCTGGCGGCATTGGTATTCAGCGCCGAGGGAGACATGCGACAGGCCATCAACAACCTCCAATCCACTTGGGCCGGCTTCGGCTTTGTGTCTGGAGACAACGTTTTCAAGGTCGTCGACTCTCCCCACCCGATCAAGGTGCAGGCCATGCTGAAGGCTTGCTATGAAGGCAACGTGGACTCTGCGCTAGATACTCTTCGGGAACTGTGGGACTTGGGATACTCTAGTCACGATATCATCAGCACCATGTTCAAAGTGACCAAGACCATGCCAACCCTCAGTGAGCACTCAAAGCTGGAGTTTATCAAGGAGATTGGCTTCACGCATATGAAAGTCCTCGAAGGTGTGCAAACATTGCTGCAGCTAAGCGGCTGTGTTGCTCGACTATGCAAGCTCAACATGGATCCAAAGCGGTTCAAGGCACCATTGAAATAAATGATTAGACAATAATTCCGGAATTAATACAACGGCTTCATTTTTTTCGGCGTCGGAGTTGAGAGGTACTATACACTGAGACGTCGGGTATCTATCATATGGTTAGGGGACATGATTCCAAATTAGCATTGATGAATCCATGGTGTAAAAGATTGGATATTTCCCCCATCATTTTTCGTTGTCCCTCAATTCTGCCTCGTACCTCTCCCACTTTGCTTTCTCTCTGAGCCACCTCTTCTGAGTCCGCACCTGGGCCTCGTACTGCCTCAGTCGTGAATCAGCCACAATCATACCTCCCAGAACCATTGCTGATAGCTGGACGTAACTGTAATCTATAAGTTTCTGTGGGATTCGAGGCCAGGGAATAGAGTTCCTACACTTTGAATTGAACCGTAGTCTTGCGATACACTGGCGACCAGTAGTATCCGGCCACGCCCAGGATAGCTGCTCCAATTCCCCATTTGGCTGCTCCAACGAAACCTCCCTTACCAGCTTCCCAGCCAGCATCTCGAGCCTCATCACTTTTTAATGGGTCGTGAGTTGACATAATTTTTTGGTGATTTCGCTTCTCGGTATTTAACGATGTGGTGGATTGGATGCCGAAAGCCGAACGATCTGAAAAATTGGTAAACTCCACCAACAGCTTTTAGTATATCTGTATATAAATATTAATAGTGACTTTAAGAGGGTGAAAGGCTTCAGTGAATAAAAAAGGGACAATGGAAGTAGGTTAAACAGTAGAAGTGAAGTCGTTGAATGAATATCGTACGTCATAAAATAAGAAGCTCCCGGGTAGCTTGGAGACTGAGTAAACCCACAACAACCCCCTTAGATTACTGTTTACTTTACTGGAATAACGGCTGAAGATGTTGGCTTTCGTCACATCGCAGATTTTCTACAGGCGTAGGTGAGCTAATTGTTTACGCGTGTAGCAGTCATTGGACGCATTTTATAGCATTTGCTGGCTAGAGGAGGAGCTTAGCTGCCCGCCTACTGCAGAATCTGAGTTCATGATTACAGGCTCATGATCTTCACAGCATTGTCCTGATCCTTGTATTGAAACTCACGCAAGCAAACTGTCTGTCTAGCGTGTTTTAAAAACCTCATCTAGCAGATCTGACAGTTTGAGGACTGGTGCTTTTTTCCCCTACTCAATGCTGACGTTCTCCACCATGCTCTTTTGCTACAGCCATGTGTTTGCTGCCCTGCCAAGGCTTGATTAGTCATCATATGCATATGCATTTATGCGATGCAGATGGGGTCGGACCAATGACAAAAACTCTTCGACCAGCCTTGTTGACAAATTCTTTTTTCTTTCCTCAACAGCAAAAGCCGAAGATGACACGATAGCATCAGCAATGACTACGCACACATTTGTTGCCTGGTGCTACCACGTCTAGCTGTTTAAAAGCCGCCGAGCTTCCACTTGGATCGCCCGTATCCTTTTCTTCTCCTGCATCTTGCACCCGCATCTAGACCTGGTTCTTGGCCTGCGTTGAGCAAAGTTGTTCACCATGGCAGAGCTTTCACTGGACCGATACTGGCAATTGCCTCCCATTGCTAGGTAAGCTCACATCAAGTCACTCACTGTCATCACCTCAGCTAACATTTGTCTTTAGAACCTTTGCTACTGCTACCTTGGCCCTCTCCATTGGCATCCACTTTGGACTCATCCCAGGCTATTACTTCGTTTACAGTTCCTTCTTCATAAACAGACTGCCACCACAGATATGGCGATTCGTAACGTGTTTCATGATCACAGGCCCTCAGCTGGGTATGCTGTTTGACACATATCTCATATATAATTATATGAGCCAACTGGAAAAAGGCCATCCTCGGCTTTCCAAGCGGGCAGACTTTGTCTGGTATCTGATTTTTGTCTGTGGAACAATTCTGGTAGGTCTTTGCTCGTCGCTTTTTTCATTCACATCTTGTTTGCCTTGATTGTTACACCTCTTATACTGCCCGGATAGTAGAATGCTTCTACTACTATCACGGTTCCTGAAAACGAGGAAGAGTACCCCTGCACTTCTGGTCGGTCCAACTTTTCGCAGGGCTGGCCTGCGGTGTAGGCATGGTGGGATGTATTAAAAATGGCTCGTGTGATCCTCAATTTCACCCGAGTCGTTTAAACGCTCCCTACATTTTCCTCCTAAAATATCTCATTTTGTCTCGTCCCGACGTGATTGAGGCTGACCTGAGCTTCAGGGACTCAGTCAGTTGACCGGCTTTGGCTTCTCGACACTGACCCAAGCGCTTATTCTCGCCATGTGCTACACTGCCACCCAAGAGCAGGCGGGGGGACAGACAAACTACATGTTCATCACCATTCCGTCCCAGCTTGTGCCCTATGCCATGATTGCGATTAATCTCTTCTTCCCCGGTGGCGTTATGTCCATGATACAGCAACTCCATGGATTGGTTGCTGCGCATCTGTACCTGTTCTTGACCAAGATCTGGCCCCAGATTGGCGGTGGTAGGAATTACCTTGAAACGCCTACTATTGTCTCTACCTTGGTCGGTGAATCCGGAGGCCCTCAGAGAGCTGGCTTTGGGGCTCAGCCGTCTGGTCGCACTAGTGGCGCTTCCTCAGGTCCCCTGCCGGATTCATGGAGAACAAGGGGACCAGGTCAACGCCTGGGTTGAAGTACATAGCACTAGAGCACTGCAATTGAACATATTTTTATCAGAACATGAATTGAAATTGTCATAATTAGCCTATTGCTACCCATGACGCCTTGCTTGGTATTCCGTATTGTAAATGATCGACCGCCATCTATGGCCAAGGATATCGTTACCAAAACCGCCCGTTTACGCCTACCATCCTGTTTGAACAATAATACGCCAAATATATACATTTAATGTTAACATTCCATCCTCCCATAACTTTCGCAATCATTGAGTTGTCCCACCCATACTCAGTATAGGTCAATCTCGCCATTTCGTATTGGCACTTCAATATAAGAATCATGCTTCTGGCTGGCCTTGCTGCCTCTGCTGCCTCTCCGGGGCGAGACCCTGTCCCTTTCAAAATGAACAGGCTCAGTACCCGGCGGCGATCTCTCATCAAAACGCGCATCGTACTGCATGATGGGAGGTGAGATGCGCAATTGGCGCTCTCCTGGTGCTTCGCTGGGACTGGTGGGCTGGAGGTGCAGCATGGGAGGGGTGTATTTCTTGGATATGCGGATTTTGGGGATGACGGAGGGGATTCTGGAGCTCCAGCTGGTGCGGATTGTGGTTGTGGGAGAGACGGTTGTGGGTGAGGATGTGCTTTGTTGTCGGGGACGGGTGTGGTGGGTTGGGTCGAGCCTGGCGAGTCGGGATGCGTCTTCGACTGTGTTTAGGTATGCCTGCTCGATGAAGGAATCCGGCGTCTGGGGACGTTGTTTGCGGACGGGGGCGACGGGCGAGGGCATGCGGGGGGACTTCCCCTTGCCGTCTGTTCGGGAGATGTGCGTGCTGGGTTTGTATGCCTGATGGGTGAGCATCAGATTGTCTGGGCCGTGGTTGGCCAATCTGGGATCGTGGGCGTATTGTAAACGACCCGGCTGAGCGGCCTCTTCCACGCGGTTATAGTACTCGGCGTTGGTCTCTTCCGCCCAACCCTCCACGGGACCACCCTCCTTCTTATCGTGAAAACCGATGAAGCGCTTCGGCTGAGAGAAGGCGTAGCCCCAGGGGTCGACGAGTGTCTTGGGGGAATCCGGGTCCTGGCCGTAGTAGTAGCCGTTTTCGGGGTTGGAGGCGGCGTTTTGGCGGGTGCAGTGGATGACGAACAGGCAGGCGGCGAGGGCGAACAGGAGGACGATGCCGACGACGATGCCGATGATGCCAGAGAGGGGGAGGTGGCGGTGGTGAGAGTGCCCCTGTGATTCGGGGAGGGAGTTGGGATCGGTGATGTTGATGGGGTTTGTGGTGAAGAGACTTCCGCTGAGACCCAGTGTTGTGACATTGTCGGGGCTCTGCATGCAGCCAGCCTCGAGGGCAGTCATGACTGGAAAGATAAGAGTCAGGAGAGGTTCCAAAAGAAAAAAAGGGGGGATAACTAGTTCGGGTATATCTTACAGTTGGCCAGGTATGTCTGATTCTTACTATTCCGAAGACAGCTTATACAGGGTTGGAGTTGTGATCCCAGGAGCTCGCCGTCATTGGCGGCGCAATAATCCCATGTTGCCGTCACATTTGGCGAGGGCCCATCGCTTGTCAGAGGGTCGTTGAAAGGGCCGCATGTGGTACCCGTGTTACACGGGGGCTCATAGTTGCTTTCAATGGCTGCCTTTGGCTTGGAAAATACACATGTGCTGACGGTATATCGCAAGTTGTCTTTTGGATATCGTCTTGTTAGTATCGACAAAACTCTCTCAAAATCTTTTTGGTAATGGACCAAGGGGATTCATCTTACATATGAACCACTCCAAATCAGTCTCGCCCTCGTGCCCTCGGGAGCTTGTTTGAAGGCAATCAAGGCATTTCTTGAACTTTTGGCCCTTGGAAGTGGAATAGTAGCCGTCGTTATGACATGTAATGTCTTCGGTATACGTATTCGAAGCGCTGGCATTCCATTCGTTCCCACTCGGGGAGTCCAGGCAGTGCGTGGCACATGGTGAACCCGGGGAAACCTCGAGAGCTGATGCGGTTTGGGGTATAACCACCAGGAGTAAAGGTAGCGCCACTGAGCGAACCATGTTGTTGGTGATGAAGTAGAGCTGGAAGAAAAGAAGGAGAAATAGGCCGTTGAGGTTGAAAAGAAAATAAAATAAAATAAAAAAGGTCAATGGAGGGACGGGAACCTCTATCTCCTTGACATTCTTGACATGGTACTGCCTTGTCGTTGTATCATTGCTCTTCTCCTCAACCTGTTATTGTAGATGAAGAGGGATAGATGGATGGATGGATGCGATATCTAAAGAATGTGACAGAGAAGATGAAAGGCAATTAAGCTTGGAGCCTAAACTTCCCAGGCTCTGCCGGTGAACAGGATCGGGAAATGGTTATATGGCGCCAGCGCCACCCGCGGTCGCAGGCACACTTTGCGAGTGTGTGAGTGTGAGTGCGAGTGCCTTATTGTGTGTGTATGTATAATGGCTGTTGGTTCCAACAGTTGGATGGGATACATATGGAACATGTAGGCTGGCAGGCATCCGAGCCACTATCAATGTCTCTCTGCTCCATGGGAGGGAGGGTACCATGTCTCGCCAGAGAGTCAGCCTACATGCACATTACATAGACTACATATTACCTTACTTACTAGATACAGAAGAGCTGTTGGTCGATATGTACATGACTTTTTTGGCTTTCCATTTTGATTAGAGTGGTGGAGGGTGGTGGTGGTCGCCTTGTTGCGGGGCGGGAAGAAAAGGGTAGGGGTGGGTTGCGTTGAGGATGATCTACCGTATGTGACTGGCATGGACCAGACACAAGCAGTTCGCCCCATTCAAGTCCTAGACACACACACACTCACACACACACACATCCTATTGTATGACAAACGGCTCAACTTGGTAGTCCAAGAAGCTTCGGCGCAAGGCTGCCTGCGAGAGGGCTGCTGATAGTAAGACATTCTTTGCTCTCATCCATCGGCCGACTGAGTGAGGGAGGGAGGGTTGCCTGCGCGCAGCCTCTGTCCACTCACTGCCCACCCACCCTAGAGATCCAAAAAGGCGCAAGGTCGGCTGTAGACGCCCAGGCAATCTGGGCCGTGTGGACCGGACCAATCAACGAGAACAAAGGACACGGGCAGATGCGCAGCGGAATGGAGAGTCGTGCGCTTTTCGAACAAAAGGGCCTTTGACTGGCTGCTGCCGCGGCGAAGGGAGGGGGGAAAACGACGGACAGGGGGTGTCGAATGGCCCATGACAAACGCCAATCGGCTATGCAACCCTACCTGTGCGGATGAGTCGACCATTCTCGTGCCAGCTTTTCCGCCTGAGGTCCTCCCCTCCTTCGCGTCTTCGCTCTCGGACGACGGCCGATGGGGCAGAGGGAGGGATTAATATGGACAAGTCTAGCGCCTCAATGCAACATCACCATCACCAAACAAGAAGAAGGACGTGATAACTCCGGTTGTGCTGGCTCCACCACCGTTCCAAGGAGCGAAGGCAGGCTCTTTGCTCCATTTTGCTGAAGATGACAGTGAGGCAGGACCAACAGCAGAAACTAGGTAATCTCTCTGCTGGGCCAGAGTCAAAGAGCATGGTAGGACCAACAGCACTTTTCTCGTCTCCCCCTCTTGTGCCGCCCACCCACACACACGGACGCACACACCGCACCTCGCTCACCTTTGTTGTTGAGCAGAGGCTATCCCATCTGCCGAAAGGGAAAAAATGGCATCTTCAATTTTGAAGATTGTTACCGCTGTAACTTCATCCATGATGATCTAGAAAAATATGATCCTCAATGAGTTCGCGCTAGGGTCCTACCGATAAGCGCCGTCCGCGGCTATTCTTAATGGTCTGCCATATCCAGATGACCTGAACACTCTTCCACGGACACTACGGAGTACGTATTGGAAAGATGCTAGTCGAAGCTTGGGTGGTGCTGCTGGTGGGTTGTAGTACCCCCTGCGAGATAGAGTCCAAGCAAGAAGATGCACCTCGACATGTGGACACACGGGCCGCATGATGATGGCTGAATTACCTGGTCATCATCAACCACCACCCACCCGCCCCGCTATTTGACTGATCCACTTCAAGACGGCACGGTAGGCGAGTCGAGGTGGGGACGAAGCAGGCACTGCCTACGGGTAGGATGATCCTGGTTGCGCCGTGAGTCGTCTGTCTGTCTTGTCTCCCGGACGAGACGCAATCACAGAGCAGGTGTCTGACCATTTTAACTTTTGCTACTCCGTACGCTGTTCCAGATGGGCTCGGTACCCTTTTCGTCGCCAGCCGTATGGATATCACAAGCGAGTGTAGGGGTTAACTACGCTGTTGGTAGCGAATCTCATGTGCTTATTTGCCTTCTTTTTGCGTGACTCGAGGGAATCTCAGCGGCAGACAAACTGAAAGGGGATCGACGATGCACCTCCGTGAGATGATGTTGCTTTCTAGACCCACCCTCTTTGTTCGTGATTTATGTGGGCGAGCGATCATGAGGACCCGGACAATTTCGCCGAAGGGGTTGGCCTCCCAGTCGGCCTCGTAGGATTATTTTTTTGACAGCTTCTGGTGTGGCTGCTAAGATGATCAATGGTTTTATTCTGCAGCGGGTAATATCAATAGCTGCCTAGGTATGGTGGGCTCTCCTCGCTCAATGGGGAAGCTGTTTGCCCCGAATTCTGTCACGCGAAGTTTGCCTGCATAAGAAAAATAAACCGAAGACGGGGACGGGAAATCGATCGCTTTCCCGCATCTCGGCACCCATTCGTTGCCAGCAATGGGGCCAGTTTGGGCGAGAATCATGCCATTTTCTGCCGCTGATCCCGCAGTTTGCTTCATCTCATCCATGATTGCTCCAAGTTTCAAGAGGATCTTGCATCTGTTTGCGCAAACGGGAAACCAGATGACTTCTCTGATCATCGAGAGGATGCTAAGTGAAACTATATAGCAAGACTCTCATTGGTAACTGATTGAGTTAGAGATTGTAGCCTGCACATGAATTTGCCGTATTCACCACCAAGGCCCTTTTTGATGATGAGGTGTGGCATCCTCTTCTCCTTGCTGGCTACCAGCAGCCTTGTCCAATGTCTGTCTTCATCCTCTCGGCCGAACGACCAAGAGAACTCGAGTTTTTGGACCCCGGTTTACATCAAGCAAAGCTGCAGCCATGTTGCTTGTGATTACTCCCTCGTATTCCACGACGACCATGGTAGCCGAAAGTCCTGCAATTTCACAGCTCGGAAAACGGGAAACGAGCTCACAGGCTCGGTCGATTTCACTAATCCAAACTGTGATGGACTGACTAGCTACACCATCAGTGGCAAATACGATATTAATGCGGGAGGCCTAGTTGTAACCGCCCTGGGTCATGATTCAGGCCAGGAAACCTCCTTTACGATTTCATCCCGACCACCTCAACCAACCCATAAGCTCGCGGACTTGAAACGCGACGGGCACAAGTCACTGGATTATGCCCCGGATTGGACTCTTCGCGACGTCATCAGAAGTAAGTCAAGTGTGTTGGTTAAGTGATCATTGGTAACCGTTGGAACGAAACAGGGATCCGCCCAAATAACAGAATCCGGCTGAGTTTCCACATCGCTAGCGAGGGTTATAATCCAGCATGGTGCAACATGTTGGTCCATGTGCAGAGTGATCCTAGAACAGCGCCGTTTGCCCAAGAACCATGTGTGGGGAGTAACTTTACCGTTTCCTGGGGTTACATGGGAGAGAATGACGGGGGTATCATGACTCTCTTCAAGTGGGTTGAGCGCTATCTGTGTCTGTAGACATCGCTAACCATTCTGAAGCCCAGAGGGAACTCGTCAGTCGTGGTTTGGCTGGAACCATGTGAATAGCGCCGAGCATCTAAACGACGCTGGGCCCAACCCAACGGAGGATGTGTCGGTATGAGGAAAACCTTGCAAACTTTTGGAGACAATAGAACAGAATAGGGTTAGAAAGATACAATGCCAATGTTGTTAAGCCAACAAACTTTTGAGGTATCGACCAATCAGCCAACGCTTTCCAGTTGCTACGACAAGTGTCTTGAGCGGTCAGAAGAGAGCACACAAGGCTGGGCCGCCACATCACATCACCAACAACTCTGTTGGGAGAACTCAATTCGTGATGCTGCACCCACTGTGATCTGGTCATCCTTGGACGTATTCTCCGTAAGTCCGGAGTGAAATTCGTATCTGAACTGCTGCTGCTGGAGAAGACCAATACAATGCCACACCGTGTCATTGCAGGTGGGAATCGAGATTTGTAGGGCTCATTGGATACCACACTCTTGGTACTATTACTACCTACCTGTAGGTAAGTGAAAGAGGGAAATGTTAAGACTGCCGTGACAACGTACGCCACTTACAGCAGGCATGCAAGGACAGCTGCAGGCGGTAAACCGAGCTTTATTATTGGCTGATGCCGTCTTGAAGGGCAAGCTGGTACCCAATCAGCTGCGTAGTGAGGATGCATCCGGACTGGGGAGGCCAAGACACATTAGAGCCAACAGCCTTAAACATTCGGAGCATGCATTCCTCAATAAGTGTGTTAAGTTGCCCCGTTTCGACGGGATATTCGAAAAAGAATCAACTGAATGAAGGAGAATGCGCTGTCTATTCATGCATCACAATAGCTTCAAGAAAGAGGTGAATATGAAGGATGATGAAGGAGAGAAGAGGGGAGAATGAATGCTTGTAGACTGTAGAAGGTACCATGTACAAACGTGACTTCCTTCGCAAGTGCCGTTTCAGAATGCAGCCCCAGGATTTACCCCACCTCCTCCAAACTCTCCCCCGAGATTCTGGGAATTCCATCCAAAAAGTTTAGATGAAGGCTTTGCCCATTTTTGGACTCCGTTTGTTGCTGTTGCTACTGCTACTGCTACTACTGTCCCGTACCATCAGGCTGCGACGCTCTTTGCCATCCAAAGGCCAACCTTAATCCCCTCCCCGCGTCAAGGAAGGTTGGGTCTCGGCCGCGGTCTGACTGTGGGTTCCGCGCGGTGGTGGCCTGGTAGCGAGGGGCGTCAGAGTCGGTGACATTGGACGACTGTGTCTGGCGGGTCGGGTCAGTGACGGACAGTCAGACAAGATGCGGATCGGTTGTCTCCAGTTCGCGCCGCAAGTCGGAGATGTCGAGAGCAACCTCAGTAAGGCGGATGCTATACTGAACGAGGCGGACCCGGAAGACTTGGATCTTTTGGTTCTTCCAGAGCTGGCATTCTCTGGTGAGTCAACTTCAACAGCGGTATGAACACAGCGCTTACTCAGCCTTGCAGGGTACAACTTCAAGTCTCTTCATCACATATCGCCCTTCCTTGAAGAAGCAAACTCAGGCGTTAGTTCACTTTGGGCACGATCGACGGCTCTCAAGCATGACTGTACCGTTGTTGTCGGTTATCCCGAAAAGGTAGATCCGACACTCAACTGGCCAACCGATCCTGAATACTACAACTCAGCCATTGTCATCAACGGTGATGGGGAGACGGTCGCCAATTATCGAAAGACTCATCTCTATTATACCGATGAGACTTGGGCTTTGGAAGGATCACATGGCTTCTACAAGGGGCAACTCCCTGGTCTTGGCAGAACAGCTCTTGGAATCTGCATGGATATAAAGTAGGCGACATATTATGGCTTTGGCATTGTTTGAGCAAACTCACTAACGATATCCAAGCCCGTATAAATTTGAAGCTCCCTGGAACAAGTTTGAATTTGCGCAACATGCCCTAGATACGGGAGCTCGACTGGTCATTGTATCCATGGCATGGCTCACAAATGATGACCCTCGAATTTTCAACGCCACACCGCAAGAACCAGACACAAATACTCTCATGTACTGGGCTTCACGACTTGAACCGATCATTCGTGTGAAATCGAATGAAGAAGTCATTGTCGTCTTTGCCAACCGTTGCGGAGGAGAAGATGAAGCTACATACGCTGGCACAAGCGCAGTCATCGGCATCCGATCTGGCGAGGTTTGGGTATATGGCATCCTTGGCCGTGGTGAAACGGAACTGCTCGTGGTCGATACCGATGCACCGCCATATGCAAAGCTGGTTTATCGCTCGGAAAAAACGGAGACTCGAGTTGAGAACGAGGATGAAGGTTTCTCAGATGTTGAAGCTGATGTGGCTGATAAAATTGCACCAGAAAGTACTCGCTTGCCACAAAGTCAAGAGAAAAAGCCATCTGCACCTTCTGCTTCCTCAAAAACACAACCAGGTAACCGAGAATTGGCTGGTTCATATAACCATCACCCGGGCTTTCGCATGGGGCAAGGCACCGGTCGTCCTGACAGCCCGGTTATCCAGGCTCCGATTGCGCCTGTCCCGGCCCCGCACTCTACTCGACCGGAGTTGATCCCAGATGACCAGTATATGCTTCAGAGATATCTTGAATCGGATTTACCAACTTCCTATGGAGGAACGCTGGGAAATGTCTCGATTGAAAATTCCCTGCGGCACTTGGAGCTCTCCAATTCTCCTCATCCTCCCGAATTTTCGAACAACTCTGAAAACCATCAATTCTGGCCACCTTCAATGCAATCTATGTCGGCTCTCGATGGAACCATTTGGGAAAATAGGGATGACATGCAGAATCACCAAAGACGTGGATTTGAATCATTGGGTTTGAAGGACGATGATCACCATAGTCTACGGTCTGATGTGTCGGTGTGGAACAATCAGCCAGGTCGAGTCCCTGAAATTGTTCCACCGATGACAGCACCCCCTGAGTTGTCACATCGCGCTACTAAAGAAGCATCCGAGGGTCGAACACGCCGCCGGCCCTCTGCAGCAGCCTCTGCAGCAGCCTCTGATTGGAATCGTCCTCGTGTAACTGACCGTGGGCTGTCACTTTCGAAAAAAACTTCTCGAACTCAACTACATAAAAAGGCTAGCCTCTCTCAAGAACGAACATTGGACGGGAAAATATCTAGCGGTGCTATCCGGTCGTCTGATATCTTGCGATCTAACACAGCACAGGGACTTGGTGCAGAGGAAGTGAACAGAGGTCGGCGGCGGTCTGCGCAACGTCAATCGCGAGAAAGGCGAATGAAGTCGTCACATAGTGGACAGACACCTCACCCAGAGCCTGTTGATCTTTCGCAGTTTGCCTTGATTGAAGAATATCACTCGGCTAAGTGTCCTGTCCATGGATCTCGTCCTCAGTCAGGAGCCAGGAGTCGAAACGAATCCGGTGCTAGAGGCAGACGAGGAAGTCATTCCCGTTCTGTCCAAGATTCAGCTAAGGTACATAATGAGAAGAGTAAAGGAAGAAGACAATCTAGTCGGAACACCCCGCAAACCGACCGAAACATGAATTCAGATTCACAAGCTTCGAGACCAGCAGCAAGTTCCGCGAGACCAGCATCATCTTTGAACAACAAGCACCTTCGCACTACTAAAACTGCCGAAGTTGTAAAGGTCGCATCTGCAGCACAGAAATCTTCTGTTGTCACATATTATCAAGAGCCTAAGACACCAAAGGCTATGCTGCTGATCAAAGAACCGGAGGCAGCGAGGGGAAGCCCAGACTATGCCATCTCTCCACTCAAGTGTGTGGAGAAGAATCCTGGGCATGTCATTGCTCGACCCCTGAGCTCTGTCTGGTAAAAATGTATTACATCGGTTCAAGTTTCATGTCTTGTTACGATTATGGTTACAAATTTGGTCTGTCTATTTGATGCTGAGATGGAGTTGGTAGTGGGCTCTGGATCACAATGGAACGAAACAGCGTGGTGTTACTCTGGAAAGTACCCTCAAGCATGGTAGAGGAGTTTGGGAAGAAAGGATTGGCAACGCGCAATACGGGCTAGAATATGCCGTTTTGGATTTTTGTTAATTTCGAGGCTTGAATAGTGTGTTTATTAAAATGAATATTGTCGGGTTTGCAGCCTTGAACTGGAAGCACACTGATAAGGGGCAATAAATAAATGAATATTGAGTGATTTCCCCTAAACAAACAATAGAGGCACAAGATATCACAGCTTGATTAGATTGACAAGCAAATCGGAGAAATTCTCTTGTTCTCCTGTGTGACGACATTATAGCCTAAGTTGATTCTTCTGGGAGGACTTGGCTGGATTTGGAAGTCAAGGTGTGATGCAGCTTCCTAGCGGCGCTTGAGCATCTAGAACTGCATCTAGGACTGCATAAACGTTTTCTGCAAACACACAGAGCCTACTCGTACAACGGCTACCCACCTTGCCACCTCCAAGTGCCTGGCCTGGCATACGTATGCCGAAGGCTTTTCGGTTGTTTTGACCGAATAAAGCCGTACTGACTGCATGTTGGTTGAGATGCCTACTACCTTGCTACCCTAGGGAGGGAGGGATACGGGTCGCAGCTGATGTGGACTACGACAGAGCAATAGAGTAGCGTCGCATCCTGCAAGCCCCCCCAAAAAGTTCGACAGCCAACACAAACACAAACAGAGGGAAATCAATCAGGTGGGTTGCAGACTTTTGGTGGGCGAAGGACGAAACAGGCTTGGGATCGTCGGGGTTTTGGTGTGCCGGGCGAAATCTACCCAACCACGTCAAATTACGGCCCCGGGTCAAGGCCTGGTTGTCCAGCCAGAGGCCCCCAATAAGCGCCGGCCTCAGACATTTCATCACCAATGGGAGCGCATGATGGCTGGTTGCTGGTGATTTGATGTGAGGTCGAGCAGGGATTCTCGACGCCACACAGGTCAAGCAGCTCCTTTGACTGCCCGGATCCCGCTTCCTAGTGGACGCATCTGTCTTGCTCTTGTCTTGCTCTGGATTGCTGCAAAGCAATGTCAGCACTCCGGGCTCACCACCCATTTGCCTGCAGACCGAATCGAGCTATGCCTTTCGCGGTATTCGCGTTCCTTAGAAAGGCGAAGCTAGTCCGGGGGAGGTGTTGAGTGAGAGCCAGCGGGCACATGGTGGTGGTGGTGGTGGCTAGCTTTCCCGTCACCATGGCAGACAAACAAGAGGTCGACAGGAGGGAGGGCCAAGTGCAAAGTCTCTCCCAGCGGCGGTGGCCAATCTGCTGCAGCCTTGCCCTCCCTTGTACAGTACAGCTCTGAGTGGAGATGACGAGGCGTGCCGTGCGTGCGTTGCGTTCTGTACCGAATTCGTTCCCGCCTCAACGAGACCTTCCCTGCCTGTACTGAGCAAACGGTCGACGACCAACACGAAATGCGACTCTACGAAACTCATCACATCCTGAGCCAACAACAACAAGACCACACCGAGCGTCAATGACTTCTCTCAGTCACCTTTCTTTACTCGGTCGTTTCTGATGACCCCGCCCCATCGCCCTCCCGTCACGTCGAATTTAAAGTCGACAGGGCCAAGGTTTTTTTTGTGACAGTCTCAAGAATTAAGGATCCGGGTTCGTGGGATGTCACACATGCCGGAATTGTGTCCCCAGTCCAATTGAGATTGCTCTCCGCACTCGCGACGTCAATCGCTTCGATCGCTACCTACTTCTCATTACACCTCACACGACCATGTTACGGATTTTAACGAACCTCGCCATCGTGGGCGCCGCGCTGCCTGCCGCCGAAGCACTCCTGGTTGCGCCTGGATCGCCATGCGCCTCGAATTGCGGCAATGTCCTGGATTCGACGTCACCAAACGACGTCGTCTGCCAGGCCAACGATTATACAGATGGCTACAATAGCGATGCCGCCGGAGTATTCAAAGGATGCGTCCAATGCGAGCTGGGCAGTGGATATGCTACGGGAGATAATTACACGGATGCCATGGCAATGCTGTGTATGTCGCTGCTCCCCCCTCCAATCCGCGGCCAGTTATCGAGGCCCACGTGCTGACCTTGATCAACATTAGACAATCTGCGATATACCGTATCATACTGCGTCTTCAATTTCCCCAAAAACGACCACTACCGTGGTACACCATGTGTCACAAGGTATGCGGACTATATACAATCTACCAAGTCGACGTTATGATTGACCATGTATTTAGCAAAGCATGTGGCCCCTTTGCGGATGCGATTCAGTATAAGAACCTATCGTCCAAGTATGATAAGTTTGACTACTGTGATACATGGCCTGTAGGCGATACCATTGATTTCCAAGGATGCGTCCAATGCTTGCAGGCCGCCGATGATAACTATCTAGCAAATTGTTGGTGATAGCTTTGCCTTGCGAATGTCGAGAAAGCTTACTAACATTTTTTATTTACAGTCGTTACTGTTCTCCACGCTGGATGCAAGCAGAAGCCTCAACCTGGCGTGACTGTTGCTGTTTCGGGCAACATTTTCTCGAATGATACCGTTGAAGTATCCACTCCTACACCAGCTGCAAAGGTGGATCCTAAGTGGTTTGACAATGGCCCGCTCACACTGAATGCCAAGGTTGGCATTGCTGTGGGGGGCTTCGTCTCGCTGCTAATCATTGCCGGCATCACCATTGTCTGGCACGGAAAGAAAAAGAGGAGAGCTTTTCTCAAGAACCTCGAGATCCAGTATGCAACCGCCAAGAACGGAGGCTGGCCATCGCCCCAGCCGCCTCACCGCGAAACGGGTGAGACACCGCTCAGCCAGCGCCCTCTACGGGGATGGGACGACTCACCGATGACGATGACTACAGAGAAGAATTTTCCGCGATACTTTTCCCCATACTCTTCTCAGTACAACAGCCCAGTCAGCGGGGTTGAGGGGCAGCAGATGGCGTGGCCAGAGCCAGCGTTGGGCTCGCCCCGTGAGATCGGCATTGCTCTTGCTGATCACCAAAGTCACGGTGGGTGGCTTCAATCACCTCTGTCGCCGGACGACAAAGGAAAAATGAAGGATGAATCATATGAGATGCAGAACGTCTACAGCGCGGGTGGACATAATAATGCGGAGCCTGACGCAGGGCCTGCGCAGGCACCTCTCCTCGGGCATCCTGGGTACGGCAGAGGCACTGATAGCCCGCCAAGGCAATACGAAGCGAACTAAGAGATGGGAATAGGTAATCAAAGACTGCTGTCGGCAGCGGATGGAACGTGTGTACACTGTTGTGTTTTGCATGGTGTTTTGGAGTACTAGAGATATATACCTGATGTAGATACCACTTTTTGGGGGAATCACTTCCTGAGACCGACGAGGGCGATAACTGATGGGATCTGATGTTATTTCAGATGGGCGAGATAGCTTCTAGGACAGCCTTGACGGCATCCTATTAATGAAAAAACAAGAAATTAATTCCCCTTGAAACCATCCCATTGATAAACTGAGGCCCCTCTGCGCTATAGAGGCAGCCCGTCCTTTCGGTGGCATGCCTACCTAGCCTGCGCCACTATCAACCTGAATTTATAGCGACTAACAGCTGGAGCTCTGGGTAGCACTACAGGTAGGGAAAAAACACCATGAGAGATGACGGACTACGGGCATCCGTGGATGACGGGATCCTATCATTTAAAGGCTTTGAGCCTCAAATATGTTCGCCTTCTCAGGAGCCCCATTCCACTGCATTCCAAATTCGTGGCTCTCTCCTATGGGTTGCAGGCAAGGTAAACACGTCGGGCGATGTGATGCGCGCCCCGCAGTAAAAGGAATAAAGAATCACCTGTCGTCGTCCAACTTGAAACTTCAACTCTCCAATCCTAACTTGCACCCACTCATTTAATCCAACGCTATCGTCTGCAGTGGCTACTGGCTCTGGGCCGGCCTGCGATGCACATTTTTCACGTTGATACACTCGATTCGGTTGCAATACAGTCAGTGTTGTTTAACTTGTAATTTGGGTCATCCGTCTTTCACCATAGCAGGCCTGCTTAGGCTCGCCTAATTACACAGAGGAATTAGCACCTGAGCTTAAAACACAGCCTCTCTCTCTCTCTCGCTCTCGCTCGCTCTCTCTGTCATCGCATAAACAATATCAAAGATGTCGCCAACCTCGGGCTACTCAGCCGGGGTGGTTGATGCGCGGCCTGAGCAATCGTGAGTTATATATGCATGTTACATCATTAAAAGAGACGGATACTTACGTTAGCAGCGTATATTCGGCTCCCAGCATTATGCTGCGTATGCTGGACGGGAGTCATCTATATATCCCAACCCGTCTGCTTCAGGAGATCCCAAAGCTGGCTCACATTTCCGAGCAAGGAGAATACCAACTAGATGTATCGCCAGACGTCGGCCATGTCCTCGCCCATTACCTTTTTACCAAGTCCTATGAATGTCTCAGACCGCGAGGCTCAACGCCCCATGAAAGGCTGGCTAGAGAATTCACGACAAGCGTCCGCGTTTATGCTGCTGCTCGAACCTACGAACTACTGGATCTGGAGGACCTCGCTAAATCGGAAATCGATAGACTCGGCGATAAACTTCGCACCCCCTTGGTTTTTGATCTGGCACAAATGGCGTATCCGAATCCGAGCGCGGATGATGTGTGGCTCACCAACTACCTCAAGACAAGGCTGAGACTTCTCCTTGAGAACCCCACAGAGCCTTTGGATTGGGGCTCGCCTATTGAAGAAAGAACCCTGTCCATTAGCGACATTCTATTTAGGAGCATGCTTGAGTTGGTGTATGGCCATAAAATCTCGCCCCGCCGGAGATCTAATGAATCTTCCCGTGAGGTTTTTAATCAAGTACCAGAGGGCCCTTCAAGTATCAGACGGGAGCCCGAGATTGAGAGGCGGTCATATGAAAAGGAGAGAATAAGGGAGGAGCCTGAGATTGAAAGGCGGTCATATGAAAAGGGACGAGCAAGGGAAGAGCCCGAGATTGAAAGACGGTCGTATGAAAAGGGACGAGCAAGGGAGGAGTCTGATTCAAGCCCCATTTCCATCAGAGAAAACAGGATAGACAAGGGAAAGGAGCCCATGATCCCTACTCCCGAATCGGAATCATACGATGAATCTGGGCAAACTACCGGCGACGGGGATGAAAAGACTGATTCGAGTCAGTTGAGCACAAGAAGGGACAAGAAGAGGAGGAAGAAGGGCGGTAGGAAAGCCGAGCCAACGGATCCGCCACCACCCATCCCGGAGCCGTACAGAACAGAACTACAAAGACAAGAGCAATACAGACAAGAGCAACATAGACAAGAGCAACACAGACCAGAGACACACAATCCGGATCAACACCGACCAGAGCAACATCGACCAGAACAACACAGGCCAGAACAACACAGGCCAGAACAACACAAGCCGGAACAACACAGGCCAGAACAACACAGGCCAGAACAACATAGACCAGAACAACATAGACCAGAACAAAATAGGCCAGAACAAAATCGACCAGAACAACACAGACCGGAACAACACAGACCGGAACAACACAGACCAGAGCAACATAGACCAGAGACACACAAACCAGAACCACACAAACCGGAAATACCAAAGGTGAATGTGGCCAAGGTTGCATTTGCACCAGAACCCATCGTTGAAGAGCGTAAGAATAGTGATCATAAGAAAGAGGAAGGTGATCCTGGATGGAAATTTTGGAGAGGCAGGAAGACCAATGCAGAATCAGATCCTGCGGCCCAATCTCATGGGTCTCACAAACCGGCCGAGGCAGAATCGCGCGAGCCACAAGCCGAGCAGTCCCAGAGAAGAGCCGATTGGGATAACCGTACTTCTAGGAATGGAGGGGAGCCTGCGGTTGCGACTGGATCCCAACCTGCCCCTCCGCCAGAAGTCAGGACATCGTCTAAGAGGCGGGGGAGGTCCTGGAGAGATTGGGAGCGTGAACGGGAACGGGATGAGCAAAGAAGGACCTGGAGAGGCAGGGAGCGTGATCAGACTGAATCATCCATGGGGAAGCGCAACAACTTTGGCGGGCGTCATAGGTAGTAGATTGATCGTTTGGGCGTATTAGACAGGAGGGGATTTGCATAGGCCAGGGAGTTGGAGGATGTCTACTGTAGGTTTGGAAGGAGTTGGAATGGAGCGTTTAAGCTCAAATAATGGCTGGATACAAATGCGGAGAAACTGTACCTATACATACTAGATAGAGAGGGAGTGTTTCATGCTTTTTTCACAATTTCAATCTATATTATAGCAGTCTTTGGCCTACATGAACATGCATTAGTACAAGATAATAAGAAAGGTAACCCCTCCTCAGCATATCTGTGGCCGTGCAATGTGGCTTGAGAATCTATCTTACCCAAATGCAGCTTAGTATCGATTGGCGCCACAAGTTCGAAAAGTTCGCCCCACAGTAGAAAAAAAAATCGGAAGCTCCAACCACCATCAAATAGGAACCTTAAAAAAAAATATCACGGCCATCGCGTGTCTTCCCTTCAGCCTCGTCGTCGAGCATCGCCTAACCTTTCCCTTTGCGCAAGCTCGGTTACACTATCCCACAAAAGACGAAGGAGATTAACAATGGCTCAAGAAGTCGCAACCACGAAGAAGGGGGAGGACGAGTACACAATCAAGCCTCAAGCGGTGACACCAGCAGTTGACACCAGCGAGTGGCCGCTTCTCCTCAAGAACTATGACAAGCGTGAGTGGAAATACTTGCTCCTGTGGCCTCAATTGCACTTGGGGATGCCAAAAGGATCATGTTGTTGACTTGATTTGTGCCATTTTTCTAGTTCTCGTGAGGACGGGACACTTCACCCCGATTCCTAACGGAAGCGCCCCATTGAAGCGCGACATCAAGTCGTACATTAGCTCTGGTGTTATCAACCTGGACAAGCCCTCGAACCCCTCCAGTCACGAGGTTGTTTCTTGGGTTAAGCGAATTCTTCGGTTGGTGGATTCCCTGCCTTCTCCAAGTTGGAAGCAATTTTGAGCTTTGGCTAACCGGTAGGAAAATTTCAACAGAGCGGAGAAGACTGGTCACAGTGGTACCCTCGATCCCAAAGTCACTGGTTGTCTGATTGTTTGTATCGACCGAGCGACCCGACTTGTCAAGTCCCAGCAAGGTGCCGGAAAGGAGTATGTTGCTGTCATCCGTCTCCACGACAAGCTGCCCGGCGGCGAGGCTCAGTTCGCCCGAGCTCTCGAGACCATGACCGGTGCTCTGTTCCAGCGCCCACCTCTGATCTCTGCTGTCAAGCGACAGCTCCGTATCCGAACCATTCATGAGAGCAAGCTGATTGAGTTTGACAATGACCGTCACCTCGGCGTTTTCTGGGTCAGCTGCGAGGCTGGTACCTATATCCGTACCCTCTGCGTGCACTTGGGTCTTCTGTTGGGAGTCGGTGGACACATGCAGGAGCTTCGACGTGTTCGATCTGGTGCCATGGACGAGACCAAGCAGCTGGTTACTCTGCACGATGTCTTGGATGCTCAGTGGACAATGGACAACACCCGCGACGAGACGTACCTCCGAAAGGTTATTTCTCCTCTTGAGACTCTTTTGACTGGCTACAAGCGTCTGGTCGTCAAGGACAGCGCCGTCAACGCTGTTTGCTACGGTGCCAAGCTTATGCTGCCCGGTCTTTTGCGATATGGTACGAGTTGCAACAAACTTTTGTTTTTCAGGTCACTTTTGCTAATGGTTTTCTTTTACAGAGGGTGGCATTGAGCACCACGAGGAAGTTGTCTTGATGACAACCAAGGGTGAAGCTATTGCCCTGGGTATTGCCCAGATGTCTACGGTTGAGATGTCCACCTGCGACCACGGTGTCGTAGCCAAGGTCAAGCGATGCATCATGGAGCGTGACCTCTACCCCAGGAGATGGGGTCTTGGCCCCGTGGCTCAGGAGAAGAAGAAGATGAAGGCCGATGGCAAGCTGGACAAGTTTGGCCGACCCAACGATGCTACTCCTGCCAAGTGGACTAGCGAGTACAAGGATTTCGGTGCGCCTGCCGGGGCCGCCTCTACCCCTGCTGCCCCTACCCCCCAGAAGGCTACTGAGGAGGCCGACACCAAGATGGATATCGAGGAGGCCGAGCCCGCGGCAGAGGAAGATGGTGACAAGAAGAAGCGAAAGAAGCACGATGGTGAAACATCCGAGGAGAGAGCAGAGCGAAAAAAGAGAAAGGCGGAGAAGAAGGCTGCCAAGGCTGCCAAGAAGGGAGGCAAGGGCTCCGACGACGATAGCGATTAAAGATGCAAAAGCTCATATAAGTAGTGGACTGATGATGTTGGATGTATTCTTGGCGGGAGTCTCGTCGATATGGAAACGGTCCTCTTGCTGTACCATATGCTTTTCTTATTTGTTCTCTTGTGGCTCTCGGGCAAACGGCGTTTAGGTATGAAATTAAAAACATGAGTTCAAAATGGTTTCACCCGTGAAGATGTCTTGAGTGTGAGGGGGGTTCAGAGTGAGATCCTCAAAGACTGTCGGTGTCGGCTTGGAACATGTCAACCAACAGTAGGTTACATGGAATTGGTAACGTGATGATTCATGATGTCCCAACATGTCGTATTGGGGATTGGAAGAGAGAGGTGGGCTCTACGGATGGGGACAGACGGGGGTTGAGATGTGGATCTTATACGGTGACAGAAGAGGCCATGTACATGCGTGTGTGTGCGTATGTGTGTTTACGAAGCACTATATGCAGGTATATGGTATGCATGTTGGTTCCAGGATAATGGAAGCGAGAGTGGTAGAGGCGTTTGGGGTTGCAGGGGATGGACCAGCGCCTTGGGTAGGATCATGTTGGGGGAGATGAGATGAAGATGCATGGATATGTCGGTAATGGAGGAGGAGGGAGGGTATAGGAAGTTTTGTGATTGGAGGGAATGGGCAGAGTCGAAAGAATGGATGAATGGACGGAAGAAGGGAAGGATATCTAGATGTATGGAACGATGGATCTGGTTGGACAGTGAGGGAGAGAGGGTGATGAACTATGAAAGGAGTCTATGCGAACTATGAGATTGGAGTTGAAGAGTTGACGACTGAGAAGGATGAATTAAGCGCCCAGTGGATGAGTGACCAGTGAAGTACGGTGAACTACAGTGGACATGCCCCACTGGCACGCCGCGCTATGGAGGGGGCCTGAATCAACACATGCGTGCGCCTGAACCCTCCTTCCCACCCCGATACTGCCCTTTTATTCGCCAGAGCATGAACCGTTGGACTGATGGCGACTTGTACTCTGTACTCTGTACTCTCCAGGGCTCTCCTCCTTCACAACCTGCGCGCACAACCAACGCTCCAAGACATTTG
Organism: Hypomyces rosellus; assembly: GCA_011799845.1. NCBI lineage: Eukaryota > Fungi > Ascomycota > Sordariomycetes > Hypocreales > Hypocreaceae > Hypomyces > Hypomyces rosellus. The sequence goes on along the minus strand of WWCI01000002.1, from coordinate 4,674,201 downwards.
AGTATCTCCGTCGCCCTTTGTCGAGTCAGAAAGAAAAGAAAAGAAAAGAAAAAAAGGACTTGAGACCCGAGACCAGGATGTCCATGGAAGTCCCACCACCACTTGAAGTAATCATTGTTGTGTGTGCTTCCCCTCTCGGTGTGATTTGAGAGACATTGTCGTCCGGGTTCCCACTTGTAGGGCGTTTGCGTGTGGCAGACAAGACAAGACAAGACACGGCTTGGGGTGAAGCCATGCAAACGCCTCCGAGCGAGCGAACGGACAAGGGCCATGACAGTCTTTGGGTAACGCAGAGGGGGAAAGAGAGAGAGAAAAAAGCCTCGACCATGTTTTTAATGCGTGTGTGTGACGAGAAGAGGCGTTTGCGGTGGAGTTTTCCGGGCGGCAAGCAAGAAGAGGTGCATCAGCAAATCTCCTGCTGCATGCATGACTTGAATGAGAGAGCACACGCTATTATCTTGACATGCCATGCCATGCCATGTCCTAGAGGAGGCACGGGTGTAACCCAAGGCTTGACAGTGATGTGATATCTTGCAGGCCTCATCCCGTCTTTTCTCACTCCTACTCTCCTCTTCTCCTCTCGTCTCCTCCTCTTGTCCATGTTCTTCTTTTTATTTTCCTTGTTTTATTATTTCCCTGGCTGATAATAATCTTCTTTTCTTTGACCGTGTCTTTGATACCTTTTCTTGTCTTTCCCGTCCCGTCAATTTCGTGGCTTATTTATTTATAACTGTTTGTGTGTTGACGTCGGGACGATCTTTTTCTGAATGAATGATTCCAACGATAATCTGTTTTTGGATATACCCTTTTGCTGATCCGTTGTTTATTATTGAGAAGGACTGTCTGGCACAGTTTTCTCTCTCTCTCTCTCTCGTTTTTCCATAAACAAGCAAGCCATCTCACTCGTTATCAATCGCTTTCAGCTCTTACACGCAACCTTTTGACAAGGGGGCCGTTTACATACCCGGCCGCAGCCATAACCACCACACCCCCTCCCTCCATCCTCTACTTCTGCCCCAGTTCCGTCTCATCTATAGCCATATACAGAACAAGTTACTCACCATGGCCTCACGATCATCGCCTCGTGTCCTTGTTCTTTCGCTCCTGACGGCCGTCCTGCCACTCTCGGATGCGCTGCGGGTTACACCAGGCTCGCCCTGCGCATCTACCTGCAGCGATTCCTTCGACCTCAGCCCTACGGACCCCAAGTTTCTCGACAATCAGTGGAAGGACGTCGTTTGCCAGGATGAAGATTATGATAACGCACCAAAGGGCCAGAAGATGGAGAGTTGCATGAGCTGCTTGCAGAAGAGCACTTTTACGAATGGAACTGAGAATGACCAAGAATGGTTCATGTGTAAGTCTTTTTTTCTTTTTTTCTTTTCTTCGTCTCCTTCTACTATTAGCTCCCACTATACCATTTGAGTGCGTTCTAATCCATGGCATCTAGATAACATGCGATATACTTTCGATTACTGTGTATTCGGATACCCAAATGCCACGGGTTTCAACTCGGGCCCTTGCATGACGTCCGAAGCTTGTGGACCCTTGACATCCCATCTTGAAAAGGGCATCCCGGATCCGGCCAAGGCCTCGCAATATGCGTACTGCGATGCAGGCGGGGGTTCCAATCTTGGAGGCGCCTATGAAAAGTGCATGTCGTGCATGCAGGCAGATGGATCTCATTCATACTTATCCAATTGTAAGTCTTTCCCACCACCTTCAATTCTCCATCATGACCTGGAAGGACTTTGTTTCTCATAATAACCATCAACAGTTCTCGTTGCTTTGAATGTCGCATGTCAACAAAAACCAGCTCCCGACTCCGTCATCCCTCTCAATGCCACCATCTTTACCAAGGCCATCATCAAGGCCGCAAACCCGGCGGATAATATCTCGGGCAGTGGCTCCAGCCTCTCCGCTGCGGGCTTCGCAGGCATCGCAGTCGCTGCCATAGTCTTGCTCGCCCTCGCCGTCGGCTGCGTCTTTATGCAGATGCGCAAGCGCAAGAACCGCGGCCGCTCTCGCCATGCTCGCAACAGGTCCTCTCTCTCGTTCCGTTGCCAGACTGATGTCATGCCCAGCAGTTCGGGATATTACAACGAGGACTACGATGATGAGCGCTTCTTTGAGAAGCCCAACTCGGCTACGGGTATTGCGGTTACTACATCTGAAACTCAGGATGAGTATGCCATCTGCGATCCGCATCACAATCGGTCGACAGAGTTCAGTGCACCAGCGACGGCCGTTAAGCCTAGCATCGTCACTACCGCTCTACCACCCCCATCCCCTGCCCATACATCTCCCCGTCGATTCTCTCCTGATGAGTACATTACACCAACCTCTACCGTGTCAATGCACTCCAGCGTCCCTCTCCTGAACAACATCGGCGCCGCCATGTCCCCCCAGTCTCCCAGCATGCCCTCCCCGGCATTTAGAGACCACTCTCCGCGCGTCTACCAATCCGCTTGGCCTAGCGAGCCCTCCCAGCCCGAAAACCTCTGGCAGGATGATAAATCGGGCAGCCCAACCAGGGAACTCGTCAAGAAGAAGAGCCGTAGCGGAGGAGGCGGCGGCATCGGCATCGGAAGCCCCATACACGCACAAACTCTTCAGACCTCTTTCCCACCGCCTCCTAAGCGGTAGATACTTTTCTCAAGTCATTTCATTCCCCCCCAAGTTTGTTATCTCTCTCTGACTTTCTCACTCTCACTCACTCTCTCATCCTCTCACTTAATTGGCATTTTTTCTTTGTTTACAAGGGCGGGTATGAAATTGTACATATTCGGGCACCGAAATAAAGCCTCACGGCAACGGGAATAGGAAATTTATGGAAATGAAACGGGAAGAAAACACGGATAATACCCCCCCACCCTCTTCACCCCCTTTCTTCCATGACTGAAGAATCATGGTAACAAACGCAAATTGGCGTATGCAAACCGGATTTCCTTTAAACTGTGTGTAACGATGTAAACTTAGTCAAATCAAATAATAAAAAACAAAACAAAAAACTCTTTCACATGCACATATCCGTAATCTTGTGACTTTACTACTCCTCGACCATTCATTGCCAGTAACTCTCAAAGTATTCCCATTTCATTTGCCATCGTGGCCACTTTATCTTTGTTATGCCTAACGCTTGAAACATATCCCTCTTCCCATACTAATAATATGAGCCGCTTATACAAAAAAAAAAAAGTCAGAAGGAAAAAAACCAAGACACGCAGAAAAACATCATTTCTCTCTCCCATCTGCCAATCCAACAAACTGTGGGTATCCGAAGACTGTCGCAGCCGTACTAGCCAACCAAAAAAAGAAAAATAAGATAAAAACACGATTGAAGACTTGTTGTTTTGTCAAGACAAGAAAGAGGAAAGAGAAGAAAAATGACCTGGATGCTTTTTTGGAAGAAACCAGAAAAAAAACCTCGGATGATAACCCTTTATTACCGTAACGAAAACTGATGATGAGATGATGATGAAAAATGAATTCCATTGCTTGCTTGAACCCTTCCCGTCGCCCTTTGAAATTCCCTTTCCTTCCCCAACGCCGGTTTTTCATAATATGCCGCTTTCATCCATGGGTGTTCCGCCTCGACTCAATATTTCGCTCTGTAGCCTGCCGTTTTGTGACTTGAACCATGTTGTCCCTTCTTCCATCTCCTGCCTCATCGATCTAAGTTCTCTAATCAGATTCTCCGCGTCGCTCATGACTCGCTTGTGCGCCGCCGTGGCCGATTCCTCTCCCCCCTTTGATACTTCACCTTCATCGCCGTTTGACCTCTTTCTTTTATGTGTGGCTCCGGTATTGTCTACGACCATTGGACTTGTAGAGAGTCGACTGCGGTTGCGCGTAGCACCAGCGATTGAAGCTCGTCGGGTTGAGCTGCTCAAGTCCCCCCTCATGCCACGTTTAATCTCGTCCACCATAGTCTCAGGCAAGGCCGTTCCGTCAGGCATTTGTACGATGCCCATTGCCTTTAACCTCCAGCGCTCGGAGACCTTGCTGACACGGTGCGCCCTGTCAGGTTCGGAGCGTGGTGCTGGTGATAGGGATGGCAGGGACCGGCGGAATCGAGCGGGTTTCGCGCCCAGAAGCTCTTCTCGCAGAGCCCGAGTCTTTGATCCTCCTCTTATGCTTACAAAAGATGCGACCGACCCGGATCGAGAACGGCTTTCTCGGTCGCCGTCTATGGAAAGCGTTTGAGATAAACTAGGCTCCCTACGCACAATTCTCGAAACAGCTTCCCGTTCGTTGCCGACACCGGACAAGACTCGTGACGCGAGCAGCGCTTCTTCAGCCCTCTTTCTGCTACTGATGCTCTTCCTGAGCACGTTGGCCATTTCTTCGGGGCGGTTGAGAGCCGCCATCTCTACCTTTTGTTTTGCGATTCGTCGAGCAGCCTCCTCCTCTTCCTTTAGCTGAGCAGCTCTGCTGGCTTGGTGGAATGCTCGGAACTGGTCTCTTCCACTCCTGCGAAGTTGTCTCAGACGCCTTTCTCTTGCGTTCTGCTTCCAACGATAAAAGTATTTCAGTGACAAGTTATACACTTGGAATTTCTTAGCTTCTGCGTTATCTCGCTCTTCCTTTTCCCTTTGATTTTTCTCTTCTTCCTCTGTTTGATATTTCTGGTAAACAGCCGACAAAACACTCTCCACCATAAAGACTTCGAATTCCTGCAATAGGCCGTTGTCTCCTTGTACAAACCATTTTGCAAAGTCACCAAGCAGGTCCCGCGGGCGCCTAGCTACCGTGGATGTTAAACCGGCGTGGCGAGGTGGTGAATTAGGAGGAGTAGTGCTTGAACCACTGGTGCCAAGTTTAGGCGCCAACGGTGCCTTAATATTAGTACTGCTAGATAGTGGGTTTGAAGTCGGGAAGCTTCCCAGCGCTCCGGGGAGAGATTGAATGCCTGGCTTCCGTTCGGCAGCCTGAGATAAAGCGGATAGCGGCAGGTTAGGCTTAGAGAATTCGGAAGCTTTTGCACCTAGAGAACCCGAAAGTGAATTGCTCGTAGTCCCAAGTGAAGGGAACGGGAAAGGCGCACTGCCAACCGTAGGCTTTGGTAATACGGATCCCGTTGTTGGTGCCGCAGAGCCGAGGCCCCCTTGTGCAGTAATGCTTGCTGGAAAGGCGGGAGGTTTGGACATTGTTAAGCCTCCGCCAAGTACGGAGCTGCCAGCGCTAGTTTGAGTAGCCCCTGATAGAGACGGACCCAAGGCATTAAATGGTGATTGCTTGATGCCATCTTGAGCACCAGTTAGAGTAACAGATGGGGTAAGCAGCTTGTTATCGCCAAAAGATGGTGTGTTAGAAGCAAAGGGACCCGGTATAGTAGGCTTTCCTTCTGATGTTTTCTCGCCGAGGGGAAATAGAGGATTTGATTGAGGGGCTCCGTACGTGCCCGGTTGTTGAATCGAGGAGAAGGATGGTTGAGAAGCTGGGTTTGCTGGCTGTTGAGGCGAGTCCTTGGACTGGGGTGCTGGAAAGGCCGGTATGGACGAAGCGAAAGGATTAGTAGTTGTAGCGCCGCCAGAGGATGGTGGTACTGAGCCAAAGGGATTCTGAGGCGGATGGTTGTTTGATGTTAAAGAGGCAAATGGATTTGAAGCTGGAGTGGTGGTGGAGGAGGCTGTTGCAAAGGGGTTTGACTGTGTAGCAGATGGTTGGCCATTCATCCCTCCAACTGCGCCAAAAGTCGGTGCCGAAGCTATAATTCAGAGTTAGCTAGTGTACAAGCATCAAGTTTATTATCCTTCTTTTGCAGGTTGAAACCTCCAATGAACAGTCCATACGGTTCCCACCGAGTCCGTCACTGATGAACGCCCACCAGAACCGCGGAGTGGGAGCGCCGACGTCAAAATTCAAAACGAAATCATTCCTACCTTGAGATGCGCCAACCAGACCACCACCAGGTATATTTGGTGTCTGATTAGCGGAGCCGAATGGTGACGGAGTGGATGCCTTTGCTCCAATAGAGTTGGGTGTCGCTGAATGAGGAGCTGAGACTTCTTTGCCGAATTGGACAACCCCTACATTCATAGGCCTTTCCGGAGCAGCTAGAGAGCCATTGACATTTGATTGGGGGAATTCGCGAGGAATAAAAATAGCTCCATGGATAACGTCGGGAAGAGAGAGACTGGCTCGTTTCCTTTCAACCAAATTCCGAGAAAACTGATGCTGCAGTCGAGGACAAGGTAGTGGCCCTTTGCTATTCAACACCAGAAGTCGACGGCCCAAATCCTTGGGGGCCTGTGGGTCTGGAACGACTTCTATGTCATGGAATTTAGCAAAGTCAATTGCCTCTTGGATGGTATCGAATCGAAGAAACCTATTTAGTGTTTCTGCAGTGACATCGTTTGCTGTATCCTTGGGCCTGGCCATTGCTCGTCTCACAGCTCTCAGTATCGATCGACGGAGATGAGGAAAATGGCACTCCGCGAAACAAGCCATGATATATGATACACTAGGGCTTTCGACAATCCGGAAATATGACAGAAGCGCACTCGAGGCAGCCAGTGATGGTCCATGTTTTAGGGGCCCGTGAAAGTCGACAGTATTCTGCAAGGCCTCGACAAGTGAGACCGCAGTACGGATCTCATTCGAATCTTTCCACAACTGAGGTTTCCATTGTCGTTGTAGCATTTCGAGCGTGTTCGAATCGTGGGCGTGGAAAATGAGATAGTACGCACGGAACTCTGCCTCGTTCGGACATGTAATCCCCTGGGCATTGCAGTCGTCGTACAGGTCACGCAGTGATAAGAGCGCCTTTCCGAGTTGCTCCAACTCTTGCTGTTCGACAAAGTCCTCACCGGCCTTTCCTTCTTGCGAGAGGAGATGTAGGGATGTGACGTGAAATCTGACAATGTTCTCAAAGACGTATGCTTGAGATTCGAGATCTTGGGGGGTAGGGGATGACAAAAAGGTGAAATCTCGACGAATGGCGCGGGTCCTGTCCCATAGAAAGCCGTGTAAGCCAGGCAGATTGTCGTCGTCTTGTAAGAGATCGTTGATCAGGTAATCGAGGGTGCGTTGGAGAGTAGTGGTGGAGCGGACATCCATCGGGAGAGGCGCTTCCTGTCCGGCTGCTGAACGTGCCAACTTCTTGACCATCCGTGTCGTGTTCGCAAAGGTTGTTCCTGGACCCTTTTCAGGGTGAGGAACGTCCAGCTCGGTGATTCGCGTAATTTTTTCGTACTCGGGACACATGTCTTCGCAAATGCCTCGGAAATCAATGGCATCCTGTAGTGTCTTTCGCTTTTCGGGGTCGTCGATCAGGCCGGCCCTTGTCAGAGATGCGCGAACCTTTGTTCGGTATTCCTCGTACTTTTCCCTAAACTTGGCCATCTCGGCCTTGTTCTTGGGATTGCCTGGCTGGGACGGCCATGATGGAGGACTGATGCCATCTTTCCGGAGACGATCATAGACTTTTCTCGCAAAGGGGTCAGTAGAATTTGTTGGGTATGCGTTGGTGTTTTCGTTGCCGGAGCTCGCGCTTGAAGGTGATGCGGAACGTGACTCGTTGTCCTCCTCTGCATTCGTAGCATGGTGAGTGCCATTTACGCCGTTGCCATTCTGCTGTCGCGGTTTCTTGGCATCGTCAAGAACCTTTTTGGGGTTCTTGTTGGCCCCCAAGCCCTTCTTCCCTACATCAGCGCCTCGGTTCTTCTTGTGCTTCCCTCCATCGCTAAGGTTGGCATCATGGGATTTAAATGGGGGATTTGTTTTCGGTAGTTTATTCTCGGTATCGCTATGCTCGTTAAACTGAGCCTTCCGCTTGTTCTTCTTTGCCCAACTGGAGTCACCTGCACCATCGAGACCAAATGATGCTCCTTCGTTTTGGCTTTGAGGTCGGGGAGCAAAAGGGTTGTTGAACGCCGCCTGCGACGAGCTCTGCGTCTTTGGGTTAAAGGGGGAAAACATTTGGCCTGATGATGCAACGGACGTCGCATTCATCTGGATATGGGTTTACGCATGGAGGAAGAATTTCGTAAAGTCGATCGCTGTGCTGGAAGAGAGCCGTCGTTGAATCGCTGCTTAGACCGTTGAATTCTGGATAAGGCGGCGCGAAGGGAACCAAGGCCAAGCTCCAATTGAGCTTCGCGGTTCGGAGGCTGGGGCATCACGTGATGTGAGCATTGTAAGTTCGCGACAATAGTCTCAAAGCGTCATCATCAAACAGAGAGCATAAGAAAACAGCCAATCATTCACTATGGTTTATTGTTTATATTTATTTTATTTGCTCACTATAAATCCAAACGATTGATCAATCACAGCCGGGCCACAAATTGAGCCTGCTTGTCAAAGTGCAAACAGGCGACAAGAGTCTACGCTCAGAGATCCATGGTAGTGCTAGGAGGACGACCGCAGACTGTTTGTAGGATTTTGTAGATTTTATGACAGTCCCACAGTAAAAATCTAGTAGAGCAGAGTTAGTTGAACATCTAGTTCAGAAAAAGTCAAATATAATAAAGGCTATTTTTACCCCAGCCCTAGATGCAGTAACTAAACATCATAACATCGATACTACTAAGTATAAGCCTGCGGCTGGATCTAGCACACTCTTCTAAACCTTCTCCCATCATAGTTCAAATAACAAAGTCAAGACGCTGGTACAGAAACCTTCAGACACAAGACCAAAGTCAACATCTCACAGAGTCGTGGACGACTGAATCTAAAAAGTTCACTGTTTGCCAAGGTGTCATGTTCACATTATTTTCATTCTAATCAGATTATGTACGCCCACGAATTCGAGCCGGCCCTAATCCTTGCCGGATCTCATCCAGCTGCTCGAGCCCTGTCTGTGCTTTTGTCTTCTTGGATGTTCGCTTTCCAGGCTTTGTGTAGTTGCCCAGGAAATCGTCAAGGATGCCATCGAAATCGCCCCGAAGAGGTCCCTGCACACTGGAGGCGGTCGACACTTCTGACATGGATGCCATATCGTCAAACTCGTCATTATAGCGAGCCTCGAGTTTCTCGAATCGTGCGTCTAATAATCCCAGCTGCTCTGTCCTTACTAGCGAGGATGAGGTCATGGAATAACTAGATGCCTCTGTTCTTGCTCCCTTTCGCTTCTTGGTTCGGCCACCATGTGTGGTTGTGGTCCACTGTGATTGGGACTCAGACTGAGCGAGGACAACCGGCCCTTTCTTGCTGCCACCCTTCTGATCCTTTTTAAATTGCTTAAATTCCTCCATCCAGTCTTCTGATGGTCCGTCCTCGGACTGCCCCGGCTGTACTGTGACAAGTTCTGGCGCCTCGTCTTCTTTATATTCCTTTGTGGGTTTGGCTGTATGGTCGGACTCCCATCCGTCATCTTCATCTCCATCTTCATATTCGCCGTATGCTGTCTCTTCAAACTCGTAATCGTCTAATTCCTGTCCGTCTTTAGACAGCTGATTAAAGACATCCTCATCGTCATCCACATAAGCATCATCCTCCAAAGCCTCCAATACTTCTCGTAAGCGAGGGTCCATGTCAGGGTTGAACCCAGCAATGGCATCCGGGACATCTTGTTGGGCCTGGTAGGATAACCGGGTAAGGTTCTTGGAGGGCAGCATCTCCTCATCGAGAAGTTCACCTGATTTCTGTTCAAGGTCCATCTGTTTGAGCGCATCTTCCAGGGACTGCTTCTGCTTTCCCTTTCCCTTATTTAATGTTGTCGTCGACTCGACAAAGACGACATCTCCGCCGCCGCCAGAGCCCAGGTCTCGCAAATGTTGCATATAATCATACTCGCTGTCGTCGAAGAAGACGCCGTAGCTTGCCGCCTCGCCTTCGTTTTCGCGGAGGCTTTCGGCCTCCGATCCCAGCTCAGAGGCAAGATCGTCTAGGTGCTTGACTTTCGAACCAGGTACCGGCTGCATGGGGTTGAGCACCATGGCCGGCGCATTCTCGTCGTGGATGAGAGGGTCATTCTGAGGACGATGGACGAGCGTAAAGTGCTGCGCCGTCTTTTTGTTACTAAATAATTAAAGTTAACTCGGTTCGCCTCCTTCGATCAGTCGAATGGAAGTATCTTACATCCACTTTCCTCGAGGCATTTTGGCGATTTTGCGATTGCGACAGAATCGATTGGTGGTGTGAATGGTGTTGGTTTTGGCTTGGGTCAATAAAATTCCAGGGTCGTGCAAGTACAGTTTGTAATTCGATAGCACTGTGTGGGTCAAGGTTATTCCTGTGACTCAGACAGTGTGAAATAAACTTTCGCGTCACAAATCCTAAAAAATTTGCCCCTCCATTTATTTATATATGTGATGCATTATTCAGCCCGCAGACTTGGGGCATCCCACTTCCCTCCCACTTCCACTTCCACTTCCATCATCACACAATCCTCCCGCTGGCAAAGAATCTAATTCATTCATCCAAAATTGACGATAACTTCAGGCGTCTTCGGGATTTCTCAAAGCGCATATCCAGAACATCTCAGGCCGAGATACAGTCGCCAAGATGGTGTTGGCAAAGTCCAAGAAGAATGTGGGGTTGGGGAATACGCTGATGAACGACCGCTTCGGCAAGGGCAAAGGCACCGATCACAGGAAGACGTCTGCCGTCATGAGAACAAACCATACCACTGGCGAACAATATCTCGTGAATGACAAGAAGGATGCTGCCTGGGTCAAGATGCGCTCCGTCACAGAGCAGGCCGCCCTCGACGAGTTCCTGTCCACTGCCGAGTTGGCGGGCACGGATTTCACTGCCGAGAAGATGAACAACGTCAAGATCATTCACACCGACCAGAAGAACCCCTATCTCTTGTCGGCAAATGAAGAGCAAACAGTCCTTGGCAAACATAAAATGCACAGAAATCGTCTAACCGTACCGCGAAGGCCCAAGTGGGATGCTTCAACAACCCCCCAGGAGCTGGATATCAAGGAAAGAGAAGCCTTTTTGCAATGGCGCCGAGGCTTGGCTGAACTTCAGGAGAATAACGACTTGCTGATGACACCCTTTGAGCGAAATATCGAAGTCTGGAGACAGTTATGGCGAGTCATCGAGAGATCCGACCTGGTAGTTCAGATTGTCGACGCCAGAAACCCTCTGCTCTTCCGATCAGAGGATTTAGAGTCATATGTCAAGGATGTCGACCCAAAGAAGGAGAATCTGTTACTGATCAACAAAGCTGACATGATGTCCACATCACAACGATTAGCCTGGGCTAAGCACTTGAAGGAGGCTGGCATTTCTTACAAATTCTTCTCTGCCCAGCTGGCCAAGGAGGCCCTGGAGGAAGAGGAGGGGAGTGATGACGAAGAGCCCCAGCCATCTTATTCAAAACAGGAGGGCAAGCAGCCCGCGACAGAGGAGGAGTCTGAAGAAGATGAAAGCGAGGATGATGGCGGCGTTGAAGCAGAGGGAGAGGAGGGAGAGGAGGGAGAAGAAGTAGAGGAGGGAGAGGAAGTAGAGGAGGGAGAGGAGGAGGAAGACACTGATACCCAGATCCTCACTGTGGAAGAGTTGGAAGATATTTTCTTACAGCATGCTCCCACTGACGGAGGTAAGAAGACTCTCACTCATGCCATGACAAGTATATCCGCTAACAATTCCAAAGATCCAGACCGCAAACTCCAGGTCGGTCTAGTCGGTTACCCCAACGTCGGTAAATCCTCCACCATCAACGCCCTCATCGGCGCTAAGAAAGTATCCGTCTCCTCGACCCCTGGTAAGACGAAGCACTTCCAGACCATCCACCTCAGTGACCGGGTCGTCCTCTGCGATTGTCCCGGTCTCGTCTTCCCCAACTTTGCCACCACAAAGGCCGATCTGGTCACCAACGGCGTCCTGCCCATTGATCAGATGCGCGAGCACACAGGCCCCACCGGGCTCGTGACGCAGAGAATCCCCCAGCCCTTCCTCGAGGCCATTTACGGCATCAAGATCCAAGTTCGACCCCTAGAGGAGGGCGGCACCGGTGTCCCCACCGGAGAGGAACTCCTCCGCGCATACGCCACGGCAAGGGGTTTCCATACCCAGGGTCTCGGCCAGCCTGACGAATCCAGAGCCTCGCGATACATCCTCAAGGACTACGTCGCCGGAAAGCTCCTCTTCGTCCACCCCCCTCCCGGCATCGAGGACGCAAAGGCCTTCAACGCCGAGCTCTACGACGAGGCCCACCTCCCAGAGCGCCGACGCGCCGCCCTCATCGCCGCCACCGAGGCCCTCGCCCTCGAGGACGGAGACGCAGACTACGTCCCCCTCCCCGGTGCCAAGTCCAAGAGGCTCGACAAGAACTTCTTCACCCCCAAGAACATCAAGGGCCACGTCGCCATGCCCTTTAGCTACAAGTACACGGAGCAAGGCAGCGTGGTCTCCGCCTCGGCCGGCGGCGTCGGCGGCAAGTTGCTCACCGGGCGCAAGGCCAAGCTCGCCGTGGCGCTGGAGACTGGTCTCGACCCCAAGGACGTGCAGATTGGCTCGAGTAAGAAGCACTTCAAGGGGAGTGCGAGGGACGGGAAGAGTAGAAAAACGAGAAGGGGCGTGGCAGGAGAAGAGTAAGAAAAAGAAAAAAGAAAAATGGATTTCTTCTTGCTGTCTTCTTTATATCATGAAGAAAAAATAAAAGTAAAATTTTGCAACGATTGATGATATAGATTGGGCTTTGTTTTGTTACGCTATGCTATGTTATGCTATGTTTTGTCCCGTCTTGTCTTGTTTTTGTAGTCAGGTTTTGTTAGGGTAGTCAATTCGCAATATTCATCATAAACCAATTTTTTTTTCATCCTCATTAACGAAACTGCCATACAGAATGCCTTGCAAAAAAAGAGAAGGCAAAAAAAAAAACACATTCTGCTATGTACAGTTCCCAAAACTAAGAATTCTATATACCTTTAATCTTCTTCTTTTTTTTATAAGGAGAAATTGCCAGCATCTAAACTCCCCTCCCCAAAAGCCATTTTCTCCCCCCCCTTCGCAGTACGCCCATTTTCATTTCACTTCCTTCTTCGCCTTTGGTTTCTTCAAAGCCTTGGGATCCAGACCCCTCCTGCGCATGGCATTCTTCTTAGCCTTCTCGATGTACTTGTCATCCTCCTCGTCATCAAAGGCGGTGAATTCTCCGCCCTCGCCGCCCTCGCTTTCGTCCTCGGTGGCGATGGGGGTCTTGTCAATGACCTCCTCGTCACGGTGGGTGGGAAGAGGGGGGCCGCTCTTCTTTCCGGAGGGGACGGCGTTGGCGGGCGTGGGGCCAACCTTTTGGAACTTGGCAACGAAGAAGCCGTCAATGTTGTGGGCGTGTGGGTAGAAGCGGCGGGTGAGTTTGAGGCTGGAGGGGAACTTCTTGCCCATGTAGCTGGTGAAGCCCTCTTTGCCAAAGGGGATGCCGGAGTCGACCAGCTTAACGTTGGGACGTCGGGAGAGAGCATAAGCAACCACGCCCTCGCTAAGAATATCATTAGTTCAAGACAAAACCACAAACCAAAAAAGGGATGACAAAACTCACTTCTCCTCAATAGTCACACTACACGTCGAGTAAACCAAGAATCCACCCGTCTCGCTCGCGTGGTTAACGGAGTCAATGGCGCTCAACAGAAGCTGCTTCTGCGTATGCGGCAGGGTGAGGAAATCCTTCTCATCCTTGTTGGTCTTGACACTCGGATCCTTGGCAATGACACCGGTTCCGGAGCAAGGGGCATCGAGCAACACTCTATCGAAACCGCCCATGACCCTAGGGAAATCACGACCATCGTAGCTGCAGACGATGACGTTACGGCAGCCCAGACGGTGGACATTACCGATGAGACCCTTGGCACGATTCTTGCTGGGATCGTTGGCAAAGATGACACCAGTGTTCTTGGATGCGTTAGTCTAAGCTGATGGACGACTTAGGGATGGTAATTACTCACGTTCATCATGGCAGAACAGAATGTGGTCTTTCCACCAGGAGCAGAGGCCATCTAAACAGTAGTTAGCTCAACACATCTTTCTTCCATGTGAGTGGGCGATCCTCTTTCGCAGCCATAGCATCAATATGAGGATGTTTCAAAAACACATACATCAAGAACTCGCTCATTCCTATGCCTCATTGTTAGTATTCCCATCTTCAGAAAAAGAAACCAGTCAAAAAAAAAAAAAAGACTTACGGTTGTGGTGACAACGCCATAACAGGCAAGAAAGACGCCGCCGCCTGGATAATATAATGTCCAGCAAGATACTCCGGAGTCGCACCAAGCGGAACGGTCGTCTCAAAGATCTGAAGACCAACCTTGCTCCACTTGCCAACGGGTTCCAGCGTAACGCCACGGTTAATCAGGGCCTGCGCCAAATCTCTTCTGTGCGTTCGCAAGGTATTCGTTCGAATGACGACCGGACGGGCCATCTCGTTGGCCTCGAAGAAAGCAAACGCCTCCCTGGGAGTAAACAGGTTGAATAGCTTCTCCGCTAAGTAAGCGTTATATCCGTAGTACTGCGCATCACACACGTTAGCAAAAAAACACTCCTCATCCATTCATCCATCCATCCACAGTAAAACATCCCGGCACACAATTGACTTACAGCGCAGATATCCTTGATCAACTGAGCAGTATACTCCGCCCTCGACCTCCCCTCCTCTCCCAGGTTCGAAAAATCATCCAACACCCTTATCACATCCGTTATCCTTTGCCTCAGCAGCTGCAGATCCGGCGCCAGCAGCGACTTGCTCTTGGCGGCCAGGTCATCCTCCTCGTCCGAACCCTCCTCGCCAAAGATCTTGGGGCCGTCAATGTTGGTTTGCATCGCCGACTCTTGCATCTCGGCGTCCACGACTGCCTGTTCCTCGGCGAGCTTCTGGTCCAGCTTGCGCGACAGACCCTCGATGTTGGCGGCCGTCAGCTTCTCCTCCGCATCGGACTCGTCCTCATCGTCGGAAAAGACAAACTTGTCCTTTTTCCCGGTGCCTTGATCCTGATCATCAGAGTCAAAACCCAAATCATCATCTTCTTCCGCTTCTTCGTCATCCGACCAAATCTGTCCCTTCTCCCCCTCCACCTCCTCTATCCCATCAATATCAAACTCGTCGCCCAGCTCCTCATCCGAATCTTCGGGGATCTCCTCCACCTTGGGTTTGCCCTTCACCTTCTTCGGCCCGCTCCTGTTGTTCTTCACCTGCGGCGGCGCCGTACCAGGAGCCTTCTTGTCGCTCTTGGTCGAAGTCCTTCGCTTCTTGCTGGCCGTCGGCTTACCGGCGGGAACGTCGTCCACGGGCAATCCCGCTTTCCTCTTCAGGTTGGCATAGTGTGCTTCTGAGAGCGGCTCGGGCGCGCCCTGCTTTCTCTTCATGCGACGTCCTTGACCCATTGTGGCTGTAATGGATTGGTTTTGTTATGGGAAATTTTTCTTTACAGCCAGAGAGAGAGAGGTCTGGTTTGATTTTTCTAGATGGCGGGACGGATACCTTGACGAGTAGCAACTTTTTTTTTTGCGAATTATCGATAACGACCCTAACCCCGATGCTAGTGGGCTTGGTGATGTAATCACACCATGGACCTTGAGCTATCCTGAAGCTATAGTAGATGCAGAAGAATAAAACAATAACACTGAGTAATTAATGTGATCAAAAATCTTTATTTACAAGAGCATGGTCTGATCAATTTTTTTTTTTTTTTTTAAATATCTGATACTATTTATCTCTCATAATACACGCTAGAATAAAATCCTATAGTTACAATGAGTACAACTGTCAACTCTGGATCATATCTGATAAACAGGTTGTCAGAAAACATGAAACAAAAAACCTCCATCCAACATCAAACATGAATCCCATGTGACTAGTATTCTTCATTGATAAACTACATACATCACACTCATAGACCATGTAAAGAATGACTTGATTCAGATAAAAACATGTACCTAATCCGAGGTATCCACGACTTGCCCTGCAGTTCGCACCAAGTAAAGCTGTCCCGTTCATGCAACGCATACTAAAATGACATGCAATGCCCCCTTATAATGCCCTTGCCATAAAAACTCCATAATCGCGCCCATTGCTCTCTCAAGCTTCCACGTCAAGTAAACGATTATTTCCTCGTTTGCCGCCCTGTAATAAAAAAAAAACCAAAAATAGGGATACTCCTTTATATATCATGTCGTCCAAACAAGTAACAGAGATCGTTCAGCATCAGCCCTTTCGGAACACTCGTTTCGTGCCACCAACCTTGCCGAGCTCCCCGAACCTATCAGACGCCTTGGGCCCAATATGCCCACTTGACCTTCGTACCTTTTCCTTGACGCTTTCTACCCATGCTTTGCTTTCCTCGCTCATCTCAATCTTCTTGCCCGTTGGGCCAGCTAAGCCGAGGAAAGAGCTTTCGTCCTCCATCCAGCTGCGAGAGCTGGATCTCGATCGCCCTGAGCCGTCCGACGGCGGCGTCTCCAGTTGCGTCAGACCAGAGCTCCCCGGGGTGTTTGGTCGGAATGCCCTTGGCACCTCAGTGCCCACAGAGCCTAAGCTTCTGCGAGCTTTGCGCACGTTCAGTGGCGTTATGGGTGATTTTTCCCCAGCCGCAGACGAGGGCCTGCTTGGGGGACTTGATCCCGTAGGAATGTAGCCCATGGTTTGTGCCCGGCTAAGTTTTTTAATTTCCACCTTGTTGGCCTGGTCTTTGCCGGTAGAACGACGGCCATGATGGCTCGCATATTCCTTTAGATACTCGCCGAGATCGGCCCATCCACCGCCAACTCGGACCATGACACGCTCGCCATGTTCGCCAACACAGCGAATGAAGAGTTTGATGGGAGCGTCGCCGTTTCGGGAGAGATGGTAGACTTTGATCTCCTGATGGCCGCCCCGGTTTCGTGACCTAGGACCTTTGGCCGGCGACAGAGTGAATGAAGGCGTCGCAGTTCTCGTTGACAAACCCGAGCTGGGCCTCTTGATCGGCTCCTTGGACGTCTTCTTCCTCAGCCGAGGAAGCTGAAGATCCGGAGGATTCAGGTTTATTGTCGATGGGCCAGTCGACAAGTTAATCCTCGCCGGGATAGATCCGATAATTTGACTGATTTGCTCTCGTAGTTGTATATCCCCCATGCTTTCCCGGTGATAGCGAGGTTCACCCATGTCTGATATGGCGAACGAATCGTCAAAGTCATCATAGAATTCATCATCTAGGCCGGCATTGAGCAACAAATCATCTTCCGGAATAGAAGTGATCAGGGGGCTATCGAGAAGTGCCAATTCGCGGCGACGACCGGCCTCCGGAGGCGAGCTTGGCGGGCTATAATCTTCCGGATATAAAGCCTCGCGGAGACGGCTCTTGCGAACGGCGGGCGAGGCGGAGACCTCTGGGAAATCGCTAGAAAATTCGTCAAAGTATCTTGACACGTTATGCACGACGGTAGACGTCTGTGAGACAGAGCTGTCGCGCCTTGTGCTGTTTCGTAGTGGTGGCAGTTCCATCTCCTCCTCCTCTTCTTCGGTTTCTTCGTCGACGGTAGTCATGGCGTCGTTAGTGAGGGAGTAGTCTTCGAGAGGAGGCCATATCCTAGCACCCCCTCGCTGTTCCTTCTCCAGAGTCTCGTCGAATTCGTCGTCGAACTTGTATAATGGGCGTGATTGAGGGAGACGAACGCCGCCTTCCTGCGCCCCATCTTTGTTGGCAATGGGGCTGTGCAAAAGCTCAGATTCATCTCCTGATGGGATATTGTGTTCAAAGAGAGAATCTGTTTCAGTAGAATCAGACAGATCCATGGGGTCGGGTTCCTGTGAGAGGAAGCGGTTGACAATTGGTCTATGAGGTACTGGAACAGTAATGGTGCCGCTACTCAGATCGGTTGCGGATGTACCACCTGTGTGACTGGTACGACCATCGCGAGATTGATGATCCTCGGGCAAAAAGGGAGATCGTGAAAGCGGAGATCGCGTGGAGTCGCGAGACCGTATGGGTTTGTTCCACTCAGCCTCGTTGATCCTCCGCTCACAGGCAGCAACCCACTCGCCGTAACCTTGTTCCACATCCTCCATGCGGTTCAACCACTCCTCGGGTAGGGTATCAGGAGAGCCTTCTAAGCAATCCAGCATGAAATCCAAGGTCCGTCCGGGCTGCGCTACCCTTTGGGCAAGCAACTCCTTTCTGGCCTCAAAGTCCATGCGAGTCATTTTAAACTCGACTCGGGTGTTGTGTTTTGTGATTTGACTTGTAATGTTTTGGGGGAATTTGGACAGAGCCACCCAGTTCTCTTGCAAAAGGATCTCGGCGTCTGATATGGCCAAGAGCAGGGGTTCAACCTGTTGAAGCACGCTAATGCGCACGCTCCAGACGTGGAGCAAGTGCGACAACCGAGCCAAGTTGGGTAGTGTTTGCAATACAATTGCGGTGACAACAGCGGACAAGTCATTCATCTTGGTGCAGCTGGCCATCAAGGACGACAAGAATGATTGGTTTGGGTCCATGATGGGCGTGGTCGGTCTCGAAAGCGGCATGATGTGGTCCGTCATGACCAGCCCCTTGATCCCCTCCAGGTCAAGCTCGTCCAAATCCCGGTTTATTTCTTCAATCCTCCTCTCGTAATTCGTAACGTCCTCCACGAGCAAACAGCCAACATACTCTCTCGCAGAGTCATCAGGGGAGGTAATCTTGACAAACAACTTCCTTCGTGTTCTGTTCAAGTTTTCAAAGCCCTCGGAACCGCCCTCGGCGGGCCAATTCCAGCCGCGAAGCTCGTTTAGCCACTCCCAGATGCTCTGAGAGGCCATGGCTGTGCGCATAGCGAAATCTTCTTCAGATGCCGAAGCTCCATCGAGACAACTCCGCAGGCCGCCGGTGGGCAGCGCCAGCGCATCGACTACGGTGGCTGGCTCGAGATGGGCGAGAAAATCGTCGACAGGGCGTAATCGTGTGGACATCAAGATCCCGGTGGTTCCGGGGGAGAGCCTGCTAGGCTTCACCAAAAAGGGCGGATCGGTCATGGTTGCTGTTGTTCAGTCGTCGTTTGGGCGACTTTTGGGTGCAAATAATCGTATCGTGCAGCATGATCTTCCGTCTCACGGGCCGGGTAGAATGACAATCGTAATGTATCGGTTCTCGCTGATGATGCCCATAGTCGTATCGAAAAGAAAACTGGATGTGTAAAGGGTGAATCGATTTGAGTTGAATGGCTATTTCAAGGCGAAGCTGCAGCCATGCAGATAGCAAACAGAAATAGTTGGCGTCTCTTTCGTGTTAATACCGGCCGAAAGGAATTTTCGGGAAGCAGCAGCAGCAGCAGCAGCAGCCTCCGCCACTGTGTGATGGGGAATTTTCTTCTTCTTTTCCCTTCCGAGTTCTGGCTCTTCTTTTTTTTTCTCCGCTATCGATTTCTTCCCTTTCCAACGAGTGAAAGAGAGAGGGGAAATCGATCCAAGAAAAGGAAAAAAAGGAAGAAGAGACAAACAAGCAAACAAATAGAATAAAATGGAATAAAACAAAAACCACACAAGCCAAGACCAGAAAGAACAATCGATGCCTGACGAACCCCCTCCTCTGACGCGGGATTGCCGCTCAGGAATGCAGGCTTGTCGAGGTGCCAGTTCAGACGTGAACTGAGCTGGCGCAGGGCGGTTGGACGGAAGGAGGGAAAGAACTGGGCCGGGAGCGGTGCCAGCTAAGCTTCCTCCAAAAGACAGAAGGCGTGGCAGTGGCAGTGACCTTGTCGTGGTGGTGGCAGGTAAGGCGGCCGGGCGGGTTTGGGTTTAGTGCGAGTGGTGCGTAGGTGGTGAATGGTGCGTGGTGAGTGGTGCGTGGTGCGTGGTGGTGGGCGGGTTGGTGGTGCGTATGTACAGCGTACAGCGTAGTAGTAGGTGGCAGAGGTGGGTGGCGGCAATCCTCTGGGGGGGAGAGAGACAGAGACAGCGAGCGAGAGAGCCCTGACTTGACTTGACGTGACGCTGACTGGACAGGCGCAATCGCTGTTGGAAAGTGGGCGGGCGCGTATGGAGTATGCCTGCAGCAGCTCTTCTGCGGGTAGCTGCGTGTCGACGTAGGATACGGAGTACAGCAAACAAGCAAGGCAAGGCAGAATAAGCAAATAAAAAGAATTGTTCCTCGTGAACAAGCAAACGAATAAAACCAAGCAAGGGAGCAAAAAACGAGTGAGTGAGCAAAACGAGCGTGTTGGTCAAAAAAAGGGCGGCGCCAAAAAGGAAAGAAAGAAGAAAAAAAAAAGGGAAAAAAAGGAATGCAAGGGGAGAGAATTGGATGAATGAGCGTGGTGGACGTGCCGGAGAGGCGTCACAGGTACTTTGATTTAGAGAGAGAAAAAAAGGGATGGGATAGTAAAGTTACACAACAAACAAGCGAGAGAGAGATAGAGAGAGTAAAAAGGGAAAAATAAAATGAGTGACTGTAAAAAGTGAGATGAATGATATGCCAAACACACACACACACACATACAACGCGACGAAGACACGACACGAACACGCAGGGGGGAGGAGGGAAGATGTGAGAAAACGAGAGTTTGCAAAAAAGGAAGGGAAGGTTTTTGGAAATGCTTGAAGAGAAACGGCCTGTACTATGGAAATGAAATGAAATACCACTGCTACTGCTGCTACTGCTGCTAGTAACCCCAAAAAGAAAAAGAATGCCCCGAAAAGGTGATGGCGGCGGCCTTCAAATTAGAAAGAGAAGATGGAGCGAGAGAAAGCGTGAGAGTAAGAGAGGGATCTATTTCCTTGTCCGTCCATCCGTCCTTGTTCCTGTCCGTCCGTTCGCATCAACATCTTCACATCTTCGAGCTTGGATTAAAAACATCCATCACCTCACCTCGCCTGGGCTGACACCCACCCCTCTCCCATTAAACACGCAGCGGGCTTAAAAGCCTTGCTCATTACACAAAGCCCACGCTATCGACCTTGCACAAGGTACATGCTCCGTCCTCGGTATGCGTAATGGCCCTCGCTCTCCCCCTCGGTTGCTCTCAAGCTCTTTGTATTACCCATCCATGGATCCATTATTACCATTGCTCCCAAGGCACCCTTGTTCGCTTCATGGGGGAAACCTCATTCAAGGGCCCCCCCGCCCATGCCCTCGCTGGCCGAACAACGAGGTAACCCCCAGCTGGGCCCTTCAAATCGCCTAAAAGAGGTACTCTAGCGTCATCTTCTCCCCTCCCCTGTCCATTTTCTTTTCTTTTTTCTTTCTTTTTCTTTGCTTCTGTCAGGTAAACCTGGACAAAAAAAGAAAGAAAGAAAGAAAGAAAAAAAAGAAAAGAAAAATAGTTTTTTATCCTTTAGACGAGAGCTTGGGTACATTGGGGATTTTTCTTCATGCGGCCCCCAAACAGAACAAAGATCAGGGCAGGCTTGCTGACGGACAGCTCGTTTCTTTTAGTGAATGCATTAGCGGGCTTCCTAGTTGGCAGGGCCCTAAAGAAAAGAGCTAGAGCTTCCCGTCCCGCCCCACATCCCAATTGAGCTCTCCAGCTTCCAGCTTTCCCAAGCTAAGGTCAAACTCGTTACCTCGAAAGAAGGAAATATTTTCTTTTTTCCCCAATTAAACTTGAGCCCAAATGATGTCAAGACCGCAAAAGTGGAGGCCTTTGTCGTCTTTGTTTGTTCCCGTTGCTGGGTGAGAGCCATCCCCATCCCACATGACTACTCCATCTATTCAAACAAACAAAACAAAACAAATACAAAGAGAGAGAGAGAGAGAAAAGCAAGGACCCTTTTTTCTCTCTGTTCTGGATCCCCCTCCTCCCCTCTCCCCTCTTTTGCGCCAAATACCCTTGGTAGAAAATGTGTGTAATTTTAGAAGATGATGCTCGTCATGTTCTCTCGTTTTTTTTCTTCCTTAACCAGGGACAGCCCTGCTGACTTGGTTTGCCTTGACTTGACTTGCTGGCCCTGGTGCTGGACATGGCTGGGGCGGGTGGCAAACGGGAGAAACGTGGCTCTGCATAAAAGGGAGACAGAGGGGGAGAGGGAGAGGGAGAGGGAGAGAGAAAACCCGTTGTGTGAATGAGTAATGGGTGCCTCAACTGACAGGTGTGACCTCTCCAGCTGTCACTGACACTGCCACTGACACTGACACGGTCACTGCTTGGGCAATTAGATGCTGCATGAGACCTCCCGTCATTCACCGTCCGCCTCATCTTCCATCTTAGACAAAATGTCAGTCAAAACTCCGTGCTGGCGCCAATTAAGCTCAAATGCACCATCTCAAATATGTACCATCGCAAAAAAAGAAAAGAAACCCAAAAAAAAATCTACCCATCTCGCCCATCTACCATCTCACCCATCTTACATCTTACATCTCCAAAGCCACATGCACAAGGACAGCCCCAAGGTACCATCGCCAAGACGAAGCGTCATCCACGATGCTACTCCAATCTCACTCCACAAAACAAAGCAAAGTGTGTTGCATCTTGCATGTTGCATTCTCCAAGGAATCGATTTCTTTCGTTCTTTGCATCGTCACATCGTCATTCTTTTTCTTTTTTTTCTTTTTTACACTAAACAAGAAAGTATGGCTTTTCTCACTGCCCCTCTCTCTTCATAATTCAACTACATCCCAACTCGTAGCCATGCATGCATGCATCATCAACATCATTATCCCAAAAAAAAGCTTTTCCACCCAAAAGAAAACAAGAAACAAAAATCCCTCCGAGTTGTTTAACAACCATGGCCTCCCAGGCAGAGTGTAAAACCCAACGCCGCCCTGATTTCCCATATCTATACTTGTATGATCCAACAACCATGCTTGCCGCACTCATAGCCTCCCTCCCAAAATAGTATGAAACAGCGTCCAAAGGGATATCGTAAACAGAAAGTAAAAAAACAAAGAAAAAGGGTAAACTTCTAAAAAATAACAAAGTCTCATCAAAAGGTCTGTCATGACTCAATGTGAATCGCAGCATCGCCATCAGTGTTGAGGATCCAGCCCAGCGCATCTTCTGCTGCCTTGGTGGCCTCGGCGTCGCTGTTAAATCGGTTCACCATCATGTCCTCCTCTACACCGTTAAGCCCCTCGGGCGGGAACTGCAGCCACTGATCGACATCGAGATCCGTTCCAGAGACGGCGTTCCAATCAAATTCGTCGGGGTCCTGCACGAAATCCATGTTCAGAACATCCATTTCCATTGGGTGCCCTTCGGACTCATTGGTCGCACTAGGAGTGAGATCCGCAGAGTCAAAGTCGGTATGAGGAGGAGAGTTTGCCGCCGATAGCTCCAAGACGGCAGTGTTAATCGTAGGCGGCTGTCCAATGGGTTGCCTAAACTCCTTTGGCTTCTGATTAAACAGGTTCTCTGAGGCCGTCATATATGGAGCATTATCAGGTGGTGGTGTCTGAACAGTGAATTCCTGCGGAACCTCCTTCATCATCGCCAATGTCGATGGTTCTATATTAGCATTAATATCAATGGCAGCCTTGCGCAGTGCAGCATCAAGGAAACCGGTAGCATAGTCAGCCGCAGCGTAAATCTCACGAAGCTTCTCCATGACACGCATACACTGGCGGAAGCCCCTCGTCGCCTTTGAACGAGCATCCGCCATGGGGTTCTTCATCTCAAGAAGGTGGATAATCATGGCAGGCAGGATAACCGTCACGCCGGTAGTGGGCAGATACCTCTCCAGACGAAGGTGGTGCAATTCTGTCGCCATGCCAGTAATGTGCATGGCAGCATCCTTGACTCGGTGACGAGACATCTCCTGGACCTGGCGTGAGGGGTTCGGCATCTGTGAGGGCGACGAAGGCAAGAATTGGGGACGGTGGAGGGCCGAGACGGTGGTATGGTAAACCATGTGAAGCAAAGTTCGCTGCACGGCAATCGTTGACTTGCCATTCTTGATGTCTCCAGGAACCAGCATGCGATACTCGCAACACGCCGGCAGGGCATCCACCCAGGCCCTGAGCTCCGCATCGACTGTCCTGACGTTATCCACGTTGTCTAGCTTCTTGTTGGGGAACAGCATCATGGTGCTGTTGGTAGTGTTCTCGGGCTTGACATTGTCTCGGATTAAGACCGAGTACTGTGTCTTGAGCATGTTGCTAACGCAGATGCACAGCCTGGCCTTTTCGATGCACATGATGGCCAACTCACGCTGCATCTCCACATCGCGCATCAGGGTGCAGTCGGCTGGTACGACGGAGATGTGGTCGGGCAGAGCCTGGATCTCAAAGTCGCTCTCGACGAGCATTGGGACGTCAAAGTCCTCGTCCTTGATCCTGGTGGGCCGGCGCATGCCGAGAGCGATGAGGCGATCCCGCATGAAACACGACCACCAGATACGCTTCCAGAGCTTCTGAGTCGCCGGGGCCATGCTAGTGACTTCCGGGTTGCGATGCAGGCCAATGGTGTGGGCCAGCGATATGGCCACGCCCATCCAATGCCAGGTGTCCTTCTGGTCGTCAGGTGTCTCGTACCAGTACGTCATCAACATCAGCCCCTGAACAAGGACAAGACGATCTGATTCGTAGTCGAAATCGTAGAGTAACTACTGACATGTGAATATTCACGAGCAAACGCACATATGGGAGGGCCGTCTGCAGGATCGTAGTATATGTGGAGAATTATTCCATAACATATGCAGGCCTCCATGGCAAAAAAAACGGCCCAAGTGGGGGGGGGGGGAGAGGGAGATTGTGATTTTTTTTTTAAAAACTTACCCTTGTCTTTAGAAAGTAGGCTTTCCTGGCAGCCTTGCGTGTAGCGTATCCAGCTTCGCGCAGATGGCGCATGTCAACAAATGCGGTGGCGGAGAACATGACGGCGTGGTAGAGGAACAGACTGATTTGCCCCTCCATTCCATCGTAGCGATTGATGACGCTCAAAAAGGGATGAAGATCGATAAGCGGCATGTACGGGTGAACGTACTCGATGTAGGCGCGTAGAAATGCATTCTGTAAGGTGGCACATGGGATGCTCAAGGCGCCCTTGGCGTAAAGATACCTCACATCATCGGAAGCAATCTTGCTTGGCAACGGCCGCACGAAGGGAGGTAGCTGGATGAAGGCGAGTGACTCGTCAATCGATGAAAGCAACGGGGTGCTGCGGGCGTCTCCGAAACCAGAGTGGTTCACGGATGGAGTGCTGGCCCATGGGGACGAGTGGTTGTTGTTGTTGGCGGCGTCAACCGACTGGGCCTTGCTGAAGAGAGCTGGCTCGTTACGAAATCCAGATCGTTGGTCTAATGCAACCGAAAAGGTCTCGTGGTCAGCACAATTTTTAAAATTTCCTTTCCTTGCTTTGCTTTTGCTTTTGTTTTTTTGCTTGTGTTGCCCTGCCCTGTCCCGCACTCGCAGAGGCCTCTCTCAATCAGTGTTTCCAATGCGGATCCTTTGCATGTGAAAGTGGTTCATAGCGGTTCCATGATAATTATAGGTAATCAATAAAACAGACGAGGCTTTCAGGATTAGGCTTGGTGTGTAACGTGCGTGGTGTGCGTGTGGTGTGAGTGGTGTGCGTGCTTCTGCTTGTGACGGACGTGGCGGAGGATCCAAGGAGTGACGGACGGACTCAGCGTCGGACTGAAGTGGGTCGGATGGAAGGGGGCCCAGGACAATGCATGCGGAGAATCGGAGAACTTCTCCAAATAAAAATGGAAAAAAATGGAAAATTTCCAGTTTTAATCATCGGCGCACCCCGTAATGTGAAACAAGAAATACGCATGTAGTGCAGCGAGAACTGGGCATGTGTAGTGTGTAATAGAAGGTGTAGTGGTAAGAAGGTGTGGGTGAGTGAGAGAGAGAGAGAGAGAGTGGGTGAGAGAGGGGGGTAAAAATTTGCATAGCATGAAAGACTTACAAAGCATGTGAGGTACATGGCCCTCAACACCAGAACTCCCCAATCCAATGCCATTGCCATTGCCATTGCCATGGCCACTTCCATGACCATTTCCATTATTAGAGACTTCAATACTCGCCGTAGACGAAATCGCTGAGCCGCTGCTGGTGCGTCGCAAGTCGGCACTGTTGATGGCAATGGGATTGGCTAGAGGGGCTTTGCATCGAAGTTGTGCCTCGGTTGAACTCCCTTGCCCCACGGTGGTGGCTGTAATCAGATTCTTCCTGTGGGGGGAGCAAAAAAAAGACAAAATGTCAGCCAAATCAATTCAACCAATTTTGGAAGTGTCTCTTTTGTTGTGGATTCAATGCTGCCGTCTCCCCCAACAATCAATTTCTCCTCAAATCTCAATCTCCGTTCTCCATGGGGTGGGAAAGTCTATGCATGAGTGTACATAGGCCGTACTCCGTAGTGGTGGTGGTGGTCTCGATGCCCGTCCCGTCTTAGACAGACCCAATTCTTTCTGTGTTACCGGGGTCGGCATCTTGACCACTTCTGGCGGAGAAGGATATTGGGATAGGAGTACGGAGTAGATTTGATTCGATTCGATTGATTGTTCAAGGGAAAAACGGAACGACGGTGTCACTCACTTTCTCCGGCGGCTCTCCTGAACGATGCACTGCAATGCGACGAAACGGATCAGTCCATGTTCTTTTTCTCTTTTTTTCCAAATCAAGTAAATTGCGCGGAAAGATATTGGGAGTAGGGTGTAGGGGGGTGGAAGAGCATCAAGCTCCGGAGCATCCTCATACCTCGACGTTATCCCACCGACAGTTTCCGCATGGAGCGCCTTCAACGACATCGCATCGAACCTTGCGCGCACGGCATGATACACAGGCTCGGGCAGCTCTTCGTTTTGTGACTTTGGGGGGGCCATCGGGATTGTCAGTGGCTGGTCGCTTCTTATTCTTGTCGTCTGCCGCCTTGCCGTCTGCGGCCCTGCTTGTGGAATGGCTGCTCAATTCTTCCGACGGTGAAGGTGAAGGTGACGAGTTGGCAGTAAGAAAGTCGTCAGCCATGGCTAATATTGTTGATTCTGTCGACATTGTGCTGTTGTTGTTATTGTTGCTGTGCTCGCAAGAGCGGTGGCCAATATTTCCCCGGAAGTTCGGGGGAGCTGAAGACCTTTTTTCTCGTAGAACTGCTATGTTTCGCAGAATAATACTCGTAGATGTAAGTGACACTCGGATCCTGTCGAGTGGGTGATGACTGGAATGTGTCTCAAATCGTGACTGGTAATAGACTGATGTCTACGAGTGATGATATATACTCCTCTCAAGAATTGTCGTCTTCTGCAGTGGTAGTGGCAAAGCTATCCGTGAGATGGAAAGCCGTTGTAAAGTGTAAAAAATGATCAAAATGCCAGGTAACAAAAAAAGCATTCATTCATGAATCATCAAGTGGTGGCTGTGTGTGTCGTCTGACTGGTGATAGTTGAAGCTTGTTTAGGTAGAGAGGCGAGGTGATGATGTATGTTGTATGTATAAGCCGTTGTCGTTGTTGTGTTGTTGTTGGCCCACGAAGATGGGGAATAAGAGAGAAAGAGGAGAGGAAAAAAGAGGAAAGGAAGAATGTTCAAGCTTAGCCACAGCGTGGGGTAAACGGCATTGAAGAAGGAAAAGGAAAAATATGGAGAGAAAGGTTGGTTCGACACTTGAGTCGACGATGTGAAAAATCCGGGGGTGGGCTAAATCGAAGAACGGCGGTAGGGGGGGTGTGCGTCTTTCTGTCTTGTGCTCTCTCTCTCTCTCTCTGTCTGTCTGCATGTCTGTCTGTGTCTCTCTCATCTGGCAGATGTCAATGCATTCATTGCGCCTTGTGAGAGAGAAAGGTGGATGTGTGCGGAAAGGTACATGCCACCCACCCACCCAGCCATACAGACATGCATGCATTCCGCAGCACACCCCCCAGGCTGAGGGAAGGCTAACACCATGTAAGCCTAGTGTTTCCTATTCCCTATTCTTCACGAGCCCGTCGAGAAGAGAAGAAAGCGTGCAGCTCCTCCCACCGTCTAAACGGAAGCACACGGTGAGCGTGGGGTGGGTGGAGACGGAGGGCCAGCGTCAAGGTCTCAAGGGAGCCCGACATTGGAAGTGGAGGGGGGGAGGCCGGCCGCGCCACGGGATTCGCTCGGCAGGTCTTGGAACATGGAGGTACCTTGCGCGGAACAAAGGGGGGGAGGCGAGGGGGCCAATTTGTCATGGAGACATTAATGGGGACATGCGGATGGGGGAGACGCAAGGAATGGAGACTGTTGACAAGAGCTATTGCATCCATTGCATGTAAGGAAGGGAGAATCAATTTTTTCCATTACAGCAGTGCATATGAACATGGATAGCTCTGGAGAAGCTGATTGCATAATCATCTGCAAGTCAGTACGTACCTGTATGAACATGGGCATGGGCATGGGGGGCAATGAGCATGGCATGGTATGGCAACATCGTTGCACCACCCAGTAGAACCCAGCAAGAAAGAAGGAAAGAAAGAAAGAAAGAAGCCACAGAGAATAAAGCATAGAAGCCATTGAGTAACAGTGCATGCATTGGTAGGCAGGCAGGCAATACGAGTAACTTCACGTTATCTAACCGCCCTAATCTGGATCATAGTAGCACGTCCATTGTCCATTTCCCACTTGTTAATTTGCACGTATGTACCGCAGCAGGTACAGCAAGGACGATCATTTTGAGATGCTCATGGTGCTCATGGTGAATGAATACTACGGGGTAATAAATCATGATGAGCATGATAATATACCACCTTGTCCCGCAACCATGTTCCACGCATTGGCCTTTTATGTAACCCCAGCTTGCCTACGTCTACTTCTACTTGTAACAATAAAAACGCAAGAAGAATCGAAATCCTTCAAGACAGAGAGTGTATCAAACGTGACCTCTTTTTTCCTCTTCTCTACTTATGGTTCTTTGTCTACGCCTTTTGACTGCTGAGGGGAATGACATCCTATAACATACGCGTACTAGACGAAAAGGTGAGACTTGCTTACTTTAGCCATAGTGCCATGCCAGTGCGAGTGCGAGTTACAGACGAGACAGACGAGACAAGACAAGCCCTTGGAGTCTGTGTCAAAGACGCTGTCCTGTGTGTCTGTTCTCTTCCCCAAGGGTGACATGGCGTCAATGTGCCTGCAGCACTCTAAACCTCTCGGCGTGCGCCAAAGTTCAAGACATTTGTTTTTAATTCTCAAGCTCCAATCCAAATCATAGTGAACAATAAGGCAAGTCAGCCTTCGCTCTTCCCGGCAGGCTACTCACTTTCTCTTTCTTCCTTGTCCGTCTGTCTCGTGACCTGACCTGACGTGACCTGGACCCTGGGGCCGCCTTGACGGGAACCAGCTCCTACGGAAGATTTGCTGACTGGGCCAAAAAAGATACGCGTGTGCATGCGTTGCTGCTGCTTCGAAATAGGTTGTACGCGGTGGATACCAAAGGGGTCCTTGTCTTTGATGATGAGGTTTTGAAATGTGCCAAACGTTTTTGTTGATCCTTGCCTTTGCATGTTTTGCCAAGACTGCATAAATTGCATGTGAGTGACTGACACTGATTGCCCGTCCTTATTTTGACGATGATGCTGATGATGATGATGATGATGATGATGATGTTTGGCAACGGACTTTTTCAAGTCCCTCCATCTTTCCGTCCCCAGCTTGGTTCGGAGTCTCGGCTCTTACATCATCAGCAATGTATATGTACGTACGGACTACAAGCATACCAAGACCAGCCTCTCTCTCTCTCATCCCTACAAACATGAACCAGCCTACAGAGTACCTTGTATACAAGTAAAAAGAATGATCAACCAAATATGTAGGTACATACAGAGTACAGCGTATGTCCTCCTGTAGACGATCTAACCGACCACTACCAAAGCCATTCCCTTTCCAGCACAGCGCATAAATCCCAAATCGTTCGTGACCTCTTTTTTTTTTTTTTCTTCCCTTCCCTTTCTCAGGATCGACTTTCCCGGCCTCACCGTCCGCATGTTCAGGGGGTTTTAGTGTGTACGTACGTGCGTTCTTTGCGTGGATCAACACAACTCTCCAAAACCCGCAAATCTAAATCCATGGCCGGAAGAAGTTCTAGGCTTGCATTTTTTGGCCCCTTCTAGTTCTAGCCCTTTTCAGGTTGTCCGTCCCTCCCATGGCATCTTTCTCATGAGATGACGCGAAAAAGTGGTCTGGCCTGGCCTGGTCCACTCTTGCCCCATCGAACACACCTTTTTTCCAATCTCAGCTCCGAAACAAGAAAAGAAAAAAAGATAGTTGGATCGTGAGAGAGGGATCATGAGAGAGAGACGAAAGAGGCAAAAAAAGGACACATGTATCTTCCCTTTTTTAGCTTGTGCTTTATTTCCCCACAAAATGGGTTTCCCCGTGCTGACCATTGTCAGAAGTTTCTCCAGACCAACAGAACCAACAGAACCAAGACAGCTGAACACAACCCAGATTGCTACTCCCGCATTTTTATTTTTAATCATCAGATCCTAGAACATCTTTCTATTCAATTGCCGAGTGTACAAAAGCCGTTGTCACTATCCAGTCTCGATTCATGCATGTTCATTTGTGGTTCAAATCTATACGTACATTGCCTGTTCGCCCCCCGCTTGTCCGAACGTCCCGGACAGGTGGAAAGGAAGACAGAAGAAAAAAGAAAAAAGAAAAAAAAGAATTACAAGTAGCCACGATATTGACAAGCAACCAATGATGCATCTGCCGGTGCTGCAACGATCCCTGGCCTGACCATATGGAAAACCCGGAGGCATGGGAACAAGGGAAAGATTGATTGCTCAGTGTAACCCTGATATCAAAATTTCTTCTTCTTCTGCTTCTTCTGCATCTTGACTTGCATGAATCATCGTCATCGTTCGTTCATCTCTTTTTCTTTCTTTTCTTTCTGATTTTTGACAGGTATGTTCGATAGTACTCGATTCGATGTACGTACCTTGCGTAGGGTAGCATTCTCTAGCACACAAGCTCGCCATTCGTTTTCACCTTGATCTTATCTGATACAAAATAAGTCATCCATCTCTCATCATGGATTTTCCCATGTGCAAGCACAGGCACAGGCACAAGCAAAGGGCTCTCATCATTCGTAGCGACCTACCTCATTGGGTCACCCATACATTCTTGGCAACCATGTGTGTCATGCCACATGCTATTCCGCTGCCCTGCTACACCACGCCCATCCCCCATTCTATTCACCCCCCCCTCTGTCTCATAAAGTATCCGTTCGAAACTTGGCATTATTACGGGCCTTTTGGAATTCCTAGACATTTCTTCTGGGGTGAGCTTATGCCTTCAGCTTTTTTTTTTTACTATTTTATTCGGCCGAATTAAGAAACATCCCATGGATCATTGTTTCGACCCTTATAAAAAACGGGCTCAAACATGCAAGTTTTACAACTTTGGGAATTTTGGTTTTATTTTATTTTTGGTTCGATTTGATTTAATGTTTTCAAAAACAAACCTGCTGACCTTGTGCGTGCTTGACCGCCCGCTCATCTGCAACGTACAGTCGATCACTGACTCAAAGGCGGGAACTACCACAAGAAGCCCCAGACCTCTCTATCCTATTACATTCATTCCATTGCTGCTCAACTATCCATGGATATCTGTCCCAGGTACTGCTTGGCCCCCCCCCCTGTAAAACTGCACTGCTGCGCTGCGCTGCACTGCACTACGATCAGGGCGCTATTTACATTAGATTCCACCTCCCGTTCCGCTTTCTAAAAAACCATCAGGGTCTCTCCATGGATCCGTGGATGGTTATCCGTAGGTTTGTCATCAAGGTAGACAAGCCGGCAAACACACCGAACAGAGTACAAGCATCCATGGATGTACTGTAAAAAAACCAAGTAATAAAAAATGGAGCCTCCGGACTTTTCACATCGTAAGAGTGGATCCTCCGTTTCTTTCGGCCTCCCGCCCCGGCCTGCATTTTCTGGGTCTCTTTTCTTTCCTCTTCACTCCCACTCTCACACACACTCTCCATATCTTTCTAATCAAGTCTCCGTCCCTCCCATGGAAGCCAAGTTTCCCAACCGTTTTTTCTTTCTCTCCTACTCCATCGTTTTACGCAATATCCAACAAAAAAAAACCTTTCCATAGGTACCGTCCCCAGCATCCCCATGCTTCTCACACACACACACAAATCTTGATCCCACTCACACTCCGGCAGTCCGGAACCCCGGAGTCTCGGAGCCTTCGCACTTTTTCCTTTTTCCTCATTCTCCCCTTCCCACCTCCTCCACAGCCCGTAATCCATTCCCGCCTCAATATCCAAAGAAATCTTCCAAGGTTTCCAAGGTTTCCCAAGCTCGCCACGGTTTCTCCCGTTCCCGTACATCTACATCTACATCCATACTTTCAGCTTGCATAAAATCCACAAACATTCTTCCCCACACACAACTCACCTCCATCTCGGAAGCGCGGGAAGGGGAAGCCTTGCGGAAATCGGAAATATATCCCATGATGCTATAACACACCGTAGTCTATTACTCGTTAAACCTACATACAAGTTGCATGCATCCATGCATAGTATACTCAAGCCTCATAATAAAATTACTCAAAAAACTAAATTAGCCAAGCCACATCGCCAGAATTGTCTCTCCTCCCCACAGATCCCCCAAAGTCACACACACACAGACACAGACACACACCCTCTTCACCACGGTGTAACATCTTGCATTGTTAGAGTAACAACCCCACGCTCGGACCTCCGACCTCTCGGTGTGGACTTACGAGCTCTCCCCGAGCTCCCCAACTCGTAAATACCTTTGACCTTCTCCTCGAACTGCACATCGGTATCGTCCATCCGAGACGAAACTTCTTTTCTTCCCATTCCCATTCCCATTCCCACTCCCAATGCAATACAATGCTTCCTCTCACCCTCTCGCTCACCCTCCCCACACTTTTCCAAATCTCACATCGACAGTAACCTCCAAAGAAAGACAATCTCAGAACACCATCCCAAACCCCCAACCTCTCATCCTACACTACACCACACTACTCACACTACACTTACCCACCACTACACCCCAAAAACACCCCTTACCCAAACCCCGTCGGCCTTTGACATCTTCACCATCAATCTTGTCTCTGAGAAATCTTGGCCTGGTCACGCAACCTGACATATAATTCCCCCATCAAAGCGTGCATCTTGCCCTCAAAGCTAAGACAATAAGCTGAGCGGCTGGTCGTAAACTAGTCCAACCCGTCCTCGTCGTCGCTCAACAAACCAGAGTCTGGAAAACCAGGTTCTCCTTACGAACCGCTTCACCGTCACATTCATTACCACTGCATCATCAGGAAACGGCTTCACCAAACATGCCGTATTTGCCGCCACGTCACCAATTGCAATGCACGAGACTCAAAAAACATGCATGGTTCCAATATCTTCTCATTATAGTTGATCTAATGGCGGCACCAAAACCGCCTTCAAACAATGTTTCATCAAGGACAGGAAGACCTGGCCAGCCATTTTGGCCCCAGCCCATGTTGCTGAACAAGACAACTTATGCAAGTCTTTCTGCATCGTCCGTTCCGCCGATACAGACAAAAAGCCCATAAACGCCGTTCCCGTTCGAATACCCATCCCTCACTTCTCCCATTGAGAATTTCCAAACGATGGCGAGCGCCACCTGCTCATTCTATGACCATTTCTCTTATTTTCCATCTCCCCTCAGACCTCATCATGCCCCTCTCTATACATGATGCCAAGTTGAGGCTCTGCTCCACGAGGAGCATCTACAGGCGGCCCTTGGCATCGGAGAAGCTGACGGGGTCATAGACGCGTTGCTTGATGTAAGAAGTCAATGCAACATCACCCCACTCCTCCCACTCAGCCCAGAGGGATTCAGGTAGCTGTGAGACGCCGTCACGGCGAGCTGCCTTCATCACCTCGCGGGCGACAATGATGCTGGCATCTCGAACACGGTCAATCCTGGGGTAGATGAGGCCCTTCTGGATCTCATCAGCGTTTAGTGAGCCGGCAAGTGCCGCTGCAGAAGCATACACCAT
Source organism: Hypomyces rosellus (assembly GCA_011799845.1). NCBI lineage: Eukaryota > Fungi > Ascomycota > Sordariomycetes > Hypocreales > Hypocreaceae > Hypomyces > Hypomyces rosellus. Next base: position 4,640,441 of record WWCI01000002.1, on the reverse strand, counting down.
GTCATCCGTGACACGGGTGGCCTTGGATAGGATGGCACCAAGACCTAAACCGGGGAAGATGTATACGTTGTTGCCCTGGTTGGGATAGTAGGTGACGGCGCCCGTCTCGCCTCCTACCTTGGCAGTGAAGGGCGAGAAGGGGGATCCAGAAGCAAAGATGGCAGTGCCATCAGTCCACTGGATTGCCTGCTCAAAGGTACACTCAGCCTTGGTCAGGGGGTTGCTGAGAGGGAAGAGAATAGGGCGGCGGCCGAGACCACCAGCATCAACGGAGGCCTTGAGGGCTCGGATCACGGACTCGGTGAAGATGCCATATGTGGCAGCCAGACCAACAAGAGCGCTAGGCTTGACATATTCGATGACTTCCTCAAGAGTGCGGAACTGGAGAGAGTTGTTGTCAGTGCGGGCAAAGTACTTCTTGTGCTCGGCAAGCTTGTCACCACGGTCCATGGTGACAAGACCCTTGGTGTCCACCAAGTAGAACTTGCTGCGGGCTTCATCTTCTGTCAGGCCTCGTCGAGTGTAGTACTCGACAAGCTGCTTAGCAACACCAACACCAGCGGAACCGGCACCCATGAAAACCAGGCGTTGTTCTTCCAGAGGAACGCCAGACAGGTCAACAGCGCCAATATATCTACAAGCAATCAGCACAAAAGCCAAAACAAGGATTTTGGAATCATCACTCACCCTCCCAGGACAACAGCACCGGTACCCTGGATGTCATCGTTGAAGGCTCGGTGGGTGTCTCGGTAACGATCTAGGTATCGGAATGCCTTGCTGCTCTCAAAGTCCTCAAATTGGACAACCATGTCAGGATAAACATCCTTGACGGCATCCATAAACTCATCCATAAACTCCTGCTGGACGTCTGGGGACACTCTCTTCTGTCGGAGACCCAAGTAGAATGGGTCCTTGAGGTTTGTCTCGTTGTCGGTACCGCAGTCCAAGACAATGGGCAGTGTCTTCTCGGGGTGGATGCCGGCGGCGGCGGTATACAGGGCAAGCTTGCCAATCTATGCAGTACAAGGTTAGTTTTTGAATCAATACCCAGAGCTGCTGATAGCCCAGTGAATTTGAGGAATCCTCCAGATATGTCTTACAGAAATGCCGACACCATTCATACCCAAGTCACCAAGACCAAGGATACGGGATCCATCTGTGACGACGCAAATCTCGGGGTTGGGATTGGGCCAGTTACGGAGCATAGTTCGAATCGACTTTCGCTGCTTGATGGAAATGTACAAAGCCTCGGGGCGGGTGTAGATGGAGGAGTATTGCAGGCAAACGTCGCCAATGGTGGGGGTGTAGACGAGGGGCATCAGCTCACGAATGTTGTCCATGAGCAGACGGTAGAAGAGGTCGACGTTCTGGGCCTTGATGCTCGACAGGTAGAGGTACTTGTCGATGGGGGTCTGTCGAGTGTTGATCATCTTCATGGCTCTGACGCATTGGGTCTCGAGGCTCTCCATGGCGTGGGGAAGAAGACCGGTCAGGTTTTTGGAAACGCGCTCATCGGGGGTAAATGAGAGGCCTGGAGGTAAAGGTTGGGTGTTAGTTGAATGTCTCGCGTCGTAGGCCAGTTTCGTAGCTGTAGATGTAGATGTAGACGTAGATGTAGGCAAACGAGACCGTGATGCGACGCCTTCAACGACGTCTAAGAGCTGTTGTTGCTTACCCTTGTTCCACAGAGGCTCGTGGATAATCTGGTAACCGCTAGCCATGGCTTGGGGTATATGTTCAGTCTTGCGAGTCTGCTTGACTTCTGCGTAGTGATTCTGAGCGTAGCCACGGTGTTGGTCGAGGGATGCCAGTTTCATAGCCTCCTCAATGGCAGCGATGTTGACGGAGGACATGGGGTTGAAGTCTGTCAGCCTGCGGCTAGAGATGGAGACACGCTGATTAGATATAGACGATTGAGAGGAGCGGCCCGAGGCTACGGACGAGGATGGTGAACTGGACCGAGGCGTGGGGACGTCTGAGCTATTGGCGCTCCGATCACTAGACGCCATTGGCTTATGAGGTGTGGAGGAGGACGGGGATGCCGAGAGAGATGTCGAGTAGAGACGACGGTGTAGGAGAGGAGTAGCAGATGTGAATGAGGAGGAAGAGGAAGAAGTTGAAGCAATCGATAATCGTGTCGGTTTCAACTGTCTCCCAACGCGGGGGATACGGTTTATTATAAACATCGAGGAAGGCCGTCCGGCTCCCAGTGGAGAGACGGCCAGAGACGATATAGCTTGGCGGCCCATGCGGACGCAACGTAACTGTCTTTGATTTGGGGTGTGGTGTATAGTCGAAACGAAGTAGCAACGGAGCAGTAGGAGGTGGTGTGCGAGAAAGGCACACGAGGCAAGGCAATGCCGGAGAAGCTTGTGCTGGTACAGCTGGGTTGTGAATTGTGGGTTGTGCCTTGGTTGCTAGTTTGGGGTGTAGTATTGGATTTTCGTTTTTGGGGGGGTGATGATGGTGGTGGAGGTGGTGGTGGAGGTGGTGGGAAGCGGGTTTCAGGAGCAGAAGGCCAACGGAGGTTCAATGCTTTCGATCATATGATGGAGGGCATCCGTTTTTTCTTCTTCCTCTCCCTTCTCCTCTTCTCTTGTTGCAAAAAAAAGGTAATAGCATAATAATCTTGAGATGAAAGTACTTGTACTGGAAGATGTATAGGGGATGGGTCAAGAGTGAGGCCGGACATCGGAGGGCCCTGGAAAGATGCTGCCATGAGGCTACAGGGAAGTACCGGTACCTGGACGCTGGTACGGGACGTCTTGACAAGGGGAGGGACCCAGAAAAGATGATTAAAACTGGGGTACGTACCGAATTTCGGGTGTAAGTGGATAAAAAGGTACTGAATACCTCGATGATACCCTGGAAGCCAAATAGGAACCGCAACCGCAGCAATAGCGAGAGAGGGAGAGAGAGCCAAAGCAAGCCTTGTGTTACCCGCTGTTGGGGTGTGGTGCATGTGCTAGTGCTGAAACTGCAAGTCACCGGTAACCTCGAGGGATCATATCCATAGCCCTAGTACATACCAAGTAGTGTAGCTGACGTTGTTGGGAAATTTCCATTGAATCGAGAAGGACTTCCGATCCCCGAACCCTCCATCTCGAGGATCCGGGATGTTGACCGTTCTGCGGAGAGCCCTCCAATGGCATCCGTATTCGGTAGGGTCTGACTCGTTCCGAATGGCGTTTTCCCCAGTCTTCGGACGATAAGGAGGATGACCACGTTGTTCCATGACGAAACATTGGAAAGCTGATTGACAATTGAGAATGAGGAGGAGGACGTTGGACGTTGGATTGTTGATGGCTCTCGAGTTGAATGTTTTGTTTGTTTGCATAAAATTGCATGTGTTTTTGTTGGGAGCCACTTTGCTGTGCTTCCCTCCCCAAAGGTTCACGATAACTCCCGTGTAAGAGGTACGTACTGCTACTTTCTGTCCCGAAAATCATTAAAAATCTTCACCTCCCAGAATCATGTGGAAAGTAAGTGCAAATGACTGGTTCCTTCATTTCTCGTGCACACTTACCACATGCCGTAAGCACCTCCTGTGGGTCCCGGAGCTTTGGAGGTAGGGCAGGCATGGACAGGCAGGCAATATGCATGTCCCCACCCCAACTATTACATATTAAATGCAGGTGCGTTGATGGTGGTTGCTTGCATGGAATGGGATGGGATGGGATTGAGAAAGTTGGGAAGAACTCTAGGGCATCGATCCCCGGTACGGAGAGCCTTCAACAGCCCCCCCCAAAGGTGCTGGGGATAGATAGAGTGGTGGCACATAGCTGCAAGTACTAACTTCCAAGCGATGCTAAGATATCAACCCGCCGCCCGAAAGAGCTTCCCCAGAGTCCGACGGGCACCGGACCGTCATCAAGATGCTTGTTTTTATTGCTTTTACTTGTTTTTGCTTGTTTGTTTATTAGTTGTTTTACATGTGCTTCAGGTACGTACCGGCAACCTAGTTTTCATTATGTACAAATGCGAATCCTTTCGTCTATTTACTGTACCTAGTTTCAAAACAATAAGCCAAATCAAGTTACTGTACATGGGATATGTTTTTTTTCGTTGGGGGAGGAGAAAAGACCAAATCAAACAAACAAAACAAAAGGATGGCGGCGGCGGCGGCGGCGGCGGCGGGAAAAGGGTGTAAACGAGAAACACGGAACATGGGGATGAGTTCAGTTTACGTACATGACAACATACAATAGCCACGGGACTGAGACAAAAAGGGGTGAGAAGAAGGAGAAGGAGAAATGACAGCAAAACACGGAGCTGAGAATGAAAGGAATGCATACTCCGTATTTCATGATAGTGTAGTCCATTTGTAGACAAAAAGTAATTCTGCCTCTGAAAGAAGAGGATATCAGGTAAACTTACACGCTGGGATCGTGTAGTCGTAGTTATATCGACCCATGCCCGTGTACGATGAACCACACCCCTGCTGCTAACAAGTATGTACCCACATGCCTAGTACTCTTTTTCTTTTCTTCTCTCTTGGTTCTCTACTGCTTGTACAGGTAGAATGTTTGCTTGGGTCCCTGTTTTCGTGTCCTCCCCATGCTCAATCTCCACAAGTAATAATACGGCTTCACCGTCTTGCTCTCTCCCGAATGTTGTTGGTTTTTGTTCGGAGTAGGCCTACCTTGCACATACACACATGCGCACGCACACGCACACGCACACGCACACAGATCATGTCAGCTTTGGCCAAGCCTCGACAAGTCTCGGGAATCTAAAACAAAAAGAAAAGAAAGAAAAGACTGTTTGCCAAGCTTTACGTGAAAGACCTGTCGCGTGAGGTCTCCCCTCTTCTCTTCTCCCCCTATAGCATTCCTCCTATAGTTCCTTGACAACTTGTGATTCTCCTTCATTTACAATTACGAATCAACAACAGTCTTCTGATCGGAGCTGGGCTGAGCTGAGCGGAGCTGACGCCCTCTCACGTGTCTCCGATGGTGGCACATGCAAGTAATATTGAATGATTTTCCCTTCAGTCATCAAAGAAACAAAAAAGTGTTGGAGGATTTTCTTGCTGGTTCCGAAATCCCCCGATATCATACCAGGGTGGGAGGGGTCCTGCAACGCCATGCGCCTTGCAACCTTGCCGCCAACGGTAACAAACGAAAGAGTAAGAGTGTCTCTCTCCCCTCCCTCCCCTAACGCTACGGCTGTGGGAAACGGGAAAGTCGAATTTGGATGGATCATGTTTGTTTTGATTATCAGAACCAAGGCCGACAAGTATCGATACATGTGCATGTACAGGTACCCGTTACATGTACATGCAAGTCAAATGTTGGGCAGCCTGCAAGAGAGAAGGACAGAAAAAGAAAAAGGAAATGTGAGACAAGGCATTAACGATCCATGCATGATTGCCCTTTAAACCACACCTTGCCGGATTCCGACACGGCATGCACTCTCTCCTCCCCATCATTGGCCTCTCCATCTCCCCAACCGCATCCTCCTCTGCTGATATTTGTCTCTCCCATATTTGCATCTGCAACCCTTTTGCTACCCTTTTCCAACCACGTTTTCGCCTCCTCCCCCCTCAAAACCCCGTGTTCCAGATATCAAAAGCCCGTCGGTACAGAATCCCATTCTTTTCTCTCGTCATCTCCATTGTGATTCGCAAATAGGACTTTTCTCTCTTCTTTTGTCAGCACATTCACGGTCAAAGCGAGACAATGTGTTGGATTATACGGAGTAGTGGCAAGTAGTATGTGAATGAATGTAGGGTAAGTGAGATGCATGGATCGGCGTATTGGCTCTTGAACTTCTACTCTCGTGATAGCTTCCTTTTTTATAAGGGCACTGACTTTGATTCCATCACGACTTGACACCCTGTGGCAACCAATCTCCATTATCCCATTTCCCCGTGCATCCAACAACGTTGCATGTCTCCAGTATCACTGCAACAGACACGGAATTATCAACTACATACATCTCACATCTCACATGAAGCTCGTCTCAGTTCAAGCCTCCTAGACCTGCAATCACATGTGCCAAAACTCCGTTTGCCTCTCTCTCTCTCTCACACACACGCCCTCCATATTCTCTACCCGCATGTCAAGCTACCCGGGCCGCATCTCTTAGTCCAAAACACTTCAACACCTCCTCTTCCTCACATCCCATCTCCAGCCAGCAATTCTCGCCCAGCTCAAAAAAAAAAAAAAGAGAGAACCTGGATTCGGCAAACCGGAAGACTTCGGGGTCTCCCCTCCCCGCAATCCACTAACACCAAGCCTCCTCCTCCCCCTACTCTTCCCGTAAACCACCACCAAACAATATCCCATCATACGCAAGACATTACATACAAACATCATCTAATATTCACAAGGCAAAAAAACCAAAACTGCCACTCCCGCCAAGTCCAGTTCCTAGCCTCGGAACCACACGAAAACTCCACGAGCTAATCTCGGGAGCTTGGTCAAACGAGATTTACATCTCACCACTTCTCCACAGACGAGATCCCCCCACAGCGCCTGTCAATCTCTCTGACAAGCTCGTGAATGTGAAGCTAGTGACTCACCTCTGCTCCAGAGTCCAAGCTCGCAAGTTGCCTCACTCAAATCGAAGGCTTTGTATCGTATACTTCCCCGCGATACTCCCCTTGAAGCCATCCTCCCATCTCAAACGTGGTTAGAATGAACACCTCTAGACGCCCTAGTCCGGCAGGCAGGCTTCGGTTCGGCATCATTGCCGCAATGACAAGCCGTCATGGAGAAGCACGTGCAAAAGGGAAACGAATAGCTCTTAGACTATTATAATCATAATCAATGGAATTGTTTCTTGCTTGCCAACACGGGCCTCCTGAAATGCTAATCCTATTTCCAGCATCCATCAATGTAGTTCAATATTCTAATAAGTACATCTCGTTATTCGTCATCAGCCCAACTGGGTATAAAGAGATCAAGAAAACAAGCTTTTAATACCACTCAACCCGCTCCAATGCCAGATCGATCCGTTACCCTATCTCGAATCCTCCTTGACAACCTGCGACAGCTTATTATTTGACTTCTCGATCTTGGCCATTGCCTTGTCGTCCAACGCACCCCACCACCTCCTCAACCCCCTTGCATATTCAACTTCTTCGTCTGAAACCTCCACCGGAGGGCCTTTAATCTGTGCCAGCATTTCCTCGTCACCCTTCTCGAATATAGCCCAGGCCGATAACTCCCCGGCTCTGACTCCGAACCCCCTGCCTTGCATAGAAACCACTTGAACGCGGCGCAGCAGCACAATATCCCCTGCGTGTACGACAGGCAGAGATGCCATATGGGGCCGGAAGATGTGAGCCACATTGACACCTGTTGGAGCAACAGAGGGATCCGTCAGCTTAAGCTCAAGCATGTAGTCTCGAGGACCATGCTTCGGTCTATGTGGTTGAGGTGGGGTAGTAGTGGCCACCGCCAAGATGTCCGTCGTCATGGTCAACTTGTTTCGTAGAGATTTAAAAGGTAAGCAATCCGGAAGGGTTGTTCGAAGGCTCTTCAAGAGTTGAAGCTTCAATGTCGTGGCACTCTCCTCCTCAGTGACTGATGGAGACATCCGAGCATCCGCCATCGTTGACATGGGACTGTTAGTCGCACGGGTGCTGCGAGTTGGAGATCGGATTGATGGAGTCATATTCCGCCGCCGAGTGCTTCTAGGACTGGCCATGGCTAATTGGATGCTCGGATCGTTGTTGTCGACTCTGCGGCGGACGGCACGTAATGTGACTGCTGGGCTACTCGCTCGCCGACGTTTTGACCCCGACGATGGGGAAACAGACCGTGCAAGCAGTACGCTTGGATACGATGCGTCGCTTTTGCCGCTGGATACCCTCGGCGCACCCATAGAACCGTTGTCCTTTGCTACATCTGCTTCTGATGCTAGAGCAGAGGCTCTTGCTAGTGCAAGGCTTGCGTCATGCTGATTGGTCTTACCACGCGATGCACGCATTGTTGGACTAGGGATGATATCATCCACAAGACAATGTTTTGTGGGCGATGATCTTGCTAATGACATGTTCGGATCCGTTGTTTCGTCGCTATCGGCGGACATGGATTTCCGATGAAGGCGGCAATGACTGCGAAGGGATTGGACTGTAATGAGCAAGTCTGGTCGATCGTGTACCTGTGTCTTCCGGGGTGATCGAGGTGAGCGGGCGTGTGCGAGATCGTGACTGTGATCGTGACTGTGATCGTGACTGTGATCGTGACTGTGATCATGACTATGATCGTGGTCGTCGTGGTCGTGTGCACCATCAAAGGACCCAAAGTGTCTAGGTTGAGAAGCGGCAAATTCCGTCATAAGCTGTTGTTCAGCACCTTCATCATCGTCATCTTCTTCGGCCAATCCCACCCCTGTTTCGGCCGAGTTGACGATGGAATCATCAATTTGTGTCGCCCCAGGAGTTGGAAGTTGAAGAGCACCCTCTTGACGGAGAAGAAGCGTCGGTATTTCCTCTTGGAGAGGCAATTGCGAATACCCTGGCTGCGTTGCTGGGGGTGATGGAGCGGCTTCAACCGCTGCCTTGACTTCGGGTTTGGAGACGACCTCTGCTTCGGACTCGTCTGACTGGGTTTGGTCGTCCATGCTTTGATCTTCCTCTATGATTTGATCATCTTCTTTGTCCTGATCTTCCTCGACGTCGTAGATAGTTTCTTCGTCCTGAGCTATGACCTCTTCTTGGACGACTTCTTCCTCCCGGGCCACATTTTCGTCCTGCATCTCTTCTTTGTCGTCCAGTGCATCGTTGTCGTCCGGTACTTTTTTGTCCTCAGGTACGTCTTGGTCTTGGATTATTTCTTTGTCTTCTTCCTCTTGAACCACTTCGCTGACGTGATCGTTTTTATTGTCCTGGTCGTCTCTTTCCCTCTGGGTCACTTCAACCACGTCATCGTCTTCTTTGCTCTGATCATCTTCATCGATAATCTCCATGTTGTTCTGTTCCACTTCTCGGGTTTGATCCTCGTCAACCTGATCATCTTTTTGGGGCTGGTCTGCTTCCTCGATTATCTCCTGGTCGTCCATAGGTTGCTCGGTCGTATTCTCTTCCATTTCGACATCCTCACGCTCCGTGATATCTTCTACCTTTTCCACTTCCACTTCCACCTCTTCCACCTCCACCTTTTCCACTTCTAGCGTCTCCGTCTCCAGCTTCTCCGTCTCCCCATGCTCTACCTCTAACTGATCCGTCACCATTTCTTCTGTATCCATTTCTGTCGTTTCTTGAGATGCACTCTCGATGGGAGCAACTGTGCCATCAACTGCCATCTCGATCTCCTCGTTGATGGGCTCCTTGGTGGTGGGCTCTTCCGTCGGCACCTCAACATCGACTGTCTCCATTTCTGCATCGTCTGCGGTTGGCGATGGGGATTTGGCGATGGATTCAACCAATTCCGCAGGTTCAGGATGTCCAACATCATCCTCTTCTTTAGCCACCGCCCCACTTTCTTCCAATACAGTCGGTTCATCAACTTCGGCAGGCGATGAAACGCCATGAAGCTCCTGTTCGATTGGCTCCTGTTCGACTGGCTTCTGTTCGACTGGCTTCTCAACTACTGACTCCTCGACTGCTGGCTCCCCAACTGCTGGCTCCTCAGCTACCGGCTCAGGTGCCTCAGCCCCTTGATTTGGCGCATCGTCAGTCAAATCATACTTTGTGCTAATAACGATCTTGGTCTCGGATGCGTCCACTTCTATAAGCTCATGCGTTATGTCGTGGTCGCACCCATCCAGTTGACTCAGTGCCCGAGGAGATTGCGATGGCGAACTCGATATTGCTGCCCTTTCGGCGGCATCGATATCTTCATCCTCTTCCTCTTCGCCTTCACTCTCTTCCCCGCTCTCTCCCTCACTCTCATCATCACTCTCATCCTCACTCTCTCCCTCCTCCTCATCCATTTCCAAATCTTGTTCGACTGCTTCATCTCTAGACATATCCTCGCTCTTGCCCGTTTGTTGAACACTAATATGGGGTCGACTATCTTCAATTCTAGGCTTTATTTCAGGCTCTTCAGGCTCATCTTCTGAATCCGACAACAAACTGATGATAATCGGCTCCTTCGGGGTAGCGGGGATAGGTGGAGGGGCCAATTCCTCCTCATCGGAGTCCTCTGATTCATCTTCGTCGTCTTCATCGTCATAGTCTTCCTCGTACCCTGTGTAGCCATTCGCGTTGTAGTGTTCATCATCATCCTCTTCGTCGTAATCTTCTTCGGAACCGTCATATTCTTGTGTGTCATGACCCCAACGATGATGTTCTTCCTCTACTTCTTCGGATTGTTCATCCGTTGATTCACCATCATCCACTGCCTGGCTCTGTTGGTACTGCCTTCTGTGATCGAGGTTGTGTCCCTCCACACCACTTTCATCCGCTGATTCTGACTGGGACTCCTCCTCTTCACCATAGGCAAGAGCGCGCGCCCTTGGGTCATATTCGGCGCCAAGGGCATTCTCCTTGTCCTCGTCTTCGCTTTCGGTATCATCTCCATCCGATAACTGCTTGCGTTCTACACCATGTTGTGCGGGGTGTGAAGGCCACGCATCTGGGCTTCGTGGGGTCTGATGTGTTAAGGGGTCTGAATCTGTTGGTTTAGGCTCTTGGCCATATGAAGTTGTTTTAGTAGGGGGTGAGCCGTATGGAACTTCCATAGAGGTACCGGGCTCGGCTTGCGCTGGTAGTGTGGGATAGATTACCGTCGAGGTCTCGGTTTGCCAGGTTTCATGAGTTATTATGGGGAATTCTGGATGATGATCCATGGCATCAACGCCTTGGTATTGCAGACTGGGGTCGATGTTCATAGATACTGGTCCAAATACGTCATTATGCGGCGTGAATGAGAATTTCAGTGCTGAGATGGCCTCGTCGTTGACTGGTATGGTGCCTGGTGCCAATGGTGTGGCAAAGGCATCTGCCAGTGCTGCATCAGTACGGGGATGATGAGCAGATAAGCTAAAGTCGTAGTCGTGGCTAGGAGTCGCATGCGCTTCAGCCTGATGTATGTCTTCCAGATTATGCCCTTGATAGCTGCCCAGGGAGGTAGGATGGTCGAATGACAGAATCGGCGGGGCATTCGCTGCGCTGCTCAAATCGCCATGCCGCCACCCTGGTGTTGGTGTAGACTGTATCAATATGCCTGTCGATCGGGACTCGGCCACAACCTGAACTGCCATGGAAGGGCTAAAGTCCAACACCTGAGTCTGGCATCCTTGGTCCACCATGGGAGGTCGTTCAGGTGATTCTGGGAGTTGCTCGACGTCTGCAGATTCCACCCCATTGATGGGTTCGTCATCCGGTTCGCTGTCCTTATCCGACAGTTGCTCCACTTCTGGACTCGGCGATCGACTGCTGTATCTCCAGGTAGCATTCATGCTAAACCGCGACCTTCTCCGTCTCTTCTTGGCCCTGCGATCTTCTTCGTCGAATATATCTAGGCCGTCTTCGAACAGAGAGCCGTAGGACACCCTGGCTCTCTTGAGAAAGGCAGGAGAGGCAAACTCTCCTTGGTCGAGCACCGATGTGATCCGTTTCGAAGAGAGTGCGGCAAGGGGCGTTCGGGTAATTGGTATCGAATTGTGTTGTTCCTCGGGTTCGAAGAGTACTGATATATCGATGTAGGACTCATCGTCTTGAGAACCTTGCTCTTCCTCTACCGGGGAATCGATATTAATCGTCTCTTCCTCCTGAGATTCCACTCTCCGGATATTCATGTGTAGTCGATTCGTGAATTTGAGCGTCCATTCCAGGGGTGTACCAGGTAGTCTCGTTTGCGCCTCATGCTTCCCCCATTCCGCCCCCTCCAAACTGATGCGAATCTCGTCACCACCACCCACAGCGGAGCTCTCGACAGCCTTTCCTGCAGCTCCATGGAATTCGACTCGCACCTGTCCTCTCTGACGTCGAAGTCGGACGTCGTGCTCGGCAAGGATAAAGGCAATGGACCTGTTCACGATGCTGTACGGCCATGTAATGGTAATGACTCCATCGACGGCTTTCGAGTTCGGGTCTGGGATTTCGGGGCGTAGCTGAGCGATGGGGGTAGCTTCAATGCTACGCAGCCCGTAGGGTTGGGCGTGATGGACGTCCATGTTTTGCCTTGTATCGCTGGCGCGCCGGTTCGTTTTAACGGATGTGGCGCGCCTGGTTATGAGGAATTGTCAAGAGGGTCATAACCATTCGCCGGCTTGGCCACGGTATGAAGTGATTTCGTCGTTGTCGCGTAATGGAAATTTGGTTGATTTCGATGGCAGGCCAGGCGCTTCAGGTTCAACCGTTCAGGCATGGATTTATTAATAAACCCAACTTTATTAGGTAGTCGTAGTTTAGGTTCCGCCGATGGTTAGTACTTGTAGCTCTTTCCTTAGGGCGGGCAAAGGAGCAGGGAGAGAGCTTTCCGGCTTCTCTGGGCAAAAGGGAGCCTGGCCCCCTGTTGTGTGAGTGCTATGGCTGTAAGAGGAAAGCGGTGTAGTCTAAATGAAAGTGAGGCGTCACTGAAGCATTGGCGCTTACTGCTGCTCTCTAGGGAGTGATGCGCTGAAGCAACAGTGACACAACTGGGCAGCTATAGCCTATAGGCCCTGGAGGCGCATAACTATCTACTGAGGATCCATCCATGGAATGACAATCACTGCTAATGGACATCTTCAAGTTTCATCATCATCATCATCACCACCACGTGCACCACCATTATCATCATCCCCATTGTTTTTTCCTTCACCTGCATATGCATGTTTATTGATTTTCGCTTCAGTTGTTTGTGTGCGTGTGCGTGTGCGTATGTGTTGTTTGTTTCACTCGTGCAGCATTTCTTCGCCACTCACATGCTACGCAAACACATAATTGTGAGACAAGCCAGCACTGGCATTTACTTTCATCACCGCCCATCCGCCAGGGTGTACGGAGTATTACTACAAGTATTACTACTAGGTAGTATCTAATCTAATTGACCAAGTGTAACACCACTGCAATGCCTCTTGTGAATCATTGTCCGTCTCCATACGAATACACAATACATTCCTCCCCTTTGTTTTCGTTGATATGATATGAAAGTATAGTTTGTCTGACGACTCTACCATCAATCATGGGCTCAGTCTGGTCACGTCCCACCCCGCCCTCACCCCTTTCCCCGCCCCTCAAACAATTCCATGTCAAGAGGGTGGCCATCATTGGTGCTGGGCCATGCGGTCTCGCTGCCGCCCAATATCTCAAGGCACAGGGCACGTTCGAGTCCATTGTCGTATTCGAACAAAACATCGAGGTCGGCGGTGTCTGGAACTACAGCAATCTTACACCAAAAGAGTGCCCCGTTCCTCAAAAGGACCCCTTCTGGGGGCCGGAGCAGTCCGTTTGGCCTGAAGGTGACCCGGCGCCAACGTTCCCTTCGCCCATGTACGACAACCTCCATGCAAACCTCCCGGGGTCGTTGATGAACTTTACGGACCAAAAGTTTCCAGACGATGCTTGGCTGTTTCCGAGTCGGGAAGCAATCCAGGAATATCTAGTCCAGTACGCCCAAGATATTAGAGACCTCATCAAGTTCTGCCATCAAGTGACGCGAGTCTCGCTTGTACATGAAGATGGGAGAGACCGATGGCGTGTAGAAGCTCAAGATACGACAAATGGCCAGACCTTCCATGACCTTTTCGATGCCGTGGTTGTGGCAAACGGACATTACACAATCCCTTATATCCCCTCCATCAAGAACATTGACAAATTTCATGAAGCTCACCCTTCAATCATTACGCACTCCAAGCAATATCGCAAATCAGATCATTTCAAAGACAAGAAAGTTGTCGTTGTTGGAAACGGGCCGTCTGGCCTTGATGTTGCACTGCAGATCAATCAAGCTGCAGGGAAAACGCTTCTGTCAGTGAGACATGCTACACCACCCGACAAGCTCGAACATACCGGTTGCGAAGAAATCGCCGAAATCGACGACTTTCTGGTAGATCAGCGAGGCATTCTGCTAAAAGACGGCAGCGTAGTAGCGGACATAGACCATATAGTTTTCTGCACGGGGTTCCTCTACGGCTACCCGTTCTTACCTGACATTAACCATGATATAATCACCATTGGTCGTGGGGTTCATGGCCTATACCGACACATCTTCTACATCAAAAACCCCACCCTCGTCTTCCCAGCTCTGAACATGAAGTCAGTCCCATGGCCCCTATCCGAGTCCCAAGCCGCCATCTTCTCTTCAGTGTGGTCCAACAACCTGCCTCTCCCACCAGTTGAGGAGATGGAGAAATGGACTAGGGAGCTAGAAGATAAGTATGGAGAAAACTTACAGATCTTTGAACCACGTGCGGATGGACAGTACATCAATGAACTTCATGATTGGGCCATGAAAGCGGAGCCTCGTGGCAAAGAGCCTCCTCGATGGAACGATGAGATATTCTGGCAACGGAGGATATGTGACAAGGCCAAGATACGATTCGAAGAACAAGGACGCAAGGCCAAAACTCTAGAAGAGTTGGGTTTTCACTATAAACCCGACAAGAAGGGGACATGATAGGCCTTCCACCAGAAGGATACATACCAGTCAAATATGGAGACTTTTGGACACTTCATGACATAATACTTTTGTTACATCGATATAGAGTCAAGAATAGAGGATTACTTTGTCGAGATGCACTCAATAGCGCATGGACGCTAAAATCTACGTCGACACAAACAGGAGTTACTACTACACAAGGTGGTGGCCATAAAGACACAATGACAAGCATGGATGGACAAGAACATAAACATAAAATTCACCGCTTAAAGATTCACGAATATAGAAAATGTCGTAACAGTCAAATCTCTTTTTTCATTCAAGAGGTCAACCTTCCAGAAGCCATTACGCCTCGATATGAAACCATGAAATTCCCTCCACCTAAAACCATTTTGAACCTGCTGCACACCCAACAAGTAAGGAAGTTTACTCCTGCTTCTTCTGGGACTCCTGGGAGAAGACCTTTGCGTAGGGGTTGAGACGCAGCAGAACCTGCTTGTTGCGCAAGGGGTTCTTCTTCTGGACAGCCGATCGTCGGGTAACAGCGTCGCCCTTGGGGGCGTTGAGGGAGCTCTGGATTTCGCTGCTGTTGATCAATCGGGTAAGATCGGCCTGGGAAACAACGTTGGAAGGAAGGAGGAAGTCCTTCTTGTGGGCAGAGGGCTCGGTGGTGGTACCGTAGATCTGATCAAGAGCCTGGAAGGCAGCAGAGGTCCAGACAACGAATCGGCCGAGGTGACCACCAGGGGCGAGCTGGAGGAGGTTCAGGGAAGAGACGGGAGAAGTCTCAACACCGGGGATGTTACGGAAACCCTTGATGAGCTCCTTGCCGTCAACCTCGGGGTTGTAGACAACGAGAGGACCACGGCGCTGGCGGTGGCGGCGGCCACGGAGCTTGCCCTTACCGGCACGGAGCTTCTTGGAGCCCTTGACCTTCTCGAGATCTGGGCCGGCACCGACAGCCTTGAGGAGAGCGACGGCAGCAGCAGTTCGGGCAACGGAAGCACCCTCAACGAGAGCAGAGTCGATAACCAGAGGAACCTCAGGGACGGTCATGATCTGGTGACCACGAGCCAACAGAAGAGGGGCGGCAGCAGAGGCAGCCAGAGCAGAGCAGGTAGCATATCGCCTAAAATTCACGTTAGGTTAATGGTACTCATGATTTTTTTCCTGGAGCATTGAAAACTGACTTCTGGCCCTGGTTGACCTTGATGTGCCACTTGCGCCAGATCTTGGTAGGGGCGAACATGCGACCAGATCGGCACATGTTACCGAAGGCAGCCTGACCAGCACGGTGGGTACCGCTACCAGAGACACGAGGAATACGGGCAACAGCACGACCTGGAGATTGTTGTCAGCCATTTCCCCCATGCTGATTTGAACCGCGATATCAAAAGACTCGGTTGAAATTGTCGTTGGTGATGTGAGAAACCACCCCACCCCCCACGAAAAATTTCAACTCCCCTCCCTCTGATATCGCCCCAAGTATAACTCACCAGTTCCCCAAGATTCAGCAGAGGTCTGGTGACCGGCCTTCTCGCTCACGGAGTAAGGCTGACGCTTGTTCTTGGCCATACCAGTGTGCACCTGCTTGACGATATCTGGTCGGATAGGGCTGGTGAAGACGGCGGGAATGGCGTGGGTAGCTCCGGTGGGAGCACCATCTTTGCCGATGATGGAGACGGTAGGTCGCGAAGCCATTGTGATGGGAGGACTTGGACCTGGTAAAGCAGTTAGAGTCAATGTTTTGAAGATGGCTTTGAGAGGTCCTAAAATCAATCTCTCTGGGTGCAACTCACCGTGGTCGGGCGGCGTCAAATTTGCTGATGGAGGTTGTAAGATGCTGCTAGGCCCGCGATAAATTTCTGTGAATTTTCCTGCAAACAATTTTGGTGGGCGGAGACCCTAAGCTGGTGGGCAGGTGGGGTACGTACCTTAGCGAATTGAGAGTTGGCCCCACGTGATTTACCTGCCTTGTGTCTGGTCAATGCGCTCATACAGTGTATATGGACAGTGTTGATAAGGGAGACTGTGCGGTATAACTTTACCATAATATTAATGTATGATCTATGCATTGTCATCATAATTATATGAAACCTGCCAAGGCTTCTTATTCAACGCTCGAGCACCGAAGAGACCAATCCGGCTCTCTCGGAGAAACCGTGCGAAGGCTCCGTAATCATAAAGTACAGGTAGTCCCGAATCATTGAAATTGCCAAACTACTAGGTAAGCCATCCATGCGATAAAAGCCTCCCCTTGTTCTAGAAACATTTTACATCTGCATCTCCTTTCAATTCTTCTTCTTCTTCTTCCTCCTTCAATCTTTTCTTTCCTTTAATCTGCTTAATCACACCTTCATAAAGTCACTCTCTTCCTTGTCAACTCACCAATCTCTTATGCAGCTCGCTCTCACTCACTGGCCAGCAACTCACCTCTCATTCGTGAGAGCGATATTCTCAACATCATGTCATCTCAAGAGCAGCAGCAGCCGCTAGGTGCTGAAGGAGCTTCTCCCAACCCATTGGGCCTACTTACCGCCAAATTGGCTGAATATGGCCAGAATGCCCGGCACAACGTCTCAGACAGCTTGAACCAAATGACTCCCCAGTCCTGGATCCGCCTCGTCATGATTGTCGGCGGATACATGCTATTTCGACAGTATGTCATCAAGCATTCAACCAAGATCGCCGTGAGGAAGTTGGAAGATCAGGAGGCGGCGGAAAAGGAAGCCGCCAAAATGTCGCCAAATGAGCTACGCGGCATAAAAGCGCAGATCCCGGATGAGGAGGACGCCGATGAAGGTGCAGATGGTACCGGCGCTGACTGGGGTAGCAAAGCCAGGGTTAGGCAGAGGAAGTTCGTAAGGGAGATGCTTGAAGCCGAGGAGAAGAAGCGAGAGGAGGACGATGACGATGCGGACATCAAGGAGTTTTTGGTGGATTAATTATTTCAGTCGACCTAATGACAGGCGCAAATCTGGTATCTCACTATCGGCCTCGTCCTCAGCCGCCAGTCTTTCCGCATTCTTTTGGATATCCGAGCATGTCCATGACGTTTTGTCGTGATAGCAGGGGATAGAGTGGCAGATTGTCGTGGCCAGATTGCCCGCTAATTTAATCATGCGCATTCATATAATGAGGAAAAGAAGAATATGGGTTGCTATAATGGATAATTAGAGTAATAATGAATATAGAAATATACGGCCGGAATATAATTGTCAGAAGTTTGACTTCAACATTCATATCCTAAGGTTGAATCTCGAGATTTCCTGAGCGTCTGTTTTGTATAACTATGAACCCACTCACCGGACATGCGAAAGTCAAATGTATAGATAGCATATAACTATCATTTTAATCTCGCAATATCTTGTAATTATCGCTCAAGGTGTGTGGTGTGATAATAAGTTAAGTTATACAGGGTAACAAGTCCAACTATGTTGGGAAACCGTAAGATATCAAGATAGATAATCATCCATGTTGACAATCAACGACTTTAGATTTACTTGGACGTAGAAATTACCGGTATTTCTTTCTTAAATATGCTATGCTATGTAAATGCGCTATTCAAATTTCATAGATCATTACTATCATGTTCATACGACCAGTGCATGGTAGATGCCAACGTTGCAGCATTTCTATCCAGAGTTTGTTACTCCCATTTCTTCCACTCACGGTCCAGCTTGTCGATTTGCTCCTCTGTCCACGCATCACGGCGCTTATCCCTGACCAGATTGACAAACTTGGCATGTATATCCTCTTCAATCTGCATTCTTTCCCGCACCCTGTCCTGTAGATATTCAGGGTCGTTTCTTCGACAAGCCCATTTGAAGATATCTCTCATTCTAGGAGAGTAAAGCTGACAAGTTGCGACTGAGAGTTTGCGTGGTTTGGAGTGAAAATTCTGAGCAATGTCATTACCATCCGATTTTTGGGGTTGAACGACCTCTTCATAACACTCGCCACAGACCGTAAACTCCGGAATAAAGCTTAATGTGTGCCAGTAACCATCAGTGACGCGACGGCTTTCGCGACATTCGTTAAAGGTGCTAATCCGACTGAGAGTCATGCATAATTCACCAATATCCGGGGACCGGTTGTACTTGAAAGCCATCTCGGCAGTGGTCTCGAATGCATCGAAATACAAGGCAAACTGTTTCCTTTCTGGAGTAAAGTGAAGAGCACAAGTACTTCTGACAGGGTCTTTCCAGGCATCTTGTGGACCAAATACGTCCCTGAGAGTTGGAAACAAAGCTTCAACCATCTTTGTGCATTCGTAACAAACGGTAAAGTCCGGAACGGCCCGTCTTGTGAAGGGATCCTTGACAGTATACCAAAACTCCAACGCCTTCTGACTTCCAGGGCATGGGCGCTTGCTGGTTGAAGCCGCAGCATTCGCAACTTTATAGAAAAGTTGTAGATCGGGTCTCTGTTCTTTCAGTGTAAGTAGCCAGGCGATCCGATACCATGGCGACGATCCAAAGTCACAAGCAATAGGGTTGACCGTCGGCCGAAGCATGGGCTGAAAGTGTGTCCGATATTGAGTAGGTCCAAACACACCGCCATAGCAATCTGGGCAAATGTTGAAATCTGTTCTGGGCAAGGTAATCCAGTCTATTAATCCTGCCACTGGAATTGCGCGAGAACATTCAGGCAACTCCTGCTTGTCACTCTTGCCCCTGGCATCGGAATAGCGCCGATAGGATCCAACGGGCCTGTCAAGGGACACATTTTCTTTCTCGGGCTCAAATGGCGAAGGCTGCCAAGATTGGGACGCAGAGGGCAATGGGGATGATCCTCCGGCGTCCATTTCGGACTTTGCCGTAGGCTCATCAATGACGGGCGGAATGTGAGGCATGGATGCGATTGACGCTCCTGGTTGCAATTGTCTCGGGATACTACTGCCCGATACTCCCTCAAACCAGGCCTCTTCAGTATCATCATCATCTGGGTAGGGTAACTGAGATTTTTGTTGCTCCTGAGATTCCTCATGGTCAATGGTGGGGAACGTAGCGGAGGCTCGATTGTATGGCTTTTCTGTTTCTGAGAGCCCCTCAGACTGGGCCGAGGAGACAGGCATCGTTCGAACTCTGGAGGGAGACCGAGAATCTCGGCCATTGTCCCTGGAACTTTGGGGAACCCCAAGCGAAGCCCGATGACGAGGATTTCTAAGAAGACCTTCGTCGCCTGACCAACTGTGCTCTCGGTATTTGCGAGTGGATGGAGTCCTACCAAGATCGCTATCACGGCGGCGACCCTGTGGATCAAATCTATCTTTAGTATCGCTTCGAGGAGATCGCTTTCCATCCCGATAACGCGAATCATAAGTCTTATCATATGACGAAACTCGGGGACTGCTAGTCTCTACTCTCGGGCTTGATCTTTCGTCCATCGCTGGAGCTGAACCTCGCCATTGTTTGCCATCCCACCGCGGATCATTCTTTTCACCGCGACCGCTCGGGGTTTGTGATCGAGGACCATTAAGCCTTCCATAGTCATAGTAAGCACTGTCTCGTCCATTTAGTCCAAGCTTGGTGACCTCGGGCGACAAAAATTCATCACCCGAGGTACGGTGATGATTTTGATGGTGATGAGAAGTGAAGTTTGGACGGGCATCTCCGGCACAGGATTTACTTCGATGATGAGTTGGTAGTGGTATCTCATGCTCCTCAAGATCGGTCTCAATCCTGGGCAAGTCTTGTCTGCTTTTGCGTCTTTCTAAGTTTGGCGTGTCATCAAATGATGCCCGGTGCCTTTTTGCCGGCTCTGGCTCCTGTTTTCTTTCATTGTTCGCCTCGAATGGACTCGGTTTTGCCGACTTGGCCTTTTTGTGAGCTTGCTTCTTCGCTGCCTTGTCTTCAGACCCGCTCTCGGATCCGTTGGACGAGCCTGGCACAACTACGAACCGGCGTTCAGGATTGTGCTCGAAGACTTCTTCTATGATTGGTTGTTGGTCAACTTCTCCCTTCGACCGTGGCTCTTCGTCGAAAACAGGTATCGACAAGCCCTTAAACTCCTTTGCTAGTGAGATAATCTCATCTTCGACAACCGGGGGCGGTGGGTATGACCGCCGATAGCGTGCCGGCTTTTCGAGTGACCGAGGGATATAACGGGATGCTGCAGATACCGGAGGAGTTGAGGGGCGTGGTTGGGATTCAGAGGAAGATCTATGTAGGTGGTCATTATACGATGGCAAACAAGGGCCACAGGAATACGAACGAGTAGGCGTGCCTAGCTCTTGAGGTAGTAAAAAACCCCGTTTGGAGTATGTTTTGAAGGTTTATACCGTCACTCATGCTGTCGTTTTCAGATAGATTTGAGGATAGAAGGCATGATTTCGAGTTAAAGGGAGGTTGTCACTGCGCTGCCACGGAGGGCCAGGTAGCAGCACTCTGTGCACAGCAGACAGCGAGAAGCTTGTCGAACCAACTGGATTCAGCGAGGGCGGCTGGTGACTTTGGGAAGAATGTTCAATGGTGAACCGGGCACACAAACAGACAAGCAAACACGATATGCTATTGCAGGAGACGACGGTAGAAGGGAGGAAGCGGTTTGTTTGTAAGACGGTGAAGGATGAAGAAGGAAGAATTAAATCGACGTCAATGCTGCGGCTCGAGACACAGCCAGCAAGAGATGACATCGTAGGTGGAACCTGGAGGCCTTAAAAGAGGTTAGTTGGCAACCGGCGGCCCGCTGAGGGGTCCAATGAGTGACGAGGGGTTACAGCGGTTACAGCGAGCCACTGCAGTTACAGCAGGTATCCTTGGCGGTTTGGACACTGCCCGGGCGAGCTTGCAGGTTACCGGCTCTGGTCTAACGCTATGTTGCCAGGTATTAGACTATACCACAAGTTGGCAAAGCATTCCTTGATAGTATTAGCTATTTCAAAAGAAAAAAAGGAACCTATTTGATAGATTATAGAACTAGTAGGTAGTAGTAAACTCTCGAGTGTTCGTATGAGGGATACTTTGTGGCGGACATTTACAAGTCTGGAGCCTGGATTGTTTATGCGGTCAGCCTCAATTGGGTTGATTTGCTATGAGAGCCTTGAGAGGATGAGACACTAAGCCCTGCAAATGCCTGTCAACTCCAGTTCGTCCGCCTCAACGTTCGTAATCCCATGTAATTGATTGACACGACACTTGCAGGCACGTTGTCGGATTCAAACTAAGAATAGTGTCTAATCTAATTTGGATTAAACATCTTCTCAAGTCGTGGCTTTACATAACACATTACCACGTGTATGCTTTCTCGGCATGAGGTGCAAGTTGTGCTTTTTAATAGGTATGTGGAGTCACGTGACTGGCCTCGGTCTTTCATAGCCCACCCTGGTCGACTCTGGAAAGCTCTTTGCTTGGCGGTTCACGAAAAATTTCGAACCAGCCGTCGCAGAACGATAGACATTTGTCGTTACTGTAACCCCTTCCCTCCCTCTATTTTTCTTCTTCTCGTGTTTGTTTATTCTTGAATATCAGAATTGCATCATGTCGACCGCTTTTAGGTCAATTGCGCCGCTTTTGCGGACCGCACGACATGGCTTGAAAGCTGGAAATGTCAACCCACTTCAAATTGCGCTCAAGAATAGAAATGCGGCTTCTGGTGTTCTCAACATCGCCCGCACATACGCTGTTTTTGAGCGAACAAAACCCCACGTCAACATTGGTAGGTATTTTGATATAACCCAATCATTTTCAATACTAACAAAATTGATTTAGGTACCATTGGTCACGTCGATCACGGAAAGGTATAACCGACTTTGGTCAGATTTCTCTCTTACAACGCCAGGACTGACAGTTTGTTACCCTAGACAACTCTTTCCGCTGCCATCACCAAGCGACAGGCCGAGAAGGGCCTCGCCAACTTCCTTGAATATGGCGCTATCGACAAGGCCCCCGAAGAGCGAAAGCGTGGTATTACCATCTCGACTGCCCATATCGAATACTCCACTGATAACCGCCACTACTCCCATGTCGATTGCCCTGGTCACGCCGATTACATCAAGAACATGATTACTGGTGCTGCCAACATGGATGGTGCCATCATTGTCGTTGCTGCTTCTGATGGTCAGATGCCCCAGACTCGTGAGCACTTGCTTCTTGCTCGTCAGGTCGGTGTTCAGAAGATTGTCGTCTTCGTGAACAAGGTTGATGCCATTGATGACCCCGAAATGCTGGAGCTTGTCGAGATGGAGATGCGAGAGCTTCTTTCCACCTACGGTTTCGAGGGTGAGGAGACCCCCGTCATCATGGGTTCCGCCTTGATGGCCCTCAACAACCAGAAGCCTGAGATTGGTCAGCAGAAGATTGATGAGCTGCTCAAGGCCGTTGACGAGTGGATTCCCACCCCCGAGCGTGACATGGACAAGCCCTTCCTCATGTCTGTTGAAGACGTTTTCTCCATCTCCGGTCGTGGTACCGTCGTTTCTGGTCGTGTCGAGCGTGGTCTCCTGAAGAAGGATGAGGAAGTCGAGCTGGTTGGCAAGGGTCTTGATCCCATCAAGACCAAGGTCACTGATATTGAGACTTTCAAGAAGTCCTGTGACGAGTCCCGAGCTGGTGACAACTCTGGTCTTCTTATTCGAGGTATCCGTCGTGAGGATGTCCGACGTGGTATGGTCGTCTGCAGGCCCGGTACCGTCAGGTCTCACAAGAAGTTCCTTTCTTCCCTCTACGTCCTTACCAAGGAGGAAGGTGGCCGCCACACTGGTTTCCACGAGCACTACCGACCTCAGCTCTACCTGCGTACCTCTGACGAATCCGTTGACTTGACTTTCCCTGAGGGTACCCCTGACTCCTCCAGCAAGATGGTCATGCCCGGTGACAACGTCGAGATGGTTGTTACCCTGACTAATCCTAATGCTGTTGAGGCTGGTCAGCGATTCAACATTCGTGAGGGTGGTAGAACTGTGGCCACTGGTCTGGTCACCCGCATTATCGAGTAAAGGGTTGGATTATGAACAAAAAATTGGCGTGAAATATTGGGACAGAGTTTCCTTTGGAATCTGAGCGGGTCACGATATAACGCCTATGTACAACTTGTTGAGTTTCCCTCATCTGAGCCAAAAGAGCTCATGTATAGTCATGGGAGAGAGTTGGCCTAGACATCTCCACTCTGCTTCTTCCTGATGTCTTGATGTATGTAATTTAGACGGACATGGGAGGGAGGCAGCAAAAAAATGTAAAAGTTTATCTGTACCCTTGATTTACGCTCGGTGATTCTAACTGTTGTATGACTACCGCCATGGAATGCATGAGGCGAGAAGAACCGCACTGCGGTACGAGTGTCAATGGGTGCATAACGGAATGGATTCTCGTCATGCCTACACCCTACGACATCGCAACCGGGTCCTCACACATTTAGAGCGCAGTTTCATGTCCTCAACCAATTCGAGTCGGCATGCAAAAAATCGGGAACCAATGTGCGTTTGTGTCAATGCAATGGTATTCGTCTATCCTCGGAGGATGTTCGTCAGACGCACGATCTTTCCTCAAAACCAAGCAAGTCCATTAAACTCCGGTTCCAAGCGGCCGCCCTTTGAGTACTTTTTTGCGAGGCCATCAAAATATGCAGCACGCATTCCGCCAAACCCTTAGTCCCCCTTGGAAGTTTTTGTTGGTTGTTTATCGGTACTGCAAATCCCACCATGTCAGTCGTCGAGTTCACATGCATTCATTATTCGTTGGGAGTTCGTTTTGGCTGCTCACCTTGTGGAAGCCGATGTCCTTGGCCTTCTCACGGAAGCATTGACGGCACAGGTTGAGGTCGTACTTTCGGATGAGACCAGCAGTGTGCTTGCAGACACGGCTATAAATTGATGAAACTGTTAGCATACTGATTTCCCTAGATGTTTGTTTTTTGGGCGATTCTCGATAATTCATCGAAATAAACAGAGCTTCAGGAAATCATACCAGCTGCGAGAGCCCTTGCCGTAGTTTCGCGGGCGCGAGTTCCAGACGCTTTCGTGAGACATGATTGCGGTTGTGGTGCTGAAGGAGGAGGGTGATTTCGCGATGGTAGAAGTGGGCGTAAATTTTGTGTGAATTTGTCGATACCTACCACCAACCGATTGGAGGGTTGACAGCCCCAGCCAAGCGGGCCAAGCGTCAAGAGCGGATTTGTGCGTAGCACGTGATTTAAAACGTGACTCTATCTTATCAATCACGTGGAGTCCCTGCAAGGGAGCTTGAGAGCTTGAGTGGGGCTCCACCGAACACCCCGCTGCTAACGATCGGCAGCTCTGCCCGTTGCAGTTATAACGAGCTTTGCAAACTGTCCTCTTCCCGATTTCAAAGCATTGCTGCCCAGATTGATTACGTACGGTCGTTGCATTGATTGCAGCCGTATTTGTTGTTTATTTATTTTCTTATCCGCTCTCGGTATTGATTACCGAGCTCTCATCTACATCCTACATCTACAAACCTACCCATTGAAGCAACATCTTATTCATAGCCATGGTCTTGATCAAGAGCCTCGTGCTCGCTGCCTTGGCCGGCTCCGTGGCTGCCAAGTCGGCAGTTCTCGATCTCATCCCCTCCAACTTTGACAAGGTTGTCTTTTCCGGAAAGCCTACCCTTGTAGAGTTTTTTGCTCCATGGTGTGGTCACTGCAAGACCCTTGCCCCAATCTACGAGGAGCTGGCTGCCACATTTGAACATTCAGACAAGGTTCAGATTGCCAAGGTTGACGCAGATTCTGAGCGAGAGTTGGGCAAGCGATTCGGTATTCAGGGCTTCCCCACCTTGAAGTTCTTCGATGGCAAGAGTGATAAGCCTGAAGAGTACAAGTCCGGACGTGATCTCGACAGTTTAACTTCCTTTATCACTGAGAAGACTGGTGTTAGAACTAAGAAGAAGCTCGAGTTGCCCAGCAGCGTTGCTCACTTGACTGATGAAACCTTTGCCACGACCATTGGAGGTGACAAGAACGTCTTGGTGGCCTTCACTGCCCCTTGGTGCGGTCGTAAGTCGATCTCAAACTGTTAATGGCTGCCATAACCCGCTAATCACACCATTTATTTAGACTGCAAGACTCTTGCTCCTACCTGGGAGACTGTTGCGACTGACTTTGCCAATGATAAGAACGTTGTTATCGCCAAGGTTGATGCTGAGGGTGCCAACAGCAAGGCTACCGCTCAGGCACAGGGCGTCAAGTCCTATCCTACTATCAAGTTCTTCCCTGCTGGTAGCAAGGAGGGTATTGCCTACGATGGTGGCCGAAGCGAGCAGGACTTGCTGACTTACATCAACGAGAAGGCTGGAACCCATCGTGTCCCTGGTGGCGACCTCGATGATACCGCCGGCACTGTTGCTCCATTGGATGTCATTGTTGCCCAGTTTGTTGCCGGTACTTCGCTCCCCGAGGCTGCTTCTCAGGCCATGACTATTGCGGTTGCTGTCAAGGAGGCCGCAGAGAAGAAATATGCGGAATACTACCTCCGTGTTTTCGAGAAGCTCACCAAGAACGAGGGCTGGGTTGCCAAGGAGTTCACTCGACTTGAGGGTATCCTGGCAAAGGGCGGGCTGGCTCCTGCCAAGCGGGATGAGATTAAGGGCAAGACTAATGTTTTGCGCAAGTTTGCTCAAAAGGTCGAGGACAAGGATGAGCTGTAAGCAAAAGCCGGATTCAACAATAAGAAAGCAATCAGGAAGCGAGTCATGTAAAGGAGCAAATAAGCGAGCGAAAATAGAGAGTCAAAATGTATGAAGCTAGACTCGAGGTATCAAGCTGAATATCATGACACAATCCATACCAATTGAACTCCGTGTCTGACCCATATTCTATCCCACCAAAGCAAATGCATTGACGTTATGGCTTTGAGGGGCCACCGTCTTTGTTCTTGTTCTCTAGTAAAGCAGCCTCCAGATTGTCGAGTCTGCGTGACATCTCGTCCACTTTATATACATGCGTCAGTATGATGGGGTGGTACGCTATGAAGATGATGAGCACCTACTCTTGGCGAAGATCTCGGATGAGACTCCGGCAAACTTGTTGGACAGACTGTTTAACAGATCCTCAACTGCGGCTGTGACATCGGCACGACCATCTTCCGAAGCCTGATAAATGAATGAATGAGTCAGCATGCTTCATGTGGAAAGGCATTATCTAAAGTGCCTGCAGTGCCTATGCAAGATCAAAAAGCCCGGGGTATCATTTCCAAGATGGCAGGTAGAAGAAGAAAGAAACACGCACGGTGGCCTGGTTAGAAGCGGTGGAATCGCGGTTGGACATGTTTTCTATGAAAGAAGACAAAGAGCTTAATAAGCTTTGACGATGATGCAAAATGAGAATGCGCGCAAATCAAGATAAGGAGAGGGAATATGATCCCCTTTTTCTATGAGGGATCGGACGTCCAGGACAGACAGGATGCAATTTATAGGTCCGTGTTGGCCTTGGCTCTTTTGGTTGACACAGGGAAACGGGGAAGTTGCGACGCTGCACGCAGGGAGGGCGGGCATGTTTTGGCGTTGGGGCTTTGGGCTTAGCAAGGCTTAGTTTGTCCCAGTGCATGCCATGCGGCTGCAAGCCACAGATCATGACCCTACAGCGCCATCTATAGGCCACTTTACAGGGCGAGAGGGCATTGAATGGTCCGTGGAATGCTACCCTTACAGCACCTGCAACCTTTCTTGGAACCTTACAGAACTCTCCAGCACCCTACAGGGCATCCTACAGCGGAGCGGACCCCACTGTTGCCAGCTGTTCAGGCTGTAAGACCGCTCCCGATTGGCAGCAATCGATTATCCCCCTCCCCGGATGGCGATGGGAATGTAACCTCCACTGGAGAACTTTTAGTGGTTCCGTCATCGGTTGGCTTGGCTGTCTCTCCTGTCTCGTCACCTGCGCATCTCGTATCTGAATCAGCCAAGCACTCGGACCAAGCAACCACTCTTGGTCTCCTCCCTCTTCTCTCCCTTTTTTCATTGCTACTGTTCGGGACAAATCACATTCGCTGCGGCTATCTCGGAATAGTCTGTTACTACCTGGGATCTCCGACTGGGAAATAATGGTGACGGCACGATAAGCAGCTCAACCTGTTGGCCGCGACGACCCAACGACGACGGCCCCTGGACAGGCAGCATGCCTCCGACGCAACACCCCGCTGCCGCGATCCTCTTCGTCTTGTTCCTCATCTGGCTCATATTCCCCGAGGGCGAGTACCAAGGCCAATCGCTGGCTTTATCGGACCTCGTCACCGAGCGACTCTCGAGATACCACGATGCGCTCGATGTGCTGAACAAGACTCGATGGGGGGACTTTGCCCCTCAGCAATTGGTGGAGGAAGGTGGTCATGCGGGCGAAGCCAAATACGTCAACTTGACTGGTTTCCGGGAAGAGGACGGGTTTGCGTGGGAGGACCTGGGCCGGTTCCGAGACAGAGGGCTCCAGCTCAGTCGTCATGCCATCCCGCCAGTGGGGGGACAATGGCTCTGGGAAGTCGCTGAAGGCGAGCCCCTTTGGGTCAACACGTCGGGTACACTTCTTGGAGAATGGATTCGCCGTCCAGGATCGGTGGCTCGCACATATGATAGCTATAATCTTAGCAAGAGCGTACCATCCATGGACTGGATTGGACACCACACTGACTGGGCTCGAAACATGACCGGGGATACGGGCAGGATTCTATTGCGTTTGGAAGGGAATAAGACAGTGGCCCACCATGAGCAGCTCCCGGTAGATCAGTCTCCCCTATCTGGTGGCTTGATACGTAATGTCAAAGGAGTAGTGACGATTGAGGATACTAAGGGCTCCGGTCTTAACTGGGACATGAAATTATGGGGTGTTCACTGGCCACGGCAAGGCGTCGTGATCTTGACTACTACCAGCGAGAAGTTTGAGGGCATCTTTGGTCTACCACATCTTACCCCAGGCCCCGATTTCTTTCAGTCTAGCCAGTGGCTACTGAACCAGACAGTTGCCCGCGTCATATCAGAAAAGGAAAAGAACGTATTTGTCGATCAGAGCATGCCGTGGAATTCTGATATGGATAGCCCCATTTACACGGCCAATCCTACCCCCCACTGCGAGTTCATCTTGTACGCTCAGATTCATCCACCAACCTGGCCGAATTCTAAGCCACGCTCTAAAGGAGAGAAAATGACAGACGTCATCAACTCTATTGAATCCGAGTTAGAATCACCGCAAGGGGCACCTATCCGTGTTATCCCCAAGCTGCAGATGTCAACAGTCCTATACTCGCCAGACTGTGGTTTCTTTCTTGAGTCAAAGGGACCACCCGAGTTCCCGCCAGGTAAGGGCAGGCATCTCGTGGGCATGAAGACGGAGGTCCATGTTTATCAAATCAAGACGTGGCTCCTCGTGTATGCCGTGGTAGTATTCGGTCAGGTCTATCTGCTTAAGAACCAGATGAAAGAAACCTTTACGCCCTCTACACTGGGGAGAGTCAGTTTTGGCACCACTAGTATCATGGTCATTGTCGATGGCATGACTTTTACCGCCGCCGCGACCTGGGTTTCCTCCGCGGCTGCTACGTTTCTACCGACACTATCACTCATGTTTGCGGCGTTCTTATCCATGACGATTGGCGGCAGTTTCTTGGCCAAGATTCATGAGGTCCAAACACCGACTCGCTCCCGTCGACAGGGCGGCCAGGATGCAGGGACCGCCAACAGCGGCAGCACAAGCTTGAATTCTTCAGCGCCCCTGACTCCGGACCGAACTGGCACTGGGCCACTCTTACCTGCTCCCGTCACGGCTGGGCGTGGAGCCCCTCTACTCCCTGTTACAGAGCAAACTGCCAACCCCGCGATTGCAGACGGCGCATCTGCTGTACCCGGTTCTACTACTGCAACAGCGGCAGGGAGACCATCCACCGCAGCCGCTCCCCCACAGACGCAGACATTCCAGTCCATCATCGGCCGCTTCATCCTCCTCTCCCTCTGCATCAGCTTCCTCGCCATATCGTCCACCACGTGGTACGCCAACGTCCGCGGCTACTTCTTGAACCTCTGCGCATTCGCCTACCTCTCCCTCTGGGTGCCCCAGATCTACAGAAACGTCATCCGCAACTGCCGCCGCGCCCTGAAGTGGCAGTTTGTCATTGGCCAGTCTATCTTACGCCTCCTACCCCTCGCATACTTTTGGGTCAAGCCCGATAACTTTGCCTATGCTCGGACCGACCGCCGCGCCTTTGCGGCCCTGGTGGTCTGGGTGTGGTTGCAGATCCTCGTCTTGGCGACGCAGGATGCTGTAGGCCCGAGGTTTGGCATCCCGGCCAGCTGGACCCCCGACGCTTGGGATTACCACCCCGTCCTCCGAGAGGATAACATCGAGGCCGGGGGTTTGCCCATCGGGTTGGGAGAAGAGAGTCCCCCTACGGAGCGCAGACAAAGCAGTGAGGATAAAGGTCGCGGGGGCGGTCTTCGTGCGATTGACTGCGCCATATGCAGGGAACTTCTAGAAGTTCCCGTTGTTAGAGCTGGGGGCGACGACACAAACGTTGCCAGCGTATTCACCAGGAGGATGTACATGGTGACTCCATGCCGGCATATCTTCCACACGGCATGCCTAGAGGGGTGGATGCGATTCCGACTACAGTGTCCAATATGCAGAGAAGAGCTGCCTCCCTTATAAAGAACAGATTCGGTTATTCATGTGTTCTGGACAAGCATTGTTAAGAATTTATTTAGCGCCATATAATTATAGATAAAACATGATGAATAAAAGGAAATCATGTTTCGTCCGCTGCGTGAGCATATCCTTTGTCGTAACTCCCTCTTAGATGATCCTGCCCGATGATTTCCAACTTTTCCTAGCAAAACAGTTTTTGTAATTATACACATCAATATCATATCAAAAGAATGAGAAATAACAATAGCCAAGTATAGATAGTGATAGTAGACCCTCGCGATGCGTTTCCCAGGCCCGAGCAAGAGATGTTGAATTATTTCCAAAGCGAGGCATATCCAATGCAAAAAACAGCTCGAAAAGATTTTTGAAAGTGTCATGGAAATTCTCCAATCACCACTTAATTCGAGTTGCCTGCTTCCGTCTGTCTTCTGATCCCTGGTGTATATCTCTTGAGCCGACTTTAATCTCGGCAAATCGCGCCCTGAGATCGAAATCAACAGCCTGAACCATGACTCTCTTGTACTCGGGGATACTCCTCTCAGGCTGCGCCTGTAACTCCTCAGCCTCCGGAAAAGTATTATCGGATTCCTCCATATACATGATCCACTCTCCGATCCTAGCAGACAGCTCGCTGTCCCACATACCTTCGCGACGCGCACTGCTTCGTAAGAGCTGTATAGCTTGTCGCCTCGTACGCCGGTCCCTACACTTAGTAGCCACCACAAAAAGAGGCGGAACAATACCAAGATCGGCAGAGAAACTAGGCTTGATGTGATGTGCGACATGCTGACCACTGGCCTGCGTGGTAAACCCGTGCTTTTGTTGGCACATGTTAGGGTTGAGACAAGTATTGGTGACCGACGCTCGTTTCTCATCATCTCCCACGACTTCCCACCCAAGGTTAACAATGTCCTTGAATTGACTTAGGTAACCATCAAACTGGACTTCTGTGTTAAAAAACATCATGGAAAACAAGATGTTTGTGTTGATCTGGAACATCTTCAAGGCCGCAATGCCCGACTTTTCAATAATAGGCATACCGGGGGCCATTCGCGATTCAAAGATGGGCTGGAACGCTGTAGACCAGGCATCCAGTTGACTCTGGAAAGTCGCGGCATACTGTAGCCACGCCGTAGGCAGGGTGTAAGTGGGCTCTGTTTTGGCCCACTGCAAGTGTTCAATGAAACGCAGCAACATTTCGCAGAGTTTGTCGGAAGCCAGCCGCGCATCTCGAAGAGATTCGAAACGCCGAGGTATCCGTGAGGGGCCCGGTGATGGTGAAGTTTTCATTGTTACTGGCGATGAAGGGTCACGTCGACCTTGTGGTCCTAGTTGAATCACGTAGGGGTGAGGGAAATGGAAAGCCATATCGTAGGATTTGGCCTGGATGGCAAGTCGAGTAAATATGACAAGAAGATCTTCTTCCACGTGCTCTTGTTGGATTATTTCAGGATATTGTGCCTCTTCAGCTTGGATACGGTCCAGCAATCCGAGGCCGGTTTGAATCTGCCTGATGGCCTGTTTATGGTCGCCGATAAAGGAGTCGAAGCAAGTCAGAAGGACGCTTGCCATGAGCAGCGTCCTATTAGTGGCTAAACTACCCTCTTTGAGGGATATTATAGAGTTGCATGCCTCAGAATACTGCCTAATGGCAACTTGCCAATGGCACATGACCGAGTCCAGACGGCTCATTGCGCCTGGCATAGGAACAGATTCAGGCTCGCATGACTGCTCGAGGGTCTTGTACAAAGCGCCAAGAGCAATAACAGCATGACGGATAGCAGGCTCGAAATGACATTCCTGCAAAACCCGTTGGGTCCAAAATGACGAGTTGAAGTATCCAGAAAGCTCCGAGGCAGTCTGAATGCGAAAAAGCTCAAAGTACAAACCCTCGGTGTGTTGAAGCGCCAGAGTGCTAGATGGCTGGTACATGGTGGGCTTGATGACACTGGCGAGAAGAGGGTTGAGCGGGCGACGGCGGCGGGGAGCCCTGCGCGGAGGTAGGATAACGGTATGGCCTCGCAGCAAAAGACTAGGTGCACCAGCAAGGAGAGCGTCTTCTGGTAGAGCAGGTCTTGGCTGCAGTGATACAGAGTCATCTGATAGATGCGGCCTTGGAGCAATTTGTATGTCCAAGGGAGCCCTAAAGGTGCGACTGGGGGCTGGATAGCCTGTGCAAAGCTTCTTACTCCTTACACATTGCGAGCAAGCTGGACGTTGTTCGTCGCACTTGATCCGCCGCTGTCTAGAAAATGGGTTAGAATAAGGCTGATGAACATGTTTGGTTCCCCGCAGTCTACGTACTTGCAATTGGAACAGCCTGTCTTGACTTTGCGGTTACTCTTTCGTGCACGCTTAGCAGGCTGCGCCGCCGCCAGCGCCGCAGCTTCATTGCTAGCCGTTGAAGAAGGTGACGGCGTAGGATAACTGGGCGGCGACTGTGAAGCCGATTCTGGGCTTGGAGTTGCGGATGGTGTTCGATATGAAATCTCCGCAGACGTCGCTGATGTCGGTGGCGAAGGGAGGGGATCAGACGGAGCCATGGCAATTGTGATGAGAATGAGAATAAGATTGAGAGGAAGAGTGAGAGCGATGGACACGCTCTTGCAATGCTTGAAGAAGAGGAAGAAGAAGATGATGATGATGACGACAGCGGAGATTCATGAACCGACCCCGAAAGGAAAAAGAAAAGAGAAATTTCAAGCAAATAAGTATGAAATTGAATAATTGAAGCAATAATGAAGAAGAAGAAGAAGAAGAAGAAATGCTAGGCAAAAGCCATTTAAACGATGATGACGATTAAAGCTTTTGCGTGACAAGTTCAAATGGGAAAGAGCAGACGGCCTGAGGGGGGTTAGGTAAGTACTAAAAGCACCCGCGGCAGGTGTGGTCGGAATTGGAACGACCTCCAGGGCTGTTTACTGGGGAAGGAAGCTGGAGGCGACAGCGATCGGGGGGGCTAATCGATTGTTGTCTTTAGTGGCATTGATGGTGGCGTCTCACTGCCGGCAGCTGTTTTATTAGTACTGACATGCAAACCTGCCGAGTATTGTATGTAAGTATAGTCAGTACCTGTACATTGCCGACTGCAGTGGTTGAGTGGTGAACAATCTACTTGTACAAGGGTCTATGGGAGAGAAATCGTTAACCAACACACGGAGCAGATACGAACCTCTGCGTTGCTCGCGGGCGTTGGAGATTTTCCTCTTCATGCAGGTCCAGTCCAAATACTACTAGTAGTTGTTGCTACTAATTACTACTAGCATCCATACCTACCTAGTACCCAGTATCTACCATCAAGGGTGCCCGTTGCAGGGTGTTTGTCGTTGGGCGGTCTGTGTCTAGACACACGACGGGAACACCAGGGGGGAGACACACGACCGTTGGAAAATGCATCTATGGATACTTACAAATAGGTACGCCAGTATCAGCGGCAAAACATACAAGTACTCGATTCTCTTCCCCTTTAGGTTGAAAAAAAAAACGGACGAGAAAAACATGATAGTATGCATGCCAGCCGCCCGGTAGTGGAGAAGGACCCGGACACATGTCCATATTCGTCTGGGTTATCCCGCTCTGAGGCGTTTTCCTCCCCTTACAACAAGTTTACTTGTATATCGTATCCTCTTGGCTGCATGCACGGAATACTCCATCCACCATGATACCTAGAGACTAGAAGACGGACTACTAAGGGTAGGACTTCTAGTGCTGTCAAACCTCAGTCACTGACCAGAAACCCCGAAACTTGTCGGTGGAAGCAGCCACGGGAAGCTGATGAAGGGGAAGAAGGGGGGGGGGGGGGGGGGTCGTCACATCATCCAAGGATCCTTAGTGATTTCTTACTTGCTTCCCCTGCCAATTGATATACAAACCTGATGCATGAATATCCCTTCTCCATGCATAATCGGCCCATTAATACGTGTATTCGGCTTTAGTAGATGACGCTTTTGGAGCGGAGGGTTTAGTTAGTTCGGTACTCCGATCGACAATTAGTGTGGGTGATGAAGAACACCGCCTGTGTAAGACAAAGCCACACAAGAAAGGCATGAGATAAGAAATCATGAGGGAAATAGGACATTTGACAGAGATGGGTAACACCCGGAGAAGAAGAAGAAGGAGAAGGAGAAGTAGAAGCAGAGGGAGAAGAGGAAGAGGAAGCAAATTCTTGACCTGATGGAAGCTTCTTTGTCCATAAAGAGATAGCACTCGATTTCTCATTTGCCAATGATGCCACATGCTGCGGCTCCGGGTTCGTTGCATTCGGAACACGAGCAAAGCAATCTAATACCCTGTCAGATGCAGTTTGATCCCCGGTACATTGTAATACACGTAAATACAATCACGCACCTGGTCAGATATAAGACGAACGGGTTTTCCGTCCAGTTTCTTGCGGCCGATCCGAGAACATTCGGAGCCGTATCACTTGACCTGCACGCCCTTTGCTGATGGCGTCTTGATGACTTCGATATGGATGTTGCTTCCATGCTGTAAGACGTTGAAGCAACCCTAAGAAAGCCCTCTTTCCATTTATTTATTTACACAAGGTGTCACTCCAAGTAACTCCTAGGTATCTCTCTGTATCTCTTACAAGTAGCTGACGGGGGAGTCATGCCATGTGAGATACGTATCCATGTATGTGCATGCGAGGAACCTTTGACGGCCGTGGTATTTGCCGTTCTCACGAGTTGTGGACCATCACAGGCTCTCTTTTCTCTTACCTCTTACTACTCAAGTCCACCGCATTCAAATCCCGCGTTAGTGCTACTTGGCAAACAGCACCTTGAACGAAACAAGTATGGACGCATGGTAACATTTACAACCTGACCAACATTGCTGGTGGCATGTCAAAGTGTGTCTCTCGGCATCAGGTTGCAATACAGTAGCAGTCCATGGAAGTAAAGTCTGAACGCTGCACCTTCGCTGCAACATCCCCTGGAACCGTGCCCCGGAGACTGGCCACCCGTCTAAATCCCTGCACACCGTCTGATTGCCTGGCATAGGTAGGCGGCATAGGCGACCATGACCGGCAAATCCCCCCGTCGCCAAGTCCTCTCGAAACATTTTCTTTCTTATTCGTCGGCAGTTGATTGAAGACATGTACATACATACGGAATGCAAGTATCAATGCCAAAGGATTTAGGCTTTTGGGACCCGCCGACTGCCATGTGGTCAAGGAACAAGATCGAAGTCACGGCGCTTACACCGTTGCGTTGCGTTGCGTTGCAGGTGCATGGAATGAATCTGGCCGTATCAAGAGGGGTTCGTACGGAGTGCGTGCTCCGTTGACGCTATGAAGCAGAGCTTCTTGTTGGCCATTGGCTGCATCTCATCGATGCCCCGCAAAAAAGTTGCGATGCTGCGTTTTTTGTGAGAGCAGACTTTTCGGCGTCATTATCACGAGCAATCGTCTTCAAGTCGCAAACGAGGCGCAAATTCGACATAATCAAGCAATTGCTGCAGAAGAGCTACAAGACTTGATTGTCAATTTTCCTACCATTTCTTCTGTGCGACGATATACAATTACCCCTCCTCACAATGGCAGAGGAACAGGCGCAACCCCCACTGCCGCCGCGCAACGAGTTGATTCATAATGCGGCGCTCGGAGGAGTCATCATCACTCCTCTAGCGATGCTTCTGCCGCCTAGAAAAGCCGACATTCGACTGTTTGTCCTCTTTGGAACTTTCTCGCTTTGCGCCAACCAGCTCGCCTACGAATACACAGGGCAATCTGTCTACGGACGATTCGGCAACCGAGTGGGTTCCATGTTCGACAACACTCTGCCCGAAGGAGCCCAGAGGACACAGAAGCTCTTGAAGGAGCAGCGAGAGAGGGAGGCCGCCCGCAAACAAGATCAGGCTGATCTTGAAAAGAAGAGTGGCGTTCTCAGAGACATTTGGATGGGTGGGGAAGATGAAGACTGGAAGAAAAAGAGAGCGGAAGAGCACCAGAGGAGTTTTCAGGAGGGCAAGGGAATGAGCGACATAATATTCGAGCAAATTGCAGAAGTCTGGAGCGGGAACTGGAAGGGTGAGGCAAAGAAGAAGGACGACGAGACAAATCAGAACGATGCGAGCAGAGAAGAAAAGAAATGATGACTTTCATCAGACTGGACTCGATTATGATCACAATGATGACCACGACGGGGAATTTATGTAAAAATTACATGTATAATACGGAGTACTGTACGGAAATACCATGTTAGATATGGGGTGCGGGCGGTATAATGCCATTTTCGAGAGAGGGGCAGATCCTCTCGATATCAAAAGTTGGGACAGAGAAAATCTCCAAGAATGAAGACGCATCTAGTTATCCTACATTTAGACTGTCGTTTGAGATATAATAGCTGCCATTCTTCCCCGCTCACATCGGAGTTTGAAACTGATGTGGCAGAGAGCTGACGTATGCTTTTTTATATAGTGCCATGCACTACTCGGGCCAAGAATATCATCCGATATGGTTGCCCTCATCCTCGTATTAGAGGTTGGTGTGAGTCTTGGCTGGGGCTTTCGTCAACAGTGACTGGTGAGTTCTATTATGGATCCATGGCTGTGGTAGGTTTATCTGACCTGAAAGTGTCTGTCTATACAAGAGTTGATATATACAAGCGTCGAGTATGAGAGTAAACGTGATGTTACATGATGGTGGGAACAAACGGATTTATAAGACACTATGAAACAAGAAGATACAGTAAATCGTGTAAAAAAATCAGGAACAGTATAGACGGGTATGTTGACTACCTAGACTAGTATCCAACCAACCTTTGTCTCGTGTGTCTGCGGAAACCCATCATTGCTTCACTCCTCACAAGTCACGCCTATCAAATTCGTATGTGGCTTTGCTTGTGGAGGCGTTTGCGACGACTTCGGCAGCAATCAGGGCTGGCAACCCAGCAGCATGTGTTTAAAATAGCAACAAAACTTCGACATGATTATATTTTGCTGGGGATTTTTGGCTGCGACTGAGCCTCTGAGCCTCCTCCGATCGACAATGCTTAGATGCACAGCCCAGCCTCCTTGTGACGAGTTTGGCCCACTATCGTGTCAGCGCTGCTCCCACGAAAAGAAAAAAAGGCAAAGAAAGAAATAAAGACGATTGCAGTGTCATGTCATCCAAGCTGACCTTGCAGATGATTTTCTCTCTCTCTCTCTCTCTCTCTCTTTCTTTTCCGGTCTGTTATTTTATTGACATCGTGAAACTCGGGTCTTTATCAGGTATCTACCTAGTACTTGATTGACACCCGCTTAGCCTATGAATGTTGTATCAGCAGTGATTCTCTGGCATCTCTGAAACGCGTTGTGCCTGTAATTTTGCAGTCCAGCGAAAAGAAAGCAGCTACGTAATCGCCGCCTGCCAACGTTCAACCCTCCCGCAGTTATTGCAGCAACCGGCTGGTTTTCTTCCTGCAACACATATTCAACCTGCATCCTGGAATCGTGGGTAGTTGAAAAAGACCTTATCTTCGCTCTTTCTCCACGTCCATCGCTTGGTTTATTTCTTTTTTCATTACACAAGTGTCAGCTGGTGGCATCACTTACTCAACATGGCCGCCAACGATTACTACTACAGTAGTAGTAGCCAACAGCCGCCGGCAAGTCACCCATCATCTTCAGCTCCTTATTACGATTCAACAACGCAAGCCGCGCCGTCGCCACACCCGACTCCCGCTCCATCATATCATACCGGCTATCACGATACTTCTCCTTACGGAGGGCCTGCGATCCAGCCACCTCCGAGAACCAACCAGTCGCCATTCGACACCGTGTTCGACGACAACGCATACCCGATGAACTCGAGGCTGCATGGGGGCGCGAGCTCCAGCAACGTCTCCCAACAGGGTGTATATCAGGATACGGGTTATTATGGCGGATCAAGGACGCACATGACGGATGATATCCCACTACAAGATCGGCCAGGCAAAGGCCCGGAAATGAACGACCACATTTACGATGCGCCTATTGATGCCGCGCAACCAACCCGTCAAAGAGATGCCAGGGGCAAAGTCCGGATTGGAGAGCTGGGCATGCTTGGGTCTAACAAGAAGCGAATTCCCTGGGTTGTTTACATCTTTTCTCTCGCCCAACTGGCCGTCTTCATTGCCGAAGTTGTCAAGAATGGTAAGACTCCCTTGACATTGTAGATGCGATTATATCTCCTAACGCACGGCGACTATTTAGGCATTCTAACGGGCTCCCCGATCATGATCAAACCTCAATTCAACCCCATGATTGGTCCCTCGACTCAAGTCTTGATCAACATGGGTGCCCGATATGCGCCATGCATGCACAACATCAAGGAAATTCAAGGGAGAAATGCGACTGACCCCGTCTGGTTCCTCTGCCCCAATGCGACAAAGAACACCGAAATATGTCCTCTCTCAGAGCTCTGCGGTTTTGGTGGTGGCGTTCCTAACCCCGTTTTCGACGGCGATGCGAGTCAAAGTCCGCGACCCAATCAGTGGTATCGCTTCATTATTCCAATCTTTATGCATGCTGGAATCATCCACATTGGTTTCAACCTGCTGCTGCAGATGACGATTGGTAAAGAGATGGAGATGGCAATTGGCTCGATTCGTTTCTTTCTGGTATACATGAGTGCGGGTATCTTTGGTTTCGTTATGGGTGGAAATTTTGCCGCGCCGGGCATTGCTTCTACCGGCGCTTCAGGGTCCCTCTTTGGTATCATTGCGCTGACCCTGCTTGATCTCCTATACTCATGGAAAGACCGTAAGAGCCCGATCAAGGACTTGTTGTTTATTGTCTTGGATATGGTCATTGCATTTGTTCTGGGTCTATTACCCGGCCTCGACAACTTTTCTCACATTGGCGGATTCCTGACCGGACTTACTGTGGGCATTTGCGTTTTACACTCTCCAAATTCCCTACGGAGAAGACTGGGCCAGGATACTTCCTATTCGGCTGTTGATCCAGGCGCAGTCCCATTCTACAAGAGTCCAATTGGTTTCTTCAAGGGTCGAAAGCCACTATGGTGG
This sequence comes from Hypomyces rosellus, assembly GCA_011799845.1. Classification (NCBI taxonomy): domain Eukaryota; kingdom Fungi; phylum Ascomycota; class Sordariomycetes; order Hypocreales; family Hypocreaceae; genus Hypomyces; species Hypomyces rosellus. The sequence goes on along the minus strand of WWCI01000002.1, from coordinate 4,601,386 downwards.
GCTTGGTGGCTGGTCCGAGTGGCTGCTTTGATTCTCATCGTTGTTGTCTTTATCATCTTGTTGAATGACTTTTACAAGGTCGATGGCAACAGATGTAGCTGGTGCAAATACTTGAGTTGCATTGTGAGTTCCCCTTTATCTCTTAGACGTTGGCGTTTTTGGATCTTGTTGCTAACAAAACTGTAGCCGGTGAATGGCTGGTGTGACCTGGGACAAATCAAAGATCAGTAATCTGGCTGCTTCAATTATGGATGCATTTATCTGAAAGGGGGTTTGGACAGGCTGATGATGTTTTGTATCGCACAGCGACGGCGTTTTAAGGTAAAGATGGGTTACGGTTAAATATGAAAGTGAAGGGTGAATTAAGCGATTGATTTGTATATACCTACCTGTTCTAGAAGCTTATGGCTCAGGGGCTGGTAATCCTATGGTACGCTTTAAGTGTCGGGAAGATGCGAGTAGGCATTCTTAGGATTTTGTTGCCTTTTAGAATTCAATGAGTAAATAGTAACAGTAACCGAAGCTGCATGTCTAGACTCGAATCGGTCTTTGAGGCTCGTTGATATTGAAAGTCATGACCAAAGAACGAGAAGTGGCAGACACCATGTAGTATAAAGTTGCAACCACAGAAACCTTCTCATCCGATAGCTTTAAAAATGTCTTTTCTGTTTGTCTCTTCGTTTTCTTTTTCTTTTCTTCTTCTTCTTCTTCTTCTTCTTCTTCTTCTTCTTCTTCTTCTTCTTCCCTTGTGCTCCTTATCCTTCTCCCCTCAAACCGTGCCCTATTTCCTCCATCAGAAAGCCTGACGAGGCAATCAACGTGAGATGAGGCCCGTTGGGTATGTAGACCTGATACTCATTTTGACGGCCATGTAATTTATATACATAAAAGGGTAAGTGAATACTTCTTCCAATCTCATAGAAATATTCTTGTTCATGATGAAATAATTATATGCATGGCTTAACTAAACGTCCCTTGATGAGACGAGCTGTTGATTCTTAGAGTGGATGTCTGATGGCAAGATAGCCTCACATTTTTCTACATCATATTATTTCTCGTAATGGTGGCTAATTTACTATGACAGTAGTCGAATATCAAACAGATGGATGCGCTCCTGAGGAGGTGGTAGGCTGGTTACGGGTATGGTGTTGGTGATGGTGTTTATAGTAGTGATACATGCTTCCATTTGTGTTGATTCATTGTTCAGAAGCTGTGTCGTTCCTTATAAAGTTTAAGAGATATATACATATTATTTGTAGATGGTAGAATATTTCCAACAGCGCAGCTGAGAGTTCATTGGACAATTCAGGCGCAATATAAATGCCATGCCACACCATGACTTTTGACTATTCCTCATCTCTCCTTGTCAAGTCATCGTGGGAGAAGCGTCAAGGTGGACACAAGTGAGCAGGTGGGGTGCAGAAAGGTACATACACTTTGTACCTGTTCCTTGCCTTAGTAAGCCATCAAAGGGGGGTCAAAGTACGCCAAAATCACGCGCAAACCTATTAAACTAGAAGTGGGTCCTTGTCACGTCACGGTTAGCTAGGCGCGTTGCGTTCTCAACGTGGGTCATTCAATTTATCGTGTTTCTGTTGCTGTGGTTCCATCCCTCCCACTATTAGCTAGTCAGCAAATCGAGAATCAACAACAGCTTCAACTCCTTGTGACGAGGAACGGCTAGTTTTTTGCTAGACTCTTCAATTTCTCAATTAATGCAAGGAGGAGTTTCGTCATGCCCGCTGCAATCGTCGTCCCCCACAAACGTGTGCTGAGCGAGTCCCGCACTCGCCAGAACGTCAGCCAAGCCACATCGTCAGTTAAGAAGCGCAAGACCGATAACGATGTTGATGTGCCGTCGCCGTCGCCTGCTGCCCCCAAGTTTCTAAGCGCCCAGAAGAATGGCCGGGGGAAGCTTGGGTCCAGCCAGCCGAAGAGCACCTTTGAGTCCGAGGTTCTCGAGAAGCTCAGCCAGGACATTGCCGATTTAAAAAAGAACAATAGCGAAAAGGATCAGGTGTGGGATCGGCCGCCTGTTGTCGACTTTGAACCGGAGCGAGACAGTCTTTGCTTCCAGTCCATTGAGGCCGAAGAGGGAACTTTACATGGTGGCAAGGTTGCTATCAAGCTGTTTGGCGTGACAGCCGAGGGGTACTCTGCAATGCTTCATGTCACCGACTTTAAGCACTATCTCTATGTGCAAGCTCCATCGTCCTTCCAACCCAAAGACTGTGTCGCATTCAAAGCATACCTTGAAACTCAGGTCGCCCAGCATCAACCTACAATCCACTCCATCTCGATGGGAATGAGAACGAATATTTACGGCTACCAAGGCGAGAAACAATCACCATACCTGAAAGTTACCGTTACAGATCCCAAACACATCAACCGGGTTCGGACAACTATAGAATCAGGTAATGCCAACTGGAAAGGCATGTGGGGTGTTTTGGAGGGTGGCCTTCGGACCTATGATAACATTCAATATGTGCTTCGATTCATGGTGGATTGCAAGGTAATTGCAGGCTGACCCCTGTCTCTATTTGGCACCCTACTTACACTTACTAGATTCAAGGAATGTCCTGGGTAGAGGCCCCGAAAGGTGCCTATCAATTGATACCGGAACACAGTCGCCAGTCGAATTGCCAGATCGAAGCGGAAATAAGCTACCTCGATCTCATCGCTCACAAGCCAGAAGGCGAGTGGGCCAAGATGGCACCGTTGCGTATTCTATCCTTCGATATCGAGTGTGCTGGCCGTAAAGGAATCTTTCCAGAAGCCAATATGGACCCTGTTATTCAAATCGCCAACGTCGTCACCAAGTACGGAGAGAAGAAGCCATTTATCCGAAACGTCTTCTGCTTGGATACTACAAGCTCCATAGTAGCAACACAAATTCTCGAGTTCGAAAAGGAGGACAAGATGCTTAGCGACTGGCAGAAGTTCCTGGTCAGGGTAGATCCTGACATCATCATCGGATACAATATTTCCAACTTTGATTTCCCCTACCTGCTGGATCGCGCAAGGCATTTGAAAGTCAAAGACTTTGAATTTTGGTCTCGTATCCCAAGCGTTCCATCCAAAGTCAAGGAAACCAACTTTTCGAGCAAGCAGATTGGCAGTCGAGATACCAAAGCCACCAATACCAACGGTAGACTGCAACTCGACTTGCTCCAGTTGATTCAGCGTGACCACCATTTGAGAAGTTACACACTCAATTCCGTGTGTGCAAACTTTTTGGGAGAACAGAAAGAAGACGTCCATCATACAATGATTACGGAGTTGTTCAATGGAACCCCGGAGTCACGCCGACGTCTTGCGCTTTACTGTCTCAAGGATGCCTATCTCCCCCAGCGATTGATGGATAAACTGTCGTGTCTTGAAAACTACACAGAAATGGCTAGAGTCACAGGAGTGCCCTTTAATTTCTTGCTTTCTCGAGGACAGCAGATCAAGTTTGTCAGTCAGCTATTCAGAAAAGCCTTAGAACAGCAGCTTGTTATTCCAAACCTGAAGGGAGAAGGGAGCGATGATCAGTATGAAGGTGCCACAGTCATTGAGCCAACTCGAGGATACTACGACGTCCCAATCGCCACGCTTGATTTCGCATCGCTGTATCCAAGTATTATCCAAGCCCACAACCTCTGCTATACTACACTATTAAGAGATGGAGATGAAGTCAAGTTTGGCTTGAAGAAGGACGAAGACTACATTGTTACTCCAAACGGTGACCGATTCGTAACGGCCAAGAAGCGAAAGGGTTTGCTTGCCCAGATTCTTGAAGAATTGCTTACTGCCAGAAAGCAGGCAAAGAGGGAGCTAGCCAGTGAGACTGATCCGTTCAAGAAGGCTGTGCTGAACGGTCGACAGTTGGCTTTGAAGATCAGTGCCAACAGTGTCTATGGTTTGACGGGTGCGACTACAGGAAAACTGCCATGTCTCCAGATTGCCAGTAGTACAACAAGTTTTGGTCGTCAAATGATTGAAAAGACCAAGAATGAGGTGGAGAAGAAGTACTGCATCGCCAACGGGTATTCTCATGATGCTCAAGTCATCTATGGTGATACCGATTCGGTCATGGTCAAGTTTGGAACGACGGAGCTCGCCGAAGCCATGAAGTTGGGAGAGGAGGCAGCTCAATACGTGTCGTCCAAGTTTGTGAAGCCCATCAAGCTTGAATTCGAAAAGGTGTACTTTCCTTATCTGCTCATCAACAAGAAGCGATACGCTGGTCTCTACTGGACAAAAACGGAGAAGTATGACAAGATGGACACCAAGGGTATCGAGACTGTGCGAAGAGACAATTGTTTGCTGGTGCAAACAGTTATCGAAAAGGTGCTCAGGATGATCTTGATTGATCGTGATGTACAAGGCGCACAAGCGTAAGTTTTTTTTTCCTTTCTTTCTTTCTTTTCTTTTACGTTGTTGAGAATGGAGGAAGCAAGCTAACAGTGCACTGCAGTTATGTCAAGGATACCATTGCAGACCTTTTACAAAACAAGGTCGACATGTCGAAGCTCGTCATCACAAAGGCATTGACCAAGGAGGATTATGCAGCCAAGCAAGCCCATGTGGAGCTCGCTCGTCGGATGAAGGAACGTGATGCAGGTTCGGCGCCTGCTCTTGGCGATCGTGTGGCGTATGTCATGGTGAAGGGAGCAACCGGAGCCAAGAATTTCGAAAAGTCGGAGGATCCCATCTACGTACTGGAAAACAATGTCCCCATCGACACCAAGTACTATCTGGATAACCAGCTCGCCAAGCCATTGGGTCGTATTTTCGAACCCATTCTGGGTGAGACAAAGGCCAAGTCCCTCCTGACTGGAGACCATACGCGAACCATTTCGGTTGCCGTTCCTACCATTGGTGGTCTAATGAAGTTTACCAAGAAGACGCAAACATGCATGGGATGCAAGAAGCCGTTGATGGGCAAGAATGAGAGCGAGGGTGCCGTATGCACGAACTGCGCGCCTCGTGTGGGAGAGCTATACAACAAGACGCTAGACAAGGTGTCGGATCTGGAAGTGCGGTTCGGCCGGCTGTGGACGCAGTGCCAGAGATGTCAGGGTAGCATGCACTGTGAAGTCATCTGCAGTAGTAAGGACTGTCCTATTTTCTACATGAGAATGAAGGCGAAGAAGGATTTGGAGGATGCAGGGAAAGAATTGTCGAGATTCGATGCAGACCAAGCTGCCATTTGGTGAAGAGGGGATGTCTATTTTTTGTTTTACTTTTTGTACGAAAAGTCCTGTATGGACAGGAAAGCAAGTTATTAATCATTGGGCGGCGTTGGTCGAAAGGCGTGGGAGGATTATTTGCACTTTGATTTTCATGAGAGGGATCTTCTTTTTGGTTGGATCAGATAAGGGAAACGGATTATTCATCATGCCGTTAGATGGGCTGTAGAAGTTGAGTATCAATATCGGTTACGTCCATCTATTAGAAGCGAATCAAGATGTTGGTGTAATAGATAGATATGAATATGCGGATTACGGAATTGACGTATATACGTTCGGTACAAGGGATGTTGCTCCGAGGTGAGGTGAAGTGAGCGATTTCGCTTCGGGGACGGACACATAACACACGGTCAAGAAACAATCGGTCGATGCAGTGGGGGCGTGAATAGCGACGGAGAACGATCAACGTTCCCTCCCCCAAGCTATTTTGTTTTCCGCATTCGGTAGCCTTGGACGCTGTAGATGGTCAAGGCTGAAGGGGGGGGTTGACGACGGTGGCGTCGATGATGCAGGTTTGGTTTGAAGGGTGTCTGTCCGACCCGGTCTGTTCCGATACCGCATGGGGGGTGGTAAGAACCAAGGGAGCTGAGGTGAGGCTGGGAGGCATTTTAAGCAGATCTGGCAATAATGCATTCAATATTTGATGGAAGAAACCGGGAGAGGTGTGGACACTACAACTATAGGCGGCAGAAATGGGGGTGGAAGGGGGAGAAAGTAATATGGAGAAACATATGTGAGCTTGTTGGGTCAAGCTGAAACCTTGGAGGGGTCCCCCGGTAACGGCGATAGAGAAGGGGGGCGGATAAGAGAGAGAGGGGGGGGTGGTTGTTGGACGGAGATGTAATTGTCAGAGATAATTGAAATCGTTCAATTGATTGGTGCTAGGCCTGCGCTTTCATTGGATGTAGCACGTTCTCTTTTGCCTATTCGATATGCGTTACAACCTGTTATTAGCCCATTGTACAGGGAAAGATACCCTGCAACGAGGAGATGCATGGATGCAGATGCCACGCCATTTAATCTACAACCCTAAATAGCTTGGAAACAATACTCCGAGATAGATCCCTCCCCAGTTTGCGGCGGCCCCCCCACGCAAAGCTGTACGCATACGGCCCCATCCATACAAGCTACTATGTTTTTTGACATGTGTTCTTGTTCCTTATCTACGCCAAGATTTGATAGATGAATGTCATTTCCCATTGTCGATGGAAGAGGATAGAGTCCGTCCGTCGGAGTAACACGCACCGGTAGCAGCAACGACACGGCGAGGGAGCGAAAATGGAGAACAGTCCATCCAAGGGGGGATTGGGTGACGCTAGAGGTAACGTGGTATGAGAGAATTATATGGAGATGGTGAAGCGGCAAATGCGGGAGGTTGTTTTTGTTTGGTTTGTCTGGTCTGGTCTGGGCTGTTTGTTTGTTGTTAGTTGGTGTGAGTGAGTGAGTGAGTGAGTGAGGGAGTGGTAATGATATCATTCGAGGTGTCCGAGTCGGCGGTTTTCTCTCTTAATCTACCATCTCCCTCCAAGTATATATGAAGACATAATTCCCCCATTTTCTCTCTCTCCCTTTCTTTCTGAACCTTTGAAATACACTTGCTTTACCTAACGCCTCTTCAAATCCTTTGACATCTCCTCCTGGCTGGTTTATTCCCCGAGTACTACAGACCCTGAATACTACAGAGTACAAGAACGAAACAACGAAAACGAACACGAAACGAAGCCATGGCCCCATCACTCGAGGTTTCTCGCAAGCGCTCTTCGCCACCTCACACCGAAGATCCCAAGAGACACAAGTCAAACTCCAACGGAGCGTCTACCTTGTCTAACCTCCCCAGCGAGCCGGAGTTTGAGCAGGCGTACAAGGGTTTGTTTTCCCTCTCTCTTGCTATCTCACCCTCTTACTCCATCGACAAACTCGAGGGGGGATATATCGTTGACTGATGATTGACTGACGACTGGGCTTATAGAGTTGGCTAGCACACTCGAGGACAGCAGTTTATTCACGGAGCATCCCGAGTACAGAACCGCCTTGGAGGTTGTCTCCGTCCCGGAGCGAGTGATTCAGTTCCGCGTTGTCTGGGAGGACGACGATGGGAACGTTCGCGTGAACAGGGGTTATCGAGTTCAGTTCAACTCTGCTCTTGGGCCATACAAGGGTGGATTGCGATTCCATCCCACCGTCAATCTGTCCATGTAAGTCGGACCCCAAAAAGGGTTTATCAACATTGTATTCTTAATACTAATCTCGTATTCTCTAGCCTCAAGTTCCTCGGTTTTGAGCAAATCTTCAAGAATGCCTTGACAGGATGTAAGACAACTACCGCAGCTCCGTTTTCTTTTTTCTTTTTCTTTTTTTTTCGTTAAAAACCTTCAAAGCTGGACATTTTGACTAATATAATCTTGTAGTGAGCATGGGAGGCGGCAAGGGAGGCGCCGACTTTGACCCCAAGGGCAAGAGTGACGCCGAGATTCGACGCTTCTGCCAGGCTTTCATGCGAGAGCTTTCCAAGCACATTGGCGCCGACACGGATGTCCCCGCTGGAGATATTGGTGTGTCGGGCCGCGAGATTGGGTACCTCTTTGGGGCCTATCGCCAGTTGAGGAATAAGTGGGAGGGTGTCTTGACTGGTAAGGGGTTGAGCTGGGGAGGAAGCTTGATTCGACCTGGTAAGTGATATTCCCTCCTTTCTCCCCCCTGTCTCCCCTTTGCGAGAAACGAGGGTGTTTGTTGTTGTTATTTGTGGCTGACCAAAAAAATAATGCAGAGGCAACTGGCTACGGTCTCGTCTACTACGTCGAACACATGCTCCAGCACGCCGGCCGGGGCAGCTTCGCCGGCAAGCGCGTCGCCATCTCCGGATCCGGCAACGTAGCGCAGTACGCCGCCCTCAAGTGCATCCAGCTCGGCGCCACCGTCGTCTCCCTCTCCGACTCCCGGGGCGCCCTCGTCGCCCCCGAGGACGGCCACTTCACCCCGGAGCACATCCAGGAGATCGCCTCCCTTAAAGCGCAGCGCAGGCCGCTCACCGACTTTGGCTACGGCGACCAGTTCAAGTACTACCACGGCGCCAGGCCGTGGGTCCACGTCGGCGAGGTGGACGTCGCGCTCCCCTGCGCGACGCAGAACGAGGTCAGCGAGGCCGAGGCCAGGGCTCTGATCGCAGGTGGCGTGCTGGTCGTGGCCGAGGGGTCCAACATGGGCTGCACGCAGGAGGCCATCGACGTGTTCGAGGTCGAGCGCCGCAAGAAGGGCGGCAACGCTATCTGGTACGCCCCCGGCAAGGCCGCCAACTGCGGCGGCGTCGCCGTGTCTGGCCTGGAGATGGCGCAGAACAGCCAGCGGCTCGCCTGGACCGAGGAAGAAGTCGACGAGAAGCTCAAGGGCATTATGAGGAACGCCTTTGCCAACGGCCTGGAGACGGCCAAGAGGTACGTCCCGGCCAAGGAGGGCGAGCTGCCCAGCCTGGTGGCGGGGAGCAACATTGCCGGCTTTGTCAAGGTCGTGGAGGCGATGCGCGACCAGGGAGATTGGTGGCTAAAGGAGTAAAGAAAAGAAAAAAGAGAGAAGGGGGATATTGGGAGGGATGGTAAAAAAATGAATATTGGGGGAATGGGTTTGGTGTTGGGAGGAGTTTATGGTTGCATTTTCTGGAGTAAAGGAATTTGTTGATATGTAGGCTATGTATATTGAATGAACTTTGAATATTGATCTGTTAAGAAAGAGGCTGGTGATTGATATTCTGCAATAAGTGTTGATAAGAAGGTGGAAAGTGGAAAATAACGTAGACTAAACAGTATTCATCATATTCTTCATGTGATCATGAACGCCCCCAACGAACTCTTTATTACAGCTGTCAAGATGTGAATGATGAGTTGTAAAGGAGCAATTATTGGACGGCAATCTTTGATCAAGAATAGTAGACTAAGTCGCATTCTTATGATATCATTCTTCTAACTTTATTCTATAGAAACTAGACATCATTTACGCACACTACCGTAATCGACCCCCGGTTCTATAAGCAACGGCGAGTCCGTTATCTCTCTGGCATTCAGAGTCTCCTGAATCCGCTGTCTGGGCAGCCACTGCTCGGCGGGGATCACCCACCACGACACCAGAGCCAACACCGTCACGATGGCCATGATGACGGGGGCATAGTTCAGGTTGGAGGCCGACACGGGGAACTCGTACGGCGAAAAGAGCACGGCGACGACCCATCCATTCCACAGCACGGAAATGGCCTGAAACGGCTTGCTCCACCTGCCCAGGCTCCACGCCGGCTTGGGGAACGTCTTGGGGGTGAGGAACAGGCGGCCGAGGCAGATGAGCCCGTAGGCGGCCGCGGAGGGCACGCCGGCTGCGGAGACGAGGGAGGTGAAGGCGACGGACGAGGGGAGAATGGTGCAGGTGATGATGGAGGAGACTACCCAGACGACAATGACGGCATTTCGCGGCTGTCCGTCGACGACCTGAGCGACCCAGGCCGAGTAGGGGAGGACGCCGTCGCGGGCAACGGCAAAGACGAGACGGGATGCGGCGAGGACTGCAATAGCGGTGTTCTAAGGGGGTTAGCATAAGATAAAGTTTTGAGATGCTTTGTGGAGAGCACTTACAAACCACAGTGCAATGACACAGACAACATTCATAAAGATATGTCCTCTTTGGCCTAGAATAGCTGCATACAGGGGCACAAATGGTTGGGCTCCTCCATATGAGAAGAGTGTTTCAGCATCAGGCTAAACTATGTATTAGTATGTCATCCTATAGACCACGAAGATACTCATAAAACCTACCGCGCAGAAGAGGAAGAGAATAACGACGATAAACCCCCCAATGCCGCTCACGATGGTGCTCCAGAATATTCCCCTGGCAGCAGACACGCTCGCGTTCTTCGTCTCCTCGGCGACATGGCCGGAAGCATCGAATCCAATCAGAATGCCGGCCGTGGCAAGATAAGAGAGGCACCAATTCCAGACGGGGGGAGCACCCGTTCCGTTGTAAGTGGTCATGAAGGCATCGTGGGCTGAGCGGAAACCAATGGTGTTTTTGGTGGCGATGGGGAGCCAGATCATGTTGAGGACAAAGTCTAGCAGCACAGATCCAGTGGATAGGTAGAATATCCATTTGAAATATCGAGCTTTTGGCGATGGGCCACGTTAGCTGTGTCATGGTTTGGGGGTAGAGGTGCAGTAATCATGAGATGCTAATAGGGGAACTCACGCGGGAGGAGATTCCACAGGGCTGCTAGTGCGAGCAAGACCTCTGTGCAAATCCACTGGACGGCACGGAATTTGACACTCGAGGCATCAGACGGGAAGTCGAGGTTGAAAACAACAATTTCCTACATCCAAGTTAGGAGACACGAGTAAAGTTGTCCAGCAGGCGATTATACCGAGAGCATATAGTTGACGGCAGACTGAGTGTTGCCTATTACATGTTTTAGCATCCAGACTTGATGTCCATGAATGGGGATTTTCTGTCCACTTACTCGCACAAAAGGTGGTCCAGGCCGTGGTGCTCCACCAAGCAACGACATAGCCAAACAATCTTCCGTACCGCGGACCGCCCGCCTCGGCTGCCCAGAGATAGATGGACCCAGCCAGGGGGAGCGAGGAGCATATCTCGGCGATGACGGCAGCGCTGATGAATGTGAAAACACACGTCACCAAGAAACTCGTCCTAGTCTACATGTTAGAGGAAAAGAGAGGAAGAGAGAGAGAGGAAGAGAGAGAGGTGAGATATTACCAGTATGCAAGATTGCCCCCTGCTGCGATGCCTGTAGAGAAGGTGACCCGAACACCGCCGATAAAGTACAAGGCCGCTGATGGAACATACATTTAGTAAATTATCTTCGTCCATGGGATGACGGAATTACCGAATGTTGTTGCAAAGTTGTGAAAGACATTGAAGGATCTATGCAAGACCTAAAGACTGGTTCAGTCGGGATGAGCACCTGATCTACTCTCAGTTCAAACGTACAGGTTTATATCCCAGGTTTTTCTACATAGGAAATGATGATTAGTTCCAGTTCCTCGTATAGAGTGAGCATCAGTTAAAGACTTACCAAAATCTTTGCATCTACAGTATCGCTTCCCTCAATGTCTTTTGTGTCTTGATGCTGCGGGCGAGGATTGTGGTCCCCGGCGACATGTACGTGCTCCGCCATGATGATTCTCAAACTGATTGCACACACGGTTTAAACGGTCTATTTGTTTATATATGTCGCTTAATAAAACTTGCACCAAGAGTGTGATGAGCAGGTCAAACTGCTGGTGTTGTGATGATGTTGATGTGATGATTGATACCGCTGATGTAGTTATTTTGCGGTCGCGTAAGATGAGATCTGACAATGCGGCATCTTTCTCCTCTATGGACTCGATTCAACAAACTGTATCAAATAAAGTCAGGAAGGAACCTCGGATATTTTCTTTAATATTCTTAGAGCTTATTCGCGCGGGTGTTGAGCTGTGAGACAAACCCAGCTTAGTTGGACTCTTTACTAATTTCTTTTTTCTCTTTTTTGTTAGTGCAAAGATGAGGTAGGAGATGATGAGAAAAAGAGAGAGCAAGGGAGAGAAAAAATGAAGATCCATCCATGGCCTATCAATCCCTGTCATATCCATATCACGCAAACCGCCTAGGATCGTACGACCAACAACAGCTCCAAAATCCACCACTCAGAAACAGAGAAACTGGGGTCTTTTTATTTTTACTTGATAAAAATTGCCCGAATGAGACATTCTCTGCGATATCGTTGGACGATAGTATAATCATAGCTCCATAATAGCGTTTATCTCTTTCAGTATAATCTTTCGGTATAAACAAAATCTTTGCATATCCAACTGGTGGTCAACAATTCAAGCTCATGGCTCATTGCTAATAAATGGCCTGATATGTGAAAACTGGTATCATCACTAGAATAAAAAACAAGGGAAGTGGCTCGCAGCGATGCACACGGAAAGTTGCCTCATTAGGATGCCGTCAAAGGTACGCTTTGTATCCGCCTCAAATAATCTCAACAGCGAATTGACGCTCCTCTCGTCGGAAATGTTGTCAATATAATCATTTCCCCCACGGAATAATAATCAGCCACAATGTTTTTCTTTCCAGCTGCAAAGTAGCATCCTCGTGAATCTCGAGCACCTCGATATGCGGCTGCAAGGCACCGAGCTGTCGAGAAGCGTCGCCTTCTTTGGTGGCCTGCACAGTCTCCAGCAGCTGATCCCCAGACATGCCAATCAGTTGGGCAACCTGGTTGGTGTCGAATAGCTGCGCGTGCAGCCCACGCTCATGGAACCACTTCTCGTTCGCGACGGCAGCATATGTCGCAGCCCGCTCCAGCGGCGTCCGCGGCTTCTTGGTAATGGCTCCGATGGCTGATCCGGGAAGGGCGAGGACGGTGCCGACGGCGCCTAAGGCCGTGGCCACGGGGAGGCTGATGGCACCTCCTATGGTGCTGGTGACCACACCCATGACGTTGCCTCGCTTTGCGTTGGTGGCAATTTCGTTGCCAATGGCCTTGGCGTGAGAGACGACTTGTTTGCCAAACTGGGTGGGCGCCTTGCCGATGTGCTGAGCCATGTCGGAGGCATGACTGACGGCACGGTCTGAGACCTTGGCCGTCAGGAAGGCCGAGATGGTGTCGAGGAAGGATTTCCAGGTCGCATCCGTGATGCCGTAGCTGAGGAGGACGGACGAGTATGCGGGGAGGAATGGCGATTTGGCATCTGGCTTGACTTGAGGGAACGCAATGGGCTTTGGTGCACCGCTGCCGATGCTGCTACTTCCAGCACCGCTTCCAGAGGCTGGCGCCGAGTTGGAATAGATCGGAGGAGCGGTTTCAAACGTTGGAAAGTCAAAGGGCGAGTTTATGGTTGGCATATGGGCTTGAGCATCATTATGTGTATGTGATGATGGTCCTGATCTAGAGTTGTAACTGGGCTCCTCATATGCTGGAGCTGGCTCATCCTGGGGTATTGTTTCCTGTAGAACATCTGTAGGTGGTGCAGCTTTGGAAAGCTTTGAATCTCGATTCTCGTTGCTCATGGTGTCGCTTTCCGAATCAATTGATATGATATAGCCTGAGGTATTGTGATTTTGAATCGAGACGTGAGTTGCATGGCATTTTATGCCTGTTCCAAAGGATCAGTTGCGTCATGATACTGAGGCTGAGGTATGGAGTCCATGCAGTAGTTGGTTGTCCCAGTCGGGTCCGCGGGCGTGTTCTTGCTCCGCCTGCCGTACTCTAGGGCGTTTAGGCTCTGACTTGGGCGCCAGAAGCCGATACGATGCCCTGTGGGAAAAGCACCGCTTTACCCCTTTAGGAATTCCATTCGAGCAATCCAATGCCATCCATCTCGAAGCCACCTTTACTCATCCTCATCCTCATCCTCATCGCACCGACATCTGCTCAAGGTTGAAACGAAAGGGCGTTCTTTGTCTTTCAACTACCTAGCCAGCCAGCGATTCTCAGATTCATAAATCCAACATCTACTCGGTGCTAACTCGGCCAACCTTTACCGACGGGGCTCATACTACAACTCCTTCACATCACCACCTCTTTCAACATCTATCAGTCCATCCTAGCCTCACTTCTCATCCTTCCCTGCTCCGTACAGGTTGGCCTTTGCGGCCTCGTTTGCCTTTTCAATCAGCGCATCTCGCTGCTTCTTGGCGAAATTCCTCAGATTTCGAAACGCCGAAACTCCCCTCACAAAATCTTCGTAATCCGCCGTCATAAAAATGGTCTTGAGCTCCGTCATGTGGTAACCTTGTAGGTCCCCCTCGGCTTCCGGAGCCGTGATGTGGTGTGCGTAAAAGCTGATCTTTCCCTCCAAGTATACGCAGCTGTAGGCGTAGGCATTGCCGTCGTACACCACCTTGGATTCCGCGTAGCTTTGGAGTACCTGCATTGCCCGAGCGCCGTGGGCCCCGCAGTAGCAAGCCTGTCGAAGTCCCACGATCCAGTCGCCGCCTCGCCCCTTGACTTCCAGGAAGAAGTTTGGGGCTATTGGGTCGACAGAGTGCCCCGTGGGTATGATGAAGTCTCTCAGGTAGTCCCTAACCCGGATATGGATTTGCTGTGGCCATGCTCCATCAAAATAATCTGGCATTGCCGTTACAGTTGTCCTGTCCGTCATCGAATGAAGCTCGGTAAATTTAACTTGCCCACCATTCGGGATTTCCGTATCACCCTCCATGGCAGGGATTACACGTCGCATAATGACGCCCTCTGATGTGCCAGGCGCGTTGTTGCGCTTAAAACGCTCAAAGGCTGCCTTGGAAAGGTCGGATAACGAACTGTGCCCCTTATTCCTAGAGAGCAGCCCTAAAATCTCCGACATATTGGCTGGTTTTGAGGGAGCCTCCATGCCACCGTAAAGAAAGCCTTCTGCTGGCATGTGTATACCATATCTGGCTATATCACTTTCAAAAATCGCATCATACGCAGATGATTTCCCTCCTTTCTTTACGGATCCCTCTGCCGCTGGCTTCTCTGGTTCCTTTGGTGGAGGCGGGGGGTACTTTTTCGGCTCAGATTAGTCAACTGCCAACGTTTTATCTATACTGAGTAGGTGGTTCTTACATCTCGCAGATTGCCTAAATCTGGGCCTCCTTGTCTCGCGAATCGAGACATGTCCGGAGCGAGACGCTTGGGTTTGACCGGCAAAGGACGAGGTTTCAAATTATTGCGACGATCCAACTCTGCAAGGGCCTTCTCAGTCAGAGGAACTTCTGGTAGATTATCCCAGAACGATGATGAGTTGTTGTCTTCTGATGACTTGATCCTTTGCCCTGGGCGTTCATCTTGCGCGAGGTTGTCAGCAGGTTGTCGCTTCTTATGCTGCCGTCCCCCCATCGTTGGTGACTGGCGTTGTCAAGTTCTTCAAACAGAATTTCGTGCCGAGCTGCTACCCTGTCCTTTCACAGCCCTCTTGGTCGTCAAGTTTTCTCATTGAGAAGAGTGGCATCCGCATGGTAAGTTATTAAAGTGAGCCGGCGTGAGTTATATCCCAATCCTCCATTTGCTATTGCGCATCGATTCTTTCATGTTCATTGTTACTTGAAAGCCAGAGAACTTGCTCAACAAAGCTCCTTTCAGTATGTTCATGTCGGGGTCACATTGTGTTCTGCCCCCCGCACACACCGTCCTGCAACTACCCGCAGCATAAAGGCCAACAGATATAAAATATAAACAAAGGAAAGAAAGAAAGAAAGAAAGAAAGAAAGAAAGAAAGAAAGAAAGAAAGAAAGAAAGAAAGAAAGAAAGAAAGAAAGAAAGAAAGAAAGAAGAGACCGAAACCTTTATATCTATTTAGTCTTGAAATTATCAAAGACCAAAGGAACAAGCAAATTTGGAACCCAGGATATGAATGTCCTTTACGCAGAGTGAGATGGATCTTTTACAGACTATGGAGCTGATCCAAAGTAATAAAATAAAAACTCTCGATTTGGCTTTGCATTCTTTTCCCCATTTCACGTCGAGCTATCGAGAATCTTGAGGACCTCACCGCTTCAAAGCCAACCACAGACATGAAGGTACGGGTGTATAGAGAGTCTGTAGGCCGACTCCAAACGAGTACTCATCAACGCTGTTTTAGGACATTGTCATCAATAAACGGTATCGCGTTGATCGCAAGATTGGGGAAGGTGGCTATGGACTTGTTTACTCGGGTATGTTGAACTTTTCAGAGAGAGAAAGAGAAACTGATTTGTCCAGGGGTTGATATGAAATCCAAACAAGAGGTTGCGATAAAACTCATGCTGCTCAAAAGAGGCCCGGCAATTCTTCAAAACGAGTTTGACATGTGCCAGGCACTCGCAGGTGGCGTTGGCATCCCGCAGGCACTCTGGCTGGGACAACAGGACGATTACCACGTCCTAGTCAGCGATCTTCTCGGCCCGTCGCTTGAGGATCTGTTCAACTACTGCGGCCGAAAGTTCTCGCTCAAGACGATACTCCTCATCGTCGACCAGGTCCTCTCCCGGCTGGAGTACATCCACTCCAAGGGCATACTCCACTGCGACGTGAAGCCCGCCAACTTTCTGATGGGCGTTGGCCGAATGGGAAATACCATTTACGCCATCGATTTTGGCGTGGCGATCAAGTCTGATCCTCAGGGGGAGAAGCGAAGGCGCGCTTTTGTCGGTACTCACGAATTCGCCAGTATGAAGACCCACGAAGGATGGTGTAAGTAATTGTGATTTATTCTTTTAATCGAGATTATTTCTTTTTCTTTTTCCTTTTTCTCCCTCTTCTTCTTTTTTCTTTTTCTTCGCTGACGTACTGATTTCCAAAAAAAAAATGACAGTCCCGTCGTGGCGTGACGACTTGGAGTCTCTGGGATATATGCTAGTCTATTTTGCCGACGGGTCATTGCCATGGGACGCCCTCCAGAGCGTTGGAATTGGAAAAACCAACGAGAGGATGTTCGAAGAAAAGGACAACCGACCGGCGCAGTTCCTCTGCAGCCATCTTGATGCAGAGTTCCGCGAATATCTGGACTACGCCCAGCAGCTAATGTTCGGGACCAAGCCGGACTACGCATACCTGCGTACTCTTTTCCGGGACTTGTTTAAAGCACAGGGTTTCAAGTATGACAATGTGTTTGACTGGACCGAGAAGCTGTACCATGAGATGCGTGGTGCCACGGACGAGTCAAAGGCCGCGGCCTCCTGATGAAGTTGGAGAGGATGGCGTGAGCGGCTACGATATGGAACAACACAAGGGAATTAACAAGGGGGGGGGGGGATATTGGAAACTCATGTTTCGTATTTGAACGAAGCTACGTGCGTCATCTTCATTCAAGGGTTACGGGTATGATCCATCAAGTCAAATCATTTTGTATACTCCCTAGATAGGTATTTATATATTCAATTTTGTGAGGGAACGGAGAAAATGGCATTTGATGCCCACCTTTTTGCATATGTTGACCGTAAAAAGAGGGTTTAATACTATGGGCTTCTGTATGACTGTAGACCCTGGCATGCCTCTCAAGCCTTTCATCCTTCGCACCCAGGCTCCATGTATATATCCACTACACCTTCAACCGCAACGTGTTTTAACTGAGAAAACACAATTCAGCCTTCTCCCATTCCTCTTTCATGTCCCATTCCTCTTCCAAGCCGACTTACTCATATCCAATCGGCCTCTGCGCCTTGACAAGATCCACCGTCGCGGGCGCCATCAAAACCGGCGCCAGCTTTCCCGTATTCGCAGGGTCCTCCAGAATCGACATGGGGAACAACTTGCTCGCGGGGCTGGCCTCCTCGAGCGCTTGGATGTGCTCTGGCAGGAGGTGAATCTTGAGAGCCTCCATGGCGTCCGTGACGTGCTCCGGTCGCTTCATGCCCAGCGTGGGGAAAACGTAGGGGAACTTGGCCATGGCCCAGGCGATGGCGACTGTCTCTACTTTGGCTCCCAGCTCGGAGGCGACTTTTTCCAGAGCGGCGCTTGCTTTGGCCTCGGCCGGGGTCTGGGACTGGAGGAGCCGGAAGACCTCCTCGCCCGCCTTCTCCCTTGCCTCGATGGTGGCCTTGCTCTTTAGCTTCCCGGACGACAGGACGTTGAACGCCGTGATGCCCAGGCCAAAGGCCCGGCTCATGGGTATGATGTCGCTCTCCAGGTCTCGCTGGGCGACGTTGTAGAGCCCCTGATACACGGAGAATGGAGTCTTGCCGTGGGCCTTGGCGTATGTATTCGCCGCCGAGACGAACCAGGCCGGGGCGTTGGAGATTCCCAGGTATAGAACTTTGCCCTGCTGGACGAGGAGGTGAAGGGAGTCCATGATCTCTTCGATGCCGACGGTGTAGTCCCACAGGTGCAGGTAGAAAATGTCAACCCAATCCGTCTTTAACTTTTGCAGGCTGTCTCTGAGGCTGAGATGCATCGACACCTTGGAGTTGCCGCCGTAGTTGACAACCTCATTTTTCCCATGTGCGTGAAACTTGTAGTCCATGCCAAATTTGGTGGCCAAGATGACCCTATCTCGAACGCCCCTCTCCTGCAGCCACTCCCCGACAATCGCCTCGGACTGCTCGTCAGTATAGCTGTTTGCCAGGTCGATGAAGTTACCGCCGGCATCAAAGTAGGCGTCAAGCACCTTGAACGACTCATCGCGCGTCAAACCCCCGAAATGCGGGTCCCACGCCGTGCCAAAGGACATGGAGCCGAGGTGGATGGGCGACACCCTGATGGGGCAGAGGGGGGAGAGGAGCCTGTAGCGCTTAAGCGGGCTCTCTGGCTCTGGGGCCGGGAAGAAGAGCCTGACCATGGACTCGGGGATTTGGTTTGCCATGATGGAGATGATGATATAGGACTGATAGGTGCGGGATGAGCTTGAAGGTTGTGAGGAGGAGTGTGATGATGATGATGATAATCATGGTGAAATGGATAGATGGCCTTTTACTCTTTATATATTCTTTCGAGAATAGATTAATGGATTCCACGTGGCACCTCTTTTACCCAAATAGTCAGTTGCACAATGACTCCGTGCTTTCTTACTCCTCACGATGGTGGGTAACTGTGTTCGTGGCGATCTCATGCCAAAGCGCAATCCCATACAGCTGTATCCACCATGCAGGGTAGAACAATGGATCAAGCAATCCCGAACCATCCGTACATGACAAACATGGCATTAATAAAAGAGAAAATAGAAAAAAATAGAAACATTAAAAAGTGCATAGCCACCACCATCGCAAAGCATCATCATTATCATCATGCATGTGAAAGTTACCGCTTCACTGTGAGCGTCCAAAGTCACTTCTCACTAAGAAGAAAGCGGTTTAATAATCCAGCGATGGCCTTTACTCTTTTAGGAACTTGTAGAAACGCCGCTTTTCCCAAATAGGAATATGTAGGTTATCATTTTACGCATTCTGATTGGCCAGACCTTCAAGGTTATTTGTTGGCCCCCTCTTATTTTTGCTGAGGTCAGATCGGATAGTTCCGAAACCCTGTCTGGTCTTCCGTGTCTTGGTCAAGGAGGTGGGACGGACGTAGCTCAACGGGAACTTCTTCATCGTTTCAACAACCCTCCAACGGCTGTGTCATATTCGTATTTCTTATCATTTTCCTGCATCAAAGACGTGCAAAGAGCATTACTAATGGAGTAAGAACACGTTCTCCACCGGCACGCCAAGCAACCCCCCCCCCCCCCCGGTTGTCTCTCATTTACCCACCCAAGACCTCCCCCCCCCATCGAGTTCTTCCAAATCTGGTATTTGCAGAAACGGAAGAAAAAGAAGAACCATGAAGTCTTCATCTCGCAGGACTAACAGTAACCCCCCCAACGTGTCATCTTCCAATAGGCTATCACTTCTCATGCCGTACCTACATCCTACTGCAGTAGTAGCAGCGGGGGCAGGGGCAGCGGGACCAGTACGACCAGCAGCAGCACCACCACCACCAGCATCAAAGAGTAACAAGCAACCACCACCCCCCAATATCCAATTCATCAATGCCGCGCACCCGGACGAGAGCAATAGCGCACAGAGCTTAAGCCAGATTAGATCCCATGCGGCCAGGCAGGTCCACGCCCAACGGCGGCTGAGAAAGGCCGCTGCCCACAAGGGGGTTGGCGGTGGTGTTGGTGGTGGTGGTGGTGGTGGTGGTTCTTCATCTACCGTTGGAGGGTCCACTAAACATGCTCCCGCTCCCGCTGCTGCTGCTGCTACTACTACATGTACTACAACGCTGTCTGCGACAAAACTGGCAGATCGAGATGCAGAGCCGGAAGATGAGGACCAGGGGCTCCGTAGAATCGCGCCAAAGACGCGAGATATGGTACAGCATATTCTAGCACGGGTTCAGAACCCCCGGCAGATGATCGGGGACACACGCAAAGATGCCTGTAAAGGTGCCTTTGCGTGGACCCTCTCCAACGAAGAGTATCGCATGTTTGATTACTGTAAGTCTTCTCGCCATTGGCTCATTCGCTTTCCCCTGCATAATAATACCACGGTATTATCGTGTTCCTTATTGGCCCCCCGACTTACAAGGAATGGATAGACAACGAATGGGTCATCGACTACGGCTACAAGGGCTGCATACCCGATGCCATGATACCGACGTATCTAAAGGCCATGAAGACCATCTACGTCCCCTACGCCATCGCACACCCCTGCCTGCTAACCGCCATGCTGTACGTGGCATCCCAGCGATGCAGCATAAACGCATCCAGCCCGGAAGAAGCCAAGAAGCACGAGCTCAGGGCGCTGTACTATAGGCTAAACTGCATCCAAATGATGAAGGCAGCTATTAGCAAAGGGACGGTGCCTGACGACGCAACCATTGCCCTGGGCATGGTCATGAGCGCCGAATCTGTAAGTTCCTTTCTCTTCTTTATTCCATATACCGCATATACTTACCATTTTTCATTGCTACAGTTCCGGGAGGGAGACTCGTTGGGCGCTGATTTCCACGGCCAAGCTACCATCAAAATGATTGGGTCCCGTGGGGGACTCAAGTCCGTCGTCGCTTTATCCGGCTTGTTGCAATACCTTCTCTCAACGTCCTTGTACAACCCCAACTACAATTGGGTACCTGGGCCATCTACTTATTAAATTCCACATTCAACTATTCTGTATTTATATAATCTTGTTTTAGCAAGCGAAAGGCGTCAACAGGTTGTTTATTTCATGTTCACAAAGGATAAATCAACATCAATTTATACCATGCTGAGAATTTCCCCTGATTCATACCCCCACTCGGCCTCGAGGTCTTTCAGTCTCCACAGCGCACCCCATCCAGTCGTTCTATCAATAATCTTAAACAGCCGTGCCACTTCAATATGCTCTCGGGGGTGACTCAGAAGTCTACCTGCGATATACAGGGGCTGGATTGCGTTGATTAGGTTTCCCTTGTGAGGGTTCGTCGACGAAATTCCACACACCCTTCGTGCGTGCCAAAAAGCCGAGCCCTCTTGAGGGGGTAGGGATTCCCCTGCGGGTTTCAAATCCAGCATCAGAATGCAAGCTGCATGATATAACTGGTTGCTGGAGATGGCCGCCCGGTGTGAAAACAGGATGGTGGGAAATACATTGCCGTCTACGGTTTCGGCCGCCATGAGGGGTAGCAGTGCTTCGGGTCTCGAATCTCGCCAGAATTGGAGTTCATCCCACAACCCTCTCCATTGCTCAACAAATGGCCTGTCATCAGTCATATCCGCATCGCCCAATTCAAGATGCCTGACTCGTCGGTACATGAGATGACATGCCTTGGCACACAGATAAACCGCCCAGTTGGCATGCATATCTGCGGTTTCGCGGCCCTTTTGGTAGAAAATGCTCTTTACAAAATCATCCTTCTCTTTGGACGTACGCATCCCCGGTGGCGGCGCTGGTACCCATTTGTCGAGACTGAGAACTGTGCTTTCAGCTCCACCGGAGATGATGGCACCGCACAGTTCCATTCTCGCATAACACCAGAACACAGCCTGCAACAGACCACCGGAGAAACCATTGATGTCGTAAAAAGCAAAGAGAGAGGCGCATCCCTCAATGTGTCGCCTCCAATTCCTCGGAGATCCAGACATTAGCTCGAGGACAGCGAGGATGCAGGCTGTGACCAGCATGTTGGGGTCCTTGGCCTGCAGTCCCGGAGCCAACAGTCTGATGCTCTCTTGGTAAAGTTCAAGGCTGTCATAGCTTTTGTCTAGGCAGGCTTTCCTCTCTGTTTGTCGGGCAGAAAAGGCAAGCACTGCATAGAACAAGGCAGATGAGCTTTGTGCCATGAGAGGTACTTGGATGCCAAAGTGTCGCGACTCGTCGAATTTATCGAGATAAGGGGCACATTCTATAACCCAGTTCTTTAGGTATTTGATAAGTTTCATCTTGGGTATCGATACCCTAGAAAAGTCAAGGGTCCTATGAGGAGCTTCGTAGCCGGATCCATCTTTAGTCGGCTCCGGTGTTGTCTGCTTGCTGGGATCGAGACTGGACACTCCAGCAACAAGAAGATCTCGGAGCTCCTCTTGGAGTTCTATGTATCTGGGATTTGCGGAGAAGGCATCTGAGGGAGAGAGGGAGGCAGGGGACATGAAGACATCAGTCTCTGCCAGAGGCTGAATCAATTGTTCATCCATGGCCAACCATTGGCGTGGCTTCTCACAATTTGTACTAAAGGATAAACTCGCAATAGAAGACGTGTAAGTGATGAGGTAGCTGCAAAGCAGGTGTCAAGCAATTATGTACAATAATAAAACGGCTGGGACGGCATGTTAGTTGATGGCCTACCGTTTTAAGGTGGATCGTAGATAGATGATAAAAGGCACTGTCGATAATGAGAAGGCTATGGGGTAGGTAGGGAAACGAGAGTAATCAGGAGGAGCAATAGAAGCCAAGTCTGGAAATCGGTTGTCTGCCACCTTTAGCGTTCGGTGCTTATACCTGGATATCGTACTCAGAGAATTCATCAATACCTCTGTAGCGGCCTAATCAGTATTTCCCTCCAGTTTATTCTTGGAGAAGAATAAAATTTGAGTGTTTACGTGAGAAACCGGAGAAAGATGCTGTGGAGTCACATCGATTGCCGATGAGATGGACTGTTGCATTCCGCTCCACAATGAGTGGCTACAGCGGAAGCAAGACACACTGCCGAGTCATGATGACCATTTACTCGGTCTCTTCGGCTTTGTAAAGTTTTCATTTAAATGACCATAGCGTGGATGAAGGCGAAAAATGCGAGTCAGTAACTTGTGTGAGCAAATGAGCCCTTCGTTTGACAAAAGTTGGATATAAAGATGGCCTGCTTTTATTGCATAGCCTATGGTTACCCAAACGGGAAGGCGCGCTATGAACGTTCGAGACTCTCACCTTGTTAGCAAATCAAATGAGTAAATCAGCCAATCGGCTGTCTTCATGGCAGTTAAGAAAAATTCGAAAGGCTAAGCCTAAAACGGGGATCATAGCCTACGGACCATGAATGTGGTAAGTTCACCAGGAACCAGGCGTAGAGAAATCCTTTTTTCCCCATCATCTCTCCCCACTTACATCGGGATTTCTTTCATATTGGGGGGTGGCTCCAGGGTCGCAGTTTAAAAAATGGAAACATGGGGTAAACGGTTACTGCAGATGCCTGGGGAACGGGGGGACAATGGGACCGCCGCAGGGTTGCATTTAAGTCGGGGCTCTTCCCACTTTCACGATGGATGTCTCACTCTCTCCAGCTCAAAACCACTCGAGGGAGTTTGAGGAAATTTTCTGTTCATCATCATGTCTTCCACGGAATCGAAAATGTCGCCGGACATTGAAGGTGTTGCCCAGGGCGTCACCTTGGAGCCAGCGCAGCGGATTCATACTGCCAAGATGACCATGTGGCAGTCTATTCGAAACAATCCCAAAGTCATCTTCATTGCCCTTTTCGCTTCGTAAGTGATGAAAGGATCTCCCTCTTTAACTTTGGACTTGTTGCTTACAGTTGGCTTCAGATTGGGTGGCTTCGAATATGGCTACCAGCAAGGCGTCTTGGGGCAGTCCCTTGTCATGAGCAGATTCATCAAGAATTTCCCCTCAATCGTCAATTCCTCATCTGCCACTGGTTGGCTCACCTCTATTCTTCAACTCGGTGGCCTTGCGGGCTCACTTTCGGCTGGTGTTCTTAGCGAAGTCATCTCAAGGAAGTACACCATGTTCATCGCCTGTCTTTGGGTTATTTTGGGCAGCTATCTCTATATTGGCGCTCATGAGGGTATGCCGTCGCTGCTGTACGCCGGCAGATTCTTCACCGGCATTGGAGTTGGGCTGTTTAGCGGTACTGCGCCTTTGTACAATGCCGAATTATCTCCCCCCGAAATGCGCGGTCTCCTGGTCTCTTCCTATCAACTCGCCACCATTCTCGGCATTATGCTGTCTTTCTGGATCGGTTACGGCAGCAACTATATTGGTGGAACCGGAGATTCACAACTAGACCTCGCGTGGCGCCTACCATCCATCATTCAGGGCATCCCTGCAGTTTTCCTTGCTGTCGGCATCTGGTTTATGCCCTTTTCACCAAGATGGCTCGTCAAGGTCGGCCGGGACGAGGAGGCAAAATCTACCCTGGCGTGGATGAAGAAGCTCCCCATCGACGACGACCGTGTCCAAGTTGAGTACTTGGAGATCAAGGCCGAAGCCGTCTTTGAGAAAAAGGCCTTTGCTAGAGAATACCCTCAACTGGCAGCAAAGGACAAGCAA
Organism: Hypomyces rosellus; assembly: GCA_011799845.1. Taxonomy (NCBI): domain Eukaryota; kingdom Fungi; phylum Ascomycota; class Sordariomycetes; order Hypocreales; family Hypocreaceae; genus Hypomyces; species Hypomyces rosellus. The sequence continues at coordinate 4,576,979 of WWCI01000002.1, read as the reverse complement.
AACGTTTGGGTTCAACAGCTCGCACAGTATGCTAATTGCGTACGCACTGTAGACAACACCAAACGAGTATTTACGGGTTATATGGTGATGATGTGGCAACAATGGAGTGGAATTGATTCTAGGACGTCGTCCATTGCTGATATACTATCATATTTACTAACCATATTATAGTTATTTACTATGCTACGAATATCTTCATCAGTTTGGGGTTGACTGGTGGAACAACGGCGTTGTTGGCAACTGGTGTGACTGGCGTAGTTTTCTTAGTCAGCACAGTGCCAGCTATGGTAAACCCCCTTCAAGCTTTACTTTGGAGGACAAAAAGCACTAATACAAAATGACAGTTGATAATTGACAAGGTTGGCAGAAAACCAATGCTTCTGGTGGGTTCGGTTGTCATGGCCGTGAGCATGATTATTGTTGGCGTTATCGTTGCCAAATTCCGTCACGACTGGCCTGCCCATAAGGGAGCTGGCTGGGTAGCTGTTGGTAGGTGATCCCTAGACTTCATTTTACGTATGGATGTCTTGTCTCTAACAAACTTTGCTTTAAGCTTTGATCTGGGTCTACATTGCTGGCTTCGGCGCAACCTGGGGTCCCGTTTCATGGACGCTCATCTCGGAAATCTTTCCTCTTTCCATCCGCGCCAAGGGCGTCTCCATCGGTGCTGCAAGCAACTGGCTCAACAACTTTGCCATTGCCTTCTTTACGCCTCCCATGCTCAAGCACTGGGCTTGGGGCACCTACATCTTCTTCTCCGTCTTCCTGGTGGCCGGCATCGTCTGGGTTTGGTTCTGTCTGCCGGAAACGAAGAATGCGACTTTGGAGGAGATGGACCATGTGTTTAAGAGCAACACGGGTGAGAGGGATGCCATCTTACTGAGAGAAGCACAAGAAGAGGTCGGGCTCGTCGCTTTTATAGAGTCGAGGACGGCACCCTTCAATGAGAAGAAGGACATTCAGGAGGCTCAGGTAGAGTCCATGTAATTCAGGGCATATACATGACGAATTTAACGAAACTCTTTCATTTCAAGATGTTGTTATTAGCAAATACCGAACCCTTTTCGAATGACACTAATTCAGCAAGAGACCCTGTATAGGGACGTGAGTTTAGAGGCGATGCGGTAGCTGGAGTATACGCACTGTGCTGTACTCCAGTTCCGGATCGTCAACTTCTCATCATTCAGTAAGAACTAAAAAGTCAGGGGCGTTCAGCACGCATGTACGCTAACGGGGCGCCCATGGGGTAGCGGGGCGCTAGAATGTTCGCGTTTGCCTTCCATTTGCGTGTTACGGAACTCTTTCCGGTCAGCAGTTGATCTCATCCTATGCCTTGGACACATTCTTTTTATCCTACAGTCTCTTTATTTGGTATTGTAGACTTGGTTTCAGGGCATCGGCTGTGTAAGGGTGCAAATACGTCGGTGATCTCCCGCATTATTACGCAATGCCAGTCGCTAGGTCAACCCCTGAGCACAAGAGGCGTGTCAGAACAGGTTGTCTGACTTGCAGACGGAGACGAAGAAAATGTAAGTGGTTTTCATCAGCAGCGATTTCGGTTCATATATATATATATGTATATGTATCATATGAGATTCATTACGTTGGGTATAACTAACATTACTTGACTAGGCGATGAGCGCAAACCACAATGTGGAAGTTGTGAAGAGAGGAACTTTGCCTGCAGATATCCTACTCTCACGTTCATGACTAACTCAAATACTACTCTTCCGGGGACAATTCAGGTAGCGGATGGTGTAAAAGCATCATACAATGCCATCAAAGTAAGCCATCGTATGCAACATATGAGGTTGCCGTGTTTCTTGACGTTAACACATGCTAGTTTATCGGAGATCAACTGCCAGATTCATCACATCCTTCTCCAGAGCCATCTCCCCAACACGTCCAAAATAATGATTTACAGTCACAAAACAGGACTGCTGAAGCTCTTGTGAGACAAGTTCCCCAGAACGCCGTCGCCCAGCCCGAGGTTGCGCCTGAGAGCGAGCCGCCAGCCAGGGGCCAGCCTCAGTGGCAAGCAAACTGGAGCGGCTACTTCACCACAGACAAGACGGCCATCAGCAACGGGGAGACGGCCATCTTGCTCCATTTCCAGTACCATATGATCCCGTGGATCGAGGCCGGCAACCCGGCTTCTACATTGGGGACCGAGCTGATGCGTCTCGCGGACGAAGACAAGCAGCTTCGCAACGCCGTGATTGCCGTTTCTTCAATACAGCTAGCCCGTGTCAACCCAGAAAAGCTAGGTTTGGTAGATTCCATGTGCTGCCAGCGCTTCCACCTAGACGCGAAGGGGAGTCTGATTTCCAAGACGACGCGCAAGGCACGGATCGGTCAGCTGCTGTTGGGACTGGACCAGATGCTCGGCGTGTCGCCTTCTAAATGGGGGTTCAATCCATTGTGTTTAGACCTCCGTTGGGCCCCCGAATTGGGCTTCCCCGGCTTGAAAGGCTCCTTAAAGGGCCCCATCGAGGATTTGCTACGTTTGCATCTCAGGATTGGTAAGAAGAAAAAAGCACTTCAGATTGCCGGCTCCCTGTTTAGCTCTGGGTTTGATTTAGTTCACTAATACGAGAATAGCTCTTGCGGGATCGTTATTGGATGGGAGCTCGCCGACAAGCGAATTGGCATATCCATTCGCCACTCAAAAGCTGATTCCAAGTCAGCCGTCTGACTCGGCAGCCCATTTCTTCAACTCCAGCCTCGTTCACCTTACAAGATGCCTTTGTTCCACCTACAGTGAACCCGGTTTGATACTGGTGCCTTACAACTCCAGCTGGTTGTCAGTATGGACAGACTGTCAACAGTGGTACCAGAATCGGTCCCCCGAGCTCCAACCCATAGTAGAGATTCGGAGCCTGGAGGCAGGCCAGATCGATACCGAAAGCGACTCCTCGTTCCCAATCACCATATTCACATCATGCATCGCACTTCTCTGCAACGTCGTATACCACATAACCTCACGCATTCTCCTTTCCAAGAAGCCGCGACTGCTGAACCCCCCTACCCAGCAGCGCCACATCGCATCCAAGAGCTGGCACGCTCAGCAGATAGTGGGCATTGCGATGCGCAACGATTTTCCCGAGCAGTGGGATCCGATACTGATTGCTGGTCTTCACTCGGTGGGAGAGGACATGACGGATCCTTCGCAGCAGAGCGTTCTCCTCGAGTGTTTTCGGCGGATAACGGCAAGCACGGGAATCGAGATGGACGAGGAGATTCAGGTGCTTCGTGACTTGTGGCACATCTACCGAATGCCAGATAATGTTGCCAATTAATAAATAGACAAAAAACATGTCGAGTTGTCTTATAATCATTCATCTTTACTTAGTCTTCTAATACTAACTATTTAGGCCTACGTTGTCTAGTAATATCGACTCAATTATATATAATCACATATAATCACATATAATCACATATAGTTATATATAGTCATATTCTTAGACCATGATCCCATCTCTAGATACCTTTGTGAATAACTCGTTATAAAAAGCTCGACAGTGTTTGAACTAAAAGTATCTCAGACATGATTTGAACAAAGACTTGGCGTCTAGGGTAAAAGTTGAGAACAGGGGGAGTTACCCCACACATCACTTATAGAACCTCGGTTCGTCCAGACATGATCAATGTAAATAACATTGCGTAAGACAATTCAAATAGACGGTGGGAGGAGAGATGGGATCCTACAACTCAACGAATTCATCAATCCCGCGAGAGACATCACAATGACGCCGCCGTTGAAGGGAATTAAAGTGCTGGAATTTGCCGGCCTCGCGCCAGGTAAGATGCAACCAACTGTGACAGACATGGTCTGAATAGTGATTTACACCAGCCCTCTCATCCTCACTCTCATCCTCACTCTCGTATATATATATATATATATACAATCATCTAAAAAAAAAATCATTCAAGAATCTTACATCTGACACCGCTCACACAGGACCCTTCGCCGGACTCATCCTCGCCGACGCCGGCGCCTCAGTCCTACGCGTCGACCGTCCCCCCTCCTCGGGCGACCCCCTCGCCGTCGACCCACAGGACCCCCTCGCGCGGCACAAGTCGTCCATCATCGTCGACCTTAAGGACCCGCGCGGCATCGCCCTCATCAAGAAGCTCGTACGGGACGTCGACGTGCTCATCGAGCCCTTCCGGCCCGGCGTGCTGGAGAAGCTGGGCCTGGGGCCCGAGGAGCTGCTGGGCATTAACCCGCGCCTTGTCTATGGCCGCATGACGGGCTTTAGGCGCGATGGGAGGTACGCCGCCATGGCAGGCCATGATATCAACTACCTCGCCGTGTCGGGCGTGCTGGGCTTGCTCGGCCGCGAGGGGCAGAAACCGCACGCGCCGCTCAACATCCTGGGCGACTTTGCCGGCGGCGGCGCCATCCTCGCGCAGGGCGTACTGCTCGCCCTACTCGCACGCAGCACCTCCGGCAAGGGCCAAGTCGTCGAAGCCAACATGGTAGACGGGAGTTCCTACCTGGCTTCGTTCCCGCGCATGATGCAGGGCAAACTGGGCAACGACCGCGGCAGGGGACGAGGCCTGCTCGATGGCGGGGCGCCATTCTACGATACGTACGAGACGGCGGACGGGAAATACATGTCCGTCGGAGCAATAGAGCCACAGTTCTTCAAGGCTCTGATCAAGGGACTGGACCTCCAAGGCCAAGGATGGGAGCAAAAACGCTTCGATCCGGAGAACTGGACCATCTTGCGAGACCTCTTCACCCGCACATTCAAGTCCAAGACGAGGAGCGAATGGGAGGCCGTATTCGACGGCACAGACGCATGCTGCACGCCCGTGCTGGAATACTCCGAGCTAAAGACGCAGCCTGGCCGTGAAGGCGATCAGAGAGCTGCCGTTACATTGGGCTCGACGCCCTGTCATCCTGCGTCAGAGTATGAGGGGGCGGGATACTCGGGAAATCATTTGCGCCGTGGGCATGGCGGTGAGGATGTGCTGGCTGAATGGGCTGGCTGGAAGAAGGGGAATGAGTATGAATTGGGTAAAGGGGGAGCATTAGTAGTAAAGGAGAAGGCGGCATCAAAGCTGTGAGAGGACTCGCCAAGTTTCGTAATTTGTGGCAGTGAAAAAAATATCTACAAGTCCAAGTCTAACATTATGATAGATTAAGTAGGCATCGTTTATAATCCAAGTCGGGCTGAATTCCAAGAACCGAGCCCTCACTAACAGACATATTGCACTCTATTTATAACTCTCATAAAAGGGGAAGAAAATCCATATTCTAATCTGTGATGAGATAAAACCTGAAAGAGACCCTTTTGAACGACCAGCTAATAGCGCCCTTGGTCCAACTGGCTGCGAAATACAGCCTTCCGTGGTCCGCTATCCGATGAGCATCCTGTATTCCACGTCGTTCCGAAACCCTATCATTACGCAGTTTACTCTAACCCTCCGGAAAAGCTGATGGTATCGAAAAAGAAGAAAAATAGGGGCGTAGGGGACGTGTGATTCATGCGTCGTGCGTCTCATATGGGGCCAAGGCTTGCCCCTTGGCGTTCTCGGGTAGTGCGATGAAGAAAGAAGGTGAACCGAAGAATTACTGAACTTGGCTGACAATCTCGCTGGCCTTGCCCAAGGACTCCACCATCTGTTGACACTCCTTCCGCCTGCGGATAGTGAAGTCGCTTTCCTTCAGCAGCTCATCCAACGTGTCGGTTCTATACATATTTTCTAATAGCTCACGTTGCATCTCGTCTTTGGTGAATCTGCATCTGGATTAGTACATTGTGTAGCTGTCATAATATTTTTCCAAAAATAGCTTACTGGACAAGAGTGAGCATGATTGCCTTGGGAACCATGTCCGTCATGGTACGCTTGACAATGTTGTAGTAGGAGGAAATGAGCAGTTCTAAAGCAAGTTAGAATTAAAGAATTTGATTGATACAAGGATCAACCTACTGATAACTTCAACCTCAATGCTCTCGCGATCTGACAAGGTACCAGAAGCCTTGAGAGTTGGTGGGGGTGGTTCCATGGCAGCAGCCTTCTTCTTGTTCTTTGCAGCAAAGAAGCTGCCGAAGAATCCAGAGTTGGAGCCACCATCCATTTCTGGAACTGTAGGACTAGCAGTTCGCACCGGTGTGGAAGAAGGCAATGGCTTGCCGGTCTTGGGGTCAACCTGGACAGGTTTGGCAGGGCTGTATCGCTCATTCACAATAGCCATGGCCTAATCAGCTGTTAGTTACGGTTATTTGATAACGTACAAGATGCAGGGGCTTGACTTACTCGGTGACCGTTGAGGAAGTCAGGGTGGCCTGTGTTGATATAGCAAGCTTCCATAGAAACCATGTCTTTCACAAGCTTGTTTGTGGGCTCCATGGCCTTCTTGAAGAATGCGATGACGACACCGTGCATCTTCTCCTTGAGTCCTGGGTACCGGCGGTAGAGCTGCTTGGATAGCAGCTGTGTCAATATCCGCACAAGCTCATCGTAGACCAAGGAAACACACTTCAAGCTGGGATCCTCCAAGCGCTTAATCTGCTGCTTGACAATCAGCTCGAAAGCAGTTGTGCCAACAAACAGGGCTGGGGATGAACCAGATGAGTTGTACAGAATGGTCCGGATGTCGACATCTTTAACAACGTCAAAGGGGTCGAGAGCCTTGACTCCGTTGGAGTACAGCTCGTGGAAGACGAAGCTAATACGTGCACCGCCAGACAGTTCCGTGCTTGAAAGCTCTGTGTTGTTACCGTCCAAAACGGTGCGCCACTCGTTGGTAAACTCGGTGATGATGTTCAGAACAATGTTTGCACTGTTTCCGAGCATGGATGGGCCAAGGCTTTCGAGTTCCGAGCTGTACTTTTGCAGCGAGCTCGAGATTCGTGCCTTGATATCCGGCAGTGTCTGTTTAATGTGCATCATGAGAATAAGGTTGAGCTTGCGAGCCAAATATGGGGTACCACAGTAAGAGCTCTTGTTGCGATAAGCCTTGTGGTTTTCGAAGAAGTTCTTCTCTGCCTCCAAAGCAGCGCCAATAGCCTTCCTGTTGTCGATATCTCGCTGGCCTCGGTTAACAACGGGAACGTATCCGAGACGAAGAGGAATGATGCGGTTTGATAAAATGTCAATGACATCAGTGCCTTCCTCCATAAGATCGACTTTGGTAAGGACACCGATGGTGCGCTGGCCTTCGGGATCGACCTCTCGAGCGAGTTTTAAACCATCGGAATTGGCCAAGTCGATGTTGGCTGCTGTCACTGCCAGGACGATGGCGTTCGACTTGGAAATATACTTGAGGACCATGTCCCGAATCTGTCGCTCGATATCGCGGGGCTGATCACCGACGGGGACTTTGGTCAGGCCGGGCAAATCGACCAAGGTCAGGGTGAGAACATTAGGGGAGTAGATTCGCAGATTAATCGGGGCTGGAGAGATGCCTGCATTTCGCCCGACCTTGGCTTCGGTTTCTCTGGAAATCTCTTCTCGGATCTTTGAAAAATCAAAGAACTTTTGACCGGGGAGATGGAGAAACTCTCCCCATTCGTCTGCGTTGGCAGCCTTGTCAGAGCCTCCATCGAAAGTCTGGTCGACACCGTTCGCTTCGGGCGACCGGTTGATGAGCTGAAGAAGGAGGGGTCGACGGGTTACGATTCCGGTACCACGGGGTAAGCTGTGAAATAGAGCCATTAGGATGCGATTCCGAGGGAACTTGATGGGGACGAGCATTTGTCCATGGTGACTTACAAGTCGCGGCCAACGATGTTTTCCAAGACTGAACTCTTGCCGCTGGACTGACTGCCGACGACGGCAATCTGGGGGAGATCAATCGGGTTGTTGACGCCGACCGTCGCAAAGACGTCCTGAAGCTTGTTGACGAGCCTGAATGATCCGTGTTAACGAATGGCGCGGAATGGAGGGGTCGTGGTCCAAGCCTCACGTAATAAGAGCAGGATCAGAGATGCCGCCCGTCGTGATGAGCGCTGTGCCAGGTGTAGTCATGGTTGCGTGAGTGGGTGAGTATTATTCTCGAGGTGGGTGTTGTGGGAGGGAACCTCGGACGTGACGGAGTGGTGGTGGTTCTAGCAAGGAGAGGAGGAGAGCGCTCTTTTCTTGACGACAACGAAGGCCCCTCGATAGCCAAGAAGACGGTGAAGGTCGATACTTTTGTTGCGTAGAGGGGCAGCAAGGGGTAATTTCGAAGCGCAGCGTTACTCCCTGGAGGACGTTTTCGGTGGAGCTTTGTGTTGCAAGGAACGAAAGAAGAGAAAAGAAGGTCGCTGGTAATGCGAGGCGAGGCGAGGCGAGACTGAAGAAGGACTTGCACAGAGGAGGGTGTTTATGAGTTGCGAAGAGATTGGGAGAAGTTGCTCGACTACCATCTGGTTTCCCTGAGCCCAATCAGGACACCAACGAGTGTGTTACGGTGCTGCTGCGGTGCTGCTACAGCGCTTGGGTGCTACGGTCGCCCATACATACCTACGCAAGTCAGCCACATGTGGCGATGCAACGCTTGGCCCAATCAGGAGTAGTTTCACGTGAGAATGGTTTGCGAATGTTTTTTTTTCTCCCTTTCAGTGTCAGCCTGGCCAGGGCTAACGTCACCGATGATGTGGACAAGACAACACGCATTCAAGGCAGCGATAATGTCTCTCCTTTCGGGCCTGAACCGTTATGATACGTGCGCCGAGTTACGCTACACGGAACATTAGACTTCCTTTTCTGGCTGCTGTTGACAAACTACGACCTTTACTAGACAGCCCTGGGCGGCATGTGATTAGATAGTGGTGATAGTTCATATGGATCTATCTCTCTAGCGTTATTGGTGACGATGGTGATGGGGTACGACTGCAAGGCTTCAGTTTCAAGGCTCCAGCTGGTGAATGGGTCATAAGAGCCTTGCCCATACTCAGGCACCGAGCTGAATACAGTATAGTATGTATGTATGTACGGAGGGAGTATGGCATGGGAACTGAATGACGAGCGAACGAACCTGGAACCATTTCTGTCTCGATCGCTCTGCAGGTGCAAGTCTAAAAAGGCTGCCCAACTTCGATTCGCGAGCCCCACTGCTGTCATGCCCAGTCAACCAGTCCAGCTGTATGAGACTTTGGTGCCTTGATAGGTTGGGGGGAGACCCCTTTGGATATCGCATGACCACGTTTACCCCACGCACCAGGAGGGGCATTTCCGAGTTCCTGGCCTATTATGATTCTCGCAGGACGAATGAAGCATATTCACAGTCCAGTTTTATCATCTAAAAATATTTCCGTTGTTATATTATTCCGGGGGAGACAGTCCAAGGATTACCTATACATCACTTAAGAACTCACTCGGAGCTACCAACACTATATCATCAACCCCCCTCTCTCTCTCTCTCTCTCTCTGTGTGTGTGTGTGTGTGTGAGAGAGAGAGAGAGAGAGAGAGAGAGAGAGAGAGAGAGAGTCGATATCAATCAGCAAGGTCTCCGTCAAAAGGCGGTCACTTTCCTGGCAGTGTCGGATCACCCGCTTTCTTCCGCTTCTAGTTTGAGCGTTGAAATATTCGGACACACGCTAGAGTCTTGGAGTCAAGGATCCTTATCTTTGTCTGAACAGAGGGGTGATTGGAAGGTTGAAGGGCTGGAGAGTTGGAGACAACATAGAGTTTCGTATCGTATCCATGGCTTGTCCTGAATAGACAGAAAAATTGGCAACATGAGCCAAGTGTGTAGCCTAATAGTCAGACAAGTGGCTGACCAACCTCCCTTGCATTCAGAGAGCGCACATGCCAGAAAGAATTGAAGTTTAGGCCAACGACGTTGTACAAATAGATGGATGCCCTGATACCATTGAGTGCTTGCCACACACACACGCACACGTACCCGCCACACATGTTGCAACTACGAGTGCCAGCTTAAACATGCGGATACAGAAAGCATTCATTATCCTATTATAAATACGTATATGTATAGATGTATATTTGGGAATAATTGCCATCATATAATCCTTTATGATACAAATAACATGAAATTAAAGTAAAATGAAACCGTTACACATGACTAGGGTCGCCTCATCAAAGGATCCAATAGGTACACATTTGTAATTCACAGTGGAGTTATAGGTGCTCGTGCATCAAAAACAACCCAACTTTCAGCACCCAGAGACCCATCCAGCACTAACCTCCAGTGCATATCAGTGCCATCAGGTCACTGTGGTCCCCACCTAGAGTGCCACCCAGGATGAAATGGTTCGGGTGCCACCTCAACCATGGACTGGACGCTTGTTGTAATCAGCCCGCAGTTTCGTCCACTGAACCTTTTTGTTCTCGGTTGACGTTGCTACTACATACCTAGACCTAGACTACTACCTGAGGTTAATGGCTTACGATACATCCATACATCCATCCCTACTACTTGCTATCTACTTAACATCCTTGGATCTATACTTCTATAATCATAATCGCCTCCGCCGTTCGTACAGTCCCAACCAATCTGTTGTTGGCAAGCGCCTCTCTGACGACATACGACTAACACCCGACATTTCAATACAGGAGCGAGTCAACAACATCATATCGTCGCTTCTGTCGTCGATTCAAGAGCCATCGACCGTCAAGGGGGACTGCCCATATCACATGCGGGTTCCTGAGGAGGCTCTTCTGCATCATTCACTCCAGAGCTTCTCCCCCAATAGCGTCAACACCCGTACGAACCGTGTCCATCGAAGCTACTCGGCCTCGAGTCTGTCTCTCCCCTCAATTATCTTCTTCTTCGAATGCATCATCTCCCTGGCTCTTCGCCAGCGTATAACTAGACTTCTCCCATCTTACCGCGGCTGCCCGCCGCAGAGAGGTCGACCTGGACCGGTTTACTAATTCCCGCTCGCAACCCGTCAACGCCTCTGGCGATCGAACCACTCCGTCATCTCTCCGCAGCTTCCCTGCCGCGCCGTTTGCAACCCCGAGCATCCTTGCGCCTCCCGGGCCTGACGAATCTTCTGCAAGAGCTCTTGTCGCTACCGCAGAGATAGAATCGTCTGCAGCCCAGGCTCCCCCGACCCCCAGCCAAGATCCCTCACAGATTATAGGCCGACGACGACGACGACCATCTTCAGACGACGACCTCTCACAAGACGAACTTTCCGCTCCGGTTGATAGCCCCAGACTCGCCTCTGGAGCTCCGAACCCCGTTGCTGGAAGCCGCATCAAACGAAGACGACGTGACGATATAAATATGCTGTCTGACGGGGATATGGGCGGGTCGTCGATCGTGCCCGGGACGGTTCGCTCAAATGGCTCCGCCCTCGCTACCCAGCGGGAGGGGGGCTCATCAATTGCAACTAATGGCAGCCGCAAGGCGGGGTTTATGATGAACGGATCATCTAATGGCGAGAAGCGTTCTGGTACCGGAGCTGTTCAGTTCCCAACCTACTTTGGTCACAATCGCGAAGAAGTCACACGAATATTGATACAAGCATTGACAGACATGGGGTACCAAACTGCCGCCGACAGCGTCAGCCAGGAGAGCGGTTATGATCTGGAGAGCCCAACCGTTGCTGCCTTTCGGTCAGCTGTACTTGCTGGTTCCTGGGCGGAAGCCGAGCAGCTTTTGGGAGGTGCAACAACAGCAGACGAGCAGGGTGAGGAGGGCAATGGGCTGATTCTGTCTCCGGGGTCTGACAAGAATGTGATGAGATTCTGGATAAGGCAACAAAAGTTCTTGGAGTTGCTAGAACAAAGGGATACAAGTCGGGCCCTCATGACTCTGCGAGGCGAGTTAACGCCGCTATACCAAGATACCGCAAAACTGCACTTCTTGTCAAGCCTGCTCATGTGCCGCTCTACTGAGGATCTAATGGCCAAAGCTAACTGGGATGGAGCTCGTGGACAATCCCGCAAGAAACTTCTCTCTGATTTATCCAGTAAGATCCCCCATGCATTATAGCCTTCATGTTACTAACATTATGCAGGATGTATATCACCATCCGTCATGTTGCCCGAGAGCCGCTTAGCAGTACTGCTTCAGCACGTCAAACAAAGCCAAATTGATACCTGCCTCTATCATACGGCAGCTTCATCGCCATCTTTGTATTCTGACCATCTCTGTGATCGTCGTCATTTCCCCTCTGAAGTCGCTCTTGAGCTCTCTGATCTTGATGGAGAAGTGTGGCAGGTGCAGTTCTCACACGATGGTACAAAGCTCGCGGCCAGCGGAAGCCAGAACTTCGTGGTAATTTGGGATACAACAACATTCACAGTAGCGGCTACTCTTCCGGATCACGGGAAGGACGTTGGTGTGTGTAATGTAGCGTGGAGTCCTGACGACTCTATGATTATAACTTGTTCATTTGACAAGCATGTGCGACTATGGGATGCAAAGGTAAACATTCATCGTGCTTACGCAATTGGAATTATGGTTACTGACTAAGTTGAATTCAGACAGGGTCTCTCATGAAGATGCTGAAGCAATTTCAAGAGCCAGTCAGTGCCTGTGTGTGGGCTGCGGACAGCAGATCTTTTGTTCTTGGCTGCCTAGACAAGAATCAGGGACTAAGCACCCATCATGTACACGACGACCTCGTCATCGACTGGAACAAGAAGCATAGAGTACAGGAGCTTTGCGGCTCGCCAGACGAACGCCTGCTCGTAGCAGTGGACGACTTGCATACCATACATGTTTACGATGCTGCCACACGAGAGTTGGAGTATCACCTGGAGCTTACCTCTCGGCCGACTTCGGTGAGCATCAGCCTGGATTCGCGGCATCTGCTAGTCAATAAACAAGATGGCGAAGCGCAGCTTATCGATTTGGCTACAAGGAACGCAGTCCAGAAGTTTCTTGGACACACGGGGGGAGACTATCTAATCCGAAGCACATTCGGGGGCGCCAACGAAAGCTTTGTTATCAGCGGAAGCGAAGATGGCAATATTCTTATCTGGCACAAGAATATTGGGGCGGCTGTCGAAAGGCTACCAGGCCATTTACCAAGATGTAATGCAGTATCTTGGAATCCCACCGATCCTTGCATGCTAGCATCTTGCGGAGATGACGGTCGTATCAAGATGTAAGTGTTGCCATGGCATTACGATGCTATTAGCTTCGTTACTAATCATATTACTGCAGCTGGACAAATCGGGCACGCGCTATTGAGTTGAGAGCAAGACATCCCAGGGGGTCGAATGGATGGAGGAGTACGAATGACGAGCCATAGGAGCTTAGTCCCCCTCACAGGCGACTCAGCAAGAGTGTTGCTCCAGCCGGTGACCGAAGGCTACAGCTCAGCCAACTTATAGCTGAGACTGGACACCTGTACGCAGTGTTTTCCGAGGCATTATTAAATACTCAAGAAAAGCTATCGGACCTTATGCAAATGACGGATGATCCTGATTTAAGCCCATGGCTGAAGCCGGTAATCGATCAACGTATGGATTGGTTTCTAGACAAGATTATGGCGGATAGCGTTTCTCATGGGACTGAATGCTTTTTGATGTTTCAACTAGCGAGGCGGTTTGATACAGATTTCCGTCGACAGTAGCCGAGACGGAATTCCCTCCCAACTCAAAGCTGCCTGCATAGGATATTCATCATCCACTTGGAACAAGGATTTGTTATTTTTGATTTCACTAGACGGAGGCGAATATCATAGAATGGGGGCAGATGCATGATTATGGGACCCTTTTTTTCCTTTCAAGTCATTGTCTTTTGTATTCATTCCTTTTTTATCCGCCTCTCCTCACCTCCTTTCCGCCTCTTTTCTTTTTCTCTCTCTCTCTTTTTTCTGGTATCCCCTCTTCCGCTTTTGGGGCGTTATAGTGATAGGCAGGGAGGCTTGCGAGTATTCTTGGGTTGGAGCAAGGCGGGTTTTGCTTTCACTTCCCCTTTACATGGGAGAGGGCCGAATGTAGACTTAGGTTACTAGGTTACTTTTTTATGGACTCTTCTGTTTTTTTGTTTTGTTTTGTTTCCTTGTTTTTTTTTTTTTAACTTGTAACAAGTAAGATTGTGCAGGTCGGAATAAGCAAATATCGATATGCATCTGATAAAATCCGGTCAAAAATAATAACAATAATACCGTGTGATGGTGATGATGAAAGTGAGACAAATCCGCATCTGCAGGTCTGTGATCGTCTTGTCGTGTGGGATCGCGATTGGAAGGGGTATCGGGGGTGTAATCTTGCATTCTGCATGCCAAGTGAGTTAGGAACAAAGAAGAAGAAAAATAACAAGGCAATCTGAAAGTGCCTTGCTTTCAAGGCTTACCCGCCTCCCCCCCTTTTATTTTGCTTTCCTTGTTTCCTTTTGTTTTGGCGCATGAATGAGCAGAACCAACAGAGAGTGTATGTACGGTGATGATGACGGTCTTGCTGCATGTAGGTCTCATAAGGGTATTTCCTTAAAGCAAATTTTTAATGCCCATCAAGGTAAAAACTACCGAGTAAAACAAAAAAAGCACCGTGTCGCGTGATGAGGCTTGTTCTCTGTCGGCTCTGAGCGATGAGCTCGGTGTTTAAGTTTGGTATAGCCGGGAAGAGCAGGGGGGCGGACGCGCATCGGGCAGACGAAATATTGGATCTAGTTCTAGCCAGGGGTAAATGAAGATGGGGGCCCCGGTAAGGCTCTCTAGCTCTCTCTCTCTCTCTCTCTCTCTCTCTCACGACATAAAAAAAGAGAGGGGCGAGATTCTGGATCTGAACCCTTGCTCTGCTTTTCCGGTGTGTGTTTAGTTTCCAGAGATGGGACATGGGGAAGAAGAAAAGGTTTCTGTCTCCGGGCGCTACGTAACATTTGGATCGGAAGGTGAACAATCAATTTCGATGGTCGCACTAGGATTTGGAGGAGGGGAGGACGTAGACCGAGTGTGACTTTGCAAGGGAGTTAGTTGGAGCGGTACGTGCCGGGTGATATTTTGATGATGGATTCATCAACCGGACGTAATACTTTCCAGGGCTGGGGTCGATTCATCCTTGAAAGCCGTCTTGAAGTAGGTGCCAAGAGGCGTATTCGCATAACTCCACGATTGGTGCGATATTCCATCTCGATACGCTGACCACACATGGTAAAAACAAGGAAAGCTTGAATACATGCCGTGCATGAAGGGCATGTTAAGAAGGATGAGAATTAAGTGCGGTAGTATCGTCACTCCCTCAACAAGGTCCCGGCTCGTCTTTTGCTTCTTCCATGCGGTGTACCGCCGTGTACCTGCATATGGTCGGGCACCAACAACACACACGCTCAGAGATGTCTTTCCGAGTTGGTGTTGAGACACCTCTTCAGCGGATGAGACAAGAGGGCTTCAGGACGGATGTTTGATAGGACCGGCTTTGGGCTCCGCGGTTGCGGGAACGAACGGAATTCTGGGGAAGTTGTGGGGGGGAGAAGAGAGAGGTACATAAGTAATGTACTCCGTACTGCGTCGAGGTCACTTGATGCTTTCAGGGGTTTCAGACAGGAATGTTTCTCTGTGTGTGCGATGTAACCATCAAGATTCTTTGATCGGGGTCACAAAGTTCATTTCGAGCCGAGTCGCTCGTAGACCTTGTAAATGCCGAAGAAAGTCGGTCGAGACAGCACACACACACACACCACATTCTTGTTTGTGATCGGTGAGATCCGCATCCAATGTTATTTCAAGCCCGCATTTACCAATATTGTAGTATTGAATGCAGATGCAGGGGGTCATTGATCGGTCTTCGGAAGAACCTTTGGATGAAAGCTCTCTTTCCTCGAAATAGTGCAGAGATGATTTAGACTCTACTTTCAGGGCGGCTGCATGTCTACATGTAGTCCTCAGGGGATGGGTGCTTCATTGTAAGATGCAGCTGCAGGTCTTGCACACATACAGAACGACAGTGAAGGCTTCTTTAGGATGATCCAATCTAGTTGCAGAGATGACCAGATCAAGGGATAGCCAAAAAACTAGTCGGCCAGATCATCGGTTACGCGGCCCCTCCATCTTCCAGCTGGTAATGTAGATCCCTACATGTTACATTTGATATTGGTCCTTTATTGACTGTTGGTCGGATGGCGTTGGTCACGTCTTTCCAATAGGCTGATACTTGTTCCCAGCATCTTCGGCGACGCCGATCGGGACGTCCCGGTGAGTGGCGAGTCGCGTATCCTCGAATAAGACAAGTTTCAAGGTGAAAGAAACAAGTGAATACTTGTCATTAGTCCTGAAACTGACGCGGCGAAGCTGTCAGGTTACCTGTCACATTATCCCTCTTTGCTTTTGGTTCGGTGCCTGTTTTGGTTTTTAATATTTGTTCGATTGCGGGTTGCACAGCAGTTTGCAGGGCGCGGACGAAAATATGTGAATTTGAGAAGTGACACGGAAGAAAAGATTGCCTTTCGAATGCGGTCAAAGCACAGATACCACGTCGTAATACATGCAGTTCATATGCATGCATGCATGTATGTATGTATGTGTATGTGTGTCCGTGGACATCGGCGAGCGAAGAAGAGGGTAAAAAGGAGCTGCAGCAGGTCTGTTGTGGCTCTTTGCTTGTTTCCTTTTTCTCCCCCCGTGACCTAGTCAACACTCTTTTTTCTTGCGTCTTTCCCCCCCCAGCTCTTGGTCCCCTTTTCCCTCATCGATTGATTCGATTGTCTCTTAAAATCTCGATCCCCGCAACTGGTTAGGTAACCTGACTGGCAGAAACAAAAGCGTGGGGGTCGTGCTGTTTCAAGGTATTGTCTCAATAGCCAGCCTACGGTTCACAACTTTTAATGTAAGGGAAATTTTGGTCTGCGCTCGGGGATACAAAAAGCGCCAGGTGCACTGGTCACTATCAAAGTGAGTAGACACCGATTTGTCATGTCAAAGAATCGAAAAACCAGGTCAATCAAGTGTGGCCTTATTGCACGTTACATTGCTTGGTAGCCATAATTCCCTTTGTGAGAATTGCTCAAGGCCATGTCGTGGCGTTTTCGATGGAGCAAGCTATGCATGTCAACCTCCCCTCTTTCAGCTTGGATGCTGGTAGGGTAGACAAATTCCTTGCTCGTTTCTGCATCGAATGCGTCTAATACTTAGGGCGATAGCAGCACTGATGACAATGTCCTGTAACGTGCTGCCTGCCAGATGCCATGCTCACCACACCATCCTGGACCAACGGGCACAACACATGCATGGCATTCCCTCTGCAAGTCGCAATCTTGTTTATAGACACTGGAGTTGAGCAACACCGACGAAAGGGCCGATGAAGGCATTTGACGTAGGACGAGATGTTTTCTCCGAGGTTAATATACGCATGATGAAATATCCGTTCTCCTTGTGCATGGGTTTCGCACTTCAATCCGCTTGTCTAAAACCGCTACCCTGGGCTCTCCGGGGTACCGAGGTTTGGTGGCGACGTAGCACTCAGAGCCAGGAACATTGAAGGTATTCCGGTCTTTCCAGCCGAAGCACTGGCCATCCCGTAATTCTACCTACATGTACTTGTCTGATCGTCGATCGTAGTAGAAGACGCCGATCTTTGCTGGCATTAAAGTTCGAGACACGTAAAAAGAGAACCGTCAAAGGTAGCATTGCTTGATTTTGCACTGAAACTTTGTTGATAGCGATAAAGGAAGCTAATATCGGGCTATTCGGAAGCAACTGGCAGCTCCTTGCCGTCCAAGGTCAGCGCCACGATTCCTAGTCTCAAAGGCTTCGGTGTTGTAAATGTACATATGTAGCCTGCTCGTGGCTTTCTCGTGTCATGGAGACTAGCCGTGGCCAATGAGTCCTGCATAATGTCAAACAGGTGCATATTATGTAGTCGTGTGCTGTCTATGTCGAATCGTGCTGGACCATTGCAGATAATGTAATCAACCGTAATGCAAAGTGCCGTAGTGGAGGCACTGGAGGACGCTATCCGACAAGGAACAACAGCGGCTGCAGCAACCTGCAAGGTTTCAGGGTTCTTTTGTGCCTGACTGCAAGCGACACGCTTGTACCTCAGCATGCGTGTGTCTGCGCCTTGAGGATGGTGTGCAGTGGGTGCATAAAAAGAAAGGGCCAACGCCTCCAGCATGGCGTTGGTGGTGCCTGGGTGAGATATGACCATTTCGTTCCGTGCTGTACATACGTACAGAAGAATGTATGTACTACTCCGTAATATGCTACGGCATCTTGCTGACTCGCTCGGAGAACCACTTTTCGTGGGTCTGTCTTCAGCACCATTTCCAATGCCTTGGATCGAATTTCTTCACAATAGCGCTCCCGCATGCGGAAGCCCAAACCACCGGAATTGTTGATGAACAGCAGGAAACCTGGATGCACATACCTGGCATATCTCCACACTGTTGGATCCCCTAACTCAATATCCTCATAATTTGTTTGCAAACAGGCCACTGGGAGATCATCCGAGGAGATCGAGCGGGACAGTGATGTGCAACCAGGGGCACGAATGGAAAGCCCTTTTACTGCATAATCCATGCTCATACAGTCAATTGCCCAGCCCCCCCCGCGCCAATGACGGATGCAGCCACCAGGCTGATCCCACAAAAAGGTCAAGTCCCTGAGCAGCAGCAGCAGCAGCAGCAGCAGCAGCAAGAGGGCACACACTGTCTTGTAGGCATTCGTTTATGGTTCAGCTGAGGCACCCAAGGTTGAGATGGTGTGGTGGACGAAAACGCTGTTGAGTGGTGTGTGATGGATGCACTGTGAGTGGTGGTTTAGAAGCGTTCCTGGTCCCTGGCTGAACGGCTTTGGTGTGCCCGGCTAAAGTGTAACATGATAATGACCAAGAGGAAGCTACTCCGTGTGCGCTTCCGTACCACAGAGCGGCCTGTCATGTTGACGACCCTGGCCTCTTCATTCTGTCGGCAGAATCGACTGCAACCTTGACCAGGTTTAACTGCATGCATGCATCCTCTTGCGTAGGTATGTACATACAAATGTACCGGCCGTATGTACAACCGGGGGAAAAGGCATGTGGAGGATAAAAAAAAACATCACCAGTGTATGATGAAGACAAGGGATAACCAGAGGAATTATAGGAATGAAAGAAGTGAACGGGAACAAGATTAATATCTGGCGGTCTGATAGAAACCCAGCCATCCATCTAGATACCTGGAGGCGATGCTATTTTTCTCCCACTTGAGAGGCTATCGATTATAGTAAGATGGCAGTCATTGGCAGACAGGCCTGGCCGGTCAGGTCAGGTCAGGTCAGGCCATCAATCCAAGCTGAAGAGATGAGCAAAGACTGGCTCTTCGAGTTGTTGCAGCTCCAACAGGGTCGTCATCTCATGGCTGATGCGCTGTTCTGAATAATCTATCCATTGCCAGTGCGTCAAGTCTGACTAGCAAACTGGAGATTTGTGTGGGGGAAGAGAAGCGACCAGCTAGCGACTTGACTCAAATTCATTGATCAAATTACTATTTCCCGCTTTGTCTGTCTCTCAGTCAGTCAGTCAGTCAGTTGGTCGGTCGGCCGGTCGGTCAGGATTGATTGATTAGTATCTACCTTATACCCAAGCACCAAGGTACTAGCCAAACAATGAATCATGACTCTGAGGACAGTAATCTGTTGGTTGAATTGACTCGGCTCGGTACTCGCGTAAATTCAGGACACGAGTTCTAAAATCCCATGATGCTGCCAAAGGAAATTATCCAGGAACCTTGGAAGAGGGTACCTGCTATCTTGCTCGGCCCACAAAATCGAACCCCAGCAAATGGATGATTTCAGGAGGGGACGGGAACCTCCCCCAAGATATGTGCAGGTACCTCGTTGGTCAGCCATTTGTTTCGTGACATGGGGTTTTGCCTCAAGTGACGCCAATTTGGCCCGGATTGTAGCCTGTGCTTCAAGTACTTGTTGTCCCGTTGAATTTGGGAGAGGCACCTGCAGTACTTTCTGGTACTTCCACTGGCTCCGCCGATGCGGACGAAACGGTACGTACTGCCGCCTCAGACGCATTGTACTCTAGGTAGTCTTGTACTCCGTACCTTTCTTACAGCGGTCCAATTCCGTCACTGCAACACTAACGTACGTACTGGACTGCTACAGGTACCTACCGTTCCCGTAACTACAGCGAAGGTGTCCACTGAAGTGCGGGTGCCATTGCAGTTGAGCCAGACCCCAAACGACGCCCACACCCCCACCGGGGTCCTGCTAATACTTAGCCCCCAGCAGGTATTACTGGATCGTCGTTTATATACTCGGCTGGCAGCTAACCATCGTCTTGGGTCCTTTCCAGGCAACTAATCCCATCACAATTTTCTTCCTCACATCCATACTTGTGCTTCAATTACTACTACTTGTACTGCACCACTCGCTCCTCCCGCCGGTTTCCCTACATCTCTCGCTACACCTGTTCCTGGACCTTCTTTTCGATCATCGGCCTCATCCGTTTCTCGGCCTACCCCGGTCCTTTTCCTGGCTACCACCTGCAGCAGCCGGCCTAAAGAGGAGACCCGCGAGATAGGAGACCGCCCACGAGGCCCACGCACGCACGCACACACAAACAAACAAACAACATACTGCTCTCTCGCCTACAGACAGATCAACTGAGAGAAAGGCGACTTCAGCCTTGCTCTTGTTTACTCTCATTATGCGTTTCTAACCTACAATTCGACAACCAACACCACTTCCCTCTTCTTCTCCTCCTTCTTCTCCTCCTCTTTCACCTGCCACTACACCGTTGTAACCGCCATTATGGAAAGTCTTAGCGGCGTTCTTCTTATCCCACCGGATCGGGCCCATATTCTTAGCAAACCTGTGTGGAAGGTCAGTTCTTACCCCCTCAATGTCGTCTCTTGAGATTTTCTAACTTGTCTTTTCGTCTCCTAGACTCGCTATGTCGTAATCGGCAGACGGACCGCAACAAAGAAAGATCGACAGAACAGTACTACTTCGCAACATGGCCGTCCTACTCACAGTTGCGACACCAAGCCTCTTACAAAAGTCTTCACTGACGAGTACTGCATATCCGTTTTCAAACACAAGGTATGGTCATAGCCCTGTAATACCTCTTACCTCTGGTCTTGTTGATCATCTAACAAATTATGGTTCTAGGAGGATGCTGAACCGGTTCACCAATGGCCTACTAGCTGTATTGTCGACTGCCAAGTTCAGATGGTTACCTATCGCAAACAGGGACCTGTTCTGCCAACACTTATTGTTACACTCTCCGACAAGGAACGAAAACGACGATCTACTAGAGCTGCTGGTCTGATATCAAGTAAAGAATCTGGTGCTTCTCTTTGGTTCCGGACGCCACAAGATGATCACCATCCCAGCCTGCAAGAATGGGCACAGTTCATTCTATCCAAGAAGGCCCCCGCCAGTTCGGATGGCCCTGGTTCATCTGTCTTCGCAAGCCCGTTTACGCCTCGAAGCCGCGATGCTACTGAATACCATACTCGCCCCGGTAGTGGAAACCACAATAACCGTGCTGACATGCGGCCTCTCCAGCACAAGAGCTCCAGTGCTACATACTCGACCGGGCGGGAACGCCCCGCCACATTCAGCTCCGATTCTCCTAGTTTACGATCGAAGCGTAGCGATGTTTCTTCACCCTCCAGTATCAACCAACACCCCAATCAGAAGGTGACGTACACAGTTGGGGGTCAGCACTACACAACTGTTCTTCCTTCCGATGCCGGATCACCCACCTCTAGAGATGGGCCATACCAGGGAGATCTCATCGAAGGGTGGACGACGGCACAAGGACGCTCGTCAACTATGAGCTCACCTACGCGCGGGCGAGAAAGCGCCACTCCACCAGCGCAATCCATGATTCTCGATGTAAGCGCTCCGCCTGCGCCAGGCGAAACAATTCTCGACAGGGCTTTCCAGCTCGGGCATATTCCAGGAGCAGAGCCACATATTCCAGGCCAAGAAAAATTCAGTTCAATCGCCCGCTTCGATGCTCTCATGCGCGGCTTGGAGGAGAAGCAGAAACAGAAACAAGCAGAACATCAATCGGAACAAATGGGTTTGCGTAGCGCATTTGAAGCTGACGATAGTGAGGATGAGATGGAATCTCACGACTCGGATGAAGACGACTCGGATTACGACGCCCATTCTGCCGATGAACAAGACCATGTCTATGGTAGAGAGCCTATGATCTCCCCCAAAGCTCAGAGGGCTTTAGACTTTATTGCTGGCCGACATGATGAACCGTCCCAGGACCATCACTCACATCGACCCAACGTGTCCAGAAATCACCTTAGTTTTCATGCTGACCCTGCACCACCACGCCCGCAGTCTCCTCCCCTGCGACCTCACACAGCTCACGCAAAGAGTCGTCCGAATCAGTCTCATCGGACTCAAAGTACTCCCCATTTAGTCCCACCAGCTGCAAATAGACAGACTGAGGATAATACAAGACGCCCCAATGGGGATAGTCGCCATTCTGGCTCCAGTTCCAAAAGGTTGAGTTTCACCGAGTTTACCAAAAGGCTATCGAGCACCAGCAGCTTACTGGTAAATCAGAACAACCCCAGCGGAGGAAGCAGCCGTGGAAGCACGGAAATTGATCCCCAATCAACGACCACGCCACGGACCAATATGAGCCCACGCGGTGCGGTTCCGCCTCCAAGAAGTCGGGAATGGGAGGAACAGGATAGAAGATGTGGTTGGCGTGGCAGCGTCGGCGTAATCGGCGAGGGTGGATTTCTATGAGCTGCTTGATGATTACGTGCCAAACCCGAGTTTGGAGCCACGACTTTTGGGTAACCTTTTTTTTCTCTTTTTCACATTTGATTACTTGGGATGAAACGAAACGAAACGAGGCAAGCCGGCCGGGCCATTAAGCTTGTACGGATTTGATACCACCACATGACGCTTTTCACCATCGTTACGACGACTTATGACGGCTACTTAGCATGACCCGGCGTTGGTTACATCGTTTTTCTCTCTCTTCTTTCTGGTTGGTTATGGGACACTTTTTTCTTCTTCACTCCCCCTCCCCCTGGCCGAGATGTCCCTTGGTTTTTATGTTTTTTTTTTAGATGAGGCTTCATGAAGTGGGTATTATCTGTGTTTTCGATAGCGCATCAAAAACACGTGGAGCGGCGCATTTGGGAGCACGACTCTTTTTTCTTTTCTTTTCGGTTTCAACAAATATCATGGCATGATGAACGAGTTGGGTAGGGGGGAAACATGTGATGTGTGTTTGGATGGATATTCGCTTCTCACATGTATAGTACAACTTTAAACACTTGATGTTGGATAGCGTCATAGCTTGAAATTTTCCATGAATCTCATGCATCTTATCTGATGATATATTCCTTTTTGGTGTTTCTCCGAATGGCTTTTGTTCATATTATCCTTTCTCATATCTACCGCCTCATCTGTTTATCTCAAATGCAGTCTTCCCCTGACGCTTTTTGCCCAAGAACCTTGCCTCCTATCTTGCTTTATCCGCCATCCCCCCCACCCATATCTCCATTGGTGCCAAGGACGTAAATGTAGTTTGCACTCAGAGAAGTGCTATTCTTCTCAACTGTGTAATCTCCAGGAATGGGAAAAGAAAAAAGGAAAATTCTCGGCTTAGCCGATGTATTGGGCGATGGCGGATTGCATCTGAGCGTCCAGACGCTCAGTGATGAAACCCTGAATGGCACCACCGTGCCTCTGGTTGGCTCCAACCATGTACTCCTTGACCCAGGCGGTCACAATCTGAACCTCGGGGAAGTCATCTCGTGTAAGAGGCTTGCAGGTATTGAGGGCTGTGAAAGTCAAACCAAAACCGATGTCATCCACTGAGTTCTCGGTAATGATCTCATCGCCAACACCAGCTGCCACGGCAGGTGGGTTTGCGAGCAGGGACAGCAGGATTCGGCAAGTGTTAGCCCAGCCCTTGGCGAATTTTTGCGCGAAAACTTGAGAGTCGCAGAGTGTCTTGGTCAGAGAAATCACGGCAAGCTTGCGGTCCACGGGCTTGGCCAACTTTTCTGTCTCCGAGAGGATAAAAGGAGGGTAAACCTGAGCAAAGACCTTTTCGTCGACTTTGTTGGCATGCTTGACGAAGTAATCTGCTCCGTAGCCCACTTCTAGTCTGGCTCCAATAAGGTGGAAGAATCGAACAAATCGCAGCTTAAAAGAATCAGCCGGTGACGATTGCAGCTTTGTGAAGATTAGCCGTAGAATGGTATCGAAATACGGGTCTAGAGCTGATCTGTGGTGAATATTATTAGTATTATAGCGAGAAAAATCTTGCAGAGAAAGGACTTACGGCTCAAATGACTTGATAATAGAGTCTAAGAGATCAAAACCATAGAGTTCAGACTTCTTGCCATTCAACAATTTTTGGAAGATGCCAAGGACGGCTTCCAACTGGTTCTCGGCAACAATGGCCCTGGCGACTCTCGGCATAACAGCTGATAGCAGCCGTGTGCAAGCGGGAACGTTGCCTCTAGTCTCCCACAAAGGTGGGTTGAGAAGGGGTCCAAGGAGAGCCGTGTAGTTGTCGGACACTGACTCAGGAGGGCTTGACTCGAGGAGTTGGGCCAAGATTTGGAAAACGTAGGGCATGAATTCTATAGATTGTCAGTGAGATGAGCATCATTGCAAATAATTTAATAGCGTACCGGTCACATCTTCAATCAAAATTTGGTGTGAGGGCTCCCACAACTTTTGGTTGATGGCTGCCGCATGAGTCGAGGAACAGTATCGAACCAGAGCGCCCATTGCTTCAAAGTGGTAGTAGTAGAATCGAGGGTTGCTAGGGTTCGACTTCATCACATTGGTGATGAGAACGAGATGGGTCAAGATGGTTTCCAGCAAAGGAGCTGCACCATCTTTGATGACAATGAGAATTCGCATCACACAACGCATCAAAAACTCATTTTCTTGCAGCTTGGCTGCCGTCGTCTCCCTTTCAATCAGCTTAAATAGATGAGTAAGGAGGTCCTTTGCAAATGGCTCAATGTCAGCTCGTGGGAACATCTGGTTGCCAGCATCATCGGTTAAGAAGAGAACGCGTTCCACGGCAATAGCTGCGTAGGTGTACACGACGTAGTCGGATGAGTTCAGGTTCTGAATCAAAGGCCCTATGGCCACTTTCCACTGTTCTTTGGAAAGCTGGCTGCGGAATGTATAAAGGAATTTGATGGCATCGACCTTGGAAATGGGCTGGATACCGTCATTGTTCACCAGATCAGATGCAATATGTTGCTCAAAGAAGTCGACAACATTGACCAGGCTGTTGACGGTCTTGACACCTTGTGCCGCCGTGACAGCTCCCTTTGCGGCGATTGAAAGGAACAGATAGACAGCAGTATCTTTTGCCTTCCAGTCAGACTTTCCTTGGGCAAGGTAATGGTTAATGTACCGAGATACAGATGATGTGACGGGGCCTTCGAATTTCTCCTGCAAGCTTCGCAGGAAGTCTGTTGCTGACCTTCGTCGGGAGTCTGTATCGGAGCCTTCCAGGTCTCTTCGGATGTACTCGATGGGCTCGTCCTCGAACATTTCGATATCGGATTCTCGCAGAGCAACGTTTGGGAGAATAACCTTCTCAACGATCTGGGTAAGAACCTCCTCGCTGTTAAACAACTCGGAATGCTCCCTAGTCCCTGCGACTGCTGTCAAGAAGTGGAGAGCTTTGCTGGTAATATTGTCGTATTTGATCTCGGGGCCGATTGATGACAGCAAATTCCAAGTACTCGTGATGAACGGCTTGCAGTACTGGGAAAAGTCCGCATCGTACTTGAAAGTGTAGAGCTCGAGGAACTCACAGATATCTGCCCTGACAGTATCCACGATGCTGACCTCGGTATCGTCATCGGTGTTGAGGATGGGGTTGGAATACGTGAGATACTTGTGAAGAAGCTCGGAGATGCTGCCGAGGTTGTCTTCGAAGATGGGAGGCAGATCGTGGCATGACATGTCGTACATGATTTTAATTTGAAGATCGAGAGTCTCGAACCAACCGTGTAGGACATCCTTATTCTGGGCGTTTTCCACGATCTTGCTGTCCGCAGTCTGGAGACACACGTTAGTTCCCCTGGGCACTATGTAGAGCATCGACAACTACTTACAACAAGCAATTGGAAAAATGGCGCGCCAAAAGTATTGATCACATGGTTGATTTCAGTGTAGAGCTCTGGGCCACCCATGAGGGGCCGCCAGCGTGCGAAAATCGAATGTGCAACTTCCAAAACACCGACATTAACCTTGGGATCGGTTGCGGAGAATCGGCTGACAAGGTCCTAGTAACAAAGGCATTAGCCATACTTGCTTCTTCTCTAGGCCATAGAGCTTACCTGGGTCAGAGTGTCCCATCGCTCCCAGAAGTCAGAGTCGGCAATGATGCTGATTGCTTCACCAAGCTGGGTCTGGATGTTGGATGGAGAGGAGATCATAAGGCCAAGGAGACGCTCCTTGATCGTCTGGACTTCATCTTGGGGGATTTTGTAGTTTCCTTCCGCATCCTAATGATATATGTATATTCAGTCTCGGAGAAACCTATCAAGGGGAGATGCCCAAGGTGGATTCGAGGGGGGGGGACCTACCACATAGTTGGTTCGGATGAAGTTCTTGAAGACCAGAGCGGCGCTCAGTCGTGTATTGACTGGGAGGGATGCGGAATTGACGATATTAAGCAAGGTGAGAGAGTATTGGGGCTTGGTCGCTTCTTGCTTCAGGGCAGCCTCGGCTGAAAGAGTTTGTTGATTAGCAAACCAAGACTGGGCTCTGTTTTGTATGCTGGGCGGGGCAGAGGAGAGTAAGAGAGAGAGTGAGAGAGAGGCGTACCTTTTCGATGTTGTTCAGGATCGAGGGTTGCCTGAAGCAACTGTGAAATGTGGCCAATATCGGCCGCCATGTTGAAGATGTTGCACGGGAGACCTGGAGCGTGACGGGAGGTAGAAGTGGTTTGGTGGTGGTGATAAGGTGACAATTAGTATTGGCGGTATGTTTGCGTGTTGTGTTGTAGACTTTTTTGATGAAGGCTACGCTACCTCGTTGCTCAAGCACCCGACCCATAGCAGGTGGAAGTGGGGAGCTTAAGCCAACCAGGGCCCATAGCTAATTACCACTAGGCACTATCAGGCAAGATGGATTATTTAAGGTACCTGGCCCTGGCTGCAAGTTACAGCGGGGTGGGCAGTGAGCACTCAAGCCCTGGAGAGCAGATGTGAACAGCTGTTGACGGCTGTCAGCTAAGGTCCCCCGCTAAAGGGTCATCAAAATGTCCATGCAATTATTCACTCTTGGAATTCCTTCGAATCAAACTACTTAGTATCAAAGGATGCAATTACAAAGTCAAAAAATTAGTCGATGATTGTACAAAAAAAAAAAAAAAAACCATCAGGAGTCGAAATCGGTAGGGGATTCTGAACGGAACAAAAATTGGTACAGTCTCGGGATGGAGGTTCCCACCAGGTCGCAAGGTCCCAGCTGCTAGGTAAGTTGTAAGGTGCCTTAGTAGCGCGTGCCAACGAGTGCCAAAGGGTACAACGGGTGCCAACTGGTGCCAGGTTTCAATTAGTAGCTTAGTACTTAGGTACCTGGAGGTATGATGATTATCATGGCCTCTATAAGACAAGGAGTCTGACTCTGAATCTTTCAAATCACTATACGGATCCGTTAGATTGCTCTTCTTCCTTCATCACAGGTGTTGAAGTTATTGGCTTTATACCAGTGTTTCTAGAGAGCGATACTATCTATCCACCTCACACATGGAACCTCTAAGCTCTCTTGAGCGTTTGTATCAACTCACCTCCAGGGTTCTCATATAAAAAAGAGCTCCGCTTAAAATGCCTCATACCTTGTAGGATTCATGGATACAAGTATCGTCTCTCTTGGATCTTATTCATACGGAGTAGACACACGAATAGTTTATTCGCTACTTGGAATGCAAGACATACAGAAAAACCACCGTCGTTGCAACTAAGGAGTCTAGCTTATACTCTGGACACACACATCATGGGATTTGCGTTTCTCCATCTTGGAAAGCATGGCATTTGTAATTGATCTTTGTACATGTATGCTTTCATTAAATACCTTGTCCCCGTTAGTAGAGCCACCGGCCCTAGGGTTAGAATCATCGGCATCCGTGTCTCCAGGTATGTCACATAATAAGCTGGCTTGAATTTGCCATTCGCCAAGATTTCTCCATCAGGCATGGTGATGCAGGACCGACACCCAAATGGAGATATGCCCACCAACGTTTCGGTTCGTAAAGTGTTTTACCCCGCCAGTTTGTGCAGCCAGGATACTGGCGCAAGATCCTTCATCAAAAGGACGGGATGGATTACAGAGGCATCCATGGGCGAGCTTTTTGTGTGTTTTTGCCTTGACCATGGGAACATTCAAATCCAAATCCAGCTGAAGTTATTTGAGTCAGGTGGTCAGCAATTCATGCCCTCCAGTCTACTAGGTACTTGGTACTACTAAGTACCCGGACCTTGTAGTGATTGGGACTAAAGCCCCCTAAACGCCCTTCAAGGAGCGCTAGAACACTTGATGTACAGACGGCCTGTGCTTTTTTGGCCACTGAAAAAAGTTGCATGGGCACCTGTTCAGGGTATCTTACCTAAGGCGAGTCAACAGGGTGGGCAGTATTACTCCGTACCTACCTCCTGTACTCCGTACCTATAAGCGATGGATGGATCCAGTAGTACCATGTCGTTCGCTATCCGTCATGTTGCATTCTGAGCAACCTTCTCTCCAATTATCTGCTCACGTTCACATTGTTAATCCTCCACAGCATTTTCAACTTTATTCGCACCTATAGTAGGCAAATTTTGTCGCATCGCAACATTCTACAAATGCGCCCTTCCTCAACGCTGCACTCGCCCTCACCATCACTCGCGACTCTCTACTTCAACCGATGATCGAACCAGCCCACCTCGACCAGAGCTGGTAGCTGCTCTTTCTGGCGTATCGTACGTCTATATATACAACAAACAAGCAGTTGCCTCCTCAGACTTTTCCGCGCACAACTGAAGCCCGCGGCTTTGACAAAAGCGCTGCGTTTCTCGTTTCTCGTCTCGTTCCTCGCTGGGTTTCTACATGTGGGAACCTTGATGTCTTGAATAGACCACATGGTTCTTGAGTGGTAAGTCTGCCTTGGCCTGGTCAAGGCTTTCCAGCTTCGGTGCCTGCTGTCCGAGCCTCAACTCTTGCCCTTACATGAATATTTGTCGTCTAGCGTGCCTGTTGCTGCGAAACCTTCACCGAACCCTGATGGATACCCTCGTTTTTCTATAGAATCAAAGAATACACTCCAAGACGTCCATCCACCTGCCGTATGCCCGTGCTTACCTGCTGGTATAGTCCCCTCTAGTCATCTAGGTCAAGAGACCACCAGAAGAGCACATGTCCCCACAACCTGGAGATGATGTATCCTCGTCCGATTCGATACGCCCGAGTGGCATTGCCAGTGTCTTTCGTGGCCTGACAGGCTCCAAGTCGACTAAATCTCCGCCACCCGTGTCCTCGTCTGCCGCTGCGCTTCCAAGAACCGATTTTATCAATGCCACCCCAACGAGCTCCCGAAGCCTTTCGTCGAACCATTTGGATACGTTCGAGCTTCTGAAGAGTGGCAACCTGAATGAGCGTATTGTCGCTGCCAGCTCCCTGAAGTTTACCATCACCGAATACCCACTGAATCCCGTTCTCGATATATGGTATTCTGCCAAGGACCTTATTGAGCCTACAAAACCAAGCTCGGCCCGGGCAGCGGGATGGGAGCTATTGACGGAATGTGTGAAACATGCTTCTTCGACGGATTTGGAGCGCAAGGAGTACTTCCAAACTGTGGCTGCCCCTGCCCATCCGGACGATTTCTACCTACAATTGGCTGCATTGGTTGATCTTACCAACCACGGTCGTATCCTAGCTGGCTTTGACTATGAGCTTCTTCCACTCCTGACGAGCTGGCTTCAGGAAGCATATGGTGCGGCTAAGACGGCTCGGGGTGCAGCTCGGATTCGGGTGCAAAAGAGTTCATCTAGGGGCAAGGCCGCGGCCTCTGGAGAGGAGAAGAACTTTACGCAGCTCTTCTCTTTTATTCTGGACGTCGTCAAATTCAGCTTCAACAGTGCCAATGAAGTGTCCGTGACTGGTATGATTGATGTTTTGTTGAATATTTGCATGAGCACTAGTGTTGAGGATGATCTCCGATCTTCTATATCGGTGATCGATGCCATTGTCACTTTTGGCTCGATCCCTAGCGGCAGGCTCAAAGACTGCGTCCAGGTCTTGAGCTCAATCTTTTGTTTGGTTCCTACACTTCACAAAGAGGCGTGGCACACTCTAGCCAACTTCTGCAAGTCGCACAATGGACAGGCTACAGTACGCATCCTGCTCGATGTTCTTCGCAATCTTCCAGCAGACGGTGGGAATGAGAAGGATATGACCAGAGAGATTAGAGGTGCTATTTCCGTACTGCAGAAGCTTCTGTCAAAGACGGCTGAAAAGGGCTATCCTGCGATTCCGTATTCGCTCCTGATTGATGGGCTGTCCAACACACTCAAAGCGACTTTATCAGCCAAAGTCTACGGCTCCGTTCTCCAACTCATCATCTCTCTATTTCATAACGGAAAGGGACAGACCCTGTTTCAGAACGGGAGAGGGCACATACATCGCCTTATTCTTGAGGAGGACTGGTCAGCAGCGTTGGAGGTGGCGGCCGAGTGCTCTCGGAAGCTACCGGAAAACTCAGATGTCCTCACCCTTATTGATCATCTTGACACAATAATCAAGCAGAAATCTGGCGATTTTGTCCCCCGACAGAGTGTCATCAAATTCTTCACTGATGTGCATCAACTTCTTCCTGATGCCGTTGCCTGCACGGTGTTGGACTACTTCCAAGAATTTAGATGCTGCTCTCCCTCGGATCTACAGTGGGAAGAAAATCTAGCTCTAGTGCTTGAAGGATTCTTTAGTAATCGCAACCGATCATCGGATACACGACTACGCGCGCTGCATACCATTATGGATGCCTATGAGATCGTTGATCTGGTGGGTGATGGAGGAGAGCAAAATTTTATACCTCGCCTTGCCAAAAGCATTCTTCAGGACGTCATTGGGGAAACGGATGTTCTGGTTTTAGATGCCGTCATGGCTCTAATGATTGAAGTTGTCACCTCGTGCGACATGGAACTTTTTGATTACATCGTCAATACTCTCAAGGGGATTGTTGTCAACGACCAGCTCAAATCACCAATCATATCACCTACCTTGCAATCGGGTTCAACCATTAGCACTGATGGATCCAGCTCGCCAACTGACCAATCTCTATCTAACATCGTTACCAAGGGCTATGCCAGCATGTTTTTGAGGTTGATGAATTTCCACAAGGAAAAGAGTATGAAGCTCTTTACGTCGCTAGTCACTATTGCGAAACTGCCCCACTGCGAGGTTGATGCCCGACTTACAGCCATGAAGCTGCTCTTTAGACTTCGTGCAGACTGGGCTCATCGAATCTTTGTTACCACCAATGTCGAAGCCGGTTCTCTTGCGACTGCCCTTTGCCGTACGGATATTTCTTTTGCGAAAAAGCAAGCCGAGGAAGCAGCCAATACTCTCCGCCTCTCCAGAGGCGACCATGGTGCCCCGTCTCGGTCATCTCGCGGAATATCATTCGGACAAGATCGGTTGCATGACAGAAACTTGCCAATCCGATCTGCGAGTGGCACGGGTCTAAGGACCGTCGCTCCCAAGTATCAACAGATGTGGAAGTATCCAGATTCTGGAGCCTTGCCGGATGTTGTACCGACTATGATCAGCCCTATTTTAGTGTCACACGTCGCTGAGGAGAGTGAAGATGAGAAGGCGTTGACTGACGAAAAGCTGGAAGATAAGGCAGCGAGCCTCAACATGTCAAATTGGCTAGATGCGGTACTTAGCATCCTCCAGGGGGGCTCTGATTGGGAAGTATACAGTTTTGTCTTGGTGCATCTTCCATCACAGCTCAGCAATCATGCAATTTTCCGAGATGCGATACCACAGATCCAAGAGCTCCGTCGGGTCATATGTGAGCAGATCCGGTTGAACAACTTCCAAGAACCACCGAATGCCTCTGGCCTGCGTCGAGCGGATGTAGCAATCTGCCTCTATCACAGTCTGACAATGATTCTCAGCTATCATGAGCACTTTCAGAAGAACGATGAGGATGAGATTGTGAGGACATTTGTCCATGGCATCTCTACGTGGGAACGATGCGCAAGATGTTGCATACACGCCTTGTCCATATGCTGCCATGAGCTTCCGCTCTCGGCCAGTAAATCCCTGGTTCAGATGCTCAATCAAATGGCGGCCATCATTACACAACCGTTTGTTTCAATCCATATTTTAGAATTTTTAGCCTGCCTTAGTCGGCTTCATCATGTCTACTTCAACTTTAGAGAAGACGACTTTAGAATTGTCTTTGCAATCTGCTTTCGATATCTGGAGTATGCTAGGGAAAAGAGACGTTCCAACCGAAGCAGCCATGTCAGCGAACCTCCAACACCGGCCACGAGCGCCTTGGATTTGCCTCAGAACAACCCGTCCGATGATCTTCCACAATATGTCCATGCACTGGCGTACCATGTTATTTTGTTTTGGTTCCTGGCACTCAAGTTACCCGACCGTGCCACTCATGTCGGATGGATTGCCAAGAAGCTCTTTGCTGACGTTGATGGCTCAGGTCAAGGTGCGGATGAACAGGCAATCACATCGATAGATTTCATGCAGAGAGTAACATATGCGGATGTGGATGAGTCGGCCGAAGATCCATACTTTGCCCAGGAACGCTTTGGTGAAATCGCAATGAAACGCTGGCTGGTTGGCAATAGCATCGTAACCATCAAGCAAGCTACCGTGTCCGGATGGGCTCAAATTGTCAAGAGACAGCCATCGGGAACTTCGGCGTATACGATTCGCGAGCTGTATGTACCTCCTCCGCCTCACCAGATCGAGAATCATGTCGATATCACAAGGGAGGGACAACCAACGACGAACTCAATCTTACCCAGCCATCTACTTGTACAACTCTTGTCACCGATTCCTCAGTCTGTCGATTCTACGCGTCCTATCCCCTTGCCAGATGACGAGGCCACAGAGAGAGCCATCCGAGTGTTTGATCGGCACTCAAGTTTGGATGGACACAAAGTCGGTGTCATTTATATTGGAGAAGGCCAGACTCACGAAACTGAGATTTTGGCCAATGTGTCTGGTAGCAGTGACTACATTGAATTCTTGAACAATCTTGGGACTTTGACCAAGCTTAAAGGCGCCACATTCAATACGCAAGGATTGGATCGCGAGCATGACATTGATGGACAGTATACCTTTTGTTGGCGAGACAGAGTGACTGAACTTGTTTTTCACGTCACCACGCAGATGCCCACGAACTTGGAACGGGACCCGCAATGTACTATGAAAAAGAGGCATATCGGCAACGACTTTGTCAACATCATCTTCAACGACTCAGGATTGCCCTTCAAATTCGATACCTTTCCAAGCCAGTTTAACTTTGTCAACATTGTCATCACGCCTGCATCGCCTGCATCGTTTCTTGCGACTAGGGAGGCAAAATCTGAAGCAGCTCACAAACAAACGTTTTACACGGTGCAGGTCATGAGCAAGCCGGGATTCCCGGAAGTGTCGCCCGCGGCGGACCCCAAAATGGTATCCCTCAAGGCTCTCCCAGGCTTCATTCGACTCCTTGCTCTCAACGCATCCGTGTTTTCCCTTGTATGGTGGAACAGAGAAGGGGGAGAGCACATCAGTTCTTGGAGCGGACGATTGCGGGAAATCAAACGGCTGCGCGAGCGACATGGGCCCAAGCATGGATCCATGACCACTTCTCCCTCCCCCACAGCACTCAATGCAGGTTCTATGCAGCTGCAGCAGCAACAGCCGTCACCGTATCAAGATTCCTCGAGACCCGGCAGCAGTGTGAGGGATAGTTTCAACAGCCTGCGTCGAACCAGCGTGGCAACATTCTTCACGAGTACGAGCGAACAAACCTCTCACCGATCGTCTGTCCTATCCACTTCAGCCACAAGCAACGACACGGAGATGGGGCCTCCAAATGGCCTGGACTCCTTGGTCGAGTCTGTGGATTTCTCAAAGTGGGGGTGAAATGTATACAACAACAAAGGGAAAAAGAAAAGGGGGGGCGGGGGGTTATGAAAAAGAGGATATTTTGCTTCCAAAACACGGCGCGAGCCGTATGTATGTATGTCAGTATACGGGATGATTGATGGGTCCATTCTACAAATATTATTGGGGACTCTGTTTTTCTTTTCTTTTTTTGCTTCGGGCTTGGGAATCTCTTACAAACAAAAACATGGGAATGGAAGGGCGCAAAGCACAAGGGCGTGGGGGAAAATCATTCCATCTGGACCAAAAAGAAAAGTTGTTGCTTTTTTTTCTTTTCTTTCTTGATTTTATGCCTAATTATTGTTGCTGCTCCCTCTCCCTCCCCCCTTTTGTTTCTGGATTTATGCCAGATATCCATATACATATTTCCACAATCCACATTTTTTTAGCCTTTGCATAGCTAGGTAGTAATAACCCCCCCCCCCCCTTGCTAGAACATATTAAGTACAACTTGAATGGAATGAGGCAAAAGAAGGCGTCCCTGTTGTTCAAGAAGTGAGTGGAGATGAAGGGAGGGGGGAGGAAGCAGGGGGAGAGAGGGGCGGGGAGAGGAGAGGAGAGGAGACAAAGAGAGAGAGAGGAAGATCTGTTTCCACGTTGGAAGAAGGGGGTGGGCAGCCTTTGGCCCAATTCCCCACAATATATGTCTAGGGCACGGGGTCATATGCACTCTGCTTGCTGTGGGATATATTGCGGTGTTGAGATATTTACTTTTATTAGCAATTACAACTCATCACCGATTTCTTGTCCTTGTTTGATTGGCTAGCCTCAGATTTGTTAAAAAAAAAAACATGATGTAACAATAAATTTTGTTTTGGTTTTTTGCTTCTTTTACTCTGCATGTTGTATAATGAAAACAAAAAACCAAAAGGTTTCCAATCAAATCCTCATATATTCTAGCCTCATGGCGGTTTCGATCTGCGGCCCGCAGGCCAGCCCGCGGGCAACGGGCCGGGCAGATAAGGTATGTAAAGCACTAGGTAGTCAGGTAGGCAGGCAAGGTAGGTAGGTAAATAGTTCGGTTTTTTCGGCATGTGTGTGTGCTGCTCGAGTCATTGTTTTCGACGTCATAGCTGTAGCCAGACATCTCTGTAATCGGCCCATCTGCGAAATCCTAATGCCGGAGAGTCAATATCAAAAACATGTATGTTTCAGTTATGTCCCTCGGCAAAGCAATCGTAAAGAAGAAGAAAAAGGAAAGAAAAAGGAAATAACTTACCCAATGATCCGATCCTATACTCGCCGAATCGTACGCCGTCTAGAAACATACCAGACATGCCCTTTTCCGACAGCATCCTAGAGCAGGCATGCAGTAGTCGAATCACGACCGTGTCTCGGCGGCTGACCATTTCGGGATTGTCATCTGGGATGTCATGTCAGAAACCTTGTTGGTCGCAAGATCTGGTGGTTTTTCTACACGTACCTCTTATGCAGATGCAGGTGACTCCACCAATATCATGCCCTATCTCCCCCGGCCATGGAACATCCGATGCCGCGGGACCGCCATCTGCAGGGCAATATGTGATTGCTGTCGCAACGATGATCGTTCCCTCATATCCAACAATAATGTTCTCCATGTGTCCGCTGTTCATTGTCCGCGCGTATTGGTCGTACCAGCCAAAGCATGGATTCCGGACGGACTGATGGCTCCTCACTATATCCAGCACCAGCCGCGCATTTGATTCATCACACCGCTTGAAGTCAAGCCCAGCGGATGCCAGTTCTATGCCCGGCAAGTCGGAGAATCGAAGCATCCAGTCTGAGACAAGGCGGCCCTTGCCTGGGCCTGGCCCATCCATAAGCCAGCCTCGTTTCTCAAACCATGGTTCGATGGGGGCTTCCACCGGCATCCCGTATAGCAGTCTTGGAAACGTGGTTCCCAGCTGTAGCCGCCTGACTCCCCGTATCCGTTGAAGGTGGGTTGTCGCTGCATCGTGTAGGATCAAGCCTACCCCCTGGTCTCGGAACGCTGCTCGCACGATGAGCGTCGCAACGGAGCCCACCAGCTCCTCGCCAGAACTGTCGGCAAATGTGGTGTACGTGGCGCAAAAGCCGACCAGAGTTCCCCTCGAGGGTTCCCGCACGGTGAAATGAAGTGCGTATCCATCCCTGTGCAAGAGTGACTCCAAGACGGAGATATTGAGATGGAATTTGCGGGGAAGGCATGCACGCCAAAGCTCGTACGTTTCCATCAGGTCCCGTTCCACATTCCAGGGATGCACCGACCAGTCGGGAGGGGCATTATAGGCCAGGCTCGGTCTCGGATCAATCAGAGCAGAGTCCCCATCGACGAGTAGGGTTGCCGTAGCCTGCAGATCGGCGCTTGAACATCCAGCTGTCTGAACAACAGTCTGGAGACGTGCAGCGGGTAGCTTCCGGGTGGTGACATCACAGCAGGCTATGATGATGAGCGGCTGAGACTCGCATATTCTGGCAACCAACTCGGCAAGCTTGGGCTGAGAAGGCCCCTCATCCTCATCCTCTGGGAAACTGGTAATGATAAATATAACAGCCCTTGCTCGCCTTATAAAAGCCACGTGAATACCATTCACGCCTTGGCTCACAGTGTATGGTACGTGCCGGATCGGTATGTCTCTTGCGGATAGGGATTGTCCTAAAATTTCGAATGGATCTCTGTTGTCATTCGGGTCTCGATCAATTGGGGGCGCAATAACTGGTGTTATGAGAAGGACGGGCTTCTCCCCGGCGGGGATTTTGTGAAGAGGGATGCAGTTTTGATAGTCCCATAGCGCAGTTGTGTTTCCGCTAGAGGCTTGAAACTCAGACGAGGTATCTGTGCCCCAGTATAATTCATTTGACATGTTGACTTTTTTCTATGACATAGTCGGCTGAGAGGCGTTGGCTCGAATGGGGCGTAAGATGTCAGGCGTGATATTTGTGGTGTCTTTGCATCCTCCGAGGCGAATTCGAGAGTTGTCTGCCTGAGTCTAAAAACCAGTATGGTCCTGTTTGCTGTAAAGAGTTGGCTCGGTAAGTCGGTCC
Organism: Hypomyces rosellus; assembly: GCA_011799845.1. Lineage (NCBI taxonomy): Eukaryota > Fungi > Ascomycota > Sordariomycetes > Hypocreales > Hypocreaceae > Hypomyces > Hypomyces rosellus. The sequence goes on along the minus strand of WWCI01000002.1, from coordinate 4,539,983 downwards.
AAGGCTTAACAATATCGTGAAGAAAGTCGCATTCCCCTCAAAGGCGTCGAATCACCAAGTGGACTTTGTCACTCTTAACGCACCGGCAGCGAAATGACACACGATGATCAGAACAGGATCCCTAGACGCAAATCTAGTGGCAACTGGGTATTTGTAAGGGGCTGATGGAGATGATATTATACCCCCGTCATGAGCTGGCATATGAAATCTACAAATACTCATTTCAGGATTCTGTTCGTCCTATAGTATTGAAGCACCCACTTTGGACAGTTTCAGGCCATAGTAGAACATGCAGCGAGAGCCGCATGGAAAGTTTGACAGCCCAGCCTTAAACAATGGAGGGCCAAGAAAACTTGACATTAGACATTTAGAAGAAGGAAAAAAATTGGAAGAGGGATGGCGTGGAGACTTTCCAGTGGGGGTTCCCGCGCCCACGAGCTTGACCAAAAATAACACATGGTTACAGGGAGAAATATGAGAGTTGATCGACCTCGGACACTCCGGCTGACCAGTTGCATCGTCGAAGGCTGAGAGACTGCTGTTGAGGGAGGAGTTTTGTTGACTCGGGTGATAGATGCGTACTGCTCAATGCGTTGTTACACAAGCAAGCACAAGCACTTTGATAGATACATGAAGTCGTATTGATGGATACTTACCTGGGCTTTGGAATGCATATGTGGCAGGTTGGACGACAGGGTCCACGGGGCTGGGTACTTATCATCACGCATTGTTCCAGGTATGCATTACTTGGGTGTATGTACTCCGTACTTGCATGTAAAATCAATCAATGCCTGCTGAGCCATACAGAACGTTGCCAGGTCCCGTGGGGAGGGGACTCAGTGTAGCAGGTGTTGGATGATGCAGTGGACAGACCCCATTCGCGGGGCTTGCGGTGTGAACATTTCAACTAGAGCCTTGTTGCTTCTTGACCGGTCGAGCGGCCATGATGCAGTTTGCAGCATACATACACACAGGCAGGCATGTGTATATACAGGTAGATGGCTACCTAGTAGGTAGTAGCAGTGGTGGTAGTAGTAGTAGTAGTAGTAGTATAAATGCCGCTCTCGGGCACACACACACGGTAGTCATGACGACCCAGCACGAATCCACTTTGATGAATTGCGCATCTGGATGGGCCCCATTCTGTGAGGCCTTTAGTCATGTTAGTTGTGTGCTTGAATGGCGGTTCACTTGGCAGAGTGGCAAAAGAATGTTACTACGGCGCGTCGTCGTGGGGGTAGAGAAAAACTCGGCCTGTCATTTGGGTAGCCATGGATGGGCCAGTGACTCCGTACGTTGTCTCTCACTGCCACTGAGAGAGTGCGGTGCGCGCGGACCAGGGTGAAGTGAGCGAGGGGCCACGATGCCGCAATGATCCAAGTGGGTGGTGGTGGTGGTGGTGTCCTGTCTTGCCCTGTCCTGCCCTTGCCCTGCCCTGCCAGAAGAAACTTGGAAACTTGGAAGACGTACTCGGTATGCATGATACCTAGTACCTAGACAGTACCTAGCAAGAAGCCATTTATGCTTGCATGCAGGGCCATCCATTGATTTAGTGACAACGATCCAATAGACGATGCATTACTCCGTTTTGCATTGACCAAAGCCGAATTCATCCTTGGCTTTGGCACGGCCCAAGGTCTTGGATGATGGAAGATGTTGATGGATGGGTCTTCGGAAGACGGGAAGTGAGCGGATATGCCCTGGTCGAAGACGGCCAAAGGGGAGCAAGGGAGGTAGGGCGAGCCAGGATGTACAAGAAGGCTCATATACATATGCTAATAATACGTGAGGGACATAAAGTATGTGTGTGTGTGCGTGTCAACCGACAAGAGGGTGTGACGGTGAGGAGGAGACAAGAGGAGAGATGAGATGAGATGAGATGAGGCGAGGCGAGGCGAGGCGAGGCGGAAACGAACCAGCCAGTCCTGTGAGAGAGTTGGGGATGTTGTGCTTGAGGTTGAGACGATAAGGTAGGGAGGGAGGGAGGGTGGGTGTATGGCGTGGTGGTGTGATGTGGTGTGGTGTAGTGTGGTGTGGGTACTCTGTGTAGTCGTAGTCATAAATGATTATTTTTAATCGCAAATGGCAAGCAACACCCATGCAAGGCAAGTACCAAGTATTACCAGTAGGTATGTGTAAGTATCTAGTATCTAGTATCTACAAAAATGACATCGTTAGTCATACGTGTAGTAAATATTAAGCATTGTACGACGTTAATGCCGAATGGGCCGGTGATAGGTACATCCCGCTGCATCTTGGTGTTTACGGCAGTAACGCGGATGCAGCCTCATATTCCCACCTGCCGCCGTAACTTCGTATATTTAGGTGGTCTTCTTGCAGGGAAGAATGGCCTGGTACTCCGTAGTAGTGGTGGATGGATGGGAGGCTCCCTCTGGTTGACTTGTACCTGCAGTAGCCGGTATAGAATCACAGTGTTTCGCACAGTGTATTTTTTTGGCAGGCACCTGCAGCATCTCGATGCCAGAGGTACCGAGGTGCTCTCCGTTTTGTTTGGGAAGGCCCAGGCCATGGTAGGTCCCGTACCTACCTGGTACTCAACATTGGTGAGGGGAGGTGATCATCAACAATCAACAACCTTGACCCAGCATCTTGACTCGAGCGTCAAAATCTTCAGAAACATTGTGAGTTTTCCCTCTTTTCCATGAGTGGCTTCTGTTTCATCACAGCCTCATTTGCCTAAATTTCTCTACCCATCACAAAGCACGAGCCAACGGAGACAGACAAAACGGAATGCTCCAGTCAATCCGCCCGCCTGTGTATGGATGAGATACGGAGTTGGCGTCTATGCAGGCCTCATACGCACTACCACTATTATACGTCAATGCTACGGCTGCATTCCAACGACGTCGCGGTGTCGCACTGGCTCTTTTTCGACGTTGATTTCTGCACCAACCGAGATCGAGATCGCAAGCCGAGGGCCGTCGTCAGTGGTCACTATACCTACCTACTTCTTGCACAAAGGTGGACTCGCTGTCCCGTGCCTGCATATTGCTGAAAGCCACGAGTTCAATATCGTGTGAGACTTGCCAATCCTGTGTGCAGTTGTAGATTGTTGGGCCTGATCCCGGCCGTCTCCAATTCCCAAACGGTGGCTAAACTCACCATCTCGGTGACTCGGCGCCGGCTCTGGTTGGACCTGAGGGCAACCGTCGGCCTTCTCGGTGACCTAAACCCACAACGCGCTCCACACATATCCGTGGCACGCGCCGAAAGGCCAACCATAACGAGACAAGTTCCATTCAAACACCATCGTCGATTACTTCACAGCTTGCTCAGGCCGCCTGCCGACTACGGCCGCTCAAGCCATAGACCACATCTGTATCCCAGAACGTGTTGCCAATTCAGTTGTGGAAATTGATATTCCGGTTTGGTCTAAGCGACAAGTAGCAATATCAGGAGAATGGCCTCCTCAGACGATGACGGAATTGACGCGCTCATACAGGATGTAATCATTGGTAAACCACCTTTCAATATCGAAATCATCACCCACTGATCTAATACGCTCGATCCAGCCTCCAAGACCCCAGCCAAGTCGCGTGCGACAAATATCAAGCCCACGGTGGCAAGCCTGGCATCTCTGACTTATGATAGAGGGCTTCTTCCAGGCTCACTCAATGACCTAGTCGACCTTGTTGTCACGCCAAGTCACCTTGATCAAGCCAGCCTAGCGGCCGTCATCAGAAATCTGTACCCTGCAACCAGAGTGTCTTCCAATGTGGTACTTTGCGTTATTGGCGCCCTAGGCCACGGGAAGCTCAAGCCCTCATTGAACCTTCAGGCTGCGCTCCTAAAGTGGCTCGTTATGATTCATCATGTGCTCGAGACCCAGTCAGTGCTCTCGCGAGCCTATTCTGTACTTTTTAACTTGCTTGATACGGCAGCTATTAGACCCCAACTCTGTCACATTTTGGCACTGATAACGCGCAGAAAGCATGTCAGACCATTCAGGATCCAGGCACTGTGAGTCAAGCACTCGACTAAGCTCACGCAAAGACAACAATCCTGACTAACGTGAATATCTAGTCTGAAGCTATCGAGGCAAACGGGCAATGACCCCGGCCTTGTGGGTTTGCTCAGGGTCTTTAAAGACTATTACCCTGAAATTATTGTCGGGGAAGCAGTTCGAGGTAAAGCCTCTGCCTTCAAGGTAAGTTGATACGCGAAGTGAGACTATAATATTTACTAACAATGTCCAGCACCCAGATCCGTCATGGCGTGAGAGGCTTCAAGAGATACAAGATGCTCACATACAACAAACTGAGCAGAACGCATTCCGACCTCATGATGGCTTTCGAGTAAACCGTCCGGTCAATCGGATGCAGAGAAGTAAAGTCATTCCGACGGTTCATACCTCCCATGTAACAGAGGTAATATGGCAAAACTCCCAATACGCGTGATCATAAACTAATTGTAGAAAAAGGACTCGGTAACCTTGGAAGAGATTGAAAATGTCTCTAGCTTTGTGCAACACATGGACAAGATTGAGCTACCAAATCAGCTTGTTGCAGTACTTGCTGACCCCCTCTTGCAAAAACTGTTGCTTCTCCGTCCAAGTCCAGAGGCCCTTCAGCGGATTGCGAATTGGCTCAACTCTGTTTTACAAGATGTCATCGATGGGGATGCAGATGAATCAACGCTCTGGGAAGTGCTAGATATTGTTGGTGAATTTGTTGCACAAACAAAGGTCCGGCTCAGTTTCCCCTTCCATTATTGTTGTAATTGGATCCTAACTAGATATAGTCATTGCCCCCTATTCTTCTTAACTTCTTTGCGCAGTTTTTCCAGCTGTGGAATGGTTCTGGTCGGCGTGACTCTCTGTTTAAAATCTTGTCCTACGCCCCTTTCATGAATTTCTCAGGCAAGACCTTGCCCCCGCAGAGACTTGATTCGTTTCCACCAACTAACCGCTGTCTACAGATCTATACCCAACCATCTTCCAGCCATTAGAGGTGGCAGTACTGGATAACACAGCGGACGCCCAGATTGGCATCTTAACATTATACACAAACCTTCTCCACAATTGGACTGCTATATTGCACTCCAACGATCCAATCCCAGCCCATGCCAACCCAAGCATCACGGCACTGGCGCGTCACGTTGGCAGGCTGGCTTTAACAATGCTCCAGACATCTCCGACAGCTTCTACAGATTCCGCCATCCTTAGTTTCTACGAACAGACAATCCATCACGTTAATGACGAAAAGCTAAAGCACTATCTTCGTATAGAGCTACCACCCTCCGCAGTTATCTATACCTTCCTGTTCAATAGTTCACTGGCGACATTATCACGGTTATGCGGTATCTTGGCCTGCTACAAAAAGGGGTTTGAAACCGCCATGTCGACCAAGGCTCGGTCTGGCGGCGGTTCAAGGATCGATTCCCTGTCGTACGATCGAGCGTACGTCAATCTCTATAATGGATATCTCATGGATATTTGTAATTGCTTTTGGCGATCGCGGGCCTTCAGCGACACCGACACTAACGCACATGGTTGCATGATCTCACGACCCACCATCTCCCTGCTCACATCGTACGTCGTCTCTGTGGACAAGAGCTTTTCATTGGCATCCTTGTTTTCGCTATCTCATTCCCCCGTACTATGCCTTCAGAGTATCCAACGTGTGCGAGAGTTGGAGGACGAGGCAATAGAAAAGGATAGCTCCATCCGCACCCGACACGCAGGACCCGTGACGCAAAACAGCTTAGCAAAGTTGGGAATTTCAGGGGGGATACGACTATCGTGGCAGGAGTATCGAATTGACATTCTGAAGACTCTCGAAGCCAAGGGTCTCGGTGGCATTGCCGAGCTACTGAAGAATACAATGACAGTGTTGAAAAATTCAATGGATGCAAAACCAGCAGCAAAAGGCAAAGCAACTTAAGGAATATGAAGGTCAATATATTGCGACCATCTCCGTTTGCATATAGCAACTACTTATGCCGAGTCCAGTTGAAGAGGAGCGGCAACAAATCCTCCCTTGGTTGAAATACAGGGTATCATGAAAGAAGAAGAAAAAAAACTAATGATAAAACTTGAGTCCCGGCCCATAAATGTTGAAGATGAACAACATGGCCGTGAAAGCAGAGTTGAGGTTGCTCCTCACGCCAAGGGAAAGAAAATAACGCCATGCACTGTTGAGTTTGTGCCCTAAGACCATCCAGCCCACCCGTTGTAAAACCAGAAGCGCCGAATATGCAGTTGAGTGCTCGATGCCAAATCTCCAGCATCCGCCTTAATAGAAAAGACTTAAAGAAAGAAATCAAGTTGGGAAGACCTTAGCATGGCCTGCAACTCCCGTCTTGGTAAACACCCCCTAGTTCTCCTTTTGCTTGGACTCGTCGCCATAGCCGCCAATCTTGATGCCGCCAAAGCCATATGTCCTGCCTTCAGGTCCAATGTTCGCCTGGCTTCTTGGTCCTCTCTCCTTGAGATCATCTCTCAGCCAAGCCATGACAAGCTCGCCGAGACGACTGTTTCCAGTAGGACCCACGGTGGCATCAATGGTCTGCATCATATTTTCAGCAGTATCCCATTCTTTGACAGTGCCAACATGCATGTGAACGAGATGGGTAGGCCAGCCAGCCAGGTTGTCGAGAATGTGGGTTGCATACACAATAGTGCACTCCCGATTCTCGGTCTCGCGCTTGAGCCAGGCGAGGAACTCACACCTGCTCAGAACGTCGAGATCGACTGTAATCTCATCGAGAAACAGAACGGTCCATGGGCGAAGGAGACCCATGGCTAGCTGAACCCTACGTCGTTCACCATCAGATACGGCGTGCATGCGCCAGTTGGTGTCAATATCCAGCATCGCGACTAGCTCATCACGACGATCAGGATAAGCATCACCGCCAACAGATCGGAGCAGCTCCATGACACCAATATCATTACGAACAATTGGGTTCAACACCCACTCCAGACCAAGATAGGTGACGCCTTCGAGACTGTCTTTGAAGGGATCAACACCACAAATGGAGATGGAGTTGCCTGGAGCGAGACGCTTGCCGGCGAGAAGACGGAGAAGGGTTGTCTTTCCCGCGCCATTGGCACCGATCAGGAGGGTACGAGAACGAGCTGGCAAGTCGAGGGTAATGTTGCGAACACCGGTTGAATAGTCAGGGAATGTGTATGATAGGTTCTTGACCTCGATACGAGGAGGTTGACGGGGTTTGACAGTCATGCTGGCGGAATACCCGGACGCGAATAGAAATAATAGAAATAAGGAAGGGGGAAGAGATGAGTGAAAGAATGAATAACAGTGACAAAAATGAAAGCAAAAATGTGTAAAGGAGATGAATGAGGAACCCTTTCAATCTGGGGCTGGCCTCCTCTTTTATACGTCGAGCATAGGACGTGGGAAAGGAAAATGGTCAAGGCCGGAGAAAAATGGATATTATTCAGTTCCCAAAAGTCCTTGCTCCTTTCTCTTAGGGCTTAGCACGCAGAAGCGTCTCCGGTTCTAGGTGCGCCCTTTGAAGTTTTCTTAGTCTGAGGATTGTTCATCCCTCGGTTTTGTTACTCGTTGGAGATGCGATGGACCCTCCACTGTTTTTGGTGGGGGAGGGGCTCTCAGTGGGGGATTACAATGGGGCTTGTTATCGATACCGGGTCAAGCAAGCACTGGAGCTTTATGGATACAAAGAAATAGACTGGAATAAGAGAATTAGTCAGAGGTAATAGAAATAATAATAATTGTGTATGATGATGATGATGATGATGATGAAAACGTCGGAAAGCAAGAAAAACAATAGATACGAATATGTCCACCCTATTAAGTGTTCCAGTATTTATCTTCCACTGCTTACCACTATAACCTAGCGCTTTCAGAAGGTTGGCTCACCTGCTGCATCTGAAGTTATAGGCGCTAAGCCCACTATGGAATGTCCACTTAACGCCAAATCACCCCCAGGGCCAACTCGCGTAGGTTTCCAGGGGACCGCGGGCCAAAAATGATAGGGTGGTAGTCCCACGCGTCAAGATCAGTCAACACATCCATATCCATCTCCATCTTGTAAAGCTAGGCATCACCACGCAAGCCATTGCGCTTCATGCTAGGTTACTTGACGGGCAGCTGAGTCGAATTCAACTCCCAGCAGGGATCAAGCAGCCATGGTTAAGCTCGAAGATGTCAGGGACAGTCTGCTTCAGGCTCCGTCGTATGTGTAACCGTCCCAATGGCCTCCCCTCCCCTCTCAACCTCTACTTGCACACACACACCATTCGAGCAATTATACTAACCTAGATGCACACACAGAGATGCCCCGTATACAATCCCGTCCCGTGCCGAGTCCGCCTACAAGCCATTGCAGTCCTTTGCTCTCGAGAAGCAGCGATCCTACAAGCAGCAGTATGGCGACATGTACTTCCTGCGTCTCACCAAAATCAGACCTGCAGTCGAGGAAATAGCGGCCGTAGCGTGGGAGGGCACCATCATCGGTGATGAGAAGGCGAAGAAGGTTGAACGAGTGTTGGATGTGCGGCAGGGAGAGCTATGTTGGGTGACCGGGACCGTCTATATGGATATGCCCCTGAAGCCTAATATTCTAGAGGATGTGTCCAAAGATGTGAGTTTGGCCTACTTCTTGCCCCCCCCCCCCCCCCCCCATCTTGCTACAGATAAAGGACATGGGTTGGCGTTGCGAGCTATATATATTGAGACTTCATCTCTAGCGCTGGCTGTCTGCCCCTATCTCAACACAGAGGTACTATTCCGACGACGATTCCGACCAGATCATGCTAGAAGACGACTCGGGCCGTATCCGACTAGTTGGCGACATCCTCAAGACCGTGCCCCTCGTAACCGGCTGCATCGTCGCCATCATGGGCACCGAAAACGCAAACGGCGAGCTAGAAGTCATCGACCTCAAATTCCCGGACCTACCCCCCCAGCCCGAACGCTGGGCCCTCTCCAAGCCCAGTGGCAAATCAAAGGCGCCAGACGTGGAAATGGGCGATGTGGGGAGCGGGAAGAAGATTGCCATCGTCTCTGGCCTGTCCTTCTCCGGCACCGACGCTTCGTACGACTTGGAGTTGAACCTCTTGCTGGAGTACCTGCTGGGCGAGGCGCTGGGTCCTGAAGATCAGAGCGATGCTGCGCAAATCAGCCGCCTCATTATTGCGGGCGATTCGATTTCCACTGTCGAGTTTAAAACCGAAAAGGATGAGGTGGACGACGCCGCAAAGAAGAGCGGCACGCACAAGAAATACGGCTATGACGCCAGCTCATACAATCCCCTCCCGTCTCAACTCTTTGACGAATTCCTCTCAGAACTCCTGCCCTCGATACCCGTAACCCTCCTGCCGGGCGCTCAGGATCCCGCCAACGCAAGCTATCCCCAGCAGCCCATCCACACAGCCATGTTCCCGCAGGCCAGGGCGTACGCCCCGAACCCCGCGGACCCAAAGTCCCTGCCGGGCTGGTTCGATACGGTCACCAATCCCTGGGAGGCGGAGGTGGAAGGGTGGAGGTTGCTCGGCACAGGCGGCCAGAACGTCGACGACGTCTTCAAGTATGTCGATAGCGACGATAGACTGGGCATGATGGAGGCCATGTGCAGATGGCGATGCTGCGCCCCTACCGCTCCCGATACTTTATGTAAGAATCCCCTTTTTTTATTTTTCCTCTTCTTCTTCTTCTTCTTCTTCTTCTTCTTCTTCTGTTTCTTTTCCTTGACTAGAAAGTGATCGCTAACAATATTTTTACTACAGGGAGTTACCCCTTTCAAGACGACGACCCCTTCGTCCTCAAAACCTGCCCTCACGTCTACTTTGTAGGCTGCCAGCCCGAGTTTTCCACAAAAATGATTGACGGCCCAGAGGGCCAGTCCGTGCGACTCATCACCGTGCCCTCGTTTGCAAAGACCAAGGAGTTTGTGCTGGTGGATACCGAAACGCTGGAAGCTACAAAAGTGAAGATTGAGGTGAGGTGATTGTTTACATATTGGTTGTATATACTGTGAAAAGGGCATAGTAGCAACAAAGATGGCAAGAATGAATTGGTATAAACAAAAAAAAAGATGACAGGCATTAGAATACCCCTGGAATGGAAAATTGAAAATCATTAGAAGTTGAAGTCATATTCAGATTTCTAAAGCAAAAGCAATAACTTTTATTGGAGTTACCAAACCCTACCGTCCTTTGATCTGCCCTGCCGTACTCCGTTTACGCCATAATCAGCAATCCTGGGGCCATGATGAAATCACTGACCCAATTCCAGTTCCCTGTAAATCAACATCGCCCTACGCCGTAGTCATGTTTCCACTTCAGATTAAGAGCTCTGAATAGCAGCCTCGCCGCCATCCAAAACATCATCCTGAGCGTCGTCACTCGAAGTGTTGTTGCTGTTGGTCCAAAACACCGAATCTTGATCCTCCCAGATAGGTCCATCCTCATCAGTCCAATCGGGGATATCCTCAATCTCCATCTCCTTATCAGTAGTAGTCCACCGGTCGAAATCTCTCTCATGACACTGGCGCTCAATATGCTCTGCCAGGTTATCCACGGCTCTCATGCTCTGCCTCAGTGTCTCCTGACGGTGACGCAGCATGACAGGATCCTCAGCCCACCAATCATGTTTCCTGTTCACCCTCTTCAGCTGTCTCCAGATTCGCAAGTGCCGCATGTCCATGATGAGCCGACAGGCGGCCCCCTCGGTCTCAGCAGCCGGAGCACCTCTGGATCTGCCCATGTACTTTGTCAGCAGGTCCACGCGAAGGAATTGGCACTCCACGGCCTTGATGGCTTGCAGCACGGGTGAATGCTGTTGGAAAAAATTAACAAAGGTGAATGAGCCTTCATCGTTAGGATTCCCCGGAATATCCCACTGTGGCGTGATGCGCACAGTGAGAGTCCGAATGCTGGGTCTTCGCACCCTTTTTCCTTGGGTTAGATTGCCAGCGAACAATTTGATGGCATTTGCCATGCTCGCCTGTGTATCTTCAGAATACCTGTTATGCTCGGCCTCGACTGCAATGTTTCGAAACAGATGCGAGTATGCCTCCCAGTTGATGTCATACTCTGGTTTCTTGGCATTTTGTCGTCGCAGAGTACGACTATTAGTAACAGGCCCTTCGCCCTCCCATTCAGAACCGCTCTCGCCTTCATCTCCAGCAATAGACTCCGTGTCACTAAGAGCCAAACGATCAATGTCTCGCACGACACTAGGCGCATCCCGCAATAGATACAGAAAAGTATTCTCGCCGTACAGGATACGGGAGGCCTCGTTGTGGATCTGCTTGTTTAGCGTAAGGATGGTAGGATTGAGTGCCAGTTTGTTTCTTTTGTAGACAAATGTCCAATTGCCGTGGACCTGGATCGCCTTGTTCGCAAGGAGAAATTCTCGGTATATCTTGTCTCTGATTTCCAAGGGAATATTCATGAAACCGACAGGCTCCGGCTCCGGCTCCGGTTCTGGAGCGATTGATGGCTCGTACGGTTCAGAGAAGCTCGGTGATGACACTTGAGAAGGGCTAACAGGCACCTCGCTTGAGGGGCGTATCACTCTGTGTGAGACACTCATCGACCTCTGCTTGTGTCTCGTTCGTCCCTCAAACACATTATTGCGAACTACAGCAAGCTCTCGGCTGTCATCGTTGAAGGCAGGGACTCTTGGCAAGTGAGCTCGTAGCGGTTCTCCGATTATGCGCGCATCACCACTCTCGGATGGGGCATCAGACGAGTTTGCCTCTGTAGATGCGGATTGAAGTCTAAGAAGATATCGGGGTGGAAGGGCACTGACTCCAAGGAAATCTGCATCAGTTGGCTGTTCCAGGGTCACATCTGGGTCAGCGAGACATGTGCTCTCCCTGACTCTTTCTCGATTTGAGTCTGTTCTCCCTGTCTGTGACTTCTTTCGTCTTCTGGCACTTGCCATTCGATCCTCCTTGCCCCTTTTCCTTTTCATGCTGTTCGATGTGTGAATAGTAACAGCGGAAGTCGAACGACGAGGCATGTTGAGTTCAGTCTCACTCCCTATTCTCGAACGCGCTGCTTCGCTTGAAGTGATTGGATGCAAGTGTGTGAATTGTGGAAGAAAAGGCTGGCGTGGTTTGACCTGAGTGCTTTTATCTGTCTGTTGAGCCTCGGGCATCAACTCTCACAACCTCAGATAAACGGCATCAACGCTAGGAATCTGCAGTTCATCCGATGTTGGCAGTCTTTAACTTGTACAGTCAGAAATCAATACACCCCTTCAATCAATTGTAGCAAGAACTAGTTCAGTAACCACCAAACTTCCAAATGGTGCACAAGCTCTCGGGTATCTACCTCACACTTACACCGCACACCCGGTTCGCGTTGAGCGTACAACGTAGGTGGTTGTGTATATGAGATGTAGTGAATCACCAAATAACACGCACAGCATGATAAGATGACGAGGGTACACGCGCGCACACATGGACAAACACGCGGGGCAGCACTGGATGATAACCTACTTTGAGGCGGGCTATTACATATATGATAGAAAGCACAGTCAGTGATGATGAAATAAGATGGGACAGATGAATTCTAATACAGTTGAAGAAACCGTAAGCAATCGAGAGCCACAGGAACGATTGATAGATGGAAACGGAAGCAATTCAGAGTGGCAACGGCAATCAAGAGAAACCACAGAAACCAAGTCCTACACTTGACTGTCTGGCATACTCAGCGTTCTGGTGTTTGTTTCCCTCCCCTTGACAAGCCAACCCCTCGGACAAAAGTCGGTGACTAGGGGGGTGGTGATACAGATACAGTCAAGAAAGCAAAGAGGCGTGGAACAGCCGTCTCGTGCCGCACTCGCAGCTTCTCGAACATGCAACATTTTGCATTCCGCATGGCGGATTCTAAACAAAACAAGTTCGAGCTTAAAAACGCAAGGTGGTCATTGCTTTTTTTCGGCACTGGACTGGGCTGGTTGGGGGAACGGACTTGGTCACCTGAGCATCTCTAATCTCGGGAAGACATAGTGATGAGCCTTGGGCATTCGACACCGTTTCTTTTCATGGTGGCCCAGACCTCTCTCTCTCTGCTTTGAAGGGAGGAAATGACCTGCTAAGCATGATTTCTGTTGGTCATAATGTGTCAGCTTTGATTTGCATTTGTGCGTCTGTAGCTGGGGGGAGGAAATGTCGGAGAGTGCGCCCCCAGAGTTTTGTTGTTTTGGTACCATGTCAGTCCGATCATGGGGACCGATCCATGAACGAGTGCCTTGTCTGAGTGGTCGTAAGAGGTAAGTAGGGAGAGACGGAGATGAAGACGGAGACGGAGACGGATGAGACGGAAAGCAAAAGGTCTTGAGATGGACAAATGAGATTAGAGAAGACGAGAATTGCGTCGTTGTTCTCCTCTTTGTGCTCATAGCCATTAGAGTGGGATGTGGGATCATGTTCTCCAATGTTCTCCATTCGAGATGATACACACACACACACATACACACGCCCCAGAACAGAACTCGCGTATCATCTGTAGTACAAGTAGACAAAGATACTTGTTGGACGAGGCAAAAGGAGGAAGAAGAAAAACGTCAGGTCCCAACAACGTGGAACCGCAACGGCAGCTCCGTAATTGATTGATGGATGGATCATGGATGGTGCAAGCAAGGGTCGCAGTCAAAGAGGGGGGGGTCAAGAGTTTTTTTCTTCGTCTTTCTTTCTCCATGACAAGGTTTGGGGGTCTCACCTGCTGCACGAGGTGTCATTTAGTTGCAGGAACAACAGACATGGTGGATGCCTTTTTAGAGATCTCGTTACCCTATAAATCGACACGTTTTACCCTATAGTTTGCTTCTGGTGAATCTCCATTACCCTATAACAACGTAATACGACCCCAGCCAGTTTCCCAACACGGCGATAGTTTCCGAGTTGGCGCCAAAGTACCCAAGTATCTTTTTTCCACTTGCATATCCGCCATTTGTATTTTATTTGTTTTATCATGGCTTCCTACAAGCATCTAACCATTAATTAATCTATTCCCTTCCATTCCGATGCCGGGGGCGATAATTATAAAATTTACAGTTGCTTAATGATGACTCGTCCAAGAGGTCTGCCGGTGAGATGCAGCCACGTAAAGTATTTTTTGTACTGAGACATTGATGGTATTTTTTTTTTTACGGAGTACACGCCCCCCTACCATTTCTCGTTATCTTCCGTTATCAAAAAACTTTCAGTGCCTATCAGTGTCAGTATCACTATCGGCATCAGCAAAACACAGCCCCTAGAGATAAACAAATCAACCACCACCAGCCTTGCGGACGGGATATCTTTAATTTCCCCCAACTTCCACTCTTCGTCTCTTATCAGTAAGACGAGACGAGATGGGGATGGGATGTGATGGGATGGGTTATCCCAGCGGTCAATGCTCATCATCGATATCTCAAACAAGCAATTGGATAGATTCGTATCGAAGGTCTATTTTCTTCCTTTTTAGCTGGGGTACCTTGTTCAGGAGTCGTCCTCCGTGCCATCCATCCATTTCTTTGTTATCAACCATCACCACTTTTTACTTTGCATGTACTTGTACTAACGAACGTGTACTCCATACTTGAATACCCACAAACAAAAAGTCTTTGCCGTCACGCGGGGGCAGAAGCTTCAGAATTAGTTCCCACCATGGCCGAACCAAAATAGCAGTTTCTCAGCAACACGTTGCCTTGTGCACAAGCCCCCAAAAGTACTTCTATAGGTACGTACATGCTACTTGTATATCTCCATAAAAAAAGGACTTTTTGTCTTAAGGCAAGGGATGGTCCAATGCCTGCTCTTGTCACTCCCCCTTGCCATGTGCCTTGATTTGCTTGCTTCTTCTTCATGCACGCCCCAAGACAAGACTTGTTGGTTCGGCTTGGCAGGGCTATAGTAGCCGTGCAGATCAAATCCACACCGTTCCAGACGATACGATGCTTGGATGCTCTCTTCAGAAACCAACTCTCATCAAAATCTCTTCCGTTGCCCTTCATTTCACTCCCCCTCCCCCCAGGCCAGGCCAGGTACCCACATGATTGCTACCCGTATTATGTACTACTGCAAAGAGGCAAACGGAATGAACAAGAAGAGAGAGAAGGAAAAAAGTACATGGCTGAGTTGCGGCTTGCGGCGGATATCGTTGGAGCTATGGCTACCAACATTTATCCACATGGATCCAGGTACCTGACCTGGCCTGGCCTGACCTGGACCTGCCGAAAGTCGGGGAGAGGCAGAGACAACAAAATAAAAATAAATAATACACGAGGAAGGAAGGGGGGAACCTTATCAGTAGCCTGTTTCCCTTGAATCTGGGAAGCTTTTAATACTTGATACCCCATACCTGCTCCTTCTTCAATACTCTCTATATTTTATACTTTATACTTCATACCTCATACATCCACCCATATTGAGGCTCTCACCACATCTCTACTAGTTCACTCTAACCCACCTCCCTTGCTTGGCTTTAAACCTTTTTTGTTTGTTTGTTTGCTTGCTTGCCTATTTGAATATTTATCTACACCATCGCCTCACACCACATCACAATGGGCTCCATCTCTTCAGAGGCAAAGCTCCCTTGGGTCAAGACGCCTTGCGTCCTCAGTCCCCAGCTGAGTCGTGTTGCTGGCTGGTTCGTTTTGCTTTCCTGGACTCATCTCCAACTAACACAAAGACTAACATCGCTCCAGCAACATCTTGCTCAAGCTTGATAACCTTCAGCCCAGTGGCTCATTCAAATCTCGAGGCATTGGCAACCTCATGATCCATGCTACTGCCGCCGCCGCCGGTGATGTTCACTTCTACTGTGCCTCAGGCGGCAACGCTGGCCTTGCCTGTGCCAGTTCCGCTGCCGCCCTCCGCAAGCCTTGCACCATCGTTATTCCCGTCACCACATCCGAACTCATGAAGAACAAGCTCATCGACCTTGGTGCCGAGGTCTACCAAGTCGGCAAGAACCTCTACACAGCAGACCAGTATCTCCGAGAACATTTCCTGGCCAAGGACCCACGGGGCGTATATGTCTCCCCCTTCGACCATCACCGTATCTGGGAGGGCGCTGCTACCATCATTCCCGAGCTGCGAGACCAGATCGAAGTCCCTATCGACGGTATTGTCTGTAGCGTTGGTGGCGGTGGCCTGTTCAATGGCCTCATGCAGGGAATCGAGAGCTATCCCTGGTCCGGCAGGAAGCCTCACGTCTTGACTGTTGAGACTGCTGGTGCTGACAGTCTTAATGCCTGCCTCCAAGCAAACGAGCACATTACTTTGCCAGAAATCACTTCCATCGCCACATCACTTGGAGTTTCCCGAGTGTCAGAAGAGACATGGAAATGGTGCCACGCACCCAACACTCAGAACATTGTTGTCTCCGACGCAGATGCTGCTATCAGCTGCGTGCGTTTCGCTGACGACGCCCGCCTCTTGGTTGAGGTATCCTGCGGTGCTGCCCTGGCTACAGTCTACCGGGGCGACTTGAGGGAGCGCCTCGGCAAGGGTCTCACAGATTCCGAGTGGGCCGAGAAGAATGTTGTCATAATCGTATGCGGCGGATCCGGTGTGTCACTTCGGACACTCGACATGTACCAGGAAAAGTACGGCCCTTTGACTACCATCAAGGTCTGATGGATAAGCAGATCAGAATCTCTTGCGCGAGAGACTGCAGATGGCATCATAATCTCCGGTCCGGATTCTTTGAGGGGACGCGGAAAGCAATTCGGATCTTTCGGCGCCCCTAATGCAATGCAAGGGTTGCAAAATCCACTTTCTACCTTGGCTTCAACCCCACACCACCATGATGGATTTCTTTGTGGTATGTTGAGGCGAGGATGGTTTGGATTTGACTGGGTCATATAATGGGTAGAAAATATTTTGAGGTATTGGATATCATGGATCTTTTCAAGAAGATGGGGCATATGGATACTTTTTCAGCGAGAAGCGATTTGAATTTATGGGAACTTGGGAGGGCGTTTATGAGATTTGTTTGCTTGCTTTTCTCTAACACGGTAATGGAACTGGTTCACACAACCTGAACCGAATGACGGCATGAATGACTGCTTTTTACACAAATGCGTTAGATCCACACATAACTGGACAATGATTCAGATCATATAGACTCGTTTGAAGAGAACGAGATAATTTACCTTTGATACATGACTTTTATCCCATTTTTTACACCCATGCACCAACATGAGATATTTTGAGCTGTCATCTTCCAAGCACATCAATAGCTCTTAGCGAACTTGTCAAAACCCCATGGGGTTCCCCGGATTTTCCCCCTCTGGTGCCGGTTCGATCCGCATGACCTGTCTTTTCGGCGCATGATGCCGAGCCGGTGGTCTGGATGAATGGTTAGAGGTGTGAAGGTGGTGCTGGGTAAGGTGGATGGGGGGCCGTTATCGGACTGAAGTATTTATATCGAGGGAGGGAGGGGGTTAGATGGGTGGAGTGATGCTTTTGTGGATACTGGGGAGTGGTTATGAATGATGGCTTGGCTGGACTGGAGGGGGTAGAGTTTGTTTTTGTCATGCTTGTTTGATACAGTGGTAGGCTATCTGTAGAGCGATGAGTTGCTGCATCAGAATAGCAGTTTGATAGTAAGAACTTCATACCCTCATCTTTCATCCTCACCCTCATCATCATGCCCTCATCCTCATGCCCTCATCCTCATGCCCTCGTCTCAAAACATACAACCCATAACCCACCCATTTATTTCATCCTCGCCTTCCCCTTCCCCTTCCCAGCTCCCGCCGCTCCTCCAGCCGCCTCCCTCTCCGCCTTGGTCTCGTCCACAAACGACCTCATAATCTGCTGCAAATCGGGATTCTTCCTCGCTAGGAGGAGGACATCATCCGTGGTGACTGTCGCTCGGCCCGCGTGCTGGGAGAAGCTCTCTAGATCGATGGCTACGTTTTCTGTTGAAATGTCACCCGCCCACGCGGTTAGTTGTGTTTGCAAGTTTGGCTGGCTTCTCGTTCATCGGTCACCCCTCACCTCCTCGACTCTCGATCATAGAGTGAGGCTACCGCCGTGAGGATATTCTCATCCAGAATGAAAGGAAGAGGAGGAGGTGAAAGTGAAGGTGAAGGTGAAGTGAAGGGTGAAAGGTCAAGTGAAAAGGGGGGGGGGGACGCACCGATTTGTGTCCACACCATCTCCGTCAGCGCCCCAATAAACTGAGGCGTAGCATTCCGATTCCTCTTCAACGACTCCTCATCGACAATCTGTCCCACCGCGTACCACAGTGCAGACTTGAGCCGCTACCCAAACAAAACATCAGTTTAGATGGGAAATCTCCAATCCCCAATTCTCTCTCTTCATATGCTATATATCCTCTCCTCTCATGAAAAGAAGGAAAGAAAAAAAAGAAAAAAAAAGAAAAACTCACCTCGCGATCATCTTCACCGGTAGACTTAGCCATTTGGTTATATGCTAAACCAAGTGATGTTGCATACTACAACTTGATGCACGAGGTCTGGTCTGGGCCTCCCGAAGGAAAGCCAGCTTGGGCTGGGACAAGTCAGGACAAGTTGGGTGGGGTATGTTACTATTAATAGTAACATACTTTTTTACTGCAATTTTAGTGTGTGGGTGCAAATTCACTGCAATTTTAGCGTTTCGCGACGAGTTCACCAATCAAGGTGGGTCGGTTAGCTTAGTCATTTTCTAGGCAAACATTAAGTGGAGAACTTGATGAATCTCTTCCCTCTCTTTCCAGGGGGCAAATGGAAAGACACAAACATCACAGAATACAAAATAAAACCCAGATCTAGAAGACATGTCTGTTTATTCATCAACTAATGTAACCACCTCATCGTCCTTCGCAGCACATTATCATTGTCCAGCAAATGCATCTTCGTAAACAAGAAAAAAAAGCCAATCCAAAAAATAAAATCGTTTCCCATATGAACAATGCTCCATGCCCTTCTTTTTAACGTTGACTATATAACGGAGGACTCCTTGCTTGTTTTATATATCCACACATACATCATAATTCTATACAATATCCATTAATAGGTTAGAACCAAGACTGACGACGACGAGCGCCTCCGCCAGGGGGAGGGGCAGGCGGCGTGTCTTGCTTGGTGTACAGGGACAGGCGATTGCCTGCACCACAGTACTCAAGCTCATTACCGCTGCAGAGCATCTTGCACTCAGCGGGGGGAGCCTCCTTGGAAGAGGCATCGATAGCATTGCCACAGTAGCATTCGCTGCCGTACTCAGTACCAAAGTACTTGAAGTCCTTGCAGAAGTTAGCACACTGCTCATTGGTCATGCCGCCGCTAGCAATGGCAGCGCCAGACAAGGCTCGAGTGCCATTGCCCTCAGTCTGGCAGCCAGTGAGGATAAACCCGCCAACCGCAGGGGGCTGCTCAGGGGTACCACCGGTGGCGTTGGGGTTCATGTACAACTCAAGACGGTTGCTGGCACCGCAGTACTCGAACTGGTCACCAGCGCAGGGCATGTTGCAGTCTTCGAGAGGAGCGGTCGCACTGCTGTCAGCGAGGAAGCTACCGCAGTAGCATTCGCTTCCATACTCAGTACCAAAGTACTTGAAGTCCTTGCAGAAAGTAGCACACTGCTCGTTGCTCATATCGGGGGCAATGGTGGCCGCCTGGCTGAGGGCTCGGGCGCCATTGCCTTCGGACCAGCAGCCAACAAAGGTGTAGGGGGAGACTGTGGGCTTGTGAATCAAGGTACCAGTGGGGGCCGGGGGCTGGGTGGCAGTTGTCGAGTAAAGCTCAAGACGGTTACCGGCACCACAGTACTCGCTGGCGTCGCCACCACAGACCATGTTGCAGTCCTCTAGAGGAGCCTCCTTGCTGCTCTTAGCAAGAGTGTTACCACAGTAGCCTAAGTTATAATGGTTAGCCCATTTATCCATACGAGAGATTTTCAATTCAACTTACATTCGCGACCGTACTCGGTACCCCAGTAGACGTAGTCCTTGCAGTAATCCTCGCAGCTCTCCAAAGTGAGCGTATCGTTGGCGTAGAAAATGCCATTCAACGCGCGAACACCGTCACCCTCAGACCAGCAAGACACTCTGGTGTAACCTCCAACAGAGGGCTTGTGGGTGGGAATAGGCGGGGGAGTGGTCGATGGGACGGTGGTGGGAGGAACGGTGGTAGGAGGAACAGTAGTAGGGGGGGTGGTCGTGGGAGGAGCAGTGGTGTCAGCAGGAGTGGTGGTGGTGATAGGCCCGGTGGTAGTAGGAACCGTGGTAGTAGGGATACCTCCAGAAACAGTGGTGGTTCCATCAGATGGAGCACCGTTGCAAGCGGCGGCATTCTCAAACTGGCGGCAGGTACCTCCAACGCTGGTAAGGGCCTTGAAGCTATCACTCTGGTCGCCGTTGGTAACATCGAGGTATCCTTGGTAGGCCATACCGCCCTGAACGGTGTAGTCAAGAGTGAAAAAGGTATACTGGCCGACGCAGTCACCCTTCTTCAAATCAACAGTGGTGTTCTGCAGACGAGGAACAGGGCTGTTAGTCTGAGCGGTCTTGTACCAAACTGTAGCCTGGGCACCCTGGCTGACACGGTCGTTGCGGACAGCAGCAACGGCAGTAAGAGCACCAGTCGATCCCAAGACACAGCTCTGGGGCTGCTGGAAAAGAATGGCATCCTGAATAGGATACTCCTGACCGTTGTTGTCGTACGTCTTGGCACCATCGGCAGTGGTGACGGTGACGGTGAATGAGGAGATACCGGAGGAGGCAGGAATGTTGGCTTGGAGGGGGAACCAGGCAAAGGTATCATCGAAACCTTGGCTGACACCCTGAACCTGGGCGGCAATGACACAGGTGCCAGTGCCGCAGTCAGTAGTGCCCTTGCGGTTCTTATAGTTGACAGTGACACCCTGAATGGCACCCTGAGCAAGGCCAGTGGTCTTGACACGGATGTAGCCCGAGAGCTGAAGGGTGTTGCCACCATCAGCCAGAGTGAGTTGCAAAGCGACGGGCTTCACGGTGTAGGGCACAATGGGATCAGTCAGCTTAACTTGAGGAGGAACGGTGTCAATCATCTTCTGCAGAACAACCTGGCAGACGGTGTTGAACTTGGCCGCATCGGCTAGAGCCTCCATGGTCTTGTTGCTGTCAATGTTGAAGACCTTGAAGTCGGAGTTCTTGTCAATCTTGACAGCGGGGCCAACAACCAGGGGGTTGAGGGTGTTGCCGGCCAAGTATTCGGTGACAACCTTGTTGTCAAAGTTGGCTACGGTAGAATCAAGACCGATTTCGCCATTGGTACCAGCTCCGTTGGGAACGATTTCAGGGAACTCGGAGTTGTGAACGCCACCAAGAGTGTGACCACAGGCGGTAACCTGAATCATCTCCTCGACAGAGAATCCCATGCGGTCAAACTGCTGCTGGAAAGTAAAGGCAGAGTTTTGAGGTTGGGGAACACCAGTGTTTCCCTTGCCAGTGGCATCGATACGGCCAGCACGGACGGGGACGGCGGGTCCACCGCAAGAGCGAACGGATGTGTAGACCCCCAAAGCGATAAGATCGGCCAAGCTGGATCGTGGGGAGAGATAGGGGCCCATGAACTGGAGGGTCGTCTTGTGGCCCGGGCCAGTGTTTTCACCATTCTCAAGCTCGTACTGAAGCGAAGCGTCGAGACCACCGGTACCGAAGTAGGTGTTGGCCGTGGACATGTCGTGGAAGCCGACTCGGAGCCATTCGGCGGCGTTCTGACGGCCGGGACCCGAGGCCTCGTTGGAGCATGGACTGACGGTGTCGGAAAATTTGCGAGCGCGGAAAGATTGAAGCTGGAACATGATTTCCTCCAGCTCGTCGATCTGGGTGTTGGGCCATGTCGGATCAGCCAGAGCCGAGCCAACCAGGCCCAAGAGACCCAGCAGGGCAGTTTGGGACTTCATGATGCTCAAAGATTGGTTCTTCTTTGCAGTTTACCCAGGCGGAAAGGAAGAACAATCAAAGAATTGGCCGCTGATAACGAATGTTTGGCGAAACTAGCTGTACTTTATTGTATCGCACAGCCCGTCTTCGCAAACCACTGCTCGAAAAAAACACACACAGCGAATGGAATGGTTGTCGAGAAACGACAGAACGAGGGGAAGGCTTGGAGTATTTAACAAGGCGAAAAGAAAGGAAGACGGAAAAGATGACAGCGACAAAAAGAGAGAGACACAGGCGCGCAAGGGAGTAGGACTCAAAGAGGGTCGAGGACTGAAGCGAAGCGAAAGCTCACTCCTCCTGCAGCCGCATCGTTCGACCCGGCCAAGTGCCTGCGCGATCAAATGCGAGTCTCCCGGCGACGGCGCTTCGTGGGCGATGGGGTCTCTCCATCCTCCATCCCAGGTTTCCACTCCTCGACGGGCTCTCGGCTCATTGGCGCGCAGGCCAAGCAGCGTCCATTCCTCAGCCCTGATAGCCAAGACGGGGCTGGATTGGTGCGAGATTGCATGGGGAGATTGGCATGGATTGGGAAAAGTCTGGTGGTGGTGGTGGTGTTTGTATGGTGCGTAGTGTGTTGTGCGTGGTATTGGCGACTCGTATTTTTGGCAGTCTACCAGTTTGTTTGTGCATTAGTCGACGGTATGGTTCCAGGCACTTGCCAGGGGTCTAGGCTGTAAAAAATCCAACCTTGGAATGGAAAACTTCAAAACACCAGTGGAGGTCCATCCACTGCAACGTCCAGTCCTTGTAGCGCTGGCCCAGGCGATGTCTCTAGTGGGCCAGCGTTATCGTCTGCACCCGAAAGAGCCCCGAGGCCCTGTAATCGTCCCCGGAGTCTCTCCACGTTGTGATGGATGCTGGCCTCTTCGCTTGGGTTCTGAAAGCCGAGAACAGTATCACTTTCAGGGTTCGACTTTAATTTTCCTCTCAATTATGGAGCATCATATGGAGCTGGAAGAAGGTATGCACAAATAAGATGCAAGAAAAATCGATACCTCTTCCAGTTTCCGGCTTGGCAATGAAGCAGAAATGAAAGCATATGCGTGCTTATACAGGGACTTATGCTTGTATACCTTTTTTCTTTTTTCTTTCCTCTTTCTTCTATCCACTCTATATTATTGAAAATGACCAATTTTGACATCACATCGTACGACCAACCCATGAACGGATAAAATTCCCGCCCGAAAATGACAATGGAAGATGGACTGAGTGACCAAGTTTGCTCTTGTTTCATTTCTAACGGCTTTGCCGAATAAAGTTGTGGCTGGTCTCGGAGCCGACCCGTCTGTTGATTCAGTTGAGGTTGTTCCATCCGTGAATCTTGATCAATCCATTGCCTTGGAAACTCGCTAAAGAGAAACAAGACATTTACTCATTATTCGTGCTATTGATGGCAAGATTACGTTGAAGCCTAGAGTGCCAAAGCAACGTAATGCTAGCTATACAAGTATTAGTCTTCAAGGTATCACAACTCAAGCCATCTGTCTCAACATCTTCATCAGCCATGCCGTGCAAGAGAATTAAGGTTGCGGAGAAAACGCCCCCTCTGCTGGTCCATGTGCCTCTACCCGTAAGGAATGAGTTTTCTTCCCTGTCCTATGAAAAAAAGAGGTAATTAATATTCATCAAGGGGCACACGCCACCGCCTTGTGGCTCCATGGCTCCCCCATGCAAGACTATCGAGTCAAGCATAAACCCTTCAACTTGGGCATAGGCCCACGAGGCCCTTGCGTGATGATGAATTTGCTGGCGTCTCTTTGCAGAAAGTCTAGGCCGCGTTGGCTCAGGTTTGCTAAAGCCAGCTTTCCTCTCCGGTCTTAGTCGGATCTTGAAATAGGCGAGCCCGGGAGCAACCATGAAGCCATGGCCATGGCTTGATTCAACGGAAGACCGTCGTGGCGGCCACTGCAGGATTGCGGTAGGAGTTGGGACTGGAAATATTGAAGCAATTTGTTCGATATTGCATACATTGAACATGGATGTTGCAGAAAGGTGGTCGTAATGGTAACTTGGATGGAACATGGAGGTTCCTTCACCCTTGCCGCCTCTTCTTCTCTTCTCACCGAACGGATACTTTTCTTTCCTTTGCACCTTCTCACGGGAAGGAATGTCTGTTTTGGCCAATGAGCAGATTCGGATTTGATGACCCTGCAGCTGAACCCGCCAACCTACGGATACGAATCGGGGGGTCACGTCCCACTGTCCATATTATTTTGTCACCCTCAGGCCTCCACAACGCACGCAACTTCAACCAGGCACCACCATCATCCTCACCTACCACCACCACCACCACCACCACCACCGCAGCAGCAGCAGCAGTACTACCACCCACAACATCCACCCACAGCATTCACATAGTTCCAGCTCTTCTATGACAGAAGCAAGACAAATCCAGAACTTTCCCACTCACACGGCAGAAGATGAATTGGCCTTCTCTTTTGGGAATCTCACGCATCTACGACTTGTACGATGGAGCTAATAGCGCCAATCCCATGCATGCTATTATCCGCACCCCGCGTACCTACATTGTTATACGGGAGAGTGCATACATGCATCTCAAAAGAGGCTTTTTCGAACAGCCAGAGATCCATTCTCTTGCATCGTCTTCGGCTGCGGCTTTTCTGCCGGTTATCCGCATTCATGGCCCCATGCTTTCTCTCTCTCTCCATACTCATGCTCCATAGCTCTTCAACGGGAACCATGACTGAACTGGCAAATGCATTACAGTTTGTTGCCACTCTGCCGATATTATTCACGACTCTACAACCATGTCGGTCAATATCGATCCCTTCTCTTCTCCATCATGGATAAAGTCTTCCAGGCAGAATATGCATGGTACCTTAGTAAATAAACAAAACTCCAGCCGGTCGAGAACAGACCTGCCTGCCGCTCAGCCACCATCTCCAATCCCATCTCGGCTCAATCCAAAACTCCCCGTATGGTTCGGCATCCACTCAAGGCCACCATCTCCGGCTGCTTATTCCCTGCATCCGAAGGCGCGAGGTCAAAGTTCCCCTGCCCGACAGGCCGCGTCGTGGTTTCTCCGGGGCCATATTCGATATTGCAACCTCTTGACAATCCACCTGCCTACATGGGCACCGTGAACGGCAATGCTTGAGAAAAAAGACACTCACATGGTCCAATCGGTTGATAAAGATTACCAAAGACTTTCTGAAATATTGGATGACTGCTGCTGAACATGGACCTCTTTGGAGGCCTTTATTACAAAGACATGCCGAAAGCCTTGCTTGCCGGGATAAGTCCTAGAGCCTATTTATCCAATACTACTTTCCATACTTGTGATGAATAGGTTTGTTCGATCATCACCCATCTCTTTGTAGTTTCTATTCTCGGCCCGGCCCGCCGACCAATAGTCTAGAATTCTATTCCTTCATCCCTCCATCCCTCTATAACGTCTAGTTTAATGTTTCTTGGATTGACAAATACTTTTCCAGTATGTCATATGATATGTTGCTGCCACCACAGATGACAAGAACAACGACACTGTTCTTGTTGAACCCGGGGACCATCTCAGCAAGCTTGCCATTGTAGCAAAGCGCAGGGCAAACACTGCAAGCCAATTCGACAAGGAAGTGCTCCTCGCTTGCGAACCGTCGGCAAGCAGCGATGGCTTCCGCGTCTGACAGGACAACCGTCGACACGGTATCTCGCAAGCCATACTCAAAGGCCTGCTTGCAGACTGTCCTGGCACCAAGACTGGTGGCAAGACTTGTAATGGCCGGTATTGCCACCAGCTCCTTCTTTTGCACTGCATGAGTGAGGGAATTGGCGCCTTCAGTTTCTACGGCAATGACTTGTGTCTTTGTCATGTTGAGCTCGTCCAGGCCCTGAACCACACCGCAGAACAGACCGCCTCCGCCAACACTGCAGACAATAGCATCGACGTTTGAAATAGAAGGCGCTCCAGTGTCGTTGGGTGCGTTTTCTAAAGAAACAGGATAGTGTTTCAAGGTAGGACCAAGCTGCTTGGCGACCTCATGCGTAATCCCCGCATTTCCATCCCAAATCTCTTGGGCGTCAAAGGGCGGAACATAGATGGCTGCCTCGCCCTTTGCTCGCGCCTCTGCCATGAGTGTGCCGGTGAGGTAGTTGTCTGCTTCTTGCCAGGACGCACCCATCTGGATAACTTCCGTAGCACCAGCCTGTCGTACCTTTGCGATCATGTACTCAGTCGTTGACAGCGGTACGACAACGGTTGCCTGGCATCCCAGCGTGATGGCCGCGTGAACGCAAGCTAGACCTGCATTGCCGCCAGAGGAACTGTAGAAGTGGGCAGGGCCATGGTCTGGTCCCAGTGCGTTGAGCTTGGCGACCATGAAACTGCCTATGCCTCGAGACTTGAAGGAGCCCGAAGGCTGAAGGTTCTCAAGCTTGAGAAAGATGTTGCTATTTCAAGATGATGTATTAGTTGATGTTCTTGATGAGTAATTACCAGGGATTTACATTACCATCCTGCTGCCTCTGAAAGGGTTGTAGACTTGATGAGGGGTGTCTCGATCCAGGGTATCTTGCCGCGGGGTTCTTCCACATTGATGAGCATTTTAGCGGTGGATGTTTTGATGCGTGTGTGAGGATTCGTAAAGTGAAGTGAAGTGAATTGAAGATGATTTCCAACGTTGATATTATAAGAATTCTAATGATTCTATGATCCAATGTTCAAGTACTGAGATACAGGGATCCGTAACATCGATTTTCAGGGTTTGCTCCCACATTTTTATTCGACCAGCTGCAGGGTTCGACTAGGAACCAAAAAAAAAACCCAATTCCGAGGGATCGGGCCGTAGCTCCAATTGGCTACGCTGTCCAGTCCTACATACGTTGGGTTGTTCCAAAATCGAGTCAGCCCTTTGGCATAACGGCGCGCCCTTGGATCGACCGACTCATGTCAAAAGACATTTGAACTAACATGTCCTATATGTCGGTATTACTATTAATCTTAGTCTGGGGGGGAGGCGAGACATTCTGGTGACGTGTGGTTTGAGGGGGAGGATGGGATGTTTATAGGGAAGGTTTCCGCAGTGATCACGGCTGGGGATTTATAAGCTTGGTAGTTCCGTGGCTACCCGGTAGTAGTAGAAGTAGTAACAGTGTAGCCCGAGGTCGGAATGGTTTGAGACTCTCAACGTTTTGGATGGCTGCTTCATCAAGTTGTATGAAAACGGTTTCTATAAAGCGTAACCCTGCTAAACTGTCTGAGAGAATCTGCCAAGACTGCTGGATTGGTTGGGACATTTCTGGTAAGCATTCAAAGCATCCACAGCCTAGATTCATCATGGTGCAATCTGTTATGCGCATCAGCCACATTACGTCGTCGCGGTGATTATGACACGGCCAAGGGGGCTTGTGTACATGACTGTTTTCTCACCTTGGCAGTTTAACTGTATGGATGGCAGATGGTTATATGGAGCTATATTATCCTCACAATTAATCAGGTGATTGGGGGGGGGGGGGTAAGGGTAGAGGAGTATATAGGTATGTAAAGACATGGGTCATCCTACAAGACACCAGCTTATATTGTGTAGATGTGTTTTGCAAACCGAAAGACTTTGAGAGTGGACAGGCAGAGAATACTCATATACCTACTACCTAGGTAGTACCTACTCACTATTAAGTAAGCACGCGGGAGAAGAAAAGAAGACTAGATCAGAGCTTATGGTAAGATATTATGTGAGTGATAGATGGTACTATTAATAAATGAATGTAAGATGCAGAGGTAGGAAAAAGAAATAGAGAAAAGAGAGAGATAGGAATATAGGAAGAGAAATAGAGGGAACACCAGAAACGATGGACACGACTCTGTCTGTCATATTCAGCGTCCCAGTGTTTGCACCACCAAGCTATTTTACTTTTACATCAAACCTTTTGATAAGAGGGCCTGACATACTGTTTCTGTTTTCATCTTCTCTATTAACCTTGTCTTTTCAATTCCTTCAATTCCAAGGAATGTTGGTCCACACTCATCAACCCTCTTAGCACCAAAGCTTGCAGCCCAGTTACGTAGGACAAGTACCCCCACCTCGCTGATCGGTACTCGTCAAGTAACCCTCCCACTTCTCTAGCTAGCAACAACCACCTTGTCAGCTAATACCACTCACCTCGCAACTACATTGTTTATTAGTAGGGATACTCGGGCTCTGCCACCCGCCTACGTCATGCCCGCCACAAACTGCCCCTCGCTAGAACCCGTCTCGGGGCACTTCCATTTCATCATTTCTCACTACAACTGACCGACTGACCTCACTGACTCGTCCAAGAACCCCCGTTGATACATACAACAGAGATCCCAATGACATAACCTGCCAAGTTGGAAAGGGTAGTTCTCTGTTGTATGTGTATTCATTGCAACCTTGGCCTCTCCCATTTAAACATGCGCAAATCTCCCTTTCCACAATTCTTTTACTTTTATTCTCTTCCTCACTTTCTCATCAATCCTCTCTAGATACCGTATCTTTTCTCTTTTTATACCCATTTACACTTGATCATCACCACCCCACTATCAAAGCACCTGCAAACAACCCTCTTCAAGAAAGAATCATCACCACCACAAAGAGAGAGAGAAAAAGAAAAAAAGAAGAAGAAAAGAAAAAAGAAAGAAAGAAAACAACAATGGGCGTAAAAGCAGGCCTCGGCCTCAAAACTATCCAATGGTTCATCCGCGGCATCCAGTTCTGCTGCGCGGCCCTCATCCTCGCCGTCTACTCCTACTTCCTCGCCAGCCTGCACAACCACAACCTGCGCATCGCGACCAGCCTCCGTGCCGTTGAGGGCATCTCCGGCGCCGCCACGCTCTACACCCTGGCAGGCCTGCTGCTGCTCTGCTGCGTCGCGGGATTTACCGTGACGTCCTTTTTGGCCGTTGTGCTGGATGCGGCGTTTGTCGGGGCGTTTGTCTATGTTGCCGTGGCGAATAGGGGTGGTGCGGGGAGTTGTCGGGGTTATGTCGATACGCCGTTTGGAAAGGGTATTTCGGGGAGTCATGTCCAGGGGGGTAAAGGTTTCACGGCTCTTCCAAGTTTCCACACAGCTTGCCGATTACAAACGGCTTGTCTAGCCGTTGCCATTATCGCAATGTAAGTCACACCCCCATCACAACCAGAATCGCCCAACCCCTTCCCCTCCCCCCCTATTTCACTTCCAGACTAACATTCCACAGCATCTTCTTCGTCTTCTCCATCCTCACAGAAGTCGCCCTCGCCCGCAATCGCCGCCGTGAGAAGCGCTACGGCCCCAGCCCCCAAAACGACTACACCTCCGGCTACGGCAAACGCGGCGGGTTCCTCGGCCGCCTCTTCGGCCGCCGCAAGGCAGGAGACGCCGTCGCCGACGACGCCAACATGCTCCCCCGGCACGCCAACCCGGACCAGCTCGACAGCAGCAACAACAACAACCGCCACAGCTATGCCACCGAGACCGTTTCCGACCACCACGCCAACCCCTACGCCAGCAGCGACGGCTACACCAAGTACGAGACCGGCTACGGTCATCACGGCGTCACTGGTACTGCTAACGGCAACGGCCTCGCAGTTCCCCAAAATGATGCCTTTCAAGGGGCAAATCCTCACAACTACCGTTACGGAGACGGCGTATATGACCACGCCTAAATCACCAACTAAATCGCCAAGTCAAAAGAAAGAGAGAGAAAAAAAGAAAGAAAAACATTACGATGTTGTAAGATTACCAACAGAAAAGACTTCGACCACACAATTAATGGAGTAATACATGTACCGACGAAACAAAACATGAGGAAAAGGAGTATCCATTGGTATCCAATCAATAGCCTAGAACCGGCTATCCTTGTGCTCATACAAACACAACAAGAACGAACAACACTTGAAAGAAAAAGCTGTACACTTATGTAGACATGACCAACAAAGGCATTATATGAAATCGGGATGGAACAAAATTGTATCCTTTAATAGTAATTAATTCAGACGGCATTTTTCGCTTTTATCATCAAGTACGCTCATCATATACATACAATCAGTGTCTATAACTACCAAGGCAATCAAATGGGTATTCACCTCTCCAGCCAGCACCCGACCTTATCCCCCCTTTCTATTAATACCTCCTGTAATCCATTCATTCATCCGTTTTCCACGTGGTCTTTTTTCCTTTCCTTATCCCCAAACCGCCTCCCCATGGTCCGCTTCACTCATACCTTCGTCCCCCGCCCCCAACTCGGCCCAATTCATATCCAACTTCTCCAACTCCCTGGTGAAAAAATCTTGCTCCTCCCTCATCGCGATCCGTATATCCGCCGCAATCTTCTCCGGGTACCGCCTGACGTTTAGCCAATGGGTCAGGCTCCTCAGCGCCTGCTCCAGAGGCAGCGCCGAGTCTACTTCGGCGTCAATGTCGCTGCCAGCGAGCCACTCATCGCGCAGCTCGGGGCGGCAGTGGAGGTAGACGGCGGTAATGACGCGCATGTTGCTTTGGCGCCATTTGCGGCCGCAGTAGGGGACCTGGCCCTTGAAGAGCTTCAGGGTGTATAGCCTGAGTTCTGGCTGTGGGACGCGTAGAGACTTGCGAAGGATGTTGGATGACTTATATTGCACCAACAACAGGTTGCGGTGCGCCTTGCCCTTGCAAATCTTTTGCATCACTCTCAGGTAGTTGATAAGGGAGAAGAAGTTGCGCCTCGAAAAGTCCGTGATGGGCTCTGCGGGAAGGGAGTTGATGGGGCATCCAAGCTCGTCAACCTCTGGTCTAGTCAGAGTCTGATCATCGTGAACAACCACGTTGACATCTGCCTCGCTTGCAGTTGACTCCTCTCGAGGCCGTTGTCTCTTGATCGGCGGCGGCGCAGCCTCGTCTTCACTCTCCCCTTCTCCTTCTTCCCCTTCCCCTTCACGCTCATGGGCTTCTTCTTCACCCTCAATGTCTTCCTCATCAAGTTCTTCATCCTCATTATCAATGTCACTTTCGGTCTTATCCTTGAACTTTGATCGCAGGTTGCAGAACTGGAAGAAGCTGCCAAGTATTAGTAACAAAGACTTGGACGAAATGATCGGGTATGCTCACCTATTCTCAACATGGTCCATCTTACTGTCAACCACTTGCTGAATATCCTGGTGGGCAAAGAGCTTGAGAACGAGAGGGAGGTAATTAGAATCCAGCAATAGTTGAGTTAAATACTCAAACTTGAGTACATCTGTGACTTGATTAGCTGAAGCCTCCTTCATCGACTTTTGTCACTCACGAGAAAGCCTTAGCCACTTAAGCAATAGTATGAGAATAGCAGTCATGGCTTTGGCCGTAATCTCCCGTGTCCGAGCAGCGTCAACCTCTTCTGGAGAAGGTTCCTGCTCTTCTTCAGCTTGACCCTGCCCTGCCATCTCGTTGGGTCTTTGACCACCAGGTCCACCATTAATGTTATTTCCCCTGGCGCCCATCGGTGCCATTTGACCGGCCTGCTGCTGTTGTTGCTGTTGCTGCTGCTGTTGGGCAACAATTGCCGTCACGTTGACCAATATCGGTCGAAGGAGAACAATGACCAATGACTGTAAATGAGGCAGGGCCTCTCGCTACGCAAAGTCAGATAACAATAAAACTAAAAGGGGTTAAGTGAACACATACATAGAAGCTTTCGATCGCATAAAGTCTCTGCTTGTCTCGTTCGGTTAGCTTTTCAGGATGAGGTCCAAAGTCTACCTCGGGACCTGGAGATACCCGAGGGTTTCTCTCCTTGTCTTCCGCCTTAATTTCTCTCAAGAGCTCCCTTTCTTCTAGCGTCAGTTCACTGAGGTCAAGGTCCTCAATTTCATCGTCTCCATCATCGCCAGCCTCCCACCCACGCTCGAATTTCAAGAACCTCTCGCGCTCGTCCCAGAGCTGGCGGGTTGCTCGGGTCATCCTGACGCGAGAAGAGAAGAGCTGTCCGGCTTCCAGAATGGAGGCAGGGATATCACTACCTTCCCATCTCCGGCTAACCAGAGCATCATCAATGTTGGCCATACCTTTCCCGCCAGCGCTGTTACTAGTGGCATCGAGGGGCGGGTACATGAATGGAAAGTTCTGATTTGTCTGGTAGTTTTGTTTCTTGCCCCCCTTACCTCCAATGCCCGGTGATGGCGGAGGCGAAGGAGCAGGGGTTGCGATATGAACCGGTTGGTTGAGGATAGATGCACCTCCCATCTGCACATTAGGCGGTTGGGGGATTATGCCATTGGATCCGTTCCGGGTCGCAATATTTGGTATTGGCGGTAGAATCGAAGCATTTTCTGCTTCAAGTGGTATTAATGGTCGTGGGGGGATATACGCAGGATATTTGGAGGTGATTTCCTGTCGAAAAACATGATAATCTAAAGGTGATGCTGTGATGGTCTCTTTGTCCTTGCTTTGGCCAGACATTTCACTAGTAGCTTCTTTGATCCTTTCGAGATCTCTGGTCCCGCCAAAGACAAGAAGAATGGATTTCCAGAAGAGCAAAAAGATCTATCCTCATTAGCCGGCAGACCCATCGGGGGGGGTTACATGTCATGGGAAAACGTACCTGGGTATGGGGCATGGTGTTATTCTCGTCCCATCTTAGCTTTGAGGTTGCCAGAAGCATGAAATCGACAAGGGGCGGCTTCAGCTCGACTAAATCCGAGTTAGCAGAGAGATTGTGCCATTGAATATGACATGCCGGCACCTACGTAGTTTATCATATGTTGCAGACATATCCTCGGGGTCGTTGAGTGTCTCCTGAATGGAAATATACATGATAGTCATGAGGTTGTATAATTCATCCTGCGCCTCTGGGGCCGCGCCCTGCTGCATATCGCCAGACCTGTGGAGTTGTCAGAAAATAGAAATTCCTCAATCGTTGGCCCAGACATTCAAACGCATACCATTGAGCCTCAAAGGCATTCCTCAGCGAATCCCAGACGACCGGCAGTCCCTCGAGCGACGTCAAGCAAGCAACGCCCGCAGTAATCGCCTGGAGTTGCGGGATGCTTGCAATCGATCTGCTCTCCTCGTTCGTCGCATGGGGCATTGCCGTATCCCCCCACCTCCCCAAGACCAGGTACACCAACTTCCCGATGGAGGCGGCCCGCAGAGCAGCATCGCCAGACTGCACGCCAGCAATTGCGGCCTGTATGAACCTCATCCTCTTGTCGTGGTCCACGTCGTCCCAGGTGTTGCTATCGCCGTTGTCGTGATTCCAGTGCCATTCGAATGCCTTTTGGGCAGCGTTCAGCCTAAGCCACTGCCAAAACTGGTACACGAACCACTCGTCAATCTCCTCGGCGTGGGGTCCCATGTCCGAGTACACAAAGTCGTAGGCCGCGGGCTCAGCCCGGTTCACCTCGGCCACGATACGGCGGAGCTGCATCAGGGACAGGGAGTCGCTCGGGGCGTGCTGTGACGGCTGGAAGGGACGGTTGGGGGTATTGTTGTTATTGTTGCTCGAGGGGGGAGCCGCTGGAGCAGCCGGGGGAGCCATCTGTGCGAAGCCGCCCTGCATCGTGGTGGTGACGGTGGTGCTGGTGGTGGGATTTCGCGGATGAGGGGCTCTCGACGATTGCTGAGGCGGCGGGGGCGCTGGGACGGCGGGGGGAGGGTTCACGAGCTCGTCTGCTGCGTCACCCTCTTGCGCTCCTTGGCCAGTGTCGGATGCATCGTCTCCAGGCGGGTTGGCTGATTCGGAAGGTTCCTGAGCAGCCTTGGAGGGCCACAGACTGTTCATGATGTGTGTGGCAGTTGCACAGGGACGGTTCGTTGACGCTAGCAGTTGCTCAGAGCGCATCAAGGTAATTAAGGTACGGAGCAGGTATGGATGGACCCCACCAAGATCGAGTAACTGTGCCCCATATTTTTAACCACCATGATTACCTCGAATGGGTGGTGGCCCTGGGTAGGCAGAGAATAGGCAATGAATGACTTGAGTGAAGTGATCCAATATTGTTACTTACCATGCCTTTCACAGGTGCTTTCTTTGGCGATTTCAAATGTTCTTTCTGTTATAACTCGCAGTGAACAAAACACGTGATTAAAGTTGAGTAGAATATCCAACATGGGCAATCTATAGATATTTACACTCCAGTAGAGGCGGATTCTTCATTATATCCAAACATTAATAGATACCTGAAGCTTGCCAGATTACATAATTCACTCTATAGCTCTGCCATGTCTCCTTGGGCAAGTCTTGTGAGGGAAAGTTGATAGTATGTAGTCATTGGCCCGACTCATATCATTCACCACCACACCAAAGGTCACCTACCCACCTAGATACCCATGAAAACAGATCATGTATATATATATATCATGAAAATCAGGTAATTAAATAAAAGACTAAAAACAACCGTCATGAACCCGCAACAGTCTACTCCGCAGCCGACGAGTCATCATCCGAATCCCCATCCCCATCCCCATCCCCTCCATCCCCCGCCTTCTCCCCCTTCTTCTTCGCCCTCTTCCTCAACTTCTTCAACCTATTTAGCCTCTTCTTCTTCTCCTTTACCTGCTCCTCCTTATCCATCTCCTTTTGCTTCGCACTCTCCTGCGCCTTTACACTCACCCTCTCCCTTGTCCTCATCGCTATCCTCTGCTTCTTCCCGGGCTTCTTCTTCCTTTTCTCGGCCGCGTCCGCCTCGTCACCGCCGCCAATCGTCTCCCCCGTCCTGGCCTTTCTCACCACCTCGATGCTCGTTACTTTCCAGGGGAGTTCGACGCCCCATGACCGCACTCGCGATCGCGCAACGACGTCCTCCCCCGTCACGGCCGCAAACTCGAATTGCGATTTTAGTTTGGCGGAAGGTTTCGGTGCGAGGTAGTAAGATAGGGGGCGGCCCTTGACTAATCCGCCTTCGACCTGAGCATTGGGGTCCTCGAGCACTACCTTCGGTGCCGGACCGGCTGTGCTAAAGAGACGGAACAAATAGCCCTCTTCCTCGGGCTCTTCAGCCGCATCGCCATCCGCTTCACTGCCATCTGAATGGTCATCTGATGACTCAGATTGCGATGCACCATGTCTCTCATGAGGCATCGTCACCGCCGCTCGGCTCGGCGTTGAACCATAGCTGCCCTCATCCAGACCGAGTGACTTTGCTATTTGCGCGTTCAGCCTCGCCTGCAGCTCCTCATCAACATCGCTAGCGTCACTCCATTCCGAGCCATCCGACCTGTTAAGGTCTTCTCGGCGGACCCTGCAGAAGAGTTAGTCATGGGTCAGACAAAAAAAAAAAAAAAAAAATTGCATGAGCGAGTGGTGAAGTGAGTGAGACTCTGGAGCAAATCAGGTGCATGTACCTCTTGGCTTGGGGTAATCCAAACATGGCGTGTAGTCTCAATGTACCCAGTACACTGTTCAGTCTTGATAAATGAATGGATGGATGAATTGGGTATAAGCCGTGGAGATGCAAACGTCAACAAAATGCAAACAAAACGCCTCCTCCGAAAGGTATTTCGCCGTTGCTCAAGTAAGCTGTTGGCTGGTTGGCTGGTTGGTGGACTGGTGGACTGGTTGGCTCAATTGCGCAGAAACGAAAAATGCCGAACAAAAGTTTGGGGGCCGCTTTTCTCCCCGTCTTATCTAATCAGGACGTGCATGGTGGTTGCGGTGGTGGTGGTGGTGGTGGTGGTTGTTACTCGAGGTTGCATGCCAGCCAAAAACCTAGAACCTTGTAAGAAGAAGAAAAAAGGGCCTCCTCCTCCTCCCTCTCCACAATGCATGGATGTGCATGGCATGTTATATGCTTGTTAGTCCATAATCTCTTCCCGGGCATCAACGTTGTACCACTGCTACAGTACCTTTACATACCGACAGCAATGCCAGGAACATGCCATCGAGGTATGCAAGCCATCTTGGCCCCCACGGTTCCATCTTGGTGGGAACCCAAACTTCATCAACCGTTGCCGAGAATGTTACTCTACATATTGTCTACATTCAAGTACATGTACTATTACTTTCTTCCTTTCTGTCTGTCTTTGAGCTGGGTGTGGGTCAGTCAGTCACCGAGAGAAGGGCACATGGAACACTTGAATGCGATGCAACGATTTCAATGCGGTGGTATCATTCAAGGACAAAAGAAGTACTCTCTCTCCTGTACTCCATCTTCAATTCGTGGTATCTCAAATCAACATCTCCCGTTAACAATACTTCATGCTCATAAATTGCTGTTGTCCAGAGCGTGGCCCCGTACGCCACACCAACCCAGGCCATCACTTTTCCACCCTCCCCCCTAAAAGAAATATCATGCGCGCCGTTCCAAAAAAGATAACTGTGATAGTCCTCAAACCCTGCTGGCGGCTGTAGCCGTTTCGTAGCAAGTGCTTGCTGACCTATTCAAACGCCGCTCCGTCTCCTTTCCACCGTCCCAGTCATCAGAGCCAGAGCCAGATCCAGCCTATTCCCAGACCGGTCCCAGTATCCCCCCCCAAGGGCGCTCATTATATGCGCCAGAACCGTTCAAAACGAATAACAAAAACCCAAACAATAAACAATAAACCGGAAATTATTCTACATGAAGATCTCAACCATAAGTAACAAAGAAAGTTACATCTCGACTTGACCGCCAGCCCCGTGAGATTGCCGGAGCCAACGTAGTCCTTTCGCTGAAAAGCCTGTTGTTGATTTTTTTTTTCTTTTGGCTTCTAGTTTGCGCTCCAAGAATAGTTGTTCATGGTTTCAAATGATCGAGGCTCCGTCTTGGGTGCTGTCGGAGCCGCGGCTGAGGCCTTGTAAGGCTCATGTGGGAAGGGGTATGGGCGTCCGTCATTGCCGGCATAGGCAACAGTTGAGCTGGTCTCGGCAGCAGTTGAGGTTGCCCAGCTGCTTGATGGCGGGTAGTAGTCCCTTGAAGCGCTAGAGGTGGGTGCCGAAGACCCATATCGGTACTCAGATGGTGAATCAGAGCTGTTGCTGTGGACAGACTGCTGGTTCGCGTGACGAGGGCTCTTGCTTGGTCGGCCCTGATCGACATATCGAGGAACACTCAGGGAATTATCCTGGCTGCTCAGTGCGGGGGTGCTAGTAGGAAGCTGAGCACCGGAGGTAGGTTGCACATAAGTATACTGTCCACGTGCTGACGAGGACTGCTCGCTAGCACTCAAGGGGAGCGCTACAGAGGGGATAGATGTCTGAAGAGGCAACTCTTGGGGCTCGGAGGTGAAGTTTGACGCGCCGGAAATGGGCACCTTGGGATAAGAATCAGCTCCCATGGAGGTGGATGCATAACCTCCGGGGCTGGAGGTGGGAATTTGAGACATGGACGCGCTGCTGCTAGAGCTCCAAGTTGGGTAGGTGCTGTTGGCACTGTTAGTCATATCGTTCATGGCATTTATGATTATCGTATCGACTCTCGAGGGGAAGACACTTACTTGGATCGCATTGAGCTAAGCTGACCACCAGGAATCTTTGGCGGGCTGAAGGTGAAGCTGGATCTTGGCACTTGCAGATCCACGCTGCGCTTCAGTTCCTGCGGCTTCACGCTGATGGCACCAGCAACAACGCCGAGGCCAGTCTCAACGAGGGCCTGGCCCCTAGAACCGGCGCTGGATCCCAACAGGGGAATCTCCTTGCGAGCCTGGAAGTTACGGGGACTGCGGCCGCGGACCACGATGGGCGC
This sequence comes from Hypomyces rosellus, assembly GCA_011799845.1. Taxonomy (NCBI): domain Eukaryota; kingdom Fungi; phylum Ascomycota; class Sordariomycetes; order Hypocreales; family Hypocreaceae; genus Hypomyces; species Hypomyces rosellus. Next base: position 4,502,531 of record WWCI01000002.1, on the reverse strand, counting down.
GGTGGTGGTCTCACTCAAAACAATCTTTGAGTTGTCGGCCAGAGTTCCATAGACCTTGAGGTGAAGCACAAAGTGCTGCTGGAGCTCCTTTCGTCGGCCGTTGTTTGCCGTAGCGCTGTCATCAGGTTAGTATCAATATTCGCTAGACAAGACGGAACAAAATACACATACATTCTGAATTGGAGTCGCCGCCAACCGATGGGGTAGACTGCATAGTCCCCATCGGGCTCAGCGCCGTCTTCTTGGAAAGGTATCAGGGGAAGTGCCGAGGGTTCCTGATCGGGACTCTGGCTGATCTCGGGGGTGTTGGGTGGGGGAGTCTTCCAGGGGATGACAATGAGACGGACTGGGTTGCCGTCAACAGACTCAATCGCAGAGACGGCAACTTCCATGTTGGAGACTGGTACGGTTTCGTTATTCTCATTTACAACGGACAATTGTCCTCGTGGAGTGACCAAAGACCCGCTGATCTGGAAGAGGTTTCTCCGGTAACATGTTAGTTCGGGTTGGAGGCTGCTGCCATCAGTGGCGGTTGAGGGCATCTCTGAGAGAAAGAACATGCCGTGCAGCTGGGCAGAGAGTTCTAGCTGCTGCATCCGGCCCTGCTGGTCAACAATGGTGTGCTTGTCCTGGGCTCGTCGGAAGGACAGCAACTTGTGGTCTTGGTTCACTGTCAGTCTTGAGCCATCGTCCCTCAAATCTTGGACAATCTCCTGGTATGCAGCCGGCTCGGTTTGCGAAAAGGGTCGCTTCAAGTTTGGGTAGCTGTGTTGTGTCGATAGACTTGGCTGTGGGTGGCGATCGTAGGGACTAGATTCCTCTTGCGAGTACCGGCCATACGGGTAGGTCTGGTCATGGCCACTTCGGGGTCGACCTGGAAGTGGTGATGCCGAGGCTGAGCTGTGAAAGCCAGAGTCCATGGCCGTATTGAGTCTGTTGCTTAAGTGAGCCGAGCCATTGTAGTTGGACCAGAAGCTGGTATGGCTGTTCTCTCCTCGGAGATCTGTCATGGTTGCGGGATATGCGGTGGCGGTCATCTTGAGCACATGTCCTTATGGACGTGGAATCTTCTATCAAATTTTGCGATGAATCGCAGTTTATAGAGGGAGGGGAGGTGGATGGTGAGAAGGTATATATCAATGTCGTGGAAGACAAAGAGAGAGCAAGGACTGTTGATCAGACTTGGTGATGATGAACAGGTAGGATCAAGCTGATTCCCTTCTGTCGACAGGAAGACGACAACTTGTGATATAGAGAGAGAGTAATGGAAGTGGTCTTGTTGTGATAAAAGCAAGGTGATTTGAATAACGAAAGTGAAGCGAGGTGGGAAGTACAGGTAGGTATACTTGTAGATGGATGGATCCCCAGAACGGCAGATAATGGAGGGGAGTGGCTGGTAGATTTAAGAAGGCCCGGCACTCTACCGGGGGCGGATACCGATCCTACTACGCACGCACGCACGTTCGTTCGTCAAGATGGATCGCATGGACTCAAGTACCTCCGGCGAGGGCGTCCGGTTCTTACACCCCAGAAGCGGGATCTAATAAAGCCTTCTCTATCTGGAGAAGCTCAGGAACACTAGTCCACTCCGGACCGACATGATGCTCTCGACTAAAAGTTGGACTAATTTAGTATCGATTCAGGCTCTTCAACACAAGCGCCAGACCTGGCTCCGTGTGCTTTGAAGAGAGGAAGAGAAAGAGGGAAAGAGGGAAAGAGAGAGAGAGAGAGAGAGAGACAGAGAGAGCCCATTCTTAGGAGGAGGAGGGGGTGTGCTACAGTGACGGAAGGGTGTTGAATTCGGATCTCGTAGAAATATCAGACGCTCGAGGGTGGCATTTTTCTCCCAGGGTTCCCTGCAAACTGCTTGGCCAGACGGCCGATGGCTGCTGCGGAATCGTTTACTTAAGAAATCGGATGCTCCAGTGCCAGGTAGTGAGAAATAGGTTAGAACTCTTCTGACAGAATCTAGCCATGATTGACTGGGGGTGTGTGCCTAGATGATTTGGCGCCTGTTTCTTGTTCATGTGGCCTCTTGTTTTGCCCTTTGCAACTTTTTCTTCCTTATTTGCCAATGGGTGAGACCCGGGGAAATACCAAGATAAGACGTCGTCACTCGTTCTCATCATGCTCGTCCCAGCAGCCCAGCAACAGTGGGGCAGGTGGCCGTTTTGATGCGAGACATGAACAAACTCTCACAGCGGGTGGCGGTTATACGTTGAAAGCCTGCCTGCCTCTCTGCCTCCCTGGCATGTACTGTACATGCAAAAGTGCGACCCGCACGCATGCTCGTACAGATACGTGAATAATAGTGGGCTGCGAGAAGAACCGAATGCTCGATCTACCAATTAACCCAAGGGGATATCCTCATTCCCTGATTTTGATGACCGAGGCCTCGCACCCCTCTCTAGTGCTCTAGTCTTGGGTCTTGTTCCTTCTGGGTCCCCTGCAATCTTTAGAATGCTCGTATGCAAAACGCAGGTCTTTTTCGGGGGCTTTTTGTTGCTGGTCAATGCTGACCCTGCTAGTAGGTGGTGCATGTTTGTGTAGGCGTGAAGCAAACTTGGACGCCCATCAATCTTACCTACTAATACTTTGCCTACCTACCTACATACGTACATACATGTGTTAGAGTCGACGTACTTGTACTACGCGAACAGTCGCTGCTATTGCATGTACCGAGTTCTGTGCGAGGAAGACGGTTCTGCCGAGGTGCGAGCCAGGGGCACTGATGACTGGCGCAGCGCCTCAGGTCAAAGTATGAGTACTTTGGCTGTAGCCGTTACTTGGATCGGTAAGGCCCCAGAGCTAAGCAGACAAAACCAGGATGGTGGTGGAGTAATTTGGTCCATCTTGGTCCTTGGTGGGAAACTCGCAAGCCGTGCAGGACAACTTCCGGAACCTAGCGAACCAGAGGCGGCGCTGTTCAGTTAGAGGCAGAATACTCCGAAGCCAAGACTAACCCATTTGGTGAGATGTGTCTTGTGGCTCGCACGTTTCTAGAAGACGGCCGTTAGGACAGGCGCCAGAACGGGGGATGTGAGTCGCGCAAGGACCAGGGTGGGAGGGACGACGCTGGACAGGAATTGACACCAAGCCAAGCTATTCCAAAGCCATGCAAGGCCAGGCGGACAGGGGGGAGGGGACAGACAGAAACGAGGCAAGGCAGCGAGAGACAAGGCGAGACAAGACAAGACACCGGCCCAAAGATTGCTCAAGACAAGGGGGGGCAGTGGAGCGCACCTCCACGGCTGGGGCGAGAATCCTTGACCTGAATAAGAAAGAAAAAAAGTACATTCATACCTACATACCTTACTATAGACACGGTAGAGGATGTCATAGGTTACAGGGAAGCCGGGAGAGTGGACAAACTAGTGTTAGTAAGTGATTGATGCCTCCACAGAATCTCTTAAGCCCCATGACAGACGGCGGCATGGCACGCACAATTGCAACCCAGAAGTGAAGCAAGGCAAGCTTATAGATTGTGTGCATCGATCAACATGTGGAATCGAGCATACATTGCTCGCTTGCTAGTTCTTCTGTCGATATCAAACAAACGAAGTTTGTTTCGCTGCCGCCGAGTCTCCCCGTCCAAAGTAGGCGGCGGCGATGGCGAACGGGGGGACAGGGGAGAGTCACCCCCTCCCAAAGGCCAGACTTGGAAGGGAGTGCGCCAGGTAACTTGGCCTACGGCCCCAGTTAGTGTCCGTCCGATCAGTGGGTGTCAAGCGGCTAAAAAGGACAGATTGATTGTCAGATGCTCTAGCGGCGGCACTGGAGAATAATAGCCACGGGTTGAAGTTGAAGTCCGACTGGGGGTTGATGCTAATGCTCATAGTAGCAGAGAGCATGTACCTGTACAGATACAGATACCATGACCAACCAAAACCAAGGAGTCTGGGGATGGGATGGATGGATGAGGATGGATGGGTGGATGGATAGACTTGGGTAGGGTGTGGTCTGAGGGAATCCATGAAGGAATCATTGGAGGAACCCATGAATAGGATGGGTGGGCTGAGATGGATAGCAGTGGGTGGGGCATCACCATGGGATCATGAGCAATGACGACTGTGGTCTCGGTTGAGGTCGTCGATGAGGGAAGCAGAGGGTCTGATTGTTTGCGGAAGATCATGGTCCGTGGACGGGAATGACCGCACATGGAAACATACAAGTAAAAAAAAAAAAAACAAGTACGAACGTGCTAGGGGAGTGGGAGTGTGTGTGTGTGGGGAGAGAAAGAAAGAGGAGCGAAAAGCATGGCGAGACAAGGCAGGGTGAAGCAGGGCAGGGCAGGGAAGCGCAACAAAAATAACCAGGGCTTTTGTCAGGCGTCTCGAACCATTTGGCCAAATCAGAGAGAGCGTGCATGGGAGTGAATTTTTTTTCTTGTGGGTGAGGAGCAGAAAGGACAAGAAGAGGAAGAGTGTGTGATGAGAGATAATCCCCCCCCAAGGCAAGTGACGGATTTGTGTCTTGTCTCTCCCTCTTCCTCTCGCTCACTCGCTGTCTTGCTTACCTGTCTATCCTGTCTATCCTGTTTATCCTGCTTGGCTGGATTGGTCTGGTCTGGCTGACTGACTGGCTGACTGGCTAACGGACGGACTTGACGGAACGAGAGAGAAATGAGAGAATGAGAGAGAGAATGAGAGAAAGAGGAGAAAAGTGCCGTGTCTTGGTCTCGGTCTGCCCATGTCGTGCGCTCCTCTTCGGCCCGTCATTGCTCGTGATTTGCTCTACTTGCAGGAAATGTCTTAGAATTGTCAGTGTTGTGGCGTCTGAGGTGCGCAACGGTGCAGAATAGGCCTCAGCCAAACAGACAAATGCGGAGGTAGTGGTCGTCAAGGTCGTGCACCCACTGCCGAATGGGGCAGCTAGACAAGGATCTCTGCGGCAGAACAAGCGTGATGCGATGTGAGTGGTCATGAAAAAAAGAAGAGGGAAGAAAAAAGAAAAGGGGAGGCATGGGATGGGATGGAATGGGAGGGGGGCGGCGGCGGCGTAAGAGGAGAAGAGGGTGGTCGATCTTGTTGTGTGTGTGTTGGGTTAAGTTGGTATTTTTTTTAGTGTTGGGTCGCTGAAAGGGTCGCCGTAAGGGTCTGTTCAAGTCAGTTGAGGATTGAGGCTTGCAGCCGCCCCCTCATCCCTACCTTCCGTAGGCCAGTACGTACCTTGCCTTACTAACCTTTTCTTTCAGGCTACCTTCACTGTGTACATACACTCTCTCACCAGGTGAGAGGATGGAAGCGAGAACCCGGCCGAGATTGAGGCTGCTTGTATGTATGTACCCGTTAAGTAGGGGGCCAGGTCGGTAGGTAGGTCAGGCTGGTAGGCAACGCAACGCAACGCAACACGACACAACGAACACATGGCCAAGTTGCAGAGAAGGTTTCCAGTTCCCCGGACTTTTGAGGTCGTACAAAAAGCATGCCATACTATAATTTGCTTTTTCTCCCTCCTCCCTTCTATCCTCTCGGGTTGCCATTGGGGATGGGACGAGCGTCAATCAATCAATCAATCAATGTACTTGTGCATGTACGATGCACGTTTTCCCCCCCGTTCTCTCCCTCTCTCTCAAGTTTAGCCGTCATGCATGGAACCCCATATCCATTGTCACTGCTCGAAGCGATGATGCCCCGTGACTACCCAGGCCTCTCTGGCAGCTGGCTGCACCCGCACCATTGAGGCACACACTCACTCCTCATACATGAGATAATATAGAACCTAGGCAATGATCTGTAGGAAGCATGCACTGCATATGCTATACCGTTTTTTTTTCGGCTTCCCCTCCCTCGTCAACGCAACGCAGCAACATTAACTCGGCAAAGATCGTGATGCGACATGTTACCTGCTTTGCCCGGTTACATCCATATGTATGTACTCCGTACTGGTATGTGGGTGATGGGCAATTGTCGCCGATAGGGCTGGGGAGTGGCATAGCTTGTCTTGAACCTTGCTGCCATGGACGGAGAAGAAGGGGAGAAAAAACTGCTTGTATGTACCTCCATGGCCAATCCAAGTTACTTGCTGGGATAAGAAAGGGCTCAAATGACATCGATACCCGTTTCAGGCGTTTTTTCGAAGTCTCTTGATTTCTAATTTCCCGATGCTCTTTATTATAGCAGTCTTGGCCTTTCTATTTATTATTCATCCAAGGTACTCCGTACTCCGTACTCCGTATTTTGCTATAATTTCAATAGAATGATATACAATCACCTGTATAGGTAGTTTTTTTTTTATACCCATGTCAACCAGCTAAATGTTAGCGAGTTATATCCTACCAATCATTTACCTTAAAAACAAAAGAGGAAAAATGACAGATTCCATGTTCAATTTTACTTGCGACACACTCTCCTGCTCCTACTCCTGCTTCTACTGGAATCCAATATGTTTTGTTTGGTCAAGGTAACCAAATACACGATAGTGTTTCCAAGTGGTACCGAAGCCTCGCTCTGTTCCCCCATGCCCAGATGGGATTCACTCCAAGAGGGGCCTGTGCACAAAATTAGATACCTGTCCTAGACACAGACAGTCCAGCGTCCATCACCATTCAGTGCTTTCTTCCTTCCATGGCCTCTGCGCGCCACTGCGCCCCCATTATCGCGCCCCGCACCGCCCCGTAAGGCAGGTACAGTACATGGCTTGCCCTGTGCTCGAGGCCCTGACTGACCTGACCAATGATTAAGACAGCCTAACTCTAAGACTCCTCTCATCGTCCATCCTCAGACTCCCCCCCCGCCTCTTCCCCTCCGTGCGGTGCGTCAAGCGTCAAGCATCACGAGTGATCCTGTGACAAAATGTCATCACTCTACATACGCGCGCATGTACGGTAGCCAGACAGGGAATCAAGGACGAAAAACCCTCCGATCCAATTTCTAGACTCGCTCGCTCGCTAAGCAGCTCCCGTGTTTCCCATATTTGCCCGGCGCAGCATCCATCCTATATTTGGGTGTGGAATATGCATAATGTATGGATGGGTAGGCTATGGATGAGTGTGTGCGTGTGTGCGTGTGTGTGCGTGTGTGTGCGTGCGTGTGCGTGTTACCTCATACTCAAATAGGTGCTCCGTATAATTACTCAACTTGGGAACTGAGTAAGAGAAGAAGATAATTCCATGTACAATTGACTAATACATACATGCCCGGCACCTCACCTTGCCTTGCATTATTGCCTAGCACTCTTCCTATCCCGGTAAAAGCATCTTTTCCCGCACTTTTTCAAGATTTTCAGAGTGGAATTGCTGGCGTAGATGGCGTCGTCTAGATTTACCAGGACGGACGGACATGGAGTCCCTAGTCTTGCACAGGTGCCAAGTTCATCTAGTCGAGTCAGTGTTAAATTGTGATAATTAATATTTAATTCCCCATGACGACCAGTCATCTCATCGAAAAGCGCTCCGAATATGGCTGCCTATAACCTTTTCAATTTACATCCATCCATCCATCCATACTTTGCACCTCTTGGATCAATTCGTCGTCGCGCGCAGGTGATGGAAACAGCGAGGCGCCAATTCTTTGAAGCTGGACAGGACTGGACTGGACAGGTTACATCGGCAGTACCGAGCAGCGTCTGCAAAGTCTCGTAAATGTACACGATACGTACCCTTTTTCGGACATGGCAACATGGGATGATGAGCGTGAGTGTGGTCATCAGTGTGTAAGGTGTGGGTAGGAGTGGGTGCACGAATCCTCTCCATTCAACGAGGTACTTGTACAAGCGCGTATCTGCATCTGCATCCCAGCCACCCCGGTCATGTTTCGTCAACCATGGCCACACATCCCACATCATCCACATCTAGCCTACCATCCATCTGCCGTCTCCTTGCAGGCATCAGTAAGAAAGGAAGAAGAAAAAAGTCCATGAGGAAAAAAAATAAAAAGAGGAAAAACTTTATCGACACACTCACAGTACTTCCGTCTGGGCAGCAGGGTACGGTACTGTAGCATCCGGCAGACTCGCCGTCCCGATCCACTTGGCATGGTTGCTTTGAGGACGGCACTGCACTGCACATCCATCCAACCAACCATCCATCCATTCATCCATTCCTTTATCCATATATCCATACATATCAAGCTTTTGTGCCGTAATTAATTCCATGCATAGGGCTAGTTGTGCTTTTTATTTATTTATTTATTTATTTATTTTACTTTATTTTTTTTTTTTATCTCTTCTACTATTTCACGAGCTACGCTAGAGGCAGCTAGATTTATTCTCCCTCGACTGGTGACTGTTCTTCTCTCCGCACACCAAAGGAAGAAGGCAGTGTAACGACAATCCACCCAGCCATCTTCAGCTTTGGCATGTCTTTGTTGATGAGCTTCTCATGATCGGAAATCAATAATAATAAAAATGCTTTACCTATAATACCAGCTCTTAAAGACAAAATACTAAAAACCTCCACTGTTGTAGGTACCATTCAGATACAGTAGAGAGCACCTACCAATTCTGTAGCGTCGCCGTTTGCGCATATTAAGGTACACATGTGCTCCATATGTACGGAAGGAGGAGCACGGTACTCCGCATGTAACCTTGGGAAAGGCAAGCCCCAAGCACAGAAAGTACCCTCTCAACTATTCTTGCCTCTGATATCTTTTAAACAGAAAAAAAAGTTTTCTTTGCAATATCAGGTTAGTGGCCTGATAGTAATGTATTGATGACTGAGGCCTCCAAATACCCTTCTTCCCTCATACGCTCATCAATGTCTTAATGCTGCTGCCGCTTTCATCATCACTATCAGCCTCTTACAGCCTACGTCCACCCCTTGCGTTGAGAAATGAGAAAACGGCTGTCGCCATCTTCTTTCGGCTGCAGCATACAGATGGTGACGCCCGCTGCATTCTCTTTGCCATGACGGAATCACATCCAACATGTACAAATGCGTTCAGACATACATACAACCTGGTACCTCTCCTGCGACACGAGCTCCATTGCTCCGCGCCGGGCCTTTTTTGTCTCGCCGATGTAACCATCAGGGGCTCAGTTGGGGGCGACATGTGAGATCTCTCTGGCCAAGGCACCTGTCCTCGACATGGTATTCATGGCAGCACAGATGGGTTACTTCCCGTGTCCATCCCCCGCCCACATGCTCCTTCATTGTCACCTCGATCCTTGACGCTCCACGCGAAAGCCGACCACCTGTTGCTACCCCCCAGAGGTGTCCCACATGTATCCACACCACAAAGTTGGGGTGATGCTTATCGATGAGGGAGAGAGAAGATCTTGGCAAGTCTCTCGAGCGGGCTGGGTGGTAGCCCGTAGGGCCAGTATAGTCAGTCGCCATTTGTCATTGAGTCGGCTGTCTCAGTCCGATCTGGCTCAAACACACCTTTCATCACCCGTCGTTGCGCTGTTACATGGGCTCCCCCCCCCCCCATCAACCTGGAGTTTGGTGCCTCTGCATACCAATACTATATCCTACATGCCGTCTGGAGCAATCAATTTCCATTACACCATGTCGCTATAGTGCCGAGGTGCGTGAGAGAATGCCCTGCTCCTCGCGCGCCGTGTGCCCAAAGCCCATTATATTGCATATGTACATGCATCTTCGGCTTTTGTCCGAGGGGTTCTGTCGACGTCAAGCAGCCTGGTAACCACGGCTGCCCTACCTCATACGTACGGAGGACAAGGACCGAGAACGTCCAAGAGCCTAGCTAATTATATCAGCGAATAGGTGGTGAAGTATACATGATGAGTACAATATGTACTTTCGAGAACAGCGGGTCTTGCTCTTCTTGTTTTTTTTTTTTTTCTAGACGACATCGTATGTCAAATGATGCACATCCTGCATGATGTTCGGTATGCCAAGACAACTTGCGAATCAAGAGCGGGCATCAAGGCCGGTGCCGACTCGCAATACACCATACCAACAACTCAAACTGACGCGCTTCTCACTCCATCTTTCTAGAGCTTGGGCATGTGTGGGTTATTTCTTTTCTTACAGCACGGCTAGACACGTTTTTTTCGAACCAACAACTTGAACCTGAACCTTGGTACTGGTTCGGCCCTCGTCTTGTTGATTTGCTAGAGTGCCACATTACCACGCTGCCACGCTGCTTCCTACGCAGGGGCATTGTCAACGCGCTCCTACACTGATACCAAACCATGACAGAGAGACATGCGTGCCATGTCGCATTCAGTACTGTGTTTTAATGATCTACGACGCTGTGGTGAAAAATGCAGATCCCTGGACTGCAAAACATTTAGACCCCTAGACAAACGGCACAAACGGGGCAACCGAGATGACCTCTCAAGGAAAATGACATTTACATGCAGCGAGGGCTTGCTTGTCAACGTACAAGTATTAATTAACGGGGGCTCAGGATGAACAGCACCCTTAACCTCCTGTCTCAGAGATACCGACACATCAGTCTACTAGCCCTGGTGTTGAGCCAACCCGCATTTACTCCAGGAGCAAATGAAATGGCGGATGATGATGGAAAGCATTTCAAGGCTTGGACGAGCTCGACAAAGCGCTGGTCGAAGCCAACCGCTTTAGGGTGTCGATCACTACGCCACCGCCGTCCACCGAAGGGGGTGGAGGGTAGTGGGACCTGTGGGACTTGTGGGCATCTCAGAAGGAGGTCAAGTCACTGTACAAGTACAATCCTCACCACAAGCAAGCCCTCCGCCAGGTGAGCCGGCGGCCGAGATACTTAGGGCCGACGTTAGTCCAGAAACCGCCTCAGCACTTGGCAGACTTCCTGTTAGCTTCGTGATGCCCTTGCTTGGCCCCTTGCCCTGTCGAGAAGCAGGGCGCCGCCATGACCTGATGCAGCGCCGTTGGTGATGGCCCGCAAGCACCCCACGATGCACTTTTCTGCGCCATTTTGGGTATGAACTGAACAGGCTTCAAAATCAGAAGGTGGCGCCCTCGCCGTGGGCGGACCTCCGGCGATTTTGATCCTTCTGGGGCTGCTATTGTCGCTTACCCTATAGCAAGACGGCCGCTCGGGTCATCAGCTTCTATTCAGGAGTCTGATTCTCAACATGAGATCCTTTGGGGCCTGTAATGATCTCGGAGGTCAGCCAGGGTTTCTAAATCGAAAGCTCGCCGCTGGCCCGATCATTATGAATTTACGGAGCACATGGCCTGCATCTCCCACGCGCAAAATAACGCACGGGAATAAGACGCGAAAGTGCATATATATACACACACACACACACACATATGCACATAAGCTGTTTGGACATTGCAACATCAGGTGGTCAATCTACAGAACAACAAATCAACATTCCCAGTGCCCTACAGATATATGGAAACAAGACAGGGAATATGTTTGGTTGTTAAGCGCCCGAGACATCCATTAGTACCAACACATGGTAGCAATGTGCCTTTTCCCTGGGAGCAAAGAAATCACAATTTCACCTCGGGTTGACGAACAAGACTGGCAGTTAGCCGCGTGCTACTTGTATACAACATCAACAACTATTAGTTCATTCGTCCACTTGGCGGCCCCGTTTTCACAAGACATGATAATGGCCCTCACTGTACATGCTGTCTTCGGCGGCTTTCACTCTTCTTCTCGGGAACATGGACTGAATTAGTCGTCCGTCAAGATTGACCCGCGGAGAATTTCTATCCGGCACGGATAACTGATTGGCCGAGGCGGCAGCCCGGTTTGACGCCACGCCAAGGAAACCCGACGGATCTTCAGAATAATTGCCGTGCCGTCTTCAAGCAGGCGAATGCCAAACCTCAGGTATAGGTATACATACGGAGTAGGAATACATACCTACATCTGTCTGGTAGTAGTTGGCGCTGAGATCATGTGCGGCACCACATACTCTGTAACCCATGATCAATCTGTCAATCAATACAAATCTCACGTGAATGGTTACCAGGAATGCTGCATACACCACACGCGTTGAAATATGCGGAATCCAGGATGAATGCAATCAGCATTGGTGGATATGAAGTCATCATGTTTACCCCGCACTGATGGTAAGGTTGCACAAAAGAAGCTGTTTACTGCGCATGAGTCGCCAGGGGCTCACGAGACATACAGTGTTCTGCATCGCGACAAATGGGTGAGTAATTTCTTGTCGACAGAGGCCCACAGTCTGTGGAGACGATCGAAACTTGAGATACACCCCCTCTCGAGGGCCCGTATCCTATTCGCAAAGGCATGCCCTCTCTCTCTATGCCGGAAGGGCCGAATTTACAGGCTGCCCCAATCGTGTGCATCGGATGCATCAAGCGCCGAACAGGTTTTGGAGCAGAAGTATTTTTTTTCTTCCTGCATGGGATTCACACAACTTTGCATTGAGTCTCGGCCTAGAGTCTATCCTTAAAATTAAGGACAGATATGGATAGAAGACCATGCATGCATTGAATATTAGTAAGTTGGGGTTACCCCTGCCAGTTTGCAAAAAAAAAAAGAAGAAAAAAAGAGAGCATCTTCATATGTATGGAATCAATGGTGGTGTTCCGAGACGAGCTGGACGAGTGTCCGTTAAACGTGCCATCTCAACAAACTTCTTCTTTATGCAGATTGCACAATACTATCACTTGCCATTGATAACATCATCTAGCCTATACCATGCTTGTTGTTTCTGCATGAATCTCACCACAGCAATATGACGGGCAACGCCGTCTCCCATCTTTACCTCACTAGGTTTCCGGTCAAGCTGCTACATCTCTTGCAATTGAAAGATGATATACAGGAATAGCATTGGGCGATCAATTACATGTGAATGGGGAAGCCTGAGCGAGGCAGCTAATCATATCGCACTGACCCGAAGGGTTGAAACTCACCGGAAACTAGTTATTATAGGCTTGTTTCAATAACAACCTCCTCGGATGTTGATGGGTTTTCGCTATTAGGATGGTTGTCTACCAAGTTGGCAGGTAAATGAAGAGAACAGAACAAGCCAGTCGATACACCTTGACAGTAATCCTGTGGCTGTCGGACGGAACCGGTTCAAGAAAAGTCTTCTCGACTCACTACCGACCTCATCACTTTCAACCGGGAGGTGCCTAGTTTCTTACAATCCACACATCCCACAGATGTTAGCGCAGAAGGCCAGATTGTGAACACACCGGCTGAACGACGACATGCCAAAGATGCCCCTAAGGCGCCATATTAAGCCATGTATGCATGGCGGGCGATCTGGTGTCCAAAACGGTGATGGCGTCAAGGGGGGGGAAAAGGGTCTCCGGAAGAAGGACGCTTACCAGTCAGAAGTTTAAAAGGCAAACATGTTGTTCGGGCAGCAATTCTCCGCGTATCACCATCCATACCCCTGACGAATCTACACAAGGAGGTTTCGATTTGCTACCGATCCCATCATGCTCACCGTCGTCGGTCGATGCAAAGTCGCAGCAGGCTAGCAAGTATCGACCAATACGGAATATCGCAACATGTCACTAACCAACTTTTATAGGGGATTACCTATACTGGACGAGATAAGGCTTAGCCACTACGCCACTTGTCGTTTGCCAAAGTAAATGCCAGCGCCAGATCAGCGTTTCAGGGTACCTGTCTCCTTACTAAAGAAACCTGCGTTGGTGAAGGTAGCAATAGGAGCCATGAAAACGTGGGTTTTCTCTCTAAAGATCCCGCGTTCTATGGTACCCATGGGGATAGTACCTTATTCTATGCTTAATAATGGATGGGACACTATCCGTTTTCTCTCTTCCTCTCCCTTCAACCCCGTGTTATTGTTCTCTTCAATACTACCCTACCAAATCTGGATCTCATCTTCCACTAGGATTTTGACCAACACAAACATACGAGGGCGCACACACTCACTCACACACATACATATATGCACGCTCGAGAGAGCAAGCACATGCAAGTAAAGCCCAAAGAGAATGCTACCGCGACGATAACCCCAACGGGATTCGAATTTGGCAATGAAAAGCGAGATTGGTGATGAGCATGTCTTGGCAATGGTGCTTTTTTTGGTGCTTATCTCATTAGGCAAACACATTTTCCCTCAAACACACGGAGGACGGCGGTGGCCAAAGAGAGGATTTGATTGACGCCCATCCGTCCCCTCCATCCCATCCCATCCCATCCACTTTCTCACGGGGGGTGTGTGTTTCGGGTTCGGGACCGATTGCTGGCCCATGCTTCTTTTTTTCTCTTGTTCCTCGTCTCTTTGCCTGCACCAGCACTTACGCCAGGACGCTTGAACCGCTTTGGGGCAGCGACCATATTTAGTCAGAAAGAAGAAGGACAGACGAGCAGAATGCGAAACAGAATGAGACGGACGGCCCGAAAAGGATTTGGTGCAAAAGCACCAACCAGAGCCCGGCGGTATGCGCTGCGACTAGAACGGTATAACTGTTCGTTCTTGTGCTTGTGCTTGTCTGGTCTTGTCTTGTCTGTACGTGTAGTATGCAACTGGTCTTTATGAGACGAGTCAGAGTCTAACTAAGTTGTCTCGAGTTCCTTACAGTAAGGCGGCCTTGCCTGTTTCTTATGGGATTATTCCCAAGGAAGGAAAAACTGACGATCCAATTTCGTATGGAGTAGGCTAAGTGCATATTACTATCCTGTAGTAGATCGTCGATGGGGGGAGAGTTTTAACACTTTAAGCTTGTCTTTGACAAAGACAAGGACGAAGAAGGAAGATGATGTGCTTGGACCTCAGGCTGGTTGATGCAGCCGTGCTTTGGTGAAATTATCACGTCTACACAGTTTCCTTCTTTGGCACTTTATTGTTTAAACTACTCCGTAGTAAGAGGGGAGGCAGTGAGAGAGAGGAAAATATCCAAAACGTTACGTTGTATTTTTGCCTTGTTCGGCTGTCTGGAGATGATGTAGCATGAGACCTTTTTTCGTTTTTTTTTTGCCTTGCGATCCCCCGATCCCTCCTGGGCTCCCCCTCCATGCGTCTCCTCCCACCCCCATGTCCGCCCCCCTCTCTCTTCATCATCCCATATCCCACGAGTAAAAGTGTACGCCCTTTGGTGTGTGAAATTCTACCCAACCACGGATGAAAAAAAGTTCTGCGCATTGATGATGAAACTTGTTGAACAAGGTTAATGAAAATCTCGGACATTTTTTTTCTTCCCTCTCTTCCTGTTCCTGTTCCTCTTTCTCTCTGTCATCTTCTTTGGCGTCTGTTCCTTTTTTTAAATCATCCGAACAAGGGAAGGGTTCTTCAAGGATTTACTTTTTTCTGACTTGAGTAATGTTATTGTTTGTTTGACCTTGACTCTCTCTGACTTTTTTTGTCTCGGGGTTTGTGTTGTGGTGGGTATACCGTATTATACTACAGGATGTGAGGTATGTGCGTATGTGTATCAGGTTCAGTTGATGAGAAACATTTCGTGCTCCTCGTCAGAGTCGCCACCCTCCTCGATCTCATCCTCCGCATCCATGAGGGCCATCTGAACAAAGTGCCGGACCCACGCTTCCTGCAGCGGATCAAGCCCGTCTCCTTCTTCTCCTCCTGCTTGTACTACTTGGCCAGCAGCAGCAGCAGCGGCAGCGGCTGGAGGATGATGGTTTGCGTTCTGGCCTCCTGGTGCTACTCCCAGCTGAGCACGCTGTTGCTCTCTTTGGCCATTCTGATTCTGATTTTGGTTCTGGCGCCCAGCTGGCCTTCCTCTTGCTGGTTGTGCTGCTGCTGCTGCTGCACCTCGTCCGCGCGCACCAGCGGCACCCCTGCCCCTCGCACGGCCTGCTTGAAATCCTCTTGCGTTCGGAGCTTGCCCAGGACGGAGGTGCGCATGTGCAGGTCTTGCTCCAGCTCCAGCTTCATGCCTCGGTTGGTGTGCTGCACGCTGCGCACCACCACCACCACCACCGCGGGCTTGATTGCGATTATTCTGATTGATGTTGTTATTATTATTGTTGTTGTTATTGTTATTGTTGTTGTCCATCAGTCGTAGAACGAGTGGTGCTTCACGAGCGACGGCGACATGTTGACCATTCCCCTGAAGCACCCCCCTTGCGTTGTTGTCGTTATCGTTGCGCCCCCCTTGATGCTGATGCTGATGATCCTGCTCCTCCTCTTCCTCTATCACTTCTTCAACCTCTATCTCGGGGAATGGAAAGTCTCCGTCTGGTCCACCACCATGTGCAGCGACTGGACCATCACCTCCACCCCCCGCAAACCCCAGACCAACGTCGTCTCCATCTCCACCCTCTAGCTCCCATAGACGCATGTAACACGACGTAACCTTGCCATTGGGCTGTTGATTGTAATGCTGATAGGGATTTGCCGGGTCCAACCAGGCCGAGCACAGGTAGCAGAAATGAGTATCGCATCGCGAGCAAATCATGTGGTTGCAGCCGTGAGTTTTCTGCGCTGGTGCGTTGCAGGTCGGGCAGGGGCTGGTGTGGAGCTTGAGATACTCTATCGAGGCCTTGTCTTCTTCTGTAAGTTCGCCGTTCTCTCTTCGTGGTGCGCAGTGGAAAAATTCTCCGTGCCAAGACTGGAAGCACCGGCTGCAGAAGGCGAGACTGCAGTCTTCGCAGACGCAGAGGAGGTCGGCGGTGTTGAACTTGGCTGGTTTCTTCTTCTTCCCCTTTTCGTTTTCAACATCATCGTCAGAGTCAGAAGTCTCCGCAAATTCAAGACCAGAGGGTTTCTTGTGCTTCTTGGAGCGTGCCGCGCCGTTACACCATTGGCGAGGGCAGTAAATGGTGTCCTTGTCCGACTCAAGCTCCGTCTTGTACTTGAGGTTCACGTAGCGCCTGACTTTCTCTTCGGAGAGACCGATTTGTAGCAACTCACTGGGGTTGATAAACGTCTTTGGCTTCCTCGCTTGTCCTGTAGATCTGCCGGCAACGGACTTTGCAGCGTCGGCACGCTCTTTGGCGCAGTTGGGAGCCAGACATCGGACAGTCGACAGGTTGCCTTCTTGGATAGCATCATTGTAAAAGTCCTGGAGACACTGCAGGCAGAATATGTGATGGCAGTCGAGCATTTTATGACACTTGGATCCTTTCTTGGGGTCTGTCATGATTGTCAGCAGGGTTCGTTGGTTGTCATCAGTCACGATTCAGGGGTTGGTTGGTGGTACCTACCTAGACAAACACTGCACTCAAAAGTCTCCTTCTCAAACGCCGTCCTCTTGGCCTTGATATCGTAGTCGAGCACAGCGAGTTTGTGCTCAGGGTCTACCTCAAGATTTCCCTCAGGGGTAATGGCGCCAAACACATCATCCGCGGCTCTCTGGACGTGATCGATGTAGGTGTAGGCGATCAGGTCCCTACCCATCTCCTCCCACAACCGCGGCGCTTCATCTTCGAGACGCTTCACAGTCTCAGAGGAGAGCCATTGCGGTGTCGTAGATATCGTGACGAGTGGCGCGCAGGTTGCCGGATAGCCATCTATGAGAGCAATACGCAGTGAAAGAGGAGGCAGATGTGCGACCTGCAAGGAGTCCTCTATCATGCCAAGGGTGGTGCCGTTGATAGCCTTGTTGCCTGTTGCCTCTTGAACGCCCATCTGCTCAGACGAGACAGCAGGAAACAGGACCGTGACTGGCGCTGCGGGTGCCACGGGGAGCTCCAGCTCAAAAGTGAAAGCTGGGGCATCTAAGCGGCGAAGTTCTGGGTAGATTGCTTCGAGCGTCTCGAGCTCGATGACACGAGCGTCGTCATCGTCGTTTGCTGGGTCCATTTCTGTGATGAAGCTGACGGTAGACCATTCCGCCCGACGAAAGGATGCAGAAGAAGGAGAGATGGAAAAAAGAAGAGTGACGAGTTTGTATAGAAATGCTACTGTGAGAATGAGGCGAGAAAAGGGGGAGAGAGAGATATCGTGACCGAATATCAAAGAACCGTGTTTGTCATGCTCGTCGAACCAGTGAATTGATTATGACGAATTCGGCGGATGTGAATGCGGCTTCTTCAACAACAGAGGCAGCTTAAAAAGGACAATAAAATGCCCTCCTCCGAACTGACGATGGATGCGTCTTGATTTGACGATGCATGTGTTTTTCCCCACGTCGTCACACTCCAGCAGCCAAGAATCCCAGCTCCTTCATAAGACGGCGTGATGTTGATTCTCCGTCCTTGCCCTCAATGACTCTTCACCGGCGGGCAAGCGAACTGCCTGCGAGAAAGTGGAAGGTGCTCCGCAGTATTTTTTTCTTTTGCGCCACAATCGTTCTTTCGCCATTTTTTGCAAGTTGCAGTGGCGGGACACACAGAAACTTGACAAAGCCACATATGCGTTGCGCCACAAACATCCCGCTATTGGCATCATCACATGGTTATGGCGACAATCATTCATTTTAGACACTTCAATTCACGAGCCTTGCGATCACGACTGGAGGGGGGTTCACACAACTCACGGTCCGTGATTGTATATGACACAAAAGGGCTTGCCTTGAACATTGGCGCTTCCCTTCTTCTAGCAATGCGCCCTTTCCCAGTCCTCTTCATCCTCTTTTAACTCCACGCCCACCAGCGAGCCAGCCAAAAGAACCAATCCATCCATCCACCCATATACATCATCAACGTCCAAACGAATCCGCAACCATGAGCGACGACACTCCCCTCGCCTCCCTCTCCGTCACCCACGTCTACTATGTAAACATCTCCACCCCCAAAAAACCCCTATTTCCCCAAACCCATTTACAACATAACTGATCGCATCTGACACTCTGCTCCGCACCCCCTTCTTTCCAGGACCCAGATGACTACCTCTCCCTCTTCTGCGCATACCTCGCCCTCCTCCCCCAGGCCCTATGCGTCGTCTACGCCACCCTCATCTTCTCCACCCGCGAGGCGGAAATTATCCTCGCCTTCGCCGGCCAGCTCGTCTGCGAGGCCCTCAACTTTGCCCTGAAGCGGCTCATAAAGGAGGAGCGCCCGCGCCGCATCCACGGCAAGGGGTACGGCATGCCCTCCTCGCACGCCCAGTTCGTCGCCTTCTGGAGCCTGTCTCTGGCGCTGTTCCTGCTGGTGAGGCATAAGCCCGCCAAAGAGAGCAGAGGGTGGTACCTCACCACGGGAGTGTGGTCCTTTGTAGAGCGGGTGGGACTGAGCCTTGCGGGTCTGGTCGTTGCGGGCGCGACGGCCTGGAGCCGGATATATCTGAATTACCACACAGCGAGACAGGTCGCCGCGGGGGTTTCGGCCGGAATTGTCTCCGCCATCGTGTGGTTCGCCTTTACGGCAATTTTGCGCCAGACCGGGTTGCTGGCCTGGGGGATAGGGACACCTCTTGCGAGGGCGTTTAGGATAAGGGATCTGGTCGTGGAGGAGGACATGTCCGAGGCGGGCTGGGAGAAGTGGGAAAGAAAGAGACTTGGGGCATCCGCGCCGAAGAAAGCGTCGTAGTAGACATGCTGTAGCGATACACTGGTAGATGGCAAGAATACGAGAATAATGTACGAGTCCATGGCATTTCAAGAGTTGGATGAGCGTGTTTTGCGTGCCCAACAAGTTGAACTATTCAATCTATTTGTACAGACTGGCTGGTCATGCTTCACAGTCATCTACATAATCTATGTGAATATCCCCGGATTGAAATGTTGATGCCATAGTGTGCCATGGGCAGGTTGATATAAACGAGCGAATATGTCAAAGAAAACCACACCTCCGGTGGCTCTTCAAAGATAAAAAAAAGTAATATACAGAAATATAAAAAACCACTTGGGTCAACGAGAGACAAGAAGGGAATATAAATGCTGGGGATATCCAATGATCAAAAGAGTGTTATCAAGCTGGCCTGCCAGTTTTCTATCAGATTATCCATATCTGATGAAATTGCGTGCCGATGAATGCCTACCAAATTGAAGGCGGTTCGTTTCTATCCGCCAAACGACTATTCTAAATCCACTCTGTAGTCTCGGTGTTGGAGTGATCTCCTAGGAGCGACACGTTGGACGCCGCCATCCTTTGATCTATACTCACCGGACCGCTTGACGGGTTGTATACTGTTGGGCTCAGAGTGAACTGTTCCTCGCCCTCTTTGTTACTTTCATCTCCCAAATTCGGAGTTGTAGGAAGAGGAGGGTGTGGTTTGTTCAAGTTGACAGGCGCCTGCTTCCCATTGCGGAGAGTTTCGGTAGATTTGGCGACGTTGAGAGGTTTAACAACAAATGAAGGCTCAACGGGAGAATCTGTATTTTCGCAAAGGGAGGCTGTGCTGATATTTTGGTGGAAATAGGGAGAGTTCAAACGTGTTGTCTCGCTTATGTTTGACATTCTTAACCCAATTTGCACCGTGGCACTTGAAATCAGTGATGTGGATGACCCCCTGCGATGGGAAATAAACCCTGGAGCGTGAATCCTTGGAGGCAACGGCAACATAAATTCTTCCTCGGCTTCGTTCACAGTGATGGATGGAGGGTAAACGCGAACCGGGAAATAACCCACGGGGCTGGCATCAACAAGACTGTCTTTTCGAGCCGGAAACAGACTGTACGATTCCTTGCGATTATGTACCTTTCGAGATGGAGTTATGGGCGTTCGGGGTTTCTGTGATTCCTCCATCTTGACCTTGGTGCAGAGCTTGAGCTCCTTGAGGGCAGGATCATTTGGTAACCCTCCCGCGCGGACTTGCTGGAAAGTTTCGTTGCGTCTGTCTTGCTCGTGTCCTACTACTGACGAACTCCTACTACTCCCAGGGGATTTGCGAAGTTTTGGGGGTGATATGGGTTGTTTGATCATTGCGCCAAAAATAGGACTGGGTGCCCACATCCGCAAGCTGTCGGTCGGCCTTCGATTCTTGAGATTGATGAGACTTCCCGAGGCGATTTGGCGTTGCTTGCTGGTTCGTAAGTAGAGATACAGTAAACCAAAGGCAATTCCCGACAGATTGTTTGCGACCATGGCAGCTATTGCCGACTGAACTTGGACTTTATACAAGTCTAGGGAGTATTGGAAAGAGATACTAGCAAAGAAGGGGATGACGGGGATCTATAAGCATGTCAGCGGCGTTCCTCGCAGACTAATGTAATCAATCCAACATACGTTCCAAATCGAGCCCAACACCAGGTAGTACGCCATATTTGAAGCTGCCATTCTTTCGACTGTAGCTCCCGTAGAGCTTTGATAAAGCTGGAAAAGGATAATAAGGGCACAGAGGAGCAAAATCACAGTAATGACAAGTAAGACAATGAAGCATCCGTAGCCCCAGGATTGCAAAAACCAAAAGAGAGAAGCAACGCAAATACTGAGGGGTTGGTTCACTCGGGTAACCACATGAGCTCCAACTAAGCCCGCGATTGCAACCAGGAGGCATATCAAGGAGATCCATTTGGACTGCTTCGAGAATGGCTGTCGCCTCAAGGCCTGAAAGGTAGTCTCCAGCCCGAAAGTAAGTTGGAGATACGGGACGATGAAAAGGGCTATAGATGATTAGAATCTGTAAGATCATGTCTGAATTTCCATTACGCACCTGGAAGCATGGCTTGAGAGCTTGAAGCACAATTTGCCATCAGCGGTCCGCCAAATCCGTTAGCCTGAACAGTGATGAATATGACCCCCTGGACCACAATACCGAGCGACAAGACGAGAGGAAAGATATCCGTGCCACCGATGATGGTTCGCCATGATGATCTAGTACAAAAGTTAGCCAGCTTTCTCGATTGACAGAACCCCGTAGAGTTCATACCGAAGCCTAAAATCCGAATTTCCAGCTTTTGCTCCCATGTAACAATCCCAAGAGATTACCACTGCAGTTGCAACAGCCACGAGAACGTTGAAGCCTGAGAGAGCTATAGAGGTGGATTGCACTGTTTTGGAGGCGGCGAGTTGGAGTTGGTTGATAGCAGACATGGACGAGTTTGCAGTAAAGAAAAACTCGTCAAGTCCACCGCTCGATGGCCTAGCCAAGACTCCTCCATCTTGAGGTCCCAACTGGATCCAAACACCGTTGCTCATATTTTTCTTGTCTTATCTTCTTGGATCACTCGTCGATCTGGGCAGAAATTCCGGGGCCCTAGTTGAACCAGATGTTACATCAACATTGGCTAAGTTTACTCCATAGGGCCCCTCCAGTTGTCGACTCGGCAGTGTAGGTTGAAAGGTTTGGATCGAGGCAGGCTCTTTTAGGGCAGACAAGGTAAGGTAATTGCAGAAAGGAATGAACGAGTCAACTAGAGATTGATCCCCCAGTGACAAGATCTGCACATCTTCAAGAGCACAACAGTCGCAGACAAAACGAAACCCAACAGCTGCGGGATCAGTCGTCCTGACGACTAAGAATGGAAACGAGTGACGACGAAAAGAAAGAATGAGAGACTATGTCCAGGCTGGAACCAAAGATCGCTGCCAGAGCAAGTAAAAGTGGCAAGGAGCGACATAAAAAGCAGACAAAAGACACGACAGACAACGGCTTGCTTCAAAGATAGGAACCAACAACTAGACGACGAGGGGTCATAAGAAGTTCGGGAACCGGAGATCCGATCATGCGGGACAGCAAGGGCATCCGAGCCCGATTAGCAAACGAGTAAACGTATGTATCAACAGTTAGGGTTGACGCCGTTCCTTGGGTCCAGGGGCCGGGAGCCGCAAAGTTGCACACACCACGACAGCTAGTATGATGGGCTAACGCCTCGACCCTCATGTGTATTGCTTCTTTCTACCCGTTTCATGGTGTTCAGCGATGCCGATTGGTCTGGCATTGATTAAAAAACCTTCTTTTTTTCTCTGATCCAATAGACAGGCACTTGCCGTGTCATCATTTTCCCCCCGGTTCTCCAATTACAGGGAGAACCAGCCGCGTGTTTGTTATTGTTGGGAGAGATGGAGTCATATTCGCGTAGGGGGACGAACGAACCCCTCGTGCCCCTCTTCAATGTGGCCAAAAGAACCCAGCAGCCAGAACCGTGGCTTGCATTGAAGTGGTAGTTTCTCCGGTTGTAAGCTGCATATATCTTGGAAGCATGTTTCTCACTCGCAGAAAATTCCTGCAGCATCCACTTTCGTGGCGGTTGGCTTGAATCAGACTTGCAACAGACTCGGATTTCGAAACTCAGGAGGTTGATGTTAGTTGGAGATGCCTGGACAAACGTTGGAGGAGCCGATCGGACCCAAAAAAAGTTCCAATGGCAAATGTTTGTGTGTTCAGGGGCGCTATACTAGACATGGTCTAGATGGCTTTTGTCACGAACCCCTGATGCGTGTGGCGCCTGCAAGACATTGTTCCGGGTCATCGAGACTTATCTCTCCGTGAAGTTTCCCTTTTGTGTCTGTGTTCGTACCGTAGAGAACAATGGATTGTAGCTAGTAGTGTCCGGTCATAAGTACGACGACAAGGCGTATCATGCTTTCTTTTTTTCGTTCCTTTGTTCATACACATTTTGTCGTTGTTTGTTGTTGACAATTGCAAGCCTCGTTCGCGAGTCGTGTCCGTCAGTTGCTTGCTCCCAACTACAAATTGCAGCCCTCCAACACTCCTTTAATGACCCTTATATGTCCCTTTCTCTCTGGTATCAACTCTTGGAATGGAGTCGCAACTGTTTATTCAACCAACACCGTATCCCACTGGTTCTCGAGTTCGGTAGATGTCCATCTCGCGCTGTTTAGCCAAACAAGACAGAAAGAGGTTTCGAGTGTCGACCGAGTTTCTTAGCCCATCTCCCCATTCCAAGGCTAACGTGTAGCATCGCCTCAGGGTCATGCGTAGACTGTCGATGGTACCTGGGGCCTCATATGCCGGCCTGAGATGCCGCAGTCGGGAAAGGCAAATACATTATTAACCAAAGAAAACACGGAAACTTGTCCAAGATGATGGTTTGTGCGAGGACTAGCAAGGCTCGTATTCTAGAATTGGCTTGTTTGGCTTGTCTGTGGGGAAAATGTCTTTCTTGTCCATCTCTCACGACTTGTGGTTCTGGCAAGTGAAGAACGACCCCTCAATGCTCAACAAAGTCCAGCCGTCAGTCACGTATGACAGACTGC
The DNA here is from genome assembly GCA_011799845.1 of Hypomyces rosellus. Lineage (NCBI taxonomy): Eukaryota > Fungi > Ascomycota > Sordariomycetes > Hypocreales > Hypocreaceae > Hypomyces > Hypomyces rosellus. The sequence continues at coordinate 4,478,712 of WWCI01000002.1, read as the reverse complement.
CTGCCGTCAACTCAGCGATGAACATGTCGAACTTGAATAAGGAAAGAGGTCTAAAATTGTATTAGCAATACTGTATTTATTTATTTATTTTGGTTGTATTTACTCTCAACTCACTGATAAAATCTTCACGATCCCCCAATTTGTACAAAATAAAACATTAATGACAAGAGGTTTGAGTTGTCAGCACTTCAACTATTCCAACCTTTAATCACATTATAATATTCCCTCTTTACCAAACCACAGCCTTTAAAATGCCTGTACATTTCTATGCTGTACGAGCTATCCCTTTACCGCGCCAGTGAGAATTTACTTGTACTTGACACCAAGCAGTGTACGCAAGACCAAATCCGCCTTACCTTGCGCACTCCAGCACCAGAGAGCAATTTCTTGATGGTTTGCTGAGCGAGTGGCAGTAAAAGAAAGACACGAAGAAACCACCATGACATCAATGATGCTTGAAACAGGCAGTCATGTTGTTGTCCATAGACACACGTGGTGTTAAGAAGTGCGAGAGATTGTAGTAATTAGAAGTCTCGGGCACCCATTGGTACTTGAATATAACGAGGTTGGAGCAAGCTTCGGAGGTATTTACTACATACACAAGAGGCGGAGGATAAGCTCCATAACGCAGGTTTGTATCTACGGTTTCTCTTGATCTCCGACGTTTCTGGCGATTCCTCTTATTTCCGATCATCTCTCCTCTTTCCATCTATTTCTCTTATTTTCATAACTTGTATCATATCTTCCCCCAAGTGCTACATAACTCAGCGTTTCTTTTCTCCCCGTGTCACGCAGTTATTAACCGAGAAGAGTGTTAATCACAATAACCCGGCCATTGCCGTGTCTCCCAACCATCCTCATCAGAAAGAGCAAGAAAGAACAGACGAAATGGAGTCGTCATCATTGTCAAGGCCGCATTGCCAGCATTGCCAGCACATGACAATAAACCTTCTCAATTGCGTCATGATTTGGTAAAAATTCCAAAAAGAAATCAATCAGGTTAAACCTGCATTTTGGGTGACCATTTGGTTACAAGTAACATGGCACATTGGGAGCAAACGTTCCCCCAACTCGGTGGCGGAGGTATCGCTCCGTCAAGTTGCCCACTTTTTCCTGTGATCTTGATTTTTACTCCGTGCAGTACGCGCACAGAGAGCACCTGCAGGAATGCCAAAAAAGTCAAGGACGTCACTGTCATTATGTCACTCATGCGTCATGCACCGCCCCGCGTTTTAAGCGGGTTTGCCACATGTGGCGCCAGGGGCAAGCGTTGCATTTTTTTGGCAACTGTCTGGATGTCTTGGATCAGCAATCGATGTTTTGTCAATCCAGTGAGTTAGTCATGAATATGAACAAATGGCTAAATCAACTATAGCAAAAGTAAAAGGACTCTTCTTTACGGAGTAGAAACAGTAGTAAATACATGTACATCATTACAAGTATTTTTCAGCCTTTGGCGTCATAAACAAGCTCTGCCCGCAGTGACGCTCCAACACAACCGCCATGATGTCACCGTTCAACGGGTTTCGTTGTAAGCTCACTTCTCACTCCAGCAGTTCCTCCCCATACCCAGCATTTTCAAACTCCCGTGTAAGCTTCTCCGCTCCACGTTTTTGCTTGGCAGATCAAGTGAACGGCACTTGCAGATTTGCAGGGCACGGCCAGGGAATGTTCCTGGCCTATCAATTGCCCTTTAGCTTTGATCGCTACGGTCCCATCCGGCGATAGGCGGCAGGCATGACATACCAAACATACCAGCTCGCCTTGACTTGCCTTGCCTTGCTGCTGAACTGACCGGTCAATAGACCAACATGCGTATTCTATGACGACATAATCATGATTCACATGATTGTTTTCAGAATGTTGAATATCAACAGCACTTGCTATTCTTAGCGAGCAGAGCTCTCTCGAGGTCTATTTAAGTCTCGTCCTCTCCCACCTTCACACCCTCTCTTCTTTTCCATCATCACACACTCTCAATCCTCAAAGACAACAAACCTCAATCAATCAACTTTCAACTTCAAACAACTTCCAATCCTACCAACAAACAACCATCACAATGGAGTCTCTCAAGCAAGGTGCCGACTACGTCGCCGAGCAGGCCAAGAAGGCTACCTCCGCCACCTCCAAGGAGACCAACAAGCAGGTCGCCAAGGACTCTAATGCCGGTATTGGCACTCGGTACGATTCCCCCCCCCCTTCGACTGATCTCATCTTTTCCCTCCCAATGAAGTGTAGCATTTGACTAATTCGTTCTCCAAAACAGTGCTGGAGCTGCCAAGGATGCCGTCGGTGACAAGTTGGACGAGTCCAAGCATGACGCCAAGGGCGAGGCCCACAAGCAGCAGATCTAAGCTGCTCAACGAACAGAACTGTGGGCGGAGGGGTGTGATGGGAAAATGAGTACACCTTGTTTCTGATTGGAACCAAGCTCTTCCTTTGGAGAGTCATGAATACCCTTTCATAGTTCAATAAAATCGGTACCATAATTTGTTCGCTGCCTGCTACCTTGACTGTGATGATGACTTTGAAAATATTTGTTTATGCCAGAAATTCTATATTACTGCAATCATTCTGTTCCAAAAACTTCATTTATCTGCAAATAGTCAAGTTAATGAGCAGCTTGAGTCTCGGATACCTTTCGTAATCACATCGACTCTACAGAAACGGTGCAATGGGGAAATTAAAGCCTGTATTCACATAATTGCACTTTTGCCTTTTAAATGGTACGTCGTGAACTCAAGTCTCTTCTATCCAACAGATTACAGATATGATGCCGTCCCAAGCGCATAGCATAACCCCCCGCCTTTTATCCAACCTATTTTCTCTCTTTACAACTTCTTCTTCACCTGGCGTACAGCAAACGCATTGGAAATGTCGTTGACGGCATAGTAGACGGCGTACATGGGGATAAAGACCCAGAGCATGTTGAAGAAGACCAGGTACACCCACATGTACATGAAGTTGCTCCCGTCCAGGTTAATATTTCCCGTCAGCCACTCGGGGCAAAAGGTCATGAAGCCGCCGTAGAGCTCGGCGGTGGCGAGGACGATCATCCAGATGCTGGCCTTGGGGTCCTTCTTAGCGAGCAGGTAGCAGATGTAGCAGGCTAGGGGTCCGTCGAAGAAGACGGTCAGGAGCTCGAGACTGACGACGCCCTGTATAGAGTCACGGGTTTGTTAGCAATATTCCTTTGACAAAGGGGTCTTTCTCTTTTTTCTTTTTCTCTCTCTTTCTTTTTCTCTCTCTTTCTTTCTAGAGTTGCTCCAGGCATGTCTTCAACTTACCAAGTCAACACCCGCCCACCTCTTATCCGCCCTAGCATACACCATCCACAGCTGCGCAAACGGATTGGCCCCGCCGCTCTGCGGGCCATAGATCCTCTGATCCTCCCACCCCAGGAAATTGTACGGCGTGGGGAACAGGCTCGCCACGTCGACGGCCTCCTTGACCGGCACGTAGCTGAAGAAGCAGTGGTACAGGAAGCTGCCCTCGAGGGCGAAGTGGCAGAGCGCGTCGGAGAGGTGCCATATGAAGAGGAAGCGCACGGTGCCCGAGGTTTTGCCAGAGGGGAGGGCTTTCAGGGATGTGGTGTAGGCGGCGAGGACGATGGCGAGGGTGGAGAGGAGGGATATGATTGTGGTTTGGTCGAAGAGGTCGGGTGGGAGGGAGGAACCTGTTTCTGAAGCCATTGCGGAACGATTTTATTTGGTACTTATATGATTTCAATTGGATGGACAATTGTTAGTTTTGAGACTTGATTGAGTTTGGAATCAATATCCAATCTTTAAAGAGAGGGCGTTGAGCTTCTTCAATTGGGGGGGATGTTATTAAAGCTTGCAGAAATTATACTGAGGATGAATGGGTTCTGGCTTCAGGACTCGCCAATTGATGGGAAGCATGTTTTTTTAATTAAAGGGTGGTCTGAGCTTTGGCGTAATGGCGGGGTTGGTCTTTGCGGGGTTGATGGTGATGGTGATGCTACAATCTATCCATCATACATCGCCTCCTTCAGAGACGAGCAACAAGACAATGGTAAAACAGCATGATGATAAATATCTCTGAATTGGTATTAAGCTATATCTAATACATATTTACCGTTCCAATACACAAGAGTAGTAAATCTACCATGCAATCCAAATCCAAATCCCAAAAAAATTAAAATAAAAATACAAAAACTCCAGCATCCCTTCAACAGGTCATGAATCCGAGGGGGCACACATCACATCACATGCTCTCAATTATCCCACTCCTTGTACCCCTTTTGCTTCTGCCTCGTATTCCACCCCAGCTTACCGCTGATACTATTCACCCAGTCCTCGCTCCTGCGGCCCTCGGCCTGCACCGACGCAAAGGGGTACCGGCTGGCGCTGATGGTCACGTAGTCGCCCCCTTGCAGCTCTACCCGCTCCCGCCCGTCAAAGCTGGCCCACGACGCCGTCCTGGCGTCGTAGGGGACGCCAACGCGCAGGACGATGGTGTCGGGTAGGATGATGGGTCGGAAGGAGAGCGTGTGGGCGCATATGGATGTGACGAGCATGACTGGGTTTTCTGGATGGCAGAGGGAGCCGCCAGCGGCGAGGTTGTAGGCTGTTGAACCAGTAGGCGTAGATACGCAGATACCGTCGGCCAGGACTGATGTAAAGTGCTCATCGTCTCCAAACACTTCTGTGTATGACATGGCTATGAGGTAGTGTTGTTAGCTTAAACAGTTCATCATCCCAACACACAGACTGGTCGAATACTCACTTGGATTTGGTCCTCGATCCACAACAACCTCGTTTAATATCTCATACGTGCCATCCGGCCGATGAGTATGCGCATCCTCGCTCTCCTCGCCAATCAGCTCCTCCACCAAATCTCTCTTGCGATGCAGCTCCTCATCGTCCTCCTCAGACCCCTTTTCCGGACTCTCGTTCTTCCTGCGCACACTCCTCATGACTGTGCACTCGAAGCGCAGCCGTAGGCTCACGGTGACCCCTTTACTAAACGCCGAGTTGAGGGTCAGTTTATAATCCTCAAAGTCGAACTTGGTCAGGAATCCCAGGCTACCCAGGGCGAAGCTCAGCACGGGCGGGACGATTCGCTGAAAGAGCCAGCTCGCGTAGAGCACCGTCCCATCCCCGCCGAGTGTAATGACAAAGTCGAAACTGTGCGGTCTCGTCCTGCACATGTCTTCGTCCCAGTATCTCAGTCGCTTCTGGATATCCCCCCTAGCACTGTCCTCGCTCACGCCGCCATCCTTGCTGTGGTCGCGAGCCAGGTCGTCCACCAACTTAGAAGCATCAAACTTCTTGTTTGTCTTCAGCTTCTTCTCCACGTAGACCACGTACTTGACTTCCCTCTCCTTGTCCAGGAGCCACTGCGTCAAATCTCTCGTCTTGTTTATCAAGTCAGAGTCGTGAATCTTGGTGAGGATAAATATGGACTTGGCACGGAATTTGATGCGCATGCTGCTCAGCCGCCGACTGAGCTCGCGGACACCCCATGCCATATCGCTGAGCTGCTTCTTGGTCAACATTCTGCTGTGAACGTTGTCGTGATGCTGTTGCTCCTGGTGGTGATGATGGGTGAGGTCCAGTTCAGATGCGCTCTTGGCCATCTCCCTCGCCCAGGCCTTTTGGTCCGCCTGCCCACCATCGGCACTATCTGAGTTCTCCGGCTCAAACATGACACGCGAGTGGTAATGACGAGGATGCAGGCCCTTTGGCTCAACAAGCGAGTTCTGCTGGCTCACTTTTGCACCATCAACCGCCGGTTCATGGTGACTGGTATTGCTGTATATCGGATGGGCTTGGAACTGGGCTGAGCCCCGGATGGGTGACGATGCAGCTGCATCCTTGCGCTTCTGTTCTTCCAGCAATTGATGTACTATACACTCGGCTCGTTGTCTTGCAGGTATTCGATGGACAGTGGGTATGTTGGTTTCCGAAGATACGAGGGAGCTCTTCCGTCTATATGGGTTTCCGGGCTCGAATGTAACCTGTTGGTAGTACATCACGTCACGAGTCAGCACTTGGTTCGATAGGCCAGTGTCCTTGCATCGAATCTCTCACCTCTACAGCTCCCCCATCCTCGTCACTCCCATCTAAACTCCCATCCTCAACAAACGAAATTCGCTTCTGGTGAGACTTTTCCTTGCCAGTCTCCTCGTTTTCACCCTCGCCCATCTCGGCGGCAAAGTGATTGTAATGGCTTTGGGGTTGGTCGCCGGGCTCCAAGACGAGTCTGGTGGGATCCTTTTCTGGCAGCTTTAGCTGGTCGAGAGGCTGTGCAGAGTCATCTCCTAACATATGATGGCGGTTTGATTCGGAGGCTACAGCAGCTGATGTTACGATGAAGTTTTGATCTACATCATTTTCAGAGTCCAACTATAATCAAAGTGGGGGATTGCTCATAGAGGCCGAACTGTCCGTCCAAGCTTCAAGCTACCCCGCTATTCTAGAAAACATCATCATCGTAGAGCTATTGTATTGTATTTCAGGAGGCAGACAAGGTAAATAACAAGACATCTATATCAACCATATAGATCATGTAGTGCTTCTTTTCATAGGAAGCTCCCATCAGATGCCCAAGCATAGGTAGGTACCGTCCAGCGAAATGACAAGATGTTGTACGTTCGTCCCAAAGTATGTCGACCAACCCCGCATCAGCTGGAGATCGTATAGGGTAGACAGCTATCGAGGTGTCGTTACACCAATGACCACCATCTCTCAGCGCTTCATCACGGAAGCACATGCAAGAGGAGAGAAGAAATCAATATATTGAAACATTGACGGGCGCGTAGCATGAAAAATCTCTTGCCTCTCCCGTGACGCAGAGAAACATTAGAAATCACATTATATGAGGTCGCAGCCAGGCATCCCAGCCAATTCCCTTCAGTCACGTTTACCCAAATCTATGCATCTTTCTCTCCGGATACCGCTCAAAACACACCCCAGAGGACAGACATCCCCCCTCTCCCCCCATCTTGGCGCCCACTTTCTGCAAGGAGACTGCATTGCAGCATGCATATGTATGTATTTTTATGCCTTGTGATAATCCCTCTCATTCTGCCCCCCTCTCAAAGAGGAAATAAATAAATAATAAAAAATCTCTTCTCGGCCTGTGTCGGTCAAATCACAAGAAACCCGGCAGAAGGTGGGAAGAAAAAGAACGCAAAAGCCGAGAAAACCTCGTGGGATGTTTGTCCTCCCCCTCTCTCCCCCTGTCCTGCCCTGTCCTGCGATAATATTCGGACGGAGGAGAAACAAGGTGACGAAACGATATCCACCCTACTTCCTGCAGCAGTCTCCTTGCGTCCGAAGTGAAGAAGAGGTCAAAGATTTTCGGAGAGCCATTCCATTATCCATAATCCATAATCTACAGACATACATACAGGGCAGACAAGGGGAGACAAAAGACACGTCACCTGCACGATGAAGCATCTCATCCTTGTTGGGGCATGCTACTTGGATACCATCCTCAGGAAAGCCCACGCATCCCACGCTGCATCGTGACACACACAACGAGGCGTTCTAACTTACCCTGCAGTGTCCCCCATTACCCGGAAGAGGACGCCAAGCTACGAGCATCCCAGATCAAGATTCGTCGCGGAGGAAACTGCCCCAACTCGCTCGAGGTTCTCCAGCAGTTGCTCAGCCCAGGAGACAACGTCCGCCCCTATCTGGTTTCACCTCTCCCTGCAAAGTCATCGCCAGCCACTCAACGCATCATAGGTTCGTATGGCGCTGCCTCGCCGGTCGACTTCCGACAGTGCCTGCACAGGGAGACGCATACCGAGGCCGCAAGCAGTTACATAATTCGAAGCGAAGCAACGGGTAGCCGTACACTTGTCAACTACAACGATCTACCGGAAATGACGGTGGGCGAATTCGAGGCCATCGCGCGGAGCTTCAGTTCCCATGACGAAACATGGTGGCACTTTGAGGTAAGTCCAGAACCCGGGTCAATTCCTGTAAGGATTACATTGCACAGAGATGTGTGGCAAAAGATGTGATATGATGGCCCATCCCACAGGCGCAGGCTCTCTCTTGTCTTACAACGTCGGCCTAGGGTCGCATACCCGATATCACATTAGAATGCATACGCCGGCTGCGCGACATGCTGCCCGGTGCGCGGATTAGTGTCGAGATTGAGAAACCTGGCAGGGAGGGATTGCTAGAGTTGGCGGCAGAGGCGGACGTTGTTTTCTATTCTCGATCCTGGGCTGAGGTAAGTTTAAAAAAAAAAAAAAACCTGCAAAAATGGAAAAGAAAAAAAGCCCCCGAGCAAGCCATCCTGGGCTTGGTCAAGGGGGTGGGAACTGAGCATCAAAGGCTGAAAGAGGGAATTATGCATAGAGCCGTAGCCACGGGTCCGCTGAGTCGTGTCTCATGAACGAGAAGCGACGGAAAGCGTAAGGATACGAAAAGCCCTGCCCTGCAGCTCATTTTGCTTATTTGCTGATTTAAGATGTTGGCACAGATCCCTTGCCCTGTGCACTTGGGGTGCAGATGGAGCCGCCGCCCTGTCTCAGTCCTCTGGCCAGGTTTTTCACTGCACCGTTGAGAGCCAGGCAAAAGCCATTTCGGTAGTAGAGTACGTTGCAAACTCATTTTCTCTCTGCCAAACCGCCGTGGGCCCGGTGCAAGGGTCCCTCTTTTTTGTCCCTTTCCTTTCTTTTTCTTCTTTCCCTCTCTTTCCCTTCTTATTCTTTCTTTTACCTGACTCACCGACGGTAAACCCTAGCCAGTTCCCTAGATGCTAGTTTAGCTGACACGTTCCTTTGTCTGATTCACCATAGTACTGTAGGGGCCGGTGACACATTCATCGCAGGAATGCTCTTCAGCTTAATCTGTCGCGAGACCGCCTGGGACATTCATCGCGGATTAAGATTTGCTGTCAACCTGGCGACGACCAAGGTACAGAGAGAAGGATTCCAGGGGCTTGGGGCGGATATCATGAGTGGTGGTCTTTTCTTGACTTGATGCTTCATCTAAGACGTCCTGCATGCGCGGGCCTGAGCCATCAACCAGTGCCAGTTGAAGGCGTGTGAGTTGTGAAATGAAAGAAAGTTGGGCAGCCCCGCGCCAAGGTCGATGAGAGTGTGATGGCGGCACGGATGGGATAGAGGCTAAGGCGATTGGGTAGATACGTGCATACAAGGGAATGCTCGAAAACAAAGGCTCGGTTCGGGGAAGCACTGTTGTCAAGGATCGCCTGCGCGCAACTGCAGCGTATGTAAGACCAGCAAAAAAGAAATCTACCCATCCATCCATCCTGTCGTTGACAATTGAAATGGTGGCTGCCGGCCAGGCTGCTCCTAGAGTCAGTTAAGACAAGGGGCCGTGTGTCGACCGAAGGGAAGAGGCGGTGAAATGGGGTGCAAAAACAAGAGTGGAGAGAGAGAGAAGAATGCAACTGTCCAAATTCTGCCATCTGTTCTGTACCTATCGGAGATCCAAGGCCGCTTGCCGGCCAAAGAATCCTCTCCTCCCACGATGTTCATCCCTCCAAGCTCTGACCCCCTACCGAGTAGTGGAGGTAGCTTTTTGTCCATGTTGCACTGTTGACTGTTGACTGTTGACTGTAATAATGGAGCCTGAATATCCATTCAACCAAGTTGGCTTCATTCAACATACCGCCCTGAGTCGGGTGCTTAATCATGGGTAGTCTCGCAGCCTGCAATCACGGCGCGAGGCAGCGCCTTGCACCCACATGCATATCAATTTAGACAGACTCCCATGCAAGCAAACACCAACTACTCCGTAGTAGTCACCAACACGCACACACACGCGCACACACAAACAAAAGAGGGCTTTTCATTTTCCCTCTTCAATTGCCGTTGTCTTAGAATGTGGGTGCGAGTGGTGCGGAGCCAGTCAGAGTAATGTCGTCTGCGATCCTGTCCTTTGTCGAACGCATGCAGACCGACCGACCTGCATGCATGGGGCAGCCATGTTGGGTGTGTCTTGGCTCTTTCACAGCCTCACATGCAAAAATATGACGCCACTAATGGTAAAAATAGGGTGGGAGGAATTCAAGACGCTGCCTTTACGGGTGGCATGGAAAAGGGCCCGCGATGGCTCAACAGGTCCCTCAGGTCCCAGCCTACGTCCACGAGGACGTTCCGTTGTAATGGAGGGACGCCTCAAGCCATCACTCGCGAAAGTAGTCAACAAGTGCCGCGCTTGACGGCATATGAGCGTTGAAAACTGACGAAAGGGATGAAAATAGCGCTATACATAGTAATGGGGGTTTCCATGATATTGAAAAAAAAAAAAAAGGTACTCCATAATAATAGAGTGCTTAGTTGTAAAGGGGGGGACAAATGCTGAACAAGGGATGTGAATAAACGACCGCGCGAGCCGTTCCAACAAGGAATTCAGAAAGCCACATCTGGCAGGGGGTCAGTCTCCTGATGTGCCTTGGCTGTAAATCTCAAGCTTGTATGTACGTACTCTGTAAAAGTAAAGTACAAAGTACAATGAATAACTGCTGCATAGGGCAATAAACTGGTTTTTCCAGGCTGGTGGGTCGAGATTGTCGATGGCCGTTGGCGTTGGATCGCGGTTGATTGGGTTCTCGTGGTTCCAGCACCTGAGACCTCTAGCATGCTCCCGAGATCCATCCACAACACAATTTTGTATTGATGACGAAGTTGGAAAAGAAAACGGACGGATGCTGTCACATTACTCGTAATCCATGCTCTGTGGAACACAACAGCAGCAAAGGGGTGGGGTGCAAGGGGCGCCCCCCAAAATGGGTTGCTCCCTCGTTTCTTTTGTGGACGGGGTGTGACCATAACGCCCCTCTGCGGGCGTCAAGAGGGAAAAGCAAAGCGCTTTTTGGCTGTAGGGGGCGTGCCTCAATCAACACGCCGTGTCTGGGGTAATCTGGAGACGTCTAGGATGGCTCTGCTCTGTGTGGTGGCTGAACCTTGTCCCGTTCAGCGCATTCCGATCCGTTGGATGTGACACTTGGTTGATACATACATATAGAACAAAGGGTTAATTAATTGCGAATTATTGCCCATAAGAGACTTTTTGGTCAGAGGGCGAACCATTGGGCGCTAGTCGATTGGATGTGACTTGATCTCGGCGTGATGGAACTCCAACAAAGCATCAGCCCATTCACAGCAAGGCTTTCTCCTAGTATATCCACCCTGCCTTAGCTGCTTAGTACGTTCTCCATATCGTATTTCAGGTACATACTTTGCACCTCCAGGGCTCACTTAGGTTCTTACGGTATAATGTCTCAGCGCGGGTTTGCCCCTGTTGGCCGGCTCGCGTTTCTGAGTCTATACGGAGTACAGGTATCTGAGGAAGCGATATTTCTCGGGCTGCATCCATCTTAGCACAACGGCATTATTAGTACACGCCCACCTGCGAAGTCTTGCCATGGCATGCATGAATTCCATACAAATCGTCCAACAGCGACGTCAGTTTGTGCAAAGAGTGCGTACCACGTAAATATCCATCTACACCGCAAACAATCAGCATCTAATCATCACCATGTGAGAAGTAATGAATGGCACTACGCAGAAATCAAGTCCTTGCTGTCGGGAAATGGCCCATTATATGGGATGTACCTATAGGAACCGAATCAATAATTTGGCTTACCCAGTATCAAGTAGCCAAAATTAGCGAACCCCCGACCATGTTGAGGCATAAGTTGTATGAGAAGGGCCACACTCGGAGATCCTCCGTGTCTTGATCAATAGGCATCGGGTAGTCGATGTTTCTGTTGTTTTGGTACGAACATATTTGAGTTTATGTGTGTGTGTGTGTGTGTGTGTGTGTGTGTGTGTGTGTGTGTGTGTGGTGAATGCTATGCCTTACGCAGTAAGGCCTGTTTCCCATTTGTTCCGTTCATCGGTGGCCAATGAAATGAGGATTGACCTCACGATTGGGCGCTTCATGTTAGGTTCTCTTTGCTGGGGGCACGCACCGAGCACGTACAGTGGATGCATTAGTATAGCTTGGCACTATCGCAACCAAGTATCATTCCATACGGATGTCCTGGAAAGGAAGCCGGAGTTATTTGCGATGGTCCTATTCTGCGTCAACAGGCTTCGATATGAATGCCGCGATCAATAACTGGAGAGGGAGCTCTCGGCACCATCATCATCCGGATACATGTTGGGTGTCTCATGTCGGATGTGGCAAGACACGAAACCTAATGAGCCATGTCGTAATTGAGAGAAAGAGACGAAAAGTATGCATCAAGATTGTGCTCATAATTTATCACCGGGTTGAAACCGAAGCTGGAGAGGCAAGGTACCAGTCATCGAATCCTCAGACGAGGATCACCATGCGACCAGACCTCAGCCGTACTCGCGTCGGGGTCCAAGACCATCTCGCAGGTTCTCCACAATTGCAAACGTCGAGGACTGACCCGTGCAACAGTGATTTCCATCCTCACGACCCACCACTAGTGTCTTCTTTTTCACACCATCATCTTATCCGGCGTTGGCTTGCTTAGACCCACGGGGCTGGTTTGGTAGACGTGAGGACGGCAGGGGTGGTGGGGAGATCGGACTTCCGTGACCATCGCGTGGTCGCCATCGTTTGAAGAGGTTGAGGCTACCCAGGCACACACCTTAGTAGGCTTTCTGAGCCAATCTCATACGAGCTAAGCTCCTGACTGCCTCGTTGCTTCTGACGAAGATGTTCATCTCCTATTCATGCGGAATAAGTGCCAGAGGAGACGACTCCACAAGGCGGATGTTATGAGTCAAGGGAGAGAAAGAAGCAAAGTGCCCTGCGACAAGATTTACGTAGCATGCAGTTTACCTGCAGTTGCGGAGGCGGTAGGCACTGGATGTATAGCCGGACTATTTTTCCTCTTCTTTTCTTTTTCTTCTCCATTCTTGAGGATTTCCTGTAACAAGCAAGGGAGAAACATACCAAACGGGGTATCAATTAGGTTGTCATTCGTGTGTACTCCGTCCTCCGTCGTGCCACACAGCTTTTGTGAGGGACAGGGATAAAGTCACCCAACTCCCAGCACCGTTAGCTCAATCAAGCGTATTGGTGTGCGTGCTCGAGAAAGGGATTAACTAGCCCGCAGGCACGTACGTCTATACATACGTAGGCATGGATTTTGAGAAAATCAAACTGAACTCTCTTAAGACTGCATATTGATTCCGGATGGCGGCGCTAGGGTATGTTTATCGGTGCATAACCCAACAAAATGTCACGTTGTGGCTCCTGGATGAATGCAGTAAGTATTCTTTGCCACGGCAGCAGTGGGTATCGATTCTTCTGGACTTATTTTGTGCCATACAATTACCACAACGAGCGCATAGTCTACGCAGGCCTGCTCGTTGTACTTCCGAGCCCGACGAGGGCGTTCCGGAAGAACAAATCCTGTTCGTTGTAGATGAAGTTAATTTAGGACTCTCCCATTCTCTCCAAAGTCATCCACCGCCGTGCTTTAGCGTTCTTTGTTGTTGCTCGTGCAAATCCAAACAAGCCCGGTGGATTTACGACATTCTGGTCACCGAGAAAGCTGACCAGAATGTCGGCTCTGGCCCCAATCTTGACTATTGTTGCTGGTGATAAAGTATCCTCTTGGTATGCGGTGACAGTCATCTTATTGGGATTGGCCTGTGGAATGTTGGTGCACACCAGCCAAAACCCATCACGGTTGTTAACCGAGGCGAGATCCTCCCCCCAGTCAGGGTTCAAGAGCAAGTACCTACTCATCAAAAGGTAACTTTGATGATATTAGTTTGTGTGAGCATCGACAACACACCAGAAAACAAAAAAAAAACAAGTACTTGGCAAATGATTACTACATGTACAAGTATGTTTGCTGACAGCTGATGAAGCATGTCGCCAAATGCGTTTGTCCGTAGGCACTGTGCGGCAAGGATATGAATAGGAGGTGTTGATCAGAGTGTTATTAGGGAGGTGGAAAGCGAACAATATTGAAAGGGGGGGGGAGAGGCGACGGCGCCTGAACCGCCGTTGGCACCATTCTCTGCAACTCCACCGAGATGACAAGGACGCGGCCCGCCAATTCACGGCGGCAGTGGATCAACACCGTCCGTGTTTTGCAGGTTCACGGAGAGTTGGGTGGGACAATGGCGGCGGGGGGTTCGGTTCCATGGTGTTGTGAAGGATTTCAGCGCTATTCCAGGCTGCTGAGCGCCGTTTGTGGACAGCCAGCCCCCCCGAAATTGATGCAAAATGAGCCTAGTACGCCAAAGCTAGGGATACGGGCATGACGCTGTCTTTGAAGATCACATGGCATGCAGCGTCCTGCCCTTGTCGTATGTATGTATGGATGTACTGCAACTCGGAGGCCCCAAGGCCCTCGTCACATTGAACTCATTGGTCGCTTGACCTGTGGCAGATAATGAGGCATGTCCGCCTGGAAATAAGTACTCCGTACCTACCTACCTACATGCTCCGTACCAACGTTTGTACACACTTGTAGTAGTAGTGCGCGTATGGTGCTGCTGACCGCCGAGAAACCTGTACTTTTTATGCAGCTGGCAATGTTCCACAATGAAGGAAAGTGAATGAGTCAAGGCCAGCGCAGTGGATGTGCCAAGTCAGTGAATGAAACTGTCTGTCCATGTTGACCTGCATGCGGTATTTCCGGGAGTCGTCCTGCCTGCAACAGCAACAACAATGCTCATGCTTTTTTGGGCGAAATTTGGAAAGAAAGGGAACCAAGAGAGGCCCGTGGCATCCATCTCTGTCGCACCCAGAGTGATTGACGGCAAAGGTAACGTCGGTCAATGGGCACAGGCACCAACGGAATTGCCCTTTTGCGAAAGCTGGCGGCAAGGGCTTGGGGGCCAGCCAGCCAGCCAAGGGTGGGTTGGTTGGTTGGTTGGTGATGGAAAAACAAGACAGACAAATCATTTGCCCGTCACAAAGCCCGTTTTGGCGTGGCATGGATTGGGATGGGGGGAGGGACGGGATGGGATGGGATGGGTGAGTGTAGGCCAGGCCAGTGCTGACAAAGTCCTAGTCGTCTGGCAAGAAAGGGAAGAAAGAAAAAAAAACAAGAAGAGGAGAGAGAGAGAGGCACGGCTCCTAATTCGTGGTGGAGAGAAATTGGACGGACTAGGAAATTGAGTTGCATGTTGGTCGACTGTAATGAAAAGGTTTGCAGGACGGAGAATTCAGTGGTGGCGCATTTCTTGGGAGGGGGGATTGGATTAGCATTGGTGCATACAAGCATTGGTACAAGCACAAGTACCCCCAGCAGCAATGGAACCTCTCCATGGATGGATCCAATGTCAGACAAACGCCGACTCAGTGGACGATCAGAAGGTTTGCAGGCTTTTGCTCAGGTCATTTAGTACCCGACTGGACTGCTACAAGGACCTGCACCCGCTAGTGGTGAGTGGAGCAGGCTCTATCTACTAGGTACCAAGGTACCTGGTATTACAAGCAAGCACAAGTCGTAGCAGCAGCAGCTCTACAGGGCCTAATGTGCGCAGCGCTGGAGAGGGTAACTGCAGTACAACGAGACGAGGCACGCACGCACGCACACTCGCACGCACAATCAAGTCAATCAAATGGTGTGGGCACACAACTGGCATGTCGGTCGGGCGGTTGGATAATAGAGAAAGTGGAGAGTCGAAGAAAAATGAAGCCCATAATATTAATTTTTCTCATTTTTTTTTGTTTCTTCCTTTCTTTGCGCCCTCTTTCCCCTCCCTCCCCTCTCGCCTCGTCTCGTCTCCTCATCGTCACCCTAACTTACCCGGGATGTGACTTGAAGATCTTGGTCTTTGTCTCTCTCCCCTCTCTTCCCCTCTCCCTCCTCTTCCTTCCTTCTCCTCCTTTAACCCCCTTGTGGCACAAGTCGGTTATTCACCGCTTGCAACTCAGACCATTCGATGTTGAGTTTCACTTGTTGCTGACAAGAGCGAGCGAGAGACCAGACCAGGCCAGACCAACGCTTCTGTAGGGTACCTTAGTACCTCCCATCCCCTCCCCTCTTCTTTCCTCCTCTCAGTGGGAAAGCCGCATTTGCACTTGCCGCCACTGCTACTTTGGAGGGGAAATGCGTATTACGTCTTAGTGATTTTTTTTTGGGCCTCCTTCTTTCTCCCTCTCGTAGATTTTGGTGGGTGGTGATCAGTCACAAGTTCCACATCCACCTACTAGGCAAATATGGCACACCTAGCCATTGCCATCGAATGCGACGCATCTTAAACCGCAGCCCTTGTTGTGTGTATGCATAAGTATTCTCTCTTTGAAACCGTCCAAATCATGCCTGCCTCCCTTGGCGACCAGTAACATGGAGTAGGTGAAGCAGCCGTGGCACGCAAGCATGGGATGCGATGCGAGGGGATGTGATGTGATGGGATGTGATGTGATGGCAACTGGGCTCACAGGTCTCACTCTGACGGAACTTTGAAGGAATCTCTTTACTTTCTTCTGCTATCATCTCGGAAGCCTGTACAGAGTACGGAGTACCAGCTGGCGTACATACATACAGTTTGCCTGGCATGGACGGAGGGAGGGATGGGAGGACTCTCGACGTGGCCAGCAAACGGGCGACAACCAGGTGCGAGATTGGCTCCAGGTCCACTTCAGTGCGTGTCCGGTAATTCTCCTCCTCATTGCCAGGCGCCCAGGTGCCAGGCCGCCCAGCTAGGTTGCAGCATCCCTGACGCTCTGGCGCACTGCTCCGGTGGGAAATAGAGCCGAGACTGGGAGGGCACACAGTGACGGACCACTTGGCTTTGAACCATCTTCCAGGTGACTCCAGCAGGACGCTTTCAGCACTACCGTACCCTTTTGCTAGGTTACTCCGAGCCTTATTGAGCGCTCGCCTGATACAGTTGGGGCAGCAGGCGCAGCAAGCCCGCCACGCTCCACTCGCTGTCCATTCTCATCTTCTTTTCCATCCTCCACCCTGATCCTGGCCTGCCCTTCGTCATCCCGCGGAAGTGCTGTCTGGCGCCCACAGCTCGCTGTGTTGGACCGCATCGCGCTCGCTGCATCCTTGACTTTCATGCCGCAAGTCGCGTAGCGGGCTGAGCGACTTTCACCACCCTACCAAGTCAACCAAGTCTACGACACGCTATCAAGGGCGACGTGACCGATGGCGGCCACAGACACATTGGCATCCACACAGAACCATAGCCTGTCGGTCCTACCTACATACGGAGTACGCACTACTAAAATACATACGTACGTACATGATGTGGGAGAGAGTGAGGGTGACAGTGAGAGGGAAAAAAAAAGTACTGCAACGCGTTATGCATAGGATACATCCATCTGCAGTGGCAACTCCTTGGAACCACTATACATATGCGACTTGTGCAGCATTACGGAGTACTCCCCCATGTAACCGCACCATGTTGGGACATCTGAGCCCACAGCTTTTGCGGCTTATACAAAGTACAATACGGAGTACAAGCAGTCCTTGTTCAAGTGTACAAACCGACAAAGTGCGATGCGTGCACACAAGCAGAGTTTCGGACCTGGCTTGTTGCCTCGATTCCAATCTATCCCGTCTCCACCACCAACAAAAACAAGTCTCGCGAAATCATCATGTATGATGTTTCCACTTCGGCATGATTGTGACGGTCCTGAGACCCAGGCAGACGAATGCCATAGCGCGAAGCAAATTACGTGGATGATTTGCTCTGCATCATCCATCACTGAGTGACGGCACAATGAAACATTACCGTCTTGTGAGGCATGGCATGTACGATGTCAGCTTCGCAGAGCATTGCTTTTATGACCCAGACCAACAAACAGAAACAACAACGAGAGTAATCGCCGCATCAGCACCAGGAGGGAGTCATGGCGGCCTTGAGACGACACCATGATGTCGCACTGCCAGTAGCGGCTGGACGGAAGGGACCGCTACGAGATGGACGGACGGCGTGGCATGGCATAGCATGGTGGCCGGTCGTTAACGATGGAATTGGTGATTACAAGTAGATCTGTTTCGCCCACTTCCAGTCTGGGTTTCTCATGTCTCTGATAAATCAACACCGGCGGGCCACTCGGCCGCTGTCTCGCCTCTTGGTTTGGCTGTGAAGGAGGCCCGACACCAGGGGTGGTTCTAATTATCCACAATCAGGGTCTGCTATGTGGGTATGTCAATCACTCTGTCTGGACCGTGATGTGCATCTACGACTCCGTTGCTGTGGGTGAGATTTACATTGTTCAATCTGGACTACGAGGCCCCACCCCTGTTGATGGCACTCTTGGCACCGGATTGGGGGGAGCATGGGGGCTTCTGTACCTTGGGCCAGGCTTGGTCTGCTGCGTCATACGGGGCAAGGCAAGGCAAGGGGTGTCTCATCGGATTCCAAGCTCCAAGCGGGAAAAGCCAAAAACCAGAAAAAGAAAATATGGAAACGAGGGATCCATCGGTCATCCACTCTGGGCCGGCGGCCGTGCCGGAGACAATAGCGCCAGGAAAAAAAAAACAAGAACTGAGTGCGTGCGTTTTCGTGTCAGTCGAAAAACTTGCCAAGACGGCATGTAGCCCTGCAAGACGCTGTACCTGTGAATACTCTCCGCACCTAGCCAGTCTTCAAGTAGACCCTTACCGCAGGTACTTGAGCCAACAAAGAAGCAGATGGACAGTCAAGCAGCAAGCAAATCCACAGACTCGCAAGAGGCCGGGACGTGGGGCCACACGTTTTAGGTTGGTAGAGGCATCCCAGTGCCATTGCAGGTGGTACGGCAACGATGCTACCAGAAACCATCGCTTAGACCTTGTCTGAAGGGTGAAGGCGAACTGGAGGACCCTCATCAAAAGTCCACTGGCCACTGCAAAATGAATCGAATCAGACACTGTGTTATCACAAAAGCATGGATGAACGGAGCACAGAGCTTGTCCTGTCACAGGAGGCAAGTATTGTTGCATGGGCAAAAGTCACCTACAAGCCCCCTCGACGACTGGGAACCCGCAGGGCGAGTGATTCAGGCAGGGCACAGCTTGGCACACACTGCGCAGCTGTTGTCGCGCACCGTATTGTATTGTACCGTACCGAACGAAGCAAACACCATCCGATTCAAGACGGTCCAGGAGGGTGAGTGGTTTGAATGGGTGGTATGGCAAATGGAGTTGGTGGGAAAGCGAGTACGTACTACTCCGTACTCATCGTTCAAAGACAGGGCGGCATCCAAAATCGACAAGGATAGTTCAAATACTTAGGTCGAAACGATTTTCTATTTGGGCACGGCGCTCGCGCCGTTGTGCTGGATACCACCCTAGGCAGACTTGCCAGGGTCTCAAGTCAAGTCAAAGACAGCAAAGAGGGAGCCCCAGAGAAGCGCGGCCCAGTCGCTCAAACCCTTGCGCTCGATGAAGGCTGCGCACCTCAGAGCAAGGGGGGAACAAAAAAACCTACCTAGCTTGGCATTCATCGAAGGGATGGAGAAGGATTTCAGACCACCCGTGGGGGTTGTTGTATTGGTGATGCTGAAGCTGGGCCAATCAGTGTGATTCGTGGGTCACACGGAGTGTCCGCCGCATGTGGAGGAAAGCAGAAATGGAGAGCAGGAGGGAGTGCAGCGTGGGCCCCCACACCCCCTTTTTCGGGTGAAATGTTGTCCCCCTGGTCTTGGAATGCTCATCTGCCCCACCAGCGACGAGCATTACCTGTATGATGGTCCCGAGTGATGGTGGTAGTTGCTGGCTAGCGCAGAATGGCTCTTGAAGGTGAATCCTGGATCTGGGTACCTGCTCCCTGGTACCCTGGGCGATGCAGCTAGGCAAGTCTGTCCTGTGGGTTGGTTCTTCCATGCAACCCGCACGTTTGCTTGTCCTGCCGCCCATGCCAAAACGTCCTTGTCACTCTCCAAGCCCATGTACTCCGTATATCCAGGCGCTATTACTCTGTCTTGCCGGCCCACTTCCAGATCCATGGTCAGTTGGATCTGGTTCAGACTACCCAAGGGCTGTTATTCCTGGTCTTGGTTTATCCTTCAAGCCATCCCTAATTAAGCTCATGGTTTCTTTGATCCCTAGAACACCCCCTTGGTACCGCCTCATATCATGCGGCCCTGTAGTAGTTTCTTCTTCCTCAATATTGGCCTAGTACCTAGTAGTACTACCGACTGAGGGCCATCTTTCCATATATGATATTCAACACCCACCACATTTGAAGACCATCATTATCATCATCAACATCAACTACCAACATCAACCACTCTACAAACAAAGTCTCTCAAGTCTCGACATAGACTCTACCAGCTCTACTCTCATAGTACATTAATTCGACTTATACTCTGGCATCATTTCGTCAAAATGATGCACTCAGCCTTTGGAACATATATGCCCGAGGCCCTTCCGCCTTCTTATCCCTACGACACCATGATCGATAACACATATGACACACAGATGGATCTGTCCCAAGCTGCACGAAGATTATCGCGAGGGTCGAATGGACAGCGAACGGGATCAGCAATGCGAGTATCTAAGCCGAACAGCACCAGCACAAGCCCCAGATCCTCCATGATGGCTCGAAGACGAACAATGGTCAACGATGCTCAGACTATGAGGAGGCACCAACAAGCTATGGATTATATCTCGGCTACACATGGCATGGAAACCAGCCAGCCCCAACCCCAGCGACAGGCACGACCAGTTAGCTGGCATCCATCAACACATTTGCAGGCCCCTCAGCCTCAACATTTCCCACAGCAGACACTTACACTTTCGACGCCAGCCATGTACCACGACCAGTCGGACATGTACTCGGCCGCTCCCCAGTATTCTCCCATGATGACTACTTACTCCAACAACACATCACCCTCGTCCTCCTTTTCACCCTTGCCTGTTGCCTATCAGTGCGTCGACACCATGTCACACATGTCGGCCGATGGCTGGCAACTTAATGAGCGAGCAAACATGTTCCCTACTCTCAACGACAACCAATTTCTTGGAGACTCCTGCTTGACCTTGAACGGTCTCCCTGATGAGAAGGCCTCGGTTAACGGTCTCGAATGGAACACCTTTATCATGAACGGATTCAACACTACATCTCCACCCACTCCTGACTCCTTTGTCCAGACCACCCAGTTGCCTCAGTCTGCTGTTTCCGAAGCCTCTATCCAGGATCTGGATGACGGCGAGGAGGAAGGCGAGATTCTTGTTGGCATGGGCCTCTACGACGACAAGTACGAGGAGGACCCCCACCTGAACAACTACCGTTCTACTGTCAGCTCACTCTTGGGATCAACTTTCCGACCTCAGGAGCCCAAGGGCAAGGGCCTCAAGCTTGAGGAGACTTGGGAGCCTCCCAAGTCTGATGATGAGGATGAAGAAGAAGATGATGATGAGGAATCTGACGATTCCGACTCTGAGAACTAAAGCTCAGTGGACATTTCTTTTTATGAATCATGAGATTTTGCAGCGCAAAGAGCTCTTTTTTGGATTGTATTACTATTTTGAAGCGATTTTTTGTATGATGGATTGGTTACTTGGACATTTTGTGGAGCAAAGCATTTTTATTTTTATTTTACGGATTTTTTTTGGCGAGGAACAGCAAAAGAGGCAACATTAGAGCAAGGCGTATTTGGGCAAAGGAAAAAAAGGAAATACCCGGGGCAACCAATGATGATACGGCGTATAATGTAACATACATACATACAGATACAGGCCTGGAAGCGGCCCTTTTTTGGTACATTTTTATTAGTTTAGTGAGCTCCTCTTGTGGCCCGTGCCATGAACAAGAGTAGAGCTGTCAATGCAAAGACGGAGAAGAGGATGGTGAGCACTTATCGACTTGATAGTGCAACATCTCCTTTTTTCTCTCTCGATTCAAACAAACACAACGTCGTCTTCAACTTTTTCTTTCCTTCCTTCTCTCTTTGCCGTGACGCTAAGAAATGGCGCTAACTTGAGTTGCCGCTAACCGACCTTTCCTACCCTTGTCAGACATGTGTCTGCTGGTGGGTCTGTGCATTCTGGAAGGTTATAGGCGGCATCTGACTGGTTAAAATTTTCCAGTGGAGATTTTTTATTTTATTTTTATTTTTTTCTTGTTTTAGGACAAGTAGCATTGGATTTTTTAGCTTCTTTTCTTTTTGGGTACCCTCCCTCCATCCCTGCCTCCTCCTTGCTGCTGCTGTCTGGTAGTGGAGCCCCCGCTTGTTTCCTTCTTTCGGCCCCACACACTGACATTCTGGACCTGCCAACATCGGCCAGCCCTGCGAGAGAGGGACGGAAGGAGGAAGACAGAGTGAGAGACAAAAGTGACAAATGCTTGAAAGTGACAGGTGAGAGAGAATTTTGCAGGTGTCGTCATAGGAATGGAGCAAGTTCGGTATTGAGCCACGTACCGCAACGTACCCCTCTATGTGGCTTGCTATAGTGGATACTTGGGGCTGGTGTTTCTTCTTCTTCTTCTTCTTCGCTTAATTTGAGCAAAACGGTCTACCGAGGTTATCCATCTACAAGCCATGCATCAGTAATCCGGAGCTTTGGTGTTTTATTTCTCCCCCTCTCTCTCTCACTGCCTGAAACTTTGCAAAGTGCGCTATGCTTGGATATCTCCATATCGTCGACCAACGAAGCTGAGATTTGACTTTTTTCCCAATCAGTTAGCTCCATTCCATTTCCATACACCTACTAGATAATTTGGATACCTTGACCATCAAGGTAGTAACTAATCTTTTCATACTCCATACAAACATGCATATATGGTGAGCCAAGGTTACTGGTGGCAATTGAGAATTACCCAAAAAAAAAAATCAGGCAAACACATGCAGCATGGCAGCAGCAGGCATCAGCCCATGATTGAACAAACCTAACCCTGGCGATGATGATGAGGAGGATGATGATGATGATGATGATGAAGATGACCATCCGCAATCGAGGCTCTTCGGGCAGATGGAAAGATTCTTCCGTTTCCCTTTGCGCGCCGCGATGGTTCCCCCTGAAATAACACCCTGGGGCTGACACCCATGACGTTTCCCCCCTGGGGAGAGAGATCCCCCTTCGCGAAAATAAAAAAACATGTTGTCGTGTTGGCACTTGCTGAGTGCATCAGCCGGGATCTACTCCGTACCAAGGGTTTTTGTTTTTGTTTTCGGTCAGATTGACAGGGCATCGTACGGGGGAGCACAGGCACAGGCACAGGTACATGTATGTGTGTACGCATGTATGTCCCAGGATCTTGCTAATCTCACTTTCGTTTGTCCTGATGTTGCATTTGTCGGGACTGCAATCCCGCGATTCCTGATCCTTACAAGGAGAGCGTGAGGGAGAGGAGGAGAGGGAGAGATGCAATCACACCCCCGGGAAGCTTAGAAGATTGGAAAGAGAAGAAAAGGGATCACTCCGACATATCCTGCCCATGGGGGAGGAGGAGGGTCCAGGTCCAGGCCCAGAACCCCAGAAGGCTTCAAAGCGTCGGTCTTTTGGTGAGATTTGTTCTTCAGACGAGACAATCTCCCACTCTCTCCCTCGCGTATCCAAGGCCGATGCGCGATATGGTTATGCTTTCGGCATAAGCCCGAGATCAAGCATGATGATGATGGGATAGGATGGGATGGATATGGATACCAAGGTTACTCCGTCATCATATCTTGGTATTCCAATTCCCTCGCGAGACCCCCTCCCTTGCTGTACTATGGGAAAACACAGAAGCTTGCTGCTGCCTTTCATGACAGCAAGACACCCTGTCCAGAGGAAGGGCGTGAGTTCTCTCCCACTCCCTTTTCCGGAAAGAGAAAGCATGCCATTTTCGGGATCGAGAGAAGCCGCGTTTCGTAGTGGAGACTTTCTTTTTTTGCGTCTTGTCCTTTTTTTTGTTGTTGTTTCGAAAACGGAACACTTGTGAGACACCACCACTCATGGGTTCGCGTAGGGAGAGGGAGGCAAGGAGGGAAGCGATCAGACCATCGGGAGAGGGGAGAAAAAGGTTTCACTAGGGACAAGATTTCCTCGGTTCTTTTGAGTGATTATTATTTTTTTCTTTTCTTTTTCTTTCTCTCTTTCAGGCCAATTTGCAAATTGGAGCAACATGTGGTTTAGCTTGAGGAGGGATTTGCAACATGATGCTGTAGAGGACATGCCTGTGACTAAACTGTGTTTGGTGAAATGATGAATAGACACTCCGTACTGGAATGCTAAACATGGTGGACGGATGTGCGCCTATTGTTTCTTTGATTTCCTTCATTCATGGTGTTGTCTATGACCTATATGATGTCTTGTACAATGGTTGAATGGGTAGGTTTTGATCCGGCGTTATTTATCTCGATTACATTGCTGGCGTTTCCATTTGGAGTAAACCGAAGATACCATGTCCATCTATTAATAAAAACAAAAACAAAATTAAATCATAATTCGAGCTATTTCAAGGTAATGAGATGAGGCGTGAATGGATATCATGATGGCATGGGCAAAACTCAGCTCAAGCGTTGGAGTTGGGTTGCGGGCATCACCAGAGTCTGTTTCGCCGATAACGAACCTCCCTAAAATTTTTTATTCTTTTTTGACATTCATGGATCTCCTTCCTCTCTCTTCTTACCAACAGAGACATGAATTGATTCATTCCAAAATTAAAAATTTCTCCACCATCCAAGCAAACCGAAAAGAGACAAAAAAAAAAAGAAAAAAAGCGGCCGGCGATTTCTGCCGCCTTGTCTCTGATTTGAATTTCGCTTCATTCCGAGATCGTTGACACATTTTCATTTTTTTCTTTTCTTTTTGTCTCTTTTCTTCGTCTCTTGTTACGTGATTGAACCGAGGAATTAGGGCGGGGAGGGGGAAACGTGAAGAAAAAAACGTTTCTTTTCATCATGGTGCAGTATGTGTTCACGCCTTGGCGCGACCGCCAGGAACTCTTGCTGGTGAGGGGGCAGTTTTATGGTGCTTTGTCGCCGACGCCAGCGATTGCAGTCGAGACACAGCAGCAGAAGAAGCAACAGAGCAGCAGCAGCCGTCGTGTTGTTGGTGGTGGTGGTGGACGGGCCAATGTCTCTCCCGCTGCTGGAGGATTCTCAGGCCTGACGACGGCGGCTCCCCAGGCTGGTGCTGATGAGGCAGCTGGGCAAGGTGACGGTGCTGGACTGAGTCAGGTCACTGACCGAAGGGACCAGCATCACGCCGTGGCGCGAGTCTCCATGTGGATGCAGCGCGGCAACTGTCCGCACATGGTGGAGTCGACGGCCCTGCTCATGGCAGCCGTCTTGAGCGACGAGGGCTCGGCTATAGAGAATGCTGGATCGTCGACGTATGCGGTGCGGGCGGCGTACTCGGCTGCCTTTAGTCGGTAAGTTTCTTTTTTGTTCTTGTCACCACCATCATTCCAGACAGACCGCACGAGAGGGGGGGATGAATGACTCGGGGTAAACCCAGTTTTTCTTTTTCTTTTTCTCTATTTCCTTTTACTGACTATGGGGTGGTGAACAATGGTAGATTTGTCACTGGTTTGCTGGATGGACATCAGGACAAGCTGAGGAAGCAGAGCATGTATTCCATCGCCAAGACGATTGGGCTGCCGGCTACGTTTGTGGAACTCAGACATCAGGCTACGCATGAGCAGCTGCCGTCGCTGGCCAAGCTGCGTTCGGCCGCCAAAAAGGCTCTGCTATGGATATGGGACTACTACTGGAAGCATCTGGCGGATGACGACAAGGCAGCGGCGGCGGCCAAGGACCCGTGCAGGGAGCTCGTCATGTCCTACCTGAGAGAGGACGACGAGGCCGGGAGGGCGAAGCTCACGAGGCAGCTCACGAGGCAGATGGACCTGGACAGGCTGCTCAGGACGGTCGCCGAGCTGCAGGACACGCTCCCCGGGAACCAAGTGTTTCTCAAGTGCCTGAAGCTGTCCAAGGAGTTGGTGGCGGCCAGCGCGGAGGGACAGGCGAAGAAGGCCCCGAGCAGAGATGGCCCGACGGAAGACTCGGAAGTGGCCGCCATGGAAGAAGAAGACGAGGAGGAGGAGGCGTCTGGACGTGGTGATGTGGTGACGGAGAATAGGTTGGATGAGGCTTCGGGGACGGGGACGGGGACGGGGCAACCATCGGAACCGGAGGCTTCGGAGCTGGACACGGGATGGTCTCTGTATAGCGGTTCTTGGAAACCCAAACCCATTGGTGTTGTTTAATGTGTTTTATGATGGACATGTCATGATACAATTTGCATACAAAGCACAAAAGGTAGACGAACAATGTAGAGATACCCTTTTTAAAGTCAAATTGGTTGCAGTGTAATGATGTCTCGTGATGAGTTGTTGGTTGTTGGTTCAAACACTCAATTCCATCAATACCTCGTCATTCATCCCCCCTCCTCACAATGGAGACCAATCACGTGGCTTATAAATCACAATTACAAAGTGGATGTTGTGCTCTGGAAACGTCGGATTCCCACCACGAAAGGGAGAGAGTAAGGAAAAAGAAACATTGAGAGTTTTCTACAATCTGGGGCGTGAAATCCCGCATTCATGAATAGATTCGTACCTACGAGACAGGTATTTCAGAAACAGAGTGGTTTATTGTCTGCTGCTGTAGGTTTTTTGCTTGTTCCTTTACTCATTCTTTCTCTCTTCAGTGACCCCTCCCTTTGCTGACTGGATTTGGATTGGGTAGTTTCTCCGTACTCGCAAGATGCATATTCAGTCGATTCCCATGTGTAAGTTTTTGGGGTCATGAAGCTTGAAATGATGACATCTTTTTGTTCTTCTTCTTCTTCTTTTTGGCTGATTTAAATGTCAAGGGGTTGGAACGTCCAACAACTACGCCTACCTCGTGGTTGATGACAAGTCCAAGGATGCAGTCATTATCGATCCTGCCAACCCACCCGAGTATGACCTCGCCTTTTTTGGAAGAAAAGCAGAGTTGGATATGAACTAATGTATTCTGTAGAGTTGCGCCGCTTATCAAGGAGGCTATTGCGGCGGGCGAGATTAACCTGACGGCCATTGTCAACACCCATCAGTGAGTAGATCCTTCAACACAGCTCACCTCAGGGAATGATATCTGATTAATATACAGTCACTGGGACCATGCCGGAGGCAACAAGAAGCTGGTATATATCCATCACCCATGAAGCTCCAAAAGCAATACCCCAACTAACTCCACCCCAGCTAGAGGCATTAGACAACCCCAACCTCACAATCATCGGCGGCAAGAACTGCGAGGGCGTTACCAAGACCCCCGCCCACGAGGAGACGTTCCAGATTGGCGACATCACCGTGAGGAGCGTTCACACGCCTTGTCATACGCAGGATAGCATCTGCTACTACGCCGAGGACTCGACTGGCAAGGCCGTCTTTACGGGTGATACTTTGTTTATCAGTGGTGAGTTTTGTTGAAGGTTCCCTTGCTTTTTCATCTGGACTTGTTTTTCTCGCATGTTTTGATGAGAAGAGGAAAAGAGGAAAAGAGAGAAAAAAAGAGAAAGAAAGAAAAGAAAGAAGGCTGACAAAACTACAGGCTGTGGAAAGTTCTTCGAGGGCAATGCTGCAGAGATGCACGAGGCTCTGAACAAGCGTCTCGGTGCCCTCCCCGACGACACCGTTGTATACGTGAGTTATAACCTCCCATCTCGTCATTTATATACCCAGCGGCTCTAACTATGCTTCTTTGTTAGCCCGGCCACGAATACACAAAGTCCAACGTCAAGTTCACTTTGTCAGTCTCGCAGACGGAATCGATCAAGGATCTGCAGGCTTTTGCTGAGAATAATGAGGTGACGACTGGCAAGTTTACTATTGGGGATGAAAAGGTGAGTCTCCATCATGAGAGAGAGAGAGAGAGAGAGAGAGAGAGAGAGAAGTAACTGACGGGCTCCAAATAGAAGCACAACGTATTCATGCGAGTCGAGGTAACTTGAACCCCTTGAACCCTTTGATTTCACTTTACTTTAGCAACATTGTTACACTCTGAGACTAACAAATCCTTCTGTAGGACCCCGAGATTCAAAAGATCACAGGAGAGACAGACCCGGCCAGTGTCATGGGCAAGCTGCGAGAAATGAAGAACAACTTCAAGTGAGGATGCGACTCTGATTACAGAAAAATGGCTGGCCACTGACAGGAGTCGGGGGCATCAGGCCATTTGATCCTAGGCCCTTGTTCAAAGAATGGGCAAAATGGTAGACTAGCTCTTCATCTCAGACATTTACAACTTTGACATGACAATAAATAAATCAATCATCACAATATCATGTCACAATGGTGTTCAAAACATGTCTGCGCATCGTTATTCGAAACGTCCATGATCGACTACAATTTATTTCAATAGATGAGGGAGTGTCTCCATGGATCACTTAGCACACGACGCATAAGGCGCCGGAGCCGCTCGCAAGCCGATGGATAATCGTGTCGTAGTAGACCTGATTGCATTTCAATCTTGCTTCACTGTCCACACTTGCTCGCTGTAGGGAATTTGAGGCGGCAAGCTCTAGCAATTTTAGAAGCTGTTGTTTGTTTCTTCTTTCGAAGAGAGAGAAAAAAAAAAAGAAGAAAAAAGAAAAGAAAACATATCACGAGGTGTGAATGCGCAGAGATTTCACACCAGGAATGATGTGATAACAAACCTGTGATGACGAGAACATAATTGTGGTAAGCCAAGCGCAAGGAAGAGTATTTCCTAGAATCCCAATTCTTGGGAGTCGCCATGGCGTCAGAACTGTCATTGTTGGAAGCTTGGAAAAGCTTTTAATGCAAGTGATGGAGGATCAAAGGAAGAGAAAAAACTCGACCATCAAGTTATTATAAATTGAAGAGGGATCCACACAGTGTTAGTACCACCAAACGCGCACATAAGCACTGTCCCCTAATCTTCGCGATATCCTCGTTATCGTCACTTTTTCTATCTCAGTGACATCAACGTGCATCTTCGCCCCAAATCTACCATCCCAACAATCCACACTCCTTTTCTTTTTTCTTTTTCTTTCGCCTGGCAGGGAAACCTCCCTAGTAGCGCGTCCATGGTATGTTGAAGCTTTTGATTCCGAAGCATTCCCACTATATATCGTTGTATGCATTCCCTTTATAACTAACGACTTGGGGTTTGGAGTAGCCTACCAAGCGCAAAACTGGCGGCCCTGCGCAGGCTGCTGCTGCACCCAAGGCGCGACTGTCCAAGCTCGCAAAGGAACATAATGTAACGGCTCAGGAGGAAGGCGAGATTAAAGAGGCGTTTAGCATCTTTTCGGAGGCCATGGATGGGGAGAAGATGGGTGTTTTGCCCATCAACGACGTGAAATCTGCGCTCATGTAAGACCATTAACCCCTCCCACTTCTTTCTCCTCCCACCCTTGGAACATCAGATTGCTTACCGTGACATGATGCAATATCGCAGAGCCCTCGGCATCCCCCCCTCCTCCACCTCGGAACTCAAAGACTTCATCTCCATCCTCGACCCCGACGACGACGGCTACGCCACCTACGAGCCCTTCTTCGCCATCGCCGCCCTCAAGTTCCACACCCGCGAGGGCAGCTCCTCCTCGGCCCACCGCTCCGAGCTCGAAGAGGCCTTCCGGCTCTTCACAAACGGCATCGAGGGCCCCATCACCCTGGCCCACCTGCGCCGCGTCGCCGCCATACTCAAGGAGGACGTGGATGAGGACCTGCTCAGGGACATGATTCTCGAGGCCAACGGCGGGGCAGGCGTGGCGAGGGGCGTGGAGGAGGATGAGTTTGATGGCGTGATGAGGAGTGCGGGTGTGTGGAGGTGACGGATGCATACACCATACATACAAACTCCGCGCGGGAGGACAAAATCTAGCGGGGGGTGTATATCTTGGTTAATGCCCAGGGCAAACGAAGAGGGGATGTAGTTTTGATAGCGAGCTTTGGATTTCGGCATTTGCGAGGCGTTTGGAGATTGCTGGACGTTGCATCGCTTTGATGCTTGCATTAGGTGTAGGTCTCTTTTCGAGATTCTATACCATGGAGGAGACTTTCTACAAGAGGGGAAACAGTGTTGTAAAAAGAGATAATATGATATGAGAATGGCCTTGATTATCTAGAGTGAGGAGTTTGGCATGGGTATAGCACCCAACTCTGCAGTTGGAAAACGGGCAGAAAAGATCCATGGGTTCGCGATGTGGACATGACCTTTGCGAGCTGTGCTCTGGAACAAGAGTATAGAAGGATCTGACTATAAGCTGCCTATGACACTGGGAACTGGGGCAGCGTTTCTCTCCCCCGTGTTTGAACGAGAAGCACGTCACTAAAGATTCTCAAGATCTGCTGCGTAGATGTACATGTATGAGAAATAAATACCTAGTAATCAGCTGTCCAAGCCTAACTCCCATTGAAAGGAGCCATCTTGGCAAGGCTAAGAACCATGAACGCCGTATGATGCCTTTGCGGTATTAATACCATCTTGCTAAGATGTTCAATGATACGACTTTTTACATACATGGCATAAATAGCAAAATACATTCTCAACGAAGAACACCATGGATGTGAGAACATGACAGTCAATATAAGAATCTTTCAATGCTTTATCCATATTTCTTCGCACTCAAGTACTTCCAAAGCAATGCCCAAAGCCAGGGGCCTTCGTTAACCAGGTATGAACCTGCGCTCCCCCCTTATAACCCATCTAAACGCCGTGAATCATGCCGGAGACCAATCTTGTAAGAGGATTCGGGGAAGCATTCCCCTCGGATACACATTCTTAACCTCCCCCCTAAATAGACAAAGGAAACGAAAGAAGAAAAAAAAGAAAGAAAAGAGAGAGAAAAAGGACTTCAAACATAGGTCACAAGACATGACTACAACATATGCTCATTGCGACGCGGGCTCAACTGTTACAGCCGGCTTCTCGGAGGACTTGGCAGCAACCAAAGCAGCGGCTCTCTTCTGCGAGTCTAAAACGGCCTGCAGTTCGGGCGGGGCCTTGAAGCCGGCGTGGTCCGAGTGCTTCTTGTAAAAGTAGTTATCCGGTCGGGGCTGGAGCTCTGCGGGGAGCTCTTCCAGCACGCAGGCCAGCAGGTCGTCTATGGAGTTTTGCTTGGAGGCGTCTCGGTGCCAGATGGTGATGAGGTGGGAGTTGAAGCGAACCGATAAGCCAACGCCGCAGATTTGGTCCTCTAGAAAGAAGGAAAGAAAAAGAAAGAAAAATGTTAGCACAAAGAAACAAATTTCGAGGTCGTCTTCAAGGAGGAGTAAGCAGTGGGCGCTCAAGGTTGGACGCTTACCTGGATCAATCACACTCTGGAGCTTCTCCCCAAT
Source organism: Hypomyces rosellus (assembly GCA_011799845.1). Classification (NCBI taxonomy): domain Eukaryota; kingdom Fungi; phylum Ascomycota; class Sordariomycetes; order Hypocreales; family Hypocreaceae; genus Hypomyces; species Hypomyces rosellus. The sequence continues at coordinate 4,447,589 of WWCI01000002.1, read as the reverse complement.
GGCCAGGAGCTGGATCCTCGTCCAGAAGTCGGGCCCCATGGCCTTGGGGACCCTAAACGTCCAGCTGCCGCCCAGGATGTTGCGGCGGTCCTCCCAGACGGGCTTGAAGCCCGACTTGAAGAGGTAGATGGACTCGCGCATCTTGATCTGGTCGACGGGGGTGTTGTTGTTGTAGCGCCAAAAGTCCTGGACGGACTCGATCTGGTCGCCAATCTTTTCGAGCTCCGCCGTGTACTCGCCGTCGGCCTTGGGTTCCTTGGCTTGCCTGCGGAAGAAGAGGGGTCATGTCAGCCTCACAGTTGTTCCTGAAGAAGAAGAAAAGGACCCGACCCAGCAAACAGGTTCCTCCGACTTGTAAGACAAGAAGAGAAGAAGCGCCGAGGGCCATGTGGAAGTGTTTGAATATGCGCTGAGGGGGTTTGAGAAACGTACCTGTCAAAATAAACGTCCCAGTAGTGCTGGGTGGGCAACGGCCTCATGGTCTTGAGAAAGTTGCGCTTCGCATCGTCGCGCTGTTCAGCTGGGGAGCTGATGCTGTCCGCGGTGGAGGATTGCGCAAGGCCAGACAAGCCGCGAGTAAAGAGGGGGGGTCGCGTAGCCATTGTCGACTTGATGAACGTCTATGTCCTCGAGGTATATACTTGTTGTTAATAGTAAGACAGATATGAAGGTTTTGAGAGCGAGAGATAGAAAGGCAGAGAGCGAGAGTGAGAGCAAAAGGCCAAAGTTGGTGATGGTTCAAGTAGAATGCATATGCATGTAAGTAGCAGTGGTAAGTAAATAGTGGAGGTGAGTGTGGTAGCGGCAGATTCAAGCCTCAACCAGATTTTGCTGTCGGTGACACGGATCCCAGTGACTAGTTGCCGTTGGTTGGTCACACAAGGTCACTGAAGCGCAACCAAAGGCCTGAAGGATTGGACGGCGGAACCAACAATTGAAACATTCAAAGCCACAACCCTCAACGAATGGCGGGGTGGTTTCACAGCGAGGAGGGGGGGGGGGGGTGAGGGAGGGGCCTATAGGTGGCTCCCACAGCGCTGGAGGGGCAGTGAACGGTGAATGTTTACAGGGGCCCGGGGAGCCTCCAGGGCCCTGCGTCACTGTCACTCTTTGGGTCTAATGCACTGCTGGTCGAATAAAGGGCCTGGCCATGTTTGTGATTCAACTCCATTTTCATGGATCTCATCTTATTTTTTAATAGCTCGGCGGCAAACAAAAGAACGAATAGAAGCTCTCAAAGCAAAATGAGGAAATTGATTTGACCAAGTCCTTGTTTCAAAGGACAAAGCCATGGAAAGCCATCTACTAACCGAGTACGGAGTCCCTGATGCAACGGCCATCCATGTTCCAAAACGGTCACAGAGCATTCATCTGACCCTGTAACCTGAAGCTACAGTGAAGCCAGACACACTCACACACTGTAGCGTCACTGCACGTTGCATCGAGGTCGTCAACATCCAATGCTTCAACAAAGATTGTATCAATTCAATTCAACCAATTCATTAAGACATACATAAGAAATATCCCTTCAATCATACCTACCAAAACCCAGTAACCCTAAACACCGTCGCTTACATCAACCTCGTAGAAATCCCTTCCACGCAAAACTATCCTATCCACTCCTGAGCATAGCCAGATGCTCACCATCGCTTCTGACTTAAACATTGACCTTTTCTCCCAGCGGCATTCGTACACCATCTGGGTCCTGGAACCTTGAAACATCTCCGGTAATGAGCTTCCTCAGATTGTTCAGGTCCTGCATGTACATTTCCATTTCCTCCTGCAAATCTTCCTCCGCAGCAGCCGTGCTCTCGGAATCATACTCGTACTCGTCATCAGACACCTCGCTTTCCTCTTCGACAGGCTTGACCGGTGGAATAGGATTCTTGAGACTGTCAATAGCAAGCTTGAGATGCAGCTTGAGAGCCTCATTCTCCGTCTGCAGCTTCTTGATCTTGCTCTCCGCAACCATGCTGCGCTCCTCCATCATTCGCTGCATTGTAGTAACACGATGCTGGTATTCCTCCAATCTGTCTTCGGTATCCTTGGCGCTCTTCTCACGCCGTCTGGAATCCGAAACGTGAAGCTGCAGCATGCGAATCTCCTCTGCCATGGCTGCAATCTGGGCATCGCGCTCTGCAGTTGAGATCTGGTCCTGGTTGACCACAGCACGGGTGCGAATACGCTTGGCTTGATCGGCGTATCGCAGGGTTGATAGCGTTTCTTCGTAGTCCGAGGGAGCAATGCATGCAATCATGGCAGTTTTGCTGTTTCCTCCCAGAGAATCCTTCAAAAGCCAAGTCAAAATGGAATCTCGGTAGGGCACAACGTCCTTTCTCTTGCCCGACCGAAGGTGCTTTGGATCCGCCAATGCTGCAATCACACGGCCCAGAGTGGTGAGCGACTTGTTGATGTTGCTACCCTCGCGAAGTCGTGCACCGGTGGCTTCGGTTGCCTTTGCCCTTTCACTTCCTGCCAGGTCCACCAATCGAATTCGTGAACTTCGCTCCGTCGTCTCATCCGTCTCCATGTCGTGGTGAATCTGCTTCAGCATAATGGTGAAAACGGCGTGGCTTCGGCTACTGGTGTCGTTCATTTTGGTACTGGCCACTGTTCGGGACGCATCTCCCATTTTCATATATCGTAGAATTTCGTGAAGATTTCGGACAGGGACTTCGGTGAGATCCTTGACATACGGGCCCTCGACGGGAGACTCTCGGATTTTAAGGTAGTTTGGTGCGCTGGTTGGGACCACAGGAACCAGGAGATCTCGGACATGTTCGTTGTAGACTTCAAAGTAAGAGACTCGGACATTGTAGGCAACGCTCGAATCCTCATTGTGGGCGGCATCGATACGCTCAAACAGATCTTCGCAAGTACGCGGGATCAGACCTGGATTCTCGCGAGTGCCCATCATGGTGTAACTCTTGCCAGAACCAGTCTGACCGTAGGCGAAAATGCATGTATGGTAGCCCTCGAAATTGTGGTCCAAGAACTCTTCTCCAAGGCTGTTGTAGACGTCCTCCTGGGTAGCATAGTGTCTGTCCCTTTGGTTATGGCTCCAGAACGAGTTGTCAAAAGTGAAGCTCTTGTCGTCAATAATCCGGGCCTTGGACATGCTGGCGATGCTATCTGGCAGTTCCGGGGCCCGTAGAGTTGTGAGCTGGGTAATTGGGTCCATATCGACCAGGCATCGTGCTTGTCGTTCGAGCTCTATAAAACCGCCAGTCGGTCAGCCAGTCAGTCACACCACCGAAATTTCACAACAAGAGTGACTGTTCCCACCTCTCTGCAAAAATGCACGAACTCGAACGACGACTCTGACATTGCCTCCTCCGTCCATCCTGGAGAGCATCGGTACGGTGCCATCTCGCGATCTGAGAGAGGGCGTAGAAGCAGATGATGGCAAAAGTCCCGGCCTCGCCTCTGGGGCGGGCGAGGGCGAGGAGGGCATCAATCTATCGTCCAGAGCCATGGTGTGCAATGTCTCAATGACGCTGTGGATGCTGTCGTTGAGACGCAGACGAAGAATGTGCCACATTAGTTGGCGGTTTATGTTTACTTGGGCGTCTGTACCGTTGCCGGGGTAAACTGCTGCAGGGATGGCCCCTGCTTGCTTCTGCTCGTCTTGGTTGGCTGTGGAGGGACTGCTGTGGCTTTCTGTGGCTGAACTGTGATTGAGTGTGGCTAAAGGCGTTTGCTTCATGTTAATGTGGGTTAAATGATGGTGGCGCAATTCGACCGACGTTGATCCGAACAACAGCTAGACCTGCGCGCCTAGTAATCAGTATTGAGATTAATGCATGGCATGGATATTACTTTACTCCTCCTTACTATAGGATTGACTTGCAATATCCCATCCCATCCCATCCATCACATCCCATCCATCACATCTCTACTCCGTATGCCTACCTCGTTCTATTACTCCGGATGGAGTATTCCGCAGAGGAGGGAGCAGATGCCGTTTGAAGTGGATCTCTTAGTACAAAGAATAAATGAATGAATTAGTCAAATGAATGAAAATAGTGCCTCTTTGTGTCTAGCTATTTTTATCACCTTTGTTTGTTTTCCTTGGTCCCGCCTTTTTTATTATATTATTATATTATATTATTTTATTTGGTTATTTTATTTAATTTTATTTAATATTTATTTTATTTTTGCTTGGGCCTTATTTGTTTCCCTTGCCTTTTGCTACCACGCTTGGCCAGTGACGCGCGACGGGTAAGAAAAGTGAAAGGATTAAAAAAAAAAAAAGATTAAAAGAGAAAAAAAAAAGAAAAGCATAGCGCGTGTCAGCCAAGTTTACTGTCTCAAAGCTCTATCAGAGGCACCACCCACCTCCCACTCCTACTCCAGGGACCTCTCGCACATTTCAACCCTCTTAATCTCGCCCTTCATCGCACTTTTGCCCGTCAATTATTCTTGTGAAAAATACCATCGCCATCATCTCGCGGCCATTCAATTTTCCACCATTTTTTCTTGATTTTTCCGTTTATTGACCATCAAGCTCTTTTCAAGCTACCTGCCTTGCCTACCTACCCAAGGTATACAACAAGCTACCTACCTTACCTATCTATCTATCTACCTTTGTCCCATGGCGCGCACCAAGGAAGAGGCCACTGGCGACAATGCCGCCGCTGAAGCCACTCGCAGCAAAGCGGTCAAGGATGCCGGCGTGAAGAAGACGACTGCTGCTACTGCTGCTGCTGCTACCACCGCTGCTCCCGCTGCTCGCGGCCGCGGTCGTCCCAAGAGCGCCAATCCCAAGCTGCCCTACGCCCCTACCGGCCGTCCCAGAGGCCGTCCCAAGGGCACCACCAAGAAGAAGGACGATGGCGCTGCCGCAAAGGCCGCAAAGGCCCCCTCCACGCCTGGCGAGAAGCGCGGTCGCGGAAGGCCTCGCAAGTCGGACGCTGCGGCGGTGACGCCCAAGGCCGCCGCCGAGGGCTCTGGTAGGAAGCGAGGACGGCCCCCGTCCAAGAAGCAGTCCGCCGAAGATGAGGAGGACAACGACATCGATGTCGATGCCGAGGGCGACGAGCAGGAGCCTGCTGATGCTGATGCTGACGATGCCGGTGAGTCCACAAGAACCCCCTTCCCTCTAACCAATTGGTTGCCCCGCGTACTCAGACGCGACGCAGAGGCATCGCCCGCGGAGAAGAACAACTCCAAGAAGTCGGCCACAGGGTCCAAGTCGCCCGATGACGAGGTCGGTCAATCACCGTGGATCACTGGTCTCAAAAATATGTTTCGCTGATTCTGGTTTTATTTTTTACTTGGGTTAGGAGGACGGTGACGACTATGACAGCAGCGAGGAATGAACAACTCTGCATACACACACATATGAGAGGAACCTCTTTTTTTCTTCCCCCTTCTTCCTCTTCTCTCCAACTACCGTGAGGAGAACACGTGAGGAAAGAACAACAACGACGTGCAATGGAACGAGGTGATATGAAACTTTTTTTTTTTTTGAGCGACCTCCCTCTCTATCCCTTTTTTTTCCGAATCAAGAAACAAAAAAAAAACCGAAGCAATCACTTAATGGGTGGGACGAGATGCACCTTTTGAAGATATCATGTGGCTCTTGGACGCGCAAAGAGGAAAAAGCCCCATGGGAAAACAAAAACCGGCATTTTGGAGGAATTCTTTGACTGAAACGGTGTTTGGGAGCGGCGCGCTGTGTCTGTATACAAAGGGCTGGATGGATGGATGGATGGCTTGAATTGAAATCGAATTGAATTGAATTGAACATCGTTGCGAGCACGGGAACGACGACGGGAATCTGATTGTTGATCCGTTTTTTTTTTTTTTTGGTTGTATTAATAGGAAATGCCCGTCCATCGCCAAAAGGGGGTGGGAGGGATTTGTATTTTCTTGATATCATACTTGAAATTTTGACTTAAACTTGCTCTCTCTCTCTCTCTCTCTCTCTGCGTGTGAGTGTGTGAGTTTCAATCCCCTATTCCCTCCTCCAGGCCTCAAACTCCTGCTCCATGTGATCCTTCAACTCCTTGAACCTATTCCCAAAGTTCCGCCCGCACCTCCAGCACCTAAAGTCCTTCCTCAGGTACCCTTCCCCCTTGGTGTCCCTCCGGGGGTCCAGCTCGCCGAGGGGCAGGTCCGCGACGTCGACGAGGAAGGGCGTGTTGAAGGAGTTGTAGTGCTTCCGGTGCTTCATGGCCGGCGAGTGCATGTCCCGCGAGAGGACGTGGATGTGCAGGTGGCCCATGCTAGGCACGGCGTGGACGCCGCACTTGATCTCCGCGGCCCAGTCCCTGCCAGGCGGGAGGTCCGGCCCGCCTGCACCGCCGCCTCCTAGCTCAGCAGCGTCAGCGTCATCGTCATCGCCGTTGAGGACGGCCTGCCTCGCCGCGTCGGCGCGACTAAACGAGCCCAGCTTCCGCTGGAGCTCCGAGGCGACCAGGGCCTTGAGCTTGGCCACCTCGGCCCGCACTTTGGCCAAAAACTCTGCGTCCTCGAAGGCGTCAAAGGGGTGCAGCAGGGCGTGGGACCGGGACCTGGGCAGCAGCAAGGTGTGTATCGTGGCCTTGGGGTACCTATCGCGGATGGCGACGAAGTCGTCGTTGAAGTAGATGACGGTCGACGGCGGGTGGGACGCCGGGTCCGCGATGTAGGCGCCCAGGGCCATGCGGTCCTTGAAGAGGGAGGTTGCTTGCCTCGGTGGTCTGGACAGGGCGGTTGTTTGCTGCGGTTTGGAGGCCATGAGCTTGGCGACTGAGTATTTGAACATTTCTTTTGTTAATCATGGGCAGTTCTTGTTGATCTGATCGGGTTTGATTGGGGGTGTTGTGAGAGTTTCTCATCAAACGACGTACAGGCATCTGTTGGCTGAAGCGGTGACTCTGTTGCTTGGAGCTCTTCCTTGGTCATTGCCTCATCGGGATCGGACTCGATGGCTGCCATTATGGATTTGTGATATCAGATATCTCAATACTATTAATTATTATGAGAAATGATGAAATGGAAAGGAGGAGAGAATGTTGTAGTGTCGTTGGCGACATGTGTGTATGTATGTGTAGGTGAAGGAGGTTCCCTTGTCCGTGACTGTCGGTGACATCAATTGATGTGCCCCACCATGATGCATCATATGAACGGGACCTGCAACTTGGCATAAGACGTCAATCTCATACACTTCTCCAAATAATAGCTCAATGATCGACTCTTCATAACTCTATTGATGCTAGAATTCAAAAGAATACATCAAAACTCATATCTAACCCAATTCTTCGCTTTCAACTCCAAGTCCTCGCTCACCCTAGAAATATCCATCATCGTCATCGTCACCATCAAGCATCCATCCCATCTAATTCTATCATCCTAGTAACCAACCTGATAACCTTGTTGCCCGCCAGATCCAAACTAGGATTCTCAACCTTTTCAGCAATCAGATTATCCACCATGGCTCTCAATCTGGCCACCAAAACACCGAGACGAGCCCATCCTCTGAGTCGAAGCCATCCATCAACCACCAGGCCACGTCCGAGGGTATCAAGTTCAATTGGGCCAGAGAACATGAGCAGAGTATAGGCATTCAACGCTAAAAAGCAGACAGTCAGTAAGGATATGGAAATGGCTAAAAGGGATGTACGTACGAGTCAAGTCTCGGATGAAAATCTTGCTGGTCGATATCATGCTAAAGTAGGACATGTATGTCGCATTGCCCGAGAAACCCTGGCTTCCGAAAAGCGTGCTGCTTGGATGGACAAATACTCTACCAGGTTCCTGGCAAAAGTACTTGATTGCTCTGGCTTCGGGATCCAGTTCCACCGCACCAGACATGGAGCTTGCAAACTTCTTGTCCGGATATTGGATCCTGGCAATCTGAGGAGTAAACGCCGAAGCAACCAACGCCCGCAACAGCTGCGAGTTTCTACCGTCATTGCCCTTGCGGCTGTTATCGGCATCCGATCTAATGCCAATCTCCGCCAGAGCATCAAAGTATTGCGTTCTGGTATTGGAAATATCCTGCAGCGTCTGGAACGAGAGGAAATTCTCATCGCAAAATGCCCTAATTTGACGCTGTGGCACCCCTCTGTCTCGCATCATCTCATCCCACTGATTAAAGGCATTGAGGTCTGTCACCAAGTCGCCATCGCCACTGTAAAACGTCATTCGTGCCTCCCGGGCCTCGTCTCGCCTCTCTGGTGGTGCAAAGAACGGACTCTTCGTACTCAGGATGGCGGCAATCGTCACGCACTCATCCAGGCAGCCAAAGATGGCTCCAAAGACCATTAACTTACCGCATCTGAGATCTGCTGGGAGCATAGCCAGTTGCTGTCCCATTGCTGTCAACTCATCCCCGTCCAGAGCTCCCATGCGCCTTAGGAGCTTCATGGCACCTTCGATGGCCGGTGTGTCAGGGGGTGTCGGTGACCTGCCCAGGAATCGAATGACGTCCTTCATTCCCATGGCACGAACCGAAAGACAGAGCTGTTCAAGCGGAACACGTCTTATCTCAGGTTCTGGGCGAGGAGCCATATTTTGTTCAAGATTCTTTGTGAAGAGCTTGAAGCATTTACCCTCCTGAACTCTACCAGCTCTACCCTGTCTCTGCTTGCATGCAGCAAGAGATGCCCAAGTTTCCTCAAGTTTTCTCATATTATTCTGAGGGTCAAAGCTGGTCTCCTTGACTTTTCCACTGTCGATAACAACTACAATGTCGTCAATTGTGATGGACGTCTCCGCCACGTTAGTTGCCACCACAATCTTGCGCTTGCCCGGCGGAGAACTGGCAAAGACTCTCTTCTGTTCACGGGTCTCCAGAGAGGCATGCAGTGGCAGCACGTTGAGTGAAGAGATTGATCGTAGATGGTTGCAGGCTTGGTTTATCTCTCCGACACCAGGCAAGAAAATGAGGATACCCCCTGGATTCTTATCATATGCGAGCTCGTAGTCGATGGCCTTGACCGTTTCGACAAGCAGGTTATAGTTGATCCGATGACCCAGCTTCTGAATAATCTTGCCCATAGTCTCATCGCCGATGAATAATTCCTCAGACTTATCAGCACTGAATCCCGTCATGCGAATAACGTCATCCAGGTAGAATTCCTCGACTGGAAAAGTTCGGCCTGCAATCTCGACAGTCCCAACACTCAGTCCCTCCGACGCAAAGTAATTCTTGAATGTAGCGGCATCGAGTGTCGCAGACATGAGAATGAGTTTGAGCATATCCTTCTTCTTGATCATCACTTCTCGGATCAGGTTCAAGAGAAAGTCCGTGTCAAGACTTCTTTCGTGAACCTCGTCAATGATGATATGGCTTACATCCGCAAGAGACGCTACCACATCGTCCACTCGCCCACCCGACGTCTGGAGTCGCCTAAGCAGCACACCGGTGGTAACAAATGTGATTTTGGTATCCCTGGACTGTCGTGACTCACCGCGAATAGCATATCCAACCTCTCCACCAACCTTGGTGCACCTTTCTTCTGCCACCCGGTCAGCCAAGCCGAGCGCAGAGATACGACGCGGCTGTGTGACAATCATGTTTGCGCAGTTGCCAAGGCCTTTTTCGTACAAATCATCAAGAATGAATTGGACGGATTGCGTGGACTTTCCCGAGCCTGTTTCACCACTGATGATTGTGACATGGTTCCCGTTTACTGTTCTCACAATGTCATCCTGCATGTGCCATGCTGGTAGTCTCTGCCGCTTTATGATCATGTCTCTCAGCGATGAGCTCTGTTGCCTTTGAAACCACTGCTCTCTGCTCTGAGGATCTGCTCTCCAATTGATAGGCCTAGGTGGGCCTCGAGAACGCTTGCTCCTGGCAATGTATGTTTTGGGTTGTGCCTCGGACGCTGCAGACGACACGGCCGAGATGTCCAGCAGTTTACCGGGATGTTCGATGACATTGTTGATGTTCTGTTGTATCCAGTCCATAGCTAGGTAGATCTTCATCGGCTCATCTCGCAAGGATTCTTCAATGTACGCCAATGCCTGCTTGACGATGCTGAGTTTAAGGTATGAGGGTATGTTGGTGATGATGGCAAGGATCAGGTGTCTCGGGTAGCTTGACCCCATTCGAACTTGTAAGAACGCCTCGACATTCGCCTGTTGTGAATTCTTCACCGAATCTAAGCGAATCTGTATCGTCTTGTCTCCTTCACGACGGATGTTGTTGCCGTAGATGGACTCCAAGGTGGCCACCTCTTCGTCCCATTGCTCTTGAGGAGATCCCATGTCTAAAAAGTCCAGGGATTCTTCCGCTGCTTCTTGTTCAGAGGCCCGGGGTACTAAAATATTCTGCAGCGCCTCGGCCGCAGCATCTTCGTCTCCATTGTGTTCGGTCAATATGCGTGTGCAAAGCTCAAGGGAATAACCTGTTTGCGATAAGCGCTTGATGATGCCCTCTCTTTTCAGATCCGTGGCCCCGATGGTCACGCCTGCAGAGTAGTTTTCAGGGAGAGCCCAGCGTGGAAGGTCGTCCTCTGGCACATGAATGAGAAGCCACTCCAGGGTCTCCTGGCGATCTTTGCAGTACTCCACAGCCTCCGCGACGTGGCTCTGTCGAAATCCCAGCTTGCTCAGCTCAGAGATGACGCCAGCCTTTTCCCTCTGGGACATGGACACGCCATGGGGATTCCAGGCAACACCTTCGCGCAGCAAGGACTCGAGCTGGACCCTCGTCTGCCTCCCCATCTCGACCTTGGGAACAGTTGTCCATCCTTTCATGGCATTGGACATGCCACCCGAGCCGCTACTGAGCAACACCAGCCCAGATGCTCCAGGCATCTCCTTGGCCTTGGCTTTGGCCTTTTCAATCTCAGCTCGTTTCTTCTCTGCCGCTGCTTTGGAATCTTGGCGTTCCTGGAGAGCTTTGAATGGGTCTGCCTCGTACATCCACGCCTTGCCATCCTTGATGTCCTGGATCTTTAGGGCCTGGAATTCTTTCCATAGTGATTTGTAGTCGGGGGGCAGGACGGTATGCTTGTTCTGCATGCTGCAAACCCGAAATAATGCATATGTAGCGGCCGCATGCTTGGCTTCCAGGGCCGTCTCCCTCAGGAGCAGATGCTTATGGGTCGGTGTGATCTTGAAAGGATCCAACGTGACAAGCTGCTGCGTCTTTGCATCCTTGGCACTCAAAGTGATCCAAACAGAAAAACCATCCGGCGTCTTCCTGGTGTCATATGCTGGCCTTTCCCATTTTTGTTTCTGGCAGTACTCGTTGAACCAGTTGACCGGTAGCTTGCCCGTCCACGAGGTGCCTCCGATGATTTGCTTCACCGTTGGCTTGGGAGGCTCGAGAGGCGGCGCTTCTGGAGCCGCTGCCTCGGTCTTCTGGGTCTTTTTGCCTTTACTGCTGGCATCTTTCGACGCCGTAGCCGGTTGGCTTGGGGGAGGCGGAGGAGCCTTTCCCTTGCCTTTCTTCACCATGCCCGGGATGTGTGAGATGTGGCATTAAAATGTTTATTCAGTGCTGTATTTAATCAGTATATTCGCTCAACATCTCATGTATGAAGGAGATGGAGTGATTTCATAGCATCGACGTAGAAGTGATGATAAGGAAAGAGTGGGCAATCGTCTCGATCTTCAGGCTCACGATTCGCTTGAGATGGTCTGGGAGAATTATTTTTAGTGATAGGGAAAAATTATGGGGCTAAAATTCCTCCAGAAATGCGCACTGTATGACTTGCAATAGACGAGCGGTGTCATACAGTGCGACTATTGAACTAGCACGAGACCTCGAGGCGTGTATCTATGCCTGATAGATGATGACGGAATCTAAACACCACAAGTCACAGACAAAGACTTCTAGGAACAGATTGTGTCGTAACAAGATATGAAAATCTTGTGATTTTTATTCCAAGATTATATGCCTGATGCGATATGCACATGATAGATGGCTAGGCAGGTGTGGCCGGTATGTAGATGGAAACACTTGGTGTCCATGCTCTCCTGAGATGGCTCTGAGTGTTGATAATTCCATTTATTAGCGTTTTTAATTTATTATTAATATTATTTCATTTTCACCATTCTATAATTCTCATTCATTTGAAAATTCTCCATCTTCCTTATGGACCGACAAAGTTTTTCATCCACATACTGGGATATCCCCTGGCATCCTCACTGTGGTATACCTTGATTCTCAAGCACGATCGTCTGGCTGCTCTCACATGTCGAAGAAACTGTCGTAAAAAGTGACATGGGGCGAAGGCGGATCAGGGTATCTCTAAACGCTTTTCTGTTGCGAGGGATCGAAATCCTCTAGTTTTAACCCGCGAATATCTTTCTTGATCTTTTTCAGGGCATATTCAAACTCATATGCCAGAGTGCATCCGTGCTTTGGTATGCTCAGGAAGCCTGGATTCTCGGCGGCCGACTGGGCTTCCAGTTGCTCAATCCTCTCGTCCGTCTCGTCCTCCTCGTCTTCGTCGTACTCCCACCAGCGACGGCCAAAGTATTCCTCCGACTGGATACAGGTTCTTATGCCGTCCCGGAAGACATCTCTCATGTGGGGGTTAAAGCCATCGTAGTGAGGAGTCCAGCTAGGTTCCTTTATGGCGTTGACGAACTTGATGAGACTCGAGAGGCTGTAGCCCGAGAAAGGTGCCTGCGGTGCCGGGAAGAGTAGTTTTCCGGCGGAAAGGTGCATCGTCAAGGCACCGAGAAGCATCGAGCTGCATTCGTAAGAGCATCCCGACTCCCTAGTCGACAACATCTCCACTACTTTCTGAAGCCGTTTCATGATGCGACCAATCAGCCTCTCCCTAGCGAGTTCAAGCTTGTCTATAGCGAATGTTAGACTTTGGGTAAGCCTTCTTGAGACACGAGGACTGTGGATGAGACCTACCGACTACGAGTTGAGGAATTGGGAGATCGAGCGTGGGGAATAGACCTCGGCCCTTGAGAATAAAGACATGCGTAGTGCGCTTGAACCACTCTGGATCTTTGAAAATGAAGGATAGGAGCAGTCGCAACACAAGGTTCCTGTCGTTTGCATCGGACACGGCCTGTGTCTTGAGATGGTTGAGCCAAACATCGGCATACAACTCGACCGCTTCAAGACATTGGTAATAGTCGACAATGACGGCAATGCGGGAAAGAAGCTCTAGATCCATCGTTCGAGGCACTTTTCGTGTATACCCATGAATAATATTCATGACGTGCAGAAGAGCGTACTCGTCCCAGCCCTCCGCCAAGATGGTATAAGGAGGGCCATCGGATGCCTCCTTCCAAGGCCCTTGAAGCATGGTCTTGAAATGATTTGAGGCGAGGATCAGGTGACGCGACGATAATCGGAAAACCACATCCTTCTGCGGCGGTGCTTCTGACTCCTCCAGTCTAAGCTGGACGGGCCTCCCATTGTTCGACTTCGGGTACAGAATGTCGGCCGATTCCTGGTCATCGCCCCACGGCCAGACGGCAAACGGGGCGTTGGGGTTTTGCAGGATGAGGACGACGTCCCCCTGAGGATCGAGATCATATTTGACGTTGTCCATGGCGAATGTTAGACTGAACACCGACTCCTGTGGTCTTTACTGGATGGGGGCCCGTTTTCCCACCGCATGGGGGATGTGGCCGTGGCAGCCCAACGGTTACTCACTGCACCCTGCGAGCCAGCGTTCAGCCTAACTTTGATGAAAGCGTTAAAAAGGAAACACGACTGTGTTCTTACAATTCTCCTTTTTGTTTTGTTTTGTTCTGTTTTTATTTCGGTTTGCTTTTCTGAGATGCAAGAACCTGAGGCCACTTATCTTAAATAATCGTGTACAGAGTAAGCCACCTCAATGCACACAACCACTCCATAGTACAGTGTGTACAGCTACACTCCTACCTAGAGCTGCGCACTGTATTGATGGCAGAAAAGGCAGCCACGTACGACAGTGTAAACTCCAAATTGTGCACCCTATCAGTATACAGCAGGGCCATCACAACTCGCTCCTGAATTGTCTTCATTTGAGTACAGAGACAAAATTTCCAATATCCAGTACTGAATATGTAGGGTAGGTTTTAACAACGAAAAATTTGGAATAGATGCCCTTGATATGAGATGTAGTATTTTGGTGGTTTGACTAAGGTTTGTATTGATATACATCATGTATTATCGTGAGGCAAATGAAAGGCCTTGATTGTTATTATTTCTAGAGATTGCTCTATTCCCTGTTTACCACTCCCACTTCCCATGATTCCTCTTGTTGCCCCAGATTCCTATTCTTCTCTCAATATACATTAATTCATATGCTTATTTGTGACTCTATCCAGCCCATCGTCTCACCCTCCACCTGCAAGTTTTATTATTCACCTTCTCCTATGCAAGTGCCTACCTACTAATAAAAGCCATCCGGAGTTTGCCATCTCTCTTCTGCCCCTCTTAGCTTTTGCTTCTTCGCCGTAAAGACGTCGAAATCCGCCATATTCAACCCCTCGAATTCCTCCTTTTTCTGCCAATGGTATTCTGGGCCCAGGAGCCGTGCAATGGTGCATCGATGCTGTGGCGTCTCGCCGGTACTATAGTGTTTGTCGAGGAACTCGTTTTTTATGCGGATTATCACATCTCCCCTCTGCAGCATGGTAAGATTCTCCCATCCGGACACCCCTCCCTCTCTTTGGACGATGCCGGCGATGACCCTACTAAAGGCGTCTTCTAGGAACTGGCCAATATCATCTGTCTGGGTCCATCTTGGTTCCTTGATGCTCTCTATGAACGCCTCCAGACTGCTATAGCTGTAGCCCAAGAATGGCGATTCGGTTTTCGGACAGAAAAGCTTTGCTTCAACGAGTTCCCTGGTCAAGATGCCCAACAACATGGCTGAACATTCGGGGGAGCATCCTCCGAGCTTGTATCTCAGGGTATCAAAGGTCCGATAAAGTCGTTCTACGATGCTGCCGACGAGTTCCTCTCTCTTTCGATCGATGCCATCTTTTTTCAGATGTTAGCAGTTGAATGAATCTGAGCCAAGTCGTGCATGCTAAATTTACCAATGACAGCCGCTGGAATAGGGAGTCCCAGGGCAGAAAATGGACCTCGGCCCTCCACGATGATACATTTTGTTACCCACTGAATGCATTCTTTATCATGAAATATACATGCCACGGAGAGCGTCAATAACAGGTCTCTAGTATACCCCTCAAATACTTCATAATTGACTTCATGTTTGTGGCACGCCAACCAAACGTCTGTACATACTTCAACCGCATCGTGGCACTGATAATAGTCGACAATGACGGCGATCCGGGCAAACATATCTAGGCCTATAGTCTTGGGTACCTGCCGACTATAGCTGTGTATTATTTTCATAACACACAAGAGTGCCTCTTCATCCCAATCCTCTGCGGTGAGTATGTACGGAGGACCCTCTGAGGCCTCTTTCCAAGGCCCTTCTAGAGCAGCTTTGAATTGGGGGGAGGCAAGGGCTAGATGACGCGATGATACGCGAAAGACAATCTCTTCCGGTTCTGGCGTTTGACACCCCTGCTTGCTGGTAGCACTCTCATCTTCTGTTTGTGTGCTGTCTGCATCTTCATCATGGACTCATACATCATCACAATCACATTTACCGAGTACATGGCCACATGTTGACGTTACGCAATACTTTGTACGTGTGTAAGTCTGCCTCTTGTTCTCACTACTGTATGTGGATGCTCCCAATTTTGACATACAATCACTTGATTGTACCATCATAACCGTAGCTTTTCCTCTCCCAACAATGAAGCGCGGTGCACTGGCACTGGCTTCTATCTGCAAGGTCGCTGAGCTACCTCTGCATCGCTTGGCCGTCATTCAACAGCAGTCTTTCCCAAGTTTCATGGGCCTGAGTACTGCTCATCATCATGTCCTTGGCCGTTTTACATGAATCCACTTAAACTTCGCCCGGCTTCCTCCTTACTCATAATTCATTTCCAAGGCTGGAGCTTTCAAGCTACCATAGGGCCTCATATCTCATCGGGCTACTTCTCTCCTCGCGCAAATGCTTAAGCCAGTTTAAAGGATGGGGTGTTGTGTTGACATCAGGGGGCAAGCGGCTATTATCAGACTGGCAATAATTCCTACCGCTTGTGGGGGGGTCATGACAATGATGGGGACTCTGGGGTTCGGTTTGGGGACGTGTCTTGAATGTGCAAGGGTAGTGATTTATTCAGCTTAAGACCGTGCATTAGGCATGGAGGGCAACGCCAAAGGGTTTGAAACATTCGACTTCTTCACATGTCCATAGAATCGCCACCGTTACCAAAGTTGAAGCCTCCTGCGGGTGCCGCGCCGTTGGCTCCAAAGCCGAATGTACCGTTAGGTCCGGTGGGCTGAGCCATACCCTCGTCCGCATTCTCCTCCTCGTCGGAGAAGTACTTCTCAATGATGTTGTAAGCCTTCATGTAGATCTCCTCATTGGCGTTGTTCTGGCAGTCGTGGATCTTCTCCATGCCGCCGCACTCCTCAATGAACAAGGCGTAGCGGTTGATAGAGTCGGGGCCATCACCGGCAGCCTGCTTGTCCAGGTCACCAATCTTGAGGATGTTCTCAAGACCATCCAGAGCAACCTGGATGATCTTGTTGTCAGGGCAGCCAAGAAGATCGCACAAGGGCTTAATGCAGCCCTGGGATACCAGGTAGCGAATCTGCTCGGGCTTCTGGAGACCGCCAGAGGTAGCGTTGCTAATAGCCCAGCAAGCTTCCTTGCGAGTCTTCAAGTCACCGTTCTGAAGGAGGTGAATCAGGGGAGGGATAATGTTGGCATCCACAACGGCCTGGATTTGAGAAGAATTGCCGGCGGTAATGTTGGAAATGGTCCAGCACGCCTCCTTTCGGATACCGTCCTTGGTAGAGCTCAGAAGGGACAGAAGACAGGGCAGGGCACCACAGTTAATGATCACTTGTGTCTGCACGTCATCACCAGTAACGATGTTGCCAACAGATCTCAGAGCAGGGGTCTGCACGGAGGTAGACGCGTGCAGGAGAAGCTCAACAAGTCTGCGGGGAATGCCGGCTTCAATTACAGCCTGGATCTTGTCGTTGGAGCCATCAGACAGGTAAGAAATAGCCCAGCATGCGTCGATCAGGACTTCATCGTCGAGGGAGTAGACCAGCTTGGACAGAACAGGGAGCGCAGGGGCAATCTAGACAACAAAAATCAGCGGATGAAATGCGAGACACCTGAATGCATCGAAACGTACAGTGTTCCAGTCGGGCTGCGGGGTCTTGCCACGGCAGAAGTTGCTCAAAGTCCAAGTAGCGTTGCGGAGCATGCTAAGTTTGCGGCTGTCGCCGAGAAGGTTCAGCAGAGGCTTCAGGGCGCCACAGCTAAGAACATAGTCACGGCAGTGAGGGCTGTCACCGGCAATGTTGCCAAGAGCCCAGACAGCTTGCTCTCTAACATCGGGCTCGGGGCTGGCAAGGAGCTCGACGAAGATGGGGACAGCACCAGCCTCAATAACCACCTGAGTCTGAGTGGCAGAGCCGGAGGCAATGTTTGTCAAAGCCCAAGCGGCCTCGAACTGCACCAGCGTATGGGGAGATCGCAGGAACTCGACGAAGCGGCTGACGACACCGGTCTTGATGACTTCTTCGATGGGGGGGTTGCGCTCCTTGGACAGCAGTTTTCGGAACTTGGTGGTGGCCTGAATCTGGAGGTCGATCTGATCGGAAAAGACACCAGCGACCATCTGAGGAAGATCCTCGTTCAACTATGTGGGAGTTAGTGACATGCATATTGAAGATGACAATGCGCAGTTGATTTAGAAAGAGACGGCCAGCCTATGAAGATCCCTCCCAGTATGCGGTCTGGTTGACTAGGCACCTTTGTTCTAGGTCGGTCAAGGCGACGCTAGAATGTGGGGTCCAGTATAATTATTTCCCCCACATCACAAGCAAAACACAACAGCTCAGGCAGGTTGAGCGGGTGATGTAGAGAAAATTTGTTGGGGGCAATAGGGTGGTGCCAGAGAAGAGACAGAAACAAGAAGAAGAAGAAGCACGAGTGTACATACCTGAGACTCTGTAGGAGCAGACTCATCGTCGCTGTCGGGGGCAGCGCCAAGGGAGGCACCAGGTCGATTCTCACCGGTCCCAATACCACGACGCTTTGCCAGGTTCTCCTCGCGCTTCGCCTTTCGGATCTCAACCTGCTGCTCCTCACGACGACGGCGAAGTTCCTCAGGCTTGAAGGTGTTCTTCGCCTTGAACTGTGTTCGGCGATGCTCTGGAATGTATCGTTCGGCCATGTTGTCGACGATGCGATTTATAGAGAGCAAACGCAGGAAGGGGACGGACAGGGGGTGGGTGGTGTAATTGTTGTGCGGGGGTGGTTCAAGATATGGATCTGACTCCTCTTGGTGATGATGATGGACGTAGTCTTGATCAGGATATTAAAGTAGTTTCCAAACGACTCCCTTGCTGCCGAGCGCTCTTGTTCTTGTTGCGGGATATCAAGTCAAGAAGGGGGGGTGAAGAAAAGAAAATGGAGGGTTGATGGGAAGAAGCAGCAGAAGATGGAGGACCAGACCAAGGCGGCGTAAAATTACCACCACCGACTCGTTGCTGTGCTTTGTTTGGTTGCTGCAGCGCTGAGAAGCCGCTAAATCTCACTGAAGGTTCTGAGGGTCCGGGTCTGGTAGCCTTAGGCATTAACTGCACAATGACGGAGACGCTAAGGGCTTGTGGTGTCTCTTATTGAGATATACTTCAATTATCCATATGTCAATAGCTAAGGGAGTGAGTACTTCATGATAGCAACTACCAAAACTCTATATCTGCTTGACAGATAACCGTTAGTCACTCGGCAAGACGCAGTGAAACCCCCCACACTGTGTCTTATCGTCACTATCATCACGTGCTATCGCGACCCTGAATGAGCCCCTCCAAGCCAGACACAGACGCGAGACAGCCCTGCTTTACGCGTCGTCGCATATACGGCCGCTTTGAAGTACTGGTTGTCAACACTTGATACGCCCCAGTCTCATGGCCCATGATTCACACACCTGCCAGGCTGCAAAATGATTCACAATGTCTGCATCACTCCGTGCCAATAGCCGGCGGGCCGAGTTGCCCCATACATTTCTCCCCATTCGAGATATTATTGATGAAAAAGGTTGCCGTGTCGGGAGCATGGTTAATGTCATCGGCGTCGTGGTAGACTTTCGAGCCCCAGTTGCTACCAGGGGAAAAGGTGAGAATGGACAGTCGCATTTGTGTAGATTCAGATCCCCTGACATGACTAGATTGGAAGTGTCAGATGAGATTGTATGATCATACTAGGGAAGACGCCAGCAAGGATAATATCCTCTTCAATGTCTTTCGATCAGAGGAAGAGATGCCAGATGTCGGCGTCTGTGACATAGTCGTCATATTCCAAGCAAAGGTTGTAGAGCATATCTTACTCATCAGATATAGCAACTAACTGATGAAGCAGATTCAAAGATTGAATGCTGAGTCGGTATCATTAATCACAAACTATGCTACGGATATTCACATTTACTCTGCCAACAAAATCCCCAGGCCTCCACAAGATGCTCTGGAAGCTCTGAAGCCACCAACCAAGAAGAAGATCAATCGCAGACCAAATGCAGAGGAAAATGCATACATCTCCTCCCTGTATCACTCTATTGACAAACTTGAAGCCCCGACGGCGTCTGAATTTGAGGTTATGAAGGTCAAATCCACCAATGTCCACAACAAATTCAAAGAGCTGAAAGATATTCGGGACGGCGTGTTTGCAGACATGATTGTTCAAATTATCAAGCGGCCATATGATTTAGGGGACAAGTACACCATCTGGGTCTCTGACTACACAGAAAATGATCAACTCTATAATTTTGCCTTTGGTGGTCACGGTTTATTAGAATCGGGAGGCAATCCGTACGGCTACCCAACCACTATTGGCATGAGTTCGGAGACGGGGCCCGAATGGCCAGGTCCCTATGGAAAACGTAGTCTACAGATTTCGTGCTTTGAACCTCACGCGTCTTTAGTTCGGGACAAGGGCCTTACTGTGGGTGACTGGGTGTTTCTTCGCAACCTGCAAATCAAATATGGTAACAACGCCTCCAACCTGGAAGGGTATCTGCGGGAAGATAGGGCGGCTGCCGGAATCAAGATCAACATTATCCCCATGGATCCCATGGCAGACTCAGAGAGAATTGATTCTCGCCTGAAAGAGGCTCTTCGTCGCAAGCGAGACTATGAGCGCCAAAAGAAAGGGCAAATCAAAGGTCTGACAGAGGCAGCGCAAGCAGGGAAGAAAAGGAAAAGTGAAATGGCGGAGACTAGTGAGCAATCGAATACAAAGAGCAAGCGAAGGTCCAGGCGTGCTGCTCAGCAGGCGAAACGGAATAGGGTACAAGAATTGGTACTACCAGATCTGAACTCGCAAAGTATTTACTTCTCAACCTTTATTTTATGACTGGATAGCTAACTATCGCAGTAAAATGCGAACACCAGAACAAATTCACTAGCTCTATCAGGGACATGTTGGAGCCCGTCTTCCACCAAACGACCATCGAAGGCGAGGAACTCAAGTTGGAACTGCCCTTTATAAACGCAAATTATCGTGCAAACGTACGAGTTATCAACTTCTCGCCTCCCCAGTTGGAAGACTTTGCCCGTCCAAAGAAGCCTACGGAATACCAAGCACTCTCGGACCACGAATCCGATTCCGACTCCGACATGGACGGTGTTGCGTCGATGAATAGACCGCCCCGCCAATGGGAATGGCGGTTTTATTTACAACTTGAAGATGCTACCCCTATTGAAGGGGATAAGGGCAAGAATAATACTGTCTGGGTGGCTGTGGATAACCAGTCAGCGCAGTGCCTCGTTGATTTGGATGCCACTGATCTAACGAGTAACCCCAAAAACCTTGAGGCACTGCGTCAGCGGCTCTTCTTTTTATGGGGTGAACTGGAAGAGCACAAGATCAAAAAGGCAAACGAGAAGAAACGGTTGGTAGAAGGCAACGGCCCTCCAGCCGATAGTTCAGACGACGAGGGCGCAGCGAAGAAGAAAAAGGCAGAGTTCATCAACCGACCATTTTCCTGCTGCATCCGTCAATACGGCGTCAAGGTGCCAGAATCAGACCTAGGCCAAGCCGATGCTGGGGAAGGCAAGCGATGGCAACGCATGTTTGGACTCTTTGGAACTAGAGTTTCAAGTTGATGGGGGGTGATGGTTGTGGTGGTGGTGGGAGGGCATTACTGTATCATACATAATAGATAGGCAAGTTTAGTATAATCTCGGAGTTTCAGCATAGACGAATAAATACCCCAGAGGCGGAAGCATTGTTGCTAATTACGTATCATTGTCAAAAAGAGTATCTTCCATGACCTTGCAGTATCTACCACAACCGCAAGAGAAACAGTTTACTTCGTTACAAGATAAAAATAATAATAAAAACGCCGGACCGATTTTCTGACATTTGGTCTTCTTCCTCCTTTAAACCTGCCGTGGACGAGAAAGACGCCCAAAAAAGACTTTGCATGCAATTGAAAAGAAAGAAGAGTAACAAAAGCAAAAAAGAAAAGAAAAGGAGAGAAAATCATCTGCTGCCTAGGTAATACAAGACACTTTCGATACCCTGTTTCGTGTAAAAAAAACAAAACCCCTCTTTAAACCGTACATAAAACTACCTCCAAGTTCGCTCGTCCAAGTTTCACATTCGCTCTTTTTTACCCGTGTGTGTTGTGTGTTGTGTGTGTGTATGTGTATGTACTCAATCCCCAAGAACGTCATCGTCATCGTCATTATTCGGCGGCTCAGCATCCTCCAGCTCCTCTTCTTCATCGTCCTCAATAGGGTCGTCCAATAGCTCCCTACGTAGGAGATCCTCCCTCGTGCCCTCCTCTGGCTCCGCGTCTTCAAAGATATCATCGTCGTCTTCATCCTCCGCGGTAATAATCTCCGCGCTCATGGCTTGCTTTTGAGGTTTTGAGGGTGTGGTTGGCTTCTGAGGTGGTTTCTTGTTGCGCTTGGCAAGCTTTTCTTCGTCGAGATACGTAATAATCTCTTTGAAGTTGTTTCCAAGCTTCGTCTGGTTGCGTTCCAATCTCCGCCGCAGTTTGTTGACATTGTCTCCCCTGTTGTCTATGATATTGCCAGTTATCGCGAGTACATATTTACCCGTGAGTTCACACAGCGCCTTTTCAGCCTTGAGCTCTGCCGCATGCTGCTCCTCTTTAGACAGCCCATCGTCCTCTTCCTCTTCCTCAGATTCCTCTTCATCGTCAATGGGATCTTCATCTTCAGCAGGCTCGTTTAGAGTCTTGTCCTTCTTGGCCTTCTTCGCATACTGCTTCTCGGCACCCTCAAATACTAGCGTCAGCTCAGGCACGAGACTGGACTCAATCTCTTGAACCAAGACCCTGTATCTCTCCTCCGTTGCTCGCTCGGACGTGGAAGTTGCTGGGCCAAAATTATTGATGGAGGGTCGAAGTGTAGCAAAGGTAAGGTGGAGATCGATGAGACTGCCCGTAGCAAACAACCGCAGCTGATCAATCGCAGCACGGGAAGAAAGTGTCTCGATCAAATGCTTCCGGTAAGATTGGCGCAGAATCAATAGGTTGTCAAGTTGATTGTCTGGCATGCCGCTGCCAGAAGACAATCGTTTTAGCAAAACGCGGGTCTTCCACATGAAATAGAACTGAGAAGCCTTGATTGCCAGGGTGACAATTTCATCTTCCAAGTCATCTATCTCATCTTCTTGAGGCTCAAACTTCCCACGGTGTACAATGTTGATGAGAATTTGGCAGGCGGGAACAGTCGAATCCCCTGAACTCGGGGTCCTCTCGAGAACATCTACGCAATCCGATATGCTGGCCAGCTTGCTGAGCTTCATCAACACAGTTGACAATTCTCTGAGAGGTGCCTCTTCCATATTTCCCCTAAGTGAAAGCTCACAGGTCTTATCAAAGTTGCGAAGTGAATGAATGACTGTTTCCCAAAGGATGGAAAGCTTGCTGTCGGTTAATTCTTCAAGCTCCGGATATTGTCGAGCATGAAGCAGGGCAGTGGCGGCTTCAGCTAGGACTCTCTTGTCGTCATGCCTGCTAAATTGCGTCGTAATCTCGTTCAGTAGCCTTTCGTATTTGCCCGAATCTTGCCGTAGCTGCTGGAAGACGTCGAGATTGAGATGATGCTCCAAGCGAAGAACGATTGCAGCAGTCTCAGGCTCGGCACCGAATTTGTTCAAGAGCTTTGGGATATTTGCCGCCAACTCGACAGCAATCTCCTCTTGTGCTTCAGCCGCTTCCCGAGGACCTCTCCTTTTGCCCCTGTCATGTTCGGCGGCTTGTGCTATGCTTGACTTGACGGCTGAGCTAAGGACGTCAAGGAGAATCGCCTCTTCTTCGGTTGTCGGTGCGACAGCTTTTTTAAACGCATCTTCTACCGAGTTGCCTTTTGACTTTGACTTGGATTTGGACTTGGCGCTGGTGGAATGATCGTATAGCAAGTAACCTGCTAGAATCTCCCAAGACTTTATTTCCGGGACCTTTTCGTAAAGAACTTGCGATGCGAGCGATATTCTTGTATCTGGCATGGCGCCTTCTAGCAGATCCACGGAAATATCCAAACCCAAGGAGCCATTAGTTTGCTGGGATTCTTCGATTTGCGCATCATAGATAGCAAGCGTCTCAGCTAGGCACTTGAGGTTGAGCCATTCTTTCCGAGGCCTCTCATATTCGTCATCCTCGCCGCCATCGAGCTCGTCCAAAACGTCGGAGCCACCTATCTCCTCGACCTTTCCTTCAAGAACGTCATCGATGCAGGAGATGAAGAAGCCGACGACTGCCTTTCGAATTCTGATTTCAGAATCGAATATCAGTTTGCCAATTGAATCAATCTCGGTTGGCTCCAGCAGGGCGGCAGCGCGCAGAGCATCAATAACGGAAATGGCGATTACTCTAACTGATACTTCAGAATCCACAGTGGCCATCTCAATCAATCTGGGACGGAATCGGTCGATGAAATGACCAAGCTGTTCTGCATCCCGCTTGAACACCTTTAGGAGCTGCCTCAAAACCTCTTGTCGTGTCGTAGGGTTGGTGTCCGATAGCATCCAGCCAAGATAGCGCAGGTAGCTTGGTTCCATAAAGACAGTCGGCAAGTTCCAAATCCATGATCCAAGAGCATCAACACACTCAACTCGAATCTTGGGATCAATGTCTCGATATCGGTGGACGAAAACGGTATCGAAAAACGACTGAATGGACAGACTACATATTTTGCGGTGTCCGTTTGCCTCCGTCAGACTACGCTGAATCTCGTCACCTTTATTCTTATTCTTGGCCTTCTTGGCGGCCTGGGCTTGTTGCTCGATATTGGCGATTCTTCGGTCCAGAGTACTGGCGACTTCAACCAGTCCCGACTGCACAGCCAACGCAATAGTAGTTGCGGTATGACGGAAGGGGCGCAATGGTGACGATGACATACTAGCAAGCCACGAATGTAGGTTATCAATCAGTTCTTGATCTCTGTACAAGATATCGGTATCGTGCAATAAGGCAACAAGCGCATGGAAGAAGGTGACGAGTGAATCCCGAAACGATCTCGTACTTTTGGCCTTGGCGATGAGGGGATAATCGACAATGTGTTGCTGGATTAATGTTAGCATTTCCAAAGCCAGGTACCTCTCCGACATTGCGCACCTCTTGGTAAACACTCTGCAGATCCAAAAGCCTGTTCGGAATATTATCGAGATCATGAATGTCGTCTGTCGTGACCTCAAGATCACAACCAGCGCACTGCAGGATGCAGTTGACGAGATCGCACATGGCATTCGCATTGTCTGCTCGGTACTTCTCCAACCATTGCTGGGCAACGGATTGAGAAGAATCGCCCGATCCAAATATGTCGGCTGAAAAGAATGCATTAGCAACCCGGTTGCGGGAGGGGAGGGGTCCTAGACGACTTGAGACCTACCAAATAGACCAGTTCCCTTCTCACCAGGGTCAATGCGGACCGTCTTCTTCGGCCTGCTAGGGATTCGCGCCACATTTCCTGACAATGCCGGCTGTGACCCATTGATTTTGGGCTTCTTAGCACTGGGTTTCTTTGCACGAGGGGTTTGCGACGACTTTCGCGGCTTCGGCGCAGGGTGGTCCTCGTCGCTTTCTGCGTCACTGGGGGCATCGCTCATATCCTCATCTGACTCGGCCGCCTCTCCATCCTCTTCCTCTCCATCCTCCTCGTTGCGCTTGCGCTTCGTCGATGCGGACGCTGTCGGCTCTGGCGCGTATTTGGTTGGTGGTCTCACGACGCGTCCAGAGCGACGACGCGCCGTTGAATCTGGCTCGGGCGATGCGGCAGCACTGCTATCCATGATGTTTTGTATAGATGGTCGATAATTTACTTGTGCGGCATTTGCAGGTTGGAAGCTCAGGCGGGCAATTGCCAGTCTGAAAGTGGTTGTGTTGGGTATTGAATGCTTCTGGCGATCTGGCGCGTCCCTTCTGGTTTCGTGCAGCTAGTCTTGACACTTGCTGCTGCCAGGTTTAATTTTTGGAGGTGGGTAGGCGTAGGGCAGCCCACCTTTCGGCGACGGCTAAATGCCGGGTAAGCCATGCGACGCCCCCAAATGGCCCCTCCTTGATCCGCTATAAAGGCTCTAAAAGTCCTCTCAGCTCAGCTGATACTGACCGAAGGTGAGCGTTCCTGCTATTAATATCTATAACTGTGGTTAGCGATATGGATTAGACTTTGCAACGCGACAGGATAGACACTCCATGTCTCTGAAACCAACAGATCTCTTCTACTAAGAAGTGAAGGCATTCCACGCGCTGTTGACGAAACACCCTGTGTGTTTTATCTTGATGCCTTGTTTTACCCAGATACCCCAGTCTTTTAACATGGGGTGATGCTTGGCATTAGCAACTTGCAACATCGTTCGCGTAACCATTGCTGCCCTTCTCACTCTCCCGGTCATTCATCTACACAACTTGTGCAGTGCACCATAAACATAGGTATTCTACAGATCATGGACAATCCGTTCTTGGATAACCCGTTCTTGGACAATCCGTTTCCCGCATCGTCCTCGCGTCCCGGCGATGGTCGCATTGTCGTGAGACTTCTCCCAGCCGGTGGAAGCGGACTGGAAACAATCAGCTACCAGTACCCACTCAAACTCATATCGCCCTCCCCTACAGTCCATCAGAAGAGTGCCTTGGTCTTCCTTTTATCTTATGGGGGCGGTTTGGTGGGAGGTGACTGTGTCAATCTCTCAATCGTCATCTGCCACGGAGCGAGCTTGAGTCTGGTGACCCAAGGCCATACCAAGATCTTCAAGTCTCCCGCGCCGAGTATCACGACGAGGCAAACGTTTGAGGTGCAAGTAGAAGACGGGGGTGCTCTCTGTCTTCTTCCAGATCCTGTTCAGCCTTTCAGCGACAGTGTATATGAGCAGACCCAGATCTTCAAGGTATCTGGCCAATCATCTCTGTGTATTCTGGACTGGGTGACCCAAGGCCGTGTAGCACGTGGGGAGAACTGGAGTTTCTTCAAATGGATCGGACGTAATGAGGTGTGGCTACAGGCCGTCGACACTGCCAGAAAAGACCGATTGCTCGTCAGAGACACCGTCATCTTATCCGAGGATTGGAGCAGCACAATTGGGTTGCCATTGAGAGACACGATGCACAAACTGAGTATCTTTGGAACGCTCATACTTCGCGGTCCTGTCATGGGACCTATTGGCGACTTTTTCATGACTGAATTCGCTGCGCTACCTCGTTTGGGATCTCGAGACTTTCGATCAAAAGAGGAAACCAAAGAAGCAGAAGACAAGAACATATCAGACCTTGAGCTTTGGCGATTACGGCGAATAGACATGGAGAAGACCAACGGTGTTCTATGGTCTGCAGCGCAGGTCAGAGGATGTGTGATTGTCAAGTTTGCATCGACAACCGTTCAGTCAGGACGAGAGTGGATAGGGTCGATGCTTGTAAGAGAAGGGACGATAGCCGCTTATTTTGGCGATCCTGCCTTGATGTGTGTTCGATGATGAAATAACGGAGGGTTTTCGTTGGAGCTGAATGAGACACGGATATCGTCATGCACTGGGGGATTGCAACTTGACGAATAGCATGAGAGGGTAATTATTGTGTACGATTATGATTTTTTCTTTTTTCTTTTCATATACATCAAGAAACGCTTATGAATTAAAGCTCATTATCAGTATGCTCACAGCATATCTATGCGTCTCCATCTTAAAGCCATGGTCAGATTAATTTTCATCGGCATCTCCATTCTTTGGGCTCCATTTTTATGCCGTCTAAAACGGCAATAAACCGGGGTTGACGCTATGAAGCCGCTAGAATGAATGCGGTAGTATCGTGGAACATTCGTCGTCCCCCACCATCAAGACGCCCCACCAAGGGCCTGATTTTTTGCAAGCAAGCAAAAGTTGAGAAGCTGCTGCAACACTTTCCGCCTGCATGATCTCGATTGAAGCCTCCTCATACACACAACATGGTTCGCGGGCGAGCTACTGGCAGAGGCACACGGCGAGGCGCTGCCTCAGCTAGTCAACGAGCCCAGACTGAGGGCGGCGATGATGTCGTGGTCATTAAGGAAGAACCTTCATCAACAGCAACTCCTTCAGCCTTTCCAATAGCAGCGGCCGACGCAGGCTCTTCAGAACAGAGCGTACCACCTCCGACAGTTGCAACAGTTCGACGAGGCGTCGCGGTCACTCGAGCAACCCGCGGAACAACAACCACTGGCCGATTTCGGCCAAAGAACGTTCGACGAGATGAAACGGAACGAGACGCCCTGGCGCAGCGGGAACGACAGAAGGCCGATGAGAGAGCCGCGGAAGAGAGGCGGGCTCGAGGTCGCTCGCGATTCAGAAGCAAGAGAAGTCGCGGAGATACAATGGGTAGCAGAGGAGGCCGGCCAATCTCTGGAGCCAGTGGCCCCTTTGCAGGCAATCTCGCAAGCGGAGGTACGTTTTTTTTAATACATTTTCCATGGCAATTCTTAGTGTATTGGTTCTAACAGTTGGTTCTGCATAGGCGTTGCAAGAGCAGGAGGCAGCTGGTTTGGAGGCGGTGGTGGTGGTGGCGGATTCTCAGGAGCAGGCAAGTTCGAGTCTAAGGGTCCAGGATTTACTCACTCTGGCGAGGGAGGTTACCGCGAGCCGAGAATCAATGCCGACAAGCTCCATGCCATGACACAACAAGAAGACCTCGACAGCGACGACGAGGCTATGATTGCCGCGCTTCAGTCCAGAGCCGGAAGCGTCATGCCCATGGGCATCTACCGAAAAGAGCACAAGGATGCCCCAGTTATTGTCGCTACTGCCGCAGAACTGGAGGCCCAAGAGAGAGCTGCAAATAGAGGGCAAGACGAAGACTCGGAGGAGGAGGAGAGCCTTTGGGTTGATGGCTCAGGGCCTCCAGCGGAACAACCAGAGGAAGAGGGCACATGGGATACGGGCTCGAAGCCCATCAAGGTCAAGAAGGAACCAACAGATGACAATGCAATGGATCTGGATACAGAACTCAAACCGCCACCAGAAAAGATTGACAAGGGTAAACAACCTTTGGCGAAGATGAAGATCAAGAAGGCGGCTCTTCGGGATCCAGAGGAAAGCATGATCCGGACAGACTTGAGTCTTTTGGCCAGCGAATTGGGAGCGGTCGCCATTACAGACGATGACGCCGAGTCCAAGGGCGAGGGACAAGCCAACAAGGATGGTCGATTATATCTATTCCAGTTCCCTCCATTACTACCACCTCTCAAGCAGGTTGCTGCTCCACAGCCCCGAGTTAAGGTCAAGGACGAAAAGACACAGCCAATCAGCTTACACTCTACCCCCGCCGCCACAAATCCGACAACACCTGTAGACCTCACCCAAGATAATAGTCAAGACGACGAGGATGAAGACGAGGACGACAGCGACGAAGAGGAAGAAGAAAAGCACGGCTTCCGCTCCCAACTATTATCCAGCGGCGGCATGGTTGGCAAGCTCAATGTCCGCAAGTCCGGCAAGGTTGAGCTGGACTGGGGCGGGCACATTCTCGAGATGAGCCCCGCCGCGGGGATGAACTTTCTCACAACAGCCGTCATCGTGGAGGAGTCGGACGACAAGCCTCAGAACGGCGTAACGGGGGGCGAAAGTATTGGTATGGGTAAGATTATGGGCCGGTTCGTTCTGGCGCCGATATGGAATGAGGAGGAAGATTGGGAGGTTACACCGGAAGAATTAGTCATTGGGTGAAAGGAACGAACCAGAATGTTATGAATTTAAAGGCCTTATGGAGCCTCCTGAGGGCCTTGGGGATTGACTACCGACGAGGGCACAGAGCCTATCTTTACACCAGCCCTATCTAACATAAAGGGGGCAACAAGCAGCCTTTCTGTGGAAGATGATACCTGCCGGGTAGCTAACGGAAAATCGCTTGACACTAAAGGCTCTCAAAGATGTCAAATGAACAATCGAGGACATGGACCTTTGGTATAACACCTCCTTGGTGAGAGACGACAAGTAACGGTTCAACATTTACCGTGTGGGGAATCAGTTATAAGCCTCATGTACGAGTTAGATTAGTATTACTGAGATGTATACAAACTATTACCCATAACAAGACCAGAGATGTCCGTGAAACGTTGGGCAATGTAATTCAATAGCATGTTATTCAAAGAAAAACGAGTATCCCTTGCGGGCAGCATCTAAATGAAAGGGCACAACCCAGATTCCACCCCCTCCCAATGATTGTGATATACCAGATAATTGCAACAAATCTTGATTCCAAAGGAGAATCTTACCATCTCAACAGAAACTCAGATTACAAAAAGAATGTCTGACAAAGTTCAAGTGTCTAGCCTTTTCTCATGCCCCGAGATCCCGGGCCAATGTGCCCCCTCTCCTCATAGTTGTACTGATCCAAGGAATGGCCCATGGTGCTGTGGGTGTGCCAAGATGGTGAATCCTGACTGCTCTCAACTTCGTGGGCATCGCACTTTGCATTCTTCGACGACGAGTCGAATGCTTTGGAATCATAGCCCGCCTCGATATCCTTGAGGGAGATGTCGTTGGGGCCAAACTTGCGCATGATACAGGGTACAGCTCGGTTTGCGCTGATGATTCTCGCATTGCTCGAGGTAATGGTGGTGCTCGCTCGGTCAGCCTCGAAGCCGCGGATCTTCATGGCGCGTAGTAAGGGGCGAATGGTTGCTAGGCTTGAGGCGACGATGGCGACGCCGGGTTCGATGATGGTCCATATCATGGCCTCTGTGGACGAAACTGAAGCAGTGTCAGTAGCTCCTACATGATTGTGGTCAAGTTGGCTGAAACTTACATAGCAGATCCCCTGAGTCCTGGAGCGTGTCCAAGAACCGAAATCTTATGAGAGTGGCGATACTTGCACTGTTCAAAGTTATTAATATTTGCCTGTCAAAGGGGGGCTGTGAAAGGTGGGTTTAGACAAGACTTACAAGATACCGAGGCCAAGGATTACAATGACGGTAGCCTTGGCTTGTTTACTCATCTTGACTGACCAAAGCATCGGAATGGGCAGAAGAGCCTTGACAACGTCAGCAAGCCCACGCCCCCCCTCATCACCTCACACGCCCATGTATTTGAGACTCACATAGAGCCAGTCCGACATGATCGTCAGCGCACTAATAGCATAAGCAGCAGCCACAATACTCCCAGGCGAGGCACACTGGCCCCTCGTTATCCTATAGTCCCACTGCTTCTCGACGGGTATGCACTGCAGAATGTCCCAGATGAAGATTCCCAGGCTCCAGAAGACGATGACGGTCAGGCTGGCGCGGATGATGTAGTTGTAGATTGTTTTTACCGACAGGCGGAGGAGGAAGACGCCGATGCTGAGCTTGATGAACATCATGTTGAGGATGTAGGTTAGGGTCGCAACGGCTTGCCACTTAACACGGGGGATCAGGATGGGATAAAAAGGCTAGAAGGTTTTGTGCTGACCTTGAGAGCAGCGACTTTGGCATCGTCGTCTGTAATGGCCTCGTTATGCCTTCCCATGCCCTTTTTCACGCCCTCGAAAATAAAGGCACATGAAGCAGTAAAGATGGCCTGTGAATCAAACCAGTCAACACAAAAGATCATTATCGTTATCATCAAGAGAGAGAGAGAGAGAGAACCAACCTGCGAGACAAGCATGAGCCAGTCATCCATCTTCAAACTGTTGATAATGGCAGCTCTAGTATAAATCCTCAGGATGACGGCCCACCAGCTCATAACAAGGAAGAAGATGCAAGCTCGAACCAGGGAAGCACCGTTGTATTCGGTCAAGTCGACATTATCGTCAGCCATTTTTTTCTTCTTTTTTCTTTATTTATTTATTTCTTTCTTTCTTTCTTCTTCTTCTTCTTCTTCCTCTTCTTTCTTCGTCTTATGTCAATAGTGGCGGTAGATAGTATGGACGAACATGATTCAATCGTCTCAAGAGCAAAGGCCAGAGGACAAGTACAAAATACGAGAGACAATCATTCACCTATATAAGAGAAAAACTCATAATAGCAAACCTATTACAAGCAACACCCAGAATGACACAAAAGAAGGGGGAACGCAAAGAAACAGTTACAAAACAACGGGAATATCATTTCTTCTACAACAGTCCACACAAACTATACAACAACGCACACAAGAGAGAAAGAGAGAGAAAGAGAGAAGAGGAGTACCAAAACACCTTGTTTGAGAGAGCCACACACGGGATAACGAGAAGAAAGAAGTCAAGGGCACAAACGGGAAGCCATCCCGAAAAGGGCCGCCACGCGATGTTGAGTTTTAACTGACGTGGACGGATGCCATTTAAGCGAAAAAGACATACTATGATGGTGATGGTGATGATGATGAATATGATGATGAGGATGAGGTGTTCTTTATCCTGAGTGGCCTAGAGGGTAGGCAAACTTTGTTCAAGCCACCACCCCCTGAATATTTACACTTTGAACCTAAACATGGCTTTATTTACTCAAACTTGTTCAAACTTGTGTATTTTCTCTCCTCTTGGACCTTTTTTGCCAAAACACCAAATAAATCTCTGCCATCTAACCATCATCTTTTTTCCGCCAGGATCATCTTCAGTACATCTTATATACCACATCCAAAATGCGCGTGTGTCATAAAATCTGGCCCTGTAACCAGCGTACGACTCCCGATACCCCCCTTCTCTCCGTCCATCTCCCCTCCGTCTCCCCTTCGTCTCCCTTACCAGGTGTTTTCACTCCGTCTAACAGTCTGTTTTACCCCAGGGCTTATTCTCGCATCACTGTTCTGGTTCGGTTTCCCCGTTCTTTGTTGCGCCGTCTATCTGTTTGTAGTCCTCACAAGACACAAAAGTACGTTATATCCTCCCCCCTTTTACACAGATGCACACGAGAAAGAGAAAAGCCCAAACGCAAAACGGGAATGCTAAATCATCAACTACTTCTTGTTTAAAAAAAAAAACAGATTCCTCACGACGCACCGATCACACAGTCAGATGGTTACAAATCATCCTAGCAATCTGCCTCCTCCACGCTATAGCCTCCCTATCCTTCGACCCCAGTATCAGCACCTCCGCTAAATGTTCCCTCATAACGCCGGGCGTCCTCGCTTCCGGCACGATATTCTCCCTCACGGCCATGCTTCTCTGCCTTCGCGGCCTGCACGTCGCCATGAGGCATGTGGAGGTTGCGGAGGAGGAAACTTCGTTTGGCTACGATAGCATCGACCCCCTGAAGCTACTCTAAAAAAATTAAAATAAAATAAAAATAAAAAAGAAGAAGAAAAAAGAGAACAAAGAATTCCAGGTTTTAATCATACATCTATGTTGGGTTACCACAAACCTGTGGGGTAAAGGGGGAGGGAATGACGGCCATGGAGCGAGAAGGGAAAGGGAGACATGGGATGTGACAGGTATTACACCGTGTTACACCGATGACCTGGAGAAAGGGAGGAGGGGTTGATACCCAGATAGCAAATAGAGCTCTTGTGCGCCCCCGGGTTCATGTGCGTCCTTTACAGTCCGTTGACGCTTCAGAAAGACATCTCTCGCCGTTGCATGCATAGACCATGTTTAACTATATTTATTACTTCCAATTATGTCCCCCATTACCCTCCAAGTCCTTCATCTCCCCTAATCCCAAGATATGTAAACACAGTTCCCTCCGACTCCTGCCCATACACCGGCGATGCTCCCACTCCCACTCCGCACATCCTCCTCCCCCTCCCCCCTAAAACCCTGCACTACACTCTGCGGTGTTACATCCGCCTGGGGGTTTGCAAAGGCATGCGCCTTGACGCGGCCCGCCTCGCCATCAAGCGTCACCGCAAAAAATGTCATGCTGTGGTGGACAACCGTCATACAAGCATAGGGCTGAACATCGGCTCATGCACAGAGCCAGGCGTGACCGGGAACAACCTCACTCCTAGCAAACAGATGTCAAGAGTCACAACAGCAAACCAACTCCATAAAGACAACTTGACTGGTTACACGACCCCATCACTTCTCTCTCAACATTCACCCCAACACAAACTCGATGAATGAACGCTTTTAATTACCCTTCACGAACTCCCTCTTTCTCTGTCTGTCATGACCAACTTCAGACCGCTTCGATCCAAACATGATCATCCATACCCTTCTTATCCGTCTAAATGCTCGCTCCGTTTGTTTTCTTCCAGGCTATAGAAACACAACACAACGCAAAAGACATTTCCCCTCTTACAAAAGATCCAAAAAGTTAAAGAAATAATTCACAATCCTCCCATGAAAATCTCAATCATACAGCTCAATACAAATAAACGCCTGAATGCAAGACTTGATACCAAAGATATTATAATATCCCAATGCCCTTTAGAAAAGAAAAAAACAGTATCGCGTAACAATAAAACTGTGTAGTGTCATACAAAGCCAATCGACAGGAAATGAAAGTTGAGTCGTGTGGTGTCTTATTCCTTTGACGGGTCGTAACGCCAGCGATGGCTGTTTTCTTCCACCCACCACCGGGCTATAAATGCAGCTTCCTCTGCCCACCTGGCAGCATCAAGGCTATGCTCATGCTCGATTCTGCGCAGGAGTGGGACGAAACTAAATGAGACTAGTGGGCTCTCTTCATGCAGATCCGTGTCCAGGTCGGTAAAGCGCCACTCAGTATTCTCAATGATGGGCACAGTCAATCGGAAGTGTGGCTGCCTGGCATCTCGAACTGCGACTGTTGCGCGGCCGGGATTCATCACCGTCACTTGCCAATTTGCCTGTCCAGTCTTGTTGCTAAAGTTGATCAGGGGTCGAATAAGAGACTGTCCCTCGTAGTTTTGGACCAAATCCTCAGCCACCTTGGTCTGCGATCTGGATAGGGAGCCCGTCTCGAGAAGCATGTCCAAAATGGTCGGCAGAATCTGGTACGACACAACTGCATCGTTGATGTCGATGGGTGGGAGACTAGGGTGTGAAAGGACCAAAGGGACATGGAAGTTGCCAATGTTAGGGTTGTAGTATGGGGTAATGCCGTCGTTCTCGGCAACCGAAAGGCCATGATCACCAACAAAAACAACCAGAGTCTCGTTCGCGACGCCCTGCTCATCCAAGATATCCAACACCTTTTGCAGCCAACGGTCAACAAAGCCGACGGCATTCAGATACTTTGACAGATTATCCAACTTGCCGTCCTCGGCCAGGTTAACGATTTCTTCGCCCTCGGGCAATCCGAAAGGATGATGTGTCGTGCTTGTCAAATGTGTCATAAAAACTCGCTCGTTATTTTCATTTGCCGATTTGAAAGCATCCCGGACATAGTCCTCAATAGCAATCTCAGCCATGCCATAATAGTTAACATCCGGCAAATCCACAACCCCAAACTTGGCATCGTCGCTCTGGAGATATTCCTTGGAAATGGTGTTGTTAACAGGGAAACCCCAGTTCAGCATGAGTTGATCTTGATGGTCGAATCCGTTCGTCACAGACTGCATGAACCAATTCTTCCACTTGAATGAGGTGAAATCATCCGTGACAACATCCTTCTTCCGGTCCAGGTTGTGATTGAGAGCTTCGAAAATATGAGGCAAACAGGGCTGGTAAATGTGATGCGTAACTTCAGCATTAAAGTCGGCAACGAGGGGTGATAAACCGCAGAGGGTACCAGTCAAGCTCTTCAAAGTGTAGGTGGCAGTAGTGTGGGCCTGGTTCGCGTTGATTCCACCACGACGCTTCTTTTCCTTGTGCTCAAAGCCATCGTTGTAATCGCCGGTAAGGAAGTTCGCGGTTTTAGTGAGAGTTGAAAGTCGTTCCAGTGCAGCATCGGGGAAGGTCTTATTCTCGAATGTGTTGGCAAGATGATCCCAGATAAAGCTGTCCTTCTTGAAGGGAAAGACATCCTTTCGCGTGCTTTCAAGCTTGATGAGAACCACATGGCGGATCGTCATGTTGCTGATTGCTTCGCGAAGTTCAGGAAGAATTTGTTCCTCGAGGTTGGAGATTTTTAGAGGATCATCAGATGCACGGTAGTGCTTCTTGTCCTTTTCATACCAATCCTGGAATCCTTCAAGAAGTGTCTCTTTTGGCAACCAGGGGAAGGGGATGGGCTCAGCGAGAGCGGTACGATTGTCCCAGCCAAAGTTAATGCCAGAACCGTACAGCGGACGGAGAATGGCCAAAGAAGAGGACGAACGAGCAAAATCCACAAAGGGCAATAGCGGCAATGTCCAGGACATGAAGACGAGGGATGTTTCATGGGGTCGAACAATATACAACGCAACTTGCATAAACAAGGTGAAAGCAACAGCGACGTAGATTCCAACCATCCACTTTGATGTTCGGG
This sequence comes from Hypomyces rosellus, assembly GCA_011799845.1. Lineage (NCBI taxonomy): Eukaryota > Fungi > Ascomycota > Sordariomycetes > Hypocreales > Hypocreaceae > Hypomyces > Hypomyces rosellus. The sequence goes on along the minus strand of WWCI01000002.1, from coordinate 4,411,864 downwards.
GAGAATCATCACCACCACCACCAGATATCATTTCTTCTTCTTCCTTGGACAGCAGCTCCGAGGCGCCTTCGAGGTCCTGTTGGGGAACATATGCGTATTTTGGATTCAGAGGTCGGCGTCGGCGCATCGGAAGCTTGTTTAGTACAAAAGTAAAGGGCCATTTGAGGACATCGAGAGCGAGACCGGCCAAAAAGTAGAAGATGTCCTGAGAGACCCAGCTGATGGCGGAAATGACAGCCACCACAATCATAAAGGAGAACAAGCCCGTCAGCAGGAGCTTCCATGATGATGAGTCGCTAGCCAGCGCAGCATTACGCCAGTGAAGTTCGGAGCCAGCAATAGCAAAGAAAGAAATACTAGTAGCCGCCAGGGCCAGCATGAATAGCACAATGAAAAAGGCGATGGTCGTGACGAGGATGCTCAACCAGCGTCTCGTGGAGAAAAGGTTATAGTCGAGTAAAAGCCGTACGAAAAGGATGAAGGCGGTATCCTGGGCGAAGAAGGAGAGTCCCCATTGGATATCGGTGCCGGACAGGGCAGTGAAGTATGCTGTAATATGTACGAGTTTTGCGCCGAGCAAAGATACAGCGGCGAGTGTAAATATGAATTGTCGACTAGCAAAGCGATAGGCAATGGCAGAAGCGATGCGCAACGCGGGCTGAGTAATCTGATATACGCGAGAGAAGACGGCCAAGAGACGCCGCCTGCTCGAACTGGGCAAACGAGATGCCATGTCGCCGGCGAAGTGGCGGGTCGAGTCCATGTTGAATGACAGCGAGGGACGAGAGCAATACACGTGAGGCTATAGTCGGGTCGTGCTGTTCATTATCGGCGCGCCGCTGTTGGAAGCGGGTGAGGGTATCGTGTCTAGACTGCGGGCGAATAGGAGAAGAGAGCGTATTATGGAGCAAGTAAGTAAGTAGATAGTAAAGAGTTGAAAGATGTGATTAAGGAAAGAGGATGGATAAAAGAAGACGAGATCCAGACAACAACAGCAGTAGCAGCAGCAGCAACAAAGAGCAACAAGGATGACAGAGCGAGTGAGCGAGTGAGAGTAAGAGAAGGACGGATCTGGAGATGGAGATTTGTCAAAGAAAGAAAGGATGTGGAGTTGCAGCAGAGGTTCTTTTGCTCACTCAACCCACCCCGTTCGTAATACCATGTCAATGCCAATGCTCATGCCAGTGCCAGTGCCAGTGCCAGTGCCTTGGTCAGTGGAGAGACCAGGTCTCGTCCTTGCTGCCTTGCCTTGCCCGGTCCGTCTCCTGGTCTCCTCTGCTCTTCTCCTCCTCCGCCGTCGCCCCCAGTTCAGGAGTCCCCTGTTTCTGGGTCCAAAGACCGAAAAAGCCCATGTCGACCAGTGTCGCGTGCCTTCCATACCGTACCAGGAATAGCCCCACATCCAACTTGTTCAAGCCACTTTCCAATGGCTCATGGCGCTTCCAATCAGCTCTTACTACTGCCATTGGGATGCACCTGAGATTTGTTATGGGGTCCCTCTTGCTGTTGGTACTGGGTACCAGGAGGTTGCACTGCAGTAGCGCATAGTTGCTTGTACCCAAGTGTGTCCGTCCCTTCCAGTTTTGGCGGATGGCGGTACATTGAGGAAGGTACATCTGCACGCCTTGTTGCCCCTTACTTTAAAAAATCGATGGCGCTAAGCCTAAGAAGCAGACACTTTGGAATTCACACTGTGTCTTATTTGATTACAGTTGCTCACCTGCTATAACATTTTCCAAATCTATTACCTGATTAGTATGTTCTTCAAAGGGCCAGGCCAGGGGGGATCGAAAGCTGGTGTAACCAAGTTAAACTCCAACGAGGAAGGCTCGGAAAAGCCTGTCGGATGTTCATTTCTCGAATGCATAGAAACAATTCCAATGCAACACAAATTCCGCCAAAGCTCCACCCCAATCCACCCAACCTTGTTTCTTTTTTACCATCACGAGACCTAAGTATAGGCTATAGGTAGCAGCACTCTTGTGCTTATGCTCCGTGCAAGTACAATCTGATCTTTCATCCATCTCCCCCCGCAAGAATTTAGGTTTGTGCTGATCAGTCAAATATCGACGACGGCACCCGGCCGAATATGCCTGTGCCTGGATCCCCGGTTCTCGGTCCCCCAGTCATTTACAGCGCGCGGCTGCGGAGTGTGCTTTCTTAAATCCGTCAGTTCAAGCCTCGGTTCTTGATCCAAATGGAGGGATGCTTGTGTTCTGTGTGTCCTTAAACTCACATGAGACGCAGCGTTCGTTGGCAGCCCAGAGCATAACCGACCCCGCCCCTTTACCTGGACACACATACTCGCACCCTCTCAGGTCCGAATGAATCGCTCATCTACAAGTACAAGTGTCTGCCCTATACCGCCACCAACACCACCTTTGAACCAACTGTGTGTCAATGTATGTCAGCTGAGCCGACAGGGGGGAGCAGCCAAACCAGTCGTTGGCGCAAGGGGCAGACCGTTGGACACAATTCCAGACCCAGCGAGCCAATGTTAGTCTAATGCAGAAAATAGGGTCGCATTGCTTTTAAGCAGAGACATTTGTTTTTACGGTTAAAGCAACAGCATTTCTGCACACGAGAAAAGGCTACTCTATATGTACAAGTATGTCTTTGTGCTTCGTATTTGTTTATTTCTTTTCCTTTGTTTTCTAACCCTCCCCCCCTTTTTTTCCATTCCGCCGAGTCACTCGGCATTTGACAGTGAATATGGAGTACGGAGTGCGATTCATTGCCTTTTGATATACGGAGCACAAGTAATTATATGGAGCGGCCGGGCAAACAGTATGACCGCATTGGAACGCGTAGATGGTCAAAGATTATGGGGAACGGAATCCTCGGACAAATAGTTGACATGGGCTGAAGCAGGCATCATGACCCTCATCCTCACCCACACCCAAACGATGGATGGCTATCAGTAAAGCTACACGCGATAGCAGTGCTCGGATTGAACGGACACTGTCTCGAGAAAAGCTTGGCCAGAGGCTAACTTTTATAGCGCGAGAGACTTGACATGCCACAGACTTGCATCGCCACTTATTACTACCTAAGAGGCGACATGTCGTCTTGTTGTTTTGACTAGACTGGTTGACTGGCTCTTTGTGTGTGTTCAGAGGAAAGGCGCGGTTAGTGATGCCGTTCTTGTGCTACCACAACCCAGCCGCATGTAACCCACAAATGATTCATTGCGACAGTAACAACCAAGTCTAAAATCCATCATCGTCATTTCGTGTCACCAGACATTGGAAATATTTGCACACCTCTACGTATTTCCCTACATAAACATACTAGCAAATAGGTATGGATATTTATTTACACATGGCACGCACCATACTTCTTCCGTATATGCCATTACATAATAATACTCGACCAATCGGGATCAACTACCACTCCAAGTAAGGAGGAGGTTGTTTCAGATTCTCTGATGACGATTGGGTGGACAGGACAAGCCAAAAGGGCGTCAAACAACGGAACTCACCTGCCCATCTCAGTCAATCTTCTCCGTTTCCATTGACCCTCACACTTCGTATTGTTTTGCTAAAGGGCGCACCGATACAACGTCTTTATACATTTGCCTCGCCCCTCGACCCCCCACTCAGTGACGGTACGATACGATATGGAGCCTTGTTCTCGCTAAAGCGCATGTCCCTGCTTTATTCAGACTACCTAGTAGATTTTTGGATTACAATCCTCCGAAACTGGGGCAGCCCAACTCCGTGGCCATAGGCTGTGCTTGATTGACATCGGAGCCCCGCCTTGCTGCTACTCCATCAATAGCGAGACCAGCATTACGCAGCTCTCATCATAACGGTTCATCATCTCGATCTAACAGTTATGATGGCCTCTGCCTCGGACATCCCAAGCCTTGAGCATACCACTCATCAATATGGGGACCATAGCCTCCAACGAGTTGGCGTTTGGCAATATGGCTCATCGGGGCCGTTTGTGCCGTTAACCGGTTATTGGATAGTGTAATTGACATGCCTCCCCCCAGTCTCACTATCCGTCAGACCGGCCCGGCTCACCACAATGCAAATAGATTCATCCATGGCGGTGGCTGGCGTGACCCCCGCAACACCCTCTACGACTTTGTCCCATCCATCAAGCAGATGCTCTCATCAGAGGCCTTTTCCAGCTCTTCTTATTCTTCTTCTTCGGTCAGAGGCTTTGCCAGCATAGACTACAGACTGTCGCCGCACCCGGATTTCCCCCAAGACCCCGCCACGGCACCCGCATCTGAGCTGCGCATCGCCCAGCATCCTGACCACCTCGACGACGTGCGCTCGGCGTTGAGATTCCTCAATGCCGAATACAGCGTCGACAGCAATTACGTGCTCGTAGGACACTCAGCTGGCGCCACCTTGGCGTATCAGCTCTTCATGGGCGGCGCCTCGGTGCCGCTTCCGGCTGCCATCATCGGCGTCGCTGGTATCTACGACTTGATTGGTCTCTGTGTTAGAAAGGAGGGATATGACAGCTTTATCGGAGGTGCCTTTGGCGCAGACCAATCAGCCTGGAACGCGGCATCGCCAGCAACGTTTGACGGTGATTTCAAGACCGTGCTGGCCAATGGCTCTCACTTGTCCGTGTTAGCTGCTTCGCCAGAGGATACTCTGATTGATATGCCGGAGACAAATCTGATGGCCGACAAGTTGACCGAGGATGGCGTTAATGTAACCATTGTGAAGAGCCTTGATGGTGAGCACGACTCAATTTGGGAAGACGGCTCACAGATTGCAGACCTTGTGATGAAAGCCCTAGCACAATTGCAACAACAAGCTTGAAAACTAATGAGAAAAAAATGCAAATCAATTCGCTCCTTAATCCATCATATCCCTTGGGTATCTATATATACAAGTACAATTATTTTTCATGCAATTTTTGAGGGGGTTCTCCGATCCGAAATCAGATCTTGACCCTCCACTTCCATCCCGTCGTCACCATTCGACAGCATAGAAATATGACAAACGCTATAGCCATGACAGTACCACCCCATATCTGCGCCCAGAAATACTTGCCGCCGGTGTGGTCAATGATAGCCCCCGCGGTCGGTGCCCCAGCCAGCGTCGCAAGCGAGGACAGCGTCTCAATCATCCCAAACCGGATGCCCATCTTCCTCGGGTCCTTGTTCAGGCTCGCCAGGCCGGCCACAAAGGTGCCCTGGTTGGCGCCAATGGACAGGCCGTAGAAGACGCTGAAGACGTACATGCCCGTCCTGGTGGTCACGCCGATCCAGGAGTAGAGCAGGCCGCTGATGACCGCGGTAGCGACAATGAAGATATTGACGGGGCCGACGTACTTGTCTGCGATGTATCCTACAATCGGCCGAGCAGGTATTCCCATTGCGTTGGTTATAAGTAGCAGGTTGACTGAATCGATGGTCGAGAAGCCGATGATGTTACGAGCGTAGCTGTTGATCTATCGAATTGTTAGCCATGTGTTTCCCCACACCTTCATACGCCATGAACCCCCTTTGAGAGAGATAGAGGTTAATAACATGATGGATAGGGCTGACATACATAGAAGAAGCCAAAGTACAGGGCATAAAAGTAGATGAACGATCCCATGGAGAACAAAAGGTACGACAGTTCCCTGAATGCAGCCCACTCGAACCACGGCCCAATCTTGCGGGGGGCCAGTCGGGGTCTGAGCAAGAGGTTGGCTATGATTGCCATGAACAGGACCAAGAAACCAGCACACCTCACGGCCCAGTGGAATCCTATCTGGGGCGTCAGGTATTGGATCATGGCCGGGAAGGACGTGCTCCCAATCGAGGTCCCCACCGCCGACAGGGCGAGCGCAAAGGATCGGTTCTTCTTAAAGTACGAGCTCACCACGGATATGGCGGGCATGAAGGCGAGACCCAGGCCAATGCCCACGCATACCCCCTGCGCCAGGAAGATCTGCCAGTAATTGTGCGCCAGGCTCGTCATGAACGTGCCGAACACGGCGAGGAACGTCCCCGCGGCTAGTGTCGGCCGAGCGTGTCCCATATCCGTAAGCCGGCCGGAGAAGACGCAGGTAGCGAAAGTGAGGAATACCTGGACGGAGCCGATCCATGACACCTGTGCGGAGGGAAGGTTCAGCGTCTGCACGTAGTGAAGCTGGTACACGCCAAAGGTCGAAGCATAACCCCAGGTCATGGCGTTGACGAGGAGGGAGGCGACGACCTGGAGCCACGCTGTGAGCCCGCCGTCGGGCGGTTCATCATCAAAGTCCTCATCGGGGGGACTTGTCCCGGGGGTGGCACCAGTGGTGGAGAGATTGGAGTCTACATTCTTGGACTCCGAGGTATGTTCTTGGGTGGTATGCTTGATGGCCCCTGAGAGTTGCTTCTCAACATCCGTGTCTCTGGGGAAGGACATGGTAAAGAAGGTAATTATAAATTTATATATTGGGACAAGAAAAATAAGTTTGAATATGCTTATAAAGAGGATACTATGGAAGAAGCTCAAGACTATGAATCTTGATGTCATATACTACCAAAGAAAAAGAACCATACTAATACCATGGACCAGTTTCAATATATATATATATAAGTATATACCTAGATGTATATACCGTACCTCACCTGCCCCAATGAATCCATCAAATCAACGGCTCCCCCCTTCCCACGAAACACCGACATCCTCACCTTCCGCCCATCGGTGCCGATGTCGCCATCGTTTTTTTTTACTAATACATACTTACCGAGAAAAAAAAGAACAAAAGCTGTTACCACAAGGACTCTGTAGCTCGAAACCAAAAAGGTTGTGTGTGGGCTTTCTTGGCAAGAGCCCGGTGGGGTCGGATCGACACATCACCACTTCTCTTTGTTTTCCTTTACTTTGCAAGGGGGGGATGTACAAGGAGGGTGTAACGAGAGGGCGTCACAAGTGAAAATGGGGTTCCCCAACAGCCGCAGGTGCATGTCCGATGGAGGAAAAAAGATGTGTCATCGACACAAACCATCAAGCTTCCTGATGTACATACACAACATACTTGACATACAACATGCAACATGTAGTCTAACATGTAATACACATTACGCCCTTGAACGTAACTCAACGCCTTTCATCATGTCAAGCCTCCAGACTAAAAAATCCTCGCCTTACATCGGAAATAAAATAAAAACATTACCTAGACTAATTACTGTTTCCATGGAATATCCGTTGGACCAATAAACTACCTAACTACACCGGAAGGGGGAGGGGGGGAACAAACCTTACATTGACCGGTAATTCGGTTGTATAATCACAGCTCAGCTGGTTGGCTGCCCCTTTGTTCGTATTAGTCCAATTGTTCTGTATGCATAACTTTAGGGTAGCTCCCCACAGACATTGATGCATGTATCATGTAATATGCAGTATGTATGTATGTAAAATGCCCACCCAAAAAACCAGCCCCGCTCCGAGGCCGGCACTCTCTTGCCTTATCTTTCTTTTTCTTATCGCGGAAATGAATTTCCATCGGATCCACCCCGACAAATCGGCCACTATCCGAAAAAAGGAAAGAAAAAAAAGAAACAAGTTTTTGCTCACCGCTTTTACTGGGCAAGACGCACAACGAACCGCATGGCGCCTAATTGTTTTGCTTTGCCACGAAACACACCTTGAAGCGCAATCACACCATTTTCGAGACCGCAACTTTCCAAGAACGCTTTTAAAAAACAGCAGTACACTAAAAGTAAAGTGCAGCATGTAATCGCCCGGTTTATTTCCTTCTGCTGGAAACCATTCGTCGCTACGGTCCGGCCCATTCCGCCGCCTCGGCGCCTTTTTTTTCCTTTGCTTTTTTCTTTTTCTTTTCTTTTCTCTCTCTTTTTTTACCCCTCCAATTCGCGGGGTAAATATGCATTCCCTATGACGTATACCCCTTTTATTTACCTTGCCCCCCAAAAAGACTTAGCCTGCTTTGATTCTTTGGTGACAAATTTATTGTACATCACGTGACTTTCACATCCGGACCAATCGGCTCTTGCAAACCCTGTTCGAATCCCTGCATCGGCTTCTGCCGGCCCGTGAGGAACTAGCTTTATGAGGTTTAGACCCATCAAGTTAAATCGATTTTTGGAACATCCACCAAACTTGGAACCAGGGGGGGGACGAACTTGAAGATCGGTTCTTAATGGGTCAGGGTTTTTGCGCTAAGGGATACGGATATGGATTCTCATAGGATTTTCAACAAGTCGCAAAGCGAATAAAGGAATCGTATTGGACAAAAAGGTGCGGCGCATTGCTTTCGACATGATCGCCAATGGCGACTGCATCCAATCTTCTTGGTGCGATCGAGTTCAACCGCTTTACCGCTCCAGCAACAAGTCGATATCACGAACCTTGGCCCACCATGATTCTGATAACATTGAGAACTCAATCACATCGGACATCATATGCGCAAGTCAAAAACATTGTTTTTATAAATTCAAGCGCCTTTCTGCGCTGTACCACTATGCCATATTTTCCCCTTTCTTCCCCCCAATAGGGGGCATTCGCCATGAAACTCAACAAGATAAAACAAATCAGAATCCCGCAAAGCCGCCGACCACCATCTCATGGGGAAAAGATCCTCGGCGCGCGTAAAACAGAGAGATGAAAAAATGAATACCAAAACTAATGACAAGAAAAGAAAAGAAAACACGAAAAGGAGAGGAAATAAAGAGATAGTAAAAAAAAAAAAAGAAAGAAAGAAAAAAGAGAAAGCACCACCACCGGAACCCATCCCTGTAACCACTTTAAACAATTGCACCAAAAGACGAATCGCTCCGCCACGCGCTCGCCGCCCTGACCCGACCAATTCCCATCCCTAACGACTCAAGACAAAGGGGACGAACAGTTCGACAATCCTCTACCCCTCTCCAGCGTTTTCTGAATTCCATAATGGCGAGACATTTTGGGTTTCCAAAGCTCGCTCCGGCCACCGTTTTATTTTGCCCACTCATGCCAACATTGCTTTCCATCGTATGGCCACGACAAGCCTGCCCTCCCGCAAGCTGCGTGTCCTGTTGTTCTCGCTGCGCAAATGATGAAGAAATGACCAAGAATGAAGAAAGAAAAAAGAGAGAGTAGAAAAAGACAAGGAGAAAATAAAATGCGAAAACATGAAACAGATGACAGCTGCTACACATATCAACGCCGTTGAAGGAGTGTAATGGCCCCGCATTGGCCGTCGTAATTACATCTTCATAATAACATGATTGAAAAGAATCCTGCGTGCAGAAATCGAACAATTCAAAAGGTTATTGAGAATCGCTGTATTTGACGTCCTGCATCACAGTCGTTTATAGTCCCGTCTCCATGCCGCGAGAGAAGACGGAATATGAGACTCAGCACATTTCTGAAAGAAGGGATGGTTTAGTTTAGATTGAAACTCCAAACTTTTCTCTGATTTGGGTAAACTCGTTGAAGGAAAATTGAGCGCATTAGAAGTAATGCGCTCCAGATAGAGCGTCTACCGCTTTCGCTTCTTGGCCTTGTCGGCCGTTATTGTGCTAGTGGTGATGGGAGCGGCGGGCAAGAGAGCGGGCTGAGGGGGGGCGGGCATTTCGTCCTTCTTCAGGGGGACACCCATGTGACGACCATATCGGCCCTTTCGGCCGTTGCCTTCATCCTCGCTAATACACTGGTCCGCGGAGAGACCTGCATCACGGCAGCGACCACAAGGACGCTGTCGGTCACAGCCCTTCTTGCTCTTCCTGCAGCGCTGACACCTAGGCTTGGTAGATAAATCAGGCTGGTCGTCCTCGCCAGATTGAGGCATGTTGGCATTGGATGCGACAGACTGTTTTCTAGAGTGAGAAATCGAGGCCGGTGACATTGGTCCGTTGGCGACTGTGGGCGCCTTTTTGCTCTTGCTGCCGCTGGGTGGTCGAGGTGCCTTGATAGTTTTTATACTGGCCGACTTGGAAAGCGACGCCGAGGACTTGTGCTTTGGCTTGTTGGGGACTGGCTTTGGCTGCATGTCAATGCCATCTTCGTAGTCGGCGTCGTCGCCGCTGACCTCTGTGCTCTCGAGCGGAGGCATGAAATGGGCTTCCGTAGTCTGATAAATTTGTCTGGAAACACTCATTATGTCTAGCTTCTGGCGACGAGAAGGTGGGAGCTCTCCATCGCTTTCACTTTCGCCATCACTAGTGGCGCCAGTGGACGATGCGGCATCGGCTCGGCCACTGAAGGTATCGTCCAATGTGGATGCGGAAGTTCTTCCGTGCGAAATGTTTGACATTTCGCCAAGTCGCATCAACTGAATTGCGACATCTTTGTCCTCTTCGGACATGCAGCTCCCAACAGTAGGGTCTGGTGTGGGAAGAATGCCCATGCCGTTGGGAATGCCATTGCTACCATATGAGATGCTACCTCGACCGCGCCGATCAGGTGCAGGGGTGGTGTACATGCCGGACTGCGTGTGCCCACTGCTGTAGCTTTGCGGGGATTGTAATGGTCGGGGGTTCGTGAAAGGGTTCTGACTAGGCTGCACATAAGACAGAGAGGGTCTATGATGATGCTCAATACGGCGGGCGGGCGAGACAGATGGGTTGGAGGTGGCCGCTGGCATCTGCGGTGGTGCAAATAATGGCAATTCCTTTGATAGAGCTGTTAGTATGGGGCCAAATTGATAGCGACTGATAATGCGCTGGTCTTACCGAACTTTCGAATTTTGCTCTCTTGCGTCGACCACCCTCGACAATGTTTTCGACGCTGATATCAGTGGTTCCAAGCTGTTCTTTGGCCTTTCCAGATGTGGTACTGGGAGCATTGTCACCACTGCTGTACCCGTTCATGCTGTCGGTGTACGTATCGTGGCTCTGCATCATGCTCCCCCTGTTCTTGGTAGAACGAGAGCGACCCTTCTTTCCATTTGTGCTGGCAGAGTCACTTCTCCGTCCGCGGGATGCGCCAGGAGATTGGCTTCGTCTCCGCGACGATCTAGAGGTCGGTCTGCCAAGATCCTGACCGATGCGCTGTTGCACGCTGTAGCCGTCACCTCCGTAGTAGTTATCGGATCCCATGGGAGCACTGCGATAGTGATGTGATTCCATGGCAGATGTCGGCACAGGAGGTTCCTCAATGACACGGACGTAGACGACCATGTTATTGCGAAAGTTTTCATATCGCGCTATAAGGGTGTTGCTATGTTCGTCTTCAAAGCTCACGCCCTTGGACCCGGTAGGACCCGAGTACAGACCATAAAAGTTCTTTACGGTTGTGACAATCGAGTCTGTGGTATCATGGGGGTAAATCTGGACTCGCATAGGCAAGCGCGCACGATACTGTGGCGAGTCTAGGAACAGGAGTTCAAATGCGACGTTCTTAGGAGTAGGTGCCTGCCGAGGCGAGACACTGCCCCCATGAGATGAAGGACCCGACATGACGCCAGAAGTGTTTATGGGAGACATGGAAGTCATTGTTTCTTTGTGGTAATGTATTGTAAATGTCGGATGAAGCGATCGGGTGACAGAGAGGTATGGGATGAGGGTTGGGAGAGGACGTCGGGTGCGGGTTTTGCGTAGGCGGACGCAAGTTCAAGAGGTCTAGGCAAGAGTATCGCTCGGCAGGGAGTTCGACAATTCCATTCCCGGACGGTGGCCAGACGGTTTGGAGGATCTTGTTCGCCTCGTAGACAATGATGAATATCGAGACAATCTCAAGGGTTCATCACCGTCCAGTCTTTGCGGTAAGCGACAAGTTTGTATCGTCAGCTCCTGGCTGGCGCGGCAGCGGCGACGTCGAGGAACGAGGACGAGGGAGCACGGAGGCGATCCGGGCGATATCTATCAGGTAATTCAGAAAGATTAGTACTAGTTGGCCACGGGGGACCCCGAACGACGTTGCAAATGACTGTGATGAGGTCGCGAAGCCCCCGATCGAGGCGAGTTCAAGGACGGGGAACGGGGAGACACTGGCGATGGGAACCAGGGACGGTGACGAGGCAGCCAAGGGACGGGGAAGAAACGGGAGGCCAATATCAGGGCAAATGGGTGATCGCGCATGATAATACAGTCGATGAGACTCACCAGATGTATCAAGAGTTGTTCGGGAGGCTGTTGCTGGCTTCCAAGATGGCAGAATGTGTGCATGGAGAAAAGAGGAGCTACTAGGCGAGGTCGAACGATTTTGTCGCTGCCAACTTGGGTTCAACTAACACGAATGGCTCTCCTCCCCATGCTGTCTGTCCACGGGTCCGTCTGCCTGGGCCAGCGTCTCTCTGGTAGGTGGCTCTGGCTCTGAAAACCTGCTGGCCAAGCGCTGTTCAGCGGTGGCACCACTCACTAAAGGGCCTAGAGGGCCTACTGGCAAGAGCGCTTACAGGGCAGAACAGCAGCGTCCAGTGCCCTAAGAGCCCTGAAATTGAGGCGCTTCGATCTGAAGATCTCTCCCGTTCTCTACCTACCCATGTATGTAGGTACTTGCTATGGAGGCTGTCCGTCACACTCATCCACCCAGCCTTTGTCTCTCCCATCATCACCTCATAAAGACACCACCTAAGAAAATGGATTGCTTCAATGCAGACAGTATTTTTTACAGTATGGGATCACCATTTACTCCTTACTTGCGGGGATCTAGGAATTGAGTTTCCCGACATCTGGCTTTTTTTCACACACATACGCACACCCCAATGGGGAGGTCGCAAGTTGGCGGAGCCTCCCTGCTGCCACCAGTCGTCGATCCTCTTTGCGGCACGCACAACGTGATGGTGGTGGTGTGTGCGTGTAGTAAACCATGCCTACCAGGCGTATGTGTGTCTGAGGTGGGATACCATGTACATACGATCTACAGTACGAATATGTGAGCAGCAGGTTAGTAGGAGGTGGAGGAGGAGGAGGAGAAGGAGGAGGAGAAGGATGTGAGAGAGAGAGAGAAAGAAAGAGAGCGATAGACAAAAGACTGCGACCTTGGTCAGGCACCGGAGCAGACAAGATAGTTGCTGCCGCACAGTTAAGACTGCACTGCATTGCAGCACAGCAAGCAAGCAGCTTTCTCATCAACAAGGGGACGGGACGAGGAGAAGCAAAAACCAGCAGCATCAATTGGGGAAAGACTAGTGAGGTATAGGTCGCAGAGACCGCTCGTCTGGCCCGTTTGACCCGTCACCAACTCATCAACCCCAGTCTGGTGACCCCATCGCCCATTTTCGCTACGACTATTATCTATTATTATGGAGTTGTTCGTTGTCAACTCAACAAAGTCCCACTTGGCCCGGCCACACATCTGCCAGCAAAAGTGACCATAGACGACGCCACAGCCCCTCCCTCTCTCTCTCTCTCTGCGTGTGTGTGTGTGTGTCTCTTTGTCCTGCGATCCCAAGATGGCCGGCAACTGACATGCAGACAAGCAAGGTTGGAAGTGAGGGAGTGGGTTCTGGCTCCGCTAGTCCAGGCCAAGAACTCGAGTGCTACGATGGACGTGGATGGCATGCGCATCGAAGCTGCAGCAAGCGCTGGGTCTTTGCGGTCCTGGCAAGGTCTAGCACTGGCCTTTCAAAACCTTGCCTGTTGGTTGATCCCGCCACTCTCCGCACCACACACGCTGGCAGACAGGGAAGACAGGGACCCAGGCTCCGCGAGCGCATTCCGGCCCCATTGCCATTCAATCGCACACCACCTTGATTGCCAGGCAAGGCCCCTACCGGCCACTGCCGCGCGACCCAAACATCAGGTACCAGCGAGTGCTACATACTACTAGCATCCAAATATGTGTCGACTCTACTGCACAAGTAGTTGGTGCTTGCAGAGCGAGGAAGTGAAAGCGACAATGGAAACCAAAAAAAGAGGCCTTCGGTTGCGGCGCAAAAGCGAGGCGAAGAAAAAAGGCTAGGTATCCGGGTCAGACAGCCAGACTCCGTCAGATCAAGGCGTAATACCAAGAGAGGATTGAGCTTGGAGAACCAATGGCGCCTCATCAGTGGCCGGCGCAGAGGCGCCCGTTTCCTCCTGCAGGGATCTAGACGACAAGACCGCAGGTGTGTGGGCTGGCTGGGAGAGAGAGAGAGAGAGAGAGAGAGAGAGTTGGTGGGGATGCTTGTCTGAGGCGGTAGCAGCCAGCAGCAAGGGTTAGGCAGGTCGCAGAATCAATAAGAGCCGACGAGAAAGGCAATTATTATGGACCTGGTCGTTTTGGACACTGTTCGCATTGCAGCATTAACACGGATTGCTTGGATGTAAAGGTCCGATAGAAGAACGATGCCTACCAACTTCAAGACGCTCCAGATGGACGAATACATGGACACATGCATCATCCCATTGCTTTAACGACTGCGACAGTAGGTATGTACAGTATCAAGGACAGGTACTACGACAAGTACCTACTCTTGGCGCCGATTGCTCCAAGACAAATCAGAAAAAGGGCACAGCTTGTTGAGACACCGACTCGATATCAATGTACTAGGCCGTGGACCGTGATAGCCTCTCTATGCCCTTTTGGAACATTGTGCATGACGTGTCTGAGGAATCGCCTCCCGGGTCAAACTCTGTCTCCCCCGGACGGCGAATCCAAACATCCAATGCCTCCTCGTTGGATTCGATTCGATGGGCAACAAATCGATAAATAACTGCAAATTTTCACCTCCCGCCTTGCCAATTGAGTTATAGAAGGAGGGTCGTTGCAGAAGCGCAACCCGCGGCTCCTCTCTCTTTCGCTCTCTCTCTCTCCCTTGGGATGCGCATTTGCGTATTTGGGCTACGTACACACACACACTCACGGTCATGCTCATGCTTCAAGTCTGCTGCTGCTGCTCTCCGTTCTTATCCCTTCTCGGGCTGGTTCGAGTTTCGAGACCCTTCCCTTGGTTCCCCCCCGTCATATCGGTTGGACAGTGCCGTCCAATCCAATGGCTCGCGCAGCACCAGCTCTGCCTCCGACTCGGTCGCAAACTCGACAAAAAAAGAGAGAAGGAAAGAAAAAAAGGGCCCCAGTTTCAGCGCCCCCAGCCCAGCAGCAAGCCCAGCGAGGCTTCACTGGTTTGTGATGCGTCCACATATCAAAAAGTAACTAATAGTTGGGTTCCAAAGGGTTGACATGCCTGGTCGGGCAGCGCGCCACCAAGTTGACCCTAGTAGTTATCCTGCATCTTCACAGCAGCTGGGCTGGGCTGTTCCCTCTTTTTTTACTTGTTTTTTATTATTATTTGTTTTTGTTTTTTTCTTCCTCTTCCTTCTTTCGTCTTATCACACATCCCGTCAACAAACAACAAACAAAAAAAGAAGCGAGCCAACCTCTTTCCAGACGTAGCCGAGATGGAAGGAAAGAAAGTTAGGAATAGGTACGAGAGAGAGGGCGCTGACTTGGGTTTAGTCGTTTACGTCGGTGAGCGTTGTATTTCGTTGCGCACAGTACGAATCGCGAGAGAGCATCAAAGCTACTAGAACGAACGCATCAATGGATCCTCAATGTTGTTTTCATTTGTTGTTTGTTTGTTTCTTTTTCAGTTTATGCTTCTTCGGACGTCGCAATGGTGAGCGCTCCCCCCGCGCAATAGTCTGTGGCAATGGATGTGTGCCCCATCGCTTGTGTTGTTTCGAATTGGGATTCAATCTATAAAGTGTGGCTCCGCCTAGAACGATTGGTCCGATTCGATGACGAGAGGAGAAGGAGGAGAAGGAGGAGGAGGAAGAGGAGAAGAAAGAGAAAGTAAGAGTAAGAGTGAGGTAAAAGAACCTTTGAGGCCGAACCCGTCTTGTCCTGTGTGTGTGCCTTGCGCCGTCGTCAAAGTTTTGATCGCCTGCATTTCTGCCCCAGACGAGATGACGGTTGCAGCGCACTCTTCCAATGAGAATCTCGCCTTGTCACATTAGACCTGCGGTGTGTGGGATTGGTGTGCGCTGTATATTGTTTCGGGCATGCGGGTGATTGATGGTTTATCTTGGCCCAACAAATCGCACATGTCCGTCTGTGTTGCGCTGTCGCAGCCCTTTTTCTCTTCGCCCTCCCTTTTGCGCAGGCATCCACCCGCATCCCGCATCCCTGTAGTTGTTTACCAATGTTTACACCTCTTTTTGATTTCCTTTTTGTCTTTCGATTTATGGAATTGAAAATCTCTTCTCCCACTTGCTTGCGCATTGGATCAAGCGGGAGCTCGGATGCGCCGCTGTTTCGAGTTCTGGTCGTTTTCGCCTGAAAGGGTCGATGTGAGTGACGGCCCTCTAGGGTGGCTGACAGCGGGAATCGTGAAACGAGACCTGAAGTGCCTACGCGCACCAGGTTCAGTGGGCAATTGCTTTCGCGGCCTGAATTAGAGTTGAAGGAAACTGCTAGAAGATGGGTAGTGCTTATTCAACGAGGCCGTATTGCGTGTCACGCCGCAGAGTTTTTGTTATTTAGACCATCTCACTGGAATGTTCATGTCGGGTTACGTGCTACAATTCGCATCATGGCCATGGATTCTACCTAGGCCAGTAGGTAGGTGATGCGATGCTTCAACTGCGCTGGTTGGAAATAACAGACAATTAACCCCAGAGTCGCCTGAGCACAAGGATCATATGTAAAGGCTTTAGATCCACGAAGCAGGCTCCGTGAGTCCCGTGTCATGGCTGACATGTCATATCTTTCTAGTCCTTCAAGACTGAACTTGATGCGGCGCATAAGTTAGCAGCAGTTTCGCGACCGTTATCAGCGCAAGACGGAGGAGAGAGCCATCACCAGGAGACTGTCGCAAAGCGATGAAAGAGCGTAGAAAAGCCTCTTCGCACAATGTTTCTTCAGCGCTGCCTATGGCGCACAAATTGTCATGGTTTGCGCTTTGGAGGACTGGGGGCAGCAGGCATATCGATGACCTGGCAATGTGGGGAGAGAGGGGGGAGGAAGAAGCAAACTGCGAGTTGCGACACATGGCGCAAAGTCATTAATCCGCAAATTACACACAGATTCACGCAGACACCATAGGAGGAGCTTTCGCAGATCAGATATGGAGCACAATCTACAGAAATAACAGAGTAAAATTTCTCTTCCCCCTTGCTTGCTTGGACACAAAGTGGCTGAGCGATGCTTGCGCAAAAGCTGGTTTGCTAGCGCAACGTGCGCCGCCGTTTGAGTGAGGGGTGTGACGACATATCCAACTCTGTTGTTCAGATGAAGGGGGGAGGGGAGGGCCATTTCCCACGGGCACAGAGCTGCTGCTCCAGACTGGCGCATTCACTCGCTGAGGACTGGAAAGCTGTCGCATAGTCGCTTGACTCAATTTTATGTTTTGCGCTCCAAAACCAAGACATAATTCAGTCGTGTTGGAGGATGAAACGGACGGCCTGACAAGGATTGGATGCCGTCTTCCCAAACACAACCGCCGCCCAGGGGGTGCTGAAGCGGCGCGTAGGATGAGGATTGAGTCGCTGACCACCCGTCAATAAAGGAGGTTTGAGTCAATGGTCAATGGCATTGGAACTTGCCCCCTCGGCATTGTTTGTTTCATCAGCCTCCTCTCTTCTCCTCTCCCTCCATGTCTTTGACCCGATGATGAGCGGAGAGAGCCACCATGCCGCGCATTACTTGGGACCTTGAAAGTGGGTTTCAGGAGGGAAGAAGCAGAGTCACGTGCAGCCGCGTCAAAGTGGCGTCTAACGGTTACGGAGCCCTAACGCGCGGAAGCGGGAAACATGCAGCGGCAGTATCTCATACATTGAGAGTGATATCATGACATCTGTATGAGCCAATGAATTCTTCTTGGCCATGCCAATCATTGAAAATTCATTTTACTATAATATCTTCATCGAGGGTGGCCATCTCATCACAAAGAAGAAACAATCGAGTTCTTGTCAACTCCTGGTGAGACGCGGCGACAAATCGGGATACCCAAATCGGTATTAGCGGCGTTGCTCCCCTTCCAACCTTCTTTTGCGTAACGGGCAACAGTTTTTCCCTCCCCCAAGCAAGCCCAAGGTAGGTACAAAGTAGCAGTGGTGTACCAGCACCAACCCTTAACCAACCCCGGAATATCGTCATCTCCGTGACGACCGTATCGAACCCGGACGAAATTGGACGAAATGGGCCCGTGCGCCACATACCGTTCGTTAAACCGCGGTAGCATTTCCAAGCTTTCCTCTCCCTTTGAGCTAGAGGCGTTTGCAGCGCTTGGGGTACGAGGTAGGTACCTGCCTGAGTTGCGCGCTGCTAGCTACCTAGTACCTCTAGTAGTGCCTGGTATCTGTGCTATGGAGCAACAACCCCGTCCTGCGAGGCATGCAAGGTAAACAAATAAACAAAATCTCATCTGAGAGCAACCAGCCTCAGAACCTAGCCGCCTAAATTAAAATAGGGTCACAGCGACTGGGCCCCCGGTTCAGCGTTTCGGTTCCCTTTTTCTCTTACCAGTTGCAAACCGACCTGTTGTTCGACCTTGTCCAAGTTTGTTGTTGCTGTTGTTTGTTGTCGTTGGCCTTTCTCATCGTATCGCCAATTTCCTCCTGGCACCTTCTCTTACCTCAGGAGATTGATCCCATTGAGAACCAGGTTGAGGAAAAAGGCGCCATAATCTGCCCCGGCTGCCCTTGTTGCGAAAACACATCTCTGTCCCCCCAGCATCGCATTTGCAGAACCTCACGTCCCTTCTTTTTTTTTTTTTTTTTTTTTTTTTTTTTTTACTTGTCGAGAGCCAAAGTCATTTTCTTGTTGTTGCGTCTCTGTCAAGATCCACTTGTCGTCACCCTCCATAGCGACATATCATTCGGTCTCAGCAAGCTTCCATCACCTTCGCAACTGTCCACGAGGGAGCCAAAAATACCCGCATACTTTTTCTCGAATCGCAAACAAGCAAACGCCACGGGTTCAAACTTTTTTGCATGATATCTTGACGCGAATTCAAGTATCAAAAGGCGCCGTAGCCTTGAAGCTTGACTTGCAAAGCTTCATTTAGCGCGTTTATAGGATCACTCATTATCCTTAGCGACGACCCCCTTCTTCAACGTTGCAGCAGCACATCATGGACGCCCGGGTGAGTCAGCTTCAACCAACCTTTCTAGATTACCCTTCACTTTTCCTTGAGAGTTGCATGAGCTGTCGTCTCCACTCGAGTCAATTGCTAATACGCAAGATTTAATTTAGCCTTTTCGACCTCGAGGCGCTGAAAACTCCATGCATCAGCTTCACCAGCGAAACAAATCCACAGGAAACCTCGCGACGATGACCTCCGTTCCTGCCGCTGGTTTCCGGGGTCCTGCCAAACGGAGCGCGTTCGGCGATGTCACCAATGTCAGCAAATCTCTTGGAGTACGCGATGATTCCAAGTCCAACAAGATGTCGACGACAACCATCATCGCAAAGCATGCCAATTCCGCCGTCAGCCTCAACAAGGAGAATGCGCCCTATCCCAAAGACTCATTTTCCCGACCTGCGCAGAGACCTGCTGCTTTGACAACGAAGCCAAAGATCTTGTCTGACAACCGCCCGGATTTGGCTAGAAAAACTACCGCCAGTGTTGCGCAAGAGTCTGCTGCGCATCTCTACAAGTTCGAAATGGATATCCCGCAGCAGCAGCAGCAGCAGCACGCAAGGGCCAATGCCGTGACGAATAAGAAGATGCCCGTCTTCCAGGGCTCTGCAGATGCTCCACCTCTGCAACCTCGCCATCACAAAAGCCAACCACAACTAAAACCACAACAACCCACTTTGAGAAGAACGCAAAGCAAGCTTGAGAGAACCCATCTTCTCCCCGAGGAGGCTGGCCCGACTCGCGTTGCCACCGAATTATTGGGAATGCCTACTCAGTACCATGAACACTCAAATGATCACGCGTATTTGGATTCTCTTTGCATCCCCCTAGAGACCGAGTCGCGCGTAGCAGAAAGCCACGTTGAGGATCTGCCTGCCAAACTCGCCGACATCTCTGAAGAGCCTGGCAGTGATGCTTCCTACAAAGAGGGTCTCACCCTCGCCCTCTCCGAGCCCGAGGAGTGCTGGGAAGAGGAAGATGATGAAGACTATGATGATCAGGACCAGGCCTATATGACAGCACATTCCACCAAATCTCGCGATCTCACCATCGGAAATGCAACGACCGTGCTCGCACCCCGAATCAGTGCTCGTGTGCAACGTGAGCTGGAGGACGCGAGAATCGAGGTGGAACGGACCCGACAGCCCGAAGAAATCGAAGAGGAAGCCTGGGATGTTAGCATGGTTGCTGAGTATGGCGACGAGATCTTTGCGTACATGCGGGAATTGGAGGTGAGTGTTTCTACATCGCTTTACATGATGACTGCTAACATGATTTTCCTCAACTAGATTAGAATGTCCCCTAATCCTCACTATATGGACATGCAGACCGAAATCCAGTGGTCTATGCGTTCAGTTCTCATGGATTGGGTGGTGCAGGTTCACAACCGATTCAACCTGCTGCCGGAGACTCTTTTCCTCACCGTCAACTACATCGACCGGTTCCTCTCGTGCAAGATCGTTTCTATTGGAAAGCTTCAACTTGTAGGAGCAACGGCCATCCTTGTTGCCTCAAAGTACGAGGAGATTAACTGCCCATCTCTGGACGAGATTGTCTACATGGTTGATGGAGGTTACACCACTGAAGAGGTTCTAAAGGCCGAGCGTTTCATGCTAAGCATGCTCTCCTTTGAACTTGGATGGCCCGGCCCAATGAGCTTCTTGCGCCGTGTTAGCAAGGCTGACGATTACGACTTGGAAACGCGAACTCTTGCCAAGTACTTTATGGAACTCACCATCATGGATGAACGCTTTGTCGCATCTCCGCCAAGCTTTGTAGCTGCTGGTGCGCATTGTCTGTCAAGACTGGTCCTGAACAAGGGCGACTGGGTGAGCCTTTTCTTCTCCTCCCTGTCATCGATATTATACTCATGTGCTAACTACGTATCAGTCAAAACACCACGTCTTTTATTCGGGATACACCTGGGGTCAGCTCAGGTCACTCGTGACCATGATGGTTGAGTGCTGCGAGAACCCCCAGCAGCACCACTCGGCAGTCTTTGACAAGTACAAAGAGAAGCGATTCAAGGAGGCCTCGACTATTGTCCAAGACGCGTTGAATGCGGGCTTCACTCTACCTCATCACGCCCTGCCTGTTCGCCGCGACTTGACACACACTGCCCATTTGGAGGAGATGGTAGACCACTCAAAGACGGGCGTTCTCATCTCTATTGAGAGCTAAAGCGACGCTTGGCTTTTCAATCGTGAATATTCCGTGGTATTCGCATGCGGGACTTGTTGTCTGGGTCTTTTCGTCCAGTCACAATTGCCCGCAGATTTTCTCTTCATCAGACACTTGGGCACACGTCTAGGGTCGTATATTTCAGCAATGCATCATACAAGCAACCAGTCATGGCATCGGCATGTCACTCGACTCATGCTTTTTTATCTTCACGTTAATACTTAAACATCAACCGACATCGACCCTTTCTAGCACTCGTTGAAGTGCTCTATCACGACTGTGGACGATATCACGAAGTCCATGACTCGTCTCGTACCATCTGGCGAGACATTTCTCTTTTCTAGCTTTTCAGGTTCAGTTTTGGCGTTGGCGGCTACACTAGACATGGCACACATGGCGGCACTGGAATGAATTTATATACCATGCAGGCGCACAGGGCGCGGACAGCAGGCATAGCAGGTCTGGCGAATGGTTTGCACATTATAGGGAGAGGCGGCAAAAGGGATCGGTGCCTAATAGTACATTGAAAGGTGTATGGTTTAATCTTTTTGCTCAACAGCATGGGCTTTGCATCATTTTGCATCTTTTTAGAGCCAAAAAATTGCAATGCATGAAATCACATCATCAAGCATTGAGTAGAAATTGTTTCTCCCTTAGATCTCGTGGTGATTCCGATTGTACTTCTGACCGCTAGATTTTTCGTTACTCATTGCATGTAACATCATGGCCCCGAAGCTGCATGAGGCCCCCTTGTATTCGGACAAAGGGAATTGAACTCGGAGCTTGTTTTGTGCTTTCTACGTATTTTTACTTATAGCGTACCTAGTAAATACTTATGGATAGACGATATGGATTCCCATTATCCGTTGTGGGCGAACTGGCGCGATCAGACCTAGACCAGGCCATGGGCTCCCCTTTTGTCTGACTTGGTAAAATGACCAAGCCCGGACACTCCGAATCACGACCGAATTAGCCGCGTCTCCCCCGGGCCATTATAGTAATATTGAATAAGGTTGATTGATCGATTGCCCCAATGCTCGTCCCTGCGGCGGCCAACGGGAGTGGCAGGGCGGAGAGAAGGAAAGAAAACGAAAATGCAACAGAAGGAAGGGTAATATGTGTGGTGCCTTGGTTTGATGCAGTGCCCCCCCGATCTGATGTAAGCGGTCTGATGTGCATATGCAGAAGTAGGTATGATGTGTGGTTCTCCGGGATGGGATATGTGAGAAGTCCTGAGGGTACGTCTTTGTTGTGGGTTATAGAAGCATTCATATGTGTGTGGTATGCAGTATCTACGTCTTATTCCCTTGAGGTTGTTGATGTAGCCTGTCAAGGTTCCAGTCCCTATTGCATCGTCACTATAAAAAGACACAATCTACGATTCTACCAATTCCCGTACATGTCTCCTATCCCTTTCTACTTTGCATCATCTCTCAGTCTCAACCAAAATAGCACATAACGGACCCAACAAACAAACATCCATATTGTAGGTTCCATGTGACCTGCAAAAAAAAAACCACTCCCATCACTTCCCCGGTTTATTCACGTGGCAGACAAGTCTCAAGACCCCTGACTAAACCCTTACTTGACCTTGCTAGGTTTAGCTTCCATCCCTCCAAAGCAGCCACACTCCGCCGGCAAATAGTTTGTCCGGACAGTTTTTCTGACCGCTGTAACCGCCCCGTTGCAGTGCCGCCTCGTGAAGGTTGCGCCTGTGGCTGCAAGGGGGGGCTGGAGGGGGGGAGGCTTCGGCAAACCTTGTAAAGAAGCCATCAATTGACTCAGTCATTATTTTTTTTTTCCTCGGTCTTTTTTTTTGTGCAGGTTTGTCGATCCTATTCTTTCGAAACCAAGAAAAACAACAAAGTGTTGCGACTCGCACTGCGACCCTGTTTCTCCCCTCTTTTTTTCTTCCCTTATGTTATAGATATCCCTAGACGGTTCTGTTCATTCCAGTTTCAGCCCTTCCCCGGATCATAAGACGTTTTGGCGCACCCGTGACCCGTGCCGCGTGTCATCATCCATATCTCTCACCAGTCAGCCTTGTCGTTTAATTAAAAAAGAAAACAACCCCTCAGAACACCATTGAAACAACCTGTTGGCATTCGAATCGATATACGAAAACACTGTCACAATTCACAAACATGGCAACCGCATCGGTGGTGAAGGAAGCTGTTAAAGAGTCCCTTCTGGGGACGACCGAGGAACCAACCAAGCTATCAGCGCAAACAAAGGCCCGCTTTAACAGTCATGCTATCAAGGACACCGAAACCGGAGAACTCTACCTTGGGTCCGACGAGTTCATCAACGCTGTTGCGCCGCAGAAGGAGGACTTTGTAAGTCGCAATATTATTTTTATTTTATGCCTCGTTGTTGTTGTTGTGAATGCGGGGTGCTGACTTTTGTTGGTCGCTGCGTAGCACAAGATCAAGCGGGAGCAGTACTCGATCCTGTTTCGCGTCGCAGATAGCCAGGGACGAGGCAAGGTCTCCTTGACCGACTGGGGTGTCTTTGAGAACCTGCTTGTGAAGCCCGATGCTGAATACGAAATCGCATTTCGACTGTTCGACGTCGACCGAACCGGCAATGTCAAGTACGATGACTTCAGGAAGCTCTACGAACTGAACAAGGGACCCGACCACATCCCCTTTGACTGGGAATGCGAATGGGCCAAGCTGTACATTGGCAGCTCGCAGAAGAGGCACAACCTCGACTACACACAGTTCTCGCAGATGCTGCGCGGACTCCAGGGCGAGCGCATTCGACAGGCCTTCCAGCTCTTTGACAAGGATGGCGATGGCTACATCAACCCCGAGGACTTTGAGCGCATTATCCTCGAGACCTCAAAGCACAAGCTCTCGGACTACCTGCTGGGTAACCTGCACACCCTGTGCAACATCTCCCCTGGAAGCAAGGTCTCGTACGCCAATGTTCGCGCCTTCCAGAACATGATTAAGGAGATGGATCTGGTGGAATTGATTGTGCGCCGCGCTGTGTCCAAGACTGCCGACGGGAAGATTACGAGATCCGAGTTCATGAACGAGGCCGCAAGAGTTACGCGCTTTTCCCTCTTCACGCCCATGGAGGCCGATATCCTCTTCCACTTTGCCAGTCTGGATGAGCCGTCTGGCCGACTTGGTCTGAAGGATTTCGCAAAGGTCTTGGATCCCTCATGGCGGACTACCATGCACGAGGCGGCGGACGCCGTAGGCCGGTCTGTCGATAAGGCTGCAACCAAGAGCACCGCCGTTCTTCGCCAGGTGATGGAATCCACCTACCACTTTGGACTCGGAAGTGTGGCCGGTGCCTTTGGTGCCTTTATGGTGTATCCCATTGATCTGGTCAAGACACGTCTCCAGAACCAACGAGGCGCGCAGCCTGGACAGAGGCTGTACAAGAACTCCATCGACTGCTTCCAGAAGGTGTTCCGCAATGAGGGTATCCGCGGTCTTTACTCCGGTGTTCTCCCCCAGCTGGTCGGTGTTGCGCCTGAAAAGGCCATCAAGCTGACGGTCAACGACCTTGTGCGACGTCGTTTCACCGACAAGTCGGGCAACATCTGGTGGGGATGGGAGGTTGTTGCTGGTGGTACCGCTGGAGGTTGTCAAGTTGTAAGTTGTTGAACAGCGACTCTCGAGGTTCGTTTTAATGAATTGCGGCTGACATGGGTATTAATTAGGTCTTCACGAACCCGCTCGAGATTGTCAAGATTCGCCTGCAAATCCAGGGTGAACTCGCCAAGACTGCTGAGGGTGCCGCCCCTAAGAGATCGGCAATGTGGATCGTACGAAACCTTGGTCTCATGGGTCTGTACAAGGGTGCGTCTGCATGCTTGCTGCGTGATGTTCCCTTCTCGGCCATCTACTTCCCTACGTACAGCCACCTGAAGAAGGACCTTTTCGGAGAGTCACCGACGAAGAAGCTTGGCGTTCTCCAGCTCCTGACTGCCGGTGCCATTGCTGGTATGCCAGCAGCGTACCTGACGACGCCATGCGACGTTATCAAGACACGTCTCCAGGTCGAGGCGCGCAAGGGTGAGGCGACATACAATGGCCTGCGTGACTGCGCCAAGACCATCTGGAAGGAGGAAGGTTTCAAGGCTTTCTTCAAGGGTGGCCCGGCTCGTATTTTCCGGTCATCTCCGCAGTTTGGCTTCACCTTGGCGGCGTATGAGGTTCTTCAGTCGTCTTTCCCCCTGCCTGGTTCTCCGCAACAGGAG
Organism: Hypomyces rosellus; assembly: GCA_011799845.1. Lineage (NCBI taxonomy): Eukaryota > Fungi > Ascomycota > Sordariomycetes > Hypocreales > Hypocreaceae > Hypomyces > Hypomyces rosellus. Next base: position 4,386,570 of record WWCI01000002.1, on the reverse strand, counting down.
AGAGCGCACGTTGGTGTGTCGGATGCTCTGGCCACCATCAAGTCTGGTGGCCTGGATAGCAGCCCCTTTGCCCGCAGTAGGAATGCGCTGAAGATCATCCTGGATCTGGACGAAGACTTTGGCAAGATTAAGCTGCCCAACGAGCAGGGATGGAGGTCACTGCCAAAGGCCATTGGCGGTGGTGGAGCACCACAATAAATAACGTTTTTTTGTGTATCATGTGGGTGGCATGACTTTTTCCCCCCTTAGAAAGAAAGCCATGTATAGATGGGAGGGAGTGGCGGAAATCTTCTTCTGATACAAAGGTGCATCAGAACAGGCGTTTTTGGGTTACATGGCATGACGGGCGATGCTTTCTCTATGTTCCCTTTTTTCTTCTTCTATTCATTCTTTCGCTTTTATTCTTTTTTTTTTTCTTTTTTTTCTTTTGTGTTTTTTTTTCTCTTCTTGTTTGTGTATCCAAAAAGTTAAGGAGGCTGGTGGGTAATGCCCTGAGAACTCTTGTGGTTTTGCACGGCGAATGTGGCATGGGATTTTTTGATGAGGATCAAAAGAAGTAGAAGAAGAAGTAGAAGAAAAGGAAGAAGAAGCCTTTAGAACTAGACGGTGGCATGCATCAAGAGGAACTAGAGGGAAAACTTTTGGGGTGGTTATACAAAAATGGAGACGGTTTTTGTCATTAAATGAGATGTTTTTGATTTGTTACCTGGTGCTTTGCAGACTGTGACTGCGTGGGATATCTTATTCTATCATGACATGAAAAGTTTGCATTCCTTTTTTTTTCCTCCATACATGAAAAGTCGATAACTTTTTGCCTGGGTGTGAGGGGTGATAGGTATCACACTATCATATATCTCCCATTATATATTAAGAAACATGTTTTTTTTCCCTTTCCTTTCCTTTCAGGTTTCAACAATGTGAACCAAGACGCGCATTCAGAATCTGAGCTAATATGCTATCTGAAGCTTCAAACTTGGGGACTGGGACCCCCGGCTCCGTCATCATGGCGTTCTGAAGCCAGCAGACATAGTCCTCGAACCCCGTGGTGCTCCCCAATATGGTGACCTTTTCGACGCCGCGGACGTCCTCAAAGTTTGTCAAGTTATCGTACCCTGCGCCCAGGAACTCGCTCTGCACGAGCTCGACGGAGAGCTCGCGGAGGCCGGAAAAGGCAGCGGCGACGGCGTGACGATCATAGTTGACGTCGTTGTCGAGGCGGACCTGGACGTGGAAGCGGCGGATGCGGGGCAGGACGGAGGACTCGCGCAGAGGAGGGTACCAGGACCGGAGGCGGGGGAAAGAAGCGAGCATGGAGGGGTGGGCGATGAAGATGTTGGAGGAGTAGAGGAGGGGGGTGGCCTCGTAGTTGATTCGGCGGTTGGCGAGGAGGATGGCTGGGGAGATGTATGTGTGTGGCTCGTGGCGGCCTGGGATGGGGGATCTGGACTTGGACTTTGAGGGGGAGGAAGAAGGGGGCATGTAGAGGAGGAGCTTGTAGATTTCGAGGCGGATTTCTAGGGGGAGGGAGAGGAAGCCCACGGGGGGTTTTGGGGTTGAGGCTGAGGTTGGGTATGTATAAACTGAATTGGTTGACGATGGTGATGGTGATGGTGGTGGTAGTGGTATAGATGTCAAAGTCATTGATAGTGAATCAAATAATGTTGAACATGTCAAAGCTTCAGTGAGAGCCATGGTGAGTGGTAGTGGTGTTGATGAGTGGTGGTGGTGGTGGTAAGTGAGATAGGTGTGTAAGTATATAGTATATATATAAGTCGATTGGATGACTGAATGATGAGGTTGAGTGAGCTGTATAGAATGCTGTAGGCTATCACAAGACAGACTCAATGGCTTGAAGGTCTATCTTATATATGTATATGTATATATAGAAGAGGCAGATGATGTAGATGAAAGTAGTATCGAATAAAGGAATGAAGGAATGCTCGTCATTGACCCACCATCTCCTCGGGAATCTCTCATAGGGGAAAGGGGACATGCTATATATTAAAATGGTGTAACCGATAAGTGACATGCAATCTATTACACCACTCATATTGTATCACACCAGCCCGGGACCTCCGCGGCCAAGACCCCCCTCCTCTGTCTCTTCTCTTCCATCTATCTCCTGACTGACCGACCGCTCTCCGGAAGAGGACCGTGTGAAATATGGAGAAAAGAAAGAAAAGAAAAAAGAAGAAGAAGAAGAGACAATGTCTGATCTGGACTCCATACCTGACCGCCCGAAGATAGCATGCATTATCTGGGTGGCGCCGCTTCACGCCGAGGAGGCGAGCTTGTCCGAGTGTCGTGCAGCATTAAAGGGCTGTGTTATCGATTGACCCATGGCATGGGCATGACATGACATGGGTTTAATTCTCTCCCCTTTTTTTCTTTCTCTTTTCTTCTCTATTGTTGATGATTTTTCCCCTTTCTTTTTCGGTTGGTTCATGAGACGAGAAACACCCGATGCAAGAGCTAAAATACCATGTTGCATCCATATGTGCATAACAATTATTGCAGGGTCCCTTTTTCCGGCAATCGGACGGTAGTACTCCGTGTAAGCCTAAACAAGTTAGGTGGCCCCTCCAAGTGCTTGTTAGGTAGTCCGTAGGGGTTGCATTGGAATCGTGATTGTTTTGTCTTGTATTGCTTTTTCTTTCTTTCTTTCTTTCTAATCATATAGGTTTACTTGACTTTAGATGAAAACAGGCTTCTCGCAAATGACGGTGAGTGGCCGTGATGTGATGAGACGAGACAAGACAAGACATGATGCTGATGATGATGAGGAGGTTGATCTGCTGAGCGAAGTGGATTACGATCGAGACTGCCGAGAGGAAGACCCGGATAGGAAATCCACAGCGGAAGGCGGAAAGGGGAAACTTTTGATCTGGATTCATGGATGCGACAATTTCTCCGGTGCTCTGTACGCCTTGTCATTATCTGCCTGTTTTGGTTCATGTTGCCTGCCTGCAGCATGCATGTACATACTTGTATGATGATGCTGTCACGGCGTCTGTTATTGTTGTTGGTGATTCGGCCGAGGCGCATTCCATGGACATTTGTCTACTTGCAGCACAGGCACAGGTACGTACGGGCACAGTCAGTCATGGCTTCAAGGCGGAAATGAAATAATTAGGTTCCGTTCCGACGTGTGTGTGTGTGTTCATTGACAGGTGAGCATCGCACGGTTCTCGCGGCATGATGTGTACAGCCTACGGAATACAGCATATGGGCAAGCACAAGTATATGATGACCATGTACAATGATGCAATTAATTAAGTAAATGAATGAGATGCATGGATATCGGATGAGTATTAGGAGCCGCTGCCGAAAGCATCGGGTGATGAAGAATTGTCCAAAAATACAAAGTACGTACTTGCACATATCGAGTGCAATAAAATACGGGGGCGGGTATGGATGGATGGTCTAGGCTTAATCGGGGGTCAAAGGAAACACCCCACAAAAACGGGACGCTGTAGATGATAGGGAGAGAAGATAAGAGGGTAGTACGTACTGGGTCAGTGGGTAGTACCCAACCAAGCTGAGCTGACATGCACCCGATGTGCTCCGTATGGCTCCTTTATCCGATGAACTCGTGAGGGATGATTCTATTGTCCAGGTCAACAATGGTTGTTTATCCCATCAAAACTTCAAAAAATTGATAGTTTCTTGTTGTAAAATATCATATGAATCATGCATCACGAGCGTCCTTTTCTTCTTCTACCAATCAGAAAAGGAGACAGGCTACTGCCAGATTAGGCACTCCGTTCTCGCAGTTGCCTCCTTTGTTAAAAAAGTTAAAAACGTGGCGTTAAACCGTTTCCGGGTATGGCAACAACAAGCAAGCACGAGGACTCTCATTCCACCCGATTACGTGATAAGTCCTCGAATGAAAGATACGCGTATCTTGGGCACGTCATGCGCTCTTCAGCCCACGACATCCTGGTGGTCACGTTTTACACTCATTCACACGCACTTTCCTTTCATCACACACACACGCGCGCGCGCACATAGACATACATACTCACACTCACATTCATTACAGCTATTCATTCGCTTGGATTGTTGCATCTTCATGGCCTAAGCTTGAAACTCGGAGGGGCCGACAGACAAACAAACACCACCATCACCAACACCAAGAGTGTCTCTTCTGAATCATCGCCGAGCACTCGAGACTCTGCCAATTCCCCGGCTCCATACGAACCGCCCTCTATTGTTGCCATCTTGGTTAATTTTCTTGCTATTTTGTCTTACTCTCTTGCAAACAAGGACGGGATCTAATCTCACATGATGGATGGCTTCTTGCGCTTCTTGTCGGGCCTCTTCGGATGGGTATACTTCATCTGGTGGAGCGCTTCGTTTTATCCACAGCCATTGCTCAACTACGACCGGAAGTCGACGACGGGCACGACTGTTGACTTTCCCTTGATCAACTGCCTTGGTAAGCTACCCTAACCCACCGGATCTGTAACACGGACAGTCCGATCCAGATCCACAGTGAGCTCAAGTTCTAAGGCTTAAATGGTTTTGGCTTACACTGTATGTGCATAGGTTACCTGGCATACTCCATATCTAATATAGCATTCTATTACTCGCCTCTTATTCGCAGCCAATATGCTGCTCGCTACAACAATTCCACTCCTACTGTCCAGTTCAACGACGTCACTTTTGCCGTCCACGCCCTGATCCTCAGCACCATAACTGCGTCGCAGTACTTTTTCTCTTCTGCTTGGAGTTTTGGGTCGAACCCCGGAAACAAGCCGAGTCGATTCATCCTCGGCATCTTTGCCGGTGGTGTCCTTGGTGTTCTGACCACCTTGCTCATCGTGGGCACAACTCCGAGCGGCGATCCCGCCGTCGACTGGTGCGAGCTCGATGTTGTCTATGCCATCGGCTACGTCAAAGTCGCCGTCACCCTCGTCAAGTACATACCTCAAATCCTGGCCAACCGCCGCAACAAGAGCACGCAGGGCTGGAGCATCTGGCAGATCTTGCTCGACATTGGAGGCGGCATTCTGAGTCTTTCCCAGCTGGGTATCGACAGTTACCTGCTGCGAGACTGGAGTGGAATAACCGGTAACCCCATCAAGCTTGCCATTGGCAACGCGAGCTTGGTTTTCGACAGCATTTTCATGGTGCAGCATTATATTCTTTATAACAAGAAGACCGTCAGCGATCCTGAAAGCGAGGCACTACTAGAGGAACAACGGCAGCATGTGGATTAATCACCATCATGTTCCAAGATGAGAGCATTGCCTTTTATCATTAGATTTCTATATATACAGCGTTGTGTAATACTAAAGCGTTCAACTATGTAACTTACGTTGCGATAGTAGAATAGGACCTCGAGAGCGTAGAAGAATGATAAGTGACGCGTGGAACCTAGCGTTCTCATAAGAATAGAGTATATCCAACAGACAAACCTGCTTGTGTTCATGATTGCTAACACTGTGGATTAAGATGTTCCTTTTACTCTCCAGCTCGTTCTAATACTTGGCCTCGGCTACTCAATATAATAAACAAACGTTCGGACATGCAACGGCCCTTTTAAGGGAACAAAACAACACAATTATATTACATTATTTGTCTTGACATTACTATCCAAGGTCTGAGTCACTGTGTATAATCACGCCCCAGAAGTCATGCTTTACTCAAGCAAGCTTGCACGAGCACTGCTCGCAGCCAAAGGGCCTGTTCTTCTTGCTGTTCTTATACACGCAGATGCCCTTGCCGTTGACCTTGCACTGCTCTGCGGCGGGGCACTGGCTTGCGTGGCAGTCTTTTCCCTTTTTGCTGGTCACGTAGCATCCGCCTTGGACGGAGAGCACGTCCAGGGGGGAATCGGCTGTGATGTATTTTTGGTCAGGACTTGTTGTTCTGGAGGTGGGGGAGGGGGGAAGTGGACGTGTGTATTGTTTCAAGGGGAGGGCATGTTGGACGTACCGATGGGTTGAGTATCGGGAGTAATGTCATTGATGTCCACGGGGGGAGCGGCCAGAGTGAATGATGCCGCCTCGAGGAGAGCGACGGCAAGGAGGATGTTTCGTAGGGAGAACATGTTGATTGTTATTGGAAAAAGCCTGTCAATAATAGAAAGGTAGAGGAGTCTGATGTTGATCAAATGGTGAGTTGGGTTGAACCGAGGAGATTGTCAAGCGGCGGGAGGTTGCATGGTCTTTTATATGTTTTCTACATTGCCTTCTCTTGGAGGAAAGGGGGAACAGCCAAGGCCTACGTACTCGTATTTGCGTTAGGAAACCCACGATGTTATCATAAGAAGACAACTGTGACCTCCTAAAAAACAACAATGTTTCTTCTTTCCATCATGAGCTGTGACTAGGAACTGAATGGTCGAGAGTGGATGTCTCATTACATGGGGTCTCACTCTCACCCGCTAGAGCGGTTGAGCGGCTTGTCCTTTTTTTTTTCTTTTTCTTTCTTGTCAGGCGGACGGACGGAACTGATGTCTTTGGATGATGGATATGATGGATGATGGATATGATGGTTAGTACAAGTACTTGGCATGTTTTCCCAACTCCCCTGTACGGAGTAAAGCAGCTTGGCAGCCTGCTTATGGAGATGTATTCCGTGGTGGATAAACATACTCCGAGAGCAATCGCGTTGAATGTCGAGTTCGGGTTCGTAAGTGAAAGGCTTGCTCTTGTTTATGGAGTGGATGAGAGTCGCCTGCTTTGTATAAGTAAGTAGTCTACGTTGGCCTTTTTCCATGGCTAACATTTATACGCCCGCATGTCAGTTGCCATAACGGAACGAGCGCTCTTTATTCAAGCCACTGGTCCTCCTCGCCTTACTAACACGTAGATTCAACACCTCGTACGCACAAGTTGCCATCGTCTTCCTCAACTAGCCTCCTGCTGCTCGTCATCAGTGGCCGCCCTCCCTGTTCTATATCGCGCATCTCGGGCGCGGTATAAAAACAGGGGGGGCGGCCACTGCAATGACTTTGGATCAGCGTATATTGTTCTAGGCAAGATGCTTTGCGATGAAGGCATAGACGGCCCTCGAGGAGTCTCCCCAAGAAGAGAGCCTTGATAGGTGCGTTGCATTAGACGCATAGACGCTTGATGAAATCAGTCCAAGACACATATACATGTCTCACTTCTCTCTCCTTCTCTCTTTCTTTTCCTTTTGTACAAGTAACAATGTCAATTGAAGATGGATAGACAAGACCTGGTGTCTCATTCAAAACTCCAAAGGAGTGAATACGAGGCAGAAGTGCAGCATTTGCTTTTACCAAGATCCATGGTCCCTAGATATCACACATGGCACTAGGTTCGGCTTATTATTCGAGACAGAGCTGAAGTCATAGTTGTAGTAGTAGTAGGAGTAACGGTAGTAGTAGCAGTAGTAGTAGCAGCAGTAGTAGCAGTAGTAGTCATATGAATGGTGGTACGAGTATTTATCAACAGGTTGGCGCGGCGGTTGAATCAAGACCAACTCTCCAGTCCGGGGGTCATTAGATATGTCTCAGATATTGGGGCATCAAAACAAGGATCGACCTGGACTATCTCACAATCGGTTACTCTAGGAAATGGATAATAAGACCTTCCCCTAGCTTCCCTCATGCATCCGCAGCTTAATCTGGGCATCGTGCCCCTGCTGGCCAATGCAGCCGGCTCATCGGCATATTCATATCAGCAGCATAATCCGCGTCTTTCATAAGGCCCGTGCTGTCTTGCAATCTACTACCCGTGTAGATCATGTAGGTCAGCAGCAGCAGCAACTGCAATATCCATAGAGTAGAATGAATCAACTTTGGCGGCCATCTCTTCTTCTTCCTCCGCCAACCCTCCACGGCACTGGGATTGTATCAAGTTACGCTGTGTTATGTATAGGTAAAGTAGTTGAACCGCATATGTAAAAGGCGTGAGCGTCCTCAGTTGGACTACATACACCTTGTATCAAAATCTATGCTTCTATAGATCAAGGGTATCTTCATATCATACACTACATTACAAAATTTATCACTTTCCCTCCACCTACTGCAATCGTCCTCCTCGCCTTCTTCACATCGTGCCCCCCCTCACCAAACTTATCTCTACCCTCTTCCGTATCGAGAATTGCATTAACCATCCACTCACGCAGCTCATCTCCCGAAACGTCGTTCGGTGGCCGCGGAATCGTCACCGTGCCGCGGAGCTTGCCGTTAATCTGCACAGCGCACTGGATACGCTCGGCCTGCAGAAGCGGGAGGCTGTCGTCCTGAACGGGGAACTCTGCTGTTTTAAAGATGGAGCCCTTGGAGGGGTACAGTATGCTCCAGCATTCTTCTGCAAAGGCGGGAGTTATGGGCGCCATGAGGCGGATAATGGTACTGGCTGTTTGCCGCCTAATTCCATCATCTGCCTGCTTGTGTTGGATTAATTCATTGGTGAGAGTCATCAGATCGGACACGACGACGTTCAACGGATAAATCTTTTCATAACTGCGCGTGATGGAATCAATTTTATGCTGCGTCGCCCTCCAAAGGGCTGTCTCAGCGTCCCACTTTTGCTCCTTCTCTTTATCAGCTGGACTCATCTTCTTTGAGCGCTGGATGTTCAACGGACGTCGCGTGGCAAAGTATTCTTTCGCTGACATCTCCTGAGAGACAGCCAGCGCCGTCACCTGGTCGTGAAGCTTTTGCAACCAGCGAGTCACGCCGGAGATCTTGGACTCATCCCAGTTTAGAATGTCTGCAACGGGAGCTTGAAATAGCATGTGGGCCCTCGTTGGATCCGCACCATATTTAGATACAAACTCCGTGGGGTCTACGCCGTTGTACTTGGACTTGGACATCTTCTCATATGCAATAGTTGCCGGGGAACCTGTCGCAACGACCCGGGGCTTGAGGGGCTCCGTCAAATCCACCTCGTCTGGCTTGAGAAACTTGCCGCTGTCGGGGTCGATGTATGTCTTGCCATGGACCATTCCCTGAGTGATCAACCGCTTGAATGGCTCGGCAGATGGTGCGGGTCCGTCTTTTGCATGTTGAGAAAGAAGCGGTGTGGTGGCCAGGAACTTGTAGATGAAGCGAGCATATAATAGATGCAGTATGGCATGCTCGACTCCACCGATATATATATCGACCGGCAGCTTCTTGGCAGCGTCAGGGGAGAAGAGTTGCTCAGTATTGTGGGGGTCTGTAAACCTAGCATAGTACCAACTCGAGTCGACAAAGGTGTCCATTGTATCGGTATCTCTTCGGGCGGGACCATGGCACTTGGGGCACTCTGTCTCTACAAACTCAGGGGATGATTCCAATGCATTGCCGGCCTTCCCCTTTGCCCAGTGGTTGTCGACCTTGGGGAGCAGCACAGGTAATTGCTCATCCGGGACCGGGACAGCGCCGCACGAATCGCAATGAACGATCGGTATCGGTGCGCCCCAGTACCTCTGCCGACTGATGAGCCAATCGCGGAGCCGCCATTTTGTGACGGGACTGGCGAGCTTTGCAGCTTCAAGCATACGAACCATCATCTCTCCGGCTTCCCTAGACGGCTTGCCCTTGAACATGCCGCTACGTTCCGTCATGACCCCATGCTGCACAAAGGGCTCATTCTCCAAGACGGTTGTTGATTCATCCTCGGAAGCGGCAAGGACTATTCGGACCGGATGATCGGCTTGATGCTCTTTCCAGAATGTGTGATCACGCAGGTCATGACCGGGCACCCCCATGACGGCCCCTTCGCCGTAGTCGCCCAAGACATATGGGGCAACGTAGATGGGTAGAGATGCCTTGACAGCATCTGGCGCCTCTTCGTAATATGCTAAAGGATTGATGGCGCGTATTTGTGGCAAGAGATAGCCGATTTTGGAGTCCGCAGGCAGTCCCGGTAGCGTATCTAGGAATGCTTGTAGCTCGGGATCTTCTTTTGCCAGTTCAGCCACGATCCGGTGGGTAGAAGCTAGAGCTAGGTACTGGACTCCGAATAGAGTATCGGGTCGAGTTGTGAAGACCTCGATAGGATCACCAATGGTCCGTTCAAAGGCCATTAGACGAAACTGGATCAATGCACCGGTTGATTTGCCCAACCAGTTCTTTTGCTGAGAAATAACGTGCTCGGGCCAGGCGTCATCCTTGGCCAAGACATCAAGGTCCTTGAGAAGATCCTCACTAAACTCGGAGATTCTGAAGAACCATTGTTTTAGTTTTCTCTTCTCAACCTTGGCACCCGACCTCCAAGAAAAGCCATTCGCGTCGACTTGTTCGTTTGCCAAGACTGTCTTGTCTACGGGGTCGTAGTTGACTTCGGCTTCGGCTTGATAGGCAAGCCCTTGTTCGTGAAGCATGAGGAATAGCTTTTGCGTATGCTTATAAAATTCGGGGTCGCAAGTCGCCAATTCCTAACACCAGTCAGCCTACGCTCGATACAACCATAATGACAGCGGAGAGCTCACTCTAGACCAGTCCCAGCTACCATTCATCAAGTCAAGCTGACCCTTCATCTTGGCGATATTGCTTTTGGTCCAGCTCTCGGGAGCGACACCCCTTTCAAGAGCGGCATTTTCCGCCGGCAAGCCGAAGGCATCCCAACCCATTGGCAGCAGCACCTTTTCGCCTTTGAGAGCATGGTATCGAGCAACTACATCGGCGATTGTGTAGACGCGGAGATGGCCGAGGTGAAGGGTGCCAGAGGGGTAGGGAAACATTGGCAAGACATAGCGGGATCGTTTCCCCTCGTCATTGTCCTCGCCATTGTTGCGGGATTCGTCCCAGGCCTGACGCCACTTGCTGTCTAATGAGGTCAGATCGACAGCATACCGTCTTTGGGTTATCAATCGCGGATCATGCCGTGGGAATGTCGTCGACCGGGTCGTGGCTGTTGTGTTACCGAGAGCGGTTTTTGTGTAAGAGCATTGTGATATCAGCCGGGCCCCTCTGAGGCTCATCCGGCTGCAGCGAAGCATCTGCATTACGGCTGGTTCATTATGCAAAGCTAATTGCGTGGTAGGTAGAGCTAGTTTGGCGATTCCGACAAGAATATGTTGTAAGTTGAGCTCCGTTGATCTTGATGTCTGCAGATCCAGAATAGAACAAAACGTTTCAATGTGCGCTAGACTTTAATGGGAGCCCTGGAGCTTAGACTTGAAGCTGCCCAGGTGGACATTGCAGGGGGTTGCAGGGCCCTCAGAAGCTGCTACAGGCTGCTCCAGGCGGTTGCACAATCTGCGCCATAGCGATCCACGGCGCTAGAGTGTGCTGGAGAACTTCTTCAGGGCTGCGACAACGGAAGCAACCCCGCCAAGGTCCAAGATATGCCCCGCCATAAACCGAAAACGGCATCGACATCATGGCTGCTGTCATTGTTATTGCAGTTGCAGTTGCTGTTGGGTGGCATTGGAACTTGGATGTCACAATAGAGGGGGCAACCCATTTTGAGCAGCTTCCTTCCTTCCTTTCTTTTTTCATCGTCTTTTGATTTGAACTTCAACGAGATGGAAACCGTATCTCGCAATTGAATATCCAACCCATCTCCCTCATCCGACAGTTATTTCATCAATACACGTACTCGATCAAGACTGAGCTTCTCCCCGCTCAGTCACGCGCCGTCCAACGACGAGTCTACTCGAGTCAGCGTCACCCCCTATAACGAGAGATATAAGGAGAGTAATTACAATTGACACAATTCTCCATCGACATCCGTCTGCATCTATCTCTTCATCACAATGGAAAAGATTACAGACAAGATAGCCGCTTTGCCGGCCAATGGCGAATACTTCTCCCTCGAGTTCTTCCCTCCCAAGACCGCAATGGGTTTCTCCAATCTACGCGCTCGTCTTCAAAGAATGGAACGAGCATTGCGGCCGCTCTTCGTCAACATCACCTGGGGAGCCGGCGGTTCCACGGCCGAAAAGTCCATGGAGCTCGCCGAGTTCTGCCAGCGTGAGCTTGGCCTGACAACTTGCCTGCACCTGACATGCACAAACATGAGCCAGGCGCTCGTCGACAAGGCTCTGGAGGATGCGCGAGCTCTGGGGATCAGAAACATTCTAGCTCTGAGGGGAGATCCACCCCGTGATGACGAGTACGCTGAAGCCAACGGTGACCGGGAGAATACATCTGAGGAGTTCAACTGGGCAATTGACCTGGTTAAATACATCCGAAAGAAATATGGAAGCTACTTTTGCATCGGCGTGGCCGCATACCCAGAGGGTCATGCCAGCGGCAGCCATCCCGAGGAACAAAGTCTCGCTCATGATCTCCCATATCTAGTGGACAAGGTCCAAGCTGGTGCCGACTTTATCATGACACAGCTCTTCTTCGACATTGAAGCTTACGATAAATTTGAAAGGACTCTAAGGGAGCACCCCAGCGGCGCGTTCAAGACTATTCCGATTCTTCCCGGTCTAATGCCAATTCAAAGCTTCGCCATGATCAAGCGGACAACAAAGCTCAGTCATGCAAAGATGCCCGAGGAGCTCACAGCCCGCTTAAACGCTGTCAAGGGTGATGACGAAAAGGTCAAGCTGGTGGGAGTCGATATTCTGAGTGAGTTGGTTGAGCAGGCCAGGGAAGTGAAGAGCAGGACGCCTGGCCCCAAGGGCTTTCACTTTTATACTCTCAACTTGGAAAAGGCTGTGTCATTCATCCTCGAGAGAACGGGGCTCATCCCCGATGCGCCAGAAGACGAGGAGGCCATTAGCGACGAGCCTCTTTCTGTGCCTCTACTCCAAGTCAACGGCAATGTCACACGTCGTAAGAGCAGCCACTCTCGTACAGGAAGGAGACTTTCATCAGTTGGATCCGACCCTCACAACCGTGTCATTGTTGGAGGTAGAAACACAACACATCCTGAATGGGAAGCCACTAGCCAAGAAGCGGGCATTCCGGCTGAGAGCATCAACAGTCGAATGAATACTCTAGCCATTTCCGAAGGTGAGGGTGCTCTCGGACGTGAAGCCACATGGGACGATTTCCCCAATGGTCGTTTTGGTGATGCTCGATCGCCAGCATATGGTGAAATTGATGGATATGGTGTCAGCATTCACATGTCAGTTCCCCAGGCTGTCTCCCTGTGGGGCTATCCAAAGACCAGGAGTGACATCAACGACATTTTTATCCGGCACATCAAGGGCGAATTATCAGCCATCCCTTGGAGCGAAGAGGAGCTCATGGCGGAATCTTCCATCATCAAGCCTAAGCTTCTGGACTTGAATGCCAAGGGTTGGTGGACTGTTGCTTCTCAGCCCGCCGTGAATGGGGCATCCTCAACCCACGCAACATTTGGATGGGGTCCACAATCGGGATTCGTCTTCCAAAAGGCCTTTGTTGAACTGTTTATCCCATCATCGGACTGGGCGGTCTTGCTGGAGAAGTTTTCCTCACCAGAAGTCCAAGACTCGATTTGCTTCTTCGCCGGAAATGCCAAGGGAGACTTTGTCACATCGGACGACAACGATGCCGAGACGAGCACAAACGCTGTGACGTGGGGAGTTTTCCCCGGTAAGGAAATCGTGACACCGACCATTGTTGAGGAGGTCAGTTTCCGGGCGTGGAATGAAGAGGCCTTTGATATATGGAGCGAGTGGTCCAAGGTGTACAGCAAGGACTCGGAGACGCACAAGTTTCTGCAAGATGTCAAGGATGATTGCTGGTTGGTGAATATCATTCACCATGACTTTGTGGCCCCAGATGCGCTGTGGAACTTGCTGTTGGGCTAGGGAGAGACTGGTTTTATCTTTGACGGAAAAGTAAGGCGTCGAGGAAAGTAGGATTCGGTGGGATATACCTTTGGAATTTGGAAGTCGAGTTAGTTTTAAGGTGGTGTGTAAGTTGCTACAGTTCAGACTCAACTCTGGATAGACAATGAAACGAGGCCGCTATTTCGAGAGTCGTGCAATGCCTTTTACGAGCGAATGTCTGGAGGTGTCAGAGTCAACTGGTGCTTTACCAGCCCAACGACAAACTAGGCGTGAGAAAATCCAATAATGACTCTGAATAGCAAAGTCCAATGATGTTACTGTGTAACCTTTATATTTCCTACATGTCCTAATGTTAGTGTGTCCGCGCGAGCACATTGTCTAGCTCCTCTCTTTCCTTGATATCTCCAGCCCTCCAAAAAAATGCAGAAGATTCATTCTGCCCGGTTCCCATATTTCTTCCGTTTCCTCCCCGATCCACCGCCGCCTTACCATCTTGGGGGCCATGTTCCTCCCAGCCAATGAACCAAAAGACCCTTGTTGAGAATAAAACAAGTAGTAGAGCAAAAATAAATTGTTGTCAAGGTACAGCAAGGGGGGATATTCATAGTCGAAATGAGCCAGTATCCCCTAAAAATAGAAAACAAAAAAAACGCGATATGAGGGGGATGGGGGGCAGATAGGTGTTGTGATCAAGAGGTGATGTGAGCATAGAAGCAGAAAAAAGACCCTTTCTTTCCCTTCCCTTTCAACGCCGTGCGATGGTGCATTTTGTGATGAACTTTCTTCTTCTTCTTTTCATTTCTTCATCTGAATACCCTCAAATATAAACTTGTGATCAAAAGTCCGACCAAATAAAGGCAAAAATAATGTGTTGCTAGTGGTGGAAACAAAAACAGAAAACAAAAGAAAAAGGGGGGAGGGGGTGACTAAATGAGGGAGGAGGCATTCATAGAAAAGGAGGCCTAAATCTCGCCATCGCCTAAATCGCCGTAAAAGTTTTCATAGCTCTTGGTGTCGTTCATCAGACCACTCGTCAGGTAAGAGTCTGCCCCAGTGCGAGTAAAGGCGCTGCTGCGGTAACCACCGATACCACTGCCGCCGCCATTGTCGTCGTCGTCGTTTCGCTGGATAACCGGCTTCTGCTCGACGTGTCCGAAAATGGAGGGTGCGGGAACGTGGGCGGCGACGGGAGGGTGGTGATGGCTGTGATGGCTGTGGTGATGATGTGATGCGGCCGTGGTAAAGGGGTTGACGCTTGGTGGGGGGAGGGCAAAGACGGAGGTTTGGGTGGGCGTGTCAAAGTCCTGCTGCTCGTCGCTGCTGCTTGTGTTCTCGAGCTTCGCCGTGGCTTCAGCGATCGTAACGTTTGCCTTGGCGGCAGCTCTGCGGGATGGAGTCCCGTTCTTCTGGCCCGGGAAGGCTCCTCCAACCTTGGGCCGCTTCGAGGGCGTCTCCTCCCTCTCGCTCCAGCCGCCTTCGTTGTCGTCAACGTCGTCGTCATCCTCGTCCGAGGAAGTGCGCTTGATCTCGGGGATGCGTGTGCGCTTACGTCCGCCGCCGGTTCCGGTACGGCTGCCGGTGCCGCGGACGGGCGTGGGCTTGGACGGCGTGGAGAAGACGCTACTACTGGCTGTGCCGAGGGAGAGGCAGTTGGCGACGTCGCCGCCGTTTTGCTCGACTTGGCGGAGACGGTCTGCGTCCTTTTTGATGGTGCGGAACTGGAACTGGATGCCGTCTGCGGTGGACTGACCAAAGTACTTGGCAATATCTAGGGAAAAGGTTGTTAGTGTCAATGTCTCTAGAGCGCCATGTAAATATTGCTGAGCCAAGGGTCATATAGAGTATGTAAAGCCATAGTAGAGAAATAGCCCCGAGTTTGTCAAGTCGACGCCCATGTTGAAAAAAAATGTTCATACTCTGCTTGTCAACTCCCTCTTGGGTAGCAGGGAGGTCTGCCTCGCCCATGAGGTTCTTCATATCGAGGCCCATTCCCCGAGCCTCACGAATGATGAGCGACTGGGAACGCAGTCGACGGAAGCGATGGTTCAGTGCGTGCTCGGTGATGTCGGAGCCATAGCAGGCCACGATATCTGGGACGAAGAGGTCAACCTTCGCCCCAAACGGATTGTAACGAACTCGACAAGAATAAAACGACAAATTGTGAGGGGGGAACGCATAAAAGGGATTAAAGTCGCAAAAAAAAAAAAAAAGAAACATGTGTATCTTACCCTTGTAGTTCCACTTGACTTCAGGATGAGCCGCGACAATGGCACGCACCATACGGGCTTGTGCCTCGTAGGTTTTGTAATTGGCCTTGCTGTTTGTGGGAGGCATAGTTGACAGCTTCTATGGGCGAGGTATCATTAGCAACGGCCGAGATGCATGAGGTGATAGAGCTGGCTCACCGAGTAGCAGAAGCTGGTGATGATGTAGCGAGTTGCAGGAGTATCTCTGCGGCAGGGCTAAATGAATCAGCAACCAGTCGAGGTTAAAGCGATGAGTCGGGGCAACTCACTGGCACAGGTGATAACGCGTGAATGAAGTGATGAAAGGGTGTATGTAGGCAGAGAAAGTCTGGGTGGTTGAGAGGAGTCAAGTCTTCTCTTTTTGCGTCAGAGTGGTTGAAGTCCAAAGGGCAAGTAGAGGAGATGAGGGTGAGGGAAGGTGAGGGAAGTGAATAGTATTGATGCCTTTTCAAAAGGGCCAACGTATATGCAGTCACCTGACTGATGAACAAAAGGTGAATTGTAATCTCGGGAACAGCTTAATGGCGAGTCAAGTGTTGACAGCTGTTACATGTTGATGAGATGTTGGTGGGGTCTTGTGTGTGTTGAGGTGAGTGATTCAAGTGCAGGTGTGTCGGGCACGGAAGTTGTAAATGGGGTGGACAATAGGTTCAAAGAGCATGAAGTGATGGTGACGACAAGTCAAAGAGAGGACAGCTTCAACTCCATCGAGGCAATGTAGGGGATGAAGGGGATGGGCAGATAAAGCGACTGGTATATGAGATGGATACTTGCATACCTAGAGTTTATGTGAACTCCAAGACGCCCTTGCTTCCCTCTCGTAATCTATATAAACTGTCCTACCTGTCTTGGAGAGTAGATAGTAAAGAGTAGAGAGTAGAGAGTAGAGAGTGGTTGAGTGGTGGCAAAAGTATAGTCTGAGAGACGAGACACCCTAAGAGACAGTTGCAACTCTCAAAGACTATCGAGACCGGAGTCAATGCCAGGAGAGAGAAAGAGAGTGAAAGAAAGAGAGAGAAAAGAGAAAACGAAAAGGAATATGTAATAATTTGTTGAAATATAAGAATAACTTGGTGTATATCTTCAAGTCTGACCAAGTCACTACAGCGAGTAAACTCGACCAACTGGATCCTAGTAGTTCAACTCCGTTGTGTCTGGTTAGGTTGCTGCAACTGCAGGGGCGCAAAGAGACGTTGGAACAACTGCACAATCGCAACGCAGCTTGACCTCTGTGGCGCGACCCCCGAATCGACACCTGTGAGTTGGATTACCTTGATAATGAAAAAAGGCTTTTCTCAATCTCTCAATGATGGATAATAATTTGTCAATTCGATGTACTCGATTTTGTATGTAAGTATGTATGTATGCACTCTGTATGTATGTACCTAGATAGCAGCAGTAGTATGAAGATGGTGAGCGCCGTCGTGTCAGGAGAAATCAAGGTGGCTGGGGCGTCTCCTGATAGTGATGGTGCTAGCAGTACTCGGTAGCTGCCTGGTGCAGATGAGATAACGAGTGACCTCTCCATCTCGCCACCAAAACAGTCCTCCTCAACACAAACAGCATCCAAACCACTCCAGCCACCTCTAAAAGTCAAGGATTCAACAGACAGCGGCTTCATAATTGCATTAGGTTATTATTTATAAGTCTCTAAATGTTTACATGTATCATGCATCACCCATCCAGTCCCAAAGGGGCTTGTACCTCTCTAACACGACTTAACGTCTCTCGCCGTCGTCCATCATCACAAGAACTCCAGGGCTCTTCCAACTCTCTTTGCCAGTCAAGTTATACAAGAAAAGACTCCCGTCCCATCTCTATTCGCCCAATTCCCCGTATACAATCAATCAATCCAATGCCAACGTACACCTAATCTTGCTCCTCGAAATACAAATCCGCAATTATATCAATAACTCATAAGTCGCATCATTCATTCCCTGACCGTAGGCGGGATGATAAGAATGTATGCAGCCTTCCCAGCAAAGATTGGCAAAAACTCCATTGCATGCGTGTATCAAATTATTTCAGCTCGAATTCGTCATGTGCCGGTCGCAACGTCGGCTGTTCACCCTCGCCGTACATGAGGTACTGCACTCCCAAAAAGGCATCGCAAAACGCCTGGAAGACACCGCAAGCCTTGAAAGCAAAGGGGATCTCGGTCGTCGCCGTGAAGAACCAGAAGAGCTTCATCGCATCACCCGCAAGCCAGCTGGCAAGGACGGATACTCGGAATCCCCTGCATGACTTTGTTTCGACGTTGGCGAGGATCTGGGGGATCGGTAGGGTGGCTTCAACTGCGAGTCCGACGGTTCCGATCAAGGCCGAGTACGTGACATAGATGGCGGGCATGGTCGATATGAAGATTTCGCAGAATAACAAACCAGCGGCAAGATACATGATGAACTGCCAGTACCTGTTTTAAGCGTCAGTCAGTCTCTTTCTTCTTCTCTTTCTTCTTCTCTTTCTTCTTCTCCTTCTTCTTCTCCTTCTTCTTCTCCTTCTTCTTCTTCTTCTTCTTCTTCTTCTTCTTCTTCTTCTTCTTCGCAAAGCACTCCATAATGGCGGGGCAAACTCACGGCTTCGGCGACCTCCACTGCCAGAAATTATACGGTCGCTGCATCGTAAAGATGCCCTCGCCCTGCCCGGAAAACGGCAGGCCGGTGTCTCCTCCCTTGTTCGACGGTGCGGGTCGGTGATCGAGCGCAATCTTGAGCAGGGCGACTTGCACTCCCACCATGATGAGCGACTGTATCAGCAAGCTCGTATCGAATCGCGCGCCCGGCCAGTAAAAGATTCTAAAGTTCAGACCATGTCAGTTTTTTTTTTCTTTCTTTTCTTTTCTTTTCTCATCCGGATCATGCGGAGAGCGGTAACGAAGGGGTGGAAATAACAAACCTGAAGAGTGACGCGATCAGCATAATCAGAGGGATATCAAGAGAGAAGCCACCGCTACTCTTCTTCCGATGCATCGAGACCGCCTGGTCGCCATAGGAAATGATGGGCGACAAGATGATAAACAGGGGCGCAATGTAGCCCGTCAGGCTCGCTAACCAACTCATTGTCGCAAAATCGTATGAATTAAAAAGAGAGAGAGAGAGAAAAGAGTCGTAAGAGAAAGCAAAAAAAAAAGAATTGAAGCCAAAAAAAAAGTAGAAGAGAAAAAAGAATATCCAATTGCGCCTCTAGAGAAGATTATAGCGAGTCCATAGGGTAGGCAATGAAATCCAAGAAGAAAAAAATGAATGTCTCCTCTCTTTTGGTGGTGGTAGTAGTAGTAGTCGTCGTCGTCGGCGGCGTCGGTGTTGAGGATGGAATGGAATGGTCGGATTACGATGATGAGAGTTGAGGTTTGGCTGGCCTCGAGCAATTCCGCTGCGCATGAGACGCGACGTTGACGACGCTATGCCTATTGCCAGGGGCTTTAGGGATTAGATGCAGTATTGATCGGCAGTAGTGAGATACTTGTCAATTCACTTTAAAGGACTGGGTGTGGTAAGTACACCTCTAACCAAGGTCCCCTATTTTAATTACCCCTCCAAACCGAAACATTGAATTCCATCACCAGCCCCGCCCACCAACACACACAATAAACAACACCGACGACTCTTATAAAGACGAAATAAATAGTAAAAGAATTATGTATTTATTTACTCCATGGAATGAATGCTATATAACTACATATTATACGTTACCTCATCTTATCGATCCATCTTCACATGCTTGCAAGTCTCCAATGGCCCTTTGTCGGTGTTACCCCTGATGTCGAAAGTGGTCACGCGACATGCAATTTGACAGCGTCGCACCCGGATATACAATGTTGTTGTTGCATTTCTTCCAAGCCTTGGCTTTATTGACTGCACATATATGATACCCTAGAACAATGACCAGTCAATGTAGTATGCAATCTGAGAAAAGGCACTGTCACCTTCCTTCGTCAAGGTTAGGGTTGTTCTCCCGTCATGGCGCATCCAAAGGTGCCAAGAACATCGAATCTTCAGCCGCAGGATCTTGTGGCACGTTGATGACTCGGAAATAAATTCACATTCTCCTTTTCCTCATTCGTGTCGAAAGCACGTAGTCGGCGCTCAGATCTGTGTACCGAAAGCCAAAGCCAGAGTCTAGGTTGCGAGACTGGACTTGATCAAACAAGTAAAGAAGAGTCACCTCCAACAATTAAGAACTAGACACTATATTATAGAAGCGTATATATGTTATATGATATATATCTCATAGCGCATATATACTATCCTTCCAGATAGAGCTACGTACGTGATCAAAAGGCACTGGAAAGAATTGTTCCCCTGTCCACGCATCTAAACCAATTCGCTAGAAGCAGAGTGAGATCTACAGAAAGAGGACTGTGTAGAAGAACGAGAGACGTTCCAACTATAATATGCTAGTTAAAGATAATACAGTCAATAAACATCCTATATTGCATTACCTTTCTCAAGCTTAACTTACTTTGCAAGTCCCAAGAGCTGCTGGGCTCGAAGCATACCAAACAACATGAGATACACGTCCCTTCAACATCAAAGATTCGCACCATCAATACCTCAAATCAAGTAAACGACGACGCCGAAAGTTCCAGACTATGTGATCCAATTACTCTACATCAAAACATATCCCTTTGAAGCGTAAAGAGATACTATAGCCGTGGATACAACGAAACGGCACCATGAGGGCGTCAAGGGACTACCAAGGGACTGCGACATACTGGTCTCAAAGATGCCACAATCCAATACATCCTCATATATTATTAATTACGATAGTTTAAATAGATCACCAAGTTACCCCGAGTCTCGTATCATCACCCATTTCAGCTACAGACCGTAGCATTTGACAACAGTACTACAACAAGCATTGGTTCGTACGGCCTTATAATGCAACCGAGAGGATACTTCAAAAGATTACCTTGTTTTTCCCTTTTTATACAAGTGGTCCTACATTTCTTAGATGCCCAAGTGTAGATGCAATGCTCCATAGAGAGAACAGACCGTCTGCCTAATCATAGAATGGAATCACCGATTCATCGATGCCAACAGTGCACCTCGCTCGCTTCAGCAGCCACATATAAAGATGTAAAGTAGCAGTCTCCTCTGGTAAATAGACATCTTTAGATATACATCAGCTCCATTATATCTAAACTCCACAAGCAAACGAAGTCGAAACAGCCATCTAGCCTTTGGGTTCTTTGTCTCTCCCTTTTGCCCATTCCATCAGTATATCTCTCCCCAAACATGTGTGAAGATTCACAGTCCTAAGGTATTCTATAAATGTAATAGAATGTAAAGACAAACACAGAGTTCCATCTACAAGCAACAACAACTGATAATTACTTAACACTCAAGATATAACCCAAGACAACGACATCTTATGGTCGAACCACCACTTTGAGCAAGCAAATCTAGGATTATACACCATTTCTCAAACCCTTACCTATACAAAACCTCACAGAATCCCATACTACACTATACATCACTCCAAAAGCCTCATCCATACCTCAACCATCAACTTCATCGTCTCACGTAAAAGACACAACTCCTAAAACTCACCATCCCCTCCCACAACCACTCCCAACATTCACCTACCCGACACTCAAAACAACCACACCTCTCACTCCTCACCTCTCACCCATTTCTCCATTCTCCATCCTCACTCGCATCTTCGTATAATCTCACCCTCAGATCACCTTCTCCGCACCAAGTCCACTCTTTCTAGAAAACCCCAGAAAAATAGCAGATCATAAGCGACGCACATATGTCAGATCATATGGGTAAATCATTTCCCCCTCTCTTCCTCTCCCCAAATCTCACCTCTATAATCCGCCCCATGTCCATAGACAAATCCGCTCACTCGGCCGAACTTAGGCGTCTAATTTTACCTCTTTTCATCCCACCCATCCCACCGTCCACTCCTCACTTCACCCCCTTCAACCCTAAAACCTCAATCATCAGCAGCATCAGCATCAGCATCATCATCATCAGCATCATCAGCATCATCATCATCACCAAGTCGGCCCGCTCACTGCCCCCCATCATCATGCAGATCCACGCTACTACCCCCCAAGATTCCACATAGACACCATGCAGGTCATTGCCTGCCGCTCCCATCAGCCAAAAAGGAAAGAAAAAGAAAAGAAAACCCCTAGTGATAGGTTGCGTCCCGCAAGTATAACACATTAACCCTAGCCTAAACCATAAGCTTATCCATCCCTCAGGGTAAATGAGAAGAAGAAGAAGAAGTCGACAAAAAGGTCATCTTCACATTCCTCTTTCAACCAGTTCTAGATTCCAATACGGCGGAATCTATACTCCCGAATGCAACCGACGCATCAAAATACCAATCGTTACAAGTGCCGTATGACTGCATATGACAAGTTACTATCTCAAGTATCCATGCTCCCGTCGTTGGAGATATATCATAAAAAAACCCCAATATGGGAATGTAAGAAAAAGAGCAGAATATCTTACCTACAGAAAACAGCAAAACAGCAAAACGCACACAAGGCGGTAAGACAAAGTACGCCCCAATCTAATACGATCGCAAGAACATGCCATCCTCCATTCCTGGAAGTTGCAGATATCCTTCTCCAGAGTCCTTTATTCGCTCATCACCCACACATGGGGGGAGGGGAGGCTATGGAGTGGTAAGCAATAGCCTAATAGGCTGGGTAAGAAAAAGGTGCTGATTATCTGCTGCAGACAAGTCACGCACAATCTCCCTCGCTCACTCCCTCTCTCTTCTCCCACGCACCAAAAATCTCACCACATGGGAAAAAGATTCGAACATGGAGAAATCCCCATTCCCCCCCCTTGACGTTTCATCCAGACACCCCAGCATGTTCGGCATCCAGATAGCCGGGATTTCCCACGAACTCCGTATCACGCATAGATATGCCGACCCCGGCCCGATTGTGTCTTCAACCGGTAAGAAAAAAACACAAATAATGAGGGTCCTTGAAAAAAAAAAAAGGTATTACCGTAAGACATGTAAATACGGATCAAATCCTAACTCGGCAATTCGGTAGAATCTTCCTTTTTTCCCGCTTCTAGCCCTCGAGAAATATGACCACATCAGTCATCCGTTTGTAATCTTGGATAAAAATACCCTCCCAATACTATCAGGGGGGAAAGGAGAGGAGGAAGAGGAGAGAGGGGGGAGACTCCAATCCCGAAGCAACATTGTGCCGTGCCGAGGTTGGACACAAGGCATATTTCGGTGGCCAGAACCGACCGATATGGACCTGCATGGGGATCAGGAATCGATTGCATTCTGTACGACTCCTTCTGTACCACCACCAAGCATCGAACGTCTTCATCAAGTCTGGGCACTATTTGGGTAGTGATGGGTTGGGGCACCACCAACGAATCAGCCGAAATCGTGGCAGCCCCTACTTTTTCAATGGCGCCAGCTGTACTTCAAACGGCTGAATCCTTTAATCCTTCAAATACGCTTGCCTACCTTAGTAGTATCGTTCGCTCGGGCATGTGACCACCACCACGGTAGATTCAGTGACTCATGTCAAATCACTCTGGTTCGTCCTGGTTCGTATCCAATGCCGATGTCTCGTCGCCAAGGTTGGGCTGATCCGGCCAACTACCCTAGAGGCGCCGAACGATGCATTTGTGTGGGGAACGTGCAGCCATCGCTACCACACTTCGGCTATTATTGCCTATCTCTTTGTTCTCTGCGTGGCCGGTATATTGACCTGCATTTGGTGTGTGTGTGTGTCTGCGTGTGTGTGCTTGATCCGTTGTCGACATCCCATTTGTGCGCCATCCATGTCGTGATAATGGCTGGCTGAAGTCCGCAGCTCCCACTCCCGTTTCCACGACAACATATCGACAGACATTACACTTTAAGCCCATCTCTCCCATCTGCCAGCCTGAATAACAGAGACATTTTCCGGACGGAAGCAACGAAAAAGTACAAAGAGGGAATAGCCGGATAATGCAAACATCTTCAACGCTCGTTGGTTCTTCCCGGAGGCCTCGACTTGTGAGTGGGACTCGCTCCCCAATAATCCATCCCAACTATTATTCCAAAACGTCCGCCAAGCAAAGGACAAAAGATCCAATCCTCTGCGTTCACCCAGTCAACAGACAAGCAAACATGTGTCCTTCCAACCCTCGTTCCTTTCCTCGTTCCTCCTGCCTGCGCCATCTTTAGACACCCTTCGCTCGAAAAGATGGTGTACAGGTCCGGGCAAGGGTCATGCTCAAACACACAAGTTCCTCTTTTATTTCATTCTCGTGCTTCATCTTCCCATCAATCACATGGCTGCGATTTCCTGCAAATGCATAAAACAAGTGGCCCGTGTGTAACCCTCTGTTGGCTCTAACAGAAACGATCACCATTAGACAGTAGGGTAGGGGGCAAAAAGTGTTGTTGGTTGTCGTGCTTTTTGCCCACCGCAACGCCCTACTATTTCGGGTATATCCCATCCCTGTGCTTATTTCTTTTCTTTTTCCTCTTGCCAACCAACAACCGAACTCTGCCTCACTATCGTTTCTTTGTTTCTCGAGTCATACTTTTCTTCATCCCCGAGTCTGCGTAAGTCTATTAATGGAGTGCAATGGACCGTGCGATATTGGCCCAAGTGAACAGATCCGGAACTTTAAAGCAACTCCCCCATGTTCGGATGAAGAGAATAGTAAAAAATAATAATAAAAGACTGACTGCGTGGCAAACACTGCTAAGCAGACAAAGACTCTTTTTAGCATAGTCAATTTGTCCACTCATTAAGCTTTGCCAAGAGACCATGTCTGGCCAATACTGCCTCGCAAAATCCCTCCATACCGATCATATCGCTGCCCGTTCCTCTCAAGAGACAAGATGCGGACCGCTCTCTCGCCGCTCAACCGGCGGCGTAGCATCGCATATGGAGCAGGCGAGAAGCATACATGATACCCTGCGACTTGTTAATTGCTAGTATGGAGTAAATGAGTACTAAATGGCACTCCTTTTTTGCTTGCATAAGACCGACGCTTCGAGCAATCACCGACGTACGTAGGGCCATGTACAAACGCAACGTCACGCCCCAGTGTATGCTACCAACAGCCCAAGACCCGACACTTTGGTTCATGGGACAGGAATAAATCAACCCTTCTCGGGGCTGTTGGTCGATGCGCAGCGGAGATGATGGCACAATTCAGCAGGTGGCGGGGGGGGATATGGGTCGACCGCAGCGGAGGGCGTCACTGTGTACGACGATAATAATATCTGCTGCTCATTTTGATGATGTTTGTTTGCCCTGGATATCTCGGCCTTGCAACGTCTGGGATCGGTCCGCGCAACAGACCCTTTCCCAACGCCACTCGAATCCACCTTCTCCATTCTCGTAGGCGGAATATTTCCAAAGAAGAATCCATCGAACGTTGGATTCTTACGTAGGCAAAATCCGTATGTCTGGTTCTGGGCTGCATTCACCCATGTGGGCTGGGGTCCGCTTTGGCTGGGGCCCCCTAGACTCGCCTATCCATCCTCTATGGATCTCGGTCTTTCCATCCGCCCGACTAAAATCTGGAGACCAGGGAGCTGTATCTACACCTCATCATGTTAGGTATTCTCATGCTTCCACGGTGCTTCTCTCGGGAATGACAGCTCGACCGATATCAGATTTGTCCTGAGGAGCTGTTGGCGTCGCCCGTCAAAGGAGGAGGAGGATGCTCCAGGGATTGATGGCATGACCCCTCCCCCTTCAAAATAATTGAAACCTTTCCGAGCTTGGAAGCGTCGGCGCATTACTATTATAGGATATAGCCAGAGCTGCAGCATCTCAACCGGAACAGGGACAATGATATCCACAACCGCCGACGAGTAAAAGTCTCAAAAAGGAAAAAAGGAAAAAAAAGGGAAAAAAAGGGAAAAAAAGGAAAAAAAAAAGAGTATCCGTTCCATGACGTGAACGAGGGGCTATGCTTCGCGTCGGTAGAGCTGTGGAGTGCCGTTATTGTCAACGTGCATGCTATTACATACAACAAACGACTCTTGGCAAGACATACGATTGTCCAAGGACTTCCAAAACATCAAGTTCCGCGTTGACTCGTGGTTGGCATGTAATGTAATTTACATACTTGGCTGCAGATGACGAGTTATCTTTGCGCTCAATAGACGTGCCTGTAACACATAGATCCAGACAAGGTTCGAATCCCCTTGTTCAACAACAGCATCTGCTCCACACGCATGCCGGTACCTGTTGGATGTGGGCAAGCAGGGCGCACAACTGCTCTGGGAGCAAGTATACCACATAGGGAAGTCGTTTCAACATGACTGAGGACCCGCCCTTGTCTCGATTAAGCCCGAAGCCCGAAGCTGGCATGGATCTATGACAGAGGGGGCATGTCGTGTTTCTGGCTTGGCGTCAGGCGGAAAAAGCGCCCAGGCGGGTACGTGACGCTGTGGCGTGTCTAGTCGTCACAAACGTAAACGAAAGTCAAAGAAATTAAGGTCGTCGGATAGATACAATGGTGAACCGAATGCGTCCAAAAAGCACGGGAGAAGGGGGCGGAAATTCAGGAGAATACCTCCAACAACGTGGGTAGTCTAAATGGATGGAGATTGGCTTCTGCTGGAATCCTTGCTTGCCATGTCATGAGGTTGCATCGGCGCTTCTTCGCAACCGGAAGCGCAACGCCACAGTTCGGCTTCGAGGTACGCTTTGCTCCATCTGCCCCAGAGATATGCTTGAACGGCATAACGCGCGCGCGAATGGGGGTTGTCAGGATCTGATTAACCCCCCCAATTCAGCCGCCCCGGGCCGTGGGCCACACGATCAAACAGAGCAAAAAAGCAACTCTGCCTCATCATCAAGAGAACCCCTCGGTCTTGCGCTCCATTTTTGTGAAAAGTGTGGCACCCACACCGCATTCTCCGCTCTATTATACGCGTACGCATGGGACGCTCGCTCGCTCGCTCGCAACAATGCAAAAGGTGTGGCGTTTTCGCTCTGGGCATCAGCCATTTCAATGCCACTTTATTGGGGCTTGGTTACCCATCCATCCATCCATCCATCCATCCATTCATTCATTCATTCAATAAGAACTTCGGGTCATTCGGATGTGGACTAAAGGGTCTCCAAGAATGTCGACGCCAAAGAGAACGCCGTTCGCTAGTTGTCTGGATTTAACAGGGTCTATCCCAGATAGCTTTTGCCGTGACCACACCATGCGCAGCGCCACACGCGCGATGAGGCTCCAGGCGTTTCGATAGCAGCAATGCGGCATGACACCGCAGTCAAGTGGTTGGCGGGTTAGTGGGCTTTCGAATAGCGGCTGAAGAGTTTGTGCAATCGAACGACAGGCTGTCGATTTGGAGAAACAGCCACTGACTACGAATGCGCGGCAAAGAGAAAAAAATTATTATTCCTGTGCGTGGGCGTTTTATTGTGGTTCGGCATTTCACTACCTTAGTGATTGCTGAAAAGGCAAACGTCAAAGCCTGGTCCTAGCAACTTCGCTTCTTGCGAGGGATCTGCCACTGCCGTCGTCAAAACCGGCATATAAGCTGGCTACCGAGCCAAGGAGGCGTCAGGGAAGGTATGACAAAGCTTGCGGTGCCTTATTCTAGGATTAGAATCGGACACGATGTTACCTCAGACACGGCACCGCGTATTTCCAGTGCCAGATGTCGCCGCGGGCCGTAGGTAGGCGGTCGTCCCGCGTGAGATGCTGCTGCATAAAGCCGGGATGCCACGAGGGATTCTGTTATGAATGCACTTGGTCGTCCCGACATCATGACAATAGCCGGTGATGATACACGTGGGGCTCTAGACGGAAAAGAAGGGGGGATGGTGTGCGCAATTTTTTCCTCTTTTTGGTCAAGCTGCAAGATGGTTTAATGCAAGTCCGGCAGCCTTGGTGGAAACTTGGAGGAATGAAAGGAGGACGACACAATAGAAGTGAGTGTAAGCGGGGACATGGGGGATGGATGGGGAGGGAAGGGGAGGGGGCTAGGGAGGGGTGGTCAAAGTGTGCTGCTTCGTCTAACTGTGACGGAATTTCCGGTTTGTACTTGGGACTTGGCGGCTTTGATTCCGCCATAACAATACGGAATGCCTTGTAAAGAAAGAGTCATGTTTGGATGGCGAATATGCTCCATACGCATGCGGCCATGGAGCCCCAGAGGAGGAGGCACTGTTTGTTTGAGTATGGGTAGCGTCCTTGGCCAATGTCAGCCGCGCCATTAGGGACAAGGTTCTAATTAGCGTCGATGAGTAAGTGAAAGGGTGAGAGTCAGGGGCGGAAAATCATTGCAGGAGAAGAGGCGCCGCTTTTGAGAAGATGCAACGACGGGCTGAATTGTGGGCAAACTGGTGACATGGCCGGCAATGTGAGTCGATCATTTCGAACGGCGAACAGCTGCTTTGACGATCAGCCAGCAACCCCAACGGGAATCAAGGGAGAGGCTTGCATCTGTTGCAGGTATGTATATACCTACCTAGCTGTGTGGTAAATGGGCCAGTTGTCAGTCTCCATGCTAACCTAGCCGCGCACGTTTGACCACAATTTAGCGGCACTTGTCTGTTGGAGAAGGTACCGAAATGAATGCTATCGAACGTTTTGCGGTGCAGCAATATTTTGGCGGCACCCTCTAGTGATGCATCATCATGTCATTGCGTCCCCTCCAGGTCTTTTTTTTTTCTCTCCTTTCCCTTTCCTCTTCAACCACTGAGCGTTGTGCTTCATCATCTCCACCCACCAAAGCCGCAAGTCTGTTTCGTTCGGCGTTGCCCTCGGCCCAGAGATTGGCCGGAACAGGCCCTGGCTCCATACCTCCTAACTTCCTCCAGCGCTTCTCGTCTTTTCTCGCAATCTGAGAGGACACCGACAGTCTGGTTCGCCTACGTAATGGTGTCTTAGGTGTGTGTATTCATAGCTCCGGTGTTCCTTTTTCCTCCCCTCCCCTCCCCCCTCCCTTCTAGCACCCCGGCGGGGTCCGAGACAAAAGGCGTGCCAGGGACCAAAACGGAAATCCGTCTAAGGGATATTGGGTTGTCCAGGGGGGGGCCAAATTCCGCGGGCTGCAGCAAGCATATCGACATCGACAGCGCATGAGGGCTGAAAGGGCTTGTTCTTGGCTCTCAGCTCGGTAGGTAGGCCTGGTGTTTTGCATCCATGATTCCGCATGGCCAACACGACCGTCCATTTTTTGTTTCGCATAAAGATGCAAGCGGCTCTGGTGTGTGTTGGATCTAAAAAAGATGCTAAGTTTCGCTCAGCGATGGCGAAAGGAAAAAAGAGAGACAGACAGGTTTGAGACATTTTAGACAATTGTCAAGAACGACTATCCTGGCGCGCTTGGCGTCTTTCGCGCGCTTCAGCGATCGCAGATGCTGGCTGCGGGAAGGAGCTTATTCTCCAGCCACTCACGTGGCACAGCAAGGGCTCACTGCCGTTGCTACATTGACACCCCGACACTGATCTTAGCCGTCGCATCTGGAGAATTGTACTAGGCCCATTCCGGCAGGAGTACGTAGCAGGTACCTTGTGGAAATTCATCCGTCACTTTCTGTATGTCAGACATGGAGACGGAATCTTACTCTGCTCCTCTCTTTTTGTTCGTAATCCGTTTAATAATTCCATGGCATATTCACGTTTGTAATGCTAGTACTACTAGTAGGTGAGCGCGACCAGCGAGTGACTAACTTGCTAAGCTCCATGTTCGCTAAAAACACGATGCTGCGCGGACGTGGGTGTGGATGTGGATGTTTAATTCCACGTGTGGGCAGATGTGTCTGTCATTGCGTCAATGTTGATAGACTGCTACGACATGTACAACTTCGGCCACTGGTGTCAACACTCGCACAAATACTCCATAGATGAATGCCCATGGAAAATCCATCCCGAGACATGTTCTTATCAATCATTAGACAGCTACTCCGCACAGGTAGGTAGATAAAACAGCGGCGGACTTTAACAAAGATATACTTGCAATGCGGCATTCTTGCGGCATTGACTTGCCCAAGTGCGGGCGGCCATCTTAAGCTGGAGGGGTCCGCCATTATAGAGACATCTCGACGGGCTCACCGAATCAATAGTGCTCGTGATTATCGACGGCCAGGGGGGTGTCAAATGCCATCATTTCTTGAAATAAAGACAAGCACACTAAAGCGTACCAAATATCGGGCTTTGATCTGACATGCAGTCATCGTGCTGTTTGCTGACTTTTTGGCGAGAGCCGATTTAACTACTACCAAGACCGTTAAGATGCGAAGTAAAAACTGTACGAAAGGGGATATTCATGCGAGAAGAGGCATCGCTGTCTACAGTACCGTTGGCGCCGGGCACCGGCAGATGCTGGACTGCCGTAAAGAAGGGTCGTGATCAAATGTTGTCCTGCCTACAAAGTGGATAACCAAGGGGGACGCACTACTACATACAAACAGGCAGGTCAATCAAGCTCTGGATATGAGGGATATGAGTCGAAATGAAGTGATCTGGTCAGCGTCTCAACTACTGGCGGCCACGGCATTCAACATCAGGCAACGCTGAGACTTACCGTTATCTCGAACCGATTACTATTAACCACCGTACTCCGTAACCTGCAAGCAGCGTATCGCTATTCGGCCACTTCCTAATTGGTATAGGACCGACATGATCCGTGGTAGGCAACGCGAGTGGATTGGATGCATACTGGACCTTGATAAATTGGTCAGAGACTTATTATGCACATGCCCATGGATGCTCCTTAAAAGTGCCCAATAAGCAAGTAGCCTTGCACTTGTCTGGCAAGTAAACATTTGTAAACTTGACTCAGAAAAATGGAGTACCGAGACATGTCCAGCAATTCACTCGCCTCCTCGCCATTGAGTCAAGAGCGGCAAAAAAGCAAGGATTTTGCATTCAGGAGACGAAATAAAGACAAGTGAGTACGTAGAGGCGACACATTTTATGCATCTTGACGGAAGGGTCATTGAGAGGAACGGGGCATGTGTGCATGCGGGCAATGGCACGTAGGTATTCGCTCCACAATCACGATAAAGTGCCGAGTTGGTGTGGCATAAGACGGAGGGATAAACGTACATGGGCACACACACACACACACAACTTACCCTGCGGATTCCTGATAAATATATGCCGGGCCTTTAACGTCGACGCGCGTTGCGTTGGGCTCAACTTGTGCAAAATTGTCCACCACACTGCCAACCCAAGTGACTTGTCAATTGTTGTGTAGCATACCTATGCTGATTTGCTAGCCGGGTAACTTTATAAACGGTCGTTGTGATATTCCACCCAAATGCGTAGCGGCATTATGTCGGCAGAGCCCGAGGGTGGTTGATTATATTTCGACGTCACATAACATCAAGTGTGTGTGGTAATGCTGGCTGTGTGGTGGAATGGCGTATGTGCAGACATCGATCTGCAGATTGTGTATGCATATATTCCGTGCCGAAACTCTCTCTCCCTTTCTTGTGTGTGAGAGAGAGAGAGAGAGAGAGTGTGTGTGTGTATGTGTCTCGGCAACCGGTTCTTGAGTTGCAAGCACAGACGGGGTGACTGTCGGTAGATGTGATGCTTGAAATCGCGATTGCCGCACCGCTGTCCGTCTTACGATAAACCATAAAGCCTGGCAGGTTTACGGCTGGTGATTTGCAAAACGGTGGCTGCAATTGGGCGATTCGCGTCTCAGGCTAAACGAAAAGGACGGAAGCTGACTGGTTGAAGTACGAGCACTCCCCCGGTCACTCGAATAAGTAGTCGCAGGCTTGTTTAGACGTCTGACTCTTGTCCGTCGGCACCGACACGGCTCAAGGAAGAGCATGGTGGTTGGTTCAGCCACACGGGACGTGCAGTGAGACCCCGCCACGGCCCAGTGTCTCACAAGAACAGGCTCTGACAAGGTTTTGTTTTCTTTCTTGCAGATTTGTCACCCCCTGATCCTGGATGCCGGACGGAAAAAAAACTACGTTACACTTTAACGGAGATCCCCGGCAAATGATAGGCTTGGCGCCTCGTTGTGTGCTCAAATGTCACTCTGAGTGATTGATGACAAACTCTCAACCACCAAAAATAGATGGTAATCTTCTGCCGATAAAGTCATCCTTTGAGGAAGTCGATTGTGAATACCATCACTGAGATTCTGCCAGGAACAAAATCATTGAGCTATTGACCCCTTTTTTTGCAAGAAGAAAAAAATAGAGTAGAGGTGACTGGAATCGTGAGCAGGGAGATGGGATTCACCCTTCGGTGACTTTCATAGCCGAGCAGCTGCAGGGCCAAGACACAAATGCTTGTTGCGGCCCAGGCAGACAATTGATTTCCGACACGCGTATTTTTGATGTCGCATGTTGCATATACACAGTACTCATAATTGTATCATGCAGGAGTGACGAGTATCCGTATTGTCCCAGCTGTGCTGCTGCTCAACTCTGTCATGTTGACCCATTTGCCCTTTCTTCATTGGAGAAACTTCGTATCGGCCAAGAAAAATAAAATGGAGTCCATGGCGACTGATTGACTCGCGAAGCGAAACATTGCTTGCGCGGACAGCTGAATCTTCCTTCGGCCCGGAGTGTTGCTGTGCATCGCTTCAGATAGAGCAACGCTGATATTTGCTTTCATGGAATGTGTGTGCACCTTATGTGACGAAGAAGGGCCAACAGCCCCGACAGTTGACAGCATTCAGTGAATAAACTCGGCCGAGCTGGCAGGTCCCTGGTCGAAGGCGCCGGTAATTAGCGTCGTCGTGGCTGGCCCGGAGATGGTGCTTAATTAGGCAATTGGCGGCCGGGATGCCCATGCTAAAACCGCGGACCTCACGGCCAAACCGACGGCACTGTGGGTCTTGGGGTATATGCGGATGCGTGTTCTGGCCAACAGAGACAAATTATTCAAGCCGCCAGCCTGGGCGACTGTGCGAATGAGTCGACGACTGCGTATACAGACAGTACGGACTACCGGAAGAAATATGAGAGTCCGTCCCATGTGAGATATTATCAATGCCATATTTGAGCTGAATAGAGTCAGCGAAATGATTCCTTGTGCGATTTTATTGTCCGCCACATTGTGATCGCGGAGTAAGGAGCCTGGCCCTGTACATGGCATAGATTCAGAGCACAGTATCCGGTGCTGGGTACCTTTTGCTTTCGGCGGCCGACAATGTCTTGCTCGAGGTGGCTGGCCTCTGCAGCGGGATGATTGACGCCGAACCTTATGTGTGTGTAGCAAAGTCGCACTCCAGCTGAGCTGGGCTTCGTACCGCACATCCTGTTGCCACACATTCCGGAATGCATGAGTTCTGGACACAGTTAGCAAGTAGTCTAGGTGCTTCAAGAGCCGACAAAAAACGCTTTGCCTTATTGCCGTCATCCCACATACTCACACTCACTTGCCTTGATCCGTAGCCGATGGGATCTCCGTCCGGGTATGAGATTCCCCATCTTATCTAAGCAATCACATTGTTTCAGGGGTGCACAGACCCTAGAAGAAAGAAAGAATATTCCATTGCTTCCATGACGGAGAGTTGCCCGTGCTCTGCAATGGCGTAGGGATCTAGCCCCAGATTGGGGGGGAGAGGTTCCAAAATTATCCGCTCGGTCTGTTGCATGGACCGAGTAAAGAGTAACTTGCACTGGCTTCTTTTGGCGTAGAGCCGTCGTTTCTTTTTCTTTTCCTTTGTAGGTACTTGTATGTATGCATGGGCCTTGATGATTGATCAGGATGATTGTGCAACATGCATGACGCGGCGAGCGGCAGGATCTCTGCCTGCCGTTGATGGATCAGACATGCACGGCATGACAGGACAGGACAGCACGGAAAGGCGGCGGACATTTTGTCGCACGCCCAGTTGGGCCCCCTTTCGATGTTGTCGCAACGTAATGGGTGACCCGTGCGACTTCTCGATTCTAGGAAGAATGGTAGCATGCAAGCCCGGAAGCGGCATTTGATGCGTAGTCTCGGTGTCCTGACGTCGTATTGGGCGCCTTTTTCTTTTTTCTCTTCATTGTTACCGTGGAGTCTGCCCCATAGAAGATTTGTTTGCTATGGCTGGATGCATGCATATGTGCATGTATTGACTGGAGCAAAGATGGAACCCCTCCTCCTTGGACGATGGGTTGTAGCTGTGGAGTTTCTCATCGCTATGGACGACTCGAGCAACGACGTTACGGGTAAGTTTGAACAAGGAAACCAATTGCAAGGTTCCTTCCTGCAAAACGAGAGCGCCTTGACGTAATGTATGTACGGGGCGTCGGTAGTTAGCTCTTGCCGCAACTCCGAGAATTGCACCTTCCAGTCCTCGAATGCAATTCACAGAGGCTTACAGTATATTATACAGTGCGGGAAAGAAGAAAGCCTTGGCCTCCTTTTGTTGCTGTTGTTGCAGGCTGTCAGGGAAAGAGAGAGGGAAAAAAGCATGTCTACTGTTGTGATCGGCAAGCCAAGAATTACATGGGGTGTACGCGAATGATTTTGAGATTGCGATAAATTTTACAAGCCATCTGCCGCCGTCGTGCACGCCTTGGTATGTTGATTGATTGATTGCAGCAAACACGGCAATTTGGAGGAAATACTTGAATCAGGAGAAATATCCGATATCTCTGCTTCCCTTATCTGTCAAGATTGATATCAGAACTCTGTGTCTCCCAAAATCCTGTCGTTTTGCATAGTGTGATCGGGGAAAGTCGTCTACATCGGCATGGCTCGTAATCAATGGAGCTCAGCTTAGGAGGGGAGGGGGGGGGGCTCTTTTCGAACAGCACAGAGGGAAATGCCTAGAACAGCAAACGAGACTCCTCCTTGTCAGGGAGCGATGGAATGCACTCAGGTGCCAAGTCCAATATGCCTGCAGTTGACGCTGGAAATGGCACCATGTGGCGCTGCGCTACGACTGAAACACCATCGCGGATACTTGACTGAATTCTGCTTCTTCCGTGGGGCTGGTGGATGGAGCAAGGATACCAAAGGTACAGAGTACGAGATATAGAGGGCGTTGAGCAGTATCTACAAGTATGTACGTACGAGTATGGAGGCGCGAACACGTTTCCTTTAGGCAAAATGAAGGATCAAATAAAGTAGGCATGGTCCTTTCCAAACCAATAGAGGAATTCGCCGCACGAGAAGTAATTACCTAGTAAGAACCATTTTAGCCTGCATGACGATGGTCATCCTTTTCTTCGTCGATGGGGATCTAGGAACAGACAAGTACTCCATCCATAATACCTATCGAAAGCCTTATTTTTCTGTAGCACTGCTTGGTTAGCCGTTGTTACAGTACATGGCCGCATGGGGGGGTCTAGATGTGTAGTGTACATACAGAGAACGTAACGCACGCATCACATTGCATCTAGACTTTCTCCATTTGTTAAACCAAAGAGTAATAAATACGACCGTCGACGACAAAGAATGCACCGAGCCAACAGCAGCAGCAGAAACAGCAGAACAAAAAAACAAAACAAGATTTGTCTAGTACCATCGGAATGAAACCGCGTCAGTCCACTCAAGCATCTTCATCCGTCCGCCCATCCTCACCGTAGCCTGATGCACGTGGCCGGATTTGGGAATCACAAGTCCGTAAAAAGGCGAACCATCAGAAACAGGGCTCAGGTCTGTTGTTTTAATCTCTGGCCGTCCGCGGCGAACACCCCCATTTCCATCCCCATTCATTCCCCTCGCAAGATTGATTTGATTGATTGATTACTTGCTTGGATGGGTGAGTGGGCGGATGGATGGATGAGGGAAGGGTTCCAGGGCTGTGATCTCGGGTCATGATTCTGGGCTTGTAGTGCCTGATGTACGTACCTAACAGGCCTAGGCCTGTGCCTGTCTTGTCCTGTAAGTCGCGTGCACAGGCCACACTGAATCTCTGGATTGCCGAGCAAGACCATCCATCCCATCATTGCATCCTTCGGCGTACTTTGTCCACCTACCACACCCCTAGGATTCAACCTTTTTTTCTAACCTGCTTCCACATCTACCAGGGGTCCCCGCCCCAAGTCAAGGAGAAAAGCGACGTGGCAACCCTGGCAGGTCGTATGTATGGTCGGGATAATGTGATTAATTAACCTTCAGCGCATGTATATATGTATGTACTGTACGCATGTAGGTGGCATTGTCAGCCGATCCCCTGTGGACAAGAGACCAGATGGATGCGAGCATTTGTTTTGCTTCTGATAGCCATTCCGCAGTACGTACAAGTAACTTCGTACTCGCTACGGAGCATCTACATCATTCAATTACAAGTACATCCACAGACAAGGGAGAGGCGGAGCGGAGCAAGGTGAAAGAAAAAGAAAGGAAGAAAAAGAAGGAGAAGAAGAAACGACACGCCTTTGCCGGCATTAACATAGTTTATGATTGGCTTGTGCAGCCTACAAGTCTGTACTCTATTGCAATCATCAGACTCATATATCTGATATCAGGAGGAGCAGGGTGGTGGATGCGGTAATGGCACGATGCTGACGATATCAGCATCAGCATCGTTGTATTCGGCATATGGCTCAGCAGGCTCTGGAAAGCTTCTCGCTTCTTACCTACCTGGTACGCCATGCCATGCCATGAACAAGGTCATGAGGTTCCGTGTCATCGCTCGTTTCGTGCCCAAGTCGATACCGTTACACTGGTGATCTGTAGAAGACGAGAGTACCTGTACTACCTACTTCAGTGTCGCACGCTATCAGAACTGAAGGTTCCAATAATAACCATCAATTCCCCCCAGAGGGTCGGAACTCTTGCCGAGCTCATCCCTCCTTTTAGTGCGCCGAACACCCTGTCCAAAGGCCCTGTCAACCACCTTCAGGGACCCTTGCAGACAATGACTTCACTTTGTTGTCGAGACAGACAGGCAGGCAAAGGCCACCCACCGTTGAAGTACGCCGGCTTCAGAAGTACCATGCCGAGCCAACAACCGACCGCGTCGAACCAACATTGGATGCCAAACCAGCCAAGTCGGCCAACCACTCTGTGCGCAATCTCTACCTCTACCCGTGCCAATCATACAGTAGCAAGATGAGTGAAGCATCGTTTTTTTTCCAACTCCGCGACGATACCCGTTTCATACTATAATATGTGCGGAGCAGCTACGCGTATACTACACATACAACAACTGCATCCAACACATAACCGCCCATGACTGCGGAGTTTGCACATCTGGATCAAGGTCAAGAAGCCGACGGCTTTTGTCATTCCATTTTCGCTACCCTGACCTTGACCTTGACCTTGACCCTTGACCTTGAACCTTGACCAAGACGATTGTTTGAGGCTCTTTGGCATGACATGTGCGCACAAGCACAAACACACACAATAACCATCCCGATCGACGGAAGAGAGTGCGAAGGGGGGGTAAACAGCGAAACAGCGAGTGGTGTGTCTATAGTGGGTTCTCTTCTTAAGGTTGAGCTACCTTCCTTGGCCTATACTTGGACTTTCTTAATGTGTAGTAATTGCGGTAAATGTCAGGTATGTGCTCTCCTGTATGTTTCACTCTATATGTTTTACGGTAATTACTTTGATCGATGCTTGTGTCTTTGGATCGGGTTCGGTTGTAGGAGGTGCACGTCGGCGATTTCTGCTTGTGAGCACCCGTAAATTTTAAATCCCGTCCCTTGCTTGAATGGTGGAATGAAATGAGAATTTTCTTTTTCCTTTCCTTTCCTTTTGCTTTCGCCTTTTCTGCACACATGAATGTTGCGGCATCAAGCACAAGTTCTTTGATGCTGTCGCCGAATGTCTCCAAATAGAAGTGGCCTTGTCGCTGAGGCGTCCCCCTTGCGCTCCTTACAATTTAAAATATTAATAAATAACATAGAATAAGTATCTGCTAGGGAGTGCTAAATAAAAATCTCAAATCCCATGGGGGCGTGGAGTTTGCGGCTGGATTTCGCATGTACAAGCCACGCCCCCCTTCCTAGTTTGTGCTCAGAATGAGAGCAAAAGAGTGGGGGAGACAAGAAAGACAGCCCGACACCGATAGAGAGAGGGAGAGAGGGGACGGGGTGCCAGGGTTGTCAGAGGGTGTGTAGGGAGTGAATAAGTGAGTGAGCGTGTGTGTTTGTGCGCGCGCGTGTTCTCTGCACGAACCCACGCCTCTCCTCTCGGCCCCAGTCAGCCACCATGCTCTTTGGTCCCCTTAGCTTCGCGACAAGGATGCCCCATTCAGTATCAAGACCGCATGCTGCTCCTGGGGCTGCCCAGCTGGTATTGGCATCCCTCCGTTTGCAACTAGGGTACATGCCCATTATACGAGCACACTGTGCCGCCCTCAGGTACCCTTTCTTCAGGGCCGCGCCGCCGTTGGAGCCCTTGGGAGACCAAGTAGAGCAAGAAAATTAGAGCACTGGAGCCCTGGAGGTGAATTTACAGCGAGTGCCACTAGTGCCAGAGGGCCCTTCAGCGCAAGCTGTCATGCCGTCGGTGCCGGCAAGCCACCATCTTGCGAACGCTCAATTAGCGTCGGCAGGGCTTCCCAACCCACGCGCACAACACGCACGCAAGCTCACATCATGGGCCATGACAAGTCAAGTTTTGTCTTCTTACAAGAGAATATGGACACAAGTAAAGCCGTAGCAGAGTTAGCGAGCGAGTGGCACAGCACGTGTGGCCAAGAAAGTGGATTCCCCAACCTAGCTACCATAATCATGCCAATACCATCATGCCCAGCCCAGGCCATGCCATGCCATGAGGTTCAGGCCCGAACGGCATTGGCACTATCGAATTTGGTGGTGCTTCTTTTTTTGGGGAGTGCCGTCTCTCTCTCTGTCTCTCTCTCCGGGTCGGTCTCGAGTCTCGAGTCTCCATAATACGGGTAAAGCACGTTCTGCTCTTTATTCCCATCTTACTTTTTGCTCGTACATCTCGTATGTACGTACCATCCATCACCACTCATGCCTGCCTGTACACGGGCAGCCCACGCCCAATTCATTACTTGTACATGACATGACATGACATGACATTACAGTACCTCCCTTGCGGTCCGGTACGGTACAGGAAACAGACAAGCGAGCCCAGCCCTTTGGTAACTGCCCTTGTTGGTCTCGTTTGGCCCTGCTTCGGCGTATCGTCTTTCCCGTTTACCTACTGTGCCTACTCTCTCTGCTTGTAGCACTTTCCCTACCTACCTACCTAGTACCTCTTACCTTTTTACCTCCTTGTTGGTTCGTCCCTTGCTCTTTCCATCCATCATCTTGTCTGCGTCTGCGCCTGCGCCTGTCTCTTGCAGTCTTGCAGCCTTGGTGTCTTGTCTCTGATTCCTTCATCACACACCTTTCCTTTCCACACACCACCACACACCCCCCCGTCTCCATTGGCAGTGGCGGCTCAAATCTCATAAGCCACCCATTACCCTCTTCCATTCTTCATCTCACCCACCACAAATCCATCTTCCCCAACTTCAAACCCCAGATTGAAGCCGATTCATCGACGTCGACGACAACAAATAACAGCAGGCTTAAATCACAGCATTTCGACTTTCCTTCATTCCGCTCCTTTTTTTGCTTTCCCTTCCCTTCCTAATTGCATTTTGGTCGGAAAAGGATTAATATAGACAGCGGTCTTTTTCCATTTGCGGGAATCATACAACGGCAAACGGCGACGTTTTTAGATTCTTTCATCACCTCATCCACAAAGCTCTGGCTCTGGTGTTTTCTTCTTCTTCTTCACCACTTCCGCCGACTCACTTTCTAGCATCATTGGTATCGGGGAGCTGTGCGCGACTAGAAATATCGACTTCTTTGTTGCAAGAGAGAGAAAA
Source organism: Hypomyces rosellus (assembly GCA_011799845.1). Lineage (NCBI taxonomy): Eukaryota > Fungi > Ascomycota > Sordariomycetes > Hypocreales > Hypocreaceae > Hypomyces > Hypomyces rosellus. The sequence continues at coordinate 4,346,995 of WWCI01000002.1, read as the reverse complement.
AGAGGGCAGAAAGAGTAGTGGGAGGATTTCTTGCCGACTCCTTTGTGGCTCCGTCACCTGGCGCTCTTTGCTCCTGGGACATGCCGCTTTGTTAATCGTTCTTCTAGAACAGCAGCCAAACACTCTCAATGGGGGGACTACCAGCAATAGCTCTTGAAACACTACAGCGCATGGTTCTTCCAGAATCACCGCCTGGACTCGCTAGCCCGAGTGCATCTTCATTTTCTTCCAGGTCGTCTCCGTCTACAGAGCAGGCGGCCTGGGGCCCCCGCGCTGCCGCACCTCTCGCCTCCATGTCACATTTTGATAAGTCCTCGGCCGCCGATATGTCCATCGACAACAGTACCGAGGCAACCCAAAGCCGGCCCGAATCAAGCGGTAACTCGTCAAGCCGACAACAACTGCCTTCATTGAGCAGTATTTTTGGCCCACCACCCCCAGTTAGACCTGTAAACTCTCCACACCTCGATCGGCCTGCGCCCTACCTTTCACACTCACCTCTGGATCGACCACGACTTCCATCGGGTGGCAGCAGTTCTGGATCATATTTCCCATCCGCTCTCTCGCCCCCAGCATCGCAACCACGAAGCGCCTACGATGTCAGCTATGATGCCGAGCGACAACATCATCATCCGCCAACTTCTTTCCCCGGACCCCGTTCTCCTGGATATAGAGAGCCGAGCCACAGCCACAGCCACAACCATAACCACAGCCATGGCCGCTCTGATTCCCGTTACGATCCAGAGACTAACAGGTGGTCTATGCATCATGAAGTGAACAGGCAAGAGTACTCTCTGGGATCTCGCGATTCTCCCTACCGATCGCCAGGTGATAGATTTCGTCACCACATTCCTGGACCCAAGGACCCTGTACACGACTACCATGAGAATCGACAGGGGCATGCGTCGAGTTCCAACCATCCATCAACTCCGGCAAGCACCATTGGCTCTTCCTCAGATCTTGCCATCTCAGTCTCGAAGGATGGTCTAGGCCCTAAGATTTGGACAGGGACACACTTTCTTCCACGATTTGTTCGAGCAGCTGAAGTACCAGGCGAAGGAATGTGCTATTTCTATGATGACGGGACTCACTGCAAGACTGTGATTGATGGGGAAGCGGTCAACGCTCACTGGGGCGTGACTAAGGCTGGAAAGCCCAGAAAGAGACTTGCGATTGCATGCGTAACTTGCAGGGAGAAGAAGATCAAGTGTGATCCAGATTACCCACGCTGCGTTCAGTGTGAAAAATTTGGCCGAATTTGCAAATTCAAGAATGCGTAAGTTTGTTTGCTTGGGGGAAAAAAGTAATGTTACAAGTCAGCTAACTTTACTATAGACCTCGAGGTGGCCACAATACGTCCCCCTCAACACCCCCTGCTGAACTTGATGATGGCCGTCCGGTTATGCCTAAGCCCATCGAACCACGACCCTCCGTCAGTGACGCTGGCTCACCAGCATCACCACGAGCTGGTGTTCGCCATTCATCTCCAGAGGAAGGCCCGAGCAAGCGTCTCAAGGTTGGTTCTGGGGCATATGCATCAAATGGCGAGCCTTTTGCTTCTCGTTCAGGATCTCTGGACCACTCCAAATCGCAACACACGGAGCAGCGTGCTTCTCCTGAGATGCCTAAAATCCCAGACGAGGTCCTCAGCCGTGCTTGGCAGACTGACCCTTATATCTCAGATCCCCATTCAATCACTGCGGTCCTAGCCAAGTTCTTTGCTCAAGTCGATAGCACTATGATCACCCGGTTTATTCCCGAAGAGGTGGTTAGGAATTGGATCCCTGTCAAGACCCGCCGAAAGGCGCCAGAAGACCTCATGTTCTTTTACAGCATGCTTGCGGTTGGCGTGGCGCTCTCAAACGGCCCAGAGCTTATCGCACACGAGTACGCTCAGGTGGCACACTATGCCCAGAAAATGTTGGACGTCAGATGCCTTCAGCTGGTTCAGAGCCGGATCCTACTTGCCGTTTACTACATTGCGACTTGTCGACACCGAGAAGCTGACGAACTCATCTGCTCTGCGGTTGCTGCCTCCTCTTGCATGCAGCTCCATTTGGAACTTGAGCGCTCGACCGATGCGAACATGACTGTCTACCCATTTGGCATGAACCGAGCTGGATATGCCGAGTCACGGAGAAGGACATTTTGGTCTCTCTTCATGTTGGAGCGGCTTAGTGGTTATTTCCCAGACCGACCGGTGATGATCAATGCAGAGGATATTTACACTCAACTGCCAGCCGACCCTGCAAGTTTCGAGAGGCTGGTTGAGGTTCAGATGCCAATGTTTAACCCCTATGCATCCAGCTTTGCCAAGCTAGCGGAGCAACCACTACACATCACAGGCTACCTAGTTGAGTTGGTACACATCTGGTCTGAGTCGCAAATATTTATCCACAGGACTGCACTTCGGCCCGCTTCGACAGAGATGGAGATGGAGAAACTGCAGAACCTCATCCAACGGGCTGAGGAGTGGCACGCTTCATTGCCATCCCGCCTGAAGTTTGGCGGCTCTAATCTCGAGTCTGCAGCTTTATCTGGAAATGTTGGATCATTCCTCACCGTCCACCTGCTCTTCCGCCATACTATGATCAAACTTAACCGTCATCGCCACGGAGCCGGCCAACTGCCCGTTGAAGTCCGCAACGAATACTTGCAAAAGTGCCGAGATCACGCGAATGGCATCATCGATATCCTCGACAGCCTCGAGCGCATTTTGAGAGTCCGACCTACACTTTTGGGAACACCCCCGCCGGTGATGGCCATTGCAGTGACCGAAGCAGTGGATGTTCTGTCTGCCGCGGGACCGATGACGGCTATGCCTGACATGATTGATATTGTTCGAGTAGCAAAATCTGCCGTGGAGAAGATGGTTAACATTTGGAAGTCGTCAAGCCGTTCACTTATGGTCATTGAGCAGCGCTTGCAGAAGCTCGAGCACATTCGAAAGCAAGGATCTCGCCCTGCCACACCCAATGACGATTACTGCCTGCTTCTCAGTACTGAGACCAGGGACAGGGCAGGCAACCGGTGGCAGATTCTTGATCCAATTGAAAAGTTTATTCCACTCGACATGGACATGCTTTATTCTTCGCTGAATTAGGCCCTGTACATATGTCCTTTGTCTTTTCTTCTCATATAGATGGGTTCTTTGGAATCTGTTTTCTTCCTTTCTACAATTTTTCCAACTTGTTTTTTTTTTTTGGCATATCATTTTACGCATTGTATGCATGGGATGGCGTTTTTAGACAGTCGGCCTTGAGGCATTTGGGATGGCATCGAGATCAGGGCAACTTGTATCGGATGAAACAGGACGAACGGGTCGGGCATAGGGGCATGGGGATGGACCATGATCATGTAACTGTATATCTTAAAGCTTGAGGTTACGAAACCTGCATGACAGTTTATAGCATACACTTCGCGTATATAGTTTAGCTTCGTCCTCCATCTACGCCGAGATGTTGAGTTGACAATACATTTGTTAAATATGGGTTTTCTCCTCTTTTGCTGTGAGTCTGCATGCACAAAAGCGAGTGGTGGTTGAAACAGAGCACGAGGCAAGTCACGTGATGATTCATATGTCAGCAGCCAAGTATCTTGGACTCCAGGCTCTTCCTCTTGCAAAGACATGGATGTTGAATAGAAAAAAATTATACTGATGTTGAATGCCCGTATGATTCCTTGACGCTTCGCGGTAAATGAGATCTGATTCATTTTGTTTAAGAAGGTTCTGGCTCCGCAAAATTGGCGTTCACACAATCGCACCTAATCTCATCTCATCTCAATTCATCTACAGTGCGGACGGACTCGCTGAGATAATGGACACTGGTATTTTACAACATGGCTTTCCCTGATAAGCCTGCGGCACACCTTCTTGGATCAAATGGTTAGTTTCCTTGATGCCCTCATCCTCTTGCTGTTTGAGTCTTAGTCGCGTTCTCATGCTGAGTCTCACTACTCCCTAGGCCCCGTCCACGCCGTGGCTTATTCCGCCTCGCCTGGGACCTACATCCTCACCGGCTCAGCAGACCGTTCCATCCGGCTGTACAATCCATTTCCCAGCACCTCGGTTCCGGAGATAAGGCCCGGGGTCGCTAAGCCCGCGGTACCGCAGGGCAGGCTGATCCAGACGTACGCGGCGCACGGCTATGAGGTGCTCAGTCTGGCCGTGGCGTCTGACAACGAGACGTTCGTCTCGGGGGGAGGCGATCGGGCCGTATTTTTGTGGGACGTGGCCGGCGCGGTGACGATTAGGCGGTTTGGGGGTAACGCCCAGGGGCACAGCGCGAGGGTCAACTGCGTGAGCTTTGCGGGCAGCGGTGACTCGCTGGTTGTGAGCGGCGGGTTCGACACGACGGTGAGGATCTGGGACGTCAAGAGCAATAGCTTCAAGCCGGTGCAGGTGCTGAGCGAGGCGCGTGATGCGGTGACGAGCGTGGCGGTTAGGGGACCGGAGGTGGTGACGGGGAGTGTGGACGGGAGGGTGAGGAGCTACGATGTGAGGATGGGGAGGTGCACGACGGACGTTGTGGGCGCGAGTGTGGTCAGCCTGTCGCTCACGAGGGATGGGCGGGCGATGCTGGTGGGAACTCTGGACAGCAAGCTGCGGCTGATGGACCGGGACAACGGGTCCTGTTTAAGGGCCTACAGCGATCCCGAGTGGAAGAACGAGGACCTACGGGTGCAGTCCCTACTAGGCAAGGGGGAGAAATACGTGCTCGCCGGGGACGAAATGGTGGGCGAGCCAGATGCCAGCGGCGACGGTAGGATATGGGCGTGGGACCTCCTGACCGGCCAGCTGGTAGCCAAAGTGCGCGTCCCCTGGGGACCACCAGGTCACGATGCGAAGAGGAAGGCCATTGGCAAGGACGGCAAACCGAAAATGCGCAACAATGTGGTTAGCTGCATGGCATGGCGGGAGGACGGATGGGGGGACCAGTTTTGTGTGGGTGGAACGTCTGGGGTCGTAACCGTCTTTGATGCAGCATGACGGGCATAATTTTTTACAAGTTATCTGACATGAGAACTTAGGCAATGTGTATATTATTAAATCGGTTTTGGATTGGTATTACGTGCATGATGACGTTTCATCTACTTTGTCCTTTTTCTCTTTTCGTTCGTGTTCAGACAAGTGGTTTTTTTTTGGAGCTGGATCAGCCCTACTGAGTATGCATATCTTACATCAGGCCAAAAGACGGACGAATAGACAGATAGATAGAGAGAAATGACCCCCACCAGCGCCAGGAAACATCATTATTGAAAAAAAGGGGAATCCCGACCATGTTCCAGAACGTGCTCGCTCATGTATACTCCCCTGATATATCCCGTAATAACCCTGACGTGAATAAGTGATGATGTTACCCCCAACTGGAGAAAGCGAAGGGGTGCGGCTGATTAATGAAATTTTTTTCTTTTAAATGGTTTGCTTTGATGTGAAGGGGCTATATGGGGGTCAGCCCATTCCGGCATATTTGAACCAGTTTGGCCGGCAGTCCTCCCGATGGAGGAAAGGTTCTCCATCCGTAAGGCGGCCGGTAACGCAGCCCTTGCATTTTGGTGAGTTGGGGCAGTTGAAGAAGGGTATGTGTTGGTACCCAATATCACGGAACCTAAATTGGACAAGTCAGCAACGGGCTGAAGGGCGTGATGAGAATAGAAGTACTAAAGAAGAACACTTACCAGTGGACCTTGCTAGAATCTTCAAATAGACCCACGGCGATGCTGTGCACGGGAGCGTCGCCCCATCGCTCGTAGAAGAAGCCTCCGGCTTTGTCGAGATGTTGGAAATAATCCTCGTACGCTTTGCTTCTCCAGAAGTCCATGTCGGCTACCTCAAAGTTGCTCCAGAAGTGGCACGTCGAGAAGCCCTGGGCTTTCCTGTTGTGGTCGGGCCGTCTGATGTCGTCCACAACCCACTTGATGGCGCTGTTCTCATGTATGTATTCGGGGTGGTCGGCGAGGAACTTGGATGTCTCGGGCCACAAGGTTGGAAGCGTCTTTGGGTCGTCGTACAGCGTGATGGTGAAACCGTAGGTTTTGTTGTTGTCGTGCATGTAGCGGAAGACGTCGTAGTCGACATCGCAGAAGAAGTGAACCTTGGGCTCGACACGCCAGTAGTAGCGAACGTCCTTTAGGGCGGGGTGCTTGTAGAACATGCCGCTGTTCCATCGACACATTTGATGGTAGGACATCATCTTGGCGTATTGCACTCCGTTCTTTTCCAGGACCTTGGCCGATGTATCGAATGTCTCCTTATCAAACCATGACGGAGCCTCCCAATGGTCGGAGGGGATGAGTTCTATCACAAGTTTAGCCATGGCTTCCTGAAATGCTAGATGGTGATGTTACTAACCATAGTTGCACTTTGCTTTTGTTACGGCGCTCGTCTTCTTCTTGAATTCTTCGCTAAATGGCTTGTCGTTGAAAAAGGTCCAGGGGTAGTTGAACTTGTGATTCCATGTCCTTTCCAGATCGATCATGGACGACACCATATCATCCACCTCTTCGTTTCGCACGAGGGCCAGCAGTGTGGCGCTGATTCGATCGGTATCTTTGGCGTCCGGCGCATACTTTTCCGAGGTGCGAACGAGTCTCCCCTCTGGTTCTCCCGTAGCTATGAAGAGCTTGTTAGTAGTTGGCCTAGTAGAGGTTGAGGGTCACGACGGAGCAACTCACGATCTAGATTGGGATCTCGTTCAAAGTTGATGTACCGATCGCCAGGGCTATTATACCCTGTCGACGGCTTAAAGAGAGTATAGAGGAAGAAACACCATGTAATGGCTGCTACCAGTGCCAATGCCCTTACGGGCCGTGCAATGGCCATGGCGTGTGTCTGGGGTTGGGAGTGATGGTGGGAGAGAGACCAGGGGAGGTGACGGCTGGCTACCTATCCATGGGATAAGAATACCGTACCATGCGCAGAGCAGAATGAGACGATAAGAAGAAGGCAAGCAACGCCTAACAAGGAGTTTGACGCTGTCGATGCGAATCCCCACTACGAGAATGTCAGGATGTCAGTATTTCATGTCCATCGCAAACAAGCGAAAGGGGTTCGATGCCGCCTTGGCCACCAATTGCACTAATGGTGGGTGGGTGTCCTTTGGGGTGGCCCCACGCTAAATATTCCCTATAACCTTCCCCCACATACGCGCCAGACGCGCCTGGGGAAACGAACCACAGGCGGGCGCTTAATTGCCTTTGTCCTCTACTCCGTACAACATCATCCACTCGTCCATGGAGTCAAGGATGCGACATCATCCTTGTGATGGCCTATGCTGCAAGACTTGGAGCCCTCACTGAGGAGCTCGTTGAAGCTGTAACGGGGTTATCCAATCAGGTTGGGGGCATTCTTCTGCTACCTCATCCCATCGCATTATACTGACCATGAGCTTTCTATAGAAAAACCCTAGGAGGCTCAACTTTGTCCGCGATGCTGCCCTGCGCAATCTAAGGTCGCATCCATACCTCAGTACCAATCCGTTCCAAGTTGCAAACGATTTGGATGGCCTACAAGAGCGATTCCGCGTCAACAGCCGAGACGAACTTGCCGATGCTTTGCGAGATAGGGTGCTTGCGCTGCAAGAGGTTCCGATAACATGGCACCACGACATATTAGCTCTGCTCTTGGAGATCTCTGACCAGCCGACCTTCAAGTCGAACCTGAGTGACCTAGAACACATCAAGAGAGAGAGGGGAACCGAAGCACCGCCCCTACGCTGGGAGGATATAGCCCGCGAGGACGGCTGGGACGATGACGAACTTCTCTGGGAACAGGTCAATTACAGCGATGGCTCAGAAGACGGCACCTACGCTGAAGAGCCAACCGAAGAATCTGAAGAGACATCACTATTTGACTATGACGATGGAGCGGTCGGTAGGACAGCCGAGGATTGTATCATCAACCCAGAGGACGAGCAACTCTTAAACTCGTTGCGGAAGGCGCAAGAATGGCGATCCGTGGCCCCACCAAAGGATGACGAGGGCATCATGCACAGAATATCCGTCACAGAACCTCAGATCGTTCGTGAGATTCTCTTCATGCTTCAAGGCCTTGGCACCACGTTATTCAGCGATACTGGTTTACCCGTGCCGGCATTCCAAATGGAGCATGTATCCTGGGAGACATACAAGGCAGTCATACACACAATCGCAGAAGCGGGTCGCCGAATTAGCTTGCTTCGGAGGTTCGTCGAGCATCCCCAATCTATACCGCATCTCCAGGCGTTTCAAGACTGCATTGCAAAACGGCTTCAGGATTTCGACAACAAGCTTTCTGAAATTCAAGCTCGACTTGCGGCGCCCAAGGACGAAGTACTCTTTAGCTTGTTGGCTGTCAATGGAGAGATTACACCGTGTATAGAGCCCCTGATTGTGCTCTCCAACATCATTGTGCAGGTTCAGGAGACGTCAAAGTCGGATACGTTCCGATATTTGGAGTTGCTCTTTGACGAAACCACCATGTCACAGCTCAAAGATGACCTGTCAACGTACGAGTTCCTCGCCAAAATCTTTATAGAATGCTTTAATGTTTACCTGCGCCCAATTCGCCGTTGGATGGATGAGGGCAAACTCATGCCTGGGAATGAGACCTTCTTTATATACGAAACCGAGGACGAAGTACCGCTGAGCAATATTTGGCGACAGCGATTTAAGCTTCGCACAACGGCAGATGGAAAGATTCATGCGCCAAAATTCCTGAACCCTGCCGTTAATCAGATGTACAATGCCGGCAAAAATATTGTAGTCCTTCGACTTTTGGGGAAATTTGGTAGTTCTACCTTGGGGCATATCGAAGAGCCACCGCTGGATTATGATACTATTTGTCCAGAGGGTGTTGGGTTGGCCACGTTTCCGGATCTCTTTGGGACAGCTTTTGATCAATGGATTCAAAGTAAATATCGCAAGACGTCAACTACACTGAAAGACGTCCTTGTCAAGGTTTGCGGCTTGTCATCCACTCTTGAAGCGCTACAGACTCTCTATCTGATGTCGGAAGGCTTTGCTGCGTCTACACTCTCCGACTATTTGTTCGACAAGCTGGAAAATAGAAACCCGGTCTGGTATGATCGCTTTGCTCTTACAGGGGTGGGCCAAGACGCATACGTGTCGCTGGTCGACTCAAATCGATTATCCATCCGAGTGAAGACCGAAGGCCAACATGTCACCGTAGATGAGGCCCAGAGTTCGGTTAGAGTCGCTCTACCATACGTCAAGATCGACTACCGACTCGCCTGGCCAATTCAGATGGTGATTTCCGAGGAGAATATGGAATATTACCAATCCATCTTTGTTTTTCTCTTGCAAATCAAGCGGGCTGTTTATGCCTTGCACAAGCCAAGGATCTTGGACTATTACTGGACAGACCATGAAAACTGGGATGATCGAGCACTGTTTTACTCGTCTCGAAGAAATCTCCTGTGGTTCTGCACGACTCTTCAGACCTATCTGTCAACACTTGTCCTCGCGCCGAATCAGTTGAAGATGCAAGAGGAGCTTGAGGGTGCTGCGGACGTGGATGCCATGATTGCCATTCACACAACTTACATGAAACAAATGGTTGATCAAGCTTGTCTAGGAAGTCCACTTACTCTCATTAGGCAGTGCATTCTCGAAATGCTAAACCTGGCCATTACTCTAGAAAACGCCCGGGAGACCAAAGAGGTGGCGGATGCAGCGCTACAGCGACCCTTTGGGTTTCCGGAACTTGACATGGATGACGATGATGGTCGGCGTGAGTTGGAGAAGGAACAGGCTGACGAGGTGTATTTCCGTGTGCTGGCCGTGGTGAGAGCGGATTTTGACCGGCATTTGGGGTTTGTCTGCTCGGGTTTGAGAGGGGTGGCGCGAGCGACTGGCGATTCTACGTCTGCAAAGTGGGATATCTTGGCGGATATGTTGCAGGGTGGTCGGGATGATAGATGATGGGCACGAATGATGAATAACATGATACCCCCCTCGCTTTTTATTATATGATGCCCATTGCCCTGCATCGTGAGTTGTAGATTTACCATGGCTTGTTTAGTTGGTCCGCAAAGAACTTCATAATGGGGAATACCTCGTCCCTATCCCGCGGCATGGCCACCCCCTTTCTCTTCCAGTTTACCACCCTCACATCCTTGAATTCTCCCTTGACCGTGTCCGCCTCATCCCCATCGAGTTGGCAGACCAAGACCGGCGTATCGCTCTTCTCCCGCCCACTCAGCGAGGGAACCATGGACAGAGGAAGAGGCCCGCCGACGGATACCACGCCCTTGGCGACCTTTCCAATCTCTTTCTTCTGCCCCTTGGTTTCCTCGTCGGTTTCCGTGATGTCTACTATGCGCTCCGGCGTGCGTAACCTAGATGCCAGGCCCAGAGCCAGGGATCCGCCCTGGCCGAACCCAAAGAAGATTATATCGCTCATCTCCCACCCCAGCCCTTCAATCAGTGTCTCCCTCACGAGCTTATTCATAACCAACCTCGCGGCCCCATCAAACCCCGGATCCGCATCCAGCTCCCCCGTGCCCTGATCCAACTGCAAGTCATCCCCCCAGTGAAAATGCCGACCCGCCGCCGCCTCCTCCTCGTCGGGCAGCAGACTCGGTGGCAGAGGCGCCGTGCCCCGAACGGATATGGCCAGGACGCCTGGCAGGGAGAGGTTGCGCGCGAAGCCGGCAAAGGGTGCCTCGCTGTCGCCCAGGCCGTGGAAGAGGATGAGGAAGGTGGTGGTGGACTCGGGCGGGCTGGGGAAGTGGATGGAGAGGGGGAGGGTGGAGGAGAGGGGGGCGAAGTCTGCCTGTGTTGGGATTCGGGGGGGCATTGTGAGATTTGCACTTTTCTTTTTCTTTTTTTCCTTTTCTTCTTTTTCGTAGAAGGGGTTGAGTTGAGTTGAGTTGTGATGTAAAGTGTTGATGAGTTATGATTGTGGTTGTGAGTGAGTGACGAGATTGAGTGTGAGTTTGGTGGGGTTAAATCTCATCGCTGTCAAGCCTCACAATGATGACACCAAAGAGTTAACAAGTCAATTTACAACTGAAAAGACCATAAATGAACGAATAGGGGTGTCATTCAGTAACTTGAAAATAATTTAAATAAATTCGCATCATCTTGAGATGTCATAGAACATCGACAACGTGGAACGATATGAGCCAATTTCAGCTGCGAGTGCTTCAAGTATCAAGATTCAGAAAACCATACCATCAATTCATTCTAATAATCGCTACTTGATATAAATACTCATATGTATATGCCCTGTCATTCATCCATGTAATCTACGCCCCTCATCTACACTCCTAACCTTTACCTTGGACGGCCCAGGCTTCATCTCTTTCCATCCGCCTTCTGCCGTCCAAATCCCGGCCTTGGTATAATCCCCACTTGAACTTCCATCCATGTAAGCAAATCTAAAATATTCTGGCAGATCCAAACTGCTGTTTCTAGTCCAAACGAATTTATCTTGTCGATCAATGATATCAGTAAAGTAAGATCTAAAGCGCTCTACGTCGTTGACGAGAATGCTGATGCCGTCAAATTTGTTCGACGGAGGAGCGTCCCATGAAAATGTTATGGTTGAAAGATTCTTGGAATTCTCTGCGAATTCGATAATGGGAGGGGCGATTATAGGCAGGGCGCTTCCCTTCTGTGCGTCTCCTTGCAGAGCAGCCGACGTTTGAAGCACAGAGTCAAATCCCCATCGAGCGATGCCGTTTATGAATAACCCAATCAGGAGGCCTTGGTAAAGAAGCGAAGGACGAGTTTGTAGGCTCGTGCCTGGAAGCAAGAGAAGGGCCAAAATATAGTGATGTATCCGCAAGTTAAGTTCAGGGAGAGTGAGTGAGATAATAATAGCCAGAATGAAAAGCGCGTACAGCTTGATATACTTGATGAAGCGGCCTTCTTGTCTGAAAAACCAAACTTGAGAGCCAATAATAGCCACGAGAATTATGATGATGATGGCGAGAGCTGCCTTGGCGCCAGGTTGCTGGTCTAGGTCATGTTTGTTGAGACGTTGAATAGGAATGAAATCCAAGGTATAGTTAGTCATGGCCCCTACCCAGCATGCCCCCAACCAAAGAATTGTCTTTTCAACCTGGGCAGTCAAACGAGTCAAGGTGCGACGAATGCCCATTTTGTCGTACATGACCCACGCGCAAAATATGGCCGGCAGAAACTTGCCCAAGACATTGGAAAAGAGTCCCGCGACAGACTTGTGGGAGGGTTGATCCAAAGCCATACCGACTGTCCAAAAAATGCCGATGAAGTTGGGGAAGAAGAATAGCGCTGGCGAAGATGTGCAGAGCGATAGAATGCCAGTAAAGATGGTCGAGATGGCCAAGAGAGACCATCTCTGGTCTTTGGATGAGCATTCAATGCCTGGAACGAATCGGAACGATAGTGGAAAGTAAGAATCGAAGCCGACACTAAGAATGCCGTTCCGTTGAGAGCTGATAAAGTCTTGCTGTTGGCCTACTAGTTCGGCTACACCACAGCCTCCCTTGTCGTTGGATATGATGCCGGCATGAATAGCTGAGCCGCACAGGAACGAGTCACCGCGATAAGTGGCCAATTCAGAATGTACGTCGCTGGAAGGTCCTCCGATGACATAGGATCTGTAAACGACCTCTTGGTCTCCCACGGCTCTCGGATTCAACACATGATAACCCTCGCAACTGGCCGGGCATGAAAATGCAAAACCACTACCATTGAAGGGCCTGCAATCATTTCCGTCCAATCCGCAGCTGTTGCCCGAACTCCAATATGTGTCTCCGCATCCAATCGGCTGCGCCATTCCCCATCCCGCGACATCAGCAGCAACTGTCTCTTGACGTTTGACAAGCACAAACGAAATGAGCCATATCGAGAAGTAGAAGAAGAGCGCCCATGCACGGTGCTTCAACGTCGGTAGGAATCGCTCGACAAGGTACAGCGGGTACTCTTGAATGAAGGGAAATAATGGTTTGATGCGAAATGGCTGCGGATTCGGCGGACCTTTGGACCATGTTATGACGGCTAACAGTGTGCGGCGAACTGGATAGGGTATGCGCTTCCATCGTTTGGCAGCGCGCTCGTCTTGGATGAAGCGTGGTGTTGGCGGACCATCACTGCTATCGTCGACTTCGAGCGTTGCCTCGGCAGTGTCTAGCGGCGCATCTGGATGGCCTGAAGCAGCATTGGCGATGTTTGCGCGGCGGCGCTCGTCCGTCTCGATATCGGCATCGACGCCCAGGGCATTGCGTTCGGAGTCCGTCATGAGAGGCTCGTTTTCAACATCACGATGATGATGGTTCACCATGGCTAACTGATGGAGAAGATGAAACTTTGGGGCAAAGATAAAGACGGGCCCTTTGCCTAAAGTCTAAAGGACGAACAATGTCACCACTTTTTCTACTTGTACTTGCAAGGTTCTCTCTCGTATGCAGCCCATTAACTCACAATGGGCAAGCCTCAAGACAAAGTATGGGGTGGTGGGTCAAGAGGCGCGTTGTTCCGGAAGGTCGGAAGTTGCTTGAGAATCCATGTAACGGAGTGATTCGGCTAGTTGAGAGCTGATTGGGTGTGCCATGAGGGTTGGTCTCGCTGAGCCGGGGTTCGAGCTCGTATTGACTTGTATTGTCTCTGATGCCTACTCCGTACTTCCGTCCGAGACGAGAATCCGTGTCTGATATGAGACCTCTTGACGTACTGGTTTCAAAGTTCGAAACATGTGCCGCATTCATTCGCAATCGTTGCTGTAGCGTTTTCCTTGGTTCTGGTGTCTTGCGCCGTTGTGTTCAAGGTTTCATACTTGTGCCGTCACAAGCGAATTAGCCGGATAATGCATCAGATGGATAATGTGATGTATATGCTGGGATGGAAGCGCAATGCAAGGACTATGCAAAATAGAAAATGGTGCCTGATAGCTGCCTAGTAAAGTATGAAGGAGGATGAAGATGAAAAATGACGATTGAATAAAAGAATAAGAGTTGATGCTTAAATCAAGCATCACCAGTCCTTGTGACCATCGCCTTCCTCAGATGCAAACTCGGTTGAACACCGGCAAATGATTATCTCTATGCATACAGTGCATATTAAACGCGCACACAGTCCAGCACAGCGCAATGTCTGGCGAATGAGAAACAAGAGCTTCTAGAATCATCGCACAAACGGGCTCAACTGTGTGGTCAAGACTCTAACAAGAAGAGCAAGTCAACGAGATAATCGCTCAATAACCAATCTCAGATTGCCGTATAAATAAAACGCCCATTTTTTCCAAGAAAGTCGACTTTGCTACCCTGCATCACTCCAATAGCATGTCAATATGAGTGAACACGAGCCGCAGCAGATCTCCTCAGACATGTCAAGTCGAAAGATTTTTGAGACCTCTGCAGGTCTCACAGCTCGTCTCGGGAGACTCTCCCTACCTAACAGGAAACCGATTGAGACGCCAACTTTTATTGTTGCCACCTCTCGCGGTTCTGTTCCTCACCTTACTCCTGATAACCTCAAGAAGCACTCCTCTGTAAATGCTGTATATATGGGACTTGAGGATTGTAAGTGGCCCTTGTATTTGCTTGAACAGTATCCTAATATGAGACAGTTATTGAGAAAAAGGATAGCCCAATATTCCAGACGCCAAATGGAGACGCTCGTCGGCTGCACAGCTTTACGGCCTTGCCATCCGAGGTCATCACAGTACTCGGCCCAAGACGCTCTCCAGCAGTCACCACTCCGGTTGGAAACACAGTAAAGACCATATCAGTCTTTACATCCACTGGCTTTCGCAACGTGACGGTGCCCGAATATGCATCGGCAATCGAGTCTTTGCAGCCTGATATTGTTCTCCCCATGGCAGACCTACCCCACACAAGCACAACGCCAGTGTCCAAGAAGCTGGTACGCATGGTCGAGCACACTGAAGTTTGGCTGGATGAGTTTTTTAAACAGGTGTCACCCAAGGAGCGACTGGATAATCTTGGGATATCGGTTTTTGCACCGGTTCTTCCCGTGGAGTACCCCATCCAGTGGGATTATCTGAGATATCTCTCCGAGGATGTCAGAGAGAACATCTCAGGTCTTGCAGTCTACAGCACAAACCTGGTTCCGGAGCTTATCAACTACCCCTCATTGATCCCCTTGCCCAAGATATCCATGGATCCTCCAAAAACACCGCATGATGTCCTTCGCCAGATTGCTCTCGGAATCGATATCTGCACTCTGCCGTTTGTGAATAGTGTTTCAGACTCGGGTGTAGCACTCACCTTTTCGTTCCCAGCTTGGGCCAACAAGGGAGTTCAACCTCTTGGTATCAACATTTGGTCCCCCGAACATAGTACAGCTGTCATACCACTTGCGGAAGACTGTCAGTGCTATGCCTGCACAAAACACCACAGAGCTTTCCTTCACCATCTTCTCAATGCCAAGGAGATGCTGGGCTGGAATCTGCTGCAAATCCATAACTACCACGTCATCAACGAATTCTTCAAGAGTATTCGAGAGAGTCTCAGCAAGGGCCCTGAGCAATTTGAGAATGATAGGCAGCAATTCTTGGCCATGTATGAGCCTTCGTTGCCTGAGGGAACAGGAGCTAGGCCGCGAGCAAGAGGTTACCACTTCAAGAGCGAGGCCAATCAGGACAAAATCAATCAGCCAAGCTGGACAGATCTTGATAAGAGTGGAGGGGCAACCCCGGGACAGAGCGGCAGTACGGTATCACCAGAGGGGAATGGACAAGGCGATACCTTGATACCGAATGTGGACAAGGAGGCTATCAAGGCAGTTCTTGGGGATGTTCCGGTGAATACGGTGGAAGATAAATAGAAATAATCTTATTTCCACTTGTGCCTTTGTGTCTTTGTGTCTTGACTTGTTTTATGGATATAAGTTTGCAGCTTCGGTCAAGCAGCCGTCTGGGCACATCGTCTTTACCTCTCAACACCAAGCCGGGTCTTTAGAGAGTTGAGTCTCTGAGCTACAAAATTAAGAACATGCATATGTAAATATAAAAGATCTATTTATATACTACAACAGACACTTGATATTAAATGGAATAAAAGAATTTAAGCCACCGAAGTTCGTTTCATTGAGTCCTATCAAGGCTCTTTAAACTACTCTACACAATTTGCCATGTGGCGGCACCTTCAGGCGCAGTACGAAATGTGGTGTTTTCACCACTCCTGTGAAAACTATAAGATAAACCCGAAACCTCTCTGATGTGTGCATTCCCTTGAACGAAATGGAAACTCGTGATGACTAGATAGTGTTGCCAATCATTGCCGTAATGCATCAAGAAAGATGACTCGCGCCCTACTCCCAAACTCCAAAGCAATTCCACATGAGAAAATGGTGGTGTTGACCGCTGCCTGACAGGAAGCCGAACTTGATGATGGAAGTGTGCAATTTGCTATATCCACTGCATTCAAGAGGTTTGTGATGAGCTTTCATCAGTGTCCTGATCCTCCTGCGATTCCGATGTGATGAAGTCCGTCAGGACTCGACACAACTTCTTGAATTCCAGCTCAGAAGCAGAGATTCTGTTATTTAGCTGTGCGTGACCCTCATCTAACTTGATCTCCAAGGTATCTAGTCTCTTAGTGATGGTGTCTAAGGTCTCTTGAAGTTTGTCCGAGGTCTCTTGAAGTTTGTCCGAGGTCTCTTGAAGTTTGTCCATGGTCTCTTGAAGTTTGTCCATGGTCTCTTGAAGTTTGTCCATGGTCGTCTGGAGTGTATCTATTCTCATTGTTCCAGCAGTAAACAAGCTTTTAAGCTCATTGACATCATTCTTGATCTCAGCTATGGCCATCTTTGTCTTAGAATCTTGGCGCTCAATTGCTCTGTTCTTTGCCTGCACTTCAGATATCGCCTCACGTAAATTTAAGAGGCTATACTCAGTGGAGATGCGCTGCTGGTCCAGGCGGAAATAATCCATGTTTAATTCCGTAAGCGTCCTCGCCGGTCCATCAAGTGATGGTGTGTATGGAACTGGTGGTGAAAAGCTCAACCTGAGTCGCTCGTGCTCAGAATCGAGGGAATGGATATATCTGCGCTGTTCGTCTATACGCGTGGGACTTGATTCCAGCCTTCGCTTCATCCTGTTGCGGACGAACGTATCTAGCTTATCCACATCACCAGATATATCGGATGCTGCTGGGGTCTTCGGTGAGGACTTTTCTGAGACCTTGGATGTGTGCTGCTGCGATGTGTCAGGTGTGGATGATCGGTTTGGTGAACCGAACAGAGACTGCTGTTGTGGTGAAGGGAAAGGAAGAGGGTTTGACGATGGTTTCGGTGTCAAAGGTAGCTCCGGTGAGCTTGATGTCGCGGCCTCCATTTCTGTTTTTTTATTATCACCAACTAGCTGGTCGTGGATCTCTGAGTCTGTTGATGTTGATGTTGCACTCATATCAGCCTCCATGGGGTGGTATGCCCGGTAAGTATGCGTTAATGGAAGGTAGAGTTGGTGAGGTTAGATGGTAAGAGAGTCAAAGGCAGCTGGATGTGTGTGCGCGTGTGTGATGAAATGTAGGGCATTCAATAATTAAGACTCGCACACTTTTTCCAAAGAAGAAAACGTGAAACCGAAACTATGGGATTCGATTTGGTTCTATGCAATGTTATTATTAGCAGTAGAAAGGCTGTTGACAACTGTTGACAACTGTCGCCCCTTTTAGGACAACAGCCGGAGGGACATATGATTGCTGTATATACAGTTATGGCTATTACTTGCTCTATAAGAATCCGTGTTAGGGTACTTGATAACATTAATATATTGCTCTAAATTAGCAGTACTTTTATAATCAGAATAGTAAAGCAACACGTCAGGTAAGTAAAATACTATAAAGAGATAAAGTGAAGCTGGCTGCCTTGAAAAAGGGAGCCTGCACCGTCCGACAGCTGTGAATAGATGTCACACAACAGACAATAGAATCCTGTGGAAGCCAAAGAGATAGATAGATAGATAGATAGATAGAGAGAGAGAGAGAGAGAGAGAGAGAGAAAGAAACAAGGTATAAATTCATCGCTCCCCCCCTTTTATCTTTTCATCCTTTCCCTTCTTACATTCTCATTCTTCTCCTCCTCCATAACCCCAACTCTCATCATGTAGACACCACACCTACACCGAGCTTCATCGAGCTTCAAATAACGGCGACAGAGCCGTCTATTATTACTTTATCTTAAAAGTAATAGTGTTTACATTGCGATTGAGCAACGCAAGCTCCCCTCACTCTACACATGCTATCACAAAGTGGTTG
Organism: Hypomyces rosellus; assembly: GCA_011799845.1. Lineage (NCBI taxonomy): Eukaryota > Fungi > Ascomycota > Sordariomycetes > Hypocreales > Hypocreaceae > Hypomyces > Hypomyces rosellus. The sequence continues at coordinate 4,328,789 of WWCI01000002.1, read as the reverse complement.
AGGATTTCATCTCGATTCGCGATGGCGTCACGAAAGCGAGAGGCGAACAGGGAACTGAAGTGAGCCTGGCTGATGGTCCACGGGGTCTCGAAATTATACATCTCATTATACACCAAATCATACGGATCGGCTAGCGACAAGCTGCATGGTGGCGATGTACCAAGAGCACGCATACGTTCGTCTACAGAAGACCAAGAGGAATTCATGGACCTTGCGGTTGAATAACGAAATTGGGAAAATGACTCTCAAGTAAACACCCCAGCACATAAGCTTTATAAGAAGATTAAGAGTATCGGTTCATTTCACGAGGAATGACTTATCTGGTCTACTTGGTTGGTGTTTTGTGCCATCTTTGAAGCGGCAAAAATGGGAGATATTCACAATAGGGAAGAAGAGGAAAAGCGTGCCATCCGAGGCCATTCAAACAACTACCATCAACGCATACTGGGCATACCATCCCACAGAGATTAGGATCAATACAACAACGGCACCATCCTACATGGCTACCAGCATCCCAGCCAATACCCTTCCCACCTCCAACGCATCTGGTGATGCGGAATTGATGGATATGATAGTCCGCAACAACAAGATACAAAAATCGGAGAGTACGATGTTAAGCCCTTCAACGTAGTAGAAACAATCACAAGAACGTTCTGTACGCACGCCATCAAAGCAACCATTCACATATAATCTGCAAGTCAGTCTCTTTTATCTTTAGTACATAGAGCACAGCCTTCTACGCCTGGCATATCAAGACAGTCATCCAAGCCCCTTACCGAGCTTGTCATCATCAGAAGGATTTCCCTCCTCTGACAACAACACCGAACCACAGAAGCGTCCCACCTCATCGGTGATCACAAAAGCAAGTAAGCTGATATGAGATTTGCCCCACCGTTCTCCTATGCGATGGAATGAGACGAGGATCAACTCTGATGGAACCGACCTCGGAATATATCCACCTCAATCAACAACGAATCTACATCGAAAAAAAGCCTGCCCAAAGTTACGTGAGGCAATGTCGGAAGTGCAGACTAAGAGTCAGGTAGCAGAGTTGCAAGACTCCAAGAAAAAGCTGGATACTTTAGAGACAGAGCTAACATAATAGCCAGACACTGGTAAACAATGAAACAACTACCACCAAAGGAGAAATGAAAGATTTATGTCAAGTCATAAAAGAAATTGTCAAAACATATGTCCACGACCCTCGTGGGTGATGAGGGAGATATAGGGGAGCAGCGATGATTAAAGATGACGAGGGAAATCGAGGGTAATCAAGGGCAATGAGGGTGATCGAGGGAGATATAAGGGATCGAGGGGAACCAAGGGCAATGAGAGAGACACATGGAAACAAGAGAAACACAGCAATAATAGAAATATTTTTGTAAAACAATACGGGTATATGTGTACATGTCTACCAATCCTCAATCTGATCACTATAGCAATGTCATATCATTCAGCCAGAAAACTCAGTTCCAGACAGTAATAGACCTCAAAATTGAAGATGACGATTCTCTTTTACGCCATATATATATAACTAAGCCTCGTTTATAGCTTATTGTGTGGCTTGCAGTTTGGTTTTCCCCTCGCCAAACCCAGACAGTTGGCAAACTTGTAAAATATGTCGACGTTGTTGTAAGTTCCACCAAATATCTCCTGGCACGGCCCGAGAGCATACACCGGCACGTCAGTCAGGGAGTGCACCCCTTGCGGTTCAGTAACAGGTATCGTGCCGTTAATCACGAATCCATCAACCGCATCCTTCGGGTTAACATAGTATTCACCACCGACCGCAACAGCGGGCAGCCGGGGACCCTCCTTGTGAACCCTGTAGTTCTCGCGGCGATCGGGGGCAGCGCCAACGCCTCCTGCGATGGCGTATCGAGGTTCCCAGTTGGTAGGGAAGTTGGCGCCAGTGCCGTAATTTACTTTGCCGGACTTCTTGGTGTATTGCGAGAGACCAGATTTTTCGTACACGCCAATGGCCTTGCGCTTGGCTCGCTCGTCATCCTGGGCACTGAGGTATTCAGTGTCGGCGGAACCAAAGACACTGCCCAAAGTTAGCGATTATGAAAAGATGGCTCAATATGAAGGTATTTTACGTACTCAAAGCCGTGACCGTGATCAGCAGAGACAACAACGAGCGTCTCATGTAGGATGTTCAATTCCTTGAGCTTGGCGATTGTTGCTTTCACCGTATCGTCCAACTCCAGCAGCTCACCAAGAGCACGATCGTAGTCCAGCGTATGCATCTGCTTGTCAATAGACGCGGCCTCTGACATGAGGAAGAAGCCCTTGTCACCACCACGCTTGTGCAGGATATCGACCGCCTTGAGCGTCATGTCTTTCAGTCCGGGCAGATCCAGTGCAGGCTCGCTGCCACCTTTTGGATCGTTTTTGAAGTTCTTGAGGTTCTCGGTGTAAACATTGCGGTCAAGCCAGACGGGTATAACTCCCTGGCAGAAAACACCCAAGGCCTTCTTGTCGTTGTCCACTGTAAGGAGTGATGTCCTGTTCAGACTAACGGTATAGCCCTTCTTGGCAAACTCAGCGTAGTAGTCCTTTCCCTGATAGGATCCCTTTCCAGGGTAGAACTGTTCCGCGCCACCCCCAAGGAATACGTCTGGTCCTCCGTGGTTTGTCCACGAGTAGTTGGTGAGGGAGTTTAACGCTTGATCAATGAGAGGACCATACTCGCTACGTCGACGAGTATGCGAGGAAAGTGCTATCGGTGTAGCGTCTGCCAAAAAAGCCGTGCTGACGGCGCCCCAGGCACCTTTCTAGAAGACATGGATCAGATATATGGTTTATATACCCACGGACACGCACATATATATATACATCTGCCAGGCTCGGGAGATGACTTACACGTATACGATGAAACAGTTCAACGATCGTTTCGACCTTTGGATCATCAAAGGCGTCGGGACTGGAATCGGCATGAACGCTGAGTTGTGTTAGTGAACTGGTGGGTCATATGCACAGGTGAGATTTAGATCTATATCCATGGATTCCTTTCATACCCCATTGCGTTGACTGTACTCTTAAATCCTGAAAAAAGTGCGCTAGCCGAATTAGCAGAATCGGTGATGTAGGAGTCGATTGAGTGTGTCATCTGGTGGCCAAGGACGGGGAAGTCATCAAGTTGAAGCCGAGTCTGATATTTGCCGTTGATACTTTGGTGCCCGAGAAGCCGCGCTGCCGTAATCTATAAGAATTAGCTAAAGAAGGCAGTAGTAATACAGCAGTTCCTACCATGTTTGTGGTCATGCCGTCTCCGATAAAGAAAATGACATTCTTGGCCTTCTTCTCGGTGTGCAAGTCTCGGACCACCCACTCGGCCGTAGTTTTTTCTCCATTGTAGTAATGCAGCGTAACGGTATACGTCCCAGGCTCGTAGAGGGCAATCTTGCGATATGCCTTTGAAGCGACGTTGACGACGGATGGCTTTCCGGCGTCCTCGGCGAACAGGTCCTCGAACCACTTGAACGTCCACTTTTCAAGCTTTGGCTCTTGGAGGTTGAAGGCTTCGGCAAAGTCCTTGGGCTGGCTGTTGCCCTTGGTGATGGTCACCTTGAACTTCTCATCGGGCACTCCGTTGTGAGCAGCCTCGGAGCCGTTGACCGGGGCGTGAACCTCGACCCTCAGGTCAAAGAGCTGGCCCGGGAGAAAGTCGCTCTGGTCGGGAGGCAGGACACAGCCTAAAGTAGGACATGTTCCTAGGCGCTGGTATGTTTGCGCAGAGACGGCTGACAGAGAAGCTGCTAGGAGAGCGGCGGTGGTGAACTTGGCCAACATGATGAGATTGCCTCGTCTTGCTCAGCGAACAGAACTGCAGAAAGGACGAGGAAGATGCAACCAGGCGTGGAATAAATTCAATCAATGCGGGATGGCGTGTCGTTTTTATGGTCAACCATCCACACCGGAAGGAAAACAACAAGCCACCCGGATCATGACAGGCAACGGACAGGCTCGTCGGTCGAGAACGCCATGCTGGGCAATCAATTGATGTATGACAACACCCTCCCCTAACGTCCCTGTTAGTAGCCACCCATCGCCAAGAGTAGCTGAACTTGCAAGACGCGGTGGAAGAAAAGGAATTGTCCTATCGCGTCACCGAGCGACTCAACCTGGTGGTGCAAGTGGGGGGACCCCCATTGCATTCATTGCAAGTCGAGGTTGTTCCCGACGCTGGTAGTTTTATGGAGACGACGACGATGCAATGCGAATGTAACCCCATCATCCACAGCGACACAAGCACGTGTATGCGCCACCCTGTTCCGACTCTTACTAAATACGTCTGAGAATATCGTGTCATTCTAGTTCCAGCGTGAAGGACCATGGATCACGGAAGGGTCGCCGGAAACAAAAATCCCCTGCGCTAGAACGACGCCAAGTGGCTGAGCGTGTCTGCATACCTGGTATTACAAGTGGTAGTGAATAATTATTAAGCTTATAATAAGGGTAACACTTAGACTTACTCGTAGTGCGGCGGTTCGCAGATGCGAGGTCGAGATAGATCCCGTGGGTAGATGTGAGAATCTTATTGGTGGTGATGCAAACATCCCTGTCCTGGGTCCGCCATCCTGCCAATATTCCATGTTGATGTTTATTGCCGGTTTAGGAAGCTCATTAATAACAACAATTATGGCTGCAGATTCATGGATTGATTATTTTCGTGGTCTTGGTGTAAGAAACAATCTAGAATCGCGTTCAGCTTCACACCTATGGCCGATAGGTATGCATCTGTAATAATTTAAAATGTTCATACCTTGGACATCTCTCTTGGACAGTGTCATTGCACCCCCAACTTCATCACTGCCTATCTCCGGATCAAAAGGCTTTAATATATATGAAAGAAAGTCTTTTCTAGAGTAAAGAGTACTCTGAATGAAGACATCTTCTCACTTTGGCTGGTTATTGATGCCCAAGCAAACACATCATGGGGAGTTTGGCGTGAAAGATTGGTGCGACTCGAGAATATTGGCAGAAAATTGGGCTGTACATTTGCATGTTTATATTGATCGATTACCCTGAAAATGCACCTTTTCCGCAGTCTTATACAAATTGTGACTTTGCTACGGGCATGTTTGACATAATAGATACCGGGACCTCAGGGAGTCAAAGCCTTTCAACATTGGTAAGCGAATAGGCCTTCATGACAGTTGTCCAAGGGAAGCATGCAGAATCTATGGCTTCTGAGATTACCATCATTGAGATTCTGTGTCGTGTTAGGACTTCTAGGCCCTCGATAAATGAAGGTATACCCACTTCTAGTTCAGTGCATCTTGACACGCGTGTCCATATATCATAATATATAGTATTAGAAAGGGTTGCACAGAGAGAGAGAGAGAGAGAGAGAGAGAGAGAGAGAGAGAATACTTACCAAATGAAACGCCTCGTCGGTTAATCATGTACAATAGATCAATTTGGCCAGAGGGTAAATGGAGGACACATGTCTAATCCCACTCCAAAGTGATATATTTGCTTATAACGAGTAAAGTCAGCGGTCGCAAAAGGGGCTCACGGCTGCCAACAGGTGTCATACCCTCGATAAATGGCATCACATGGAACTAAATGGAAACCTCTCATTTTATCCTTACATTCTTTTCCCTTTATCTGTCATGTGCCCTAGATCTGGTTACACACATAATCATCCCTCCTTGACTCTATCCCTCAAAAATTCCACCATCTACTCCCACATCTCCCACATCTCCCTTCAACTCCATCAACATCAATCCTCAGACATCCTATCATCTATGATCGCCCTAACTTCGAACCCCATCTTCTATCAACATTAAAGATCACAAGTCTGGTTCCCTTCCATCATATTTTTACACACATCATAAGCTCTTGCTACTACATCAAGTCCTCACATTGGATCGCAATGCCATCACAAAAACGAGCAAGAGAGGAGAATGAGGAATCCGACTACGAGTCATCGCTATTCATCAACTACAACGAGTTACTAGATGGACCAACAATGACCCGGGAAGAACTTACCAAGAGATACGTACTCGTGGATCATCAGCGCCTTGAGATCGAACACAAAGCGATGCAGCAGCGTGATGCCATCCTGGAAACACACGACCGTGTCCAGGTCGTTGAACGCAAAGAGGCAGAGCGTGATCGTGTAGTTGAAGATGTTCAAAGCAGCATAATAATCGCGTTACAAAGGCTCGACACGATGGAGAAGAAACAAAACGACATGGAAGAGAGACAACAAATCTTAGGGATGAAGCAAGACGACTCGAAAATCAGACGGATTTTCATTGAAAGGAGACAGGATTTGATTGAAAGAAGACAGGCTTCTATTGAAGTAAGGCAGGCTACTATTGAGGCGCTGGTTGAACAACGGTTCGCCGAAGTTCACCAACAACTTGACGGCATCGAGGGAGCTATGCGCAAAGCGGCTGCATACTTCAACTCGGATGCAACACCGGAGGGCGAGAGTGCTCCTCCTAACCCTGACCAGAAGGCCCAAACGCCCCAGGAATGATGATGGTTACCCGGCCTATCCTTTGATATACCGACATCATGGCTTGTCTTTTGTGGTTTTTGTTTTCTGGCGTTTAGGAATTTGCATTTGCGGCCATAGTACTTTTTACAGTACAACATCATAGTTCATCATGTCGAGTTACTCTCGCTTGGCGTTTCAGACTCTATGTGCTGGGTCTTGGTTCTATTTTCGTAATCTCACTCCCCACGGTATTGTTGTTTTCAAATTACAGCCATGGTGATTTGGTGTGGCCTGGAGTTTTGGTAACGGGTATGGCCTCTCTCTTACACTGGCGGTATCACCGCAATTCATCTTACATATGCTGGCTTTGGTGTTTTGGGGGTATAACACAAAAGTTCACATTAGAATAGTGAACCTGCATGGCCAATGTTACAAGCACCTTTCCCTCCATTCTCGTTAATTTGAACCGTGACCCGTAGCGTATAAGAATGGCAACGAGCCATTTGAGCAAAACACAGCATCTTGGAGTTGTATCAAGCATCCTAAATATTGATTCAGAGATGGATTCTTTATACTTACCCATGTATTACACTCGTTTTGTAGCAGAGAGACCCGATTGCATAGATGTAATAGGTCCCTCAAACCGTCATATACTCGTGCATAATCACCCCTTTACATTTATAGCCAACTCCGGACTTCATGGCCGATTTTGGAATTATAGTCCTCATTGCATGCAGTGAATTCAACCCCTTTGCTACATTAAACATGAACATCAATTAGTATTTCCCATCATCTTATTCATCGGGTACAATATCGCCACTTGGATACGATTAGGTAAGGGATAGTAGAGGTAACATGCATTTCTTAAAAACGGAAGGAATGAAGGGAGGAGGCAAGCGTAATAAAAGAAACCCTTATCGAGCTCGCACAATTTCTTCTCTCCTCAACCATTATCATCCCCACCATTCGTAAGTACCACCCTATTTATCCATTAAATCCATCCATCACTGTATCTGTGTGCGGACACATGATAGAAAAGAGCTCGCCATTATGATGCTGCGAAATAGTAGATATACAATGGCTAACTCAGTTGCAGGAATGAGCTTCTTGGGGGGGGGGGGTTCTTGGTGAATGACTGACAGCTGCCAACGGGCCAAACAGAGGTGAATGGCGCTGCATGGAAACAAAATGCAATTGAATAAATCTCACTTTCGAATTCACTGTTTCTATCTTTATAACGGATTTATGCATTTCATTCAAGAGCCCTAACTCGCATCACAACCGAAAATTCACCCGGTTAACCAAACCACACCACATTCGAACATCAAACGACTCTGCCAGTCTATCTCGAACTTATCAATACATATTCTGAAATTTACTACACAAGTCATTGAAAGCCCATTCCATCAAGTCACATTTTCTCGGATTGGTGTCGTTGACGGCATCTCTCTCGGCACATCATGTTCACGGGGGGCGACAGAGAGGAGGGCGGCGTGGTTTGACCCCGTCACTGAATTCGGGGACATCTTCGTCTTGTGTTCACACCCCGGATGAAAGTGAAAAATCCAATCTCTCTAGCAATGCTAAATGAGGAGACTCTGGAAGGAAGCCAACCTCCTCCATCATCGGCTACAAAGTGGAGCTCGACGGACCACCCATAACCGTCCAGAGACTTACCATGGAGTGCATCCGCTTGGACCAGGAGCGCATTCGCATGGAGAATGCACAGTTTCGACAACGCGAGGAGATTGTGTTCCTGAAGGAGCGCATCCAGGCGCTTGAGGCCCGGGATGTCACGCCAACCAAGGAGGTTCACGATCTAAGGAGCAGTCACACCGCTATAGTAGAAGGGCTCGTGGCCGTGGTAAAGATACTTGACGACGCGGCCGAAACGCTGCCCGCCGCCCTAGAGAAGAGAGAGGCTATCATGGCGAGCAAGCTTTTCGAGAGCGAAGCGCGGACCGAGACTCGGATCGCCTTCGTCAAGGAGGAAATCGACGACATTGACGAAACCCTTGATCGGATAAAAAGCCACATTTTCCCTAATAAACACAATGAAGACAATGAAGACAATGAATATGACTACTACAATTATAGGGTTGAGAGCCCCCAAATAGATGATCCGTTCATCTATGCCTAATCTCGCTGGTACGCACATGGGAAAGGGCACGGGGAGATTGCGTTGCCTACCTGGGCTGTTGGGGGGACACGGATGCATTTGTACTGACGATGTCTTATTTCCTTATGATTTCACGGTAATGGCTATGTCACTACAACCAGAACATAATCGCTTCGTCTGAGGTTTGGAAACGTGATGATCACGAAGTTAGGGTGAAAGCATCTCATGCAAGACTGTACCTAGAGATGCCTCATCAACAAGCCAAATCATGTACAGTAGCTGAGCAACCGCTAACAGAAAACGGGGTGAAATAATACTTTTGCTATTGCATTCATCTGCTTCATTTAACATCAAGGCGTCTTTCGTAACACATGAGAGTGATGAGACCAGTTTATGGCAACACACTAAACGAGCTTCAAGCGTGCCAACCGCTTTATCTTGTATTCGCATTGATTCTATAAAGTCTCCATGTTCCCCAAGTTTCTCATCAGGATATCCTCTCTATCATACATATAACGGCCATGTTCTGCTCACCTTGATGCAGTGGCCTTGGACAAAATGGTGCGGTATATCAGCAAAGCTAGTCAAAGCCATATTTCCTCCTCAAATTTTAACCCTCATGAGTGTTCAGCATATCAAAAATAGAAAACCATCAAGGCATAAGTACACCCTTCCAAACCTAATGCATATACTGAGGGGCCCAATACTTGAGCCAATGCTCTGCAGGGGACTTCTAGTCCGGGGAAGTCAGGCTCATCGTCCCAAGGATCTTTAGCAGCTCATCGGTGTCGAGTTCCTCGCGCTGGTGGCCATCCTCATCGGTTCTAGCCATGAGCGATGCCGTATGCATCCACACGTTCTTGGCGCCGTGGGTGGATAGGCAAGCGACTGTATCCTTGACGTTATGGCTTCTGACACCGCCGCCAGCAATGATCTGCAGTTTACCAATGGTACGATGGCACATCTGATCAAGTTTCTTAACATTGCCAGAGCAATTGCCAACTCCTCCGGCAGTCAGGACACCTTCGAAGCCACAGCGGATGAGGGTATCCAGGCCATCCTGCCAGCGGTCGGTAGCGGCAATGGGATCGAACGCTCTGTGAAAGATGCAGCCAAACGGTCGGGCGGCGTCAATTAGCATCTTGCAACAGTTCTCATCAATGGCGTAGCGTTCCTCGGGGTTCTCCTGTCGCTTGAGGATTCCAAACACAAAGGCATCGCCGCGGAGGGGGTTCATGACGTTACTGGCTTTGAAGTCGTGGATGGCATAGAGCATCTGCTTCATCTCCAACTTTGTGTAAATGAAATCTTGAGTTTCGTGGTGAGAATCGTCTCCATCTGCGCCCTTGACGACGCGAGGCGGACCGCGCGGGCGGATCATGATGCGGACAGGTATTTCGAGCTGCGAGGCAATGGATGTCAGCTCGCTCACTGGGGGCGTAAGACCGCCTGCTTCGTACGATCCTGGGGCGTTGAGTTCAATGCGTTTAGCACCCAGAGCCTGTGCCTTGAGGCCATAGGCGCCGGAGAAGACGGCAACCTCCAGAGACAGAGACATCTTATCACTGATCCTTGGAGTCTTTGCAGTGTAGTGTCCAGCAGGCTGGGAGGAAAGAATGTAGGGTAGGGGATCCGGAATTATATAAGAAGAAACTTAATGCATTTTTGGCGGTGATTCAAGCGATTGCTTCCCTAACAATAATCAACAATATCACAACATGTTGATATTGATCATCATTGACATGCATATCTCGCCTTGTTTACTTTGGAGAATGGATTATGCATGTTGGAGCAGGCAGACGAGGTGGGGCAGAAGAAGCGGGGGAGGGGTAAATTTAGATAAGATAAGCCGATACAGAAAAAAATGAAAATATTGCAACATAACACCTTGAACAATTGAGAGTCGGTGGTGAAAATAAAGGTATTCATGTGGAACAATAGCAGAAAAAGTGTATAATTGGATGACATGTGATCTTCAAGACGTCACATGCAGTTGATATATCATCATTTTGAATACACATCATCACGTATTTGATTCGCCAAAGCGTGAATTTGGTGAGGCAAACGAAGGGCGGGATGAACAACAGGCAGAGCTGTCCAATGATCCGTTGAACGTGGCAGGATAGTGGCCAATACCAAAATTCATGCATCTGTTTGGATGGTCACATTTTTCACAGTCTTCTCCTCTTAATTAGCCAACAAATGACCCAGAGCGTACGGGCTGTCGTTGTCATGGAGAACTCGCAACAAGTTTTTGCCTTGTCTCGGGTTTTTACTCTCCGCCTTTTCATCAGACCAATGAAAATTGTTTCCATGAAGGGGAATTACCTGCTTAACCATGCAGCTAAAACTTTTCTACCCTGCTGCAATTTTTTCTTCCTGTCCGTTCTCCATCAGACCAAAAATGCAACGCCAGACAAAGTTGCGGTGATGCATGGATGTTGGGTGGTGTGTCAGTACCCGTTCAACCGTTTGGGGTATAGATACTAGGTAGTGAGTGAGGGACTCCTCCGTCGAAACAGTAACGGTCTTGTCCGCCGCACAGTGGACCCTGAGCCACCAGGGCGTCCCTGGTTAGAGCACTTTAGCAAGCTGCCAATCAGTGAACCGGGTATGATGCCATGTTGCCACAATTGGTTTAGCGCGGGACCTGCAATGCCCTTTTCAGGCTCTGCGCTGCAGGGGTTTTAGAGCCAATCGACAACGAACCCAGACAGTGGGAGAGAAGTAAGTTGACGAGGCACCTGCAGAGCGAGAAGTGAAAGGAAGGAAAAAAAATTAATTACATGTAAAATTCGTTCGCGCACACCACCACACCGATTAAACGGCTGCCACTGGTAGTGAGCGGGAGTGGTTCTTGGGCCTGCGAGCTATTATCCGATAAGTCAACAATTTTTTTTCAAGGCAAGTACCTGACCTACTTATTTAAATATCCCTCGGAAGGACCTCTTCGCTCTTTCCTTCCTTCACATATCTATCTCCTCCATCTTCCTTCTCCCCTCTCATACCAATTTCTGTGGTGAGTCTCCTACACACACCCCAAGTGGTATTCTGCTACTGCTGGGCTATATCAACAACAAAACAGCCTGAATCATCTACTTACACACACACTTTTTTAGTCAAATCACATTTTTCTACACTCAAAATGTCTGCCGAAACTATTGACAACCCTATCCTCTACCAGCAGCTCGAGGACCTCGAGGATGACTTTGAGGAGGTCGAGCTTGAGCTTCGTAAGTCTTGATACTGTATATCCTCCTTCAATTCAAAGGCCATACTAACATCACGTCTCACAGTCCGCAAGCAGCACGAGCTCTCCAAGGAGCTCTACATCAAGCGCGAAAAGGTCGTCTCCCAGATCCCCAACTTCTGGCCCCTCGTCTTCGAGCAGGCTCCTCCTGATATCGACGAGTACGTTCAGCCCACTGACTCCAACGTCCTGGTGAACCACCTCGTCTCCCTCTCCGTGGACCGCTTCGAGCTCCCCCAGGGTGATCCTCGCAGCATCGCCATCAAGTTCGAGTTCAGCGAGAACGAGTACTTTGAGAACAAGGTCCTCGAGAAGAAGTTCTGGTGGCGCAGCAACAGGGATGGCTGGGCCGGCCTCGTCAGCGAGCCTGTCAAGATCAACTGGAAGAAGGGCAAGGACCTGACCAGCGGCATGCTCGACCTCGTCCACCAGGTCTGGGAGGACGACAAGGCTGGCAAGGCCGACCAGGAGACCGAGGCCAAGAAGGCTCTCACCCAGCAGATGGAGAGCACCGGTCTTGACGGTGTCAGCTTCTTCGCTTGGTTCGGTTTCCGTGGCCTCAACATCACCGAGGAGGAGAACGTGGCCGCCATCAAGGAGGAGCAGGAGAAGCGCCAGGCTCGCAAGGAGGGCAAGGAGGTCGATGATGACATGGATGAGGACGACGAGGATGATGATGATGAGTACGAAAACGAGATCTTCCCCACCGCCGACGACCTTGCCGTCTGCATTGCTGAGGATCTCTGGCCCGGTGCCATCAAGTACTTTAGTAAGTTTTTTCTTCTTTTTTTCTCTCCCTTTTATAGGAATGACTTCATGAACCTAGCTAACCGGTTTACAGTTGCCGCCCAGGAGCAGGACGCCATGAGCGACATCAACTTCGAGTCCGACGAGGAGATGGAGGACGGCGATGAGCAGCCCCCCAAGAAGCGCAAGGCCTAAGTGTTGGGCGCATGATTAACTCATGATTAATGACTGCATTTTCTTTGCTATCTGGGTATGTATGGATGGAACTCAAAAGTTGATAAACAAAAGGTGCGATGGGAGAATGATTTGGGGACCAATTCTTCTTAGCTTTAGAATAAGACTCAAGCCGACTCGATAGAGAGTCGAGCAAGCAATGATATTTCATCTGTTAACGATACGTCGTACTTGATTGCATATTCGTGATTCTGGCTTCGTGCAACAGCTCCAGCGGCTAGCGACGTTTCCCATCGGGACAACTTCCCAACTTCAACATTGCAGCTTGATGATGTCAGTCACTCCAACTCGACCCCTCAGCATCATCGAATTCGGTCAATCTATATCCCTATCTTACTGTAACGGGCACTTTGTCTCTCTCCGAGCCGCATCTACATTTCTCCACATTTATCTCCCATGGAACGATGCTTGGCCAATGTGCATCTCCTATTTTCCATCTACTCCATATAACAGGTTGCGGCCAAGACGCTGGTCGGATGTCCGAACGGCGACGAGTTGTCCGAGACAAACCAAACGGCCATGACATTTTACCGTCGCATCCCACACGTTGAATTCCCATTTGTCAGCTTTATTAAGAGAGGGATGGATGGATTGATCGATCGGCTATATTGGGATTCCTACTGTGTGTATCCCAGCTGAACTTGCTGGATCGACCTTGGTCAGTTGCTGATGGTGTCGTCAAGATGATATTACAAAGCCCCAGACCCCCGCACACGAGGTGCCATGGCTTCTTTTTCTTATAAATCGTCATGTTCATGCTGCGAAGACAGTCAGTCATCAGATCTTTCATTGTGCTCCCATACCAGCGAACTCGTTCAGTCCAAACCTCATCTGCTGCAAACATGGCGACGGCGTATCACATTCAGGTCCCTGCCAGCGACACGGGTCTATTGAAGCGGAAGCAGAACGTCGAGACAGCCGTCAAACTGACGGAGCTTCTCCAAAAGGACCTCAAGGTTTGGAATATATCCAATGTTTTCGGAATGGGGGGTATGCATACTAACTCCAGATTTATAGGATCATCATGTCTTTTTCAATGCTTCTAGGTTTCACAACCACGTACGACTCCCGTGATTCCCTGCCCTCATCACATCCACCCAAGCAACCAAACTAACACACACATAACCAGATCGTCCACCACCTCCTAGCATTATACGGAACAGGAGCCACGCCCGAGGACCTGGACAAGGCCTACGCCGCCAACACCTCCTATCAACTCGGAGCGAAAAGCCCCAGCAAAATCGCCGTCCAGGATCTCAGCAAGGGGTGGACGGTGGATTGCCCCTACCTCGGCGAGGGGGATCACTACGCCGATTTCCTCAAGTTCTTCCAGGACGAGATTCAGGAGGCGGGGTGGGAGGCGGTGCTGCAGGAGTACCTCTTCAAGGGGGATGAGAGGAGTAATGATATGCTTGGTCGTTTCTTTGCTGGTAAGATAGGTCATCACTCCTATGCAGGCTGAAAAGATGCTCATCTCTTTTCTTTTTCTTTTTTTCTCTTCCTTCCAGGCATCCTCCATCCCCTGATCCAACTCATGTACGGCATCGAATGGTCCCAGCCCACCATCATCGCCCAGGGCCTCGCCCAGGCCGCCGTCCACAACAACAAATACGGTCCCTTCCTCTCCAAAATCGAAAAGTCGGCCGCCTCCGACCCTCCCAGTTCATTCAGCAACGCCCCCGAGCTCATCGAGTCGGTCCGCCGGAATGAGAAGCTCGCCAACTGTGTGCAGTGGGGGGACGATGATAACATCAAGGATGGCGTTTTTGGCCGCGGGTGGGACCAAGTGCTGGAGTTGTTGAAGCAGGTCAAGGTGAAGCCCGAGGAGGTGGAGGAGAAGATGGCGGAGATGATTAATTCCGTTGCGTATATGGCTGCTGCGACGTCGATTCATCCTCCCCATGAACCAAAATGGGATTTCTTCATCATGCAAGTCTACACATCCCCCATATACTACCCCCCTCCCTCCCTCCTCCCTAATACTAACAAACTCCCCCAGACACAACCTCAACGCCTCACTGTTCTTCGTCACAATCTCCCAACTCCCGTTCATCACCCCGGAGCAAAAAGCCCGCTTCCTCGAATGGAAAATCCGCTACGACATCATCCAATACATCGCCCGCGGCAGCCCCCAACTCAACCTCCAGGCCATCAAGTCCCGCCCCCTCCCCCAGGACGCAGTCTCCAAGCCGGAAGACTTGCTACCCCGATATCACAGGATCGTGGACGATGGGCATACCATCAAGGTTGCCCGTTCCCTGCTGGTTGCGCAGGGGTTGGCGAAAAGACACGTCGGTAGACCGTGGATTCGTTTCGAGGACGAGGAGACGTGGTTAAAGGTGCATTACCTATTACTCGAGGGGGTGGAGGCGGATAAACGGTGGGTGTTTTCAACTGGATTCGAGGAGGCGTGGGAGGACATCCCGAAAGCAAAGTGAGGCACGGAAAACATGCACTTGGCCATGCGTCGCAGAACTGATCAGTAGTGTTTCAACGCTAGGTTCAAGGCCGCTGTCTCGCGACTTTAAGAGATGTTCTTGTAATATGCAATTTTGTATTGAAATCAAACTCCCAGTTCGCCATTTAGTCTAATCCAATCCACTCATCGTCTTCACTCTCACCCCCTGAACCCCCCTCGCCACCCATCGCCACATCCATCAACTGCTGTTGCCCACCCGTCAACAAAGTCTGCTTCTTCCCCTTGTCCTCCTTTTTGCCAGCCTGTCCGAGTAAATAATCCACCATGTAGACGTTTTCGTCAGCCAGCTTCCTAATCTCATCCCGCATCTTGGAGATGGCTCGGGAGACGACTCTCAGCTCGACATCGACCTTGCCGCGATTTGCCGTCAGCCAAGCACCGTGCTTGTCGATTAGAGCCTTGATCCACAGGAGACAGAACTCAATGTGGGGTGATTCCTCCGTTTGAGCGGCGACGAAGCGTAGGAGCCGGGACACGTAGACCGTAGGGATATCTGCGACTACCAGAGAAATGTCCGATGACGGTACCGCTTGGAAGACTCGCTTGATCAAGCCAGCCTCGTTGAGTCGGAAAGCCATGACCAATGCCTTGAGGTAATCCTTCTCCGTCTCCAAGACAGCAAGGGTCGAAGCAGGCGTAATCTCAATGTTTAGGTCAAAAGGATCAAACTGAAGAGTATTGTCAAGACTGTAAATCAGCAAGCCCTCTGTAGAAGCCGCGCAGAATGCGGTACCGGCAGGCGAGAAGCCAACTCCGGTTACTCGAACCTCTGGCATCTTCTTCCTGGCAGAAGGATCACCGCCGCGTTTCGAGCCAGGCAGATTCTTGTCGACACGATCCTCGCGATCCGATGCTTCTCCCTGCATGTCGATTTCATCCAGAGCTCCAGCCTCCGTCAGCATTTTGCTATTAAGGAATTCCTGGGTGCCCGAAAGCGACAAGTTGATGCTGACGGTAAATTTCTTCAGCAAAACCATGGTTGTCACAGAGTACAAGCAAATGTACTTGCTGTTTCCACCTGCCAGAAGACAGCTTCCATCAGTGCTGTATCGAATGGTTGCGAAACTCTTGGTACCGGAAACGTTGGCGGCTGTCCTTCGGTCGGAGAATTTTCGACCGCCAGATACATCTCGGCGTCCATCCAGCCCAGCAGTCTGCTCTGCCTCGGATATCGACCAAAATGTCAGTTGGCCATCTAGAGTTGAAACGGCCAGCTGAAGGGAATCTGGCCGCACGGCAATATCGAGGACGTCCGCCTGTAGTTGCAGTGGTTCGCTTGTTTGTGTTCGGTTGAAAATAGACCAGATACGAGCTGTACGGTCCCAGCTACCACTGACTAGGGAGTTGCCATTCGGTGTAAACGCCAGTGCAGATACAGGCCCCTCGTGTCCGGACAACTGATCAAGCAGCTGGCCAGTCTGAACGGACCAAATGTGAATGTCAAACGAGTCCAGTGATCCCGCAGCGACAACTTCGCCACTGGGATCCACGGCCATGCAGGTAAACGATAACCTTGTCGGGGCTGTAAAGGTTCGGAAATTTCGATATCTGATGAGATCCCAGGCCCGAATCGAGCCGTCAAGACTTGACGTAAAAAGCACGTTTCCCTTCTTTGCAAACTCGCTGGCCGTAACTCCGCTTGTGTGCTCTGTAAAGGTAACGATACAGAAACCAGATTCGATATCCCAGACCTTGATTTTTCCATCATCGGCAGTCGTGATAATTCGCTGACCATCTGGTGAGTACACCAAGGAATTGATCGAGTCAAAGTGGCCTTGCTGCTTGAGGATGTAGGACTCCGACTGCCACTCCCACACCAAGAGCTGACCAAGCTTGGAGGCACCGAATGCTAACCACTCTCCGCTCTTGTTGATTGTGACATAGTCGACATCGTTTTGGGAAATGCTCAATTTGTGAATGTTGTTCAGGTCTGGCATTTCGTACAGTCCAAAGAGACCGTTGGAAAAGCCCGCTACCAGCAGGTTTGATTCGGGGTGGAAAGATGCGCATCTAACGTGAGCGCTGCCCTGCATAAAGTAGTGCTTCTGGACAATCCGCCATCGCATATCCGAGTCATCGTCATCTTCATCCATACGATCACCATCATCTATGCGGTTGATGGGCTTGACATACTTCCAGTCAAAAACGGCGCCGTCCTTGCTCACTGTATAAATAGTTTCTTGATCCTCGGAGAACCATGTGCCAATAACCGTTTGCTTATGTCCAGAGAGCACGGTGGAAATGAACCCTTCTTCGGCCTCTACACTCCATATTCTAGCTGTCAAATCTTTGGATGAGGTCAGGAAGAATCGCGAGTCGCTAGACCATTCGATATTTTGAACAGAGTCGAAATGACCAGTATGTGTATGATGCCTGACGAATGGCGCAAACTCGAGCTCGCCTTCAACATTGGTGTCTGGCGTTGAAGGCACATGCCACACCTCAATCTTGCGGCCCAAGCCGGCAACAAAGTATCTCCCAGATGGCGAGAAGGAAAGCGCTGTGACTGGCGATCGGAAGGAGAAGTGGTAGATGGATATGCGACGAGGGACATTGGTTAAGATTGCGTGTCCATCTTCGTCCACGGTAAGAAGAAGATTTCCGCGAGGTGTAAGACCAATTCTTGTAATGTTTTTGCGATGCGCAAAGGGAAAGGTATATGATTTGTTTCTGGGGTCTCGAGTCAGCCAAACACAATGACGAGCTTTTCAGCATAAGAGCTATCAAGGTTTTCATACTCTACCAGGTTAAAACAAGTCACCCGGTTACCGACTGGCGAGAAGAGATGGGTGCCATCGGGACTGAAAACCAGGTTGCCCTGGCAGTAGACAGTGCCTAGCAAGTTGGAAAACTGAAACGCAAGTCAATACAGAAGCAATTGATAGGCCAAAGCAATTCCAAACAAGAACGTACCCTGAAATCGGTCTTCATGGTCACCTGCAGGCCATGATCATGTAGACTGATACTAGATGGTGGGCTGGTTATCTCTGCGCAGACGTCGGTCGCATCAAAAAATCAAGCAGCTCTTTCTCTTATCGATAGCTAGCATTGAATTTTTTTTTGGCGTCGCATGAGACACGTCCAAAAGCGGACAAGCGGTAAAGCATACTAAGATATAGCAGAGAGGCCGGCAGATAGTTAATCCTGGAGATTCAGCTCTAACCCTAGAACGGAAAAGCTGGTTGTGTGCGCACCGACCGCCTCATCTTGGCAAGGCCTCAGGAGCTTTGGCGCTGTGTGCCAGTGTCTCTCAGTTGCTGGCAGTGAGCCCCTGACAGTTGGCACAGCGAGCGAAAGGCCCAGCCAGCATTTAAAAGGAACCTGGGAAAAAAAAGGGGACCACCGCCTGAACCGTGCTCACTAAAGTCACTGTACAATCCCCCCAAAATGCCCCCATTGCACTAGCCAACTGGGTCGATTGGGGCAAATCAGCCAACCAGATCCAGCCAACCATGGTGCAGCACCCCCTGGACAGTTCGAGGACGTGGAAAATTGGAGGACACGACCGACCTCATCCCCTTCCATCCCCTGAAAGTTCAGATTAAGCTCCTCCATTGCTCTTGGGAAAGTTGGAACCTCCACCCTTTCGTTTGTTTGATCAACTGCCAAACTTCCACCTTTGATCTTCACCAAAGCAGCGGCTTCTCCTTCTGTTCTGCTTCTTTTTTTCTTCCTCTCTGAACAGCTGCAATCCTTCTTCCTTTGATACATCCTCTGTATCCTAACAAACACTCATCACCGCCCATACCTAATTCCCCCCTCCTCCCCTAAATCAAGATGGCTCCCGCAGCTGCTGAGAGCGCTTCGCCAATTGGCATTGCCAACCTCCCCAACCAGCGACACAAGATTGTCGCGAAGCGTGGTGCTGGCTTCACTATTATGGTACGTGTTTACCCATTTGTCGGATTGAGCTAGCTGTATCAATTACACGATGCACGTCCTCGTCTGCGTGACAAGCTGCTAATCACCCAGCTGTAGGTTGCTGGAGAGTCTGGCCTGGGAAAGACAACCTTCATCAACACTCTCTTCTCCACCACTATCAAGAACTATGCCGACCACAAGCGTCGACACCAGAAGCAGGTCGACAAGACTGTCGAGATTGAGATCACCAAGGCTGAGCTCGAGGAGAAGTTCTTCAAGGGTATGCATCTATCTGCCATTAGCCTCTCTACCTCGTCTACTTTAAACAATATGCTAACTCTCTGCTCTACAGTCCGATTGACCGTCATTGATACCCCTGGCTTTGGTGACTACGTCAACAACCGTGACTCATGGATGCCCATCATCGAATTCCTCGACGACCAGCACGAGTCCTACATGCTTCAGGAGCAGCAGCCTCGCCGTCAGGACAAGATCGACCTTCGTGTCCACGCTTGCCTGTACTTCATCCGCCCCACTGGCCACACCCTGAAGCCCCTGGATATCGAGGTCATGAAGCGTCTCTGCACAAGAGTCAACCTGATCCCCGTCATTGCCAAGGCCGATACCCTCAGCCCCGCTGATTTGGCCAAGTTCAAGCAACGAGTACGAACCAGCTCAATACCCCACTCTAAGCTCCCCCCCTTTTTTCTAACATGGTTATAGATTGTCAACGTCATCGAGGCTCAGAACATCAAGATCTACCAGCCCCCCATTGAGGAGGATGATGAGGCCGCTGCCCAGCACGCGCGTAGCCTTATGGCTGCTATGCCGTTCGCTGTCATTGGCTCCGAAAAGGATGTCAAGACCGGCGATGGCCGAATCGTCAAGGGTCGTCAGTACTCATGGGGTGTTGCCGAGGTCGAGAACGAGGACCACTGCGACTTCAAGAAGCTCCGATCCATCCTCATCCGAACCCACATGCTCGACCTCATTCACACCACTGAGGAACTGCACTACGAGGCCTACCGTGCTCAGCAGATGGAGACTCGCAAGTTCGGCGAAGCCCGCCCCAGGAAGTTGGATAACCCCAAGTTCAAGGAGGAGGAGGAGGCTCTCCGAAAGCGATTCACTGAGCAGGTCAAGGTCGAGGAGCAGCGCTTCCGACAATGGGAACAGAAGCTCATTGCCGAGCGTGATCGTCTCAATAAGGATCTCGAGCAGACCCACGCCCAGATTAAGCAACTGGAGAGCGAACTTGAGGCGATGCAAGGCAGTGCTGTCCGAAGCCACGGCCGCCGTTAAACCTAATACGATACCCGCCGTCGGCTCACGAGGTTGGTGTTGGCCAGTTGGCAGTGTCATTTTCTTTTAGCCTTTTATGCTCCAGCTTGGGGGCTCAGAGTTGAAAAAAAGATGTCGAACGAAGAATACCGGTACGGAAGAAGGCATTCATGGATATTCTCGCCAGCTACTGCTACGGGGAGTTGTTGGGAGTTTTTGAGGTGATCTTTTTTACCCATGGTTACGGCTGCAAGACTATCACTGCAATCTCCGAATTTCCGGCCATTCGGTTGAGCTGGCATTCGAAACAAAAATTATGACCGCCTCCCACAAAAAAGCGAGTAGGACGGGTGTTGAAGTTTTGATAATGTAGTCTTATTTATTTCTTTTTACTCGAGCCCTCCTTTTCGCAGATAGGCACCCTTTTCTAGTCCCATGTAATTGAATCACCATGTTCACGATTTCAACTCTTTTTAGTTTCAAAGTGATGATTTCTCTCTCCCTCTCCCTCTCTCTCTCTCTCTCTCATACACGCAACGCGTGAGGTACCTTCTTAATAAATAATAGATAAATGTACGAGTTGCAGCCGTTATGTGCTTCCTAGTCAAATCCATGCTGCCCGAGACACCAACAAAAGAAACGTAGTGGCCACATGTCAGTACTATATACCATGTAAATTACTCCTGTCCAACACATCCGATATGCCCACCCGAGAACAAAAATACGGAAACTTAGTTTTTTTTTTTTACTAAACGGCATCCATGCTAGCTCTCGTCGTGAGCTGCTCATTCTTATTTCCCAACCTAGATATCTGCAAGAATGCGTCGACGCCGTAGCCCTCCAGACTATGCAAGTGCAAGGAACCAGCCCAGTACTCGGCGTAGACGCGACTCAAGGGTAGGCCCATGCCGAGGCGGAGATTGGGCGGCCTGCTTGTGAGGGAGGCGAGGGAGCCCTGGTATGTAGGCGTCTTGAGGTCAGCGCGGCCGAGCTCATTCTCGACGTGGAGCTCTTGCATGGTGGCGGCCATGCGGGGCACCTGGCCAAGATTCTTGAGGCGCTTCTGGCTCTGGGGACCTTTGCTAAAGGACCAGAGATAGGGTAGCTCATCGCGGGGGATGCCCCCGCCTCGGTCGGATATTCTGATGATGACATGTTCTTGGGCCTCGCAGATGGTGACTTCAATAGGTGGTGGAGGTGGAGGTAGAGGTGATGATGATGGTGTATATTTCCCGTTCTTTTGGCAGTCTATCACGGCCTGCACCGAGTTGCGCAGGAGCTCGCCGACAATGTATTCGAGGTGGTTGAGTATATAGGGGAAGCTGGCGTCTAGGTGACCGTTGACCTTGATTTCGGGGATTTGTACGTCGGGGCCATTCATGGAGAGGGCGAGGGCAGTGACGGCCTTGGCACAGCGGTCGATAACGTCCTTGGCGGAGCATTTGATGAAGATTTCGCCAATGAATTCGGATTCGGAGAGCTTGGCGCCAGGAGAGAAGTGAGGGGAGTGGTAGGTTGCCGTTAGGGAGAGGTGTTGTTCGGCAATGACACGTCGTGATATGCGCTGTGAAGGTTATATATGAGCTTTCGAGAAGGGTCAACTTTGCGGGGAGGTGTAATTGAAACGTACTGATCTCAGAATGGTATTCATGAAACTGTCTAATTCTTTGCAGTCCATTAACCCGCCGCTCTCAAGGATGCCCATGGCAAGCTTTGGGATGACCGTCAGATGGCCCTTTAGGTTCCGACTGATGATATCGCAAAACTTATCATTATCATCGAGGGTCTTTATTTCTTTAACTCTGCGAAAGGTATCGAAAGCATCGTAGTATAAGTCGTAAACGTCTTTAATGTGGGAGTTCGTGACGATAACGTATGGAAGCTTCTGCATGTCGCGGATCCGATGAGCCAGCCTGTACGAGCAAATTAGCTTGAGAATCCTTTTTTTAAACTTGTGATGGTTCGTTTTTTTTAGAACATACCTGACTGGCAACTCGGTGCGGACGTAGTTTGCAGAGCTTATAAGTCGCGACTCTGTCAGAGAGCGACCAAAGACCATCAGCTGGCGCAAGCTGATGGGGCGCGCCTCTCTTGCAACCCATCTACAACTACCTTAGCGCCTGCACCGCACGACGCGGAGCTTGTGTCTATGTGTCTGTGTATGTATGATATTGTGATTGCGGGGGAAGCACAAGGAGGGATGGAGGGAGGGGGGTCAAAGGTAAGGAGGGACAAGGGTGAGTGAGGCAATGGTGGTGTTGGCATACTCGTCTAGAACAGAAACCGGCCGCCATGTTCCATTCGTAGCTTTGCTCGCTTTGCGAGTTTGTATCAGGGTCGGTGTTGTGGTTGGAGCTGTAGGAAGAGCATGATGGAGAGGATTCAAGGTTTCGTTGAAGCTCAACGTCGCTCTGGCAGCGGCCGAAGTGGTGGCCAGGGTGGGATCAGTCAATCTGCATCGTTTGCTCGAGTTGCGCAGTGCGATGGAGAACATGCCCACGGTTCCATGCAGCGGCGGGCGGGCAGGCGGGCGAGAGAGAGGGAGAGGGAGAGGGAGCGGGAGTTGGGAAACAATTGAGGCCACCACGAAGTTCCTGAATACTAGGTATATAAAAAAAGGTATTTCGATACGGTTGCAAGACAGTATATAATGCCAAGAAAGAGAAAGAAAATAGAAATAACAGGATAAAAATAAGGATTAGAAATATTGTCCGTGTGCGTATGTGCGTGCGTGCGTCGTATGAATGCGAGACCTGAATCGTTCCAAATGGGCATCCAATGTCAAGCAGGCAAGCTCACTGAGACCTTGCCTTACCTAGAAGCCTTAAGCTCTCCGAAGCATGTGCTGGTTTGATCTGCAGACCTTTGGGGAGACCTGACTATTCTTGGCAAGAAGGTTGGAGGGTTACCCCACATGCAGCGGTATCGGATCCGAATGGGGGATGTCCGGAGGAAGAGGAGGAGGCAGAGGAGGGGTGTGGTTACCCCGGTGTGCCCGTCTATTGATATTGGCGATGGACGTCTGTCTGTCTGTTTGTTGATTAAATTTCTTTTTGTTCCTTTTCATTTAGCACAAGCCGTAAAGTTTAGAAATACTGCAACTATGTGTACATGTTGATAATGTGCTTCTTACTTGTTCCAGGACTTGGCCTCTGCTTCTCACGAGAGCTTGACACACTTACATGGTTCTACTGTACTTGTAGGTGATTGAAGGGCGCGCCGGCAGCCATCCGCAGGCATCAGCCCGGATAGATGGAGGAGGAAGATCAAAATGACTGTTCAGGGCTCATGTGAGGCGAGGACAAATACATCCATGTAATTAGAATGACGAGTACTATGATGGATGTACCTATTAGTTGCCTTGAACTGCCAAAGCAGAGGTACCTCTTGTTAGACGGCTGCAGTCAGAGTACATGTGAAGCCTTCTTTTATTGGGTCGCGTGAGGTGCGCATACAAGGTAACGGTGCCTGACATGTGTCTCTGACAGGACAGCTTCTCCTGTCAAGGGGGTCTTTCAGAACCAAGTACTAATATCTATAACAATAGCCTTATGATTGCATAATCCTCCATGCCATGTGCACCGTCAAAAATGACTGTTTTAGCTCACCTTTGACATCATCCTATGTTGACAGCTTTTATTACTGCCGTGTACAACCACAGCCTACGTACCTACCACTTGGCTCAGAATAACGTGTTTCCAGTCATGAGAAACAGTTTGACTGTGGAATAGAAATGCAACGTCATGGTGAGTGGGGCGGCCGACTCATGGGGGAAACAGCAGGCACTCGCTCTCAAGTCCGTCGGAGGCGAAAGACGAGCTGTTTGCAGACTACTTGCCTTGCTTCCCTATTTTGGTTAAGCTTATATAGGTTGGCGGGGTATATCTAGGTTCCCAGTTAACATGACACCACCAAACCCGACTCTGGCAATGGGAATGGGAATAGGAATAGGATCGATTTTCCACTTTATCCATGTTTACATTTACTTTTAGCAATGGGTCAATTTGAAATTCATCTATATATGAATGCATTCCATACCCCGTAGAGCTTCCATAATGCAGCGTACTCGAAGTAAGGATAGCAAGTTGAAACAACTCTCGCCACCAGTGGAATCAGACAACACATGCCACGCACAAACAATACAATATATGTCAACGTAATGGACAAGGCGTGCCCGGTTTCTCTACCGAGTGTACGGAGTACGGAGTAGTGCAATTATTAGTGCCAGGCAGGTAACAGGTTTGCCAGCTTGATGAATCTGTGTCCTTGCAAGGCTGCTGCTCCCCGGCCACAGTCCCAGCCCAGCCGTCTTGCGGGCGGCCAGTAGGTATCTAGGCCTTGGTACATACTCCACAGATCCATTAGTAGGAGGAGGAGGCAGTAAATCAATCGTCAGCGGTATCTTTACTTTTCGCTTTTGCTCCAACTTGCTCATCCCATCTTCTTTGCCTTGCGGCATCTTTGCTGCTGTATTCTTCTTTTCCCTCTCCTTTTCCCTCTCCTTTTCCCTCTCTCTCTCCCTCCTCCCCTTCTATTTTCTTCCATTATTATTATCATCATCATCATCGTTTTTTTGGTTCCTTTGTGCGGGTTTGCGCACTCGTGGCTCTAACAGATAGAGGACCTCCACTGATTCCCGGCTCTTTATTTATTTTTTCCATAGTCCACACAGTCCACAGTCCACAGTCCAGAGCCCACAGCCCACAGCCCACATCGCTCAACGAACTTGCTTCGCTTCCTCTCACTGACTGAGGCTGCTGACTGACCCCAAACCTGTGGAACTTGCCGCCACACACGCGCGCCTTCTTCCAGGCCCATTTTCAAGACCAAGCAGCCAGCAGCCAGCATCCGCCACTGTCACCCCGCCGCGTCTCCCCCCAGCAGCGGCAGCAGCAAAGCAACGAGTAACAGACGGCAACGGCAGCAGCTGAGCTGTAGAGGTAGAGCAGCAGTAGCCGTTGAACAATTTTTTTGAGACGTCTGCCTCCTGCCAAAGTGAAGTCTCTGTCCTGTTGTCTGTTTACACTCTGGCTCTTGAAACATGGTATGATTTTCCTTCACAAACAATTGCGCAATACGACATCTTCCTGTGTGCCCTTTTTTTTTTCTCCTCTGCGCCTGTTTTTAGTCTTTTTGCCCAGTTCAAACCGTCTCCCCACCTCGGCTGGACTCTGCCCTGATTGTCACGCCGCTGTTGAATCGTCATCATCATAATTAGAGAAAACAAGAAAAAGAAAACGAGAGGAGCAGAGAGAGAGAAAGCTCTTGTCCGCAAGCATCGGTTCAGACTCATAGCATTGCACTGCTTCTGCTTCCGACTGCTCTACGGCCTTGGAGGGCATCATCATCATCATCATCATCATCCTCCTCTCGATATTATCTTCATGCCTCCAAGACATCGCCCTCTATTCCCCTTCGCATACTAAAACCTCGACACACACACACACGCACCCACACACATACACAATGCCTTTCGACGGCAGCGCGCTGCCGCTTAGGGATCTGGCTAACGATCGCCCTCGCATGCAGAGCTACAATATCCCTTCTCCAAACGATATGGTGGTCGATACGGACGACTACGTAGGCGCCCCCAACGCCCCCGAAAAGGACTCCGTCGCCATCATCAATCCCGATAACCTCGATCATGACGTCGATCAGCTACAAGACCTGCCCTTGGCAAATGACTGTTGGTTCCTCCCCGCTGTCAGACTATCTCTGCTGCCATAGCTGACCACATCCGTCACTCTCTCACAGTCGAGGCCATGAAGGATGTCGTCCTTACACCATTATTAGAAGAACCCAAGATCCTCGGCGACTATGTGAATACATGGACTGTTGACAATTGGCGGGGCCTCAGCAAAAGAGAGCATGGCCCGGTATTCCAGGCCGGTGACTTCCCATGGTTTGTTCCTGTTGTTCTCGCCCTCAACTTTCACCGTTGCTAATGCTCTTGCCATGCAGGCGCATTCTTCTCTTCCCCCACGGTAACAACACCGATCAATGTTCTATTTACCTAGAACATGGCTTCGAAGCGGATACTGTACCGGATAATTGGAGCTGCTGTGTTCAGTTTGGCCTGGTTCTCTGGAACCCGAACGATCCTAGCTTATATATCAACCATGCTGCACATCACCGATTTACCAAGGAAGAAGGCGATTGGGGGTTCACACGGTTCGTTGAAATCAGAAGGATGTTTAACGTGCCCTGGGAAGGTGATAGCCGCCCATTAGTCGAGAATGATACCGCCAACATCACCGCCTATGTTCGTCTAGTCGAAGACGAAACTGGCGTGCTCTGGCACAACTTTACCAACTATGACTCTAAGAAGGAAACCGGATATGTCGGACTCAAAAACCAGGGAGCCACATGTTACCTCAACTCGCTACTCCAATCTTTATACTTTACAAATCTATTCAGAAAAGTGTGTCTCTCGCGTGCAGCTGCCCTCTTGTCATGTTGCTTACAGGGTGCTATAGGCTGTCTATGAAATTCCGACCGAAAACGATGAAAGCATGCAAAATTCCGCATACACCTTGCAGCGGCTGTTTTATCAGTTGCAGAGTTCTGAGCAAGCTGTTGGCACGAATGAGTTGACCAAATCCTTTGGCTGGGAAACAAGGCATATTTTCGAGCAGCAGGATGTTCAAGAACTGTCGCGAAAGTTGATGGAGAGGATGGAGGAGAAAATGAAGGGAACAAAGGCCGAGAATGTCCTGGCCGAGATTTTCAGTGGCAAGATCAAAACCTACATTTCATGCATAAACGTGGACTACGAATCGAGCCGCATCGAGGACTTTTGGGACATTCAGCTCAACGTCAGCGGGAACAAGAATTTGCTCGAGAGCTTCCAGGACTATATCCAAGTGGAAAAGATGGACGGCGAGAATCAGTACTTTGCCGGTGACGACTACAAACTGCAGGACGCGAACAAGGGTGTCATCTTCACAAGCTTTCCAGACGTGCTGCATCTGCAACTCAAGCGATTCGAATATGATATTCAGAGAGATATGATGATGAAGATCAACGACCGCTACGAGTTCCCCGATATTTTCGATGCCGCTCCCTATCTTATTGATGATGCTGATCTGTCTGAGCCTTGGACTTACCAGCTACATGGAGTTCTTGTCCACAGTGGCGATCTGAACGCGGGCCACTACTACGCTTTCATCAAGCCGAACAAGGATGGTTGGTTTTATAAGTACGACGATGACAAGGTTACAAAGGCGACATCAAGGGAGGTGCTCGAGGAAAACTTTGGCGGAGAATACCGGACACCAAATGGCTACCCACGAGCTCCTCTACAAAAGAAGGCCCCTATTATGCGTCAAAACAGCGCATACATGTTGGTCTACATCCGTCAATCACGCCTTGACAGAATTCTTTGCCCTGTTACCAAGGAAGATCCTCCGACACACCTGCAAATGCGGTTTGAAGAGGAAAACGCTCAAAAGGAGGCGCGGAAACGTGAACAAAAGGAGGCTCATCTCTTTATGACGGCCAAAGTCATTACCAACGATACCTTCCGGGAATTTGGGGGCACTGATTTGTGCGTTTTCGATGCTAACCCTGAAGTTGACCCTGCTGCGCCAAGGGCTTATCGCATTCGACGGACCATGCCCATGCAAGAGTTTGTTGCTCAAATCGCTGGCGATCTCGATCAAGATCCGCGACGAGTTCGACTTTGGTTGATGGTTAACCGACAGAACAAGACTATTCGCCCGGACCAGCCCATTATGGACTTGCGGCCCACTGTTGAGGAAATCTTTGCTCGTTCTGCCGCTCATCGAGATACTAGCTTGCGTGTCTGGGCAGAAGTTGCTGAAGAAGTCGACGAGACTGGTGAGGCCGTCTGGCCATCCTACCAAAGCCAGTCAGGTGGTGTCGTCGTAAAAAATGACACCATACTTCTCCTCTTGAAACATTTCGATTCTGAGCAACAAAGCCTGAACGGTGTCGGCCACGTATACATTAGCAAGGAGCGAAAGGTAGAGGACCTTATCCCTGACATCCTCAAAATGATGGGATGGGGAGAGAAGCTTGCTTCAGGTGATAAATTGCTGCTGTGGGAGGTATGTTGATCCTGTGCATATATACTATTGTATGCAGAATCTGACTTGGACAGGAAATCAAACCTACAATGATTGAGTCCTTGAAGGCTAAGCAAACTCTCAAAGTTGCCGAGCTTCAGGATGGAGACATTATCTGCTTCCAGCGCTTGTCAGATCGCAAGACTGAGAATGGGCGACCCGCAGACCAGTCCCCCCAAGAAGCGTAAGCTCGCAAAAGCCCTGTAAACATAGCCTCAGCTGACCCTCTACTAGAATCAAGGCATATGACAGAGTTGAGGATGCTCGAGAATTCTACGACTTCCTAGAACACAAGAGAACAGTCAAGTTCCACCCTCATCCTATCCGATGTGAAGAGACCCAATATCCTGCGTTCGACCTGATTCTCAATTCAAAGATCACCTACGACAATTTGGTTGAGCGAGTTGGTGCTCACCTAGAAATCCCCCCGACTCATATTCGACTGTGGACCATTAATGCCACCACAAGTAATCCCAAGGCTCCTGTGAGACGAGGAACCAACCCCACCCTTCGACAGATCCTCAGTCCTATTGGCTCCAACACGCTGAACTCGACGCAAAGGAATGATGCCTTTTACTTTGAGGTTCTGGAAATGAGCTTGGCTGAGCTAGACACGAAAAAGAGCATTAAAGTTACTCTGCTTAGTGAAGGCATCACCAAGGAAGTAAGTAACCGAGGTCTAGTCCAATTGAGGTCTGTTGATTAACATGCGAACCAGGACAATTTCGATTTGCTTGTACCAAAAACAGGAACTATCGAGGACGTGATACAAGCCTTGATTAAGAAAGCAAACATCACTGATGAGGCTGAAGGTGATAGGATAAGGGTGTACGAAACAAGTTCTAACCGATTCTACCGAGAGCCAGCACGGGATCACCCCGTTCTGAATCTCACAGACTACACTCAAATCTATGCTGAACGCGTCCCGGAGGAGGAAAAGGCAGCCGATGACAACAATTTCATTCACGTTTTTCACTTCCAGAATGAGGTCAACAGGGTCCATGGCGTCCCTTTCAAGTTTCTTCTTCTTGAGGTTTGTGCTCCACAGCATCATCGCATCTTCGGTCATGGACTAACATATTTCAAGAATGAGAAATTCTCCGACACAAAGAAGCGACTTGAAAAGAGGACCGGCATCAAGGGCAAGAGCTTTGAGAAGATTAAATTTGCCGTTGCCAGAAGGGCAAACTATTCAAAGCCACAATATCTCAATGATGGTAAGCTTTCCTCATGCCATGCCCATATGTCACGACTCACTCTAATCACGATACAGATGACGTATTGTGGAACTTGGCCTCATCCGAGGACGACTTCCTTGGGCTGGATCACCCAGATAGAACAAGAGCTTTGAGGAATGGCGTTGGGGACCTTTTCCTTCGTTAGTTGGCTCTGTACGTGGACTCGATATCAGAAACGCCTGTTACATATGACTGTATTAAAGATCCAACGGCATGGCTCCCCGAGTCGTTGGTATATCTTGTTTCATACCCTATCAACCACAACGTTTGCGGTTGTATCTTATCATTGGAATATGGGCGTTATTTTGCATGCATGTGACTGCCCATGGCGCAGATGGATGGGGATGAGGTTTCCTTGATGATACAACTCAAATGATGAATGCGACAAAAGAAGAAGCATGACATGATATAATGGATCCTAGGGCATTAGAGCGACGCCGCTGTTGTAGTTTTAGTTCGCCTCCTGAGAACACGCTGTTGGACTATGAAGAAACATTTGTATTCAAAGTTTATTGAAAAGTCGTGATGTCTTTTTTTTACTTTCCTAAGCCATTAGATGAAGTCGATAATCTGTAAACCATCAAGGGGGTCTATAGCTGACGGAACCCCTGAGATCGATTCTTGGTCCATGCCAAGCCCGAGAATATCCAGCATTGAGTTGGTTGTAAAGCACGTCAGATCACGCCCTTATGCTATGAGTTGCTACTGTCTATTACAACTGGAGAGTGTTGATCCCTGCCAAGGACTCGTTCTCATGTTTCTTAATAACTTGTACTTATAAACTATATACTGTACAAATGGCTGTGATCTACCAAGGTCTCTTACCACGAGAGGGAGACAAGCAAATAATAGCTCATAGTTTGTATTGGTGGGTAGGCTGATGGTTATAGTCTTTTTATTATCCAAAGCAATTTCTTTTCATCAAATTCCTTTCCAACGCCGTCGTTAAAATCTCTAGTATTTAATTGCCTTCATTAATGCCTGTTGCGGCATCCTTGCGAAGACTGTCTCTTAATATCATAATATTGTCCCATGGGCATTTAAATTACCATAAGTTCAAACAATGGCCCAATTCGTGAATTCATGGTGAATGAGACAGCTTTTGAGCATGTCATATCAGAACCCCTATATCCGTCATATCGAAAAATAGACTGAGAGGTGGGGTGGGAAAGGGAGGAGAAGGGACCGTCCATATGGATGATCATCTGCTTCCCATGTTTCTCTCTTTGCTGATGTGGTCCCCCTTGTTCCCCCGGGTTCCCCTCGTGTTTCTCTGTTTCTCTTGTTTCTGGACTCCTGTTGTTGATCAAACCATTTCGCGGCGATATTTAGCCAAAGGGCCCCGTTCAATTTCCTCAACAGATAGATGCGCGCCAGCAGACTTGAGCAAATGTGCACAGTCCTCATTGCCCGATAGCGTTGCGAGAAACAAGGGTGAATTGTTTGCCCTATTCCTCTCGTGAACGCTTGCGCCGCGCTTAAGCAGCTCAAGGGTAATCTCTGCATTTCCAGAAACAGCAGCGAGGTGCACGGCTGTGTTGCCTGCGTAATCCGCTATTCCAAGGAGCTTGCTACCATCTCCCTCGAGAAGTTGCCTAACCAGGTCAATTTCCCCGTTTTTGATCGCGTAGCCAAGAGCTGTGAAGGCGGACTCTTCCATGGTGAGTGAGAAAGGAACGCCGTTGAGTGATTTGCTTGGGTGAGAGAAGCTAGGGTGTGCAATTTCGGTCATCTCACCGCGGAGAGAGTGTGAGAATTGTTCGGCAATATCTTGGGAATTCAACCCCGGGAGCGCTAGAAGGTACGATAGCTTGGCAAGGGCTGCCTCAGCCGTGAGGTCGAGGCCAAATATGACACCAGCACGACCAAGTTGTGTTCCGGGCGCATACACGGGAGAAACGAAACCGCTGACACACTGACTGACGTTTACGACGATGATGCCACGTTCAACGGCAGATCGAATTACCTTGGTAAGGCCGGCTCCACCGGGAACGTTGCCCATACCAAACGTTTCTAGGATGAGGCCGCGGACATCGGGGAGGTGAAGTACGGCGTCAATCATCTCTGGCTTGATGCCAGGGAATATGCGCAAGCAGGCAACGTGAGTAGTGTCGAGGTGCTTGTTGATCTGAAACTCTGCGATGGTAGTTGGCCGAAGGACGAGATTCCAATTCACATTTATACCTAAGCCATTAATCTGAGCAAGAGGTTCGCAATTGGGGCTGGCAAAGGCTTCGAAAGAGGCGGCCGAGACCTTTGAGGTTCGGTTGCCGCGGTAGAGCTTGTGGTGAAAGAAGAGGCAGACTTCGGGGATGACAAAGGTGCCGGCGATGATGAGAGAACCAAGCAGGTTATCGACAGCGTCAGACTGAAGAGCAAAGATGGGAGCTTGTGAGCCCGTGAGAATGACGGGCTTGCCCAGGTTGGACATCATGAAAGAGAGGGCAGAAGCCGTGTAAGCGAGAGAATCAGTGCCGTGTAGAATGACGAAGCCGTCGAACAGATGGTAGTTTTCTTTGACAGCGGTGGCCATCGCAGCCCAATCGTTGGCAGAGATGGAGCTTGAATCGAGGAGAGGGTTGAACTCAACGACGCCATAGCGGACATGGCGTTGATAGGCTGTAGGGGGGGTTCTGAGACTATCTATCTTAATCATCTTGCCATTGCGACAGGCCTGCAGTTCAACCGAAGGGCTTGACATGTCATTAAAGGTCGATCTGGGAGCCATGGCCGTCTCCAGGAAGTCTCCACTGGGTTGGAGGCCATCTGGGCCTTCTTCCATACAGATTGTGCCACCAGTTCCGATGATGAGGACCCGAGATTCCGGTAGGCCAGCATCGACCGGGCTAGACGGTGTGATTTGTGCTGGAGACATGGCGAAGAAGAGTGAAGAAGAAGAGGAGGAGGAGGAGGAGGAAGAGAAGGATAATGATGATGATGGGTGCGGTTTGGTTGGTGTAAGTGGTTCAACTGCGCGTCGCCACGAAACCGATAAGAAAGAGTAAAGCGAAATGGGTAGATTATATTTTGAGCACCGAGCAGAGGCTAGATAGATGGATAGATGGATAGACGGAGAGCAAAGAGAAGTAATGATTAGGAGGCAATAAGTAAGTATAGGTAATAAATAAAGAGAAAAGAGAAAGGAACAAAGAAGAAAAAGAAGGAAATAGCAACCAAGTGAATCAATCAGGTTGATCACGAGGGAAGGAAGCAATCAATACATGCAAGATTTCCCTGTGCCACCGCCGCTACCGCCGTGGCCGGAGGAGCGATAAGAGAAATAGCATCCGCGTCTGTGTCTAAGATAACGAATGAGCCTCTGAACACACCCGAAAATAAGCAAAATAGGGCAATCCATGGATCATGCGGACCGTGGCATGGGCAAAATATGCCGTAACAGTTTAGTCATAGTAACTGCCGGTATAAAAACGGTTTAAACCCAAAGCTCTAATGGTCCCTAGTCCTTGTGAGTTTTGATGAGGCTTTGCGTTTTAGGAGCGAATCAAGTGGATCTGAAGGGGTAATGGAAATTCAATGAATGACCCAATCCCTTTTTTCTTTTGCTTTCTTTTCTTTTTCTTGGTTCATCTTCAACCGTTTCTTTTTCGGACATTACCTTTTTCAAGGGGCGAGGGATTGTTAGTCGGTATTAGTGGTGTTGTTAGTGCTGGCTGCAAGACAATCTGGGGAGGAAGAAGATGATCCTGAGATGATGCAGAAACACCAGAGATGTAGACAGACATGAAGAAATCGCTAGCACTATGAGAAATATAAAGAATGCAAGATACCATCATCTATCAACAAAGGTCACAAGTTCAAAGCCCCCCAAATCATCCTATCACGTCCCTTTTTTTCTTTCACTTAAAGATCCATGCAGGTCTCTCCCTTATCTTATCTTATCCAGTCCCCAACCCACTAAAAAAACAGCACTGGACGCGCTGGAGATGCATTGGTAGCGTTCCATCGCATACGGGCGGCTTATTCCCTGCATTTGAAGGAGAGCATGGTTTCTTCCATCACCTCCGACAAAGCTTGCTTGTACACCCTAACCAGCAGTACCTCTAGTTCCACTGCAGTTTCAAGTGTGTGCTTAGTACCACCTGATATTACAAAATGTTGACGTCTTGAGCCCAACACTACCTAGTACCTTGTATGTAAGAACCTTGGAAGAGATATCATCAAGCTGCAGCGTT
Source organism: Hypomyces rosellus (assembly GCA_011799845.1). Taxonomy (NCBI): domain Eukaryota; kingdom Fungi; phylum Ascomycota; class Sordariomycetes; order Hypocreales; family Hypocreaceae; genus Hypomyces; species Hypomyces rosellus. The sequence continues at coordinate 4,294,843 of WWCI01000002.1, read as the reverse complement.
CTGCAGCGTTCCAGACGCCTTCAGAAGCCGTGATTGGTGCCATCAGTCAGAGACCCCCAACACTTGTCCCTACAAGCAGTACGACGTCCCGGCCAAGTTGGGCAAAAGCCACCGATGTTCATGATTAGCAAATATAAGACATTCGGTACTGCGATCGGAGGGGTGCGTGATGTGATCTGAGCGATTGGTGACGAAGGTGCAGTGCCATCTTCCTCAACCAGAACATACAAGACGTATCCATTAGCAATCAATGCCAACTCCTTGTAGGTTGTTGTCAACCTTGTTATTTAGTTGATAACCCTGAGAAAGAAGGAAAAAGACCCGCTGACGGCCCGTGTTGTGTGTGCTCACTACATCTACGTCATTTTCCTTCCCAGGGTCGCATCTTCATATATCTAGAAACGGACTTCTTCTCTTCTCGATTTGGCTTCTGGTGCGGGATACACGACTGCTTGTCTGCAGGGGGGCTGTCAAAGATATAAAACGTGGTTGGAACGATATCTGCGTCCAAAATTGCCCGAGTCTGTCAGTGCTGTACTAAGTCTATACTCAAAGCCGACACACCTTTGCATAGGCCGCCCAAGTATCTGCGTGGTAGCTGCCAATCATCAGTGAAGCGGCGGCCGATTAGGACAAGCGTAGTCCGCCGCCGCCATCCTTGGGGACTGGATTAGTACCTAGTACGTACCGAATGCTGAGTATTACAGGTGCTCCGTACTAAATTAGTACGTACCTCTTCAAAGTGCTGTGGAAAGTTGCACCAGAGAAACCTTGGCCTGGCATCTCAGGTCCTTCATTTTATCTTGACTTCAACTTTATTCTTACCTTTCATTGTCATCAGCCACTTCAGCGACACCCCTTTAGCATTTTCTAATCAATACGATAGCAAACCATCATTCAATTCCATTGTCCAACCACAGCAAAAGCATATTTACACACTCTCGCACTCTCTGGACCGCCAGAGATCAAAACGGCCGACGGCAATGCGCGCCTGACAACGGCACATCTTTCTGTAACACGCGCGTTCCTTTGAGAACCGTCGGCTTGCCGTATCGTCTTCTCCTCGTCGCATTTTCCACCATCACAATCGCAATCGCATTCGCATTCGACGACGCTGCTTAGTGCGCCATGGACCAACCTTCAGAAAACACCCCGGATGGCACCTCGCCACGCACCTTTGCCCTGAACCACCTCCGACCAAAATCTAGCTTTATGGGCTGTTCGCGCATCTCCGACTACGAGCTACAAGGGAAGCTGGGTGAAGGAACATTTGGGTACGATAAAACACATGATGACTTTTGTTCCCGCGGTCATGGGCTGACGCAAACGACTCAGTGAGGTGCACCGCGCCAGATCGCGAAAGACTGGCGCGCTAGTTGCTCTCAAGAAGATTATAATGCATCACGAAAAGGATGGCGTATGTGATACGAGCGTCTTTGGAAATCCAATCCCCCCTTATCTGACTTGATTCAGTTCCCGATCACCGCCCTCCGAGAGATTAAGCTACTCAAACTGCTATCTCACCATAATATCTTGAAACTGGAAGATATGGCTGTCGAGCACCCAACAAAAGCAAGTACGTTGTTGTGCCATGTCCACCACCCCTCCTGCTGGCCTTGGTTCACTAATCACATCCAACCACCACAGCCGATAAGCGTAAAAAGCCCATCATGTACATGGTAACGCCTTATATGGACCACGATTTGTCAGGACTCCTCGACAACCCCTCTGTCCAGTTTAAAGAAGCCCAGATAAAATGTTACATGTTACAGCTGCTCCAGGGCCTGCGCTACCTCCACGATAACCACATCCTCCACCGGGATATGAAAGCCGCCAATCTCCTCATTAATAACAAGGGTATCTTGCAGATTGCTGATTTCGGCCTGGCCCGGCACTATGATGGACCAACACCAAGGTCCAACAAACCGATGGGAGACGGTCGTCGTGATTATACTGGACTAGTTGTAACACGTTGGTACCGGCCTCCTGAACTTTTGCTACAGCTAAGGCAATATACAACGGCTATTGACGTCTGGGGTGTTGGGTAAGGCGAACCTCCTCGGTCCTCTCGTGTTCCTATTTTGGCTCTTATCATGCTAACAACACTTCAGGTGTGTGTTTGGCGAGATGCTGTTTGGCAAACCTATCCTTGCTGGCGAGAGCGACGCCCACCAGCTTGACATTATCTGGGATTTGATGGGATCACCAACCGATGAAAATATGCCAGGGTGGAAGGGTCTGCCTGGGGGGGAGCACCTATCACCAAGATCTCGACCAGGAAATTTGCAGACCCGATTCAGAGAGTATGTCATATCTACCATGCATGCTTGCCGTCAGGAGACTAACAGGAATTTTTTTTAGATACGGTCCCGGGGCCATTGCTCTGCTGAAAGATTTGTTAAAATTGGATTGGAGAACTCGTATAAATGCGGTGGATGCATTAGAGCATCCTTATTTCAAAAAGGAGCCTCTACCTATGGAACCTCACCAGATCCCCACCTACGAAGAGAGTCACGAGCTGGATCGAAGAAAGTTTCACGACCGCAAAGCTGCCCTCCCACCGGCCCCCAAGGGAGGTACCGTGGGTTTGGGACCAGATGCCAATGGTGCTACTGCTGGTTTCAACAGCGAAGGATACGGCAGTCGAAATGGCGCAAACGGGGCGCGCTATAGGGGGGGTGGTCCTGAAGAACGCAAACCAGCGTGGCAGAAGGAGCGAGGACCTCCAGCGCGACCTCCTCAGGAACGAAATAGGGATGAGCAAGACCACCGCGAACGAGATCGGCCACCTCGGAATAGGGGACCAGTCCGAGCAGCGGACGTGGACACGTATATACCGAGCTACAACCGAGATGACGGTGGAGGAAGACGACGAGACGATGATCGTCCCCGAGATGATCGCCCTCGGGACGAACGAAGACGCCCTAATAGCAAAGAGGCTGGACGCCGATATGATCGGGATCGCAGAACGAGAAGCAGGACTCGATCCCCAATACATGACAGGAACCGGGACCGAGACCGGGCAGATCGGGACATGTACCGGCGATGAAGGAATTCACATTGATTGGAAAGCACTAGATAAACAGGTGGGACTGTATTGGATTGTATTGTTGAAAGGTCGTTTCGCACAGATGATATCCACAAATTTGCACAGGCTCAAACGGCGTTGGCTGGGAAAACAAAGGGCCAATTTTTTTGTACTTTGCTGCAGTACTAAGCGAAACTAAAGGGGAGGGGGTATCTTGCTATACAGTTAACGATTTATAAGAATCAGGAGCGAGGTATCATTAATTCATATGTCGGAGTCATCCTCCTCCATAATAGTTTGTGACAGCAGTCCTGTGGCGGGACGTCGTCGAGATGGCGAGGGTTCGGTCCAGTACCATTCAGTCTCGTTGGATGAGGACCCATCCCTGGAGCTGGCCGAGGATGGGAGAGCTTTCTTCTCTTTACGAATAGCATCGTAGGGGTCTTCTTGCATGCCTAGATAGGTGGTGATGATGGAGGAAGAGGTGGCCAGAATGACGCCAGCAACAATGCCGACAGCCGCGGCAGTTCCAAACTATGAGATGTGTCAGTGGTCTGATTCCCGAAACCATGCGGCAGCAGAGATGTTTTTTTGTTTTTCATACATAAGTATATAGAGGCTATAGAATTATTTGTCAGTTATACACTGAATTGACTGAAGGGGGGTCATGTCATGTCATGTTATATCATGCCATGTCGTAAGAGCTCACCTGCAGACTAGCCAGGAACGCTATGACGCCATTGCACCAAGCCGTGAAATAGGACAGCAGATACGTGACCGGGGCGAAGATGACGGCCAGGACGTGCGCAATATAGGGAAACGGGATCCACATGACTCTGAAGGGGAAGGAGATGAGGCGAGCGGCCCAGGAGAGGTAGCGGGACCATTGGAAGCTATACGCTATGCGAGCGCCGTCGACGAGGGAGTCGAAAACAGCGGACGCACCACCCTGGTCGGTCATGGCCGGTTGGGATTCCATGTTGTCGATATTGTGTTATTGATGAGTTGGTTGGTTTATTGATTGTGAGAAGGGAGGTGCTTGAAGGGGTGGTAAGAAAGTTTTGGGATGGAGTTTAATAGAAGGGAGGGTGTAGTTTGGTTAGCTGGTTGTGATACTAACGCTGTTGGTTGTCGAAGCTGGTAATAGATGTAGTACCCTGAAGGCTTGAACACATGCTTCATTGCTCGGGGCATGGGCTAGACCTACGGGATACGGTAAGATTACGTTGGAGAAATCCATGCTAGAGTGTGGCTGGTGGTGGGATGTGTGGCGTTGACGGAAACGGGTTGTAGTACGTAGTACGGAGCACTTGTACTGTATGTAATGGTGTGTATTGTCATCCCGAACATGGCTACCCTGTATATAGTGAATGAATCCATAGGATATTCCTATACGTCCCATCCAACCAGTAATGAGGTATTAAATAGAAAGCATAAGTAATAAAAAAGGCCCTCAATTCGGATTTTAACAGGGAATAGAAGTGGATAAACTGGACTTTTCGGTGTTTATGGCACACAGCACCGGCCAGGGTTGCCATTGGTAGTTTCGTATAAGAGGGAAAACCTGGTCAGAGGGTCGTTTAAGCATATGGAGTAGCAATATAAATAATGATTAACAAAGTGTGGGGTGTTTTTCCTCTTTCTATAACATGGGTGGTTTCTCTAATTGAAGGAAGAAGAACGCGCGCTCACATGGGTCGAACTAATCAATTTGGGAATACGTTCAGTTGGTTTTTAATTTATTTCAGTGAGACTAACAAAAAGAAGAGCCGAAAACGGTCATTTCTTGGTTGGGTTAGGCAATACGACGGAGATGGAATACGGAATACATGGTAGCAGGTGGGTATTTCATACAGCAAAGTTCAGAGAGCCAAAGCCATCCTGTCATGGATTGGAGAAATGCCATTCATGCATGCATCTCTGTTGGTGGTGGAGACGTGGGGTAAAAATGATTGTTTCTTTTAAAAAAAAAAAACAACAAGCTGGCATTCATTAATAAAGCTAGAACTTGCCCCTCGCCCCGGTTGTTCAGTTGATTTGCCAACTAATACTATTCCATATCAATCAATCAATCAATCCATTATCACTATCACCACCACTAGCTAACCACGCACACGCACACGAACACACACGCTCTACTATCGCGGGAGGCTACAGGCAGCAAGTGACAGCACCGCCGCAACACCGCACCACCGCAGCGCAGGGAGTGCAAGTGAGCAAACAGACACAAGCACACGATATTAGGAAACACATTCCATTCTACTCCATCAATCACAACAAGTCGTTCGTGTGTGTATGTTTGTGTTCCTTTTGCCCCAACCGTCAAATCCGCATATCCTACGCCCACGAACCTTGGACGCAGGGTTCTAATTCCAATTGCTTATCGCGGCAGCAACGGGGCCAGGCAAGCAGACGGACCACCTGCGAGACAGAGTCGCAACACTGACAAGCATCGTCTCCCCCCCCAAAAGAGAGTGTCCTGATGCCACAACGTCTCTTGGCGCTGAAATGCAGGCATCATCCCAATAACACCCACAAGTTCTAGACTCTGAAGCAACCACCATCACCACTTTCCACGATCACGACCAGAGAAATTTAGCAAGGGCAGAAGAAGAGAAGATTTAAAAAAATATTTTATCGTCTTTGCTGCCATCTTTGCCCCGTATACGCCGAAAAAATATCCACCGCCTTATTCGTATCGACCAGACGCAATCAACCACGTTGTTATCATTCTAAACACCCCCGGAGCTGCCCTTCCCATCCCCCCCTCCCTCCCCTCCATCCCCTCCCACCCACCATCTCCAATCCCAATCCCAATCCCCATCCCCATCCCGCGCTGGGCCAGCCCAAGATTGCAGTGCAGCGCAGTTGCAGTTACAGGCAGTGAAGTGAGGTGAGTTGCTTGTGGTGCCTGGTGCAACGAAAGCAGCCACCGAACCGACTCTGGACCTGAACCCGGACTTGGGAGCCCCCCCCCCCTCCCCTCCCTCCTCTCCACTATCAATTCTCAACTACTGTTTCTCTTACCCCCGGTCAAAGCAATGGGTAACAACCACTCGGCGTCCAACAAGTCGGGCAGGCCTGCCTCGCCGTCTCCGGCATCAACGTCCGCCTCAGCCTCGGCCTCGGGTCACGACTCACCTCGCCATCACCGTAAGGACACCTCCCGCAATATCATACCCATTCACACCGCTCACCGAGCTGTCGTGCCTCCCGAACCCTCACTGGCTCAGGCCCAAGGCTCAACCGCCGGCTCCTTGAGCAACCCGAAGATCCTGCCTCCCACCACCGCCGTCTCTTCCCTCAGCGCTTCGCCGCACAGCAACGTCTCCACCACCCCGGCGAAGCCCTCCGAGTCGCGGCCCGTCGCCGCATTCCTCGACGAACCGTCCAAGCCTGTCGACGTCCCGATCGAGGCCGCTTCCTTTCGCTCCCACCAACCTCACCTAACTAATGTCCCCGACTCCATCCTCATGGCCAACAACAGTCTTACAGATATGTACATAAACCGGCCGCCGCGCCTGCCTCTACCCATTGAAGAAGAAGTACATACTCCCGGTTCTCCCATCCTCGGCCCCGACGAGACCCTGACAGATATCGATCTGGGCGAGTCATCTGATGGCTTGACCAGAAAGAGCTCCGCCCTTAGCACAAATACGTTGGAGGAGGACGAGGGCGAGGAATTGCGCGTCGACAAAACCCGGCCGGTTGTCCCCACTCGACTCGAATGGAGAGGCGGTGGTGAGAAGATCTATGTGACCGGTACTATTTTCCAATGGAACAGAAAACATCGATTACATCCTGTGTAAGTTGGTGTTGTTATCCTGATCGAGACTGTCCAAATCGGCCACATGCACTTGTTGCGATCCCGTGGTCGCACTAAGAAATATAGTGGCATGTCTCAATTGGCGTGTCACCTCACCAATCAATCCCATCCCTTGTTGTTGTTGCTGCGCCGATCATGATATCCCTTGTTACTAACGTGAGGCCAATTGCAGCGAAGGTCAACCCGGTGTTTTCGCCGCCACGATTTACATCCTCCCCGGTACTCACCATGTGCGCTTCCTCGTGGACGGTATCATGCAGACATCGCCTGGTTTGCCCACGACGGTCGATTTCGGAAACAACCTGGTCAACTACATCGAAGTCAACCCCGACGACGCTCGAAAGGACAAACCCTTTGCTCCCGCCGCCACCGACGAGGATGGACAAGCATCCCGCACCCCCTCGCAATTAAAGGAACAAAGAGCCCCCAGGGGCAAGTCTGTCCTGCCACCTGACGCATACAACCATCCGATCCCGCAATACCTGCTCGATTTTGACCAGGCGGAAGACTCCCCCGCGTATCGCAATGCTGTCGCGGCGATTGAGAAGCTGCCCACGCCGCCGAGCTTGCCGGGCTTTTTGGGCAAGCCGATTCTGAATGCGGCGACGTTGATGAAGGATGATAACAGTGTTTTGAACATGCCGAATCATACCGTCTTGAACCATCTTGCTACCAGCAGTATTAAGAACAACGTCTTGGCCGTTTCGGCGACTACAAGATATCACAACAAGGTCAGTTGATGGCGATTCACTCATTTGCCTTGTTCATAGGCTAACACTTTTTCACTTTTAGTATGTGACAACTATCATTTATAAGCCAACTTCCTCCGATGAGGGTTAAAGACTCAAGGTTACCACGGAGTCCAAGTTAGGGTTGTTGTGGAAGGGGCGGCGTTGGGTTACAATTGAAATGATGGAATGGGGAGAGATTACGTGTATAATTTTTATATCATTACGAAGAACTTGCGATCAATGCAGATGAAATTGAATGTTTACGATGATGAATCTTTCGAATGTGTCTTTGAGATGTGTTGTTGGATGGCTTGGGTTGGAATTCATGAATCGAGACATGTATACAAGGTAAGTAGGTAGACATGAATGCTTGGCAATGGCTTTTACGATTTTGATATAGGCAATAAGTCTAGTCTCTCCACTCTACATATACCTCGTCCGTTCTAAACCTCTGCGTACAAACAGTCTCCTCCAAGGGGGTTGTGAACCCCGTCCTATACGCCAACAGGCCGGCATGCGCAATCATGATGCCGTTGTCGATGCAGAACCGCTCGTCCGTGGCGTACACGCTGCCGCCCCTCTCCTGGGCCATGATGCCCATCATCTCCTGCAGGCGCTCGTTGCAGCCCACGCCGCCGACGATGAGCACCTGGCCGCTCCCCACGTGGGCCATGGCGCGCTCCGTGATCTCGACCAGCATGGCGAAGACGGTCTCCTGGAGGGAGAAGCAGAGGTCCTCGGCGGTGAAGCCCGCCTTTTCGGGCCCTTGCTGGTTGAGCTGGGCGGCGAGGGCGTCGGCGCTGGTGAGGATGCCGGCGAAGGAGCAGTCCATGCCCTTGACTGCGTAGGGGAGGTCGAGCAGCTTGGTGCCCCCTTTGGCCATCTGCTCGATGTTGTAGCCGGGGGCGGGGTCGTTGCTGATGTTGAGGGTGCGGGCGAAGCGGTCGAGGCAGTTGCCGACGGCGATGTCGAGCGTCTCGCCAAAGATGCGGTACCGTCGCTCGGCGTAGGCGATGACTTGGGAGTTGCCGCCGCTGACGTACAGCACCACGGGGTTATCTGCGCCCGTGATCTCGCGGCCCATCTCGATGTGCCCTACGCAGTGGTTCACGCCCACGAGGGGTTTCCCCCACAGCAAGGCGAGCGTCCTGGCCCCGATGGCGACGCTGGTGAGGGGCGCGCCCATGCCCGGCCCCTGGGTGAAGCACACGCAGTCGACGTCCTGCGGGGAGACGCCCGCCTCGGCGAGGGCGCGGCGGGCGAGGGAGGCGAACTCAGTGCGGTGGTGGTGCGCCGTGTCCTTGGGGAGGAAGCCCGTCCCCGGCGGGGATACGAAGGTGTCGCGGAGGTTGGAGAGGATGGTTGTCCCCGTGGGCGAGTGGAGGATGACGCCGATGCCGAGTTTGTTGGCGGAGCCTTCGCAGCCGAGGGCTATCCAGGAGGATTTCTGGGGAGGGGGCGATGTGATGGGTGTTGATATTGAAGGGTTGGAGGGGGGGGATGTGCTGGTTGTGGCCATGTTGGGAGAAACGGGGGAGGTGGGAGTGAATGGTGTGTATGTGTATCGGTTTATATGATGTTGGTGTAAAGGGGAGGGCGTTTTCGAAGTGTTGTAATGTGATCTGAGATGTGTCGTGATATAGTCTCGCGATAAGGCTGTTTGGTGGTTTGGGAGTTTGCGATAATGTTGTCGATATGTCATCGTCGTATTAGATCGCGCTTTGGTATCCTCCAAAATCCGGTCCCATCTATATCGTCATGAAGAAAAAAGCCTTAAAATGTGTTGTCGAATATAACCTCATCTCATCATCCCCGTTATCCAACAATGTTCTTATCCAACGTCGTTGAAGCTTGGAGGGGGAAATCAAAAAAAGGCGATATCAAAAACCCCCATGGCGGGGCAATAATGTTTCCTCTCCCCTCCTTCCTATTTGTTGTACATTGTATTGTACATGTAGCCATAGTAGCTGGTACGTACCCTCCTCCCTCTTTTGGACCCCTTGCCAAAGCCGACAAGGGCTTATAAGCGCAAAAAAAACAAAAAAATAAAACATGAAACCAAGTCGGCTTACATAATAAAGTGCTGCTACTAACCACCCAGTGCGACATTCCGTTCCCTCTCTAGCGTCGTTGGTGGGCACAGCAGCAGCAGCAGCAGCGGCGGCAGCATGGGCAACGTCAGTTTTCCAGGTCCCCCCAGGTCCAGGTCCCAGGTCCCAGGTCTAGGTCAGGTGTGCCTGTAGGCTGTAGCCATGGAAATCCCATAATTCTTTTTGCCTGTAAAAAGGGCCCCTGCAAGCTTTTGTGGGCATGCAGAAGCAGTTTTCGGCGCCTGTTGACTTGCTTCGGAAACGAAACACAACACAGACAGTGGAGGAGGAAGAGGAGGAGGAGGAGGAGGTGCCGGCTCGGCTACGCACACCAAAGGATGCCATTACAATAATCCATGGATCTTTTTTTTTTGCCTACAAGCACACCAGCCAGACCAAGAGACCCCCAAATCCCACACCAGGCTAAAGACAGCCCGTCCCGGATTTTGGTGGTCGGTCCACAATCGACCGCTCAACTTTCTCCCCCTCGACATTTTTCATCTTTTGCTACCAAGCCCCAAAACCCTCCTCTCTCCCCCCCTCTTCTCACACTCTGGCGATTTATATTTTCGTCTTCTTCTTCTTCGTTTTCTTCTGTCATCGGCTTGCATTGCGTTGGGGAAAATGTCAGTCCTCAAGTCCTTTCCGAAATCTGACATGCAGCGCTGCCTTGCAATTTGCTGCTCGTTATCGGTCGCTTTCTAGGACCGGAGCGTCCAACGTAAGACCTTGATCCTCTTCTCTCACACAACTCCAATCAAGTCGAAAATACAAATCTCTTGCTTGCCAAGATGTTGCGACTACATTGAGCTATTCGGCGAGCTCTTTCATGCTGCGAATCGCCCGCCGCGAGCACTCTTCCGAGCTGCCGCGGGACCCCAGAGATCTGCGTCACGAGGTCTGCCGTGCGAGGCTGAGACGGGCGCTTATTCTGACGTCCACCCAACTTCCTACATCTCCTCAAGGCGGCATCATACACATTTACGCATCACCGAACCACTTCTTATTATATCAACTTTACTGGTGAAGACCAGTTTGATGTTCATTTTTTTCTCTTCTTTCTTCTTTTCTTTCTTCCTTTCCGTCTTCTGCCGCCGAGGGGGTCTCCCCGCTTCTAAGCCCGAGACCTCAACTCCCAACTCCGTGCAATGCCTAGCCGACGGCGGCTATGTACTATACATCCGATAACTCATTTACAATAATCCTCGAACCTTCTCAACTGGTCCGCTTCCGTCAGCCCCCTCTTCAAGAAAAAAAAAACGACGACGCAAATATTATATACACCCTTTGGGCCGATAATGATACAACGGCAAGCATCCAGCTTTGTCCGGAAAGAAGACTCGCCTCATGATGCTGCCTGAGCTTGTTGAGCTGTGGGTTGTGAGAGGGGAGGAGGAGGCGGCGGCGGTAATACTCTGCTGCCAGGAGGGACTCCATTTGCCGCTTCAGCTGGGACTGGCCGACCTCGGAAAATATATGGGCTCAGAGGGATCGTCGCCCTAAACTTCAAAGCGCGGGTGTCGAAAGGATCAATCTCATACACCGGTGGCTCGTCATCGTCATCGTCACTATCGTACTTCCAGCGATCCGAGTAGTCGGACGTGTCTCCCCTGGTGGGCGATACCAACCCCCTCCTATCTATCCACAGTCGCTTTAATCGACCGATACGACGCCGGAAAGCCGGCGGGTTGATATGCGCGGGCTCGCCAAAATGTGTGCCTCTGAACTGGAACACAGGCGACTCTGACTTGTCGATTTGCATCGGCTCAGGTATGTCATCCGCATCCATCGATTCTGAAGAAGCTGACGCTGGTGGCGTCATTAAATATTGTGTCTTTGCTGGCCGGAATTTGAGTTCCATACCCAATTCTTTTACCGGCGACAGCGGATCTCGAGTGAGATCGATATGATTCTGGTTCCACCGTCGGTGGTTCTGCACCTTGGTTTCAATTTCATGCCGGAGCTCACTCTCCTTCTCAGCCAACTGATCTGACAACAATACAAGATCCTGCTCTTGAGCTCGACCATCAGGCCGAACTGGCGCTCGCAGATGCGTGGTAGGTCTTTGCACTCCACTCGGCTCGGCAGGCTTACGCTTCTGAGGCTGTGACTTCGTGTTAGTGCCAAGTGGCAGTACAGGCGCATGCGCCGGAAACATGTGGGGATTGCATACCTTCTGGTTGACCAGGTCTTCATCGTCGCCTTTGATGCCAAGCTTCACCTTGATTTGTTTCAGTCTGGCTCTCTCCTCAAATACGGCTCTATCCATATGCAAGAGCTCTCTCTTCATCATTTCTCTCTCATATGCCAAGACTACTAGTTGACGACCATCCTCGAGCTCACGGCGTAGACGTTTCAGTGTCTCCGCAATCTTGTTATCTCTCGCTCTTGTCTTCCTTGTTTGTCTCGCTTCGCGACGTCTGAAGCAGACATAGGGGTCGGTGTCATCAGTCTCCTGATGTGTTTCAAACTTGAGCATGGGATGTAGGGGCTTGTTGCCCTCATCTTGCCGTCTTGATTTCCAATATTCGTATATTTGCTTGGCGTGCTGCAAGATTGCGGGTGATCCAAGGTGATTGAGGCCAGGAACCATCATATCATAGCCGACGACAGTATTGTCGACTGATGCAAATGGTGTCTGCTCTGTTGCAGTGTCCTCAAACACTTCCATGATGCGCTCAAAGTCATCTTCAGAAAGTGCACCCGCAGTAGGGGGGCCACTATTATACGACTTGAGAAATCCATCGTCCTCCGTTGTCATGTCATATTGGCAATTGATACACTCCTCCACAGTTTGGGAAAAACGGATATAAGATGATGGTTTGCGAAAGTTGTTGAGATAGAGTTCATCATAGACAATGTCCGTACTCTCTTTTGGAGGGGGAACAGGGATTTCTTGGTCATTACTCGTTCCCGCTTCTTTTAAAATGGATTGCAAATGGTATTCCTACGGGAATCAAGAAAGTTAGCTTGACAAGTCTTTTTTTATATATATATATTATGCAAGCCAAGAGAAAGAGGTGGGTGGTGCTTGTATGTTGCCCAGCAACTTGCATGGTGATGCACATGCAAGCTGCTGTTGCTCGATATATGGTGGTCACGTGCGGGGTCACGTGATATCAGACCATGCGGTGGGAGGGAATATGGTGTCAAAGATACTCACATTTTCTTCGGCTTGTTCGACACCGGTCGCGATTTGCGACTCGGTAGTAAGTGATTCATATTCGGTAGCATCGATTTGATCCTCTCTGAGCACAGGAAGAGTGGTTTTGACACTCAACTTCTTGACGCGGACTTTCCGGGACGACATGGTGGCAAGGTGGTGAAGGACGGCAGAAAGCCAGCGGAAAATCCGCGAAAAAAATCGATCAAGTCATAAATCGAGATATACAAAGTCGTCTTTTGATATAAAGACGATAAAAACAGCGCGGTGGTGGGTGTTTTTTGATGGCCAAAGACTCGCGATCGATGAGGTGACGTTGGGATTGTTTTGCCGCGCGAAGATTTTTCACTGGCACAAGCCTGGAAAATTGGCAGTCGTTTGGGTCACGATGTTGCTATTGCCAAGTCACTTACGCATAAATTTTAGGTGGTGAGGTACATGTTAGCGCTCGGGCCACCCCCTCCTTTGCCTCCTCTCTTGTCCCCCTGAGGCCTGAGTCGCAGGCTACGTACGCGCTGAAAGCAGCACTGTAGTGGTGCCTAGTGGAGGCGCGCTCCTGGTTGGCTGGCAAACTGGCTAGCAGCCCAACCACATACTAAGGTAATCATATTGCAGAGGCGTCATCAACCGAGCTTGAGCCGGAGACACTTTACGCCACACCTTTATTTTATCGTCAAGATAAGGATTCACAGCCACAGCCACGAGTCACTTATCGCGACTTGGGTGGGTGAAAGAACAAAGACAGACTGAGTTATTCCAACCCATCTAGTAACTTTCATTCATAGCTTTTAGTCTTTTTTGTTTACATAGTGCTATACTGTCTAATCTTACTATTCATCGATTCCACATCATTCACAAGCTCATATTTAATTCACACTGAAGCTCTTCTCAAGGCTGGAACTTCTGTTTCCGTCATGCATTTCAAGATGTGGCTCGTGCACACTATCAGATACCCCTCTGGGAGATTTACGGGGTATTACCACTCCCGCCACTACCACTTTGACCCTTGATAGCCTACATCCCACCACAGCTTCTTTCAGCCTCATCACCGCCTCTGCAAGCCCGATATCTTGACTGTTCAACAACCTCGCAGGACGAAGAGAGTCAGTCAAGGTCAGAGTTTTTCTTGTTATTCCACCAGTCGCCGTTGTGCTATCTAGTCAAGATGGGCAACACCACAAGCTCAGTTCTGGACGGTATCGTCCAAGGGTCCAATTGTCAGTCATCCATCTCCCCTTATTCCATAACTCTGCTTCTCCTACTTCTTCTTTCGGTTACTAACAAGGTCGCAGTTGACAGAGAAGAGGTCGATCGGTTACGGAAACGGTTTATGAAGCTGGACAAGGTGCGAATCGAACCATAAATACTAAGCATGCGCCCTCACTGCTGCTCGAGTACGACTAACCCCCCCTTTGCCTAGGACAACTCTGGTACAATTGAACGCGATGAGTTCCTCAGTCTTCCTCAGATCTCCTCAAACCCCCTCGCGACGCGGTTAGAATACCCCCCCCCCCCCAAAACGAACTCAGTGTCGTAGATCTAATACGTGCACAGAATGATTGCCATCTTCGACGAAGACGGCGGCGGCGACGTCGACTTCCAGGAATTCGTCGATGGCCTCAGCGCCTTCAGCAGCAAGGGAAACAAGGAGCAGAAGCTCAATTTCGCCTTCAAGGTCTACGACATTGACCGCGACGGCTACATCAGCAACGGCGAGCTCTTCATCGTGCTCAAGATGATGGTCGGGAGCAACCTCAAGGACCAGCAGCTGCAGCAGATTGTGGACAAGACCATCATGGAGGCCGACCTCGACAAGGACGGCAAGATTAGCTTCGAAGAGTTTTCCAAGATGGTGGAGAATACGGACGTGAGCATGAGCATGACTATAGGTATGGATCCCCCCCCCCCCCCCCCCCCTCACCCCCCTTTCGTTTTACTCCGTTGTTTAGGTGATGGATGTTTTTTTTTATGCAAAAGCTAACGTCTATGTGTGTTGCAGATCAAATTTAAAAACATGTTTCCGTGGGATATAAGACAGGAGGTCTCTGGTAGACCGTGAGGACAGCAATGACTTGGCACCGTGAGGAGGGAGGAATCATGATAATGAATATTCGAAATGGAAAATGTGTTACGCTTTCTGCCCGCGAAAGAGACGAGTGATGTGAATTGCGAACCTGCTAACTTTGTTGCAAGAAGAAACAAGCTCACGGCATGAACAGGACATTTGACACTCAGGATCCTGAAACATGGTATCCCTCTTAACGAACCAAAGCCATCTCATCTCCTCTACCCAACTTTATAATCACTTGCTCACTGTCAGCGTTGAGATTCACGTCGGTCGACCTATTCAGCCAGATACTTTTCCATCAAAAGACATCGACAGTAGCAGAGTCGACATAACATAATTCCCATCCTGCTATATTCTAGACGACAAATACCGGGCCCTTCTGAACAATCCCTTTGTGTCCTACTTTACTAACCTGGCAGAATAACACTGGCCCCAACCCATACTCCATTCCAACCATTCTCGAACTGCTATATCAACCTTCTTGCGTCTACTCACAAGTCTAGAGGCCATAAGATCTCGCCGTGCGCACATCTTCTTGCGTTGGTCGTAATTTCAAGCATCATCGACCATAACTCTATCAGAGACTCGACTTGAGGCGTCAAAATACAGGAGGGTCTTGTATAGGCATATCTTTCAGTTCGTATAATCACTCAATACTTGACTGCGTGGTGCTTCAACAGTGAGATTGTCATTTCAACCGTTGATACAATTGCATTAATCACACCAAGGAGATACATCAGTTTCAAATATGGTCAATACGCTGTCTACTTATCTTGGTCTTGTAAATGGGTCGTCTCCCAAGCCAGACTCCCAAACACAATCGGCTACAGTCTACAAATAGCGTCAACTACCGAGATTGCAGGAGTGCAACGTGTCCTGGTTTGCAAGTTGATATTCTCTTGATATCAATCTCATGCCTCACGCTCATGACATATCCGTTCATACGACTTACAAGGATCATCATATCCAGAAAACGATATAATTGGGTATAGGCATATGTTCGAGTCCCTTTTCAACCAATTTCCTCAACCCCAATCACTTCGTATCTCATCATTCGATATCATCTAATTGTTGGTATCATTCCAGACTATACCTCACACAACAATACTTAGCCAATACCGTAACATACTTACTAGCCATTCGCCAAAGGCCTCTTTACTTGAACAGGCTCGAGAGACAAAGGATTCAAATCTTCGAGCTACTAACGGGGAGACTCTTTGTTTCCCCGGTCGGGTATCGCAACTAGTGCGCAGCCCTCAAGTCTTTGGGAGAGCTTTGGTGCGGACTTTTAACACAAGGGCGCGCCAACATTTCACCGAAAAGATTCCATATTGCAATATCGCCCTTCCGAACAAGTGTCAACAACATCTGTCCGTGTTGCCCACAAAAGCCCTCATAAAAAACCGAGGAATGGCATAGTAGCATCGCGTGGCTGAGACATCGAGCGCCACGACGGCTCTTGTCAAATGACGGCGAAATACCGCAGTTGGTGGCCCGTCAAGGGCTGACGTTTGTTGGATGATGACTGTGCATTGTTGCCAAAGCTTGGGTAGAAAGCCGATAGAACAAGAGAGGTGTTCTAGGCGTAGAAGAATTGCGGAACCGCGGATATCGTCGTTTCTCACGTCGTATTATCACAGAGCGATCATCACTGTATGACATCGCTGTGAAACAACAACAGGAAAGAATCAGCAGATACGTAGCTTCTCTGCGGCATTTTGGTTCATGCGAAACACTCCCCATTCTTGTTGCATTAGCATTTGATCGCTGTCAAGGGACGGTTGGCAAAGCCAGAGAAGGTAGCTGTGATATAACCCAATTTGGAGAGCCGCTTGGGCCGTGCAGTGTCAGGGGCCAGGGGCCGAGCTGTACTACGACCTCGGTGTGCTTTTGAATGCTACTTGTATGATGACGAAATAAAAGAAGACTACTGCATAGTGCTATATCCTCTTGCCCCTGAAGATGTCGAAAGAGAGATGCATGCTATAACGGTGGTAGTGCTATGTAAACTGGCATAGACTGGGTGTTTCTATGAATGACTTCATCTTCCAGCTATCCATGACTCTAGCTCGGGCTCGGGTTCGGACCGCTTTCGAGCAAGATCGATGACATTATGAATTGGCAAAGATAATTATGCCCTAAACCGGCAAGCGTAAATTGTTTACGCAATACCGAAAAGAGGATGCTGCGGCATGAGAACGAAAGAAGTAAATATTCAATTATGACAAGTAACAGATGGCTTGCAAGGGGAGGCACCGAATTGGTCTAGGTTGATCTGATGCTTGCACCAATCCTTGCGATGAACCGCAGGGGAGTAAGTGAAGAGACGCTTTAGCCGGGTATGTTTAACCGCAAGAAACGAGTAATACAGAGTGAAGGTCAGGAAGAGAGCGAAGAACGGCAAAAGGAAATTGCTTGGCAAGCAATTCAAGATCGACGTCAGCGTAAATTGCCGGGATTTCTGCGGCAGCACAAAGGTCCTCAAGTATTTGATTTTGATTTTGCGCAAATACTTATAGCGGCCACTCGATTCCGGTGTGTGGTAGAGAGGTCAAAGATGGCGAGACTTATTTTATAGAACTCGAGTCAAAATGAATACAGAGCTCGTGTGGGGTAACGCTGTGGGCGGACTAGGTGACGTGCATATACACCTGCATGCTTACACATGCACCTTGCACTGGTGTTTTGATGACCGATTTGCTCGTTGTGACCATCAAAGGTGAGAGAAGAGGTTTGTGCGCAACATTGCATGCGTTGGTTTTGATTGAAAGTGTCTTGCAGTGGGCTGACGTCTTGGGTTGACTTTGAGGCATCGCAAGGTCGCTTTGCTTTGCTTTGCTTTGCTTTGTATGAAAGAAACCCTTGTACATAACCTTGTACATAGTTTGTATCAGTACCTCATAATCAAGAGACCAAGGAGAGAAGAGAGGTTTAAGGAATTGCCGGTCGCCATCGGCAAATCAGCAACGCCCTTGGAGCTAACGCACCTCTATCTCGTGTCAGACATGACAAGAAGAAGAAGAAGAAGAGAAAAAGCAAAGACTTTGACACTTTGCCCAAGAGCTAGTTTCTCAACGGGCTCTCATTTCCCAGCCTCGATTGGTTACCAGTAATCCAGCGTCTCGGGTGACCCGCAGATGACAATTAGCCGCTCGTGTGGCCAAAGGTCGACACCCCATTTGAAGTTGTTTGAGTGAGTAGGTAAATGGTGGCGATGGTTTGTTGCCTGGTGAGCATTGAGAAATCATGGTGGTGATGTGATGATGTGGTGATGTGGAGATGTGGAGATGTGGTGGTGATGATGGTGGAGGGGGAAAGTGTTTTTTGCTTCTGGCGACACCCACTGTCTACCTCTTGCCATTATTTGATATTTTATTTAAATTCTATTTTATCAATAAATTAGTTTATTTCCTATTGGATGATGGATGATGGATCGGTTCCTTCCTTCCTTCCCAGAGACGTTCATAACAATTAAAACGTCTTATCAAAAGTGGCAGGTACATATTTTCGCAGCAAGTACTCGCGTACCACTATCACCACCTCCTCATCCTCCTCATCCTCCTCCTCTACCACCACAACCGCCAGAGGTGATTTTTCCCTTTTCGCCTTCAACACCACAAAGCGTCGAACCCAGCATCTTTGAGTACCTAACCTGTCTATCTCTCTCTCCTATGCTCTCACGATCCACTCAAAGCAACGATGGACCAAGAGTGTGGTTTCTTCACCCCTCTATCAAAAAAAATATCATGACGTGCTCCTTTCCGGGAGTGCATATTTACATCTACCCCCTGTGTTTATTTGTTTGTTTGTTTGTTTGTTTGTTTGTCTGTCTGTTGGTCAGCCACTCCACAACTCACGCACAGACACCCTACAGACAGACCTTCAGCTCAGTCGTCGATTTCTTCGGATGAATGATTACTAGGCATGTCTCATTGCCGGTCAACGATGTCACATGCAGTCAGATAAAATACCTGCTAATCGGATCCAATCCATTATTGATTGGCTAGGCAATTGGCGACAACCTTCGTACCTGAATGATGTTTCATCTTTATGTTGCATTGAAGGTACGCAGTCTTGCTGTCCACTGCCTCGTATGTGCTAGCCAAAGGCCAACTATTAAAAGCAAGCCCTCGAGTCTCCAACGCACCATCAGCCACTCGGCCAGCCACAAGATTGCCGTCCGGCTTGTGAAACCAAACTCCTTGAGCTTGTCGACAATGCTCATTGGAGTCGATCCCGCACTGGGCACCTTGGACTACTCCGAGAAAAAGGAAATAAAAAGTACATCTACCTCGTTTAAGCAGCTCAGGCTTGAATAAATAGCCCAGGGGAGAGTTTGTTTTTTCCCGGGCTAATTAACCTGTTACTTTGCTGCCCCTTTCATTAGTCCAGCCTAGAACTACAAGTACGAACTGCCTTCAAGAAAAGCATTGTTTTTTCGGGAAAGGGGGGATAGGGTAGCCGCTTAATTGGTCTCTCCGCCTTCTTCTCCGTCAAACTACTACAACTAACATCAACTTATGAGATCCTACCAATGCGTGGCACTTCTATGCAGTGTCAAACACACCAACCAATGGTAGACCGTGAAACGCTTAAAAATTGCGGGATCGAAACCAGCGACGTTGGCCTAGAGCAACTTCCGACGAGCAACAGCAAAATAAACTAGAGGAGGCGAGACGTTCCACGAGACCACAAGGCTTGATCCATGATATTTTCCATCTATTGGTTCGGAAAACACGGTCTAGAGGCGATGTCACCATCCGCATAGCAAACATAACCTGACCCACGATTGGAAGAAAACCAACCAGAGGTGTCAAACATAACCTTGAAATACTTTCCTCTTGGCTCTAAGCTTACATTTAGTTGAGACTTCTTCGCAAATCAACTCGATAGATCAAAGACTTCCCCGACAACTGTCCGATATCCATCGGCCAGAATTTACCTGTGATATACGCTTAAAAGGAAGTTGAGTGAGAAATTACTCGATCTGAACACCAACCCGGCCTCAATGCGAATCTAGCCCAGCCATCTTCTCGTCCGCCCCTGGTCCTCTTAGCCTGATACTAAAGACGAGGCTCTGCCACTGCGCCAGAATGATAGAACCGCACCCTCCTGAAAGATCACCACTCCACCCCCCTGACGCCCCATCGAATTCCACCTAAAAGTACGGAGTACATGAAGGATCTGAGAACGGGAACTGCTGTTCCAGCGCAAAGAGAAAGAAATAATCTCTCGGGTTTGCCGATGATATTGCCTGGGCTCAGTACCACAAAGCACCCTTCACGTCACCCCGGTTGCACCACTCTTCTTGTTTCTCGGCCTTGATGTGGAAGCAAGCTGCTGACTAGGTTGCATACTGTGACATCACTTGCAAGCTGAGCTGTTGTCCTCAATACGTACCCCTTATATTACCCATCCATTACAAATTTTGCCAGCATACTACTACTTCGTACAACCTTGAATATCATCAGCAGCATGGCTAGTTTCTACCTTTCGGAAGGTGATCCGCTCACCCGCCCCGATCCTTTTTCTCCCTGCCTCAAGGTGCATACGGAGATCGCCCAGTCCTGATGACTTACAGTGTCATTGCGTCTGTCAACGACGTTAGCACTTGGAAGGAAGGTTCTCTCCCCCTCTCCTCTCTACCGGATGGACCCCTCAACACACACAAATAAGGCCCCCAAGGAGCCCCCAAAAAGTAATATGCTGGAAAACAGGGGGACCTGCAAGCAACCCAACGAGTACGCAGTGCTTCCATTGGGCATGAACAGGAAAACTAGGGGGGCAACGTTTTATTAATTATCCCGCCGGTTCCTTTGCCCCAACACGGATTGTCCGTCACATGTTCACCCTCGCTTGGAGCAAAAAATCAAGGAATGCCAAACGCGGCTTTTCAACTAGTTTGGCTTCATCGACAACAAGCTGCCAATGAGCGCTCTGTCCCTTCCTGTCTAGTTACCCAACACCTTTGCCGCCTGGGAGAGTCCAAGGCTCGTGAGAACCTCAACCCACCATAACCACACCCACACATGAAAAGTCTAGGTTAGATAATACACACAAAAGGCTGACCGGTCTCTTCAGTAGGGGTTTGGGACATCCTCATTGGAGGCCCAACCCTCGTTACCGCCTTTTGGGAGAAAATTTTTGCAGTTGTAAAAAAAAAAAGAAAGCACCCACTTTTGCTCTCGACATCTTTTTTTGTCTTTGAAGCCCGAAATTTCAACGCCGCCTTTGTGTCTAAAACACCATTCCCGCGCGCCTTTGCCGCTGCCCTGGATGCCCTACCCGTTTGTTTCCACTCCATTTTACCCGTTTCAGATCCCCCACTCTCGCCTTCTCGTATCATGGTCCCATCATCATTATGATCATCATCCAAATGAGGTAGCAAAAGTGACGTTTGTGTTTGTGTTTGTGTTTGTGTGCGTATGTGCGTTGGTATATGAAGGGTTCGTCAAATGTTTGTGCGTCTGTGTGTAAGCGATGCTTCTTTGTTTCCATCGAAATGGCAACCAAAAAGGGAGAAAATAGAAGGAAAACAAACAATACACTCGCACATGCCCCGAGGCTCCCCTCTTCTTCCATTGCCAAACTTGCCAAGCCCGTTCAAAGACGTGTATATAGCCCTACCCAACCAAATATGCCAACTCCTACCCAACCCTGGTCGTAAAAAGATTCTATGCTAAACAAAAATGAAACCATACCGACGTCCAGTATTATGGACAGAGGCAGCCCCCGGAGCCTCCGTCTCGTAGTGTACAATCATCAAGCCACCAATATGGAAGGAGGTAGTAATAGAGAAGAGGGGAAAAAAGTAAAAGAGAAGCGACAAAATCTCTCTGTTTCCGATTCATTGATGTGGCGTCAAGGGAAATGTCTCGGTTGTCTTAGTGATGCCGTCCGTTAATTGCAAGGAAGGCGGTGAGGTGTCGACTCAGCGAGATCCGCCACTCGCGCCGGCCGACTCTTCGGGAGGCTCGTAAAGATCCAGGCATTCCTCGAGAACTAGGTGATGGGGAAGTTTCGGTCAGTCAGTTCCTCTTATCTTTCAAGGGATTGGTAAACGCCTACTGGTCTCAATTTGATCCTCCCAAACGCCGTATTGGTAGTCAACCAAGCCATGTCGTTCTATACCGTCGCATAATCGAATGAGCTCATCTCCCATCTTCTTTATTTTGACCTGAGACATGAGTCTTTGCGATCTGGATAGCTGTTGACCGGATGACATGACTTCCTTTTGTCGAAAGCACAGCGCTAGCCATGCATGATTGAAGTCGTTCCAAAGCTTGATTCGTTCTGCGTGGAGGCTTGCATCGTCTTGGTTTAGTCCTATGTCGTGTTAGCTATGCGCCTGTGTACGTGGTAATAAGTTCTTGCCATTACCAAGTTCTTGAACTTGTGATAACAACCAGGTGGAGACGCTCAACAGTGTATCAGCCGCTGTTTCCAATGACACATTTACAATGTCTTGGAATACCGACCCTAATTCTCGTTGATAGCCCACCCACTTTTCTTGGAGCCCCGTGGTGCCGTAATCCTGATCTTCGCCCATCGAAGTATCTGCTGCTGCTGCTGCTGAAGCTTGTTGCATTGCGTTTGCATTCTGCATGCTGGCTGCGTAGTTTATGGGCTGGGTTTGCTGATAGACACCTGCGGACGTTCCGGTTCCCTGAGCTGAGTGCTGCATGCTTGTCGCAGCAGCAGCTCCTGCTTCTGGGTTGAAGTATGTTGATGTAACATCAGGCGCCCCTATCATCTGCATTGTTGCCTGCTGGCGTTGCCCGAATGGTTGGGCATCGTAAACCGAAGTTTGTGTGTTCGGTTGAGGCACATTGTACATCATCATACCCGTGTTGTAACCCCCAAAGCCTTGTGTTTGTGACCGCGTATCGGTGCCGTAGTCCGGCCCGTACGCTAAAGCTGTCGCCGGCATGTTTGTCGATGTCGAATAAGCTGCTGTTGGTTCTTGGTAATAAGTACTGTAGGTAGCCGCACTTCCCATGCCCCGCGGTGTTGACGGAGATGCGTTGAGTGGTGCTGGGCGAAATCTTTCAGCGGCTCCACCAGCTGACGGATGAGCCTGTAGCGAGTATCTTTGTGTGGGAGTTTGATGAATGGGCGGTTCATTCTGCCTCCTCTGCTGGTTGGAGTTGTCCATGCCCCGGCGGACGCTGTCTAGGGAAGTCTCTCCTGCCGAGTCCTCCCGATGCGCCGGGGGCAGTGATACTGGAGAAGGATAGAATTGGGCCAGGATGAATGATAACTTGGCCGAAGATGCGGCCAGAGACCGAGGGTGCGTGATGCGGAGGGTATCTCGGCGAAACGAACGAGCGGCGCAAGTCGTGAAAGGACGGCGGGTGGATCGGTGATGGCGAAGATTAGGTCTGATGAAATGAAAACCCTATATGATGACCGCAAGCGAAGGGCAATCAAAACCCATTGAGTAATATTCCACTAATTATTGATAAGAGAAAGCGACTCGAATTCAATTACCAGAATCCCATGGGTTCGAATGTGTTCCGCAACCCCTAGCCAGAGGAATGGGTACCAACTCGGGAAGAATGAACCAGCTGTAGCAACTCTATCGGGGATGCCCTCAGATACAGATTCGACAGAGGCAAAAAGATATGGTCAACTATGCCCCAAAGGGCAAGTAAGACGACGGGCTACTGGTGCCAGAGGTATATAAATGGGTTCCACAACTCAACCTCGCTTGGGAGTTTTCCAGAAACTCACAAACTTGCTGCAGCAAACAGACCAAGCAAGCGGCCAGAGTTGGGGAATGAACCGCGACGCCTTCTCCCGTGAAGAGCTATTATAGAGAATCCCGGATTGGTGATGCTGAATTCGCTTTCGGCATGACAAGTTTGCCCTGTCCGGATCGGATGGGAAAGCCGCAACCAGGACGGTTTCAGTAACACACACGGGAAACCACCCGATTCAGACCTATAGATGCCCTCGTCAAACCAAAACACTGAATAATGCCCTTTGTAGATGGTCAGGTATTTTGAAGACGATGCCGGGGGTAAGATTGAAAAATAATCGGTTCGGAATTCCGATAGGCGGGGGACCAGGTCAAAGAATAGACAATCAATCACTGCCAAAGCTTTGTTCGAACCGCCAAGCAAAATGCTTGGGTGAGGTCAGAGGAGAGTCCTCCGGGTCTTATACCGAACCTAAAGGAACTAACAAGCTTAAGGCCGTTTGCACTCTCCGGGTTGACGCTAGGGAAAAAAAGGAAAAAAAGAGAGAGAGAGGGAGAGGGAGAGGGAGGGATGCGGAAGGCAGAAATAACGACTGAGACGGACAGGTGTGCTATATGACTGGACGGTAGCACGGCGTCCATGCAAGCTTGTGCGGTCTGCGGCGGGAAACAAAAGTAAGGCAGGGTAGGGATTAGAAGCACTCCGTCGAAGTGAACGGGGAAAGCCAGATAACATGGTTCACGCCAGCCCAAGACAAGGCCATCGATGGCGTAGAACTTGACACAGAGCACGGCCAACAACGCCCCAACTAATAGGTAGGATAGCCCAGGCTTCGACCCGGGGTGCTGGGCAGCACGCAGCACGCAGCGTCGCACCCCGTCCGTACCTTACGTTGGCTCTGAACCCAGGCAAGCCGGCCGAGAAAAAAAACTTAGGGCGATAGAGCTGTGCGGCTAGTCCACGAGGCTAACAGACGAGAGTTTGAGGGTTCGATGGATCTGCATGCGACCAACCTCCACCAAAGCACCCGCGCAAAACCCCCGGTCCGGCACGGTGGGAAGAAAAAAAATCGAGGCGCTGTTGGAGAAGAGGAAGCCAGAGGACATGCTAGTGCTGCTCCGAATACATGGCCAAAAGAGAGGGGCCAAGCACTGAGAGGATCATGTTGCCCACTCCGCTGTGTGTGGCTTGCAAATTGGGGGTCACAGTATTACACGATACTTCCAAAACATTAAAGCATGGGCCTAGTAACAAAGGGGATGATGCATCCGCTGTCATGAACGACAAACACAAAGAAACCAATTCGCGGACTCGATTGGACGGGTAGCCGGTAAGGTCTCGGCCAATTTGCTTGGGTACTTGTTTTTTTTTCTTTCTTTTCTTTTCTTTTCTTTTCTTTTCCCCTCTCGTTGTAAATTTCGGCATTGGATAAACAAAACTCATTACTATCCTGTAGTTTGTTGGGCGTCAGCCCAAATGTCCAAACATGCCTCACTTTGAATCGATTCGCGTGCGTGTTCCAGGGACGGACACTCATACGCACCTCTTTAAAAATAGGCAGGTATGGGTGATGTTTGTTGGTTGGGTTATAATCAAGGAGGATGTGCACTGTAGAGATATCAGCCGAGACCAGTATTCGATCAGCTGTGCAGAGTACTGCCAGTTACGTGCTTGGCCGTCTCTCAGAAACACCCGGGACTGAGACTGACCCCAGGAATGATGATTGATTATTGGGGGTGCCATTTGTTGGTAGCTGTCTTGGGATGGAGAGAGCTGCCCAAAGCAAAGAGCCACAAATGGGCTGACCTGTATGATGACATATTGCCAACTTGAGACAAGTGGTGGTAGGTAGCATTTATTGTTATTATTATTATTATTATGCCACCAAGCGCTCTCTGCTTCTGCCATGAGGGTCCCCGAGGGACCTAAATTCGTCCTCAGTGTTTGATTATCGGAGGACACAAACAACCAAAATTGGCTCAGGGCTGGAACTCCGTCATAGACGTGCCTGGTGTTGTGCAAAAATCCTGGAGCCTGTGGCTGCAAGCGCTCGTTTGCCGGGTGCTTTCTTGAAGTGACTTTAGTTACGGAGCAACCAATAATAGCAGTTCAGAACGGCGGTATTGGACACGGGGATGGCCGAAATACTGTAATTCCCAGCTGCGAGTTCCCTCGTGCCAACATGCGTGGGTGCACTCGCTTTCGCTATAATCCCACCGATCAACACAACACCATGGGAAAAGTGCACCAACATATTTGGCCAACGGTGTGCCCGTTTAGGTCGAAATCATCATCGTACGCGAGTCAAACCGTTGAGAGGCTCTGACGAAGCTGTCCCAAGGCATCGGGTTGACATGTATGTACGCAATGCAGCAAAATGAAATACTTTTTCCCTCCCCTTCTCTTCTGTTCCTCCTGTTCATGTCTCAGCAAGGATATTCCAGATGATCAAAAAGCAAAATAGCGGGCCAGGTACCGTAACAAGAATTTAGAACCCAGTAAGCCAGGCGATCTAAGACAGTCGAATCAATTGGTTGGTATTGGCCGGTCTAGGAAATGTATACACCACCCCCATCGTAATTCTCGCACACCCTTGAGCAGCCACATTCGCAGGGGTGATTCGACATGTTGGAGGGGAGACCGGCCGGAAGGGAGGGGAAGAAATGAGGAGGAGGAGAATTAAGAACGGGGCAAAGGGAAAAATTGGAGGATTACAGGAGGAGAAGAAGAAAGAAGAAGAAGAAAAAAACAGAGTGGCCAAAATTATTTCAAATCATATGGTGTATGGAGAAGGCATTACGTACCTGCGTAGTTGCCCATTTCCTCCTTCTCTGTTACGGAACATCCACAACTGGAAAGAATGGGATATGAAGGAAGGAGGCAGGAACTCTCTCCAACTCCATCCAAGTGCTAAGAAGGTACCGGCCAACCCACGTACCCCATCCAACACCAGCAGCGATATGTTTCCAGAGCACTTACAAGTACATCATTACACCGTGCCTCTTTCCTTCTTCTTCTCGCTAATATCCTAGCTGCTGTCCCTGTAATGAACTGGCAATCAGCCTCAGCAGTCCGTGGAACAAGGAGGATTCGATCCACTTGCGATGAGGGTGGAGGCTGCGGGAAGCCATCCTTGAGCTACACTCGCATGGCTGGCGGCTCTCCAACGGTGCAGCATAAGTACAGGCATGCTAATCCACGGTACAGATTACTTGGCAGTGCTCAGCGGTCGAAGCTCTGCAGCGAGCTCAGCAAGTACATGCACGCCTGGGGGATAGTTGAGCACCCAGTATGCATGCATATCCGGATATTTCGAATTCTTATTACCTCAAGTATATTCTCGTGTAAGAGCAATGACAACAGTTTGCTCCGGTTTATCACGTCACGTACTCAGGGGAGAATGGTCAAATGATGGGGATCCGTTTACATGTAGTACTATTACCACAACTTCTTCCTTGATACGAACCCAAGCAGGTGCAAATGAAATGAAATAAAATAAAATACAATACAATACAATAAAATAACAAACGGTTTCATCATTTAGTTAGAGGCATGAACCTTGTATCGCTGAAAAGAAGAGCTACTCTGGCAATCTGGGCACTGCAAAGCATTTTCCCTCGTCCATCCGGAAGATAGAGGCCGTTGGAGGGTTAACCCAAAGAGGAAAGAAGCAAGCGGGGCCATTGGTTCGGATGTCGTCAGCAGACTTAGCAGCAGCATCATCAGCGCGGGACAACAGACCGGGCAAATTGGGGGTTCAAGAACGAAGGAGAGACAAAAAGCCCTCTTTTCCATCCATGCCTTGCCTTTTTACCTTACCTTACCTTACCTTACCTTACCTACCTGTAACCTGTAATTTTGTAATTATAGTGCGCTTCTTGGCCTTTCACTTTGCATGCATGTAATCTATTTGCAGGCGCTGTTGACCCTCTGCAAAGGAAACCTTCTCAAGCTAATGACTCCGTCTTCTCTCTTCTCTGCCTAGCAGTCTGCCTATGATATGTCACGCCCCGAACAAGCATGTACAAGTACCAGGTAGTCGTCAATGGTGGCCCCCAGGGTCGTATATTGGAACGCTCTCAGTGCATGGCCGGCTGACTAGGGAACTCCGGAAGGGTGCGCTTATACCGAGAGGACACACATGCATGTAAGTTGGGCATGGTACTGTATGTTCTGTTCCATGGTTGGCCAGTTTTAATGAAGCAATAAAAATAAAAATAAAAATAAAATAAATCTTCCGCATCTGCCGGGAGATCAGCAAAATCTGTTTGTAACACGTGCTTGTCATTAATTATTGTTGGGTTCCGGCATGTTTGTTGTCATCTCCAGTGACGATGCTGTTTAGATCCCTCTAGATCAGTGGTGGCAAACGCTCTCAAGTCTCAACGGTCATGCTGGCAAACTCCACTTATTCAGTCAAACAGTCAAGGTCAAGACTCGGGGAGGAAACAATCTTCTCTCTCCCCCCTCATGAGACAACGCTAACCTTGACGCCTCTTCCCAACATCGTGGAAAGCTCGGAGAGTGTCAGGATATCTCGGTGCTGCCTTTTGCATCCGTACCGGAGGACATGCCGAAGGTGTGCACCCTACACAGCAAGGACTCGCTCGTATGTATGTAGTACGTGCAAAAGGACAGGAACCAACAAACAGTATCTACTAGCTGAAGCAGGGCGGCCGGAACAGTTATCCCGGCAGTTTTGTTTCTCAAGTGCCAGTCAGTCAGTCAGTCAGTCATCGTCAGCCTTATGCAAGTAACCTTTTTTCTCTTTTCTTTTCTTTTCTGGCTTTCTTTCCTTTTCCCATCAACTTAGCCTCAATAGACCGAGACTACTCTTGCAATGTAGGTGTGTAATCCCCTATGTATATGTTATTCCCGTCATGGGTCCATTGTTCCTATCATTGATGGGATATTTGTCTTACTTGCAGGTCGTTGTTTGGTGTTTCCATGTCTTGGATATTTCGAATTGCTGCTAAGCTGCATGATTCACCGGGGAGTGTGTGAACTTGCAAGCTGTTACTACTCCTGCTATCGTTCCGCACTGTGAGCCGGATGACCTAACGTATGCATGCGTGCATGAATTCACGGCATATCGCGGATCCGTCCGTCTTCGTAAGCCAAGGATTTCTTCTCTCAACGCTCTTGTTTGGTTGTTTGTTTGTTTGCCTGCCTGCCTGTGTGCTTGTTTTTGGTTGGTGCGTGTGCGTGTGCGTGTGCGTGTGCGTATGTGTTCCATATTCCCTCCAACCAAACCTCCCCGCACTATATTTGGTACAGTAGCCGTGACGCAGCTGAATGCGTGTCCACTCCTTGAACAAACAAGCTCATTTTCCAAGCATTTTGACTTGCATTGCCTATCAGACACCCCTATTCGCGCGCGAATAACACTACATAGGGCCATTGTTCCATTGCCAATGAGCAGCCCAGCTTTTCTTCTCTGACACAAAACGTACAGGGATAAGTAACATTCAAGGAAGCAAGGCGGTATGCAGAGGTCAAGATTGACATGCATCTACTCCTACTCCGTTGAGGTGCTAGGTAGGTAGGCAGGTCGCTCTCTTCCATCACATGATGCATGGGATTCGGAGTTTGCCTCACATGGTTTGAACTCTCAAGCCTCCAGATTCCAGATCCTCTTTCCCTTCGCTACCCAGATAGATACCCCTAGATACCCCTAGATACCCTATATTCAGATCTGCTTAGTCATTCTTAGCCACAAGCTCCTTCATAAGGTCCTTCATAAACAAACTTGCAACTTTCAAGACTCGCCATTTGTGGCAATTTCTAAGTTTCGTAGCGCTTTGGGGGCCTCAACCGTGGTGGCTCCCTCCTGTTGGTCAAGCGCTCCTCTCAGCCGTCAGCCTCAGTCCCAAACAGAGCGATCATCTGATGGTCTTGTGGCTAGAAGCTCAAGGAATGCGAATTGACCAATCGTATGAGATCCTTTCAACATCATAATCAAGCATGTGTTTGCGATCAGACCTCCCCGAACGTCACATCATGTAGGCACTCTAGCCAATGTCCTAGTCTCTCCACAAGGTAGGTAGGTAGGTAGGTATACGTATAGTATACGACATCCAGAGACCTTGCATGAAAGGAAGATGCGCTTACCGCCATGAGACAATAATAGTAATTGCATATTCGCAAAATCCTTCGGGCATTTCTTTTACCAAATCCTTTTAATTTTGCCGGTCCTTATAGCCGCCACAATCGGAGCCCCAGGGCTTTTGCGATTCTCTATTTGCTGAAACGCGCCTGGCGACGTTGACCCTTCAATATGGGATATGCATTGCAGACAGATTACATGGCGGCGCCTCTTTTCTAATTGCCCCCAACCGGATTGAAACGTCTAGTCTGCAGGCTCATATACACTTACATTATAAGCTGCAAAGAGCTCTTGCAGCATATATCCGCTTTGGTGCGGGTGCATATGTACGTCCTTCAGCCCCCATGAAACCAAACAACACCGCCAGTTTGCGGTTGAAACCAAACCTACCTACCCACAATCCAAGACGCAAAGGTAAGGTGAGGTTTGCAGATACGGGTTTCCTTGGCCATCTTCATGACATCTTCTCTCGTCACGAAACTCGTTTGCCCAACGTAGGAGGCGCACCTTTGTGGGTGTACGAGGTGTACTTGGAAAAGGACGCGATACTTGGCAACAGATGGGGGCTATTTGATCATGAATCCCTTTTCAGTGGCAGTAAGCAAGCAACGTACTACGGCTGAGTGTATGCAGGATCCTTGGCCTGCCAAAAAAAAGAAATCAAAAAAAAATTAATATGGCCTGACCGCTACTGCTGGCAGTCTAGCACAACATTCCCTCATCGCGTCAACTCTTTGATCGGCACTCTTCTCTACCAGTCTTTGTTGATTGGGAGCAGACATGCCGCTGTTGGGCACATGTGAACCCACCAACATGATAACGACCTTGCTGCTTGACCGTAACTCATAATGCATTAAAACGCCATGAGAACGAATAAACCCGGCTCCAAACATCGGCTGTTGGGATTCTATAAATACACATATACTGATTATACAGTTCGTTCCCACAGCGTGCACACCGGTTCTTGACCCAGTCTTTGTGCTCCATGCAATCTCGTCTAAACCGGATTTCCAAACGCCACTGCCACTGCCAATCCAACAATCCCAACGTCTATCGCTTGACCCAAGCTGGCATCTTGCGAGCCTTGAGATGGCCGTGCTTCTTTCTCTCCACAGTTCTTGGGTCTCGGGTAATGCAGCCAGCTGAGCAAAATCAGCAGCGTCAGCCGTTGGGGCTTCAAGCAGTTCGGGGTAGATCGGGGGGGGGAACTTGAAACTTACCTTTCCTTAGGGCTGGCTTTAATGCTGGCTCATGAGCAACCAGTGCCTTTGCAACTGCCAGGGTCAGAGCTTCGGCCTGGCCCGTTGTGCCACCTCCCTCTACAAGCGCCCAGACGTTGTACTTGTCCAATCTTTCGGTGGCTGTGAGTGCCCAAACTGCGCTCTCGCGATCATGAACTCGTCCAAATGCCTCACTAAGAGTCTTGCCGTTCACTAGAACCTCTCCGGTACCCTCCACAACAAATGCGCGGGCAGTTGACTCCTTCCTCTTGCCTACGCCAACAGCTCGGCCAAACTTGTCAATCGTGATGGGGTTTGGCATATTAAGGAATGGGTTGATGTCTCGTATAAACTCCTTCAACGCAATACCGACCTCAGCCGGTCTTAGGGTGGGTTCGATGAGGTTCAGGCGCTTGGCAACTCGCATCACCTTGGCGTAATGCGATGCCTTGATGGGCTCTCCCATCTGGGCGCGCATTTGCTCCAATTTTGTCCATGGCATCTGAGGTGCCTCGCTCGTAGGCACGACGGGTAAGTGGTTGTATTTCGTCAGAAGTTTCGAGATTTTGATGTACATGTCGTTGAACTGCGGTTCCCTAGAAAAGTATGACGGTGTCGCTGGTACGGCTCGTGCGTGAGTAACGCCCTGATAAGGAATCGGAACATGTTGCTCGTCTGTCGTTACGATGGAATCGGTATTGAACGTTCGAATGGCTAACTGGAAACTGGATCGTGGCACGATGGCTTGCTGCCATTGAACTTGTGTAAGTTGCCGCGCACATCTCAGATGCCGCATGCTGCTTGTGATTGTCGTCATTCTGGTTGTGAATGGACTGGGCTGGCTTGGGGGTGATAACTTTTGAAGACGACGATAGCTTCAAGAAAATCTTCCACCCGCCGCAACAGCTGCAGCACACAATAGCATTCAAGATCAACCAGTGGTAGTGGTTACAACCTCTGTGGATCACGTGGAGATATGAGAACATTCCACTAGCCACCTTCTCTAGCCACCGTTGCTTGGACAGCCACCGCGCGGGGCAATTTCACCCCACCCAAATCAAACAGCTCATTAAAAATTTCCTTCATGACCCAAGTTTTTTTTCCCCTCCACGATTCCTTTCCACAACCCTCATCACCACAACTCTCGTCTTGTCCATCCAAACGAGCAAATTCTCAAGATGACTTTCGGTACTCTCTTCACCTACGGGGTTTGTAGCACTTGATCATACTATTATTGTTATCACGCCGCTAACGCACTGCTTCTAGGACAACCCTCGTACTACTGCCATCAAGGCTGTTGCGAAGGCAAACGGCCTCGATCTCAAGATCGAGGAGGTTGACTTCAACAACATCTCTGCCGAGCACCTCAAGGTCAGCCCTCTTGGCAAGATCCCCGCCTTCCTTGGCGAGGATGGCTATGCTCTCAGCGAGTGCATTGCTGTCGCCATCTACCGTGAGTCAAATTCGCACGCGTCTTGTTTGCCCCTCTTTTGTTCCTACCTGTGGGTGCTTTGCCCACATATGATGACTTAGCTTTCAATTATACAGTTATCCCTGTCTGAATTTCTGTGTTGATATCGTCTAATTTCTGATGTGGTTGCATCTCGCTTTGTTATGATTGCACAATTTGTAGTCGGGCTTCATGCTGACCATGGTACAGTGACCTCCCAGAACGAGAAGACCACTCTCCTCGGCAAGACTAAGCAGGAGTAAGCAAATTCTTTGCATTCCCACTGCTTTCATTGGACTAACAATCACTAGCTATGCTTCCATCCTCCGATGGTTGTCCTTCTTCAACCACGAGGTTCTCCCTCCTCTGAGCAGTTGGTTCCGCCCTCTTCTCGGAAAGGAGCCCTACAACAAGAAGTCCGTTGAGGACGCCTCCAAGGCCACCCTCAGGGCCGTTGCTGCCGTCAACGAGCACCTCACCCACCACACATACCTCGTTGGCGAGCGCATCACCCTCGCTGACATCTTCGGTGCTTCCATTCTCTTCCGTGCCTTCGAGTATGTGTTCGATAAGGAGTGGCGCCAGAAGAACTCTGCTGTCGCTCGTTGGTACGAGACCATCACCAGCCAGCCCATCCTCACCGCCGTTTCTAAGAAGCTTGATCTTCTCGAGAAGGCTGTTTTGACCAACGTCGCCCCCAAGAAGGCCGAGGCTCCCAAGGCCGCTGCCCCCAAGGCTGCCCCCAAGGCTGCTGAGCCCGAGGAGCCTGCTGAGGCTCCCAAGGCCAAGCACCCCCTTGAGGCTCTGCCCCGTGCTACCTACCCTCTTGATGAGTGGAAGCGACAATACTCCAACAACGAGACTCCAGATGCCATGAAGTACTTCTGGGAGACTGTTCCTCTCACCGAGTACTCTCTCTGGAAGGTTGACTACAAGTACAACGACGAGCTCACCCAGACTTTCATGTCTAACAACCTCATTGGTGGCTTCAACAACCGTCTTGAGGCTTCTCGCAAGTACCTCTTCGGTTCCGCCTCCGTCTACGGCGAGACCAACAACTCAATCATTCAGGGTGCCTTCCTCATCCGAGGCGAGGAGTACCTCCCTGTCTTTGATGTTGCTCCCGATTACGAGAGCTACAGCTTCGCCAAGCTCGACCCCACCAAGGAGGAGGACAAGGCATTTGTTGAGTCCATGTGGGGCTGGGACAAGCCCATCACTGTCGATGGCAAGGAGTACCCCCACGCTGTCGGCAAGGTCTTCAAATAAGCAATATTTGATGAAATGCTGGTGATAGTGATGGACAATGTTTATGATTATGATGATGGGATACGGTCAAAATCGGTTGGTGGCGACAAGCCATGCCAGTGGATCTGACTTCTGCGAAGCCACATGAAGCTGCAATTTGCACACATGGCCTTGATGAGCATTAGATTGCCACGAGCGACCAAGCAAAAATTCAAAATCCGTAAAAGTGATTACACCAAGTTCCTCTGCATCGTGCAAATCTATGGGTATCTTGGATCTAAAAATAACCAGATGTGTGCATGTATCCTAGTTTGTGTGTTTGTAGGCCAAATGCCAACCAAACATGCCTGCTAAACGTGAAAAAAAAGACCAACCATGATGCTTCCTCTATGAACTAACCCCCCGTATCCTGTATTTCTTGATTAAAGCGCCATTCATATCGTTTGTCCTTCTCAAGAAATAGTGTTAGACTATTCGTTTGATGGAGGTTGTCCTAGTTTATAGTTCGTGTCGAGCCGGAAAGGGCTTTGTCGCATATATCTGCTAATATCTGTCTGATAACACAACAAGTTCAAGTAATCATGCACTTGAGGAAGCACATCTACCATCTCATTTTTGGGACCAGAGAACTCTGGTATTTCAAGGATGTTGTGCGGTTCACTTCTCCCCTTCTCTATTGAGTCGTCGACCAGGACAGTATTGGTTTGGTCCCAGCGCTGGCCGTGGATGGCAGTTGGGTGTGAGGCGATGACAGCCGGGTCGGACCATATTGTAGTCAAGCGCTTGTAGCACTGAACGCGGCTGTCGTAGTCGGCTGGGGATAGGCCGAACCTGTCGCGGGCCCATATGACGGTGCACTTGGCACGCTGCTCGGGGTTGAGCAGTTGGGCGACCATTTTGTTGACGTTTTCCGGTCTCGCGGAGGACCAGATGGCGACGTGGAATGTCTCTATGCAGTAGCTCATGAATTGACGGGCATGGGGCCGTTCAATGAAGTTGAACGGGTTTCTCTTATTGGGACGGTAGAGGAGTGTGCCGTTGAGGTCCATGATGACCAGGATGCGCCGAGGTTCGGCAAGACGACCTGGAGGGGCCAGGGCCTGGGCGAGGTAGAAGGGCGTGGCTTCTGGTATGCCACCTGATTCTTGGCTAGGAACCTGGCGGGCCTCCTCCTGTATGGGAAAGGGTAGCTTCTTGGTGTGGTGCGATCTATGTCTTCGAGTCAGATGTCTTGTCTTTGAGCTTGGGTGTTGAGGAATCGAGAGATACAGGAGAAAGAGAGGGGGACAAGGGGGATCGAAAGGAACAAGAGCAATCTAAGAAACACAAAAGAACTCATACTGCTCTGGGGGCACTGGTGCTGCTTTACGGGCTTGAGCCTCAGCTGCGGCTTGCTTGTGCAAAGCAAACTTGCCCACCTTGGCTCCCGTATATCGTGGTGTTTTTTGCGCGGGACCCTGAGTGCCTGAGCTATTCGCAGCCACCAAGGGCGTCGCTGTTGCTGGATGCGGCGGCGCCATGCTCTTCAACAAAGTCAGGCCGGGGATGTTGACATTCTGCGATCCGACATTCATATTGAAGGATTTGCTTCGTGATCGGAGGTGCTTGGTGGAGTGCTTCTTTCGAGGTTCTTTCCAGGAGCCGTAGCTTAGAGCCGTTGAAGATTGTAAAGTGGGTGGCCGCGGCTCAACCTCTGATCGTGCGGCGTGGGCCTGAGAACGTGTGAGGGATTCTGAGGAGAAGAAGTTCCTTAAAAATGCAATACGAGTGCCTTTATGGGTCAGGCAATTTCTAGTTAATACCATTGAAGTATGAGTGTTCCCAACACAGCAACCCAAAAGTTAATCGCAATCGGATTTTTTTGCGACAAAGTTGAACGAGGCTGCGCGTGGCTTGGACGATGAAGCGGCAGGTCTCAAGGCCCCGCTTATAGCGCTTATTTACATACAGATCTCATTCATCTAACCAGGAATACTGCCGATAAGACTTTTCTGTGGAGCTTATCGCTGGACCATCCCCCAAAAAAAATTAAAGACCAAACTGAAGGATGTCATAGCAGCTTTCGATATAGACAATCGGCATGTCTTCAAAACGAAAATCCGGATCATTGGGCCTCGGAAGGAGGGTGCGCGCCAGGCGTGAGGATGAATGGGAGCCAGAATCAAACCTGGGCGACCATTCTGAAGAGGAGGAAGCTTCTGAGGAAGAGGGTGAAGGTATTGAAGACGGTAGTGATGAGGAAGATGGGTCTGGCTCCGATTCTGAGAATGAGGTACGGCAACCCGGAGGACCTCGAAGTTCTCAGTAAATCTTGGTAGCTAATTGAAAAACAGTCCGAGGCATCTGAACAAGACGACGGGCCCAAGGCCGACTTCGCCTCCATCTCCTTTGGCGCATTAGCACGAGCTCAGGCGAGCTTGCCTCCAGCCGAACGAAAACGAAAAGCAGCCAAAGATGCCGAACCCGAGCCCGCCCTGAGAAAAGAATTCTTCAAAAAGGAATCCAAATCCTCATCGGAGAGGAAAGAATTGACGACGCGAAGCTCCAAGCACGCTCCGCAAGAGGTCACCTCGAAGAAACCAGTCAGCAGGCGTCGCGAAATCATCCCTGATACCCAACGAAAAGCGCGCGATCCGAGGTTCGATCCGCTCATGGGGAACGTTGACGAGAACAAGTTTGCCAAGGCCTATTCCTTCCTGGACGACTACCGCGACAGTGAAATGGCCGAGCTGCGCGTACAGATAAAAAAGACCAAAGACGCCTACCAAAAGGAAGACCTAAAACGCCAACTGCTGTCCATGGAGTCCAAGAAGAAGGCGCGCCAGAAGAAGGACGAGGCGGCCAAGATCCTGGACGAGCACCGCAAGAAGGAAAAGGAACTGGTGGCGCAGGGCAAGAAGCCGTTTTACCTAAAGGAGAGCGAGCAGAAGAAGCAAGTATTGGTGAATAGGTATGCCAACATGAGCAAGGGGCAGGTCGACAAGGCGATTGAGAGGAAGAGGAAGAAGGTTGTGTCCAAGGAGAAGAAGGAGCTGGCTTCGTTGGAGAGGGTACCGAGACGGCATTAGAATCAGGCGTATGGGTTGTTATGAATATTACGATAATACAAAGTGAGATGCTTTTTTTTTTTTTGGTTCTACGGACTGTGTTGAAGGAACCAAAGATTGGTCAGATTCTTGATGTGAGAACTATTGATTTCATTCATAGGGATGGATTCTACCCCACAATCGCCTTTGTTTGGCTGCGGCAGATGCAGTTTACTCACCGAGGAACCACATTTGCGCCATTTGCACAGCCTATCTAATGTGCCACCGTACCTACTGGCGCATCGGCACTGCAATTTTAGTCTTGCGGGAGCAGATGCACATGGTGGGGCTACCAATCCCCTGCGGCTTTGTCTATGCCCAGTCAATTCTACACCCCACGATATCTAAGCTGTCATACATATCTAAGCGTAGATTTTATACGTGTCTTGTCTAGTATTACATAGTCTTACAACGACATCATAATCTCCCCCCTTTTTCAAGCGCCCCTTATATACCCCGACTTGGCTACACTATCGACAAACAACTGCCGGCACGGAACCTTGCTTTCGAGCCTTGCGCAGAGAAGAAATGCGCCGCTGAGCTTTCGGTGAAGGCTGTAGGTCTCCTCCGGAGGAGGGGTTAGGCGCTCGTGGAGCATCACCGGGATGAGGGCCTTGACCCGCTCGGTAATGGTCTGGTCCTTGAAGTCGTAAATCTCAGGGGCCGATTCGAGGAACGGCTCGGCTATGGTTATGATTGATTTGAGGTGGGCGTCTAGCATGATCTTGCTCTCGTGGCCGGTGAGGTAGCCCAGGTCCTCGGAAAACTTCTTGACTCCTGCCTTGTCGGCCCGTGATGCAGCGTCGAGGAGCTTGATGTACTGCGATACGAATTCCTCGGGGTACTCTCGCGAGGCACCAAAGTCGAGGAGTTCGAGCTTGTTATTTTCGGCGTTGTAGAGGAAGTTGGTCCAGTTGGGGTCCGTCTGCATAAATTTAAACTCGGTAATCTCTCGTAGACAGAGACGCAGCAGGTTAGTTCCGATCCAGTCTCGCTGCTCCTGGCTAAAGGACGTGACTCGGGTCACGCCAATGCCGTCCAAAAAGTCCATTGTCAAGACCTGCTTGCCAGACGCCTCTGGATAGACATCTGGCGCCACAAAGATGTCCTCTTCTCCCTGAAGGAGCTCCTTGTAGCGCTTTGCGCACTCTAGTTCACGAGCGTAGTCGCACTCCCAACCTAGCTCCAGTCTAGCATTATCGATTGTCTTGTTGAGATAGAGACCCTTGGGTAGCAGTTTTGTAGCTGTCAGTAGGACGCCGAGATTATCCAAATCAGATTTGATGGAATCGGCCACGCCGGGAAACTGAATCTTGACGGCCACACGCTTGCCATTGGATTTGAGGACAGCCTTGTGAACCTGACCGATAGATGCTGCCGCAATAGGCTTCTCCTCGAAATCGCTGAATAGATTCCGCCAATCTGCACCTAGATTGCTGGTCAGGACTCGATCTCTTTGCCACGCTGGCATGTAATCGGCTCTATCCTGTACCCGCTGCAGAACCTCCTGAATAGGCCCTGGCAGCATCTTGGAATCCTGGAAGCTCATCATCTGCCCTAGCTTCAAGGCAGCACCCC
Organism: Hypomyces rosellus; assembly: GCA_011799845.1. Lineage (NCBI taxonomy): Eukaryota > Fungi > Ascomycota > Sordariomycetes > Hypocreales > Hypocreaceae > Hypomyces > Hypomyces rosellus. Next base: position 4,256,547 of record WWCI01000002.1, on the reverse strand, counting down.
TCATTTGAGATAGTTTAGCGACCAATCTCTCCATATTCCTCCCACTAAGCAGGACAGACCCCTCACCACTCCCGCCGAAAGCTCTGCTAACACTCTCGGTCACAGCTCCTCCGAGCATACCAGCAGCTAAGCCACCATAATTCATCAAACGGCTGAATCTGGTTGCTGGAACTTTGGATTCTCGAAGCTGATAGGTAGGAGTGCTGGGAGGCAATACTATAGGCTGAACTGGCTTATTCACAACCTCGGCCTTTGGTTCTGGGGACTTGGTCGTGTCAGAGAGCACATTGGATAAAGGTTCTGGTGGAGGAAACTCTGTCGTAGCGGGTTCGGATATTTTGGGAGCTGCTGGTTCTGGAGACTTCTCTTGGCCAGTCTCGACCCTTTCAGTATCGGTCTTGCTTTCGGACAGTGAAGAGACCTCCGGGACTGGAGGGGCAGTGTCAACCTCTACGGGCGACGGCCGTGGCCAATTCCGTAAAGGATGTTCCTTTGATTGTTGTACCTGTCCCCTGGAACCTGGGTTTTTCTTTTCGTCAACTCCTTTCTCCTTACGTAGTGACTCCAGGATTTTAGACCCCCGCGTAGTATGAAATATGTTGACGTCAATCCCAGGTGGTAGATTCAACTCTTCAGAACGGTCCTTCTTTGTGGCAGCAGTGGGGGGTACATCTATTTTTGAGCTCAGAATTCTATCCCCGGTGAAGAGGGATCCCGGAATCTGTCCCTTGAGCTTGACCTCTGGTGTCGGTGATGCTGGCACATCCTGGGCGGCCGGAGTTACAGGCTGTGAACCTGTCTCTTCGGGGTTTTCGACACCATCCTCCTTCTTGGCAGGATCTGAGGCATCTTTATCACCTGTCCCAGTTTGAGCTGTTTCAGGTCGCCTTTGAGAAGCTCGGTTCCTTAATATGGCAGCGACACTTGAGCTTTTGCTGTAGACGTCTAGCTGCCGGCCGCGAAGCGCAACATGCTTGGATGCGACCGACCGAGAGGCATTGAGAACTGCCGTGAGGTCAATCGCTAGATCCACGAGCCCCATGTGAAATGCACAGCCACCGGCTACCGAATGCGCATGGAGAGAAAACTATTTTAAGATTGATTGTCGCTCAAGTCGAGGTGATGAAAATCAGTGCCCGGCTTGTGTTGTCGATATGCCGTGAAAAAGAGTAGTATGCAGTTAAGCGGGAGTTGGTCATGGAAAGCTACAGAGAAGACCAAGGAAGACGTGAGTGAGAACATGAAATAAATGACAATTCTGAATGGGGAAAAAAGAAATGAATATTTGTATACAATCGCTAATAAAAATCCAAGTTGATAACGCGTCGGCAATCAAATGTCTTGATGCTCGCTCTGTCCAGTACCTCTGTAATTACCTATCTATTCAATCTTCCTTTCGACTCATACCGTGTGCGCTACACATGTGTATCCCAATGCCCTTAAGATTCCAATTTCATTATCCATAAACCCAATAAGCGCCAGGTGTTGTTTAAGCATGCTGTAATCCAAATAATCTTTGCGTGGCAATGATGGTGCTCTACACTCAAAATGAAGGCATCAACTGGGTTTTGATGGCCTGCTTACACTCTTCAAAAGTGAGCCTCTTGGGCCTATCGGTGTGGTCTCTGCAAACGAGTCGCCAGACTTTCCTCTTCCTGGCGTTGCCATTCTGTTCAATAGTCTTTGGGCAGCAGGGGTCAAGTTACCTGCAACTCGCGGGCTACTTATAAACTTTGGTGTTTCCATTGTTGCAATCTTCCCTGTGAGTCCATTTCTCAATGATTCGTTCTTGGACTTTGAAATTCGTTCGACCATGCGTTCATGCAAAACCTCGCGTTTTCTTTGTTCCTGAATCTTGAAGGGGTTGTTTGCATCACCAGGACCGAGATTTATGACTGGTGGCAGATTTGCGGCTTCTGTCTCATCATCTTCATCGTCCACAAAGGCGTAACCGTTCACTCTAGGTGTCTCCCCTCCACCGACGCTTGAATCTTGGTCTTGCCGACGCGGCTTTCCTGCAATGGCATCCCTCACAGCAGACAGTGATGGTGACGGAGGCCTTTGCGGAACGTGAGGTTGTGGCATTCTCGTGTTTTCATAGACAATTGACCTTGGCGCCATTCGTGATGCTTCCTCGGCTGTTTCAGCCATGGTAATGACACCATCTTCTAAACCTTCGGGTTCGAACATTAATCCGTTCTTCGGAACCGCATTCCAGGTGTCTGGTCGAGCGGGCCGCTCATCCGCGTCCTTTATCGCCAATCTATCCCTTTTGAATCCATCGTCTACAAGATCTCGCGTTTTTTCAAGCCTGTCGGTAACTTCCTTCTGCTTGATCATCTGCTTAGATGGAAGTTTGTTTCCCCGCCAAAGCCAACCGTACTTCTCCGCCTTTTTCTGGTTTTGCTTGTCTACCAACTTGTAGAAGCTTTCATTATCCTCGCTTGTGTATGTTGCTTGAAATTTCGATAAACTCATGTTGATGTCCAACTTGGGCTGCTCCTTTGCGACAGTGCTAGCCGCCGAGGCCGGCGTGTCGCCGACAAAATGGGTAGGCGTTTGACCGCCTGTACTAATTGAAGAGCGTACTGGTTTCCTCCCTGGAGTCATGACTTGATTCAACCTCCGACTTGCGCTAGATATCCAGGCAGCATCCTTTGACTCGACAGCATCCAGATACTCTTGCTGGGTCTGTGTTTCCAAAAGTCCTGGGAAAAAGTCTCTTGCGATGATTCGTGAGAGAGCCTCTGTATAAGAGTCTTCATCCAAAACTTTCCTGGGTCTCTTGATTTTCTTTGTTGGTGGTGGAGGAGGCATCAAGTCCATGTCGGCTCTTTTCCTAACCAGAGCCTTGGAGGATTCTGACGCCGACTCCATGGTAGCAACTGATGCGAGAACCTCGCCGATATGAGGTGCAGGGTCTCAGGATATATTCAATCAAGGCTAAATCAGTAGCCAGTTTCGCCAAGCCAGATACAACTGGGTACTTAATCGTGGGTGGATATCCGTTGTGGGTTGTTGATGACAAGAGGATGAATGAATGAAAGGAGCCAGCTTCAACTCAGGGCTGCCAGGCAGTCAAGCCAAAGGTACGTACCTTACATATTTGGAATACAGGGTTCTCCGTCATAATGCCCCACTACATCCACACCTATGCATATATCCGATCATATTAGTGGCCCAAGCTCAGGCGCCAGAAGGCAAAAGCTGCCTTAAGCTTCGAACACTGGCATCTTTAGGGCTGGCAGTGGCTCTGGCAGCATCCACAGGGCACATGGCAGCGCATGGCAGAAGCCTGGCTACAGCAGCAATCACAAAAGCTACAGGGGAATGGGCCTATGAAAACCCAAAGACCGCACTGATGGCGCTGGACGCACAGCTAGGCAAGTTAGTTCTGCCTGCATGCCCCTCCTCCAAACTGCCCCTCCCCCAAAAAGCTCCAAAGCCCCTCCTCCAAAAACGTTTTGACCCTGACCCAACCATATTCAAAAAATCTCCAGGGCTCCAATACTTTATCAGATTCCGGCGATCGGGCACCCCCAGTCAATCACTCCTCGCGTTGGGCTTCTTCTTATCTCGGGTGGCTGAGACATCTTGTTGCTTTAGGGTACACTACCTCTTTATATATCTGCATCTAACCTCATCATATAGAGCGACCAAGACATCTCCAATCTCAAGTGTCCTACGCACACACGCACTGTCGCATACTTTACCTTTGTTATCTCCAATCCTAGGCGCCTTCTAGGTAACTAGCCTCACCATGTCCAAAGAAGCTGTCGACTTTAAGAACCAGGGGAACAAGGCTTTTGCCTCTGGGGATTGGCCCAAGGCTATCGATTTCTACTCAAAAGCTATCGATGCAGACGGCTCAGAGCCTACCTTCTTTACCAACCGAGCCCAAGTTGGTTGTCCCGAGCATCCATATCTCCACACCATGTTTGTTATGTGACTGACATATCCGCCCCCTGTCTCTTAGGCATACATTAAATCCGAAGCATATGGCTATGCTATTTCCGATGCGAGTAAAGCGATCGAAATCAACCCGAAGTTGGTCAAGGTGGGCTCCTCCGAGACTTATCCAAAGAAAGAAAGAAAGAAAGAAAGAAAGAAAGAAAGATCCTCAAAGCTGATCTTTGGCTTCGATACCTAGGCTTACTTTCGCCGAGGCCTGGCTCGTACCGCAATCCTCCGACCCAAAGAGGCCATTGACGATTTCAAAGAATGTGTTCGGTTAGACCCCAGCAACAAGGATGCACGACTCAAGTTGGAGGAATGCAAGAAGATTGTACGCCAATTGGCGTTTTTCGCGGCCATCGAGGTAGGCGACGAGACATCGGCTGCCGAAGGACTCGACCTAGATTCCATGGTTGTTGAGGATGGTTACGATGGAGCCCGGCTGGGAAGCGAGATGACACAGGAATTCATCGATGACATGACAGAGAGATTCAAGACTGGCAAGTTAATAGCGCGGAAATACGTCTATCAGATCATCCTAGCAGTCAAGAAGATTGTTTATGATGAGCCGACTATGGTAGAGATGGAGGTTCCCGAGGGTGTCGAGCTGACCGTCTGCGGAGATACTCATGGTGAACAGCTCTTTCCCCATGGCAAAGGACAAATGACTAACTCTAGTCAGGTCAATACTTTGATTTGATGGAACTATTCCGAAGGAACGGCGCCCCTAATGATAAGCACTGGTACTTGTTCAACGGCGATTTCGTCGACAGAGGGTCCTGGTCTACGGAGATTGCTTTGCTACTATATGCATACAAATGGCTGCGACCAAAGGCGTTCTTCCTAAACCGAGGTAACCACGAAACTGATGATATGAACAAAGTTTACGGTTTCGAGGGAGAGTGCAAGGCCAAATATAACGAGAGGTAAGTGGCATCATTCACTTCTGTCTCTCATATCTAACATGTCTTTTAGAGTTTTCAAGCTCTTTTCCGAAAGTTTCTCTGCATTGGCCTTGGCGACATTGATTGGATCGAAGTACTTGGTTCTCCACGGTGGTCTATTTTCCGATGATAAGGTCACACTGGATGATATTCGCAAGCTTAACAGACACGGACAACGACAACCCGGTCAAGCAGGCCTTATGATGGAGATGCTCTGGACCGACCCCCAGGACGAGCCAGGGCGTGGCCCCAGCAAGAGAGGTGTTGGAATGCAGTTCGGCCCAGATGTTACCAAAAGGTTTTGCGAAAACAACGGTCTCGAAGCTGTCATTCGAAGTCACGAAGTGCGCATGGACGGTTATGAAGTGCAGCACGACGGTAGATGCATTACAGGTAAGTCCCTCTTATCCCATTTTTTATTATTCCTTAGGGCCTTGATCTAACTTCTTCATCAGTCTTCTCGGCTCCGAGATACTGTGACTCAACTGAGAATAGGGGTGCTTACATCAACATTGGCCCTGATTATCAGCTCAAGTATGAGCAATTTGATGCGGTGCCACATCCAAACATTCGACCCATGGTATGTGTTGCCATCCCCATTCCGTTGCTTCCGCCAAGACTGACCACACGATTAGGCTTATGCCCAGAGTTCTCTCATGTCATCTCTGATGTAAATTGATGCGTCGGTTGGGGGGATAGACAAAATGCTCAAATCATCGGAAACGCGGCATAGCAGTCTAGGTTCTGGAAATGTGATGATTAAATAGTAAAACGGTAAAATTGGTTGGGCGGGAGCATGTGGCCACTTGGATACTCGTGTAGATGGAGTGTTTCGAGTGTGCAGGATTAAGCAATGTCACTTCAGCTGTTCCATAATTGATCCTGACCGTCGCTTCCAACCATTGTCCCAAGCCAGTCTGAACACCTTTTGAGGCGTAGAAGACACTGGACGCCATCATCACTCGTGCCCTTCCAAGCTGTGATGGCTGCTGCAAAGGCACCCAAGTCCTCTCGAGGTACCCGTATCCAGCATTCTGAACCATTGACTTTGAGAATATCCAATGAAATAGCCGAGCCAGTAATGCCTAGAAACTGTCGGAGCGCAGCAGTACAATATGATTTAACTTGAAGATTGTCCAGTTCGACAGGTTCATCTTGGCGATCGGTGATGAGCTCGAGGTGAGCATATGCAAAGGGTGGTGTCTTGAGCGTGCAGGTGAGGAGCTCATGAGATTTTTCGAGCCCCGACTTTTCAACAAACGACCTTTCGGCGTCTGTATTTGGGCTTGATTTCATTTTTATTTTATTTTAAAGAAAGAAGTGATTGTTTGAGATTGAAGATACTGTTCTTGCTAATTATCAGGGAGGAAAGATTGGATGTGTGGTTGAAACTGGCTACATTTGTTGCATATTTGGGATAAATGCATGGTTGAAAATACCCACTATTGTCGCGCTGCAGGACAACGGGATGATGAAGAACTTACTAGGTAGTCATTAAGATATTCCTGTGCTAATGGTAGGGGAATCTCATATAGTCCTAAATTGAAAAGGTCCAGTTGGCTGAACTGATCTAAGAATTATTTAGCTGTTTGGCTCAGGATTGCTATCGGTAGCTTCCCCGATGCTTTGAGACGACTTATTCGTGAAGAATAACATGATGCGAATATGGGACAGGTCGGGAATGGAGACCATAGTGCTCTTCAAAGAGGATTGATTTTTTATTTTTTATTACCAATTAGATATGAAGCTTAACTTGGAAAACTATCAATCCTATTATACAGCCCGCACGTTCGTTGTTTCAACCTTGATATCGTGGTGCTGGTATCTTGGCGGTTCTAATTCCGCACTGATTCCCTCGTAGCATTCCGCCCCTAGATAAAGTTGGTTGTACATCAGCCTTCAGCATCCTCGACAGCCTCGTCACTTGGATCCATCAACATCAACCTTTTACATCGCCACGCCCCCCAAAAAAGATGTCTTCCTTTGTCACCCCCGGCCAGTCCCGATACCTGCGCGCCTGCATGGTGTGCTCCGTCGTCATGACTTTTAACGTGTGTTCCTCTCCCTCCCATCCAATCTCCCCCCCTTCACCGCAAATAGCTAACGCTCGAGTCTTCTTTTTCCGCCAGCGCTTCCGCGACGAAGGATGCCCCAACTGCGAAGAGTTCCTCCACCTCGCCGGCTCGCCCGACCAGATCGAATCCTGCACCTCCCAGGTCTTCGAGGGCCTCGTCACGCTAGCCAATCCCGCCAAGTCGTGGGTCGCAAAGTGGCAGCGCCTGGACAACTACGTGCCGGGCGTGTACGCGATCAAGGTGTCGGGCCAGCTGCCGGACGAAATCCGGTCGACGCTCGAGGATGAGTATAGAGTGCAATACATTCCGTATGCTAAGACAGAGAGAGACACTTTAGAATGCTTTGGACTGTCCGACTAACGGCTTGATAGGAGAGATGGCACAGAGACCGAGGCGGATGCTTGATGAAAACCGACATTGTACAACAATTTTTTGGCGTGCGATCGGGGGCGAATATGGCGTTTATACAAATACGGGAAGATAAATCACCGGAGGACTACCAATTTTCATTTACTTTGAATCATTAAATCATTGTGGTATCTATGTTGAACCCGCCAGGAGTCTCGTCATGTATTGCCCAAAACATTGCGCCAAACCCAAACCCAACAAATGCCATGTTTTAAATTATCGTAAGAGAAGAAAGAGAGCCCCTTCTTAATGATTTCGCTGCTTTTTGCCGCCGGGCATACCAAAGCCGGCCGTCTCCCTAGATCTCTTCTTTTCCATCTCTTCCTTCATGATTCTCTCCGCTTCGCTCATCTTCTTTGGCTGCTGCACCATCGACGGCTTTTTGGACCCGGAAGATAGAGCATTCTTCTTGGCTTGCGCAAAGACGTTCTTGGTCTGTGGCTTGCCGCCGAGTTTCATCGATACCCCCCCGAAACCGCCTGGTTTGGTTGATGGTTTTTCTGGTTCTGCTGTGCTGTGCGTCTTTGCTGGCTCCTCCTTGTTGCCATCCGATGATGGTTCCTCAGCATTTTTATTCTCCACGGGCTTCGTTTCCGCATCGTCTTGTTTTGGCTTCGCACCGAATGATAGCTTAATCTTCTCGCCTTCCTGCCTCTTCAGCTCTCGATCCTCGGGTTCGTCCTCCCCGTCGTCATCGTGTTTCCCGGCATTCTGCTGCGCTCTTTTGATTTGCTCTCGAATCATACGCTGCTCAACCTCTTCGTCCCCCTGATCTTGAGCCGCCTTTTTCCTGAGCGCCTCTTGTCGTCGCAATGCATCGGGGGAGTCGTCGATCCAACTGATGTGTAATCCCTTGTCGGTTTCTTCTACTCGACATATTCCTTCTCTTCCCAAGTGTTTGGCAAATTCTGTCAACGAGGGCCATCTTGTAGCGTTCATGTGAATGTGTTCCTGTCAATCAAGTTAGCAGTTAGTCCAATGCTCCTTTCTAAGGATCTAGATTCGCATTTGACTCACCTTGTTTGCAATGTACTCTTGGTAAAACTGATTAATATGAACTTGTTTCTCGCCGTGACCAGTTTTCAGCAGCTGGATAAAGTCCTTGATGAACGTGTTGCTGTACTCGTTGATGTACTTCTTGGGGTCTTCGCCCACGAGAATCATTTGCCTGACGTGACTCTCAGACTGAGTGTGCATCTTGAACCCGTTTGCATCGGGACACTGTTTCTCGCACACTTGGCAGTACCATCGCAGGCGCTGGAGGCCCTTGGACTTCATCTTGTTGCCCAACCATTTGGTTGAACCGACCTCGGCTTTCGGCATGGTGGGCGAGTATTAGTATTCAAGCGCCTAGAAGAGCGTTTTTGGCAATAAATTCGGGTTGAATAGGCGATTGAGTGATCAATGGGAGAGCGGGATATTGTTACGACGCGGTTCTTGGAGAGTCTTTCCGCGTGTTGCGATGCTGTGCAGTTGATGAAGGTACAGAGAAATCGATAAGAGACGGAAATGTTACTTAACTAGCTCTCAGCCTTGCATATATGAGTGGGGCAAATCTTATCTCCGCCACCCGTTAGCCACATTCTCGAAACTCTAGTCCGTACCAGCCCCAATGACTTCAGCCTTACTAGGCATCATCAAACTTAATCCTCTTCGCCATCGACAAATTTCCATCTTGCCATCGTACAATACCACGCACGATTCAACGACATTCAAGCCGATTTCTGCCATCTAATCAACTCGCTAAATAGCTACACATACTGTTCCAACCTCTAGGAGAATACCAACCAGGGGCAAGATCACACCGTTTCTATTCAAAGCTCTTCAGATTTAGAGGCATCCAAAGGCCCCGGCCGATAACTTCACGTCATGTCTGAACGAAAAGTCCTCCAGAAGTATTACCCACCCGACTTTAACCCCAGCGAAATCGCTCGTCGCAAGGGCCCAAAGGTGACAGGACCCAAGATCCAGACCGTCCGACTCATGGCACCCTTCTCCATGAAGTGTTTGACATGCGCCGAGTACATCTACAAGGGACGCAAATTCAACTCTAGGAAGGAAACAAGGCTAGGGGAGAAATATCTTGGTATCCAGATATACTTCTTTCACATCAAGTGCACGAGGTGCAGCGCCGAAATCACCTTCAGGACCGATCCGGCGAATACCGACTACGCCATGGTAAAGGGCGCCATGCGATCCATAGAGCCATGGCGGAATCCCGAATTGGCAGAAGAGTCTCTCGACCAGAAACTCGACCGCTTGGAACAAGAAGAAGCTGAGGCCGCCGGCGAGGAGGAGAGGAACGCAATGGAGGATTTGGAAGCCAAGAATGCCGACGCGAGGCGCGAGATGGCTGCCGCGGACGCCCTAGATGAGATTCGTCAAAGAAATGCGAGAATACACCGGTCGGAGAAGGAGGGGACAGATTATGCGGATACCATGGTCTACGCGGAGGACGAGGAGCGGGAGCGGCAGGAGAGGGAGGACGATGAGGCTACCAAGCGAGCCTTTGCCATGGCGAAAAAGATACATGCCGTCCCGATCGAGGACACGGCGGACAACGCCTCGCAAAGCAGCAGTTCAACGTCAACGCCAACGCCCAGCGAAGTGACCGCTCAAACAACATCCAGAGCCGCGAGTTTGGATGCGGACAGGGCAGCCATGCCGCCGCCTTCTTTCAAGAGAATAGTAAAGAAGAAGAAGGACCATTCCGCGCTTCTGGGTATCAAGAAGAAGCCGTCGCTCGTATAAATGGTCCTCTGGGTGAATCATCATGAATTGGGTTGGGAGATTATATATTTGAGTAGCGTGGACAGCTTTGCAGCGGTTTTTGAGCATGATATGATAAATAGGCATAATTTAAGTTGCAAGTATTGATTTTTATTCAAAAACCACGGAAGCGAATCGTAGTAAAGACAATACACCTAGTACTACGTGAGTGTCTATTGGTAGCTGAGTGTCTATTGGTAGCTGAGTGTCTATTGGTATCTGACTATCCATATCATATTACACCGATGAATAAAGTCTGACGAGTACCATCTTGTAACTCGCCTGGCAAGTCGGTCGAGAATGTCCATGTCTATCATACTGAAGACGCCACTAGATAAGAGTCACAAGGTGTCACAAGGTGTCAAAATCAGGCCATAAGAGTCATGCATCAATTCCACTACTTTTACTTGGTGCCGACATTACTTTAGAAGAGAGTTTCCCTCAAAGCCAACATAATATTCCTCATCGCCCATACACCACCCACTTTGCCAGCCGACAGTCAACCCATAATTATCCTCCAAAAACGCCATGCGTGTATCGTAGCAAGTCGTAAAAACTAGAAATAATGAAAATGAAAATGAAAATGAGCGGGCAGGCCAAAGAAAAGGCTGCTGCATTGGCTCATGACAGGGCCTCTCTCTCACAGCTTCATCGGCGAAACTGGTTTTGGCCCCCAAAACGAAATAAAAGAATAGTTCCCTTTGTCCCTTGCGAAAAGCATTGCAATATTGTGAAGTCGCTCCTATCCATAGACGCCAAATTGGTTCTTAGTCGATTCAAGTCGGGGTCGCCGACAATTGAGGTTGTTGCGGCTGAGCTTGATCGTTGATCGGGTGAAAATAGTGGCATTTGGTCTTGGGGGTACGTACGTGGGGTCAACCCACTATAACCCAGCCAGCAGCCAGCAGCAACAACAACGGCATTGTTGTTTTACCATCAACAAAGCCGTGTGTTGATTTTCAGTATCCAGTTGATGCTTTATAGTTGGTAATAATTTTCCTTGTGATGTTGTATATAACGAGCCAGTGATGTATTTTTTTTTTATTCTTTTAATTCTTTTCTTTTTCTTTTCTGGTTCGTCAATGGCTACATCGCAGGGGCACCATTGGTCATGGTACTGCTAGCCGACGACATGGCACTGCTGGCAGAACCGGCAGGAACAGCGCCACTAAAGGCCTGCATCTGACGTTTGGTGTGGTCGTGGATGAAGCGAGAGTAGCTCGAGATGCTTTGAGGAGGAGGCGGAGAGGTTTGGATGGAGACGGTGTATGCGTCTTGTCGGCCAGGCATGGTGTCTGAGGTGTGAGAGAGGAAGATGACGATGATGAAGTTTGTTGTGTGAACAGGTGTGTCGCAAGAGAGTCTAGGTAAGAGAGGGAGGTTGCTTTGTCTCGGTCGTAGTGGTCGGCCCAGACAACACAATGACGACAATTTAATTGGGAATTGAATCTGGATTGATTCGGTTTAAGAAGACAGCTCGCTTTTTTTCTTTTAGATGGTAAGAGAAAAAAGAGGAGGAAGATGAAGGTGAAGGCGAAGGTGAAGATGAAGAGGAGGAAGAGGACGGATGGCTTTTGGAAATTACAGTGGGTTTAAAGTAGGTGGAAGAAAAGTCAGCTGCGTCCAGAATAAAGGTTGCAAGAGCAGATTGCGGATTTCAGGGTCTTTATAAAATCCAGGGCCCTCCTCCACTAAAAGCTACTTGTAATAGTTACTTCCCCTCATTCGGTGTCTTCACCCCAGCATTGTATGTATGTATGCATGGATCCATGGATGGGATGGGATGGACGGATGGGTATAGGATAGACGGGCAGAGAGAGAGAGAGAGAGAGAGAGGAGCAGGGAAAAGGGCGACAGGCTTGGGAGAGGCAAGTAGGTACCTGTACTGTCTCATTTCCTTGCCCAGTACCTACCACTCTGTACAAGTAAAAACCACCAGCAGCACCACCTTGCATACAAACTGTATCTCTCTGCTGCTTGTACATCCCCATATGCACGTCCACACCCGACATCACGTCCACACCCCTGACGGGTCTCACTAAGGCCTTTTTTTTCCTCGTTGTTTTCATGTCTCGTATGTGTGTGCGTGTCTTCGATGCACACCCATCCTTGAATGGCCCCCCTCAAAGACTCAGACCTAGAACCACAATCCAAACTGTGGTGGGTGTCTCGTCTCTTCCAGACCCCCATCCAGGGAAATCTCCAACCAGTCAGCCCCAAAGGCGAGCTGATCGTCATGGGCAAACCACCCTACGTAGCGCCTAGGGGGGAGGATGGCGTAACTTGGACAAGGTCTGTTCCTTGTCGGCCTCTGCTCTGCTCCCCCCCATGTCCCCATGTCGCCCACCGTCTTTGCTGAAGCCCTCAGATTTCCACAGTGCCCAACCTAACTCCGTACTCCATACATACGTACATACACACGGACGTAAAAGAAACAACACTTGTACTTGTAGATAGCAGACCTGCAGACACAGACACAGACCAGAGAACCTGTTGAGCCTCTGGACAGACGCCCGTGATCCACCGCCCGAGTGACTCTGGAATGAACTCACCGGAACCGGGGGTGCCCTGCTGCTCAGGGTCCTCTGCGTCCCACGCCACCATTTGAATGATTGGCGAGTTCGTTCATCGAGAGGACAACGCGCAGCAGCCTTCAACTCTTGTCCTAATCTTGTCAATCTTTTCTGTTTTTTTCATTCCTTCTTGGAAACCAAAAAAAAAAAAAAAAAAAATTTGCCTGTACAATTTTACAAAATTTTAATTTCATAATGTGTGCTATACTGAATGTATGGCAAATACACTCACTGCTGATCCCAAGTCGTCACCTCCGTCACATGGGTGTCATCGCTTACAGGGAAAGTCATGCTATCTGCGAAGAATCACGCAACGGAGCTTCCGGGGGGAGGGGGGCTTTTCCATCCAACATCTCTCATGGGAGAATGTAAAATGATATGAGTCGACTTTGGTTTCTCTCATTTCATTCATGCCTGTCTCGAAATACTAATAATAAAATTCACCTGCTTGTACTCCGTATCTTCTTCGTGTACTCCGTACCTACCTGGTAATCAATCTGCTTATTACCATGCAGAAATAATAATGATAATATCACACCGTCCCGCAGAGATACGGCGGAGGAATGCACGGGCGCGCGTTTATCACAAAAACTGAGGATGATCACACGTTCGAGACCGCACTCTCTCGTCACACAGCCGGAAGCCAAGCATGGTCCAGTGTATATCCAACCAACCTTGCCAACGTAAAGAGAAAAAAATTCTTGCAGCTTTCCTATTCAGCATGAGGATCGCCGGCCCGGACTTCAGTCTTTGAATAAAACGGGGCTTCCGGGCCTTGCCATGAGGTCATTGGCCCATTTGCCTCTTGGGTCGAATGCACCAACGAAGCCGGCGAGCAGCGATGGTGTGCACGAAGGCGGGCTGGCGGGTCTCAATGTCCCCCAAAAACCAAGATTTGCTTCAAGTCGAGAGCTCCGGCATGGCTGATTGGATGCCGTTGTTGTTGCTCCGCATGCCAGCCCAAGACCTTGAACGGCAACTCCTGACATTACATGCCTACGCTACGGTAAGTCGCCACTCCCACAAACACATGTTATTGTTCCTGGATCGTGATGATTTCCCCATAGCCTTTGGAGCGGATTTTCCGATCCGGGATCTAATCGCCCATGTTGGTTGTGGGAATTTTCCATTGCCCTGGCTTTCCTGAATTAACCTGCGACAAGCTTGCAGGACCCTTGGAAATCTTTAAACTTGGCAAAACAGTGTTTTACTTGTCGAACAACAACCGTCCCGAAGATTTACGGTCGGAGGAGCACGCAAGCAGCAGCAGCAACAACAACAGACACAACTATTAACGATGAATGACTGGTGACTGGAAACGGCACACACAAACAAGGAACAACGACACAGGAGCAAACCAATCCTCCTTTAGCATTGAAAATCTAAGGAATGGTTCTTGGAAAACTAACCAGGCACCAACCAAGAATGATGCGAAGTCTTACGATTTAGGAATCCACCTAAACCTCGATGATGATGCTCATCGTTGACCTCTTTTCCTCCTCTGTTGGCTCGAGTGAGGTCACAAGGCTGGCAGAACAAATATGTTCTCTCCTCATGACCCCCCACACGCCATTTCGGGGATCCTTTTCGAAGCTGCAGGCATCTCATCATCGTCCATATCGGAACAAGCTCTTCCCGAACCTTCATTCAATCTGTTTCATGTGGGAGAAGGAACGAAAAAGGAAGAGACACTGTGAGGTCACCGTTTTCGCCACGTCTCAGCGCCGGTGATGTCACACACGCAACCCCAACCCCAACCCCCACCTTTTTTTAACAAAAAACGGAACTGTGAGATGTGCGTCAACGGACTCCAAAAACGTTTCCCTTTTGGGTTACGTTTTTGCCTCTTCCGTCACAAAAAAAGAGATAACCCCCAACCTCACCGTCTTGGTCATGTTCAAACGGTGTTTGGTGGCGCCCCGTATAGATTTTGCTTGTCTTTTTTTGTTGTCTCCTTAACGGTTTCCTTGTCCGGCACTTGCATTTTTTTAATTAATTAACCCTTCTTGCCTTTATTTCTCTCCGCTAATCATGTGGAGTTACCGTTTTGCCCGAACCTGGTCTTGATTGACGCGCGCCTTGTCCTTGGCTAGCTCCACCACTACAGAACCATGATGAATCAAGCTGCTGCTCACAGGACCCTGCGTCACCAGCTCCCCCCCCTCAAGCTGTGAGATTCAATCAGCTCTCAGATCGACCTTCGACAGGCTTCTCCCGTCAAGCTCTTTTCTCTCTCATCGAGTACACCATCCACTTCTGCTCATCCACTGTATGCACTATACTGTGCTTTGTGGGACCGCATTAGACGGCGCCATCCGCAATGCCTTGCTTTTTTGCGTTGGGACCCTTTCTAGGTCTTGGACCCTGGTTTGCCTTTCGAGGAAATCCTTCGACAACATGGCAGCCAACCACAGTCGTCCGATCTCGAGACCAGATGGGCTTCCCCTGGAATCTCTGACATGAACCCGCCAACCCGCCAACCCACATCTGACAACTGTGGTAGTACTGCTACTTGTACATGCTGGCCCCCTCCCCCCCTCCACTCCCCCAACATCCCTTCTCCTTGCTCTTGCAGATGAGCAATTTAGAGTACCAACTGTTTGCTTGGTCTGGCTAATTGCCAAACTGCATTGGGCCAAGTACAGCAGGTTTTACGTGCATATTCGGCCGTAGAGGTGACATTGAACCAAGAGAGCGGCATATGGGCCCCTGTCACCTCAGCCGTTTGAACATCTTAGTTGCCATCACCGCCATTTGAAGGGATGAGAATGGCCTCACTATTGACCCCAAAAGAAACAAAACAATGGGTGAGATATGATGATGATGACGAGGAGGAGGTGTGAGGCTATTAGACAAATCGCCTTTCCTCCCGAACCTTAGTCATGGCTAAACTTTTTTCAAACAACCTTTGTGGATCGCAGAGCCGCACCTTGAACTGCTGTGGCGCGCATCATCGCCCATCAACGTCATGCCGGGCTTGGGAAAGGGTATGACGTTGTGCTGCCACCTGCATGCTTGCCAAGGAGCAAGAAAGGTACGAATGCCCCCTTTATTCGCAATCCAGGTCCAGACTGGAAAGTACGTATCTCGATTTCATCATCCTTCGTCGGTAGAACCTTGTTTTGTTACACATGCACGCCTGCAAACAGCTTTCTCTCAAGTGGATATGAAGATCTTAAGGCGAAGAAAAGCCTTCATGACGGTCTTGGATGCTTTTCGGCCGTTGGCAAGCTTGTGGTAATGAACCTGATCAAGCATGGCATGCGGGCTCTGGCATTCGAGGTCACTTGGAGGAATGGCGATTCCATAACCGCATTGAGGAACGGTCATCGCCGCAAGAAGAAGAGATGGGTTCTTCATATTAACGAATTGGTTAAAAGTAGCAACATGGCCCTACATGTCATGTCATGTCATGTCATGTCATATCTCCAATTTTTCAAGGTTTAATTCCTGGGCATCGACGAAAAAAAAACAATCCTCATCGATATTCGTCTTCAACATCGGGCGTCCCACCATATAATTGTCTTCATGGGTGACGCACACACGCACGCGCAACTACCAGCAGCCTCTGGCATTACAACTAACCCCACACAAAACTGAACCTGTTGCTCTCTAGCGACCTTATGAGCGCAAGGCTATGACGGAGGCGACTTCATGGCTCAAGGTTCTCCAAGGTATGACCTATGGGCAATAGCCGCAAGCCTCCCGACGCAGTTTGGTTCAGACAACGGCCGTACTGAGCCAAAGTTCTGGCAGAATGCTTGAGTGGCGCATTTCAGCATCGAGATCATGGCATCACGGATTCCACTTTCGTCATCCTTCAATATAGCACCCTTGTGAGACTTGATTCCCCATATGAGCTACATGCTTCGCCTGAGCTATGCATTTCGCCTCAAAGTCCAACACTCTCACCCTCAGAGCTCCCTCGGACCATCGTCTCCTGATGCATTTGGCTTCTCCAATTTTACATCATGTCCGACAAAAAAGGTGGGATGATGTCGAGAGGGGGACAAAAATGAAGAACATACAACAGCCGGTGTTCGCTGGTGGTCACCCACCCAACTACTAATCTGCCTCTCATTGGTTTGACTCACGGAGAGCGGACGAGATCCAGTACTATCCAATGGATGTGGTCGTATGTGCTTGAAAGTGGAGTGTATTCACTTTATAATCTGTCGTTTCTCGTGCATGTATCTGTACAAGGATCGTGAAGAGTGCTGTCTACAGAGTTGCATCGAGATTGGGGTCTGCTCGTCATCTTGTGTTCGTGCACCTTGATGTCCCAGTCTCTGTACTGACGACAGGTTCAGGATGAGGCAGGGGGCGACAAGAATTGTACCCTCACTACTTTGTGCATGTGTGGCTTGATGCCCGATATGTACACTGTAGCCTTCTCCTCACACATGGATGACTCGCTGAACTCCCTGACTCGATCAAGTCTGATTCTATAACCCCCCTGAAGAAAGTAATTTCTTGTGGTATCTTGGATGTAAGTTTTCTAGGACGTCATTCATCTATGCCTTGTTATTGGCAATGGATCATGGATGCCAGGGATTGAGGAATGCAGCACTCGGGGATGTATCGAGGAACAAGAGGGGGCATGGGGATTGCAGCGGCGTGTTTGTTTATGCCAATATCTCGTGAACCGTCAATGGCAGTGTAAACACCCGAGAGACATGTTGTAGTCATTTGCTGAATCTCTCGATACCCTTGTCGGACCATCCAGGGCTATCTTGAACAGTCGCTCTTGATTTATTAGTTTCTTCTTTAAAGTGTCTGCTCGCCGTTGTTGTCTCGTTAGCCAATCCGTATGATTCTCCATGTTGTGGCTGTTGATTTTGGCTCGTAATGTCTGTCTCGTGAGTCCTTCTTCGGCGAGAGTCATATCGGCTTCTCCTGAGACCTGTATGGCAACCAATATCAGCGAGTTGGAAGAAATACAGTAGCATATTCTAGCGCGAATTCGAACATGTAATTACTACCATGTGGTAATTTGGTGAGTAAGTCGTGGAGGTGGGACTTGTTCTCATATATAAAAAAAAACATGCGATGCGGAGTCCCAAGTCTAGGTCCACATGTCCCAGACTGGCAACACCGCTCAGCGTCATTGAAGCTATTATATTAACAATGGACGACCTGTGACATCCACTTGCCTTTAAGGTACGGCTTCCATTTCGGGTAAGAAACTCAAAATCCTTCTCGCATCTGCCGAGCACGGTATGTCCGCTTCTAGTAATGGCCGTTATCAAGGTTATCGTTGGTTGGCAAAAGGGAAGAAAAAAACGGGCCAGGACAATGGTTTGCTGGTGATTTTGCTTTACAATCAATCGATTTATAATCTGCCATCTGATTTATAATGTTAAATTTTATGCATATTCTGAACCCAAAACAAAAATCCCCCACGAGGTTGTGGGGGCATGAGACAGCAGTTTGGCTTAATGTTCAACCTCCTCAGTCAACTTATGATGCGGGGAGAGGGTAAACAACCCTTTTCTATAAGAGGGCAATGAGGCCTTGAAAATATTGTTTCGGAATCCGTCATGTTGGACTCATCAAGTTGAGTGTAGCTGGTGTTTGCACAATGGCACAACTACAGCCAGACACCATTCGACCAGACGGTCCCAAGGGGATTATATCAGACATTGAAAAAGCGCCAACAGAGGTCCTTCAACCCACGGATCAACATGACTGTTCGGGGAGTGTTCAACAAACGAGCTCAACGTCGGGGGGCAAGCTCAAAAAACCCTGGAGTTTTCACCTCGCCTTTCTGTCCTTGCTCATCATGGTCTTCATCGTCTCAGTGGACGCAACAGCGCTCGCCGTATCACTCCCCGTAAGTTTTTCTTTCTTTATTTTATTCAACAAAAAGAGATAATAATCCAAAGCCGTTGAATGAAAACTCACATGAAGAAACAAAAAAAACAGACCATTACCGAGGAACTCAACGGCACCACCCTCGAGGCATTCTGGGCCAACATCGCCTTCATGCTCGTCGTCACCATCGTACAACCCATCTACACCAGCATCTCCGACATCGCGGGCAGAAAACTCCCCCTCTACGTCGCGTTCTTCTTCTTCGGCCTGGGATCGATCGTCTTCGCCGTCGCCCCTTCTTTGCCCGTGGTCATACTGGGCAGGGCGGTGCAGGGGCTTGGTTGTGGTGGTATTGACGTGCTCAACGAGGTCATCATTGCGGACATTACGACGCTGAAGGAGCGGGCGTTTTATATTGGTTTGCTGTCCATTCCTATGGCCCTGGGGACCGTGTTGGGACCTATTCTTGGTGCCGTCTTTAGTGACTACGCGACGTGGCGGTGGATCGGCTGGATTAATCTTCCTCTTATTGGCGTCTGCCTGCCGTTGACCATCTTCTTCCTAAAGCTGAAGCCCATGACGGACACCTTCCATGAGCAGCTGGCCAGAGTGGACTGGCTAGGCATGGCCTTATTCACCATTGGCTCCGTCCTCTTCACCCTGCCCCTGAGCTGGGCCGGCACCATGTACCCCTGGGGTTCGTGGAGGACCATCGTCCCGCTCGTCATCGGCGTGCTCGTCCTCGGCTTCTTCATCTGGTACGAGTCCAAGCCCGCGGAGCCCATGTTCCCCTACCGCATCTTTCGAAACCGCACCGCCGCGGCGACGCTGGTGGGGAGCTTCATCCACGGCATGGTGCTCTATACCCTCATCGCCTACGTCCCCCTCTTCTTCCAGGCTATCTTCCTCGAGGCGCCCCTACAGTCTGCGATATCTCTCATCCCTTTCTTCGCCGTGCTCATGGCCTTTACCGGCATTGCTGCCATGGGTGTGGAGTGGACGCGCCGCTATGTTTGGTCCATCTGGGCGGGGTGGCTCCTGCTCGCCGTGGGAGTCGGGTTGTTCAGTCTTTGGGGCACGTATAAGAACCTGGCGGAGAGCGCTGGCTTCCAAGTCATCGCGGCCATTGGCATCGGCTCTTTGTTTACCGTCCTTCCTATCCCCATGCAAGCCAGCGCCGAGCGACACGAAGACCAAGGCCTCGCGGTTGGCATCCTCGTCGCATTCCGGCTCTTCGGTGCCCTCATCGGCCTCGCCATCGCCGCCTCAGCTTTCAACAACCAGTTCATCACTGCGATTGCCTCCCTTGGTGCCATTCCCGAAGCTCCAGGTCTCGAGAATTCGAAAGACGCTCTGAGTTTTATACCCGCTCTCAAGCATCTCGATCTTCCGCTTCATACCCTGCACAGCATCCAGGAAGCTTATGCTCATGCTTTCAGGGCGGTTTTCTACATCCTCGCTGCGTTTGGTGCTGTTGGGTTTTTCACGTCTCTGCTCACGAGGGAATTGACAATTGAGTCTGAGGAGAAGGGCAGGCAGGCCTTTGAGGCGCCATAAAATTGTTGCTATAATACCAAATAGACGTAAAAAGCAAAAATTGATTATCAGCAGTCTTGGAGGGGCCAAATTTGCCCCCATTCCTCAGCCTTACATCCAACTCGTTTCAAGCCCATGGCGTCCTCTATATGGACTTAAACTCCACTACTAACGAAGAAGGATGCGACCTTCATCTAGACTCTAAATACAATACCAATAGCTCGTAACTCTATCTCACCTTGATGAAATCGGACTTGGTCTTGCGTTATGAATTTGTAAGCATGGCTTTAACTTTGATCATGGTTCTGCACATGTGGCGTTACTAATGCTTATAGAGAATAGCGAGGACGTTTTGGGTGACAAATCGAAAGCTTTAGGTATTCAATGTAGCTAGGCTGTATTATGAGAGTTGGTAACTACCTAGTACTGTTACAAGATCTAGACTCTACATACTAGAGAATGGATATATGGAATCACAGATTGGGCTTCACGTGGTGGTGTTGTTTGAGAAAATTTCTGGAGATATTTGTCTCTCTACAAGGTCAAAGAAATCATCTAAGAGGGAATTGACTGTAAATATACACCGAATATTCATTTCCATCGTTTGTGAGCAGACTGAAAACAGTTTAATGCCTAATCGGGTGGAAAAGGATAATATTTGATAGAATGGCCATTGTTATAGGGTAACAGTAAGAGTATCCGAAATGTGGGGCCGTAGCCGGGGCCGGAGAGATCCGGACATTGTCAGACCTTCCCGCCCCCATCCCGGACTTTTAGCCACGCGTATAGTAAACCATGGCGCTGCATCTCAACAGCTTTCAAGAACAAAAAAGAAAAGAAAAGAAAAGAAAAGAAGATCGAGGAGAAGCGATAAGATGCTTACTCTAGTTGACTTGCAGCTGTGAATAATCACAGCCCTTGATGATTAAGCGGGCTTTTCACAAAGGGCTTCTTTGAGCCGCCTCGTAGTCGGTCAGCCCAATATAAAACAACCACCTGGAAAGAACCGCGCGCGCGCTGAGCCCCATCTTTTTCCCCAGAGAAACCAATCATATGTTTTAGCGCTGACTATCCGCTCGTGCCGCGCACACTTTAAAGTACGCCTGCGGACCTTCTTTCAGGGCGGAAATGAATACAACTCAGGTTGGAACTCTGATTTGAAAGATGTGAAGGGGGCCCTTCTTTTTCTTTGATGAAGGTTGCGGAAATGAAAAAATGCCCGTTCGAGCGCGCGCGCGTTTGCGAATAGTCAGCCTTCAATATTGTGTTGGTGACGGTGGCTCGGCATGTTTTGTAATAAGGCATCAAACAATGTTTGGTGATGATGGCCAATTAGTCACCTGTATCCTTTTGGTGTGGATATCGGTACTGTTGTAGATCGATTCATCTGTCAGTAATGTTTATTGTTAAATATACAGGGTCATCCCGTTGATCTCGTCTTGTTGTTTCCGAACTCTCATCATCATTTCAACTTACAACCTCAAGTTTCTCACACACTCCTCTTCACTTACACACCACAGCCAAGAAAAAAACCAACAGTCAGACTTCAACCACGATGAAGACCATTGTTGTTCTTGGCGCTGGCCTCGCCGCCACGCCTCTCATCCGTCAAATCATGAAGAATATCGTCCTCACGAGCAGCGAATACAAGATGATTGTCGTTGCCCCCAACACCCACTTCCTCTGGCCCATTGCCATGCCTCGAGTTGTGGTTCCTGGACAGCTCGCCGATGACAAGGTCCTGATTGCGCTGGAACCCCTCTTCAAAGAATACCCCGCCAACAAATTCGAGTTTGTTCTCGGCGCTGCATCTGCTCTCGAGCCCGAAAAGAACTCTGTTACCGTTTCATTGAACGACGGTGGCAGTCGTACCATCCCATACCACACCGTTGTCGTTGCCACCGGCTCATCTGCCAAGGACAATATGCCATGGAAGACCATGACCGACACTCAGAAAACTAAGGACCGGATTCATGGCCTGCAGAAGGAGATTGAAAACGCAAAGACAATTGTCGTGGCCGGCGGTGGTCTCACTGGCACCGAAACAGCTGGCGAGCTGGGTTTCGAGTACTCCAAGCAGGGCAGGAAGGAGGTTTACTTTGTTTACAACGACTCGCTCCCTCTGGCACCACCAGTCCTGGAGAGCGTTCGAAAATCGGCCTTGTCCGAGCTGGAGAAGCTCAAGGTTAAACTGATCCCCAACACGACCGTCACTTCTGTTTCCGCCTCGGGCAGGGACACTGTCCTGCAGCTTCGCAGCAAGGATGGAACTACCAGGAGCCTCACAGCACAGGTTTATCTCCCAACCACCGGCGTCACTCCCAACAGCTCATTTGTCCCCGCCAATATGCTCGACATCAATGGATACATTGTGACCACGACGTTCCTGCAGGCCAAGGGGTACTCCAACATTTTCGTCCTGGGCGACGTTGGCAACCTGGAGCCGAACAAGGCGGCCCTCGCGGATTATCAGACAGTCCATCTCATCAAGGCGCTGCCCGTCTACCTCCAGGGCGGCGAATTGCCCGAGTACCAGCTTAACAAGAAGGACTTTGCTGCTCTCACGGTCGGCAGAAGTCGCGGCACGGGCCACATGGGGTCATTCAAGCTGTTCAGCTTTCTCATCTACTACATGAAGGGCAGATTCCTGGGCACCGACAAGGCCCCTAATGTTGCTGCGGGAAAGCAGACCTTGATGACGGTCTATGAGAAATAAAAGCGATATTCGTATGCGGAACGGTTGGGGGGATGGGTGGAGTACTTGTCGGGCATGCTGCAAGTTTTTCTTTTGTCATTCCTTATTTAGGCATTCTGTTTTTTGTTTGTTTCTCATCTTGACTCGTGTCAAGGCGTTCGATATATCCTGCATGAGTTTGGAATTAGTCTTATGGAGCTTTGAGTGATTTATTAGCATTAATAGACGTTATTTTTCTCCATAATATCAAAATATGAATAATACGAACAAGCTCAAGTATTGATGCCGGAGGTAACGTGGCCGTCAGCGAGCCGCCCGCGCGAAACAATGTGGAACATGGCGGACAGTGTTGCGTAGCTGTCCGAGTGGCCACTAATAAAATTAAAGATGCCCCTAGAGATTCTTCGAAGCTTGACCACATCCTCTCCAGCTTGCATGCGGAGCGCTTGATATATGTATGTATATCGGCCGATACCTTCCACATTGCTCAGTCGATTAAGTTGCAGCCCCGCCATCGTCACCTTGACCTCCATATTTCACTATGGGTCTCATATCCTCGCTCTTAGGGCAGGTCTCGAATTTGCCATATCCCGAAGAGGACTGTACCGATAGAGTCATCATCGTCACCGGCGCCAATGTTGGTATGCACACCCCTTCATCAAGGCAGCCTCTTAGATAGCCTAACAATGGTGCCGCAGGCCTTGGTCGCGAGGCGGCACGTCATTTCGTGCGACTGAATGCGTCCAAGGTTATCTTGGCCTGCCGAAATTTGGACAAGGCAGAACGGGCAAAGCAAGACATTGAAGAGTCTACCCAACGAACGGGCGTCGTCGAAATATGGCAGCTGGATCTATCCTCATATGATAGCGTCAGGGAATTCGCCGTTCGAGCTTCTCAATTGGAAAGACTCGATATTCTTCTCAACAACGCCAGCGTCCTGACCAAGAGGTGGGAGATATTTGAGGGCCATGAATCCCAAATGACGGTCAATGTCATTTCAACGCTCCTTCTCAGCTTGCTGATACTTCCAACGTTACGGAAGACGGGTGCTAGATATAATATTGTGCCTCATATTGCCATTGTATCTTCTGACGGAGCTTTTACCGTACGTAGCATACCCGCCTTTTCTTCAGCAAAGGATATGATGGACATACAAAACTGACGTTGTTGGGGTAGGCAAAAACATCAGAGCTAAAAGCAGAAAGAATCATGGAGGCGTTTGACAGCGATGAACGATTCTATGGTGCTGAGCGCTACGGCGTCACCAAGCTGTTGCAGCTCATGATTGTGCGCAAGCTTGCCGCAGCCGTAGACGGGTCTGGCAAGGGACACGTCATCATCAACGGCCTCAACCCAGGGGTTTGTAAGACAGAGCTCTTTAGAGATGTGGACTTTGTGGCGGGCCTCGTTATTTGGCTATTCAGCGTGCTGTTTGGGCGAACTCCCGAGATGGGGTCACGAACCCTGATGTCGGCCGCCTTTGCGGGTGAGGAGACCCATGGCAAATGGATGACAAACTGTGGCCTACATACTTGGCCCAGTTCGATGCAGGGAGCCAAGGGCGAGGAGATCACTAGCAGATTCTGGGATGAATTACTGGATGTTGTGGAAGACGTTGAGCCAGGGGTGACCAAGAACATCTGATATCCATGAATGGGAACGTTGGGGGTCTTGAGAACTGGTCTCTGAATCGCTGCTGAATGTGCCGCTGCTTGTAACTTTAGCCCAGATGCTCTGGCATCGAAGACAAAAACCAACTGGATAAGCTAGACCAGCCTGATCATTTCACTGTTTGAATGATTCGCTGTTCAGGGAATAGGATGTTGTTGTTGGCAGCACTGGCAGCACTGGCAGAGTGGTCGTGTGTGTCTTGCCACCTTGTGGGGTTGACAGCGCTGGATTGAGCAGGATATTTATGTGCTGCGAAAAAAATAAGTACGTTGGAATAAAAATAATGTCTTTGTAGGACAAGAATATTTATGGATTAAACTTGAATTAATCGATGCTGATTCTATTAAAGGAAGTGGAAGTTGTTATATGGACAAGCGCCTATAAGCAGTACTACTACAGTAAATATAGGTACCAATAGGCTAATACGTCCTCCGTACATATGGTGGCTTACATCGACAGGTACCCCCCACGCCTAGACATGGCGCGGAACTACAGCCGCTGACCCACCTGCAGATGCTCTTTCCTTTTATAATTATCGCGATCCCGCCGTGTCCAAGCTTCATCATATGATTGATTGCATTGCGACGCCATTGTCCGCCTGTCTTTTTTGAGTGAGCAAACCTGGAGCTTTCGACCACAGACGCACTGCTATCAAGTCGCCGTGCGATCCATACAAAATCGAATTCAATATATATACTACAGGGCTGCCACGAGCAGCAATAAACTCTGCTAATGGAAGGCTGGCTCCTGGCGTCGATATAGTTTGTCTCCTTCGTTTTTTGACCTTTGTCCTTGGGATCCTCGAGGGTCTCCCCCGCCGTCCCTCACCTTCTTGTCGTCGTCGTCGTCTATACATAATCTCCATCATTTCGAAATCGATCGACGCCTCTAGAAACAAAACGCCATCGCCCGCTGCCCATCATCGATCATGGACGGGCGTGTTCCAGCCCAGGTTGCCCTTCGCAATGCGGTTACCTACTGGACCGACTTCATAGCCAGGTGCATATCGCAGCGCTTAGACACGGATCAGTTCGAACAGTTCATTCAGCTTGTCTACTCCAAATATACGTTGCCCGCCGGCGCCATTGCCGACTTCTTTCTGCGACCACAGCTCTCCAATTCCGTCAGCCCGGACCCGCGCATTCCGCCCTACATCCAAGTCCTCACTCAGCTTCGCTATATTGACGCGCCGTCAATACTCAAAGCACTGTACAAGTACTCATCTTTGCATGCCCAGATTCCCGAGGCGCCACCGCAGCATGGAGACCAAGATGGCGGCAAGGGGCAGACCAATCGACCTGTGCCAATTCGGTGGAAGAGCTCGTCCTGGGCCGAGGAGGTCATGTTCTACCATGTAATAAAGTTGGTGGTAGAAGGAACTGCATTTAGGGACGCGCAAGCCGCATTGGAGCTGGTCAAGGTCATCTCAAAGTGGATGGCGCTGTTTGCTTCTGCGTCGGCGGCCTGTGCGGCCGACATGCTTGGGGAGCTACAGGATCCTCAAGTTCGGCATGAGATGGAGGTCTCCCGGGCTGCATTTGTCCCTCTGTTATTGCGCTTGGTCGACAATGACGCCCTCGTCAAGGCCATCAGCAAGCCATTTGCAAAAGGTATATCACCCCCATTGTCCCATGCTATATCCGACTCAAAGATCATGCATATTCATCACTGCTTTCTCCTCTAGGCCCCCGTAAAGACTTTTCCGAGAGTCTTGCGACATTTGTGCAGACTCTGCAACCTGTGCCGCAATTCGTCGAGAAGCTTGAGATCTTCCGCACCGATGTCTTGGCTCGGCTTGATCCTATGGACAAGAAGAAGCAAGCCGCGAATGCCGCCATGGACGAATTGCTCGACTCCACTGTTGGTTTGGAGAACTTTGTCATTCCAGAAATTCCAATTTCCAACACCCGAGCGGGATTATACATATACCTCAATGCCTCGGTTTGTCTTTTGATGGCTCCGTGCGACTGTGCATCGCTGACAGTCCCCCATTAGCTTGTAGGTAGACCGTTGATGGATGATCATGCGCTTTTCTCATATCTTCACAATCGGTATCAGGTATGTATCTAGCATAGACTCCATATCTTCCGTCGTTGTTAATTTTGTCAATAGGGAAATACCCAATCCAGCGCTGTAGACCTCATTCTTGCATCGTTTGACATTCTGGCGAATGCCGTCTTTAGAAACGAAGGTCCAAAAGATGCCCATCTTCTGCGATCCTACTTGATTAACAAGGTGCCTTTGCTGCTTTGCCAGCTTTGCCCCCCTGGTTTTGCTTCCCCCACGGCAGAATTCTGCATTACGGAAGCCCTCAGCCAGGTCGATACAAGCGTGTTCCCCACCACCTCACTCATGTTTGACGAATCTAGACATAATAATCCCTATACTGAAAGTGTCAGAGAGGAGTTCTGTTCTGCTTGTGCTCTTCATGGGCTCATAGAGCGAGAGCACATGGAGAGAATACTGGGCGAAAGTTCCATGTCATATGAGCCATCCCAGGAAAAGTACTCCAAAGATAAGCTAGTTCAAGGCTGCTTGTCAGATCCAGAGAAGATCCAAAATCTTGTTCGCGACTTGGATAAGATGGATGGAAATGTTGGCGCCGCTTCTCAAGCCCTTGTTGAAGTTTGTCTTACCATCTCCCTTCCAACGCACATCTGATTCGCTAACAGCTTATAGCTGATACGCCAACTCTGTAACAATAAAGAAACCATGTCGTTGAAGTTGTTATGCGGCCAACTGGCTCAGAAACCCCAGTCTTTGGATGTTCTGCTCTTGTTTGAGAAGCTGCCAACTGTTCTGGAGCCGCTTTGCCAACTTTTGGATAGTTGGCGGTACGAAGAAGACCAAGGGGAGTACCAACCGGTGTATGAAGAATTCGGTGCCATCTTGTTGTTGGTACTTGCCTTTGCCTACCGATATGGCTTGTCACCGGCGGACATTGGCCTGCAATCTGCCGACTCGAATGTCGCCAAGATCATCGGTCGGAGCCATATCAGCCAGGAGCTGGATGAACTGACCGAGGTGCAGAATGGACACATTAACGGATGGATTCATGGCCTCTTTGACAGCGAAGCTGGAGGTCTAGGCGATGACCTAATGTCATCCTGCCCACCACAGGAATTCTATTTCCTTATCGCAACCATCTTTCAGAATATCGTTGTCGCCTATACTCATGGTTACCTGACCGATGATACCCTTAAGTGCGGTATTGAGTGTAAGTTTCTCATCTAGTTGTAAACCTTGTCTGTACGCCATCTAACTCGGCATTTTCTAGATTTGGTCGACACATTCTTGTTGCCCTCCCTCGTCCCGGCCATTCGGTTCTTGTCAGACTATCTTTGGGTCGAGCAAAAGGAGCAGAAATCCATCATCAAGATCCTGCAGCTTATTCTATTACCCTCTTCTATTTCCGGGGAAGCCAGTACCATGCTCAATTCAGTCAAGAATCTCATTGCAAAGCCATTAGAGCACTCATTGCGCACATATCAGCGCCAAGATCCAAAGAATCAGGACATAGAGCCACTACTAAAGGCGCTCAAGGACAGCCTCCCAATCTCACGCCGCACGGGGGGTGCAGAACTCAACGAATTAGAAGCCTGGGCAACAAGCTCCAGCAGCGGGCTCGTCGGCGCAGCCAAACATACGATTCAAGCGCTTTCTCAATGGAGCATACACCCAGCAATGACTGCTATGCCGGCTTCTTACACCCATCGTCAAATCATTGCAACCCTCAAAATTGTGGGTGCGACCAGATTGCTACGGGTAATGATAGAAGAGGTTAGACAACATACCGAAGCCGGCAGTGGAAATATTGTCTATGACGTTGTAACGGCATTGATCTGCGCCCCGAATGTGATGAATGAGCCACCACCCACCGGCACTCTTCTTGATGAGACGGGGAATATGCCGCCGCCGCTACAGCGACGCTTGAATCTGCGAGAAGCGCTCAGGATAGATGCAGAAGACTTTAGGAAATTGCAAAGAAAGGATCCGGGGTTGGCGGAAATTGCTGTTCGCCTGCACCGGAAAGTCGAAGCGCAAATGGTGCTGCCTCCGCCGCCAGCCATGCTACAAGCCGCGGGTATGCAGCTGGATTTGGCCGATGCTACGACAAGTCTTGGAGATGCTATAGCGGCGGCAGCAGCGGCAGGTGTTCAAGCGGGTGGCGCTATGTCGGTTGATGGCTTAGACATGGGGATGGGAGGTGTTTCGTCAGATCTAGGCCTGAGCGTATCAGGAGGCAACGGTGGCCTTGATACGTCTGCGGATGCCGACTTCTTTGGAATGGAGACTGAACTTGATACCAGCATGGGCATGTTTGATTGGCCAGACAGCATGTAAATATTTGGCGAAAGTTTTGTTGGGCGGCGTTTCTTCCGAACAATGCGGTTCGACTTGCCAACTGCTACAGCTGCATACCTATTTCTACGCGTTCATGTGCGAGCATGCTAATTATATGAGAGACTCAATGGAGGATTGGATGAGGCGTCTTGGAACTGGAATTTGTTTGGAGGAGAGGGTCGAGGCGCATTACTGCTACAACAAAAGGATTCTTGGAGTTGTGGGATTTGATCAGGTCAAGTGTTGATATAAAGATTAGATTAGTTTGTATCAGAGATTGAAGTTTAGTAAAACTATACGGTTTCAGGGTTCATGGGTTGAATTGTACTGACTCGATCCCCTGATTGGAGTCCTCTTTGAGATCCTAGAGAGGAGAAGAGAGACGAGGTTCGATCATAGTAGGCACCTGAGTAGCTGAAGAATGCACAGGGCGCTAATCCTCATAGAGTAAGACTCCATGTGGGGATATTGCTGCCATGTACCATGTCAAGGTACCAGTACCAGCGCCAGTGCCAGGTACATGATACAGGTACTACTACTGATTTATGTAAGGTGGTGGAGCTTCCATGGGCCTCTCATCGCTGTGAGGCCACATTTCTTTCTTAGTCGAGTCCATCCCATACAAATCATCGCCTTCTGTTCTCCATCCTCCATTCCATTCCTTTCCCTTTCCCTCCTCACTCAAACTCCCATCCTCCTCCTCTCCTCCTCTCACTCCCTCCTGTTTTTGGTTATCAATTGGGCCGAGTGAATTGGCTCAAGGTTCGTCGTCGTCATGCTCTTCAAGTCGTCTCTTCTCGCCTTTCTGGCCTTCCAGGTCTTCAGCGTCGTCGCACAGGTATGTCTTGGATTATGAGCTGCCCTCTATCAGGAACCCCCATGGGAGCTATCAGCACACCTGTTGCATGATCAACCGTAGTCTTATTGTTCACATGCGATCAACTGTTTATCGTGGGGGAATGATTGGCGCATTCTTTCTTTCCTCGTTCCAAGAATTCAATATGCTGACCATTGCGCGCGCTCTTCGATAGGCTGACGCTGATGCTGGTGCCGACATTCCCGTCCTCGAGGATACCGGCGTTCTCAAGGCCGATGTCAAGGCAACCTTCCCTGATTCCGACATCCTGGGCGTTGCGCTCGTCAACGGCCGACCGACCACGGCGCTGATCGAGGTGTCCAACCATGAGGAGAAGCCCATCACTGTCGCCTTTGTGCTTGGCACCTTGACGACCACCCAGGAGCTGGCCCCCGATGCGCCCGTCTACGAGGGCATTCTGCGCAACTTGACGGGCATGAACTACAACCTCAATGTTGAGGCTGGCGAGACCAAGTCCGTTACTTACTCTTTCTCCCAGGATATCCTCCCTCAGGATGTCCGTTTGACCCTCGTCGCCGTCATTGCCAATGAGAAGGGCACCGTTTTCCAGATTCCGGCCTATGAGGGAGAGACTACCATTGTCGACCCCCCTACCAGCTTTTTGGATCCTCAGATGTATGCTTTGACCCCCCACCCCCCTCTCCAACTTGGCCTTTTTTCAACCCCCTGACTAACAAACGCTCCTCTACAGTATCTTCCTCTACCTTGTCCTCTCCGGTGCCTTTGCCGGTACTCTCTACTTCGTCTACAAGACCTGGATCGAGGCTCTCTTCCCCCAGGCTAAGCGCGCCAAGGCCCCCAAGAAGGTTGTCAAGAAGCCTGTCGAGGGTGATGCTCTCTCCGGCTCCGAGTCCACTGGTGTCTCTACTGGTAAGACCTACGATGAGAGCTGGATTCCCGACAACCACATCAACCGCCCTGTCGCCAAGCGCGTCAAGTCCAGCGCTGCCAAGAAGAAGATTGGCGAGTAAGCAACTCGTCGCTTCTTTATACTATTCTTCTTCGAAGGTTCAATAGGAGACTTTGTATCACACTTTTGTTTTATGGCGACGGCGTGGGTTTGACGCCAAACACAGCATATTTTGGAAGTGGTCGGAGGCATTGTTTCTGTTATGGGCTCGGTCTGGGGAAAGGGGGGGAAACAAAAATTGTTTTGGTATAGGCGATTCTTGCTGGATAACACAATGATGCAACAACACTAAAAGTTGAATCAGGCTTGGAAAAACATGGTCCATTTCCAATTTGTAGAACATATGTACAAAATAATGTGCCGGGATGTCAATGATATAATCAATCTACCACCAACCACCTATATTTGTTGACGTATTTTGAATATGTGTGTGTGTGCTTGCTCATAGCGTTGAATTTAACTTTGATAGTAATCATACGCCATAGTTTAGACAACCTGCGTCATAGAGAAAAACAAATAGTTTATCTATATAGAGTATATGGTTCGCACAATAGCAGTAACAGCTTCAAAAAAAAAAACAAAAAAAAAACTCTTTCATCAATAATTAGCCCCTTATCTGCCCCTTGTATCCTCTTACATTGCCTTGATAGCTTCGTCAACAAGACAGCTTATACCCCCCCAGCTTCCACTTCTTGACCGGCTGCATGTCCAAAAAGACACTCCCACAAGTCGTTGCGATCAACCATTTCTCCCGCAGATCTATCCTTGCTCATTAGCTTTGAAAGCGCCGCATGCTCCATCTCCAATGTGTTGGCCGCTTCAATATTGGCATCGAGCAGTTCGGGTTCCGACTCCTTGGCCTTGCTTTTAAGGTTCCTTCCCATGTGCTCCATTCGCCGACGGACGGATAAGTTATAGATCGATTCCTCTACCGTGCCGGATACGATGTAAAGCCACACTGTCGTCTCTTGCTGTTGCCCGATTCTGTCCACACGGGCTATGGCCTGGAGCTCAAGTGCGGTATTCAGTAGCGGTTCGCAGAGGAACACATGGCTGGCATTCACGAGGTTCAAACCACTGGAGTGAGCTCTGGCATGAAGGAGGAAACATTCAATGGCTGGATCTTCTTTGAACTTGGTAATACCATTGGCATCATCAATGGAAGCGAATCCGATGCGGAAACGAGCAAAAGCATTACGTAGGATGTCTAGGAAGTCTTTATATCTACTCCCATGTCAGCGTGAAGCAAGTAGACGAAGAGACTGGGCAATACTCACTGTGAAAACACAATCGACTTCGCCCCAGGATCCGACTCCCGTAACCACAGAAGATGTCGAACCAGGGTATCAACCTTGGTAGTAAACGATGGGCCATCCAGCTCAATGTTCTTCATCTCTTCTAGCTTCTCTGCGTTAAACTCGGAGTAAATCTTTGCATTTGGCGACTGTGTGTCTCGCTTTTGTAGCTGGCCATCTTCTGCTCCTTCAGCGGGTTGATTTGATCCTTCAATTCGAACCTGGAGCGCCTGAGAGTTGATCACGATGTCGTGCAAGTTATCAGCTTTCAGAGCCTTTTTACAAACCGGGCAGTTGCGGTGTGCCTTGAACCACATCATCATGCATTCCTTGCAGAATTGGTGCCCACAAACGGTCAAAACACCCATGGTAAAAGGCGTCTGACAGATAACACACATTCGAGGCTCGTTGGATTTGGAACCAGTCCCCTTGAGATTCAGCACTGAGACTAGTTAGCATACACCGCAAAGAAACACATTGGCGCAATCTTACGGTATCGGTACTTGGCCTGGGCTGATAAAAGCCTTCGGTGAACATCATCAACCGTTTTCTTTGCTCTCGTAATAGCTGCTTCAGTCTTGGGTCCTTCGTACGGAAGAACGCTATCCGATACGGCTTGCAGCTGACGATAATACTCCAAACGAGCATTCATAACTCGCTTGAAGCCCTCAATTTCGGATTCGAGAGAAACCGCAGCCTCGGTCTGTTCTTTGAGCAGCTGCTGGGTGATTTTTAGTATGTCGCCTGCGATCTTGGCTTCCAAAACTTCTCTCGGGGCCCTTTCTTCCTCCCCGTCTCTTGGCTCACGACTCAACGTCAATTTAAGACTACGGAGCTCGCTGATAATGCCACGCATAGACACTTGCGCATTCGTCGGTTCAGCCTCAGCTCTGAGATGAAACAATTCGAGCAGCTTGTCGGGTGCCGGTCCATTGCCGTTTCTTGCCAACCTCATTGACGTTTCGGTTTCGTGCCTAACCAACTCGTTGGCTTGCCCTGATAGCGCCTCATGGCGATCTGCAATGACTGCTCGCAGGGCCTGGACATAGACCATTAGCTCATCTTGCACCTTGGTTGAGTCGGCAAGTTCTTCTCCTGTTGTCTCTATGCTTTCTTCTTCGTCTACCAGGGGCTGCAACAAAAGTTGAATTGCCTGTTCTCTCCACATGTCAACAACGTTGGCCTGAGCGTTCAGATCGCCACAGAGCGTCTCTAAGTTATCAATGATTCGGCCAGTCTCGATGCCCCTCTCACCACCAAGCACAAGCTCTGGTATCTCTGTAAAAGACTGCTCATTTGCTTTCTGTGATACTTGAATCATGAGCCGCGTAGCTTTCTGATGTGATTCGCGAAGTAGCTGTCGCCGGATTATCTTAGCATCTTCATACCCTTGGTCTTCAAGTTTCTTTAGTTCAAGATATTCTTCTGAATCTGGCTGTGTCATTGGTTCGGATTCCCTGATTTGAAAATACGCATTCGCGCAGAAGAAAATGGCCTTGTGATATAGCTCAAGCGCATCACGGAACCTGTTTTGACGATCACCCACTTGTCCTCTGCTTTCAAACTCGCCCATAGACTCGGTATCTGAATCGGACGCTTCATCCGCCCCCAGGCTGTCGTTGATGGCTCGCTGAGATTTTTGGTTCCCTCCCTGCTCTCGAACCGCCTCTTGTAGTTTATTCTTAGCATCCGAAACTAAATCTTTTGTCTCATCTCGAACCTTTTCCCAGATTGCAAGAGCCTCTTTAACTCGGGGACTGTTCTCAAACAGTTGACCCAAGGACAGCTGGCTTAAGAGATAGGCCCTCTCGTCGGTTCTGATAGCTGTCTCACTCTGCTCCAACATGGCGTTGAGAACTTCCTCTACAGTTCTCATGGGCTTTTCCTTATTATTGCCCAACACGCGGCGTCCGTAGACACCTACCTCGGGGTGGAGGGTCGTCTGTCTCAGTCGATTGAGCCATATCCTCATAACTTCTTCATAATTTTCTGGATCCCATTCATCAATGAGAGGTGCTCCTTCTAGACTCAGATCACAGGCTTCTGCCATTTCTTTGAAGATCGTTAGGTAATGTTGCTCCTCAACCGCAGTGAATGGCATGCTTATGACGAATCGTTTTTGCGGAGGTAATGATATTTCATCACGTACTTGGGCCTTGGTATGTCGGAGGGAGATAGAATTGAAGAGCTGCTTGAATAATGGTTTGTGACGAGTAGTAAGTGCTTGCCAGATCTCAGTGAGGGAGCAGTAAGGTTCATAGCGAAGGAATGACAGTAAACCACGCAAATCCTTGACATCATCCTTTACTGGTGTTCCGGTAATTCCCCAAGCATTCATTCTCGGGATCAGCCTCGCCAAAGCGGCAGCTTGACTAATGCCATTCTCAATCATCTGCGCTTCGTCAAGGCAAACCCGCCACCAGGAGATTTCAACAAGAGGTGAGCTTTTTCGATGGTATACTCTTTCGTGTCGTCTAGATCGCTCTGGGGGAGCAATTGCAAAGTGAAGCTCGGCGGATAGTACATTGTAAGTCGTAATAACCACATCGTAGCCAGCCAAGTCGTTCACAATCGTCTCGTCATCTTGCTCTTTAAGGCTCCTGCGGCCCGTATAGTCTTTCACCCGCATTCCTGGGGCGTGACGAGACAGCTCCGATATCCACTGGTGCCGTAAAGAAGACGGAGTGACGATCAAAGTTGCACCACTTGGCACAAGATTGTCGTGTCCGGGTGGAAAGTTTGACAAAGGCGTATTCGAACGCTTGTGCAAAAGCATGAGGCCAATAATTTCAAGGGTTTTTCCTAGGCCCATTTCCTCTGCCAAAATACCACCCCTGAACGTTCTGCCTAATTGATGATATGCCGTGGTATCTTTCGTAATAGTTTGAAACACATCACTCAAGTGAACCTCATGGCCATCCACGTCTCGGATGATACGAAAAGTATCTAAATCTGACGATGCCTCATTGTCTGTTACTGGTCGAATGCTTGGCGGAGAGGACACCCATGCAACGCCTTCCCGACCCAAAATCCATTGAAGAGACCTCTTTTGATATGG
This sequence comes from Hypomyces rosellus, assembly GCA_011799845.1. Classification (NCBI taxonomy): domain Eukaryota; kingdom Fungi; phylum Ascomycota; class Sordariomycetes; order Hypocreales; family Hypocreaceae; genus Hypomyces; species Hypomyces rosellus. The sequence goes on along the minus strand of WWCI01000002.1, from coordinate 4,221,624 downwards.
AAAAAGGGTTGCTTCTAGTCCAGGGATGTTTATCGATTGTGGCTTCTCATCGTTCTTGGATGGGACATGCGCTGCCTCGTAGAAATCCATGGGCGACCATGCCTGCCGGTCAGTATAGGTGGTACGAGGGGGAAAGAATTCGCTAATCAATCCCTCGCTGATCTTGCGCTCCTTATGGTTCCTTAGATATGCGTATGGAGAGCTAGTTTCGTTCCAGAAAAGTTCGAGTGAGAGCTTCAGGGAGACAGTACCGGCACATTGATCAAGATGGAGGTCCAGAGAGGTCCAAATCGCGCCAGGGACATTCCGTCTTCGTCTATTCTCCGGTATATCAAGGATTTGATTGACTTTACCGCTCATATCTTGTGGACGAAGCGAGAATGAGACCTCGATTTTCCCCAAGGGCGACGTTGACCGACCACTGATTCGTAATTTCCCATTTCTGGTGCTGAAATACAAAAAGCTTCCGATATCATGATGCCATTGGGAGAAGTCCTCTTTATAGCCGCTTTCAGATTGGCGGGATAGTGAGATCTCGCCCCTCGCAACACAAACATTGGGGACAGGTAAAGAATCTAGTTTACGGCGCTTAGACGATGGCCCAGTGGTATTTAAAATATCATAGTTTTCATTGTTGGAAGTATCCGGTGATGGAAGTGACCGAATATAGTTGATAAATCTTGTAGGAAAGGCATCTGTGATGAAATTAATAACATGTAACAAGAAGTGGTGCATGGATGAATATACCAGCAAGACCAACTTCAATGACAGACGCTGGCGACCAGAAACGGGGCCTTGCCATCTTGAATGAACAAATTCAACAGATTATTTCCGATCAAACTTTCCAAAAACTTGGGCGTTATGACGTCTTCACCATATCCTTCGGGAGATCAAGTAAATACTGTGAATACAGTAGTAGATGATGAAAGAAGAGAAACAAGGAGCTGCCGAGACTGTTGACTTACTGCTGGTACCTGGTCGGGAGTGGTCATCCAGCCAGTCGGAAGCCCCACCGCGCATGACAGTTGAGCCAATGAGATCCTTCTACTACTCCATCATAATGCAGGAGCTCCATTTTTAGCCTGGTCGCCTTGCTTACATAACAATTCTCGAGACAAATTTGGATGCGAAGGAAGTGCTCCACGCACCGAGTGCAGGACGAATCGATATTCATCTGACGACCTATTTGGGCACTTGGTTGCTTGCCGCCACATTTCTGGGTGAAGCAATTGGAGGTAACGAGATTTCTTGCTATGAACATCATCCAAGTACGGGGGCAATTGAACTAACCCTGGCACTAGGGAGTCCATCCATCGTCATGAGGGCCGAACAACTACGATCGTCCTTGCGACTTTTCCTTCCAAGCACGAGCTTTTCAGGCGTCGGCCAGACAAGATGGCTTCATAAGACGAGACCGCCTCCATCAGTTCCTAAACCGAGGCCGTTTGTACCGAATGTCGAGACCTTTCTTACCCTGATCGGGCGGGGTTTGAACAAGCACGCCGCCAAGTTTCCCTCATGGGATTCTCTCTTCTCTCTTACCTCACCAGAACTCAAGGAACTCGGAATTGAGCCCCCACGAAGCCGCCGGTATTTGCTACAATGGATGCGACGGTATAGAGAAGGAGCATTTGGCCCGGGCGGAGACTTTGAGTATGTCAAAGATGGTCAAGCGCTTCTAAAGGTCGCTGCCCCGCCGGCATCGATCGTGAGCGATGCGAAATACGTCGTCAACGTTCCTCAAGAAGAAGAAGCGCCTCTCAATGCCGAGACCAAATTGCCTCGGCCAACTGGATACACAGTACGAGGTCTCAAGTCAATAGCCGGTCCTTATGCCACGCCCCTACCAGAGCAAGCAGGCGCCATCGTCAAAGTTACAGAAGGAATGTGGGAGCAACGCCGGGGTCGCAAGATCGACGGCGGTGAAAGGAGGAGGGCTGAGGTGAGATTCAAGAAGAGATCAGCCGAGCGTCGGGCGGAACGTGAGGCGGAGGCAATGGCAAATTTGTAAAATTGGATGAAGTGATGAACAAGAAGAAAAAAAAGAACGCATATTATGTATACTAGGAAGTATCTGCACGCAAGACCGAATCCTTTATCGGCTCCAGAGTTACGCCCCCACGAAACCTGATGCTTGGGGTAAGGGACAAGAGCGAACAGGATCCGATCACACCCCCATTGATTCCGATGAGGGGATTGCCAGGTTGAAAAGTTGACGCCTGCTGCTCCTATGAAGCCGGGCGGTTTTGATGGTGTGGAAATCCGATGAATACGTAAGAGATGCGGATCTTGGTCGGCATTAGGTGTGTTGATGTAATTGTGCGTTGCACAGCATCCAGAATCTTACATAAAGATAGATGCATACTATAAGCAACGGCAATGATGGATCTAGTTGACTATATTTTCAAGGATGAGGATGGTGTATGGTTGCTTGCGTAGATGTTGTGTGATGGCTAATACGAGACGTCATAAGTCTTCTGTGCTGCATCTTGCACATCCACCACGTCAGATGTTGATGAGCCTCGGCGTAGTACAAAACATCATATCTTGAAAGCTATTATGACGTGCGTTATTTTTAAGGATACTTGTTATATGTGTATTCGAAATAAACTCGACACCCAAAAAAGCTTGTTTCGACGTCGTTGAAGCGAGTCATAATCATTTCTGGCTTATTCAGTCTCTCTTTTTAGAAACAGATCGTGTGTAAGCATTACCAAGCGACATTACATCCATAGATCTGTTGGTATGTACCCGTAGTTCCCGTTCGGTTCCTGCTGCCGCGAACACTTTAAAAAACGTGGTTATAGGGCTGAATAAAAGATGATATCATGCTGTTTATGTATTCAGAGCAAAACAGATTTGCATTACAGCAAGATCCGTGGTTGTTCTACCGACAACAATCTACATCATCAACCTCCAGAGCTCTCTAGAAGAGCCTACCTAGGTACAGGTACAGGCACAGGTATGCATACCCCTCCATGTGCTCTGTGCTAGTCCCTGTATTCATGGATCCTGCTCCAAGCCTGCCCTTTCTCACCCAATACAGAGTCCGTCCTAGATAGAAGGTCCAACCAGTGACGCTGACCACTTGCTTTGAAAGGACTTGTCACCCAACCCTCACAACCTCATCATCCGTACTGATGAGGGGGCGCAAGTCTTGATTCTTCACCCTCAGCCATCACCTACGTCGTCGTCTGGTCGTATGCTCACATTCGAATTGAACGACCCTACTCCTCAAAGAAACATGATCCAATCGGTCACACCGAAGAAAACGTTGCTTCTGTTCAATCCTTCAAGTGCCCAATGAGGCAGACTTTCCCTTTGTGACTAATGGCTTGATCGTCAGATTCCAGAAGCCATCAACACATTCTTATCGCCGTCTCACTTGTTGGGCTCCGCAGTACAGCTCTCCCTGTCAATGGCAATTGTCTTTGCGTTTGTCTCTGTATCCTCTTGTGGATCGCCTGCCTTTGTTCAGCCACAATGCACCATGGCTGAAAATCAGGAGTCGAAGCGCGGGACGTCGATGAGGGGTGGGTGTGTGCGTGCGTGCGATGCCACGGCCGAGTCATGTCAAGTCGATGCCTATTGAGACAAGACGAAACATGGCCGGGCGATTTCACTGCAACACGTGTGCATGTACGTTGGCGCACACGTTGCATCGTTTACCCTCGCCTCGCCTCGCCGACCTTCAAGCAATCTCAACCTTAAAAAATGATCCTCATCAATGCTCCCTTCCCCAAACTAGGCATTATATCGCGGAAAAAGCACATTCACCCCCGTCTTTGCCACATGGCATCCCACACCCACACCCACACCCACACCCACCAAAGGCCGGGGTCCTCGATTACAGGGTCTCTAAAACTTACAAGTACTCCGTATGTGCAGATAATTCCATGCTCGCGTGTGGATGTAGAATCCTCTGCGAAACAGGGCGCAACATGGGTTGTTTTGTTCATCCGATCCGCTTCCAGAGACATAGCTTTCGCTCGTTAACTGTGGCTGATGAGTGAGGGAGAGAACGGAGAGCGTCCGAAATATTTGAAGCCAATGGGTCGTCTGAAGCAACCTGCGTCGCATTCCAAGCAGGCGCCATATGCTCTTCCGAATATTTGCAGCAGCCTGAGTCGCCGTTACATCGCAAGTCAATTTCAGGGCCTCTTTAGCTTGACCTCAACATTAAGCCCACCAGATTGCGACCCTGCGAATCCTTCACTCGCTTGAAAATACCACAACGGGAAGAGTCAAATAAATATGAGCACGGGTCGGAACTTCGGTGCAGTTGCACACCAAATTCGGGCCAGCAGTCCCCGGGACGGTAGACGGCGTTGACCACATTCCGAGAAAAGCTTCCACAGTGTGTTCTTCCACCATCATGCTGGTGTCGTCGGTCACCTACTTTGTTCTAGCCAAAGAATTCGTTGACTCAAACTGAAGCGGCCATTGCACGTCAGTAGGTAGGAGCTGCAGAACAACAGCCACCTCAAGCCAGTGACAGCGCCACGCCCCCTCAAAGACATGTTGACTCGAGATCGTCCAAGGCGTTTCACGATCTCGCAGCCTACGACAAAATTACAGGCCAAACTCCAAAAGAGGGATTTCGTGTGTCAAAAGAGGTATCTCGTGTATCTACATGTTCGCCGGCAGTAGGGGGAGGCAACCAGCCCTACGGCTCATACCAGTTGAAATCTACATCTTCAGCCACAATATTGAACGACGATTCTTGAGCTCATGAAGAACTTCACGCGTCAATTTTTAGTTGCATCTATTGATTATTAATTCGGTCTCGCTTTGGATGACGCGTAGAAAGTACCATCTCGACGACTCTGGCTAAGCTATAGATTGGTGCTGGCGTGACGGTTCACCAAGTACACATGGTCGTGCCTTTACCGCCAAAACTCTGACTCTCAAAAGGAAATATTTTAAGAACATTTCACATTGGCCATTCAACAATCTGCCGGAAGTAAGGGGGCGTTCTATGAAATGTGCCTCCTCTAAGTTGTGGAACCTTTACACAAATGTCTGGAATCGTTGGCAGTGTGGTGGGTTTTGGCGATGGCACCTGGACACGTTCTCTATCGTATATCGTACATTGAAGGCTGAGCCGCACGTTCTGTCGGTCTAAGCTAGCGCTCTCCTCTGCGCATCTGAGACTGAGACCTCGTGTCCACGTCGCTCTTTCGTTGCCAAAGATGGTAGTTTTAGACGAAGTCAAGGGCCCGCTTCGAGGCGGGATCTGCAGACTTGGCTTGTTGAAGTCAAGGTGATGATAAAGGGATGTTCCCTACGGGGTAAGTGAACAAATATCCCACGTTTTTTTCGGGACCTTCCGGCGTGTCAGCATGTCCACTTTGAAGTGGCAAGGCAGTTTTTGACTCGTCGACGCTCAGTTGCGCCTGAAGGATGAGCCCATCATGTTAGCAATGTCTCATAGCAGCGTTCTGGATGACCTCACTATTGCTCGATGTATGCAGACATTTAACTTGTTTAGGAACCATTGTGAGAGAAAGGGGATGGTGATGAACAAACTCAGATTGGTTGGGTCAGTCAGGCCCACGGCTCCCTCAGGGTGTGCACATCAATCTACAGCATTCTAAGGCGTACCAGTACGGCGAACGGCATGTCCGGTATCATACAAATCGCCTTTATTGTGCTTCCTTTGGCAACAAAATGCGGGGGTCTGTGTTATTCTTAGAAGTATTCCATACACAGCATTGTTCCTCTTTCTTGGCCCGGGCCGTGGAGATGGCAAACACATGGCAACATGGGTTGGTGTGTGCGGCATAGGGCAGATGGAGGGCATGGCATCACTGGAGGAGGGGAGGGTCCAGCTGCATGTTGGGTTGTATTAATAAACATCCGAAACAAACCATCAACACTAGGCACACAGACAAGACAGACTGTTGTCGAAATACCCCTAATATCAAACAAGCATTGGCTACAGAAGTTGTTGACTGAAATAAGGCTTGAGACAATATTGCCTTTGATCGATCCCCTATGATTTGCAAAAGTGCCATGATGTGAAAGTGTCCGATCCCCCTGACGTTTTCTTTCTTTTTTTTGTTCTTTTTCTACAAGTAGGCAGCAGTAGGCGACCTCGGGGGGTGAAATGTATGGGCGTGGTTTTTAGAAAGATAAATGTTACGCCAATATGGGAAATGAATGGTTCCTTGTTTTGGTAGTTCTGAATTATCGACAACACGCTTTTCATGGAGAACAGATGCAAAGTATTGGCATAGCACTGGGAGGACATTTATTTCTTTTCAGACCATTGTTACATATATTAATTGATTCATATATGAATGATTTGTTTACCTTCAAATGTTATATGATTGTAAATGATATTGTGCTGATATCGATGCGAGATCAATATACTGCGCAATATTTGATTCCACTCTGTGTGTTGATGAAATCCTCTGCTGTAAACCTGGAACAGAATGACGCACTGATCGCAGGACGAAGTGCCAACAATGGAACAGAACTGGCCCAGCCAACCTAGACCGTTCAGGGTTACCGTGCTGACCCTGTCCTGTCCTCCCTTCAAGTCCGTCCAAGCTCCGTCCTCTGGACAAGGATCTCCCTGCGTAGATTTGCCCTCTTTAGGCCTAAGCTTCTCCCACTGCCGCGCATCGTCTTGACTGGGGGCCTCAGCAAGGCTCATAGGTTCGCTCATTTGAGAACCTGGAGATGGGACGGAGACAAACCAAGCTCTTTCGTGTTGGTCGCGTCCGATGATGTGAGAGGCGTGCGAATGGCCTGATGGGATGGAGCTTTGGCACGTAACATACTATGGCTCTAAAACGGTTCATCTTTTTGTTCCCTGAGGTCAAGGATGTGAATGTGACGATGCAAGCATGTACGGGGGTGTTACAGAATGTGTTCACTTTTGAATCATTGGACTTTTTTTTTTTCATTTGCAAGGGACCCGAAGACCAGGTAGAGAGAGGTAGCACCCAATGATCTCCCGGAACGAGATCCGATAATAATAATAATAATAATAATAATAGTAATAATAAAAAGGAGACGGCAGAAAGGATCTCTCTAAGCCATGGCCATCAATATCGGGGCGTCGATTTCATCACGGCAGCGTGAGCCTCTTGCGCATGCACATACGTAACTGAGCAGGCCAAACCGGGCTCTGGGCGATGTCACGATGAATTGGAATGCGATCGGTCTCTCATTCTCCCCCCCCCTGAACGGAGAAAAAGCGTGACACTTTAGCCACCACCGCCGTCCCATCCCTCGAGGAAGAACTGGGAGAAAGACGGATGGTTCTGATGGGGGCCACACCATCGTATTGCTCGCATTCTGGAAGCAAAAATTGCTGGACTGGGCTGGGCTGGGCTGAGGGGGAGGACCTTTTGTTGCCATTGGGCAGACCAGCCCTGCGAGTTTGAACCTCTAAACAAGTTTAGCGGCAGCCATGCCGACAAGAGTCATAATTGAGACTTTTGTTCATCTACAACCTGCGTTAGCAGTGCAACCTTTTCCCTTCTCCTGTCTGTCCTCCCAATGGGCAATATACGGAGTAGGTAGGTAGAGGGAGATGAGGAAGAAGATTGGAGATTTCGCCCCCAAAGCCCGACAACCCTGCTTGCTGCTTGCTGCTGCTCCTGCATCGAAACGCGGGTATTGTACCCCAAAACGCACTGGCAATGCGTGTTTTCTATTCTAGGTAATTTCCTGTCTTTGCTGCATCAAACTTTCTTCATCGAGGCTTTGCCATTCGCAGATCAAAAAAGAGAACATGATGGGTAGGAATGCCAACTCCAATGAGGCCACCACATGCAAGGACAAGATCAGATGCCCCCCCCCCCCCCCCGTTGGAGACAATCCTCGGCACTTACACAGCGTGTACCAGTACCCGTCAGTGTCTCACAAAGAGACGGACTCCACAAAATTACCCTTTCCTCCGATCTTTTCTGAGTCAAGGCAAAAGCTAAGCTTTTAGCTGCCATGAGCCTAAACAATTACTTGTACTTGGAAGAGACTGTGAAGGTTCCCAAAGGTAGTTGACTCAGGGCTGGGAGATGTCATGTTCTGCTACTATATGAACAATTCCGTGAGAGCAAATACCTACTTCTACACATTCTTCCATCATTATATACTTTTCTCGAATTCCTTCATCAAAAAGATCCAGCAGGTCACATTCTCGGGAACAGATTGGTAGAGATACTTTTCAGCAATATCAGTTTCCCTCCCCTTGGGACGACAATCCTACCCTGTTGGTTTCATGCACCCCACTGTCTCGTTTTCTGTCCCTGGCATAGCTGGACTCTTAGATGTCTTTGATTCACTGTCACTGCCACTGCCACTCCTACTGTCTTTGGGAGGACTCGTTCTTTTACCTGCCCTCTGTTGAGGGATGGATGGAGGGAGGGATGTCTGTACACCTGTCTGCCTGCCTGCATGCATGCATCTCCACTCCTTGCCCACCCCCTTGACGCCCTATCTTGCTTGCCCTCAAGCTTTCGACCGATGGCAAGGATGTTGCAAGATACAAACCACCACCACCACCACACACTCGTGTGCACTCTGCGTCACCGCACCATGTCACCTCCATGTCTCCCATGTTAGTGGATTGCCATGCCGTGCCCTAGCATTGCAGGCCAAGCATTCGAGCACACCTCCCAGGCTGCCACGCGCACGCCCACCGTCTGCCCTACAGAGGCCAGGCAAGGGGGGGGATGGGGCCCAGTAGGGACCCTTGGACCACACCCACCCTTGGGAAAATGGGTCCCTACCGTTGCCGGCCGTATGTTCCTCTCGTTCGCTGGCTGGCTGGCTGGGGAGGGAGGCCTAGCATGGAGAAATGGAGTACCGCAGATCCACAGGTCCCCCCGAATTGAGAGGTCTCAAAGGAGGGAAAAAGAGAGCGAGAGAGAGACAGGCCAATGGCCCCAAAAGGGAGCGCAAGTATTTTAGTATTAGTTCGCGGCTGTCGCCCTTTACATCACCAGACATGGTTTTTGCTTCGAGAACAACATAAAGAACTCTTGACGTCTTTTTTAATTCAAGCCATCGCCGGCACCTGCGTTGTCTTATTCTGCCACCTTTCCCCCCCCTCTCCCCCAATCTATACCCCTGATATCAGATAAACATCACTCCCTGTCCACCAACAACTTGCTCGAAAATCTCCCCTGCCTAATCTACCAAGGCACAAATATAAACCAGACACCACAACAAGAAAGAAACTTTGGGGGGCATGTCATATCAACACCGCTCTTACTCGACAAAGCACTCTAAACTATAGTTGATATTAGTTAGATGTCATCAATCGACCATCTTCAACCGGCTGATATCTTTGCGCCCAAGATTCGCATCCAAAGCGCATCCCCAGTACCCTTTGAGACACCCGAGACTACATCTTCCAAGAAGACTGCTAGGGATTATTCTACCCGTCTTTCCATCAAGACCAGAAACACCAAGACCACCGAGGCAATTGGCTCCCAGCATTCTCCCAAGAGGGCTGCAAGCAAAGCCGACCTGACGGAAAGCAACTCGAAATCATATTCCGCAAACATGGCGTTGAGAAGTTCGAGAGACCGTTCACAAACCCCTTCTTCTCCCTCTTCTTCTTCTTCTTCCAAGAAGAGCTGCGCCTCTCCACCACCCAAGAGAGCCAAGACTGGCTTAAAAGATGTGGACTGGTCAGATGTTACAGACCCAGAGGAGAGGAGACGGATACAAAACCGCATTGCGCAACGAAAGTTTAGTATGTCTCTTCCCAAGGTTTCCCCTAAATCACTACCATACAGCAAAGTGAACTAACAAGTTTTTTTCTCTTTCTTTTTAACAGGAGAAAAGGCTAGAGAACAAAAGGAGAAAGCAGAGCGTGAAGCACAAAACCTAGAGTATGCAGGCAACAGCTATCGAATTCCTCTAGCTACAGAGCTCGAAACGACGGAGACAGAGCTCTCGGGACTTCCATGGGGTGGAGTCAATCTGTGCCACTTTATCGCGAGAGGGCACGAAGCTGAGAGCCGACGGAGCAGCGGAAGGGGGACATACACAGGCGACGAGAGTCTCGGCTCAGGGAATTATTCCATATCTTACGGAACCGGGATGCATCAATCGCCAAGCTACGGAAGCAGTGGCCCTGATGATGGGTTCTTCGATGAGACACCATATGTCTTTGATCCATCATTCATGGGCCAGGCATTCCCCGCCATGCCATGAGGCCTTTTTTTCTCCCCTTCTCCCTTTCTCTCTTCTTTCTCTCTCTCTTCTACTCCTTCTATTTTTATTACTATTAGACAAGGTTTCATGTAAGTCTCTGTTGCATTGATCTCGCTTCCATCTTCATGACTGGTGGGTAATGTTGTACTGACTTGCTAGCCGCAGGACCTGGACCCCCTCGGTTCAACCTCTTTTGACAAGGGGGGGGAGGAATCATATCCATTTATGCAGAGGACGCTCCACACATGAACCACGCCCGGAGTGTTACTCTCGGCAACAACAAAAGACCACCAGTAATTCTTCATGATGATGAAGATTGGGGGAATAGTTTACTTTCCGCTATTAGCAAGGGGTTTGCGTATCAAAAAAAAAATCGGTTCGGACGTTTCATTTATTTTGTTTTGTTTTTTTTGTTTCTTTTTGTTTTTCTTCGTTGGAAGGCGGTTTTGTTTTCCGCTTCCGTTGAGACTTTTTTTTTCATACCCTCCAAAACAGATGGGCGAAAGGCGCAACAGAACGGTTTTTAGCAATTGTCACAGATCGACATGCACGTGGTTTTGTTTTTATTTTTATTTTTATTTTTACAGTTACTGTTTGGACTCACTTTATCTTCACACTACTCTTATTGTTTGTACATAGCAAGAGCTTTTCCTACTGGTTATTCTATATATAGAGACAGACGGACAGACGGACGGACGGACGGACGGACAGACAGACAGACAGACAGACTAGGGGGGTAGGGGGGACGATGCTCTACGAGAAGAGAGGGAAAATGCAAGAAGAAACAGAATTGCCTCGGAGAATGGTCGAGCCAAGAAAGAAGGCGCATTTTTGTGATCTCGTAATACCGAGAGCCAAGAGCCAAGGGCGACTTGATACTTTAGAACGACGGCGATCCCTTATTTGCAGGAGATTTGTTGATCCATAGCTGACTGTGTACATTGTTCAAGTTTCTACAGCAATTACACAGCATAGATACATACAATAAGAATATGCAAGTAAAGCTACTTGCCTACCTGGCTTGCAAGAAAAAGGGAAGAATCCATATTAACAGTGAGATGAACTAGTATTAAGCCGTACGGATGCCAAAGAGCCGCGGTTCTATGCAAAGATTCTTCTACCTAGGTAACTTCCATGGCTTGTGACTGACGACATTGAAGTGACTTTTGCCGTGATGCAGCGATTCACGCAGCCTGTTCGTCACCAATTCTCCTCTAGTAGTGAGAAACTCCGGGTTTGGCTTTGACAATGACATGGATGGATGAGAGGATGGGTGGGATGGTGTGGATGGGATGGCTGGAAGGGGAGAGAAATAAACTTGGTCCCGCAAGGCCCTTTCATTATGGCTTGCATGACATTAAACCGAGTATGCAGTAGTCGTAAAAAGTCCAGGGTAGGGGTATTAATAGTACCGTGGCCTTTTCGTAACCGCCTACCTCTCTATCTAGTACCTATGGATGTTATTGTGTTCCGTAGCAAACTTACAACAGCATGGGGAGGAGAAAAGGGAGGGGGGCAAAAAAAGGATACCGATGCAGGCAAGGCAGGCAAGGGGGGGGCATTTTTGGCTTTTGGACGTTGTGGGAAGGTTAAAGGTGGGAGAGGGAGCATCTGGAGACGACGGTCTCAGCCGTAGGCGAGCAATCCTTGCCATGTGGTGGATAGAGGACATGGAGACATGGGCAGAGAAAGCATGGGCAAAGCAAAGGCATGGGTGGGTAGGCAGATTGGCAGCGCAGAGCATGGCAAGGGTCTCCACACCACCTGCAGAACAAGAAAAGTGATAGATTCTATACACACCACACCACCACCACACCACACCATAGCACACTCAAGCAAGCAAGTCCAGCGAACGAGCATAAACGACCCAGCATCGGCGCCAAAGTGAAAACTACCATGGTTCCTCCTACCAAAGAAAAGGAAATCAGGTAGCAAGAAAAATGGAAAAATGGCCCCCAAGACAGGCTTTGAAAGGGAAGAGGAGGGAGGGGAAAGGATCTCGGGTCTCGTTTTGTGGGAGAGAGAGAGCGAGAGAAGAGGCGCGATCCCATCACCACCACCACGCCATTTTATGAGATCATCCCACATCCCGCAGGGGGCGGAAAGGACGGCTGAAAACATGGGCGAGCAAAAGTTCGATGCAAGAGGCTCTAATGCGGCATGGCGCGAAAAGGTCCTGTGTGGGTGGTTTTTTTTTATCCTTTTCCTTTTTTCTACAAGTAATTTCTTTTCTTTTCTTTTCTTTTCTTTTCTTTGGCTGGTTCCTGGCATGCAAGTGGGCTTATGATATTCCTTCGGCTGTTCGGCCCCCCCCATGCTCTCTCTCTCCTCCTCCTGAAGAACACGTTGTATGTACTACTTGTGCTGCTCCGTATATATCTTCATCAAAATAGAAGGTCGTCTAGGAAAGGTTTGAGCTTCTGGTTCTAGGCCTAAGCTCTGACCTGCTGTAAGCGCGTATAGGTAGACGCCGTCGGTTGCAGATCTGCGGAACAACCACAACCACTCACTGCCAACTTCGTTTAGTGATGATTACTTCATCTGAATGCCCTCTTTCGCCTTCTCTCAGTCACCCACTCTTCAAGTTCGTCCCCATCTAACCCCCCCGTAATTTCCCCTTGCGATACACAGATCCAACCTTCACTTTTATTTTTATTTTTTATTTTTTATTTTTTAAATTGCGTACCGTCGTCGATACTCGACTTGTTCAGGAGGAATCATGGCAGCGACTAAAAAGTAGCTGCATATTTAGTTATCTCCAATGTCTCGTCTTCTCTTTATCTCTCGTAATATATGAATGCTTTGTGTCTCTTAATTGCTCATAAATACCCTTCTAGCCTTGAACTCTCTTTCAAATTCTCGACTTTATCTAGAGCTCTACAGCACCCTCTCTTGACTTACACATTGACTGAAATCATACTACCCATCCGTCCAGTTCGAAGCAATGAATTCCGCGGCTAGAACAAGCAGGCTTCAAAAGGAAGCCAAGCAGATGCAGGAGTAGGCAAATACACCCCCCATAAAACCAAGCTTGAGACAAACTTGGCCAGCTCACTGACTGCCTACAAGGGGTCTATTCCCGGTGTTTCTGCTGGGCCGGTCGACGAGAAAAAGCTTGTACATTGGCTGCATGGGTTCTTCTCTCAGCCCTTGAGCATGGTATTGACATGCCGATAGGAGGAATGGAAAGCTGTGTTGGAGCCTCCAGTACGTGCTTCAAGCAGATCCTTCAATGCATCAGCTGTACGGAGTAGAGAGGACTGACAATTTGACAGTCCGACTCACTGTATGCTGGTGGTCGCTTCGAATTATCCATTTCATTCCCAACATCTTACCCATTCGCCGCGCCAAAGCTCAAACTGCTAACCCCCATATTCCATCCGAATATACTCAATGGAGCCGTGTCGTTGGATATTCTGGGGTCGGAATGGAATCCGGCCCTGACGATAGAGAAAGGTGCGTCACTGTATTTTGTTCATCCCCAGGGTGACCCAGGGGAGTGATTCTAATCGGATGGTAGTTTTACGGTCTATTATGTCACTCCTCGAAGAGCCAAACCCCAGGGATCCACTGAATATTGAGGCTGCTAGGCTCTATGTGACGGACAAAGAGAAATACAACAGCAAGGTGGTTGAATATACCAAGGCGCACGCTTATCCATCGGCCGAAGCGCAGTAGAGGGAGCAAATGTAGACTAAAGGTCATGCCAAAGGGGCAGCAGGGCGTCCAAATGCAATATCTTATGTATTAGTCTGTCTATCAATGATTTGGATATTACTTTGGATGAGGCTCTGCAGTTTTCATATCGACGACTAACCAGTATCTGGGTGTGCGAATTGTAGACAAGCAAACAACGCCTTAAAGAGGATTGTAAACACGTAAATGTAGCTTTTGAGAAAGCTTCTTGCCTTTCCAACGAATCACTATTTTTTAAAATCTTAGATGTTCTAAATAGTGATTAACATGAACTCATTAGTAAAATAGAGGCGGAGGAGTGCTGGAAGAGGCTTCACTATTGGAACAGATGCTTAAACGACCCCTCCCCCCAACTGATAACCCACATCCCTTTATCAATCTGCAAGGTACTAGAGAGCTTTGACACCGCCTGGCAGAAAGAGATGCATGGATACTTTTTTTCTTCCCCAATGCCAAACATTGCGGCAAGATTGCATCAACGAAGCACTATTACTGCATAGCTCTTCAACACCCAATTGCGGGAACGGAAGCGGCTTCATCTACAATCCCGCATGAAAATATAAATCCCCAAAGCCAAACTCAACATCATGGGCATCTCTGCAATGAATACGGCTCCAGCCGCTGAACCGGCACCCGAATCCAAAGGTAATTATTGCCTGCGAATGAACCCACCTGCCTGGTCCCAACTTTACGATATTGTTTCTTTTCTACTTTAGAAAATTTCCTGCATTACCTCATCTAACGTCCTGGATCTTTACAGAAGCCAAGGCCGTGCGCAAAGAGAGACAGCGCCAAATCAGAAGCGAGGCCCGCAAGGTAAAGCGACAGGCCAAGTCCGAGGCGAAAAAGGCCCGCAAGGCCAATGTGAAGCCCGCAGGAAAATGGAACCCAACAGTCCCCGAAGAACAGAGCACAGAAGATAATGCTAAGTCTGAGGAAACCGAGATTCCAGTAGAAGTTGATGTTCCTGAAAAGGAAGCATCAAAGAAGGACAAGAAGAAGAAAGAGAAGAGCAAAGCCAAGGTAGAGGCCGATGAGACGCCAGCCGCGGATGAAGAAGCCGAGGAAGAAAAATTCACTTCTACCGCCGAAGAACCAATACCAGCTAAGGAGGAGAAGAAGAAGAAAAAGAAGAAGTCAAAGTCAACAAGTGAGGAGGCCAAGGAAGAGGAGACAGTAGACAAGAAGTCCAAGAAGTCTGAAAGCAAAAGAAAGCGAGAGGAGGTCGAGGAGGAGGAAGTAGAAGAGCCAGCCAGTAAAAAGGAGAAGAAGGACAAGAAAGACAAGAAGAGCAAGGACAAGAAGGAGGAAGAGGAGGTGACCGAAAAGAAGGAGAAGAAGGAGAAGAAGGGAAAAAAGGAAAAGAAGGCTGCATCTGCCGAAGAGAGCGATAAGCCGGTGGATGCTGAACAGTGGAACGTCAGCGGACTGGAAGGAGGATCTGCGCGAAAAGACAAGTTCCTGCGACTTCTTGGAGGCAAAAAGGCCAGCGCGCAAGCTGGCAGTTCGGGCCACGTCTCCGGGCACAAGTCCGACTCGGTTCAGGCAGAAGCAGATATCCAGCGCCAATTCGAAGCTGGAATGATGCTCAAGGAGAGCGGGCAGCGCCGCCGTGGTCTTGGCGCATAAACTCTCATAGAGGGGGGTTTCCATGCATGTATGAGGTTTTGCCCCTCCTCCAGGCCTTGGCATTTGCTTTACTCGTTTGGTTGTTGTTCACACAGTCGGCTCGCGCAGCCTCCATAGCATGGCGTTTTGGTTTTTTTTTTTTAAAAAAGAATATGAACAAAAAGAATCAAAGAAGATACCAAAGAATTCAACTTATAAGGAAAAGTCCCAACATTAATGCGATGCCATTGCGCCGTATGTCTCTATGATACATAATCTTCTAGACAGAAATACAGCCTTGCAAGGAAGATACTCAAAGTAAAAAGTAGAATGCTGCTTCAGCATATCAAGTGGCTACCTGGATTCCTGCCACCGCCCAGATTTTGTGTGTATGTGTCCTCCCAACATGGTCAATAGTCGCTCGTTCTCGTACTTTGTACATTATTCGCCTCCCTCCCTTCATTGAATTCAGTTTAGAATCCGAAGAATCGGGAGAGAACCTCAAAGACCAGACCACCGAAGACGACGAAACCGAGAATGACTGTGGCCAATGCGAGTTAGAGATCGGGGCTGGTATATGAAATTTGCCGGGGAGGGAAGCAGTGAGATGCTTGCTTACCGAGCCAAAAGGCGGAGATGGGAGACTTGGTGGGTTCCTTGGTGCGCTTCTTGAGTTGATCCTCCGACTTGCCCATCTTGGCTTCCTGATCTTTGGCGAACTTGGCATTGCGCCGTCGCTGCTCGAGAGTTTGCGCCTGCGAGGCAATTAGCATTTCACAGATGCGCTATGAAAAGGGCCCAGGCGACGCTGCATTCGAATGCGCGCGCGCCGAGGCTCTTTTCCTGGTGGATGGATTGGGGCTCATGACACACCATTGCGATTATATGAGGCGGGGGGGGGGGGGGGGGGGTTGAGGAGGAAGAATGCCGGTAAGAGTACGGAGTAGTAAAGTGAGGATTGGTATCAGCGCAATTCAAATCGGAATTGGCAAATCGTCGAATTTAAATGTCACTCTCTTTCGTCTGGACAGATGTCCTGCTTCGTCACAATGGCAGATGAGTCAAAGAAAGAAAAAAAGAAAGAAAAGGATGAAGACAAGTAAGCTGAAGCTTGGAAATTCCGGGACATGTGTCGTCAAGGGATAAAAAACGGCCTGCCTATCTAATAAAAAACCCCTGTCCTAGGAAACGCGCCTAAGAAAAAGTAAGAGCAAAGGTTGATGTTGGATGTAAAATGCATGAGTGGATGGCTACACGCTATTTTGGGAAGGCGGTGGTTGAGGTGCTAACATAGTGCTGGGAAGTATCGGCCGTGTAGCTTGCTGGAGAGATGCTACCTGATATTACTATATGATGTCTCAAGAGGGCGATATCATACACCTTTGGAGTATGCCCGATCATTCGTGTCATGAAGTTTCTATAAAAGTTCGGATAAATAATGTGCATGTGATATTACGATTCGAAAGAAAATATTCCAGAATTTTTTGACATCCTCAACGCAATTTGAATACGATACCGAACGCCAATCAAGCTTAATGACTTTTCTTTTTACCATGATAATACCTCCTCTGTACCTGAGTGGTGGGGGTGGTGTCTTAAAAAGGTGTCCTTTGGAGATCGCGGGGTGCGGCCGCTCCAAGCGACGCGCCACAAACCAACAAAACCAACATGTGAAGCACCGCCACATCCCCCAAAAAGAAACCACCCCGATTAGATACCGTGTGGATCCAATGTTTTTCTACGGGCATGCAGGGTGCACAGACAAAACGTTTTGAGCAGCAAGCATCGAGGAACGAGGAGACATCAATTGATTCCTTACTTTCAAGTTACTACCTACAGAACCTCAATTCGCCCGAGTTTAATCGTTCACACCGCGTGAAGCAACTTACCATGGCCGGATCAATGACGCTGCGAACCCTCCCCACAAGATCCTTCACTGCGCTGCGCGCCGCCGCATTCCCTCAGCGACTCACTCGAAGGAGCTATGCGACCAAACAACCAAATCCAACGGTATATATATATATATATGCATCCCCCACCCCCAAATTCCACGGGGAAGAAAAAAGAAGAAACGATTGCCAACATGCGCTCCATAATTATAGACCGAATTCTACAAAACCTTCACCCGCCCCGTAGGCAAGGTCCTCGTCCTCGCCATCTTTACATACCAAGTCGCCTACTGGACCTGGACCAAGCTCGAAGCCGACGAGGTTCGCGAAGAGACCGATGGTGAGAGCCCCTAAATCAATCCATGAAAAAATAAGAGACAAAGTAGACCGAGTCGAGCGTTTATTTTTGTTTGGGGTAGCGACCATTGCTGGTCTTGAAGCGACGGTAAACGAGTATCAAAAGTCCAAGGAAGCACAAAAGAGTTCATGACAGATGCGCAAACGACAAATCGATACAGTTTCGCACAATTTCGCCGGTTTTACGTATATATCAAGCTGAAGAAGACTTTGAATGGTAACTGTCGACCACGTATACCTTACTTGCGACAACTGGCACTGACACTCTCGAAGCTTAGACGAGAATGATGTTTGATCGCACAACCTGCATATGAAATCAAATCAATTCATGGCTCATTCGTCTTGTATCCACAACTCCAAGAATAATCTAGATATACAATACCAGCCATATATCAAACCTCTTAGCACAGGTTGATTGACACCGCCAGCGGCGTGGTTGATCTTTCAGGGATATCCGGCCATAAGTCACCACAAACGCCAACCCCATCCATCATAAAAACACTAACCCAATTCAAAAGCCAACAACACCGTCGTGAGACGCAGGTAGCGCCATCTATATGTATGTCGAATGCGTGTCTAAAGCAGCATTGCTAGCAAGAGGCAAATAGTACCAAGGATCAAGTGTCCGTTGGGCAGAGCGATTTCAGCTGCGCTGATTCTAGTCCGGGGCTCTCCGGGGTAGTTACACTGCACCACGGCACCATCACGGTCTCGCCTACCATAGCTCACATTGAAACTAACCATGTGAGGCCGGGGGCAGGTGAAGCCAATGGCGGCGGGACAGCTTTGAACGACTTCATAGCAGACATCTTCGCAGGGAAGAATCTCTTTATATGGGCCAGGCGCAATCTGCTCGTCAATAAAGCTGTTTCGAGATGCATTCCAAGCTGGCTTCTTTTCAAGCACCTTCAATAGATCGTCGGGCAATTTGGTTCCATTTGGGAATGGCTGTCCAGCATTGCGGATTATTGTAAAATCATCCTGCTTTGAAAAGTCCTCGCAACGAGGTATGCTTACTGTGCAAAGCCATTGCTTGTAGGCTTTTACGCAGTCATCGCAATTCTTGGCTAATGAATATTGTTGTGTCGACGGTGCTTCGCATGGAATCTGCATCATGACTTTTTCAAAGTTGGCATACATCATCTTTGCATAGTCATCGTAGACTTTGGCCAGTTCACTGTTATTGAGTTTATTATTCCCAGGGGCTGCCCACTGCACCTCGGTGCAAAAGTCCAGATCTGTGATGACTCGGCAGTTGGTACCTGGCATGAGATTAGAGGGCTTGCTCCTGAACCAGTATGCTTTAGTTGCTCACCTGCTGAAGTCTGGAAATCTGTTCCAGCATAAACAATTCCGCCGCCGCCAACCTGGCCGGCTGAACTGGCTTGTCTTTGAGGAGTGGCCGTCTTATTGGCTGGCTTAAAAAGAACGCCCGTATATGATGTACTTGAATTCAGGCCGTCAAAGTAGAATTGCTGCTTGGGCCAACCGCCGGGGCCTTTTTTCGTCATCTTGGTGCGAGCCATGTCGTTATTGTTGAAGTCGCCGTTATCTAGTCGCTTGGACGCAATACGGGCCGTGTTTTTCAAGCCACACATGGAATGAAGCAATCCGTTAATAGTTGGCGTTGTCGTATCCTCAACATAAAGTTCAAATTGCGGTCCCTTTTGCATAATCTCATCAGTCTCGAAAACGGTGTCGGTCAAGTTCTTCGTCACGAACAACGCCGAGCTTGAGTCGCTGTCCATCCACAGCAGTTCGCCTCCGGCACTATCATACTGGTGATAGTAATCATCCGTGGACGTAGCGACTTCGAAATTGTAGATCCCTTGAAAGCCCCCAGGAAGACTTGGTGCTGTGATGCTAATGAAAATATCTCCGGTAGCATTGAAACTCCACATTACGGCACCTTGTTCAAATACCTTGGCCCGAAAACCTGGCACGGATTGAGGGGAAGGCACACATCCAGGCTGAGTAGAGTTTGATACGTAAAGACTCAATTGCGGTGGGCCTGGTGCTGTTGAGTCGGGCGGTATACGCTGAGGTTGTAAACAAGTATTCGCAGATATGTACACCGTCCTTGATGGAATAGCTGAAACGCTTGGTGGTGCGTCATCGTCTCCAGAGTCTCCATCATCTTTCCTGCCGGCCTCGGCATCCCTGCGACTGTTCCCCTGATTATTCCCAAATATGACACTCTTCTCAAACATATAGCAAGCAGAAGATCCTGGTTGCAAGTTTAAGGCTTGCGGTCCATTGTTTTGCAAAATCGCGACGCCAGCGGGCGCTCTTCCGATGATCGTTCGATCAAACAGCCCAAATTCCGGCTCGTACGCCCCGTCTAATTCGTCACCGGTGCCAAAGGCTTCATCTAGAATCGTAGCGACAAAGTTTTGAGGTGTTGATAGTTCGGCTGCCAGCGCCGCACTCGGTGAAAAAAGTAACAGATAGAGAGCTAAAATAACGAGCGACGCAGCGAGCGAGGCCGCAAGTCGCGATTGCAGGGGGCTCAGTTGCATCCCAGATGCATGCCCAGAAGGGCATTCACTGCTCAGTCGTCCCTGGAGTTCGAAGCCTCGTCGACGAGTATGCGGCTGATGACGCGGCACGCCTATACTGGATAATGGCACCGTTGAAAGTCGCGTCCTATCATGATGAGCCCTGTAACTATAACTTGAAAATATGAAAGGAAAGTCCTGCAGTTCTCTCCAATTCGTTCAAGTTTGATCTTGGCTAGAGATGTTCGTTGGATGGCTGTCTCATATTGTTGAGTCCCTGGTAGTCATTAATGCAGGGGCCACCGTTTATTTATGGAGAGGCGCAGCAGCTATAGTAGCACAGCCACACCTGCTCAATAGTTCGATTCCGTACCTCCTCCATTTTCACATGCATGCTGAACACACTCGTGCCTAGATGTTCTATGATGGTGATGCTCTTCCAGCTATCAAAGCAACATTCATCGCGGCAAAGAATGAAAAAAGAACACTGAATTTACAATATTCTCAAAAGTCAACTTCATGGAGGAAAATTTCCCGATCGGGTAGATGGAATATTCCTGGTTGGACGGCTCATGACTTTCACCATCACTTAGATATGAGGCAGTCATTCCTGGTATTGGTTCAAAAATCACGTCTCCACTCTCATTTGCAAGTTCAGAGAAATATTCCATTGTTCCATTGACATGTACTAAATCCCACATCGTAACAGTTTGTAGCTATAGTCCGTGACTACGCTTGGGATTGTCTGCGCTCTAACACCATTAAAAAAATTGACTTGAGTATTTATACGGAGTTTCTGGCACATGCTAAATGATGCAGTATACCCCGTTGTTGTGGTTTCATTTTAGGATCAGTTTTCTTGCTCTTGGTGATCCAGTAATCAGAGGCCGGCCCGAGACTCTGAGAAGAGCATCATGCTTGGCGACCAGGCTCTGCTGCTCAATTTGCATTCCATTTACTCCTTGTGAGCATCAGTCTTGGAGCGCAGGCCAGAGGCGGTGGAGCCAGCCTGGAAGTATCGGCCAAGAGTGGGAGCAAGGAAGTTGCGGAAAACGACATCAGCACCACTGAGACACAAATCAGCTTTCATCTGCATATTTGCATTCCACGCCAACTTACCGGAAGGTGGGGAGAGAGAGCCAGAGGAGGAAGATGAACTTGAAGACGAAGTAGAAGGGGAACCAGTAGACAATGCTGAAGAATCCCTCGAGAACAGTGAAGAAAGAGAAAACAACCCAGTACTGGTGAAAATATTAGCTACCATACCGAGACCTCATCTGGGTGAAGTGCGGGGAGGAGGGGAAGGTTACATACGGTCAGCCACTGAGTGTCATCTTCCGTGTTCTTGGAAAAGAGAGCACCGAGCGAGTAGTAGCCAGGGAGAACGAATCCAGCAAAGTTGGTGAGCAGCTGGCCACCAATGTTGAAAATGATGAGGAAGAAGTAGAGAGCAACGGCACCGACGACGGCGTAGGCCTTGGGGAAACCGAGCTGCTTCTCGAGGTTGTTCAGGGCGGGGTATTTGGACAGCTGTAAGCCACGAATCAAGTCAGTCCATCCAGTTCAGCAACTCAACGAGAAAGATTGGGGAATATCGCATGACGAACCTCTCTGTCAATAACAGCGAGATAGTTCTGGGCTTTTTCCTGAGCAGACATTTTGAAAGGTTGGGGGCGTAAAAGTGCGCAGCTCTGTGTGATGGTGTTAGTGAGTTATGTCCCGCAGCGATATGGATGCAAAGCCGTTTAAGCTAATACGGACGTTGTAATAAGCAAAAGTTTAGATGGAAGAAAAGGAATCAAGGATGAGATGGAGGTTAAAAGGAGTCTTGATGTAAGCGAAATGTAGAGCAGAGACTTTGATCGGCGTCGGCGTCAGCGGCTTGTGTCTGTGGAAGTAGCAAGTTTGTCAAATGGATGAGGGAACGGAGCAAGCAACTGACGTGGGCTGAATACGATCTGCGCTACGAAAACAGGTCCTCAGCCGAGGGTCAGCGTCATTATTAAGGGTTAAGGTCTACGGATGAGAGGAGTTACTTTCCGTAACTAGTACCTTCACATCTATTACGCAAGTATTCGGCCTTAGTCTGTTACTTTCTATCTAACACTTGACTGGAACAGCCGGATATACCTCAGTGGGGTTGGATGGTGGCTCGCTCAATGTGACGGATTTGTGCATGTGTCCGTCGCGATCCTACAGCAGAAGAGCTACTAAGAAAAGTCCGATGAAAAGGCACAGAATTATTCAGAAAATTGCTTTGCATAGCTCAGGGAAGAACACATAGGGTAAGGGACGGTAATGCTGAAATGATGAATGCAAAGCGTACAGGATTGATGTCTGTAAAATCGTAAAGGGCATAAAGAAGGTACCGAGTAGACTATAAGGTTCTACCTAAAGTACGAAGTACCTCCTCCGGAGTAGCAATGTGGAATAATAAACATCATTATGAGAATGTAGCTACATTTTCTCTTGTCTTGGTGTATAAGGCATAAAAATGGCGATGCATATCTCGGAAATTTTCTTCCATATCTAGAAAGATAAATGTTTGTTTTTACATGGCACGGAGTACAATACCCATCTGCTAGTAATGATATGATTTTTCAAATATCAATTGTTTTTGTTTACGCCACGAGGCACATCACACACATCCATAACAAACAGTAAACACTGTGACAAGTACGGAGTACATACATATTGTGAATACCGACACACACACGACACACAAAACCAGAAGGAGCTATGACATCTGATGTTATTGCCCCGCATCTCATCTCGCTGAGCCTGCCTTGTTCTGGTCTGGAATTTCGCCAAATTAGTGCGCGAGCCGGCTTACCTAATCCACCGTTTTTGCTGTCGCCGCGTTTTGGCTCGAAACCCGCCAAAAGTCAATGGTACTGCACCTGTCCGTCCACTGATTTTCTCCTCTCGTTGGCCTCGCAACAGAAAAACAACAACGGCTGCAGCCGACGACGATTTCAAGCACTAAACACCAGGCGCTCGCATACGGACAGCGTGTATAGCTGCTGCGCAAGATAGTTAAACTCTGGTCTTGCTGCTGCTTTATTTTATTTCTCTTGCCCGTATTAGATCGCGGTAGGACGGGTTCAGGGCGTCACTGTTTTTGTTGTCCCAGCCACGTCCAATGTTTGTTGTCTATGAGCATCTTTGAACGAATCTCCCCTTACATATATACGCCGCAACAGCCCTCAGAATGGAGCAAGGTAAGCTTTCCCATATTTCACACAGGTGTATCCCAAAGTACCAGTCGAAAACACCTTGGAAAAAGACTGATTCCAATTACCCCCCCAGACGCTGGAGTGGTACGCGCCGTGGCCAAATCTAGAAAACGACCTCTCTCTCGCGCATCTACAACATCAATCCATAGCGCAACCACACAGCCCAATCTAGATCAATCTGTCTTTACGGAAGCATCTAGCTTGTATACAGGAACATGGATGCCGAATGATCCTCACGGCCACCACAAAGAATTGAACGCACCACAACAGATGTCTCCAGAGGATATGATTCTGCAAGCCGCGACCCATATGCAATCCGCAACCCACGATTTTCAAATAGACAACTCTATGAGCGCGGCCATGGGCCACCATATGGCCTACCAACAACACCACACCATGAATAGGCATCCGCTGCCCGCCGAGCAATATGGAGGAAACACGAGCTTCGCCGAAGGAGATGGTCAAATGCTTGACCGTGAGGAGAATGAGGACGGGGATTCGCTCACAGGCGCCGCCGGAGCGGCCAAAACGACTACCACAAGATCCAGCGCGAACAATGAGCTCGAGATGCGTCATCTTTTCAGTGCCAATCGCCATCGCAACCTCCAAGATGTTGCACGTGAACTCCATGGCAATGAACGGGGTCCGAATTCGGAACGCACCCGCCAAGTTTTTGCTATGATATGGTATGTATACAATCACACACAAGATGGGTGCCGCCATCTAATCAAGTATATATAGGATCAATACCGTCTGCTCGAAAGGAAAGGGTTCAGTGCCTCGCGGCAGGGTTTACGCCAACTATGCATCTCGGTGTGCTACCGAGAGGATAACAGTCTTGAATCCTGCGAGCTTTGGGAAATTAGTGCGCGTCCTTTTCCCAGGATTAAAGACTCGCCGTCTCGGAGTTCGAGGAGAATCAAAATACCACTACGTGAATTTCGCCCTGGTTGAAGATCAACCCGATGTAAAAGAACCGCAGTCGCATCCTCCTAGACCACTCCCCGAAGCCAAAAGTTTTGTTCCAAATTTCAAGTAAGCATCATTCACTTGTGAGCACTGAATTATAATAGCTGACTGAAGCTGAAGTGTGCCGTCTCAATCAAGTAGTAACACCCGAGGTGTATTGCCATCGCCTCATGCTACGAACCAGGATCCAACAGGACCTGTGGCTACGAAGTCGTCAACAAGGTCTCACAGCGTTTATAACCAACCAGACCTAGGGAACTTCGATTCTATTCATTCAACATCAAACAAGACATCATTCGAACTCGCATTTCCGCAAACGGAAGAGAATGCGTTTGAGCAGTCGGAACCCATTGCGCTACCTCCAATCGAGCTCTATTTACCCCAAGGAACCGATCCTGACGCCGCCAAATCATTATCAGCTCTATATCGATCACACTGCACATCGCTAGTCGAGTGTATCCGATACTGCCGAGAGAAAACATTCTTCCACTTATATACTTCTTTCCAAGGCACGCTTACCATGCCCGTGCAAAAGTTATTCAGCCATCCCGCTCTTGCTCCGTGGATCGAAGGGTGTGATATTGCTTTGTACCAACGCATGATGCGAATAGTTTCTGCTCTAACCCTCCAAGTGGTACCCAAACCGGTTTTGGATACCTTGCGCAACGTATGCGAGAAGCTTGTTCCTCATATTCGAGAGTCCTTCCAAGGCCAACCCCAACATGTCATTGCTGCCAAAGAATCTCCAGCTGCCATCTTTGCAGGACTTTTAGATCGAGCTCTACGCGTTAATCTCACTGCTCATGCTGCGGCAAATATGTTGTCGAATCCGGCGAATCGCGACCAGATGTATATGGACTGGATTACGATGATTCGTGCGCGCAAAATTGCAGAATGTGTACCTACACGGGGAATGGATGATGTCGTCAACTTGATTGTGACTGAGATGCGAGATCTGCTAGACCCAGCCAATGTTGCATGGGAAGTCGAGTGCCTCACCGTCTACGGCGATGTCATGTCAAGAAGCGGCCGGTCAACGTGCAACGAGGGCGGTGCAGATACGTCTGGACAGAATGTGCTGGATAGATGGGTCAACTTTCTGCAGAATCTACCCACCAGGTTTCCATACGCATCACACGCGGACATTGTCTGGTGCGTCGAAAGAGTGGGGACGGCTGTCATGCGAGATCTCACATTAGCTCAAGGCAAAAGCTTTGGGTCTTGGTGGGTAACAAAAGTATGGGTTGATGAAATGGTCTGCTTCCTGGCGGAGCAGGGCGGGTTCCTGAAGCAAAAGGCAAGCCAACCGGTTGTGGAGCCTGAGTCGCAGTCACAAGCGGTCGTCAAAACAACAGCCCGACAGGACACACGATACAGAACCAGCAGTCAAGACATGGTTTTGGCCAATGTATCACATACACAACCAGGGCGGGCACCATTCCCTCCACCGAGCAGCAGCAACCAACAGGCCATCAGTGATCCCCATGATGACAGCGGGATAGGCATCCGAACACCAGAGGAAGACTTTCCGCTAGAGAAATTCACCTTCACTGGAACGGAGCTGACGGCAGACGCAAATTTATAGCATTTGTAATGACCAAGGCGCAGGGCAGCGCAGGACAGGATATGGCGTTATGGCGTTGGGTTTATTCTGGTTGGCTGGGTAGCTCATTTACCCGTTATACACAACAAGGGGTCTTAATTCATAGTGATGATGGGACGACGGGACGAAGACACGACGGCTAGGTAGCAACGCAGGGTTCCTGCAAGGTTGGATCTGGCCGTGGGGTTCGTTGATTCTATTCTTGCGTATACTTAGAGGGTTGGAGGGGGGTAACTTTGATATCCGCTTGTTGTTTTTTTACTGGGTAGGAAACATTTTGGCAGTGGGTTATTTGTTGCAATAGACGGGTTGACGGCCAAGGCATTGGATTTGGAGTACCATAGTTTGTGGTAAGCTTCCTGTACAAAGGTCTCTATCAAGACTACGATCAAGTATTGCAAAGGTCTCTGATAGTTGTTCAAAATTGTTCAAAACACGACGACAGTTGTCAAAACCAGGCATTTTTGCTGCGCACATTTTGTACACGCGTGTAATATCTATCTAGAGGTTCAAAAACATGGGGCTAGGAATTGCTAAGACAGACAAATACACTGTTTCAATACAAGCATATAATGATACAAGACGACATAATACTCGGCAATCTTGAAGAGAAAGCTATACTTTATATGTCCACCTGCAGGTGTTGAGCTTAAAACATTTTTACTAAGACAGCTATTATTGGCCAAGTTTGGCTTTTATTTTTTCAAAGTCTATGAAACATTACGTCCATGTAGGCGGAATGCTCCGTGAAGATGATCTAAAATAGCATATAATCTACAACACGTACATGAAGTGGGTTTCATACGACAGGTGCTGTTTACCCGTCCTTGATTAACCGGAAGACAGAGTTGCATCTACGGATTCGGAATTGCGATTGACAGGGAGGGCCTTTTTTTCTTTCAAGTTGACTGACTAGGAGGGTAGCGATTTGTAGGAGGGCAAACATGCACGGGTAAGATTGTAATATAGACGGAAAGTACCATGACTCGACGACAACGGATGAAGATGATGAACAGTCAAGAGGGTAGAGTGTGTGTCTCTAAAGGCTTTGTATTGCTTTCTTTATTTCAATGAACCTATCGAATTGCATTGATTCGGTCACCTAAATACATTTCTCACGTAATAATGTTGTAGTATTTGGGTGTTTCACTCAGATGCTCTTTGAAGAGTTATGTAAGTACCTAGTAGTAGTACCTATTAGGTAGTAATACTGGAATATAGGACTGATGTCATGACACAGTTGACTGCCTGGTAGCTACCAACTTCCATGACTGCATGCGCACACATCCATTACAAGAGGGTCTATAAGTACCTACAGGGCTGTGCGTGTTCCCAACCGTCCCCCACCCAAAGCACTGTTTTGCTTGTATAGACTTGATTGAAATCTAAGCTACAGCAGGTGCCTAGCCTTGCAGAAAAAGCCTCCACCAGCCCAGCCAGCAGTATAAATATGGATACCTGGCAGTAGAGGTACAGGTAAGGTATACCTATAGGCTATAATAACAAAGTCACAAAACCAATCGCCGCACTTCGGCCCATACGCCAAGGCACAACCACTCGCCCAGTGTCTTAGATGCTACTGAGTCTACAGTCACAGGCTACCAGGTACTACTGCAAGTAGATCATCCACTCTCCTGCCATCGGCTGGCCTCCCGACTCGACCGAGCTTCTTTCGGGCTGGCTGAGCAATAACGCAACCGCCCTACGATTCAGCGATTTGTCACATCCCTTTTTTTTTCCTTTTCGTTCCATCTTTCATGTGCAACCACCACTTGGACTGACTGACTGACTGACATTTTTTCCTGAGGGAGAGAAAGATAAAGAGAGAATAAGGAGAAGACTGCAAAATCAAGTTTAAACCAGCTTCTCTTTCTTTTTTACTCCCAATTGAAAGTCAATTCCAATTGATCGACTGACATAACAACCGGAGCCCGCTTCAAGAACTCCTCAACTATACTCGTGGCCGAGATCGCTCGTCGTCAATATGGGCAGTTCTACATACAACAATTCTTCAGACTTTGGCTGGGTCGTCCAAAAGTTTGGAGGCACAAGCGTTGGCAAATTCCCTGACAAGGTGAGTCAATTGCATAAACCAATTCGTCATTGAAGAGCATCCAGGCTAATCCATCCATTGCAGATCGCTCGTGATATCGTCAAGTATGTTAGCCTCCTCTTAGTCACTCACTCACGCATGCAAGCACGCACATCTAACCACCACGTCACCATTTCAGAGCCAATCTTTCAAGGCATCGTGTCGTCGTGGTATGCTCCGCCAGGAGTACAGGTAAAAAGGCTGAAGGCACTACAAGTCGGTGAGTCGACATCTTCATCCATCCCCAACTCTCAAAGCTGCTGGCCATGGTGACTCACACTCTCTACCTACCCACATAGATTACTCGCAGTTTACTCCAAGCTCAGAGCCATTGGAGCTCCCATCAGCTCCAGAGAGGACCAAAAGGATCTCGTGGAGCAGGCAACGTCCATCATTTCAGATGCTTGCAACGATCATGTGTCCGCAGCAGAGTTCTTCATTCAGGACCCCAGCCTAAGAGAAACTCTAATTTCCAAGATCAAAGCTGAATGCCAGGAACTTGTTGAATACATCAGAGCTGCTAGGCGGTTCAATTTAGAAATCAATTCTAGAGCCAAGGATCGTGTCATCAGCTTTGGCGAGAAGCTTAGCTGTCTTTTTATGACGACCTTGCTACAAGACGTGGTATGAAACTATCAGGACCCTTATTCTTTGTCTTGTTCTTTTTTTTAAAAAATCTTTCTCCTTTTTTTTCCAGGAAATCATACTAATACACAAAAAGGGGGTTGAGGCGGAATATATCGACCTATCTGATGCTTTGCACTATGACATCGGTAACACGCAGCTGGATGCGGCCTTTTACAAAATGGCGGCCACCACATTTGCAAACAAAATCGCTGCTTGCGAAGGGCGGGTCCCCGTTGTGACAGGCTTCTTCGGTAACGTCCCTGGAAGCTTGATCGACGGCGACATCGGCCGTGGCTACACTGACCTTTGCGCCGCACTTTGCGCCGTCGGTTTGAAGGCTGCTGAGCTTCAAGTATGGAAAGAAGTTGATGGCATATTCACTGCGGACCCTTCAAAGGTTCCTACAGCCAGGCTCCTGGCCTCCATTACGCCGTCCGAGGCTGCCGAGTTAACATTTTATGGTTCCGAGGTTATTCATCATCTTACTATGGACCAGGTTATCCGTGCTGAGCCACCAATCCCCATTCGCATAAAGAATGTGAAAAATCCACGAGGAAGTGGTACGGTCGTCGTTCCGGATGCGGTTCTCTCTGCAGGTCATCAGCTGCATCGATCACATGCGTCGCAGAGGGTCCTATGCAAGCCCAAACGCCCGACAGCTGTCACTATCAAGGAAAACATCAGCATCATCAACATTCACTCAAACAAGCGGTCAATATCTCACGGCTTCTTTGCGCGGGTGTTTTCCATACTGAACAAGCATTCCATATCCGTCGACCTCATTTCCACCAGCGAGGTTCACGTATCACTCGCCATTCATTCCACTGGTATTCAAGCAGAGGCTTTCCAGAATGCCACTGACAGCTTGGCTGAGTGTGGAGAAATCAGTGTTCTGACAGGAATGGCAATTCTTAGTCTTGTTGGAGCGGACATGAAGAACATGGTTGGGATTGCCGGGCGCATGTTTTCGACCCTTGGCGAGCACGGCATCAACCTCGAAATGATTTCCCAAGGTAAGCATCCTGTTTTATCCCATATTTTCCAACTCTTCTTTTGGCGGCTAACATTTGTTTTTAGGTGCAAGTGAAATCAATATCTCATGTGTCATTGATGCTCAAGAGGCTACCCGGGCTATGAATGTGCTGCACACTCATTTATTTACATTCCTTGACTAGTCATTCCAACCCTCTTTGACTATTCATGTTGGACGGTTCTTGGGCTGAAATGGATTTATGGGAAGAATTCGTAGCATCATTGAACATTTAGGCTGGTCGGTTGCTTGCTTGCATACTTGTCATCTTGGCGTTATTTCCTCATTGATCCAAACGGATTGGGTCTGTTGTTTCTTCTGGAGTCTAAAAAAGGCGGCAGGGGAATTATACATAGACAAATATTAGGATATATATATTTTTTTAAAGTCGTCCAAGTACTAATTTTGTATCCAAAGGGGCTTCTTTTGATTGGACTGTATCATGCATGTGATGGTTGCAATAAATAGGGGTCATGATAGTGCTATAGGGTACCTTTAGGTGCATAAACCAGAGGCACACGTGTATCGTCCCGCCTTCTGACGTAGATTGGCGGTTGCTCCTTTACCAACTCAGCTTCACCATTTCAAAACAGCTCAACGATGCAATCTCTCTGTTCCAAATCCGCGTAGAGACTGTCGATGGTGTTGAGTGCGCCCTAATCTGTCCGATTAGCACAGGCATCGTCGCCTGTGCATCAACTTTCCACATCATGTACCGGTCCAAGGATAGGAGCGGTGCTCCCGGGGGCCGTAGCATCCTCGGGGCTCTGCAAGCTACCGAGATGCTCGATTCGCAGTCCAGGCTTCCAGCAGGTACGCGAGGGATCTATAGGTTTAATAAACAGGAGCTATACTGACTGCCCAATTGCTAGAAATAATTGTCACGATCCTAAACCACCTTCCCGTCGCCGATCAGCTGCGTGCCGCTCAAGCCTCCCGCCGATTTCAGGAGATGATTTACGATGATACACGATGGGTGTCAAGACTGAAGGGTATGGGCTGCTGGGACGAGCGAGAGGCAAGGCGGCGATTCGAGGAGTCGGTTCGCCGCAGACGAGAGGCTGCCGTTGCCGCCAACCTGAACGGAGCTGGACAGGGAACCGGCACCGCAGACAAACACCTCTCCGTGTCAACTTTGTTCGATGCCTCGGTTGAGGTGCAACGCAGACGGCGAGCAACTTCCGAGCTGCGTGATGGTTTCGAGACCATGAACCTTGGATCCCTGGCAACAGACCCCGCCCAGGACCCGGGGCACTACCTCGATGTTTTCAAACAAGTCAAGAGCGTAAGAGGCGGAGCAAGACAAGAATATGGAAAGGTATATGGTGCGCTGGCGCCATTCTATTGGGATATTGTGCAGGCAGAGTCGCATGCAGACCCCATCGTGTTTCAAGCGTTTCGAGACCCCGAGAGACAGGCTCAGATGCTTGCCAACCTGCGTCGATTTTCAGAGAGCGATTGGTCCGAGGGATGGGGTCTCCGGCAGGAAAAGCTAAATTCTATGATGGGCATCTTTGAGAGTGCTGTGCTGCGAGAGTTTGAGCAGGGCTACGAGTTTTGGGATGTGGATAACAGAATGCAGCGATATGCTCATGTCCTCCACACACTCAACGGAGCCAGAGGCGGCATCGAGCTCTTCATTCAAAAGCATCCCATCTTCGACGATCCGGAGCTGGCGGCCAATCCGGTAGATTGCCTGAACCAAGCTGGCTCAGACGATGTTTCTTTGGAACCCTCCCGCCTCTTCTTTGAGAAACTATTGGCCAAGCTTAACGAACAAGCTGATGTAGTGGGTCGCATTTTCCCCAACTCTGCTGCTGTTTTCTGGGAGCTTGCAGAGAAGGTTGGGGACGATATCATCACCGAGTATACTACTCCTCTCCTTGACGAAGCCCATGAGCGCAGTATCTTGTCCTACCTAAAGGCAGTTTCTGGCATCTTTGAGCAGACTATGCGTTTCTACCAAACACTTACGCCACCGAAAGGGACCGACGAAGAGACCATGGGAAAAGCCAAGGAGTTGACGCTCAAGATCTTCGAACCCCACCTTGACCTGTATCTTCAGGAAGAGCTAGACTTTTTCACAAAGCAAGCTGAAACAGAAGTCTCGCAATGGGAGAAGAAACTTTCGGAGCAAGATTCTACATTAGAATCCTTTTACATGTCCAACATCAACCGTTCAGCTGAAAAGAAAGATTTCCTAAGCTCATTCAAGAAAGTTATTATGATGCCAGTAACGGTTCTCCCAAGTTTCCCAATGGGATCTCCGTTTGCAACAAACAAGCCTGCATCCTCGGCCGCTCCCACTGTTGCTGGATCCGCTGCTGTGACACCCATGCCTTCTCGGCCACAGACGCCTGGATTCGGTGGCATGAGTGGTGAAAAAGAGGGACGAAATAGTCCAATGCCTGGTGGAAAGGCGCCGACTGATGAGCTGGCCGCCAAAGCCGCCTTCATCGCGTCCAAGTTAGAAGGGATCAAGTCTCTGTTCAGTATCGAGGTGGCTCTTACTTTGGTGCATCAGGCCAAGACAAGCCTTGGGCGAGCTTCTGTCCTAATTCCCCTCGGCGGTCAAGTCGGCGGGGAGGCAAAAGAGCAGTGCGCCAGCATATTCATTGCTATGATTCGAATTCTCGGACAGAGACACGTCAAGAGTGGGTTCGACATGGCGGTGGATCACTTGTCACACTACAACCCAAGAGAAGTCAGCGATCACAACCAAACCGGAGTCGCACCGCTGGTGACCTTTATTGAACTGGTCAATGTAGGCGATCTGATCTCGCAGATGATTGATGTCTTCTACGAACAGCAACTCGCAACCCCAAAGATTGCTGATAAAAATGACTTTCTGGACCCTGCTGGTTTGGCCAAGAAGAAGTTTGAACAAATGCTCGATGAGAGTGTAGCTGCAGGCTTGAACAAGGGAATAGACGTGCTCATGGACGAAGTCGAATATCTCCAGGGAACTATGCAGCAACCCACAGACTATAATCCGGCCATGAGTCAACAACAAGGTGATCGGGCTACCATTGGCTCCATGGCAGATTTCGATATCGGACCAAGCCCAACGGCCAAGCGCATTGTGGATCTCGTTCGGTCACACACAAACATGCTCATTGGCACGACTGAGAAGTCTATGCTCGACGTCTTCAATGGCGAGGTTGGCCAGCGTCTCTTCACGGCTATTTGCA
Organism: Hypomyces rosellus; assembly: GCA_011799845.1. NCBI lineage: Eukaryota > Fungi > Ascomycota > Sordariomycetes > Hypocreales > Hypocreaceae > Hypomyces > Hypomyces rosellus. The sequence goes on along the minus strand of WWCI01000002.1, from coordinate 4,188,649 downwards.
AGCATCTGAAGCGGCAGCGCGTCAGCACCGACGGCGCCATCAAACTCATCGCTGATATGAACCTGTACTCGGACTACATCCGGACGCTCAAGAACGCCGACCTGCTGCCGTACTTTGGCGCGTTGCGGGAGCTCAGTCAGATTTACTTGATTGATCCGGGGCACGCCAAGGAGATGGCCACGGTGATTGCGGATCAGGATCGGTTTGGGGGTGTGTTTAGGGCGGAGGAGGTGTATGAGTATGCGCAGAGGAGAGCGGATTGGTATCAAGTTAGGAAGAGTGTGGAAAGGGCCATGTATGGCATGGATTGTACGGTGATGTGAACAAAAGAGGGGGGAAAGAGGAGGAACATATTTCGGAGGTATGAGTGATGATGAGCACATGGTTGGATATGAAGCACAAGAGTCAAGAATGTTATATGAGTATAAACCCAAACAACGCCAAAATGATATGTATGTATATATGCTATATCTATATACAGCATGATAATAGAATCTAGCAATTCCCTTTTTCACCGAGTTTTTTTTAACCGTATATGCACCATCCCTTTTTTTTCGCTGTTTAAAATGCCCGTTGATATAATTAATTTATTTCCTGCGCCTTCCACCATCTCATTACGGAAAAAAGGGAAGAAAAGAAAAGAAAAGGAAGAAAAGTAATGGTCATGGTCATCATTTCTGCCCGAAATCCAGCTTGCGGGCTACTTTAGCCCCTCTGTCCTCCTCACCCACGAGACCAGGTCGGCGCTTGAGATCAGCGCTCATCTTCTCCTCCCCCGCGTCGCCGTCTTTACGTGGCAGGTCACGCTTACGTGTGGGCTTGGGCTCGGAGTGCCACCATCGGTGCTTGAGCATGTCGCGGGCGGTGATGCGCTTCAGGGGGTTCAGCAGTAACGTCTTCATCAGGAGGTCCACGCCATCTGGGCCTACGATGCCGAAGCGCATTTCGTACCAGTCACGCCCGCGGATGGGGTGCTGGCCCGGGACGGTGTATTCGGGGAGCCGTGTGACGCCGGGCCAGTTCTCCTCGGTGGGCGTGCCGATTTGTTCGCAAATCATTTTGATCTGGTCCAGTTCGTTGTTGCCGGGCATGTACGGGGCTCGCATGACGAGCTCTGCAAAGACGGTGCCGACAGACCACACATCAACCGCTCCGCTGTAGTGTCGCGCACCGAAGAGGAGTTCCGGGGGGCGATACCAACGGGTGATGACATTGGACGTCATGTTGCGATGAGGATCGGCGAAACTCCGCGCAAGACCAAAATCAGCAAGTTTGACCTCGCCATCGGCGGCGATGAGCAAGTTGTTAGGCTTGATATCTCGATGCAGGACAAAGTTTTCGTGGCAGAACCAGACGGCGCGGGTGAGCATCCCCATCCAGGCCTTGATATCCGCAGCACCGTATCGGACCTTGTCGGTATCGCGGATGAGCATTTCGAGGTCGCCGAGGGGCAGGTACTCGAGGACGAGGTTCAGGTTTTGGTCCTTGGAAGAGAATACCGAAAGGAGGGAGATGATGTTGGGATGCTGGAGTTCCTGGAGGTGCTTCAACTCGCGGACGGCGTCGGGAGCCATGCCCTCTGTGTATTCCTTCTGGACCTTGATCTTCTTGATGGCCACGAGGGTCGTGGGTTTGGACCGGAGGTGCCCTAGGAAAACGAGGGCGTAGGTACCCTCTCCAAGCTTCTTGCCCTTGACATATTTGCGCTTCTCCTCCTCGTTCATCTGCTCGGCGAGATCGAGAGTCGGGGGGAGCGTGTTGCCAGCGGGCGCCTGGGCTGCCGCTAGTGCGAGCCTTGGCGTGCCATTGGAGGATGTTTGGCCCGAGCCCGAGGCTAGGTTCTTGAGTGGTGACGAGACAGCTCGGAGGTTTTGAAGCGTCTCGTTTGTGGCGGAGGAGGTGGTGGTGACAACTGGCGACAAGGCCATGGCTGTTGTTTTTTTGTTGTCCTTGTGGCAGTGTCAGTCCGAGCCGAGAGTAGGCGGAGAGTCGGTGGCTTGGGCATATGAAGTACACGAATGCTTGTGCAGTGCAATTCGATGCAAGTTTGTTGAGATGTTCCAAAGTTGACGAGCAACAACACGAAGCTTGCAGGGGGCAGGCAAAGAGAATGGAATGGATGCCGCCTAGAGCAATCGCTTATCTTATCAGCTGTAAGCTTATTGTTATCGCATCGCCTCTTATCTTAGCTTGATCAGACCCTCTCCGCCGAGTCCCGCAACTCCGCCCAGGCTTCTCAGACTTGCTAACGAACGATTGCCATTTCCAGAGTCTGTGAGATGAAATGATGATTCAATACCCATGCGAAATTGTTTTTCTTTATCTGGATTCAGCATTCATTCATTTATTTATTTCTTCTTGTCAGATAAGCTTAAATCACGGTCCTTTGTTCCACATCTGGTTGTATTCTTCATATTCATACCCAGCATCATGCGAGATGCGAACCGCGAAAGCGAGCAATACGCGTGCAGTGACCACCACTACTAAGCAGTTCGCGAATACATACTCCGTACATGCGTGCAGTTTGTAGTCTTCCCTTTTTCATCCAACATGCATTGTCATCATTCCTCAGCCTGCAGACAGACGGCAAAGCCCCAACGCCTCCCAGAAGCCAACCGCATTTAGCGTTGCATATGACAAAACAATTTATTAAGCATGAGCATGTTGTGTGCTATCCCCCAAGCTAAAGATCATCCCCCCTTTGGAATGTGTGTCTGTATGTATGTAGGTATGTTTGTACGTATGCACAGTAAGCCTCCAAGCCTCCCATCCCTCCAATTGCCGGTGTCCGCTCCGGATCGTTCGGCCCACTCTAACAACCCGGCCGCGTCTTCCGTCATCCATGTACGTCATTTGACGGCTGCTCCGCCGTCGACGTAAAAGTCGTAAATGTCATATGAGACGTTGGCCAAGAAATGAGACACACACACGGGCGGGTTTAATGGGCCGGATTTAGTAATAAGACATGCTTGATTCATCATTTGCTTTAATATCCTTCATGTTGCATTCAATTCCTCGTTTTTTTCCCTGCTTGCTTTCAGTTTTCATGTAGTTATATTATATCCTTTCACTCATAGCAAAGCCCTGCCTTTATTACAACAACACACAACATATAAACCGAGTTACTTACTGCTCTTCTCCACTGGTCCAATCCACCTTCCTCTTCTTGTAGAGCTCCCTGTTCTCCATCCTCCCTTACAGTCATCAAGAGATTAAAACACACACAACCATCACAAGCACATTACATCACAGCTACAGACAACAGTCTTTTTTATCTAATAAACAAGAGCAATCATGGTTCGCAGGGGGTACTTTTCCTACTGGGTAAGCATCCATTCTTTACTTACCTCATTTTATTATTGCTTCTTACTAACTAACCCTCTGTAGATGCTCCCAGTCATAGCCAGTCTTGTCTGGTTGGGCATGCTGCTTGGCCTCCTCCTCCATTGGATCATCAACGACCATCGACGTCACTATCCCTCCATGGAAGAAGGCCAAACAATCGCATACATCAGTGACGCCGGCGCCTACAACATCAAACCTCTCTTCATCGCCGGTTCCGCCGTCGTCACAACTTTCCTCGACCTGTCCTTTGCTGCGGAGCGCTGGCTAAGGCATAACGGCCGCTTAGTCCCCAACACTACGCTTGGCGAAAAGATCCTTGCCGGTCTGAGCATTGTCTTTGCCATTGTGGGCACTTGCGGCTTGATTCTGCTGTCCGTCTTTGATACATATCACTATCCCAGAGCCCATGATGTTTTCCTCCTTCTCTTCATTGGAGGTTACTTGCTCTCTGCCGTGTGCATTTGCTGGGAATACCGAAAACTCGGCATCAGTACGTTCCATTCTCTCCCACCTACTATCCCCTTCAAGACATCAAAATAAACTAACCGGCTCGACTCAACAGGCAACCGCGAACATCCCGTTCTCCGCTCCTCATTCTACGTTAAACTCACCTTCATCATTGTCGAGCTCATCCTCGCCATCGTCTTTGTCTCCACAACCTTCACACACAACCGAAACGTTGCCGCCATCTTTGAATGGGTTATTGCATTCATCTTCACGTTCTACACTCTATCTTTTATCATCGATCTCCTCCCTGCTATTCATACGAGAGAACACGCTACCCGCTTTGTTAAGCCTCACGAGAGAGACATGGAGGCCAGTGACTATTCTTCTGATCAAACCGGCCAACAAAGAAACATGAGGGCTGGTTACTTTTAATTAATTATTAAATTTCAATTTTCCTTTGTTTGTTTGTTTGTTTCTTTCAAATTAGCATAGCATCGTTTTAATTCTGATTCCCAAAAGTTGGAGAGGGCTGAGATATCATGTAACAATTAGGGCCAGAAGAGGCAGACAAGAAGTGTATTAAAAGAACATATACCATATGTAATGACTATTCATCATATGCATCATGAATTAGAGGAAGGATAATTTCCAGCCAATCTGGTTTAAATGTCCAAGAAGGAGAGGGGAAACATCCCAACGGTCCTCATTTTGAAGTTCACCAATCCACGCAAGAGAGAGATGAAAAGTTACAAAATAAAAGATGTCGGAAACGTCAGAATTCAAGAGACACCATAGATGCGCGCCCGCCTATCATATTCAGCGTTCCAGTATTTATTTTCCACCCTTTGCCAGTAAACCGCAGGAGATAGTTCGCTCCCAAATCATCATATGTACTATCTCAAGTCACCAACACCAATCCGAAAGACAAAAAATGGAAGAAAATTAGCCTATACGCCTCGCAAATCCCCGTCATAATGCATGTAAAGGCCAAGTAGTGTAGACATGAAAGAAAATAAAAATGGGCCCGTTGAGAACTCCAACTGCAGTGGACGCTCTCTATAAACCGATGGCAATTAGTAGATTTAAAAAAGAAGGGGTAACTCCAGAAGCCAGCCAAGCCTGAAGTCGGTCAAGTGTTATGACTAAAAGTTTCATCGATCCATCAATTCTTTGAATCGAGAGTCGCGCGTTGGACTGCTGCTTGTTCGTGGCAAAGTGTCTGTGAACGGCCTTGGTGGTTCCAAGCTTAGACGCCTGCCGCTGAGCGTCTCTGCATCGCTCGACGAGCTCAAGGGGCTCACCCCACGAGAATCCCGAATAGAACCTGCATTGTTGCTGACAGTCCCACCGTTTGGGGCCTTGCCAGCCATAGCAACATCCCGTATACTTGTTGACCGATGCCCTAAACTTGCAGTGCTTCCATTGCCGCCCAGTCCCCGGAGTGCAGCTCCGCCGACAAAGCCCTTTTGCTTCTCGCCGTTCTCTCCCAGCGATTTACCTCGCGAAAAGCGATTTCTAATCCAGCCCTTCACTTTGGACGTGGGCGATATCGATCCTTGACTAGATTTCCTTTGCGAAGCAGTTTCCGCTCTGTCTAGAGTGGTCTCCCCTGCTGGGTGAGCGCTACGGTTGCTGGCTTCTTGGGTTTCGCCAGTTGCAGGAATGTGTTGCTCTTGTCCTTCAATATCATTGTTCCCTCCGGACGATTCGTGATTATTGCCAGTTGCATCCACTCCAGATTTGCGCTTATCTTCTTTAATCAGTCGTTTTTGTTCTGTTTTGGCTGCTCTCTCTTCATCTTTCTTGGCCTTCTCTTCCTGCTTCCCTTGAAGCTTTCTGACCCTTTCTTGTTGTCTGTCATCTTCTGTTCATACAAAGTCAGTGGATGATGCACCGTATAGAAAATATCATTTGATACAAGACATTGACAACTTACCCCTGACTTTCTTATTGATCTCCCTCAGCTCACGTTCACGGGCCTTTTCCCTTTCGATTTCAGCTTTCTTAGCCTCCTCTTCCATCCTTACGACCGCCAGCCTTTCGCGTTCTGCTTCAGCTTTCTCGTTGATGTCATCCAGGACTGGCTGTACTCTTCTTGCAGCAATGGCATCGACTTCGTTGGCATCCATGAACCTGCCACCGCCAATGTTCACCTTGCCTTTGTTACTGTCACCAGTCTGAAGAAGAGCCTGGGCTGCGTGCTGAGCTTTGATCTCCCAGTCACCCAACATGGTCGAATTGACTTTTCCTGTGTCGTGATAAACTTTTTCGTCCATGCTCTGGAGTTGGGCCTTGACGTTGCGCTGAGCTGCCGCCAAGAGCGCCTCCCGGTCTTTCGTACGCTTCTCCTGATCAACCTGAGATAACTGAGACGAAAACAGTGACATTTGTTGGCGTATCTTCTCCGATCGTTCGCGGTCATCCAAATCGGCGTCGCTCGAGGACCGGTGTCGTAGCTTGTCCATTACAGAGAAGCGCCGTCGTGGGGCCTGTTCTTTTGCATAATACTCTTTGAACTCTCGATTCCTTTGGTGTTCATCGTGAAGCTTCGCAAGTCGCTCCTGAGCTTGCTTATACGCCGCATCTTGTAAGTTGAGATGGGGACTGGGAGCTGCATCATTAGAACTCGCTTGCGTACTTGCAACCTGCTCTTGTTTTTGTTTTTGTTGATACATCTTCTTAGCCATTTCCACTGCAGATTGATGTAATCGCTCATTGTTGGTCTTTTCATCCACCTCCGGCCTGACGGGCGGGTGCGAAGTAAACATGTTTCGAGTCATTGTAGTGACAGAAACGGCACCGGCTTCCTCTAGGGGTGTTGTTTTCATCGAGCCTCTATGTGCTATTGTGGCGCCATTCAATGCATTTGCTGAGGCGGCGGATGCATCGGTAGAGAGAGATTTTCTGTGATTGACCTTTGGCTTTGTAGGCGAGTTTGCAGCTTGTTTCGATATTGACATGGCACCTTTAGCAGCAGCCAAAGACCCATCGCCCCGGGTAGTCGACGGTGGTTCGGACTTTCGCATGGATTGTGTTCGATTTGTGTTGAATGCCTGTGTCGCAGCAGAATTGCCATGTGAGAGATTCGTTGTCTCGGCGTTGGTTGGACGGTTCGCATTGAAAGCTTGGGTCGCAGCAGAATTTCTCCAAGCATCGCGCGATGCTTTATCACTTATTGTATTAGACTTTTTGAGTGCAGCACCAGCTGATCCCACAGCCAATATGGCAGCTCTGGCGCCCGCGCTGTCGGCTGCCGGCTCCCATGACGGTGACATCTTGTAGTCTTTCGCGAGAACGGCCGCGGCCGAGGCGGATGACGTCTTGTCAGGCCTCCAGAGCTCGACAGGCTTTTGATTAGCCCAGCCGAGTGTAGCAGCTGCGCTGGCAGCCGCACCACCGGGACTGAGGCCGTATGACGGAAAGCTCGGGAGACTTCGAGGGTCGGCGTATTTTAGTCTTCCAGCGGTTGAAACTGTTGGTGATGTGAGCAGTGGGTTCGGCCGTTATATCGGTCAGGGCGTAATTTGGCGATGATGATCAAATAGACGGCTCCCAACAACAGAATGAGGAGAAGAATGAAAACGCAAGCATAAAGCAAGGCAAAACAAAAAGTGAGAGTCAAAGAGGGGAATAAGATTTCCTTATCCAACTTACCGGTTATTAGAGGCTCTTGGTGGTGATGGGAAGGCGCTTTTGGAAAGGCCGTTGGTCGAGCACCTCCCCCAGCATCTGCAGTAGCGGTTTGTGTTTGCATCATATTTTTAGCACCCACTATGTACTGAGTAGGTAGGTAGGCGGGGGGTGGGATCTCCAGTCCAGGGCTCTGTGTCCACTGAGTCCAGGGTTCTCTTCACTGCTTGGGCTTGTAGTGGATGTCACCAATCCCAACCCAGTGGATGTCGCAGTTTAAACGGTCAAGTGACGCTGCACGCTGCAACCAATGCAACGCCAAGGATGGAATTTTATATTAGACAAGGGATCCAGTTGTAGCAGCGGTCAGATAATTCTTTTGGTTGTGGAAATTCAGGTTAGGCAGCTGTAATGCCGGATGTCCAGGCCAGGGTAGGTTGTTGTTGTGGTAGTATCGGCCTCTCATCGACACTGTCTTTCTGCATAGATATATAAAGATCCTCGACAATGGATATAAAACAGCAGCCACAAGAAGCAAGTATGTGGGGAAGGGAAATTCGGGATGCGGAAAGACGGGCACAAGGGGGGGCGAGCAATGGGACAGCTTCGAGTTTTATGTACGGAATATGTTGAACAAGATCCGGCATTGACGGGAAACTGACATGAGCTAGCAGACAGATAAGATGGCGCAGACACTACTAAGTGGACATCGAAATGTCCAAAACCAAGGCAATTCTTTCATCATACTCTGTTGATGGAACCGTCTTTGATCCACAGCCGATACGTTAAGTTTTTGTCTAATACACTGGCCTGGACGCGCTGTTGGTTCAACTCAAAGCTTAGTGCTCCGTTCCCCAGGCTGGAGTGGACGCTGACGTCATTGAGGAGCTCTGCTAAGATCTTGGTTGCATGACGCTATACAGTCTTGGCAGGCGGTCTTTTCCTGGAACGGTTCAAACTTGTGGACGCCTACTTATTTGGGAGGGCAGACTGTGGGATAAATGAGACGCTGTACCGTTACTGATGGAAGATACCGAGTTGGTAGGCATGTTTTTTCAACGTTGACTTATTCATTAAACCGCTAACTGCTGCTGCTATATCCTACCTACCTACCAAGATGGGTAGGAACTGACTCAACTAAGTCTGCATGCATCAGGGATTTTGAACTATACGATGTGCATATACGGAGTGGTAACGATCAATCATAATCGTATAGCTATTTCTCTCTCTCTCTCTCTCTCTCTCTCTCTCTCTCTCTCTCTACTTACAGAAACCTTTACCGTAGTGGATCCCTTTATCAATGTTGCAAATATCACACCCAACTGTTTCATATACCGTCTTGGCCATTCCTCTCCGTAGACCTAATTAGGAGATCTACAGTACCATCATGACACAAAGATTCGGCAGATATGCCAAGATATGCATCACTGCACAGCCACCGGTAAATTCATTGCTTTGGCTAGACAAACTTAAGCAATCAGGGTTTCATAGCCCATCCTAACTTAATCATTACTTGCAACATCCTTGGAATGCTGGTGGAGCTTTGGTGGGGATGACGTAGCTGCGCACCGGTACTTGTTCGGCCCGCTAGAGCCAGACCCTGAAATTAATCAACCTCGGGCATTTGCTGTCCCTGCAGATTGTGTGTTTCAACACTTAATAACACGGCCAGTTGAGAATATGAGTAGTGTAAAATCTTTAATGGATACTTGGCGGCTGCTCCACAAGGACCCTTTGAACTGATCTACTCTTGTACTTATATTCTTGATGCTCCTTGCATAATTGAGTATTTTTCTTTCGGATATCTCGGCTAGGTTGCGCTAACATGGGATTTGATAACTCTAGCGCCGCCAATCATTCGCATGTATCCGAGATTATCATCTTGATACTTGAGACCAAGAATACTACAAGTACAAGTATCTATATAGGAAACATGAAGACTACAAATAGAAATGAAAAAAATTACCAGGCATATCAAAACTTCGCTGCTGCATATGACCGTGGCATCAAGCCTCGTATACGAGTCATGGTTAATTATAGGGTAGCCCGCAAATAGGAGGTGGATGCACGAACCAACCATCCATACCAATCGTCGATTGCTACCAATTTTGTTCGAGTCAACCGAGCAAGATACATAACAGTACAGTCTTGTGCAAATATATTGCTATCCAAAATGGACCAGCCATCCCAACTTCCCAGCCAGATTGCCAACTTTAGAGATGTCGGCGTAACAGTCAACCGATTCCTCGGCGAACGGTGAGTCTTGACGGCGGCTGGCGGAACGACACAAGTTGACACGCAACGCAGACGGATTAGAGAGGGTCTTTTCTATCGGTCTGCGAGACCGGATGAAGCCACACCCAAAGACAAGGCTCTCCTTCGAGACGAGATGGGCATCAGGACGATCATTGATCTACGAACGCGGTGAGCTCTTATATGCACGCCCCCTTATTGCGGCTTTCTAACCGAGATAGAACGGAGCATCTCAGGCAAGCTGAGAAGCACAACGCGCCTCCACCTCCTGATGGCGCTGCCACTCCAGCCGAGTCTACTCGTATTGACAGAGTGGAGTATCGAAGCATCAGCGTAGCTGGTCGAGCCTTTGAGAAATATCTCTTGAGTTTACTCTCATGGTGGGACTTCATGTGAGCCTCCCGCCACTCTTCACCGCCACATTATCCCTAAATTACCACTAACATCTGAAAGCAAACTTCTCTTCTTCTTCGTCTTTGGGTACCGCATGTCTGCTGTGAGGATCATCAGCCACAAGATCATGAAACCACGCGGACCCGTCAGACTCGGCCTGGCCACTCTTGACCACTCCGGCTCTGAGATCTGTCAAATTTTATCACTATACACATCCTCTCAATCACTGCCTTCGCTTCTCCACTGTACGCATGGGAAAGACCGGACAGGATTAGTCTGCGTTTTGATTTTGACGATACTTGGCATTCCAAGACCCGCTATAGAGCATGACTACTTCCTCAGCGATGCTGGCCTTATCTCACAACGAGAGGAGATGTTGAAGGAAATGAGGGAGGTTGACCTGACTGATGAATGGATACAAACCGCCAAAGATATGATAACTGAGGGCGAAAGACACCTGACTGAAAATTATGGAGGCATAGACAATTACCTCGACCAGATTGGATTTGATCAGGTTCGGCGCGACAAGCTTCGCGAGGTGTTGCTTTATTGAGAGATAGTGGTGGTGATGATAAGGTCGGCAGGTAGGCAAATTACATCTCACGCCGAATGGGCACCACAGTTGCAGCAGAATCTTGAATCTATTTCTTTCTAAAGCGACCTTGTAACCAGCAGCGATACATCTTGATTTTTTCAGCTCTATTGACGAGCAGCCGTCGATCGATGCCCAGATTTTCAACAGTGAATCTTGGCAAGTCGTCGTCGCTGCCGCCTGTGGATTCGGGTCCGGACCATACACTCGCGAGCTCATCCTGGTCAAAAAAGTAGACGCGGGTGCCATCGCCTCTGATATAGAAATTTTCTTCCAGGTATCGTCCCTTGCGAAAGCGAACTTGAGCCAGGTCCCCTCTTCCATAGTCGCGGAAGCAGACCAGCCCTCCTGGCTTCAAAAGTCTATGGACATTGCGTACTGCCTGATCCCATTCTGTGGGGGAGAGGGCGGAGAAAATGAAAATCATGATTGCCACGTCTACGGTACCTTCTTCCAGGTCGGGGGGAAGTGTCTCTCCAGCGACATCCCAAACATCTGCTTGGATGTGTTTAGGATCATAGGATTCATGATTTCGCATGACGTCTACGGCTGTTTTGGAAAAGTCGCATGCGTGAATCTTTAGCTGGGGGTTCTTGTTTTTGGCGAGCACAGGGAAAGCCGTATTACCGGCTCCGGCACCAATCTCCAACACGAGCTTAGGGCCAGCGTCTTCCTTAGTGACCTCTTCTAGGATGGGAAATTCTTGTTGAAGCCACTTGCGATCTTTGAAAAAGTTGGAGGTGTTGTTCTTATAGAACAAGTTCCACCACTTTGAGGGATTTCCGTTGAACCTGCCTGAATATTTGAGTTAGCAACGGTGGATCAAGCACTCAAATATGCATTCTTGAGGGGTAGAAATGGTAGATCAGATGGGAGCGAAAGAATTGAAGGTAAGCGTTGTCATCAGTAGAATCAGATGAACTATGCATTGGATGGGTATCATCATAATACCGAGAAGAAAGAAATAGAAAGAGACGCGATATGGCTTACCTTTGTCAAAGTCAGAAACTGGAGACTGACGCTGCTTCTCCAGTTGTCCCTCAGCATATGCCTTGTAGGCATCGTCAGTCTCAACATGGTCCCATGCGTTGAACTCGAAGACATCATCCTCTGATGCCAGGTACCGACTGCCAAACTGGAAAGGATCACTCCTCTTCAGGTTGTTGGAAGGATCATGCGACCGATGAGGCAGAACGGCGGGGGGAGCCTCAGCTTGATCCTCTACATTTAGAGCAGCCATCTCCTCTGAAGGCGCCAGCACCTCAGCAGTCTTGACCTCGGGACTGGTAGACGCCATCGCTAACCTGAACACGCGTGGAGTATTGGCGGACAGGGAAAGCAGGTATGTCTTTTAGTCTCTGGACTGTGAGGGCTCACCTTTTCAGGCCTGAAAATGAGAGAAATGAAGGTGATGAAAGTTTAGAAAATTTCGAAATGAGTTTCTGGAGGAAATATATTTAAGCCCGTCCCAGTGGTGGGGTGTTCTTTCTTTTACGGCTGATGATTGGACAATGCTCTCGGCCTGGAATTTCAATTCTCCACCACAGTACTGGAACATGGGGGGTTATTACAGTGGGTGGTAAGGCGCCTATGAGCTTAGTAGGTACTAGGTACCTTTGTACCTGGCTCTTCGGTGCTCTGAAGCAGACGACGTATTGCAGTTTGTCTAGCTGTGACCAACATCTTACATCAATATTTGCGACCCAAACTCACTTGAGGAGGCTGCCTACAAATAAGCCAGTTAGTCTAGAGCAGAGCCATCTAGATACCTATACTCTCAACCCTCTCAACCTCTTTATTAAAGACCCCAGCATGTCGCCGTCCCTTCTCCGGCCCCAGGGCGACTTCTCCCCCGCCGAGGCTCTACAGCTTGCTCAGCAGGCTCCGGAAATCTTGCGAAAGAACCCCAAGGCATTCTCTGCATCCCCCCTTTCATCCCTTTTCTCAGCTCCGGAAACGACAGACCTATGGACTATTTACGAGAACCTGTTAATATCATGCCTCCGTACTGGCAACGATGAGGCTGCGCACCAATGCCTTGAAAGACTGGTGCTTCGTTTTGGAGGCAAGGATGAGAGAATCGAGGCATTGAAGGGACTGATCAAAGAAGCCGAAGCGACAAATAATAGCGAACTGGAACAAATCTTGAAGGAATACGAGGGGATTCTGGCTGAGAATAGTACCAATATTGTAAGTATTTGTGATAAAGATGTGGTAGGAGATTGTTGCTAACATATAGCAGCCTATTGCTAAAAGAAGAATCGCCTTACTGCGATCCCTGGGAAAGATTTCTGAATCAATTGAGGCTCTGGTATCGTTACTTGACTTCAGCCCGACAGACGGAGAGGCATGGATGGAGCTGGGAGACTTGTATCTGTCTCAAGGTCTCTATACGCAAGCTGCTTATTCGATGGAAGAAGCCCTGGTTTTGGTACCGAATGCGTGGAATGTAAGTACCTGCTGGAGATAATATCGATGTGGAGCTCAGCTAACTGGTTTAGCTTCATGCTCGCCTAGGGGAAGTTTTATTGATGGCCGCCGAATCAAGCACGGATGGCGTTCCGCAAAAATACTTGGCTGAAGCTCTGAAGCGATTTTGTCGAAGCATTGAGTTGTGCGAAGACTACTTACGAGGCTACTATGGGCTCAAACTGGTCAGAAAAATGCACATGATATTTATCTTTCTACGATCTAACAGATGAAAATAGGTCACCGATAAGCTGTTGGAGACATCAGGGAAGACAAAGAAACTAGCAGAATTTGACGGCTTCCCCTTGCCGGAACCGTCAACCGTTGAGAAGCTCAACCTAGCAGCGACAAATAAGTTGAGCGAAATCGTGCGTCGTCATGACGCAAAAGAAAAACTATGGCAGGGATACGATGCTGGAGAAGTCGCGGCCGCTCGTTCGCTTCTGGCCAAGTTGTCAGCGCAGGTTGTGCGGTAAAGGCATTGGCTGTTGAAACTCAAGTCTGGTGATGAATCTGCAATGCCAGTCTTTTCTGCATATTTTATAGGGCTACAGAGGCGGGAATGCGGGAGGTGTTTTCTATCCGTTGCATTGGGCGGATGCCCCTGGCTAAGGTAACGGCTTGATCGTTGTTAACACTGTAAGAGAACAGTCATTGATGCCTTGCAGCCGTAAAAATGGGAGTAAGGCGTCTAACACGTGGCAGTGTGGTTGTGGTGCCATTTGAGAGGATCATGGCGGCGATTTTTTCACCACTAATGCGTTGTTGGTGGTGGGCGATTCGAGACGGCTTCTCTTTGGGTAGAAACATCTTGTTCCCACCACATATCGTTTGATAGGCATGCTCTTGAACCGGCAACAAGGCTTCTCGTTCTGGTGGCAAACGATCAAACATTAGGGCAGAATGGTACATACTAATGATAACGATATTCCCGTGTCTTGCGTTGCTTGTCGTACAATCGCGTACCAAGATCCCGTGTCGGCTTGTGAGTGGTTCAGACATTGCATTGGTGCTGCCGCCTCATCTTGCCTCGGGATCAAGCATTACTGCCAAGGCGTCATGCATCTGAGTATGTCTGAAACGATACATGTTTGTGTTGTTTAGAATGGCCTCATTGATCAAGTTCTGCGCCCGGTTGAGAGTGTACCAATGCATTCCAGGTACCATTTTGTCCACTGATACGACCTGGGTCATTTGCGTATTCGGTGTTCATGACAATATTTCAAGCGGAGTTTTGTTTTTTAACATGCAAAGTGATTTGCCACGGAGGGATCTGCTGCCTTGTGCATTGAACCTCTAATAGGAGCCGTGCTTTGGTTTGGGGTTCATGCACACTTGCAGGTACCATGTCTTGAAGGTTGCTTCGGTCCCACCGTGAATGAGTCAAATACGGAGACAGATTGGGCGTCAATACATATGAGATGCTTTGGGCATTGGGGGCAACCAGCCATTCCCCTCTATACCAGATCGTTATGACAAGTCAGTGGGCAGTGTAAATTGCAAGGCTGACTGACCGAATTGAAAGCGAATAGTTAAATATCTAACTTGCCCTTTATGATGTGGAAGAGTCGATCCAGTTAGAATAGGTTTCGAGTCTCACCGCATACAAGGGATCCCTTGTTGCCTATTCTTCATATGCATCTGGCCTCAGTTGAATACGTTGCCGGTATAAGACTCTGAGGAGAAAAGTGCCTGCCTTTTCATTGTTCGAATAGGTTCTTGACTATTCTATGCTGCGATTCTTTATAGAGCCCTGTCCGGAGAATTTATCATGCCGTTTTGCTCGGAAGCTCCAGAATCACACACAAGTTCTATCGAATTCCAGCCTACCTAGGTTCATAACCGGACACGTTTTATGCTTGTAAACTACTATCTCGGTATTCCTTTCTATGCAAAACTCTCTCTCTCTCTCTCTCTCTCTCTCTCTCAGAGTTTTGGATCCCGACAACTCACTATGGTTTTTTGTTAGTAATTCTTATTGGCGAGTCCACTTATAGAGGGATCCAATCCATCCAATACCTTCCAGGTTCAGAGTCGCCCAAGTTGTCGGTGTGAGGGTGCCTGGGCGTCTGCTGCAAGCGAATGTTCTGGAGCCCCCAGTTTCCTCTCCGGACCAGGTGTGTCCCCACTGGACCGCTGTCTACTGGGTGGTGGTTGCGAGAGAAAAAGCTCAAAACAGCCTGCTGCGTTGTCACAAAAATAAGCTGAGCTGCCTGTGATCATCTGCTGTAGCAACTGAGAGGGGCTGCCTTGTCATCCCCATCAAACGAATCCATCGCCTGCCACGGCACAGCTCACAGCACACACAGCACACACAGCGCCCAGCGCAGCACAGCACAGCGCAGCGAGCACAGCCGACACCACACATCCATCCAATTCCATCCATGGATGTACGGAGTACCGCACACACTACTAATAAGTCATAATAAGCCCAGCGCAGTCCTACAACAACCTTTGTCCAACTTGGAAACGCAACATTCATTCCCTCCCTTTTGTTCTCATCTTCGATTTATAAAAAGCAACAAGTCGCCATTTTTATCTCTTTTTGTCTCGACGTGGTATCGTTTTCCCCGTTTCCCTTCGGCATTTCCTTCTGGGGCGGCGTCTAAAAGAAGGCGAAAGAAAAAAAAAAGTCCCTCGAAGTAAGCAAATCTTTTCTCATCGAATCTACTCTCTATATTTCGGCATCAGTGTTTGTTTGTTAGATGTATAAAAAATGACTACACTTTATTATTCCACAAATCCATTGCTTGGTCCAAGTGGATCTGCACTTGCTGAACGAATACCTACCTATACTACCACCATCTTCCTGTTGGCTTATAGTCTTCCATCATCCATCCATGGATACCACCAGCTCAACCCTCTCTCTACCTTAGGTTTGCTAGGCTCGCTAACCTCCGACGCTGATCAGTGAATCAGTCCGGTTCTCTCCAACCCTTGCGACAGACCCGGCCATCATTGGATACCAACAAGCTCGTGCCGTCCCGTTTGATACTACAGCGAACAATTTGTTCTCAGCCGTGCTGTGTCTTCATATGCAAACGTCCCCCACCGGTGCAACAGCAGCCCCTAGTCCCACGTTTGAGTCGCCCAGCCGCCGCCGCCGCCACCACCAACACATCGACCTACCAAAACACCTAGACATTTCGTTCCAGACAACCCATCTCCACGAACGAACATTGGACCCTTCTCTACCCAGCACTGCTACGAGACGGCACCAATACCAAGACGCCTAGGAACCTCTGCCAGTCGCACGTCTTGGGTTTCTGGCACCAGTACCGGCACCCTCCCCCCACCAATTTCGCACCAGATACGAACGCACACAATTACACCAAGTGCGTGCGATTTTCTCCAAACAACGAACCTCTCACCGCTGATCACCCGTCCCGGTCAGGATTTTTGCAGCCTGGTCGAACCATTTGCCAACAACCCTCCCGCTTGTCGCTCGTCCTGTATCGGCTTCAGTTCTGTTCCGCAGCTTTCGGTCGTACACACACACACACGCACACACGCACACGCACACACGCACACGCACACACAGACTCTTGTCCTTGGAAACCCCCTCCCGCCACCAAGACAGCCCCTGTTGTCTCTGCCCCTCCCTCACAAGTGTTGCGACAAGAAGAGAGCACTAGGAATCTGCTACCTCATAGCGTCTTGGTTAGCTCGTTCCCTGCCATAAACATACAAACAGCGCTTGGTCCCCCACCTCCGTCTTCACCCTGCCTGGGGACATCCTTTATTCGGGCTTCTCGTTGCGCCAACTCCCCTTTCGGATTCTTGGACGCATATATATCATCGCTGCCGCTCTTATTATAACAACTTCTTGTCAAGAATCCAGACAAGTACAGTTGCAAGTCTTCCGAGGCCTTACACTTTTGCCTCCTCTGCTCTCCAATCACCTACTGTTTCCCATTTTCCTGATAAGAGAGCTTCGCCTTTGCTCCGACCTTCTTGCGTGGATCGTCGTGAGTAAAGGGCAGTCTGCCATCAGTCGTCTGCTATGCGGTGAGTATTGCCACCAGTTATAACCCTCTGCCTTGTTGACTTATTCACCCCCACTAACTATTTGAGATAGACGACGAACTGCATTACCACCTTACCAGTACCAGCACCAGCGCGGTCACCCTTCGCCGGCTCACTCCTATAGAAGTGAAGAGGAAGAATCTCAGTACAGTGGTCAACACGACGATTACTCCGAAGGGAGCTACTCGGACGAATACGGAGACGATCTAGAAGACGAGGAGGAGTACGAGGACGATTTGCAACCATCCGACTCAGCCTCTACGACACATTCACAATCACGCACTCGTCACCCCCCGCCCGCTCTGCGGCGCCACCGAGCTCCCGTTCGGCAGGACCCTACTTATCAGCATCAGGTGCAGTCGCATGCACCGGCCCCACCATCCAGCGTGGATCCCTCAGAAGACTACGGCCAATATGGCCGCTATCCTCAATATCCACAACAGCAACAACAGCAACAACATTCTGCTAGCCGTGGCGGATATAGTCGGAGCCATGCTGCCTATGCCCAGCACCACCAGCAACAACAACAACAGGTAGGGCATTACGGGGCCCCACAGGGTCCTATGGGTTACCCTGGCGGCAATCAAATGGTTACGTATGGCAACTATGGCAACAATCCTTTTTCGCCTGGCGCTTCGCAAAACAGTAGCAGTTCTGGCTATTTCCCAAATGACTCGAGGCACATGTACAACGGCATGGTGCCGTATGGGGGGCATGGCGCCCATGGCGCCCACGGAGGACAGGACTACTATAATGGACCCCATGGTGGTCAAGTAGCCCATTACAACATGCCCCCTCACATGCAGCAATATCATCTTGGGCCTCCGGCTCCGCCACCACCTCCGACCGAGGCCCCTAAGCCGGCAACACCTCCGGCTCCCCCAGCCCCTAAAAAAACCCCCCCTCCCGATCCAGAGAAACTTCGCCTCGAGGCAGAGCTCGCTGCCTTCAAGGCTGAGCAGGAGAGGCAGAAGACAGCGGAAAGGCAAAGGGAAGTTGAGGCTCAGATTCGGAAAGATGCCGAAGATGCCCTTGCCAAAAGGATGGAAGAACTGAGGCTTCAGCAGGAAGAGTCGAAGAGAGAAATTGAACGAGCGAAGCTTGAGGCCGAACGTGCCGCTCGTGAGAGAATTGATGCAGAGCGAAAGGCTGAAGAAGAGCGGGCCAGAGTTCATGCTGACGCTATGGCTCGGGCAGAAGAAAATGCAAGACTACGTTTTGAGGCAGAACTGAAGGCTGCAGAGGAACGTCGGAGGAAAGAAACAGAAGAGCGTGCCAAGGCAGAGGAGTCAGCCAGGCTTCGTCTCGAGGCAGCCATCAGGGCAGAAGCAGAAGCCAAAGCTGCGGCCGACAAGAAAGCCAAGGAGGACCTTGTCAAGGCCGAAGAAAACGCCAGGGTCAGGTTTGAAGCAGAGCTAAAAGCTGCCGAGGCGAGAAGGAAAAAACAGGAAGAGGAGCGCGCCCAGCTTGAGGAAGCTGCCAGACTCAAGTTTGAAGCCGAACTGAAGGCTGCCGAGGAGCGAAGACAAAGAGAAGCAGAGGAGCGTGCTCAAGCCGAGGAATCAGCAAGACTCAAATATGAAGCCGAACTGAAGGCTGCCGAGGAGCGAAGACAAAGAGAAGCAGAGGAGCGTGCTCAAGCCGAGGAATCAGCAAGACTTAAATATGAAGCCGAGCTGAAGGCTGCCGAGGCGCGAAGGCAGAGAGAGGCGGAAGAGCGAGCCAGGCTCGAGGAAGCTGCTAGATTGCATCACGAGGCGCTTGTGAAAGCCGAGGCAGAGGCCAAAGCTGCGGCAAACAGACGTGCTGCTGAAGAAGCTGCTCGACTGAAGGCTCTTGAAGACGAGGCTAAGCGAAAGGCCGAAGCCGACACGCTGGCTAGGATTGAGGCGGAGAAGGTCGCTGCAAAGGCTGCTGCCGAAGCCTTGGAGGCTGCCAAGGCGGAGGCCGCAGCTATCAGAAAGAAGATCCAGGAGGAAACCATGGCAAAGATGGAGGAGAGTGCAAAGACAACTGAAAAAGCCCCAATCAAGTTCAAGGACGCTGTGGGACGGAAGTTTAGCTTTCCTTTCCACCTCTGTAACACCTGGCAGGTATGTTAAAGACCAAGTTACTTGATTAGTGGCATCCATGGCTAACACAAACTCTTAGGGAATGGAGGAGCTCATTAAGCAAGCCTTCTTGCAAGTGGATGTTCTTGGCCCGCATGTTCAAGAGGGCCATTATGATTTGATCGGGCCCAATGGCGATATCATTCTCCCTTCTGTGTGGGAGAAGGTGGTTGAGCCTGACTGGGCCATTACCATGACGATGTGGCCGATGGATAAATCGCCTCCCATCCCTCCTAAGCTTCCTCCAGGGATGCCACTGTCCATGGGTATGAAGAATGGCATTCCAATGCCTCCTCCGCTTGGCGGAATGCCCCTGGGAGTGGGAATGCCTCCACCAGGACGTCGACCCGGTGGCGCTATGCCCCCGGGTATGCCTGGCAGTATGCCTGGCGGCATGCCACCACCACCACCGGGATGGCCTGCCGGCGTTGGACCGCCACCATCATCACGAAGACATTCAGGCGTCCCCCCGGGTGTCAATATCGTAAACGCTTCACCACCGCCGCCAGTCAAGTCAGGCTCCAGTAAGAGCAAGAAGAGCAGCTCCGCTATGCTTACTTTCCTTTCTGGAAAGCCACCCCCAAAGAAGAAGTAAGTTTCTCCTTCATAGACACTGGTCAAGCAAAAAACATGATGACAACATTTGCTAACAATATGCACCACAGGTCAAGCAAGAAATAATGGACTATATCAGCAATCTTTCAATTATTTGTCGTCATGCCATGATATCTGTCCACCCTTTTTTATTATATACCTCAGCGCTTTATTTTTAATCTGGACTTTCGAGCAAAAAAAGGATTCCCCTGTTTCATTGTTGATGGGTTAGCACCATATGTTTAGCTTCGAATTGTCTGTCTTGTTATGCATTTAAATCGGAGTATGTGGCATGGGCCAATGCAACTGGGAGAGGTGATGTTCAAATCCGTTTGTTGTGTATCAGGACTGGCGCAACACCGGGGCCTGGCGGCTATGGATTGAAAGACGGGACTTTGGCGTAAAGGCGGACGATGCTGGGATAGCAGGAAATACTTGGGCTAGACATGATGCGATGGCCCTGGATGATTCTGCAATTTTGCATATTTACGTGTGTAGAGAGCGCTGTTGGTTATAGTCGCGAGATGATTAGTTGAGTTTAAGTTCTATGGTGTCTATCTTTATCTCTATGATTATATGTTTGTCGCTATGTATTCCCGCCCCCTTCTCAATGTCGCCATTACCAGAGCAGGGTTCTATTGTAAATTCCGCTTGCGAAGACCAAGCCTGTCGTGGACTTGTTTCTCAAATGCTTCAATCATCAAGCTAGCCATTTGATCAGAGATAGCGGCGCTCACAACAGCATATAGCGGGTTGACGAATTGGTATTTGATAGTGAGACGCACCTCGGTTGAGGGCGAAGGCTGGTGAGAGATTGGCCTCAAGGACCAGAGCGTTTCGAGAGTCTTGAATACAGCGGACGCATCCTGTTGCACACCAGAGACGTTGCCACCGCTTAATGCCTCGACGGAGACGCCAGGGACGCAACGCAGGCGGCTGGTGAAGACTTCATTGAAGCCGCCCCAGCCGACGTGCAAATCAGCAAGGGCTGGCCAGCGGCGGCCATTGGAGTCTGGCGTGGACCACTGCGTGACGTTGGAGTGGGAACAGTAGGGCACGAATGTCGAGTAGGAATTGATGTCGGCGATGAGCTCGTAGAGGGGCTTGTGATCGTAGGGAAGAGTTCTTGTTGCGACGAGGCTTTGCGGTTCGCTGCCGGGGAGGCTAATGAAGGTCCGGCGATGGGTTGGAACTGAGAAGGCACAAGGAGCGGCTGGTCGGAGTGGGAGATGCCGGATCGCGGTTCGGAGAGCCATGGAGGGCGGGTGTATAGTCAATGGGATTCGGTGACTGTGAATCTCGAATAAAGGCTTGGGAGTTGATACAAACTTCGAGCTGTGAGATGGCAGAGGAGAAGGAGGAGGAAGGAGGATATTAATCGTCTAATTCCATATTTCTGAGCTTTGCGACCGGATAAAAACAAAAGAAAAGTCTGCGCAATAACGCAATTTAAAGCAAATCGAAGCTGTTTAAGAGTCGTGATGGTAAAATACTTGGGTTTCTCTTTTTTGGAGGTTGCGACAACGCAATGGGGGAATCCGGAAATGTTGATGGTGGAGGATGAGGGGTCCTCCTTTACCGGGCCGTTTCACTTACCGGGGTTTCGGCGGTGGCTCCGTCATCACACCAGCTCGTAGCTCTGCTATCGTAGTGCCTGATCTCTACAGCGGTCACCACATGCAATCTTGCCCTTGAATTAAGGCATTCTTCGAAGCCTACACCTCCACGCGACACTCCGGCGACGACACATTTATATCCACTGGCCGTCGAAGCACAGGATGAGCCATCCGGCCCGGAAGCGACAAGCCCTTTTTAATCTCTAAGGAGCATCCCTCTCGGTGTGACGATCAACGACTGTGTCAATAGCAGCAGCTGCGCAAGCCCCACGCGGGGCACCTGGCCGTCAACATGTACGTTTACGATGCCGTTCAAATCTGCCACGGGGATGCCACGAGGGGGGAAGAGAAAGCCTAGGCTGACCACATGTTTCTATTAAAAAAATAGGTTCGAAAAATCTCTCTACGACCTCATCAGAGGGCTGCGCAACCACAAGGGCAATGAGAAGGAATACATACAAAAGAGCTTGAAGGAGTGCCGTGCTGAGGTCCGCAGTCAAGATATGGGTCGGTCAACTCCAGATCCCATCATATCCTGTCCAACACCGCCGCAGTCATGCTGATTTCCGTCCTATTCTTACAGACCTCAAAGCGACGGCGCTTCTCAAGTTGATATACCTTGAGATGGTGGGTCATGACATGTCATGGGCTAGCTTCCATGTGCTTGAGGTTATGTCGTCACCCAAATACCATCAGAAGCGAGTTGGATACCTAGGAGCTGTTCAGAGCTTCCGGCAGGACACCGAAGTCCTCATGTTGGCAACAAATCTCCTCAAGAAGGTATGCCATGCGAAAGCTACGATGTTGGATGGATGACCTCTAACATTCTTGTCCAAGGATTTGGCCGCCGCTGCACCGACTGTCATATCGCTCCCAATCGCAACTCTCCCACACGTCATCACTCCGTCTCTAGCACTCTCAACCCTCTCCGATTTACTACCGCGATTAAATCACAGCCACTCCAATATTCGAAAGAAAACACTCGTCACTCTGTATCGACTTGCGCTTGTCTATCCCGAAACACTACGGGCGGCCTGGCCCAAGATCAAGGATCGCCTTATGGATCCCAGTGAGGACCCTAGCGTCACAGCGGCAATTGTGAATGTAGTGTGTGAACTGGGGTGGCGGCGACCTCACGACTTTCTTCCTCTTGCCCCGCGGCTCTTTGAGTTGCTCGTTGACGGGGGTAATAATTGGATGGCTATTAAACTTATCAAGCTGGTCGGTAATACCCCGAATCCAAAGCTCTCGTACTTGGCTGATATTTGATCCAGTTTGCGACTCTGACTCCTCTTGAGCCTCGACTTGTCAGAAAGCTGTTACCGCCTCTAACCAACATTATTCGAACGACACCTGCCATGTCACTGCTATACGAGTGTATCAATGGCATCATCCAAGGCGGGATCTTGGGCAGTGCTGATGATGCTGGAACTGACGAGATTGCAACCCTCTGCGTCAACAAGTTGCGAGGCATGATCATGATGAATGGCGACGCAAATTGTGAGTTTGCCTTATATGACGTACTCACTGCTGTGACTAATAGTTCTACCTAGTGAAATATGTTGCTTTATTAGCTTTCAACAAGATTGTTATCACACACCCGCACCTCGTCTCGCAGCAAGAAGATGTGATTTTGGAGTGCATTGATAGCTCTGATATCACTATTCGGGTGCAAGCACTTGACCTTGTGAAGGGCATGGTTACGGGCGATAATCTCGTCACTATCGTAAGCCGACTAATGAAGCAGCTCAAATCATCGCAATCATCCAAAGATAAACAGCGACCAGGAAGCCCATCCGACCCCAACTCTGACTCCGACGACGACGAAGCCCAGACTTCAATCACAGCGCCGGCCAACCAGGATAACCATGCACCGCCTCTCCCAGAAGACTATCGGATCGATGTCATTGGAAGGATTCTCTTCATGTGTTCAAAAGACAACTACTCCAATGTTCTAGATTTTGACTGGTATATCGACGTTTTGACGCAGCTTGTCCGCATGGCACCAGTGCCCCGAACACTTGATACAGACTTCGGCTCATCAACGACAAGGTCTTTGTCAGATATCTCTGAGAAGATAGGAGATGAACTGCGCAATGTCTCAGTTAAAGTAAGAGCAATGAGAGCCACAGCAGTGAGAGCAGCGGAAATTATACTTGCCCAGCTCTTATCGGACACACCAGTTGGGCATCTAATCACATCTGGGGCACTGAAGTCGGTCACATGGATAATAGGCGAATATGCCGTACAATTATCGATACCGGATGATAGTCTGAACGCGCTACTGCAAGCAGTGCCACGAATTGGGAGACCTGAGGTTTCTGCTACCGCTCTTCATGCGATAGCAAAGGTCTTTGCTTCTATGGCTGGAAACGAATTAGAACCATGGACTGCAGAGAGGAAGTCTAAGATATCACTCCTTATGGCCCGCATCCTCAACGTGCTGGAACCCCTGGCGCTCCACCCAAACCTCGAGGTCCAAGAGCGAGCAGTGCAGTTTATTGAGTTGCTAAAACTGACCGCTGAAGCCGCTTCTGGACAACCAGCATCAACGGACGATGAACATCAAGACCCTCCTCTCCTTCTTACTCAGGCCATACCCTCTCTTTTCACAGGCTGGGAACTCAAGTCGGTTGCGCTTAGTGCCCAGCGCAATGTACCCATGCCCAGTGGGTTGGATTTAGACGAACCTATACATGGAAACTTGAGTCGACTTCTGTCGCAATCCGAAATTATCACCTTTGCGTCAGAAGAAGCGGACGAATTCGAAGTTTATTATCATCAACGCCCACCACCAACAAGTGTATCCTCCTCAGGTCCTGCCATTAGCAGGCTAGCAGATCCAGGCGAGGAGGTGATGAATTCTTACCAACAGCCTAGCGAAGAGAGCTATCTGGATGCCGACATCATTGCGAGAAGGAAAGCAGAGAGGCACGAGAGAAATAAAGATGACCCATTCTACATTCCTAGCAGCAATAGTCCTAGATCGTCAACGCCTATTCATAATATCCTTCAAAGCAGCAATGGACCAGACCTTGATATTGATGCGATCCCAGTCATGCAACTAGATCTCGATAACCTCAAGCCATCAACCACAGCACCCTCACGGCCGCAGCCCCGGCCTCGGCAAAAAGTCGTCGTCACTATAGACGAAAACCTGGAAGGCAGTGATAGCGGGCCAGGGCGGAACTACGATTCTGAGAACAACTCAGATAGCTTCATAAAAGCCAAAATCAAAAAGGCAAAGCAAAAGTCTCTACTCCACGTAGATTCAAGCACCATTGGAGCTTTTAGCCTTGAAGGCGAGCCTTCTACCGGATTTGACTATGAGAGGCAACAGCGCGAAGAGGCAGAAATGCAACAGGCGATGAAGGAAGTGGAACGACTACGGCTAGAGATGCAGAGGGCAAACGAGAGGATACAGATGGCACAGGGGGCGGATGTCGAGGGGACCGTCGTTAGGAAGAAGAAGAAGAAGGCGACGAAGAAGACATCTGCCGAGGAGACTGAGGTGAAGCCGAAGAAGAAAAAGAAGAAACCTGTGGAGGGAGAGGTACTAGCTCAGGGGGCAGAGGGACTTGGCGAGACTCCCGTAGAAGGGGTCGTGCTCAAAAAGAAGAAAAAGAAGAAGGCTCCTGTTACTGAAGTGGAAGCAACAGAATAGAGAGACACGTCTAACGCCGATCTCCGCCCTTCCCAAGTCTAGGGTGCAAAGAAATTCATAGAATAGACGGGACCAGACAAAGTCGTTTTACCATTGCATACTCATCGCGTGAGATTAAAGATATTACGAGGCATGGACAGAAACAAAAGAAATGACCAGACACAAGAGGAATCATCAGGCATGCCGGAGATAAAGAGAAGAATCAGAGTAGAGCTTATGGTAAGATGTCACGTAGATGATAAATAACACCATATATAAAACCAGTCAGAGTAATTAAGATTCAATATCACTCAAGTCTATCCAAAAGAAAGAAAAGAAAAATGCTTCCTACAGACATCACATGAAACATCCCGCTACCTTTCCATTATGAGGAGGAACAGACCAAAACCATCATGATTATAAAGAGAACCGGCAGTATGTTGAAACAAAGGGAAAAAGGAAAACCACAGATCGCCACTTGTCTTCATGGTCTACAGAGAATAGATACAGAAGTACATACGCATATTGTTCATGGCCCGTAATCCGTACAACATGAAGATAATAACATAAAGGAATAAGACGGTAAAAAAAAAGCATCAATAGGCCCAAGGGTGGTCACTAATCATCCATGGGCTTATCCTCCAATGTCACACCCCGAGGACTAGACTCCCTCGGAGGCGTGGCCGCGACTCTACGACCACCAATGAACTTGGTACCTGGACCTCTGCTGGTGCTATCTCGCTTCTCCGGTACCGCGTCGTTAGCAGCCGACGACCCGTTCACAGCATCTCCGGCAGGGGTGGAAGCACTCGCGTCTGGTCCAGGGACTTCCAGGCTCGACCTCTTGATGGCATTGAGATTGCCCAAGCTGCTCCTGTGACGGTCTGACGTCGGGGAGGTCTGAATCGGAAAACGAGTTTCGGGCCCGCCACTACTCCGATCCCGCCGATGGCCACGAGGTCCCGGGGCGGGGCTCGTGGCACGACTGCGTGTCGCATTGGCTTTTTCGAGTAGAGCTCGGTTGCGTTCTTCCATGAGAGCTTTCCTGTTGCTCTCATCTGTGCTGACTGCTCGAGGCCTGTTGTTGCTGCTAACGGATGAAGTGTGGCTGAGAGTGGACATGCGTTTCAGCTCGTTGAAGATAGCATCCTTGTGAGCAAACAGATCGCGGACGAGTCTGATTGAATGCTTCTCCTCCAGTGTCAGAGAAGTTTCAGTTCGTGGACGAAGTACACATGGCGCCAGAGAGGAGGCCAGACCAGTAACATATTCCTCATCAGCAGACGTCAGGTCAATAAGACGAGTAAAGTGATTCATGCAGGCGTCCAAGGTAGCAATGTTCGTTAGTCGTAGCTGCGAAAGGGTCTGTTGCAAAACCGCAACACGAGACGCCTCAGATGTATCGGCAGCAGGAGTGTTGTAAATAGTCCGAACAATTTCATACACATGAGAAGAAACAAGTGAATCTACAAAAATCTATGGTTAGCGCTTACACATGTGCTCAAGTTGTTAGATCCGCCTACCTGGTAGTTCGAGAAGGTAAAGTTTGAGAAGACTAGCCACTGTTGGAACGTCAAATTCGTCAAAGATATCAGATGGAACTGGCTTTCCATCATTGATTCTCGCACGAAGTCGGTGTGTTTGGGCAAGAGGAACATCAACTAGCCAAACCCCTCGTCTTGCTTCATCGCCTTCCAAGTCAGGGTAATGATTGTCCAGGTAAGTTAGGATCGTGGTGATAATGACAGGGACTCGTTTCTTATCAGCTCTAGCCCGAGCCTCCAAGTCAACACCGAAAGTCTGTTCGTCTACTTTGTTGTAGTAGTTTTCATATACAATAACCTTGGGGATAAAACTGCCTGTACGGTAGTTCTCGAGGAGATACCTCAGGTCTCCAAGAGGCTGGACAGTCTCCTGGAATAGCATCATGTTGTCGACGGTGGACTGCAGGCTAGGAATAACGTTGCTAATGGTCCCAACAAAATCAAGGATCACAGTCTTAATGGCCTTGAGTCTGTCCAACTCGCAGCGCTCCAGAAACTTGAGATGCAAGAAAATGCTCTGTTCCAACTCACAGCGCAGTTCGTCGAGCTTTCGCACGCCAGCCTTGTACTTTTCATCAGCCTCCCTTGCTTCTCGTTGCAATCGCTGAGCCGGTGTTTCATTCGGATTGGAGTTACCAAGAACGTTCCAGTTGGACAAATACTCGCTCACGGTGCCTACTACGGGAGAGTCGCCAGCGTCTGACCCTGTGACGGGCAGAGAGAAAGTTCGGCTTAGGGGCAGCTTCTTTTCGGGGATGCCTGCGAGCTGGAACGCCTTCGGCCTCCATTGGTAAAACATCTTGGAACTGTTGGCAAACGTGCTACCGACATTTCCAATGAGGCGTAGCATGCCATTAGAGATGAGATCCTGCCCGATCCGCTCAGCATAGCTCACACTAGTCGTACCCATGCTTCGCTGAAGATACTCCACAATGTCGGACCCAGCTGAAGTGTTGAGGTAGGTGCCGAGGATAGGCACTTTGGTTTCGCCCATCTTGATTGTCGACAGCATGTGCGATAGAATCTTTTTCATCTGTTCTGGCTGATAGACGTCGTCGCCGACTTCGTACACCTCTTCATGCTCAGGTTCTTCCTCCTTGAGAGGCTGCACCTTTATCTCAGGAATATTCTGCTGCGCTTGCTTAGGGCTGGATTCAGATTCCGGAAAGGCCAGCTTGTTTTCCTCCTCCAAATCCTCCACCAAGCGACACTTGTTGAAGTAGTTGGATCGCAACTTTTTAATGGCGTCGGCTTGTCGATCGTGGACTTTGATGCGTGCCTGGAGCTCGTCCTGGGAGTCTTGTATGCGAGCTTCGTGAGCATCGCACCAGCGAGAAAATGGGTTGACAACTAGGTCGCGAATGTTTTGTGCGATGCGCAAGTGACCTCGAGCAGCATCTTGCATCTCCGTTCGCATACCATCATAGGCCTAGGGTCAAGTATTTAGCAACCTATCAGCCTGACAAATGGGGACTGTGACACTCTTGCCAGACATCGCATACCTTGCGAACGGTGGCACCATCGTCTCGAGCGAAGCCACCGGTGAACTTGTCGGCAGCGGGGGCAATTTCATTGAGTCGTTGCCCATATGCCTCTTCCGCCTCAGCGCGCATCCGGGCTACAGTAAGGACCTGGCGATCCTCTACCACACCCTGTTGCAGCTTGCCGAATAGGACACCGAGACCTAAGTAATATGAGAATTTGCGCAGCTCGTGGCTTGGGCAATGGGCGAAAACATACCAGCAGCATAGTCGTTTGACCAAAAGGAGTCAGCGAACCCTGGCATGGTCACCTATTTAGTTTCTAGCTCCCACAGGTGAATATTTGTTCTATATTTCCAGGCCGTAAAGCAACGAGATTCGAAGCCCCTTCTGTATCCAGGAAAACGGATTGGAAGCGATGCGTACGGCTGCGTCTGGGCTAATCGAAAGGTTGTCGGTGGGATTCAGGGGAGGTCGAAGCAGTCGCAGAGTGGGACGGGGGGGTGAAATGCGACCGGGCGCTCTAAGGACGATGGTGTATCCTTGCTATAGGGACAGACTTATTGGACCGTTATTAAAAAGGAAGAAGAAGAAGAAAGAGAAGAAAGAGAAAAGCTCCTCAGAAGGCCCCAAACAACGCGAAATAGAGAGAGGTAGAGATAGACTGGAAAAGTGCTTCGTACACAGAAAGAAGAAAATGTAATGTTAATGTTTGGCAGATGCAAGTTGTCAAGCTAGAGCCTCGCCTGGGAGAGCCCTGTTCCAAGGATACCTTGGTAGATCTGCATAATACATACAAGTACGAGTTCAAGGAGGGGAGCACACCTGCTCTTACAGGAGTTCAGCGTGGCTGGTGCTATTTCCAGTGGAATGGGGCGAGAGGGTACCTGAGAAGCCCTGTAGCTTGGCACTTGTTGATTTGTACCTCCCAGGTTCCCACACAAGGCAGAGCTGGGCTGGTGTTACATGCGGTGTTCCTCCAATCATTGACACGATATGAACGAGTTTCACCTAAAGAAGCTTAAGCTGCCAGTGAATCAGCGCTATCGGTTTGTCTGGTTCTGAAATTCACCAACGGCAAGGCACTATTCAGGGTCCAGGCGGGTAGCATATGATCTCCTATGGCCATCAGTCTTGTTTTGTTTTCAAGGCATGTGAGAGTGACTGTGCACGTATGTGCTCCAAATAGTACTGACTGACCTGGGATGAATGTCTGCATCATCCCAAGGAAACAAATACTTAGGTACTCCTCCCTCTTTATATCCATGGATACCTAGTACCTATTTCATGCACGTTTCGACCGTCATCATGTTAACGGATGCCACAACAACACCCAGAGCACCCACACCGTTTGGTCCCCGCCTGCTAACGTGAACCGAGTCAGCCACCATCAACAGAGATGTGTACAAGTAAGAGACTCTAGGCTCAGTCACCGTAGGTAAACAATGGGCCTCAAATGCTCCATCAAACATTGCAATTGCTTCATACACTTTAGTGATTATTTGTAAACTTGGAATATCTTCATTGGGTCTAGGTAGCATAACTCGATGTCTATGCCATAAACTCCGTAAGCTAAGTACTAATTTGGATGGCTGGTCTTTGGATGGCAATCTGCGTTATCTCGCCCCCCTCTTGTATCACCACAACTCACGCGACCCCTATAACCTCCCATTCACCTGTCGCATGACGCACACCAACAAGTAATCCGGACGCGTCACATACTACTGCCATAATGGAGCGCAAAGTAGACTCCGTGGAAATTGAGTCCCAAAATCATCCAACGCGCCCTCGCCGGCTGACACCTGGCAGGGTTATTGGCGCTGTCTTCGTCACCCTAGCAGCCTTTCGTCTGCTCTCTGGACCAGCGTATGGATGCAGCCACTGGAGATCTCAGGATCTTAGCTTCCAGGCTCACTCAATTGAAGAGCGAGCTCAAAAGATCCTTTCTACCACCCCTTTAATCGGTTAGTACCGAAGAAACACTGCACGAACTGATATGCAATCTCCATCTAGAGGTCCCATGGAATGAGCTATATATCTAATGATGATATTTGGTGCTAGATGGACATATCGACTTTGCAGAGGTGCTCCGCGGGTTTTATCATAACCGTATTGATAGGGATGAATTCCATCATAACTTCGAGAATGGAAAGCTCCCCGGTCACGTCGACCTCGCTCGCCTAAGGCACGGGCTCTCGGGAGGTGCCTTCTGGAGCGTTTTTGCCCCCTGTCCGGCAAACGGGAGTGACTTCTCAGATGAAAACTACTACGAGAGTAAGGCTAGCTATGTTCAAGTCCTCCTATTCAGTATCATCTCATTAACGATGTCATGAAGGTGTTCAATACACAATGCAGGAGATTGATGTCATGAACAAGCTCTTCGCCGCATACCCGAACGACTTTGCTCCCAAAATCAACAGTGCTGGTGCTTTAGATGCATTCGAGAGCGGCAAACTTATCTCACCGTTGGGAGTCGAGGGCCTTCACCAGATTGGTAACTCTGCCGGTACCCTACGTCTTTTTCATGACCTAGGCGCGAGGTATGCGACATTAACTCACAACTGCCACAACAAATATGCCGATGCTGCACTACTGGAGAATCCATTCAGGAAATCGACGCCTCTTTGGGGAGGCGTAAGTCCTTTGGGTCGTCAGATGGTTCACGAAATGAATCGCATCGGCATGATTGTCGACCTTGCTCATGTGAGGTAAGTGATATCCGTGTTAAGTTGTAGTCACACACCTCAGCTAATTCATCTAATCAAAGCGAGGATACCATGGTACATGTCCTTGGTGGGCGGGATGATTGGAGCGGATCTAGGGCGCCCGTCATCTTCTCCCACAGTTCTGCTTACAGCCTTTGCCCACACCCGCGCAATGTTAAGGATCACGTTTTGCAACTCGTCAAGAAGCACAATTCGGTAGTCATGGCAAACATCGCGACATCATTCATTGCCTGCGCGGATAATGGCAACGCCAACGGTGTTCCTGATGAAGTCCCCGGGGGAGCAACGCTAGGCCGATTTGTTGAGCATATTATGCACATTGGAAACCTCATTGGTTACGATCATGTAGGCGTTGGAACTGATTTTGACGGCATCCCGACCACTCCACTAGGCATAGATGACGTCTCGAAATATCCGGATCTGGTTGCCGAACTCCTGAGACGAGGTGTCAGTGATGAAGATGCAGCCAAAGTCGTCGGTGGTAATGTGCTTCGTGTTTGGAGAGATGTAGATGCTGTTGCTGCTCAAATGAAGGCTGAGGGGGCCCCGATTCTTGAGGATGATATAAAGAGTCCTTGATGGGATAGCCTCATCTACATCCCTGATATTTTACAATGCAGCAGCAGAGATGATTTAACTCATACCAGACAATTAGCGATATTCATAATATTCCAATAATAGGGAGCAGGCGTTGGTATAATCCTGTCAGTGATCCCATAGAACTTTTGAATACATATGTTGTACAAAATTTAGCGTGTGCTGGCCACTGTCGCCCAATAACCCGCCATGGATATCGTGAAGCCGTCTCGGCATCTATGCTCTCCGATCCACCCTGTTGAGCTTGTTCGCTGTCGATGTCTGCGTCCTTGTTCGTTGACCACGCACTGGTAGACCCATGGCATGTCGTCTACCACGATATGATCCAATATCTTTCAACCTTCTGATGTTTTCTTGCACCTGTCTTCTCGCATCTGTCTCTATCGTCATCTGGGACAGCTCGGCAGTCAATGAAGTGACCGTTCTCGGCGCAAGGGATCCGACTTTGGCGAGCTTGTGAATTGAGTACTTGGCCATGATGCGAGTTGAGGTGGTTGGTCCAAGGGCGTAGAAAGACTCGAGGGCTTTCTATAGAGGGGTCAAATTTGGATCATCGCAGCTATCACAGTTGTTTCGCTAACCTTGACCAGCTTGGCCTCATTGAAATTGACTCCTAAAAGGAACACCTAGGATATATATTATCAGTATAGAGCCTAGTAATCCAGAGGAACAAGACAGCACCGTACCATTGTTGCGATTGCAGTTTGGATGTCACATCCATCTCATAGTACTGTCGATTTCTCGCGATGCGCTAGTCAAGGTGGATGAAAAGTTGCAGTGGGTTGTCGGGTAAGCCAAGGGTAAACCCGTCATCCTCAATGGGGAATTGCGACATCACCTTCCCTAACATGCCCTGTTGAAACATTACCTTACAGGGGACCAACAAGTTGACCCTGGTCTGCTAGCGGGGAAGCATCAGACCGGACGCGGACCGAGCTAATGTACTAGAAGTACAGGTGTCCCTCCCCAACTTTACACGGTTTCCCTTCTTCTTCTTCTCTCTTCTAACATAGTCAAGGTTGATATTGTACTCGCTATCGACCAATCTCATCATGCCCAACATGAGGCGATTCTTTACCATTGCCCTGCTCTTCGTAGTGGGGCTGGTCCTCTTTGCACGTACGGCTGAAGCTGTCAAGGGCCCCAAGATCACCCACAAGGTCTACTTCGATATTCAACATGGTGACGAAAAGCTGGGCCGAGTTGTTATTGGTCTCTATGGCAAGACTGTTCCCAAGACAGCTGAGAACTTCAGGGCTCTTGCTACTGGCGAGAAGGGCTTTGGCTATGAAGGATCTACCTTCCACCGTGTCATCGACAACTTCATGATCCAAGGTGGTGACTTTACCAATCACGACGGCACTGGTGGCAAGTCTAGTAGGTCTTCTCTTGTACATCTAATGTTAAATCGTTTCGGTCGACTGATAAATTCTGCCTATAGTCTACGGGGAGAAGTTTGAAGATGAGAACTTCAAGCTTAAGCACACCAAGAAGGGTCTCCTGTCCATGGCCAACGCTGGAAAGAACACCAATGGCTCCCAATTCTTCATCACCACCGTTATCACTTCGTATGCAAGCCCTTCCAAAATACACCCGTGAAAGAATCGTGTGTTTTGCTAACTAACTTATAGGTGGCTTGATGGCAAGCACGTTGTTTTCGGTGAGGTCCTTGAGGGCTATGACATCGTTGACAAGATCCAGAAAGTCAAGACAGTGTCTGGTGATAAGCCTGAGAAAGATGTCAAGATCATCAAGAGCGGTGAACTTGAAGTCCCACCTGAAGGTATTCACGTCGAGCGCGAGCTGTAAGGCCCTAAATTGCGCTCCAAGCTCTCGCTTCCTGTCGCTGGTGTGCTGATAAGTTTGGCCTTGTTTTTCAGAGTTTGATGGTTCGGCCGGTCTGGCTGCAGCTCCCATTAAAGATACAACCCAAGGTCAGCAATTGAAGGACGCAGCTATCGAGTGGTCCTGGATTCAGAAGTTGATGATCTTTGGTGTCATTGTTGCCGCTATCGCCTTCTTTGTCCGTATCAGCAAGAAGTCCAATACAGTTCACGAGAAGAGCTTGGCTTGATGAGTATATGAGAAAAAGATGCAATTCGAAAATTTCCATTCCAATTGCAACAAACATGAATTATAGTGGCGTTATTTACCATTGTTGAATAACTTATATGTATGTTCTTACATTATTTGCTGGAATTCTTGCTTGTCTACGTGCTAGTGTCAACAGTCAAGATCCCTGTCACGTGGGGATATTTCTGACACCAAAAAAGTCAAAAGTTCTCTAGAGTCTGTTGTGCAGAGTAAAGAATATTATTTTCTCCATAATTGACTTTGTAAACCACCCGATTTTATCCTATAACCGCATCATCTATAATCAAAGACAAAAAGAACAAGAAAAATAAGAAGAGCCTCTAAAAATGAAGGTTCTTAGCCTCAACTTCCTTACCTGTGCCGTCAAGGCCTGCAAAAGCTCATCCGACTCATACCCTCTGCACCCCAAAGATGCAGAGCTCGTTCAAGATGAGATTGAGCTCAATCCTGATATGTTGATCAATGTTTTACCTCGCCTGGACTGGTCTGCTTTGCGCATTACATCATCGGAAGTAAGTGTCTGGTACCTCGAGATCCGTCAATTTCGTGCCGAAGACGGTGCATATTAAAAATTGATAACGACCCCTCTCCATCTCTACGAGTTTTGCTAACCTGGGATCTTCAAAAAGCTGGGATTCCCTCAGCTGCCTGAACAACCACCTACTCAGGAGGAACTTCAAACTGATGAGAAAATGATCAAGGATTTGCATCACTTGCTTCTGGAGACGCAAATTTCCGAAGGTAGATTGGTGTGCGCCAATTGTGGACACGAATATGCCGTGAAGGAGGGCATTGCAAACTTCCTGCTTCCAAGTCACCTGGTATAAAGCGCCGCCCGGGAGGAATATTCTAATGATTACGAATGGAAAACAGACAGTGCATTGCGAAGGGGATGTTGGTATTTTTGCACCAATTACGTGGAGTATCGGCGTTACCTTGTCAATTGAAGGGATCCATCATAGACGACATAGACACCATCAAGGCTATGAACACCATGCGATTCTTCTCTAAACTGTATCCTCCCAAAAATAACGGGCCCTGAATTTCCGTGACACGTAGACATATCAATTCCTCATCCGACATAGATATAGTACAGGATACCGGGATTATCGCCCGTTGCAATGTATATTGTTCAAACTGTGATATGATTACTGATTCTTCTTTTGAGCGGCAGGACCCATCTCTTTCTCAAAGGCACCGTAAGAGACCTCAAGACTTCCGAGAGCCCTGATTCCAACGCCTAGAATGGAAAGCAAGACAATGGCAGTAATAATGGCCATGAAAATACCTAATAGCGGTTAGAATCAATACCATGAGATACAAAGGACGGAAGCTATACCAGGGGTGAAGAACTGATACTTCGCGAACAAGGGGAGCTTGTCCCAATCCGACCTGTTTTCTCGTCGTTGAATTGAAGCATCTTGGCGTCTCTTGAGATCCATGCGCAAGGGCTCGTCGAAGTCGGACTCGTAGCTGGGTTCTCGGGGTGTTGACAGAAGGAGAAGCGTAAAGCTATCGCTATCCGTAGTCGTCTTTAGGTGTTTGGCAAGAATACCATCTGGAAATATGGATTAGGTATTGAAATTTTGACGATATATAAATGTAATACATACCATTTTCAGATAAACCACCGACTCTGTCATCGGTAGACAAAGATGCCAGACGAAGTTCATCGACCTTTGCCGTCTTGCCCTTCTTGACGCATGCAGTTTTGATGTGGTCTGACAAGCCAGCGTCGGTCAGTTCGCCAACTACTTCGGAAACGGTGTACTTTCCCCGAACCCGCGAGTCTTGGACAGCTCGACAGAAATGAGGCAAGGCACAGTCGTTGGGATGGCGAAGGTCAACGGCGCTTAAGCCGGGTTGCGAAACGACTAGGTATCGATCGGTGGGGCATTCTGATAGAATATCCTTGGTGTATTTCAACACCTGTGAGCTCGACTGGATCTGGTTCGCGCTGGGAGCATTGGGGAATCTGGTCTGTTGTCAGCTATAAGGGCCAAGCTATCGATGTGTTGGTAACGGCTGTAATTACGATGATGTAGATAAGAGGACCCAAGGGGAAGAGTCAGAGAATGCGGCAGCAGCTCCGGAGAGCGCAATAATACCGGCAAGCACTTGATGATGATGCATGGCCGATTCAGTTGATATTAACTCCGCTTGCTTGATAACCTGTCAATTAGATCCTGTACCTGATGAAAGAGGCTGGCGTTGAAGCGCGATGCATCATCCCTTGCCTTACGTAAGCTACCCCTTCAACATAATAACCCCCATTCATGCACACCTAGGTCAGGCTACCGGTGGAGACCTCAAATCCATGTACAAAAAAGTGCGGCTTTGGTTTCAAGATTTAGTTTGAGCAACGATAAGATTTCTTTTACGATTAACCAAGACAACATGTTCGCCAAGCCAAGACCGAAGAAAAGTCCACTCCCTCCGCCGAGCAAGAAGCGAAAAACATCAGCTATTGCGGAAATCTCTTTCGACTTTGATGCGCGCGAGGAGTATCTGACTGGTTTCCATAAGCGCAAACAACAAAGGATAAAGCACGCGCAAGAAGAAGCGGCTAAGAAAGCTCACCAGGAGAAACTTGAAACCCGCAAACAGGTATTTTTATACATCCGGTGTCAATTGAATGTTTACTGGTAGTAGTATGCTAATCTATCACGCATTTTAGATACGAGAAGAACGTCGACGAGAAGTTGAACAGCATGTTGAAAACGTCAATAAAATATTGAGAGAATCCGGCGCGATAGCAGACGATAGTGGGGGGGAGTCACATGATAATGTGGAAGAGGAATGGGGAGGATTTCCAGATCAACCCAAAATCGACATCATTGATCAAGAAGATGAGTACATTGACGAGGATCGTTATACTACTGTAACAGTAGAGACCGTCACTGTATCACGAGATGGACTTGGCAAGCCAGAACCCCCAAAGGAGAACAAGGAAAATGAAACAGAGGACAGGAAAGATGATGGCGAGGGAACAGCGACGAAGCCAGACCGGCTGACGAGACCGAAAAAGAAGAAATTTCGATACGAAACAAAGATGGAGAGACAGTTGACGGAACGGAAACAAAAGGCAAAGAATAGGGCAAAAAGACATGATTAAGGTGTTGGATAATAGCAAATGTTGCCTTCTCAAATGTCAACTAATAATAGATACCCACACGAACGAAAGCCTGTAATAAGACATGGAACTGTAGGGTGTTGCCGCCAAATACTCGCTTTTCGCGATACTTCAACTTCGCATTAGGATGCCACTGCAACAACCCACATGTCTCCTTCTTCGTACCGAGGAAACATATCATTTAACCTCTGGATATATACCAGATTAACACATTTACATATTTCCGAGGTCGACTTGAAGTTCATCCACCTCCTTCTGTAGCTTCTTGTACTTCTCCTCCAACTCTTCGTACTTCTTATCGTGCTGTTCCCGCTCACTCTCGAGGGCCTGCACCTTGCGCTCGAAGTGGCCGGCCTTAACATCAGTTTGTCGGAGTCTATAATGGCATAATTAGACCTCTCATCCTAGAGCATACAGCTGACGAGATCTACTTGACACATACTTTTCGTTGGCTTCACGCAGGGTCTTGTCAGCCTCCTCGGCCTCGTCCTCCAGAAGCTGTAGTCGTCTCTGGAGAGTCTCATTCTGGGTACCGTGTTGTTGACCTTCATCAGCTGCCTTTTTGAAGTCTTTGATGGATTCTTCGGCCTTCTCGAGCTCGCTCTCAAGGAGGCTGTTCTTGTGCTGGAGGGAGGTGATCTCCTGTTCCTTTGACAGATTCTCCTGCTCAAGAGCCTTGACCTTGGCCTGGAGCTCATCTACCTTAGCGGTCGCCTCGTCAGCCTCCAGGCGGAGGGCAGCCATTTTCTATCTCACCACATTAGCTACCTTGCAAGAAATCGCAAGTTCTTTCAGCAACGCAGGCTAGAGTAAAAGAAAAAGCAAGCTGGCAAACAAAGGAAACTAACCTCCTTGATGCGGTCCATTTTGTGTGATGTATGATGGGTTGATCGTGGTTGAGCAGATAGTTGGGGAATAAAACAAGTTTGGTGAGGATTCGAGTTCTAGATAAGTAGGTTGGTAGGTAAACTTGAGGTTAGACAAGTTAGAGAAAGGGGGTGGGGTAAGGAGGACTTGATGCCCCTCCAAGGACATTACATACACGTACTGCGTAATACTGGCTTCAGGTAGGTGCCTTGCCCAGACTGCTCTGTCCCTTGCTGGCTCGATGGGGCTGAGTCTGTGCTCTGTGGCTTGTGATGGTTGCGCCCCGCATCACATTTCGCAAAAGGGTACGTACATTCCACCAAGTTCCCCCCCAAGCTCGCTGTGGCCATCAAAGTACCCAGTACCTACAGGTAGGGAGCAACCCGCCCTGACAAGACTCTGTTGTCTAGCCAACGGCTAATGAATGCCATCCCGACCACCTGCAAACAGATAGCCAAGCTCGTTTCGTAGCGCGATGTCCTGTCTGCAACAACCGTTCAGCCATCGCTTTTCATTCGATTAACGCCCTTGCGCATCAACCTGTCACGTTCGAAGTACCGAAACCCATATTCCCAGGCAAACGATTCATTCAGTTGGAGCTATGCTTGCCGCGCATCGCGACCAAGAGAACTTGGTGCTCAGTCATCAGGTCCCTACTAAACAGGCACCCAAGACGCCCGGGGCTAGGTACCCCAAGACTCCCTCAAAATTCGGCAAACATGATGAGAACGCGCCGGGTGGTTTTGGTGGAAAGGGCGGGAATGTGGGAGATGGGAAACTGTTGGTTAAAGGAACGGGAGCTCATCAAACCATGGTGACACCAAATGGTAAATGCTATTCCTCTTGACGACCCATTGATTGTTTTTCTTTCCAATGCTAACTTTGTTTACAGAACCTCAAACACGAGCTGTGCTTGGCAACAAGACGACAAATGCCAAGGCTCGAACTGGCCAAGGCAAATCCGGTGGAGTGAAGGATGTCGTCAAGGATATTGAGAAGAGCCAAACTCGACAGACAACAGCTCAAAAGCCGAAACAAAAATCGGCAGGGGCAAAAAAGCTCTTCCTCACGGCAAAACAGAGTTCCAGTTTGGACCACGACGAGCCCGAATATGCCCCCCCACGGCCAAAGGCCCTTCCTTATCAATCCGACGTGCTCCCAGCAGGTGGTCTCACGTTCGAGGGTCTAAAGAAAGGCAATTTGTTCAAAGGTTACTATCAACACTTCTACAATCCTGTTGATGGAAATGGCGTGTCTCGGATGGAAAAAGAATTCAATGAGGAAATGGCTATGGTTCTTGAGGAGGCTGTCTACAGAAACGAAATGGAAACCGAAGAGCTTACCTGGAATGCTTCCGATATTCCTGAAAAGCTTAAATGGAATACCAACAAGGCACCAGATACAGCCAAGTACGCTGAGAGGCAGCTCGAATCAGGCCACCAGAGGTATCCTCCGACAATATCATCACGTCGAGCAGCATCTGCATTGGGGATTGCTTCAGGTGCATCTCAGCCAATGGTGTCGCAGATTCCAATGAGAAAGCCAATGGTATCAAAACTTCGAGGGATTGTCTCAAACAAACCCACTAATCATTCTCTAATTCCACGCTCTGTGAGTTCTGCCGGAGAGACGGCATCGAGAACAACCATTGGCTATACCAAAGGTAGATCTGCCTCATCTGTCCTCCATAATCGCGGAGAGACCAACTTGAATCGCCCAATCCGGACAACACGAACGGTGCCCATTTTTGACAGTGACGATTTGCAGTTGACCATAACACCAGCTCGCATGAGACAAATTGCATCGGAACAACAATTACCTAGAGAAGAACACTCGCAGCCACAATTTTTATCGATTTTTAATGAAGAGGAAGACGATGATACGGACTTACCACTGATCAGCGTTCCTTACCAGGAGTCTGACGATGACGAAGAGTTTGAAATGAAGCTTGATATTTGACGGGGTTCGTTCATCACACGAGGATGAATTTTTGAAGAAAACGAGTGAATTGCATAAAAAGGCAAGCATTTTGATTTTAGAGCTGAGAGCATTATGAAATATAATTTAATTGTCCACTGTCATAGATTTGTTAGTAGGATGACATTAATATATTTAGGATGTGAAGAAGACGATCCCTTCACTCTGTAATAAATAGGTCAACAGATTAATTATGCGAATACAAATTGATTAACTTCTAGGTAGGTACATATAGTAGCAGGGAGTGGGAGTATTATTTAGAATGAAATAAGTCGATCAACGTCGCTGCTCTTTATAAGGAGAGAGCTCAGGTTGAGAGAGCGTGCATCGTGCTGCGACCGGATAATTGTGGCTCCAGACTCCGGATTTTATTCTCGCTGAGCAGCGTTGGCAATCCACTCGCTGACTGGCCCGGACCAACAAGGATCATTCATTGTCCCTTAAACTCTGTAGCCGACCTTCAACCTCTGACCCTTTCGTCACGGCATTTTTCACCCATCAACGCTCTATTTTCCGGCCGCAGAGCGTGTTTCCCGTCGTACTGCGGTCGCGGACGCTATTTTTACTACTTCATTCGCTTTTTACAGGCCAGCGGACATCCTGGGCGGAGTAGAAGCCGTCGTCGCCAAACGCTGTATCAATTTACTTGCTGCTAGGTCGCGTGAACTTCATCTTGGCGCGTACCATTAATTTTCGACCACCCGCTGGGAAGAACTACCGACGACCATACCATGCATGGTGCATACTATAGGAATTGGCATGAGGTATCATGATTGCTATACGGCACAAGAGATAGCAAGAGCGCATCGACACGATGACTCGCCCGCCGACTGGCGCGAGCTTCGCACAGTTCTTCCCCAACGCCCCAAAGGTCAGAGCAGAGGCCCAGGGACGAGTCGACCGGGAACGATCGAAGCGCAGCGCCCAAGCGGCTGATTTATTACCAGACACCGTCTTTCTAACCGATACCGACGTGAATAATTCCTCCCGAACACTCTACCGGGGTGCCTCTTCGGATGCCCCTCATCTCATGGACGATAACGAATCGTCGCCCGGAGACATCCCAAGCACTGTTGATTCTGCAAGCTCACACGCTAGCTCAGCATCTTCAATATTCAGCAATACTGCCCGGCCAATTACGACTGGCTCATCATCAGGGCCGTCCATGAGTGTCACCCCTCTTGCTCCTATAGATTCACCTTCTTCCTCCAACCCGCCTCTCGCGAAGTCAGATATGTCTATACTCCCGGCCACCGATCGGGCCCCCAGCCGTACCTCTCAAACCACATTACCTAAACCTCGTTGCGATTCACAGTCGGATAGCGCTCCTTCGATTGCTCGCATCCCAGCTCGAGATCCCCTGCCTTCTACCAAAGGCCGCATATGCACATATGATCCGCTCGTCGACCGATTGCGCAACAAGAACGTTAGTAAAAGTGCGAAACCGATCTACAAGGCGTTTGGTTTGGTACGTATAAGTATACATTCTCCCCGTTGAAGGGGGGGCGTCATCCTCGTTGAGTACTCATGGCTAATATTTGGACAGGAAGATGACGCCCCCCCTGCAGACCCTCGGCTGGCAAAGGCGGGAGGGAGACTAGGATACATCAACACCGACTACTATTTACCAAAAGCCCGTTTGCGCCACGCACCGGAAAACTTGAAACCGTATCCTTATGACTCAAAGACGTCTATTGGCCCTGGGCCCCCGACACAGATCCTCGTAACTCGATATAATCCACTCGTTTCGTTTAACAAGGTCACTGCTCTTTTCGCTACATTTGGCGAAATTGCTGAGAGTAGCAATAAGATGCACCCCGAAACTGGAAGCTATCTTGGCTTCGCTACTATCCGTTACCGAGACTCAAAACGCCCTGATCGTCCCCGTGTGTCTGCTATTGATGCCGCTAGAAGAGCTGTCCGTACCAGGGGGATAAAAGTCGATGCCGATATGGTCAAGGTAGAATACGATCCAGAAGGCCGAAAGAGTCGCCGTATGCTGGAAGAACACTTGAAAAAAGAAAAGGAGAAGCTAGCAAAAGAATCATCATCGCGATTAAAGCCTCCCCCTACTGGTCCCAAGTCAGCAACTGCCAATGGATTTGTGCGACCGCCCCCGACAGCCCCAAAAGGACCGGCAGCCCAAAGACCGCCTCCAGCTGCCGTAGCAGCAACAACGCCGCAGCCAACCCTACCCCTACCGGCTCGGTCGAATACCAATGCCGAAGCACAAAATATCACCACACAGCTTGTGAACGACCCGTACATCTTTGTCGGAAGCGAAAGTGTTCCCACTTTGCCTAGCATAATACCGCACATGAAGAAGCGCTTGAAGAATTATGGATTCGATGATGTTCGCCTCGACAAGACTGGTTTTTACATCGTTTTTAGTAACTCCTTCACAGGGAGGACAGAGGCAGAGCGATGCTTTCGTGCTGTCAATCATACCGAATTCTTCAACTATAATATGTCAATGCAACTCTGTCTGCCTCGGCCTGCGCATGCACAATCTGCGCGCAAGGGTAGCTTGAGCCCAGAGAGAGCATCTAGAGTGAGAAAGGATCATCGATCAGAGAAAACAGAGGTTGATCGGAAACGTCGGGAAGAGGAAGCCGATTTGGAGGAAGAAAGACGACAAAGAGCGAAGAATTTTGACCCAGTCATTGAAGCTGTGGAAGCGGTCAGACGAGAGATGACAGAACATTTGATTAGACATATCCGGACTCAGGTTGCAGCACCAGCTCTCGGCGAGTTTCTAGATCCCGCCAATCACGTCGCTAAAAGAAGAAGGCTTAATATCTTACCCCCGGAAGTAGATGATGATGAGATGGTTCTTGATGGCGACAACGATGCACCGAGAGCTGGGACCCCGAATTCGCGGGCAGATCCTATTGAGCGTCGGACGGGTCGCTTTGAGCCAAAAGCCTTACCAAGGATACGTAAATCCAAGATCAAGGGACAGGCACACCGTAATGCTTTTGTCGATCCTTTTGCACGCAAGCGTGGTGCGGTAGCACGTACTGCAATTCGTTCATTGCACCATCGCCTCAAAAGTCTAGAGAGCGATTTTGAATCAGATGATGACACAGACACGAGAGTGCTTAATGCTCGTGATACTGAGGACCCTGATTCACGCCCGCGGAGTCGAATGAGCACAGATGATGAGGCATCCAAGGATGAATTCACATCATGGGACCCGCCTGAGGATGACTCGATGACAGAGGCCAGTCTGGCCATTACAGATGGACCTCTTGCAAAGAAGCGAAAGCTAGAGACTGCAGTTGAGGCCGCACTTAAGCGCCAAAAGAAATCAGATGAAGACTTGTTCGGTGTTAAGATTGCTCACCTTAGCACTAATCTCAAGGCTCCTGAAGATTCGGAGGACCAGGGTCCGGAACCCGAAGCTGCTGAAGACAATAGCTTATCTCGCTCGGAGACGCCCCTGTCGCAGTCACAGCCCGTAAAGGCTACAAAGAAGAAGCCCGCCAAGGCGAAGAAGAAGACGAAGAAGCAGATATTCGAAGAACGGGAAGCACTGAAAAGACAGCAGGAAGCCCTAAACCATCCAAGCGAGATTGAAGAAGTTGGTACCGAACCAGAGAAGATTGAGATTGAGGAACCACCACAAGCACCTACCGTCGTGGAAAAGTATGATGAGAAGCTTTTCTCAACAGAACCT
Organism: Hypomyces rosellus; assembly: GCA_011799845.1. Classification (NCBI taxonomy): domain Eukaryota; kingdom Fungi; phylum Ascomycota; class Sordariomycetes; order Hypocreales; family Hypocreaceae; genus Hypomyces; species Hypomyces rosellus. Next base: position 4,145,432 of record WWCI01000002.1, on the reverse strand, counting down.
ATGACAGTGGCATTGGCACTGCCCGATGGATTCAAACCCGATATTGCTTCATTGACAGACTTATCGTTGGGTCCTAACGATATTCCGGATCTTGCCAAATTACAAAAAAGGTTCCAGATCAGCGAACTTGGTGATCCAGAGCTATGGCTATGGAAACGGAATCGCATAAGGGAGCTCAACTCATCAGGTGGCGTTTTGAAGAAGCCTGTTTCCATCGAGGGCTACTACGTTTCCAATTCAACGGGCTGCGCGCGGACGGAGGGAACCAAGAAGATTCTCAACTCCGAAAAGTCGAAGTATTTGCCTCATCACATCAAGGTTCAGAAGGCCAGAGAAGAGCGGGAGGCTTCATTTAAAAAGACTGGCAAAGATGCTGCCGCCGCTGCCAACGAAGCGGCCAAGATTGCTGCGGAGAAGCTCATCGCCAAAGGCAACTCGAGAGCCAATCGCGCTACCAATCGTCGATATGTCGCTGACCTCAACGACCAAAAGAAGACTCTTGGACAGGACTCTGATGTGTTCAAATTCAACCAACTTAAGAAGCGGAAGAAACCCGTCAAATTCGCTCGGTCCGCCATCCATAACTGGGGCCTCTATGCAATGGAGAACATTGGCAAGGACGACATGATTATTGAGTATGTTGGCGAGGAGGTGCGCCAGCAGATTGCTGAAATCCGAGAGAAGCGTTATCTTAAGAGTGGTATTGGTAGTAGTTATCTATTTCGTATTGACGACAATACCGTCATCGATGCTACAAAGAAGGGAGGCATTGCACGGTTTATCAACCACAGCTGCATGCCTAATTGCACAGCCAAGATTATCAAGGTAGAAGGCAGCAAACGCATTGTCATTTATGCCCTTCGTGACATCGCCATGAGTAAGTTTTGTCAATTTATCCTACCCATGATACTTGATTTATACTAACAATCTATTTAGACGAGGAGTTAACATATGACTACAAATTCGAGCGAGAAATCGGCAGCTTGGATCGCATTCCCTGCCTATGTGGCACAGCAGCCTGCAAAGGTTTCCTCAACTAATAGCCATTTGCTTTCGGTGTTTTACTTGATGAGATGAGCTTGGCCTGGTAGTCAAGTCGAACGGAAGAAGATTATGAGGAAGCGCGGTCCGAGGCACTTCTTTTAACTGCTTAATGTTTTTTGTGTTTTTGTCATCCCGAATCCCTTCTTTTCTTTTATCAACCACCCGCTTTCGTCCTGCTTTGGTTGCGCATTCTCGTTCCCAACAACACTATATGGCATGCATACAGGTCGAGTTTGGGGCTAAGGTACACAGAGGGAACCAAAAAAGTGAATTTGCCTTTGGATCATTGGCGGGTAGTGGCGTTTCGGTTCAACATTTGCAAAGCATTGTGCTCCTGATTGTTTTAGCCTGGGGTAACAAGAAGCCCCCCCTTGGCACCCATGGGGTAAATTGATGCTCTAGGAAGATGAGGAGGTAGTGGATGAAGTCGCGAGAGTACGGGAAGGGGGTGGGTGTGGGTGAAAGCGCTTTCGTGAATTGACTGGTATGGCTTTCTTTCTTAAGTCAGCGACGGTGGAGTCCCGGTCTTGTGTACATACAATACATACATAGCAAGCAACGATGGGATGGAGGGGTTGGAGACGACACAGCGAGTCGAATGCCCTCATTATCGACGATGAGAGGCGGAGAGAAGGAAGCCAAATGTCATCTTGGTCGTGTTGCACGCAATTGCCGCTCAACTCGGCTATAGTCATATACCGCGGGAATCCATTGTGAGAGTTTGAACCTTAGTGTGTGACATGAATCAGCTCTTTCGATTTTGCCTATCTCCTAGCTACTCTATCATCAATTCAAGCAAATGCATATATGTATGTCAAACAACCTATTGATCCCTGTCTTAACCCGCGGCTCTTTTGTATCAAATAAATCGTGCCGTAATTGGTGGAAATTATACATATTTCAACCTCGGTCATCTGTTGCTTTGGGGCGCCTGAGCACCCCCTCCAGGAGCCCGAGGGCCCAACATCCAGTCTTGCATCGCAAGCCATTCGCTCCAATTGGCTTCTGCAGCCTGTATCTCGCTTTCGGTAACTCCTTGAAGCGGTCGTAAGAATGGTACCGTCTGGCCATCTTCCAAATCGTAACTAGCCTTCACTTTGAGCCAAGTGTCGCTCTTGGCCGCAAAAAGGTAATTTTTTCGCTCGTTCTCGTGGATGGTGCCAATTCCCGTAGACCAGTCGTCGCCAAAGAAGCCATGGAGGATAGCTGGAGAGTCGAAGCCGGTAGCAACCAGGCGACGGACGTAGGGGATCAGGGATGCATCGGCGTCAGCTGTGGCCTGACCCGGCACAGAGCCAGCACCAGAGGAGTGTCCTGAGAGGTGTCGATTCTTTTGAAATGGGAGCCGGATATTGACATTTGCGGCAACAGCTTGGACGGCATTTGTGTACTGTGCCTGTTCATGAAAGTAGCGTAGGCAGGATTGGTATTTCGGATACCAGTCGAATATATCGAACTGTGTTTCCTGGAATGGCTGAGCAAATTGATTAGTTACTATAATGCATAATATTAGAATGGGGGGAGCTGAATGTGCTGGATAATTGGTGAGAGGTTCAAGTAGCAGATCACAAACATGAAAAAGTAGGCTTTTCAAGACTGACTTACATGTTGAAAGGACATGGCTGTGTTTTGTGTATGTGCAGATTTAGGGTATGGAGATCCACGCGGAGTTAGTAGACAAGTCAGGAGATTTCCTCATGCTATCTAAGGGATTTTATACGGGAGATGCGGGTTTAAGGGTAGGGGAATCTTGAGTGAATCGACAGTCTGTAATTATCTACCAACCAGTCCTGACTACTGCTAGAGTCGTTCGAGGGAGGAAAGTACAGTTCGCTGGCTGCTAGCAAAATGTCTGTGGCAAAATTAATCGTCAGTCGTTGATGAAGCGAGAAGTGTAAAGCGGGTTCGGCCAGGTCATGGGTGTACAGGCCACAACGATGACAGCTGGAAGAGCGACGGTTGGATGTGAGCTCCCACAGGTGCTAGGGGAGCCTGCTATGTTGGACTAATAGGTCCCAAGAAACTAGGTAGAGTAGGCAAAAGGGTCAGGGCAAAGCCGAGAATGTATTGGTTCAAGGTCATTAACGATGGCGCTTGAGGATCGGAAAGGGGAAACAGTGATCGTGCATGAGACAGTGGGTTTTCGGGTATCTAGAGTGTCCTGTGGCCTTGTCCGGTTGGGCTGACTTGATCCGCCTAATCGGAGGGGCGAAGGGCGGTTGAGGGCCAGAGAACCGGGCCAAGAGGGATCCGCAAGTGCTTCAAGATCTGATCGTAATGGCAAATAATCACCAAAGCGTCAGATGTCAATGCGGAAGTTAGGAGGCCGATAAAGATTGCCATCAAAAAGAACTTACCCACACGCCTGGTTATCCTCTTAGGCCTCTAATGGTACAAAGAGCATCACGCTCAAGCAGCTCCGGATTGGTGGAGATGAGCGGTTCGCCCGCTGGACCAGATCGGTTTTGACGGCCTCGGGGTAGAGCTCCTAACCTAGCTTGTTTCTTCGGTTTGATTGCTTTTATTCCTATGATGAGGAAGCAGGTTGTGTAGAGAGAGTACCCTCTCATCCAAATCTGAAGGACGAGACCAGGAGCATAACAGTTGAGCGAGAGGGACAGCGTAGACTCAGATGTATGATTATCATGTGAGTGGAACGCATATGACTAGTGCCTTTGTACACAATACCATTCAAAGGGTGGAGGCCAAAAGAGACAAGAGATTCCGGAAGTGACTGTGAATGGGCGTTTTCAGACGTATGGAATGTAGGGGGACGGAAGCCACTCCAAATGTGCAAGTCACATCTGCAGCGGAGACGGGGGCGGAGGGAAGTTTTCTGGTGGACGGATGGAGAGGGGAGCAAAATACAGGTCTGGGGACAAAGGCTCCAAACCTCAAAGCACCAAGCGTTCCAAGCGGTCTCTTGGTAGCATTGGACCTAAGTGCAGTTAAGGTAATGAATACCGACTTGCTATGCCCACTTGTATACTCACATGGATGTCTTGGGGATGATGGAGCGGTGCTACCTAGAAGCTGGAGCCACCATCCCGCAGCTGCCTCGATGTGCTGTGAGGAGCAGAGACCAGTAAGGGGAGCTTGACGGTCAGCTAGAAATGCAGGTTTGACACAAAAAGGTGTAGGGAGGAAGATCAGGGTGTAGTACTACATAGTCTACAGCAGCATGTTACGGGATGGTCCATGATAGTGTGGATGTGTTTGGTTAGGCTAGCGTAGTGTTGCAGGTTTGGGGGACCATGTGTCAACAAAGCAAGGCTCACGATCGGATGGATCCATCATGGGCGTGGTGGCTGTTGGTCTCAGAGCTGCCGCGGGCGGCGCTTCCGTAGCCGACGCGAGGGAACGGTGTTGACGTGGTACCAGGGCCAAACACAGCAGACCGCGCGTGACAAGCTGCCCGCGCAGTGCGTTGCACACTCAGGTTTGCTCGTTGATCGTTGAACCTGTCGTCGTTTCTGCTGAGCTCATACTGTATTGTAGCAACGCCTCCATGGCCTGATACTAGCCGCCTTTTTGGCGTCCGTTTCACCCGTTGGATCCTTCTTGGGTTTGCTCACCCCTGGCTTGTTTGAACCTTGATTTTACTGAAATCAATTAGCAAATGCCAATACTGCAAGGTGAGGAGAGGCGGTGGTGGTACGAGTAGCCACCTCGGGAGCGGGAAACAAGTTTGAGGTCCTGCTGTGACGCAAGCTTCGCCAAAACGGTCATTGCTTGCAGCAGCAGACACAACAGAGCACGCACAGCAATAGCGGGGGGTCCAATTTGTGCCACCTTGTGCGAGCGGTTTGAGATTAGAGGGTGTTAAAAAGCCTCTTCGGTTATTACAGGAGCAAAAGGGAGGGGCCACATGAAAAGCGCAAATGCCACCAGATGGCACCAAGGTGCAAGCATCCAGGCTCCAGGCTCCAGGCTCCATGCTCTGTAGCATGTGTGTGCATGTAGGTTATTCGAAGATGCAGGTGTTCGAAGATGGCCTCAGGCCCTTTCATTGAGAGGAAAATCCCCCAATCCCGGCCAAGGGTGAACAAGGGCGAACCCAGTCGCCCATGCCATTCGAAGCGCCACGCGCCTGCGAGCCTCAGCTAACTTCTTTGGGACCTTGTTCTTTCTTTCTGTACAGGAGGTAGCTACAAGTACTACAAGACACGTACATGTAATACGGAGAGGTAGGTAGGTTCTACTACCTTGGGTACTTGGTAGTCGCACCCAGGTAAGTTTAGGTGCCTCTCAGACTCGCTCCTCCCAATCATTGTTTGCAGACAAAGTTGAATGATGAGCTCATTATGACTAGATAAGAGAATGATTGCAGCATGCAGAATAAAGTATGGTAGCATTCATTCATTGTAATATGCTGAGATATGTGCGTCTGCATATGCAGAGATGTCGAAAACCCCAAGGTCTTTGGTGGACAGAAAGACAAGACAGTTGCAAAAGGTGTGTTTTTTCGTCATCATGCGCAGAATGTGGCCAAAGGGGCGTGTGCGTTTTGACTTATAGGCGTCTTTCCCCCTTCCAGCTGGACCATACAGAATACAAAGCTCAGCAAACATGGCTTTTTTCTGCCTTTTTTTCGGTCTTTCAAAGCCATGGCAACCCGCCGTCGTAGCCAACTAAAAGAGATGGGAAAAAACTAAATGATGACAGACAGATTTGCTCCATAATTATGGCCTTGCGGTCCAATATCCCGTGTCCAGCGAGAGCAACGAGAGAGAGAATAGGAGAGCGAAGAGGAATGGCCTGAGTGGGCCATTAGAGCCCCCTTTGGCTAAGATGCTACTAAGTACGCCATAGTATGGTGTTTTTTTTTTTTGGACAAGGAAGGCAGGAGTTTGTTTTACTGATGAGTGAGCCCGAATCCAAGTCCAGAACTTTCGACCACCTTTGAAACAGAAATGACACCCCACCAGTTCAGGTGGGCTAGGATTACTCGACTTATGACCACCGATCCAGATATCGTAGCCCAACTCAACGGTTTCCTGTATATCCGGAGTACAAGCATGACAGCAAGGCATCTTACCTACCTACCTGTACTCCGAACTTACCTCTACTGCTACTTGGCTTTCCTACTTTGACGGTACTGCGTAGTACCTAACTTAGAATGATACCAGCATACGTTCGGCTTTGAAATTTAGTGGCCAGGTGTGCATATACTCGCATATGCATGCTATTATTACCATTATCATAGTACTAATAAAAACGAAACTGACATATTCATAAGAATCATATGCCTGCCTACCTAATACTTGACTACTTTTCTACTTTATGTATTGAAACGTTACTGATGGCATGGCTTAGCTAAGATCCTGCGGGAATTTTTGAAAAAAGAGAGAGGGATTCTGATCGTGATCGAGGTACAAACCTTGGTACTAAATGCACGTTAGTACTATTAGGGACCTGTATGGCAAGTCTTCTCAGGTGCGGCGTATCTGCATCCGCTGGTCTCTCTGCCTTCCGTCAGCTACCTAGGTAGTAACCTCCCTGCCTTACGTAGTACATGTACGTACTCAGATGCGGTATGTAGGTACTGCAGGTAGGTAGGTCTGTACATACAGATACTGCAGGCTAAGAGACCAAAGGTTCAGCAAGCTCTAAACTGGGTTTTGCAATGCGGTGACGTATGATGGGTACATGCATATCTGGATGCATCCGCCTTGTTTGGAATACCGACCACAAAATCCCACCTCGGCTTCTGACAGCTGCAACATGCGCATGATGCGGCCGTAGTAGTAAATGAACAACGGACAAAGAAGGGCGTTGGCCGACAATGCCAAGCAGGGATAGAGCTTGGATGAAAACAGCCAACTGCCTGGTAAGGTCAAGGATGTGCCCGTCAAATGCAGCAATGGCGAACCGTTGCATCGTGGAAAACGATGACAGCGTTGCCGGTTGGTGACCGGGTTTACTTAGACTGGGTATCCTGGCTTCTTGGCTTATCATTGGTCGCGGCGGGGCAGTTTTCAGCTCAGATGGTTCGGACCCCTTGTCTATCCCACGCTCCATCAACTCGTTTCTTTTGCCTTCCTTACCCTTTCTGGCCTTAGTCGTCTGTACAATGCGCGCAACGACATGGAACGCCTCCGTCTACGATGCTCCGTGCTCTTGATCTATCATTCTTGTACGAGCAGGTACGGTACTCGACGCATTTCACCAGGCACACACGTCCATGACAGCACCTCCTGATGGTGAGTGAACCCATTTGCTAGCACATATCAAGCTAGCCAGTCGACAAATACGATCCCGATTGCCTGCTCAACGCTTTTTTTTATGCTTGCTAAACCCTTGTTGATAGCTGGTAGGTCGTTCCTTTTTTTTTTTCTCGTAGGGCTAGCTGCAAAGCAACCACGGAATGGATGTGTCTGTGATCCCCATGATGAGGGCCGAAGCAGTTCATTACCAAGGCATCTCATTTCCACAGTCAGTGCCTGTTCCCGAACAGACAACCAAATCAGCAGCCTGGAAATTTGCTATGGGAAGACGGCAAACGGTTGATTTCCTTTGTGTGACCGTGCTTGGGGAATAAATTTTACCCAGTGTGGGTTTGCTAGAACCCTCCAAACCGAGCCAATGCTGTGGACTCCCTTTCAAATCCATTCGATTTAACGTTGAAGCCGCTTAGTGGGTAGTGAAGGCTTGGCATCACCCCCAAGGCAGGGAGACTTTGAAAACCAAAAAGGAATACATGCATACTTCTTACTAAGAACCATAGCATTGGAATGCTGTTATGCTTAGGTGGCAAATTGATGCCAGCCAATTCAACATTGCCATCGGCTCTCGAGTGCTACAGCGGAGGCATATATGTAAGAATGACTTTTACCCACCCATCATATGCATAGTGCTATTTGTTAGGTGGAGTTTATCTACAAAGTCAATTGGCTTATAATGATATCAAGACCTTGTACGGATCATTGCTTGGTATTTACTGGGCGGGCAAGCTCTCTCACCACATGTGCATATGCAAGGGTACTGAGATTAACCCAAGCCGCAGATGCTTAATGACCAAAGTGTCCAACGTGTCCGCCAATGGGCTACTCGCAAGGGCCTCCAACGTCACATGTTCAGAGCAGTCCACGCACCCCGGTTCTAACTGCTCAGCTGCGGCGGCCAACCATCCCCTGTCAACGGCACTTTGGAGCGCCTTGGGAACTGGGCTTTTAATGCCTGCCGAATCTTGATGTCAAATTGAAACCCCCTTTTGACTTCGATTTGAGCATTGTCAGTATAAAGACAAGCATTGAGGTTTTAATCGATAGTAGTGCCACTGGCGAATTCCCAGATATCGAAGAGCCTAAATCCCCCGGTAGTCAACGAATCGATATTTCCCATGTGAAAAGGGATCCGAAGTAGAAGGCTTGTCTTTTAATTTGCCATGGCATCTGCCTCGTATGCATCCACCTGTAGCGTGGACGAATCGGTGCACGTATCCGCACCCGCCTAGAAACCATTGGTGGACAGGTAAGTATACCTACCTGCATAGACATGCTCATCAAGTTTCCCGTAATTAGTATTACTACCACCCGCGTCGAGGCAATTCGTTAATCAACCACCTTCTGCCATGCGGTCCTTCGTTTCTACCCGCTCCGACGGTGAACGGGACGGCATGCATTCAACGGCTGGAGATTGCCACCCAGTCTGTGTGGTTGAATCACCCCCGCCTCACCTGGGAAGAAGAAATGAGATGGTACTCCTTACCTGGCCAATCTCGGAACCATATACAACCTCAGTCATAAGGATAGAACTTCTGACACGAAATTACCAGACTTCAAGGACAGTGTCAGGCACCATTGGAGTAGTGGCTATTGGCTGTGCCACCATGGAGTACCCAGTAGTATTGTTCTTGCTACGCCACAGTACCTATACACGGGGGTACGGTATCGTTGCCCGCCGATCTTTATGCGTCTGCTGGCGTATCTCCTTGCCTATGGGGACTGAAGAAGTATTTCATACATTGGCTTCTTGGTTTGCTAATATAGATAGGTTTTACAGTTGAGGCTCGGCGGATCGGTTGGGCTGAGGACAAAGAGATCATTGCCGTGATCGAGGTGCAGCATGAGACTAGAATACAGCACCTCCATATCCAATCCACGATCCTTGTTTTGTTTGCAGCTATGTATCAGTGTTCACCTGGTGGCGAGGTTCCGCCCAGATACTTACAACCTCACAAGTTGCAGTCGCACTAGGTTTGATAAAAAACTTCATCTAAGAAATAGCACGGGTTTAATAAACATTATCGTCCGAGCAAGCTTATGAACATCTCGATTTCCCATGCGCTCTCATGTACATGCCTACCCAGTACCTACCTCCTCATGACTGGGGAGGTCAAGTCAAGATGGCGGATGCCAGGCCGCCGCCCAGCGCATGGCCAGGCCGGGATGCAACCTACCAAACTGTTTCCAGGTGCTCTACGGAGAACTTGTCTGCCTGGTGCTTGAATGGATGAATAGAGATTGATGCAGTCTCGCGTGTCATTGTCAAAAGGGAGGATTTCCTGTTAGGATGCCCGTTTAGGTATAGCCCAACGGGCAGGCCACAACGGGCGTGGTTCATTAAGGCGGGCACGATACATGCCAGGTACTCGCTTGGTTTTCCAAGTTCTAGCATATTGCCAGTCCTCTACCAGGTATCATACAGGTCTCTCTGCCCCCCCAGGTACCTGTCACAAGAAGCCTCCGAGACATCCATGGATGCTGCAACCAACAGATCTCACCTGCTAATTCTTAGCTCCAGCCTCTTGTGCCACTCCCACACCCACAACAACTGCGTTCTTTCAGCTTTACAAGGTCCAAGGCCGTACAAAGATGATGCTTCACAACCACAATGGATAATTGCAGTTAACGCACTGCAGGCCACCGTTGAGCAGCTGTGTGATACTTGCCATCCGAGTATGACCTGGTTGCATCATTTCTTCCCCCCTGATGAACATGAGTGGGAACGATCGCCAATGGCTATTCTAGCTTACCTCCTCCTACAAGATGCAACAGCGCAAACGTGCATGATCATGGCCCTGGAGAATGATACATCGAGATTCGTAGCAAGACTCTTGTCCTTACTTATTCATCACGTGGCAGCCTAACAAGATACCGCCCCCTGTGCCATCCCGTGGCTTTTCTCTCTCTCTGCCTTCTTTCCTGTGCCAGTCGTACATATTCCCTTTTCCTTTCAGACTAGACCGTGCTTTGAAGTTGGGCCTGGCCTGACATCGCCGATGAAACTGTATGCCATACGATGTAGTGGATATCTTTCTCTTGGCTTTATCTACACGCCTAGCCACGCGCACAACGCCCGCTCCAGCAGAGTCTAGACGGCCCCCGCTAGCTGGAGGCTCTTGTTGATGATGATTATGGTCACCGCAATTTGGAAGCTCTTTTGGTCGGGGTTCCCCGGTTCAAGCGAGAGATGGACGATGACTTTCAGAGGACGAGATCTCGATATCAATCAAGCCTCCGTATTTCAAAGACTTCCTTTCCTTGCACCTTTAGACATATGGGGACACTTGAATCAATATGCTGCTATTTGGAGAGATGGCCTATCCCTAGCCTCTCTATCTCTCTTAATCAGTGCCAGGTCAAGTGTACGCAACCAATGATTCATATCCATGAATGGCGGATATGACGCGAGTTGCATTGGGAAAAGGGACGATAAACATGGATTTGCTATTGGCCAGTCATGTTAATCAAATACTTTGCTGGGTTTGTTGACTGCAGGCTCCCTCTTCCGCTATGTCCATAGGGATTTGTGGCTCCGTTTACGGACCTTGAATTTCTGTCGTAGACGATTGGCAGGAGGGACTTTCCGTGTTAGGTACATCAAGGCATCAAGGCCTTATTGGCCTGTTCCACGACGACAAGTGAAACCTCCGCACAGATTGTCTCATTCAACGGGGGCAATAGATATTAATAATACACAATCAATACCGGGTAATAGCTATCCGCTCCTTTTTTGGGTCGGTTCTGCGAGGGTCGCTTATGGAAAGCGTTTCGTCCCATTGGGTCAGAAAGAGGCGGTCCAGATATTTGGCCGCCCTGAATGATTCACCTCTCGCACTTCAAGACTACCAACCACAATTCGCAAATCCAATCACCTGGCAGACCCATCACGCAGCCACTAGGTGCAGTTCCCACTTTCGCTTTACTTGGATACCATCATGGACGGGGCGAATCCTCGGATACTACGAGGTGGCCGTGGTCTACGGGCTCATGAGACATCCTCCAGAGCGAATGCCTTGCAGCTGAGACATGCCTCTCCAACGACTATGGCACCGGATGCCTTGGACACATGTGGCTTCATTTCAGGCAACCCTGGTAGCATCATGGCGCTTTTGTTAAGAAAGCACGGGCACTTGCGGCAGCTGACTGCATTTCAGATTACCCCTTGACTTGCCACCCAGGCCAAAAATGTGCCAAGGATCCGGTCCATAGTCTCGTGGCCTGTTGCTGGACTCCAGTCAGTGGCACATGCGTTGTGTCAACCAGATGTCTCGATCAGTCTCAGTCTCAACTCGAAAATGTCTTTGATGGACTGGACATGGTGTGGTCAGTTCCCTATGTTTTTGAGCTTCACGATTGTGTTTTTTTTGTGGTGGTTTCTCCCCTTCCACAGTGCCTAGGCTAACTGCATGATATAGCCTTGATGCAAGAGCTCCCTATTGCAAGACTGATGTTTTGAGCGGCGATCCGGCACTGAGCGGCTATTCCCTCTTTATTTGCGATACGGACAAAGTCACGGATACGATACTTCGTTATACCACGCCGTCAAGCATCGAACCCACATCGACACTTTCGACGGCTATCAATATACCGAGTGCTTATAATACTTCAAAGGCAGCAGGTGCTTCTAATGTTCCTGCAACGCCAGCATCTACAATTGTCGGGGCTGTTGTGGGCAGTATTGGTTAGTTCTGTCCTTGGAGCACACCTGCCAGTTTCTCAGCATCTGCTGATAGTTTATATATATTCAGGGGCATTGGCTATTGCAAGTGCTGGTATATGGGCCCTGTGTCTGCTAAAGAGAAACCGGCGCAAAGTTCCTACAAAAGAAAACTCGCTCGAGTTGAATCATAGGGTTGCCGTCTCACACAGATCAAACATAATTCCCATTGAACTCCCCTGCGCTCAATCGAACAATGACACGAAGCCGAAATAGTTGAAGCCAGCCATGGCTCCTCTCCTACCAACTACGCGACCGATATAGTATTATGACAACTTATTCAGACTTAGGCACCGAGGATTGATTACTATGGAGTTGCTTCTCATGGCATCGGATCTGATGGTCATATAATTCAAGGAAACATTAATTAAGGAGGCTGTGTCCCACCAGCCGGGTTCCAGATAACATGTCCCGCGTCTAGACGAAGCTCCTTTTGTCCATCGGTCACGTTCCATGGTGGTATTTCGAAAGGTAAGGGGTCAATATTCACATAAAGCAACCCATAAGGCTCGTACTAAGTCGATACAAGACGTCTCAACATTCTCCCCTTGTCCGAAATGTTACGATTTAGCACTCATCTCCCTAGAACTTGCCGTTTTGCGTCAATTCTTTGGTCATTTTCAAGAGTTAGGGGTGGGAGCGGCAAGGTAGTTCCTTATATACGTGCCATCATCCCCAACCGATATTATGTGTTGTCCCTGCTAAAGGATGATGGCTCGCGTATGAGCATGCTAACAGACACCGCATTGCGTTCGCCCCCCGCTCGACATCCGGCCGCGTCCACCACTTTTCAAGATATGACATTATATATCCGTGTGCTTTTTAGATTATTTTGGCTCTTGGCTTTCTTCCCTAGTATAGGAACCTTCTCAGCTGCGTATGTGCCGAGGTCAAAAATCAAGTTACAACAGTAACTCTATCCTTAGACCATATGAATAGTCACTTTTTCGAATGTTATCCCTTATGATCTTAAGTACGCATCAACTATATTACTGTGGATGACGTCGAGAGCACTCCTGAACAAGATACAGTCGACTATGCCACTTCGCAGTAATGTTAGTTCAATGTGTGGCTATGAATGGTTCAGGGACTATTAGTGGGATAATAGCTAGCTACCGGAATCAATATCAAAGGATTCTCTCCCCTCTTAATACAAAAAGGGTTCCTCACTGAGGAAAAGGCGTGATTCTCTTTGCCTTGGCTGCCGAATTGTAACTCTTTTGCCGCCGGCAATTCAGTGGTATTAAGGATGTTGACGGCAGACTACCTGCAACACTTGCGGAGAGCAGGTTGGAAATTCAGCTGGCAATGACGTTCCACGGCTCATCAATCTGAAAAGGAACTAATTATTTTCCAGCGCCTCACTTGGGATGAATTATTTTTGATGACTGTCTTCGTGGTATGTAGGGTAATTATGGTGGATTTGTATTTTGTGTAGGCAAGCGGGAAGGGAAAATGATATATCATATCAAGTCTCCTTAGCATGAGCGAACCACTTGCTGCGGGCCGAATTCGGATTTCGGCATTGAAAATGAACAAGCAAAGGGTAGGGAAAATCACCAGAACATAGAACATGATAAGATTTATATCTGGTATTATTTTCATTCATCCCTCTTATTAATGTGTATTTATTTCATAATTTTTTAACTTCTTTTCCCGTGAGCTCTATTCTAGTGAGTGTCTTTGTTCCTTTTTTCTCCCGCCTGGCAGGGAAGCGGTATCTGGCTGGCTGGCTGGCCCCGTCTGGGTGTAATTGGTAAGCTGCGCGATTGGGCTTGACATAAAGATTCTGTAGTATTAGATCATATAGAGAGAAAAGGAGAAGAAGAAAAGAAAACATTACTATAATGATGATCATGATGATAGTGGCTTCAAAATGCGAGCATCTTAAGGCCGTTTTTTTTTTTTGCTAAGTGACCGTGATCGGTACCGTAGTACTTGTACTTGTGGTGGGGGGGTTCAAGAGGAACCGCAGCTGACTCGAACCTTCCTTTGTTATCCTACCCTGAATATCTTGAAGCAAGAGGCGGCAACGAGATCTACTAGGTACTGTAGAGAATGCACACCTGCTTCTTACAAGTCGTTAGATAATTGGTATGTTTCATATTTACTCTTTATGACGGCGCCATGAGCCTCAGAATGTGTGATACATCAGGGCTCTGGGTTCTCTAACGTCTCTCAAGACACAAGCCACTACAATGTCGACCATACTACCGTCTCTCTCTTCTGAATACCTGCAGGCCATTACACTCATCGATGAAGCTCATTCCCTTGATCCCAGAAACACCAAAGACAATAAGGGTATGGAAGAAATTCCATACGAGCTTCATTATGCGCAGAAAATGACCCGATGGCTTGAGGTTCGATGTCCAATGGCTTCTCCAGTCCTTCAATTGGCCTGTCGGGCGCAACACTTCCGAAGGTATGTTAAACCACTTTATACCAACCTAGGTTGGCATGATTTGTATCTTGGGCTCATACCGCATCTATAGATGGGAGATTCCAAGGAGTAGCTATCCGATGACCCGAGCAGGCTACCTGACCTGGAGGGCCAAGCAAAAGGCCCAAGCAGCCGCTCAAGTGTCCGAGTTGTTAGCTTCTTCCTCCATCGTCCCGTCGATATCAGAAGAGGATAGAAACGAAGTATCTTCATTGATCCGCAAGGAGAACTTGAGCAGCAATGAGGAGACGCAGATCTTGGAAGATGTTGCATGCCTGGTCTTTCTTGACGACAAATTCGATGATTTTGAGAGGGAATCAGATATTGATGAGGAGAAGATGGTAGGAATATTGCGCAAGACCTGGGTAAAGATGAGCGAGCCTGGAAGACAATTGGCATTGAAGATGGAGCTGAGTGAGAAGGCGACGATGCTGATCGGCAAAGCTCTGGAGGCATAGATGCGGCGTCTTGGATACTAGATATGATGCAAAGGTAAATGAAAGAGTAAGTATGAAATGTTCACTGATGCTGCATTTTCTTTTGAATCCCTAGGCAACGGATATTCGTATAATGATTATGAAGAACAAAAGAAAAGAGGCGAAATATTCCCGAAGGGCATTTAATCCCTCTTACTTCTTTATAGGATTTCATGAGAAAGCCTATGTTCACCCTGAATGGGAACCTTCTTTTCAACAGGTAGTGTCTTGGCAATGTGTTTAGGTTTGCAGATATAACAGATGACTCTTTTCATGGCACTCCTGGTTTATTTTTATCCAGAAGCCACAAGCAGATGCCACAGACGAGGTTGACCATGGGCAATCAATGTTACTGGTTTGGTTGACACCGAACAGGGTTTTGATTCACTGGCGGCTAGCTTTGAGGCTGTCAGCTGTCATTCATGGCAGACACCAGACCTGACTGCTGGCAGTGCAAAAGATTTTTGGCAGCTGTCAACGGAATCTGAGCCGAACAGTGCTTCTTCACAACTACGGCCATAACTTCCTACATGCGGCGTGCTAGATTTTCCTTTTCCCCTCCAACACTTCTTCCTCACAACTCCCGGCCTTCCTAGAGCCCCAACACCCACAAGCTGATTGTCAAACCATCGAAAGCCTGTCATCTCACATAAGCTGTGATTATCCTTTGTGAATATTGCAATGCACTATTCGTTCTTGAGAATTCGTTTGACTATTCGTTTGGTGTTTCTTTTTTGCTCCTTTGATGCCGCAGTTGATCACAACGGTGGCATACCACGGACGGCAAACTCTCACAGAAGCTATCAATAGAAGGCGCTGTTTAGTCTCTGACCCGAACTCCTAGAGTCACGACCTTGTTGGGTAACCTTGTCCATCTTGGATTCGCTGGCGATTTGATGTGAGACTCCGTGGAATTTGGCATCATGCCATATAATATTGGAAGACCTTGCTGACCCTCGCTATCCTAGGACAACCACTTATTGAGTAGATATTTGAATAGACATTGGTAAGTCGAATTTTCTATGTGAATTTATACCTACTCTACCGTTTCGCAATTTAACTGGCCTGAACAAGGAGTTCTACCGAAAAAGAGAGAGATCAGACCACCATAAAGTCTAAAGCCTCTCAGTGACAAGACAAATCTGACAGTCAACCATCATGCCGTCTAAAAAGAAGGATCGCTCCGGCGATGCTGAATCTAGCTCCAATGTTGAATCCTCCGCGGATTCTACTGGTACCGATGCCAGCATGAAGAACCGGAAAACTGAGTGTCTCAAAGACATCAAATGTCTGAAGAAGACCACATGTCTAAAGGACACTGCCTGCTTGAAGAACAAACCATGTCTGAAAGATGTAACCTCTTCCCCGCTAGAAGGTATGTATTCCTTGAAGCGACTTCCGTTTCCGAGAAGAGCCCGACATAAACTAACCTTGAGCTTTAGGACAATCTGGAACTGACACCTCGACTGAACCTTGCCTCAAAACTAAGCAGACAAAGAAGAAGAACAAGAAGCTGCGAAAGACCGCGGTGAGCGAATCCTCCGGCAGCAGCGAGGCTACCGCAACGAGCACTAGTGCTAGTGGTGCGCGCGTCTCTATTTCCGATTCTGAATCAAAGGCCTCCAAGTCGTCAAGTAAGGCTGCTAGCAAGATTGATACCACCTCCCAGTCCGGTGGCGTTTCCCAGGAAGTCACGTCGGATGCCAAGTCTTCCAAGTCCTTTAAAGCATCCAAGACAGATGCTTCGACAAGCGTTGATGTCAGCTCCGACGACCAGAAGTCTCCATGGACTTTGTCTGATGACTGTGCCCTTCGTGGAATGAAGGAGGCTGGTGATGGCCTGACTTGGACTGAGATTGCAACTACTCTCGGCAGAAATAAGGATGAGGTCCGAGCTCGTTGGAAGATTATCAAGGATCAATCTGCTCTAGCCGCCGTCCACAAGGAGGAAGAGGTCAAGGAGAAGACTGGTAAGAAGAACAAAGAGTCGGTTGACAACAAACACAAAGAAATGACTACGAACAAGTCTTCTAAAAAGGACGAGTCAAAGGGCCGAGAAAAGGCCCCAGCACCTACTGAAAACCAGAAGAAGGCCAACAAAGCCAAGTCTGGGGCTCCCAAGAAGGAACAGAAGTCTGAGAAAGAGAAAACTGCGGTTCAAGATACCAAATCCGCCGAGAAGAAAACTGCTGAGGTCTACCAATATGACCTCCTCTCCGGTGAAGAAGCCTCCTCCGAGTTCTCCACCTCCAATGATGATCAGTACGATCCGGGCGAGGAAGAATACCGCCAGAACCGGTACTTGCACAAAGAAATCTACAGCCAACTTTACCCCGGCTATATCAACATTGAACCCGATGAATACTTCTCGCCTCAAGACTGCCAGGTCCTCGCAACTGCGGAGAGCAAGTACCAGCGATCCAAGTGGCTCGAGATGCAGGCCAATTTCTACAACGTCACCGGCCGGATGGTACCTCTGGAGCTTATCCGTGCCAAATGTGAGCGAGGTGAGAAGGAGAATCGTGCTGACGAGCGGGCTCACGAGGCGACTGTTGAAAAGCAGAAGAGGGTTCGGGATTGGGTTAGCCAGGTTCCCGATGAAGAGTAGGAGGATACAGAATCCTAAGTCCTAGGTTCAAACTCAAGAATCTCGACACCCTAGAAAACGGTGTGGGTAATAGCAACTGCTGATGCGCGGTTGCCTCTTTTCGGGGCTAGCTAGAGCGATGATAACAGCTCGCTCTCTCGAACCCTGTTTCTGTTATTTATTGACTTGTTGCCGTTTGGTTTGTGTTTCCTGGGAATAGGAGCACCGTGATTGAGTCATCTCCATCGCAGGACAGAGCAGCAATCTTCTGGGAAGATGGGAAACTGTACAGTCACGGCCTTGAATGGGAATGGATGGATTTGCAAGCGGACGCTTTGGGTTTTTGGGCGTAGGGGGGTTATTGGAGACGATACGGGTTTTGTTTAATGGATTTAGCTGTGTTCTGTGAAGGAGGATCTGGCAGAACTCCATACAGACAGCAGCCGGGTTTCACGACGGATAGGTTAATAAAACCACTCAATATGGTCTCATAATGATGTACCACTTGTTCCGCATGGATTCAAATTGTTCATGATGAAGCTCATTCCAACCGCTCAAAATGAAGTAGTAAAGACAGAGTAGTGGGGCGAGAGACAGAGGGACTGAAATGAACGTCAAATTTCTGTTAAATTAATCTTCTTTTTGCCCACCTGAATTGCCAATCGCCAGTACAATAAATACACATTATATCTTATCATCAGATCTGATATCTTTTTATGTCAGCCTGCCAGCCGCCCATCTTTAGATGGGGCCAATAGCGTTTCCTCCATAACATGGCCACTCCTTTTTGTGCAAGTGTTATATGCAGACAGGGTATTCTCACATACTAGACTGTCGCAGGTGGAATAAAACAATAGAGAGAAGTAAGACATATGCTAGGCGGACATCGCTATAGAAGATCTGAAGCAATGCAAGATACCCCTGGCCGCCTCATATATTCGCCAGACTGCGCTGAGTTGTTAAGGGGTAGAGTAGAAGTATGAGACCCGAAATATGCAATGAATACCTAAACAAAGTTATAAAAAGGCAGGTATCTAAAAATGAAGTCTGCAGTAATGTCAATAGAGCAGCCAACGCCGATGATCGAACCCAGGAACATTCGCAAATTAAGCGAAGGAAAAAACATTACAATTCTCCGTCAAGATCAAAGCGAGATACCCGTGAATAGAAACTAGGATAGGAATGTATCCTCCAAGTGGCGAGGGGGAGATGTTGTTCTCTTTCAACCAGCACACATTCCAAGACGTGAAAGCTTGCTGTCCGCCCAGTCGCTCAATAGTCGAATTCTCGGCTGTTTATATAGGGTTTTCCATACCGATTGGAGGTGTAGCCCCTGTTGAAAGTGCTGGGTTCGATGTCTGAGCCTGCATGCGAAGTGTGTTACTAGATCCCAGCCCGCGTCTCATCATCTTCCCCAAGACGGTGACAAGTTCGCAAGCATCACGGAACATGTCATCATCCATGCCCTCAGTAGCCTCGTACACCTCATTTATGGTATCTCTGGCCATTTTGCGACTACCCTCGGTGTCATGAACACACTCATAAAGAAATGCGGCATACTCTGTCTTGACAGATAATCGAAGTGAGTGTGACCCCCACAGGAGCTTGTCTGCGAGAGCGACAGCATCTTCAAAATATTGATGAGTCATTGGTAAATAGTCTTTGGCTGGAAGAAGAAAAGATAGTGACATTGGTGACATAGGTGCCTCGAAACCCGGTGGAGGGAGTACAGGTCCGCCTTCGAGTGGATGTGTAGGCTGCACAGAAGAAGGCCTCTCATATGGCTCATCGTCCATAGCAATACCTTTACCCTTATCGAGTTTGGAAGGCTCACCCATAGCTGCAGCGGCAGCTTCGGGATCCCAAGTAGCCATGTTGGACACGCGGGGCTCATTGCGGAAGAGCACAAAGATGTGATGAAAACTGGCGCGCAGCTTGTAGGCTAAGACCTTGAGTTCTACATAGCTGCTCGAGAACGGGATGACATATTCCTGTAGCATCTTTAGCCCCTCGCGGGCAAGCCAGAGGATGCGCATGACATTCTCGTGAAAGGATGGGTCTGGCTTGCGCTGTCTCTTGACCTCAACGAGTTTGTCAGAAAGTCTGAGCGAGAGACCAAGGAGCTTGTAGAGTGTGGAAGACAGTATGGAATTGTCATTTTCAACGGCCCTGGCTATCCTGCCTAGGAACTTTTGGTCAACCTCGGATGAAGCCATAGCACAGAGGATACCGGCAAGGCCAACCGATACGATCCAACTTCAGCCCAGTATGGATGGGGTCTGATTAGATCCGATTCGGCTAGCTACACGCTAATCCAAGGTGTAAGAGGTCCTGGGGAAATGTGTCAGTTAGAGGGAGAGAACAGGCTTGAGTTCCTGCAGTAAGAACAGAGAGGCCAAAGCAATAACTTCGCATATAAACAGGCACGCGCCACGCTGACCATTAGATGTAGAAGCACGCCCCTATGCTATGCAGCACGGAACGACAGCTGGCAGACTGTGATTGGGCCATATGCATAATAACGAAGCGGCTAGGGGAGTGTAATTATGAAAACACGACGCGCCTCGGGCACTGGAGTGAACGGATAAAAACGGACGGACAGTAATGCCGGAGCTGGGGCCGCAAATACCAACAGATGGGAAGAAAAAAGAACGACGATGAAAGAGATGAAGGAGTTTTTTATTTAATTTGCCCTTTTTTTTTTTTTTTTTTTTTTTTTTAAAAAAAAAGGCACTTCAAATTGACAACTCGGGGTTTCATTCGGGGCTTAGAAGGGGAGCAGGACTAACAGGAGCATGAGGCAGGTATTGATGCGCCAGTAAGGTGAGCCCAGCCAATGTGGGTCGGCCGAACAAAGGTTAGAGTCGAATTGATACTGCTGAGGTCATAGCAATGAATAGATTGGTAGTGTCTTCTAAATGTTTGCTATCCTAGTTAGCCCAAATTGCATACATCAACACAAATAGACGGGTATGGGAGTCCAGAGATAGGTAAGTAGACAGGGGGTGGTAAGCAGGTGAGTATAGGCGAGTGAGCATTGAAGGAGAAAGAAGTAGTAGCTGTTGGAGTCTGGGAAGGCCAAGTATAGAATGGTCGATAAGGGCGAAAGGGAGTGGGGAGGGAGAGAGCCTGGAAGTAGTCGCATAGGGCATACTATGAGTTCGCGGTGCCCCCCATATCGAACCGTGACCATGCCAAGACATCGGAGATGGCGGCTGTTTATGCACACTATGATATCTCATATCATCCATCTCCTGTTGACCTTCAACCCAGGGTCGATAGAGAGCGGTGAGATCCATATGTGGGATTCTTCCACCGATCAGATGTGGTGGAACTAAATAAAGTAGTCCGGGGATAGCACCAACAAAGGCAAGGTTGAACATGTGTGAGACGAGGCGGCGTTTTGCATCTGCAGGCACGCACACCTAAAGATGGCATTACATGCTTGCTCATCCAGATGTTGCGACAACGGAAATTGGTTCATGATGAAGGGTCCTCATTCGCGTGATGAGTCCAAACATAGTAAACCCAGATGTCGACTGATCATTGAGCATTGACAGAGATGAAGTCCAAGGGGATATCATCGTAGGTCCTGATCTGATGCCGCCGAGTTCTCTCGTAATTTTCGTCCCTCCTTCATCCTTCGCCGTACCTGATAAAGCCCACCAACACAAGCAAGCATGTGGAAGTACCTGATCCACGTGCAACTTTGCATGTGCCGGATGCGTGCGTGCGTGCGTGCGTGCGTGCGTGCGTGTCTTCGATTCCCCGAAAACAAGAAAAGAAAACTGGTCTTACCTAGCATGAAGAGAAAAAAAGAGAGAAACCAATTGATAATATCACAGCCAAAGGTAGCTCGCGCGTCTAGGGAATGTGATGTCTGCTTATCGAGATGATAGGTAGGATGCTTCGTTTTGGTGGCGTGGTTGTGATGATCAAGTACCAGATACTTGTTCTCCCAGTGGAAGGCAGTAGTCTATGGTGCGTACATGTACAAAAAGTACTATTCCGTACCCAGGTCGCGACAACAACCAGTCTGCGCGTTTGCTCCTCAACAGCCCGTCTTGTCTTCTGAGCAGTCAGGGTCAAATAACGCCGAGGGAAGGGAATTGGATACCTGATTCATATAGAATAAAGGTATTGGAAATAAAGGAAGAAGACCCCCAGGGCGCGACAAGAATGGTTGTGCTGGCCCGTACTTCAGCACCTCGAATACAGCCGGACAACACAAAAAGCGCGACGTATGTACGGAGTACCACGGGAGAGATGAGGAAAAGATAAGCTACTGGTGTGTAATCGTAAATCCTCAGGTCTTCAGAATTCCGCCCCGAGTACTCCGTAGGTAGAAAAGCAATTCTCTTTCGTCAGCGCGAATCCGGTAAGGCTCCTCCTTTCTTATTATTAGTACAAAGTTTTATTATTTTTTATTTGCGGGTGGATTGAGAGCCAGACCACCGGCCACCCACTTACACAGGAGCTGGCCGCCACATACGCGTACTGAATTATCGATAAGTGAGTGCGGCTCAGCTTTGCATAATCTTTCCCATGTCCCGATTTCATTTCATCCATACTTAGTAGTCCTCCGTAGATACTCCGTACATATTCCGTATTTAGCGCCCCGTTGAGCATTGAGTGAAATCACCCCCCTCTGTTCTCGCCAGAAGAGTACTCGATATAATCATACTAGGTATCTCTGGTAGTATGTTTTTCCTTGAGTATCTCGTGCCGAATAGATTACTCTGCCACTTTTTCACAGATTCGAGTGCCAAAATCACGTGACCCCATCGGCACAAGTTGCATTCCATATAGTACCTACCTAGTAGATAAACTAAATAGAAACGCCACTAGCGACATTCGAACAGTATGGATACTACCTAAATAGGAAAAGATATAGCTGCCGACCAGTAATTGAACTCACATACAAGGCGGCGGTATTCGAAGACTCGTGATTGAGATACCTACTAGGTACCTACAGGTACGTACGATGGGGAGGTAGGTACTTAAGAAGAAGGTCATAAAATACCCGTAAGATTCTCCGTGGGCTGTTGAGGTTATCTAGAATATACCATTGTATAATCAATTCCCTTGCCATGAATATTTGAATCACCAGTTTTCGTTACAATTTTTGTTGGTAGCTAGAGATACGTCGCATTGATAGACACCTAGTAGTACTCTATAAATTCAGTATCATAGCAATCCTCATACGTGCCAGGGGCATTAATCGGCCTTATCCGAACTCCAGATGTCTCAGACATTGTCCGAGGCGGTCCGCATAATTGTCAGCATTGAACATGCCGCCTCGGTTGCAAGAACTTCCACCTCCTCCTTGTAGCGAAAGAATTTATTCTACTTCGTAAAGTGCATAGGTTTGTAGCGGTTTGTAGAGCGAGGGTACCTGAGAATTAGCCTCCCACCGATGTCGGTCTCACCACACTGCCCAGCTTGCGGCGCCGTCCGGAAACATTCGCCGGCGATTCACGACTTGTTTCGTCTGCCACCGGTTCGAATCGTTCTTGGCCGCCCACCGTCACCAGTTTGATCACGTTACCAAACGCAAAGGCCATCGACCTAAGTCCTATCTTGACTTTGGGGCCTATCTCTGATATAACTAGATGGTCAGCTTCATCCTCGTTGAAAAGTGAGAGATGTTCGTCTGCTTCCGTTAAGTCATCTATCGAGACTCTCCAAACTTCCCAGCAACTAAACGTGTCTTGTAGCCTATCTCGCGCCGGGAATCGATTTCGCAGCCTCTCTGACATGCCCCCCCGAAGACTGAAATCTGTCTGGGGCCTTCGCCGAAGGCCAACCGCACTACCATCCGATGCGAGCTCCCATACGCCCGGATTTACCACGTGCTTCTTGTCTTCTCTCGCAGCCTCCCACGTGCACCATGCGTTCGTCATGTCGTCTGTATTGACTCGAATATAAATTGCATCATCCTCTTTCTGTGGAGAGAAGTGGTGGAGAATGCAATCGCCAGAGTCGGCACCTGTATAGCAGAGGGTGAAGAATATGAGCCCTATAGATTTGGGAGTGGACGACCGGTGAGATGAATAGATGCACTCAAGTGATCGAGGCTTCATTCTCTCCACGTGGAAAATATGCACAATTTCCCTTTCATCCGCATCAATGAGGTACACCTTCTCCGCTGATGCCACGAGAAAAAAAGGAAGAGGCGAAAGCGGCACTACTTGATGCGCTCCTATGTCCACTAATTTCCCTAAGAAAATGTCGTTGGATTCCCATGAATCTCTTCGTGTAGCAAAGTGAACTGTCCCTTGTCTCGATACCGCTAGGACGGAAAGTCTCGGATGCCATAAGCTATTATCTGGTACGATTCACGTCAGGCAACCAACTCTCATCATATGAAACTAGGATCGAGTCGCGTACCTTTATTTAGAAGTGGACGGGCGCAGACAAACTTCGGGCATATTGTGAAGTTGACGTTCTCTTCATCAGAGGTCGCTTGGATTTCTGTTAAAGTGCCATCCTTCCATATTATGACAAGCCTTGGGGTCTGGTGGGGTGCACTTTGATCGAAAAAGATAGCCTCATGCCTCCAATCTAAGCTGTTCAGTATTACTGAACGGCCCCAAGAGTGAGTTTGAAGATTCCAAAAAGCGACACGGGCTGAAGACAAGATGGCTAGCCACTTAGACTCTTCATCTAAAGCCACAGCAAACACGGGAAACATATCTCCATATCCAGGTTCTGTTCGAGGAATAGAATAGCCTTTACTGATATCCTTGATATTCCAGACCCTAATAACGCGGTCAAGTCCGACAGATACAACCTGGCCTCCGGGTGATTCTGCAAGCAATGCTATGTCAAGCATATGACCTCCAGATAAAGATTTGATGGATAAGTTCGGGGTCTCGCCTGATGTCCCTTGGTCATCCGACTTGGTCTCATCTTCTAATAATAGATAGCTCGTTAATAAGCGGAGAGCCGCGATCACAAGTATGATAATGATGACAAAGGTATACAGTTGATGGTGAACAAAATCGTATGCTGCAGGGAGAAGCGCAGGTTCTTTCTTGTGTGGCATACGATCTGAACCTTTCTTAACAAACACCAAAGGTTCATAGACCCTGGCAATGTAGCTATATGCCCACGGCTTGATAATGCGAATGATTTCATTAGCTGTATCGTGGTCTTGAAGCCGAAGCCAGGATATAGGACTCCTTGCTTGGTGAATGTCCTCCAATAGGGATTGTTTTGATGCCTTGGCACTCTGTTTCATATCTTGGCCTCTACACAGTCTCATAATTTGCTGCAGAAGATCTTCACCCCCAAAGAAGTGCCACTGGACAATGAGAACAAAACCAACCGTGACAACGGTGCCTGCAATACGCGTTGAGAGGGCAATATTTCCTTGGAGGACCCGTCTGAGCCACGAGGAACCACTCCGGTTTTCTACCAAATTGCGGTTGTGGCGTGATGATTCTTTGGCCAACGCATCCCCGAGTTCCATTCTGCGTACATCAACTGTCAAAACGGATAAGAAGAAAGTTGAGTGAAAGAAAAAATCGAATATAATGGCAACAATGCAAAAGATACAGATTTCATAAACCCCCGGGGAAACTAGACGGGATAAGCCAAGCAGAATCAGGATATTCTGCAGGCCACTTGCTAGAGCAACATGGGCTGTTTGGCCGAAGGCATGCCCTATCCTGTTGCTCGTACTAATATCCTCAGACGGTTTTGTGACAACAGCCTCAATGATTCGAAACATGTTTTCCAGGCCCACAGCCGTAATCACAAGTGGATATATTAGTCGAGGGCACCGAGACAGATCAATATTGTAAATGGCACAGATTGTGAAGCTTGCCATGAGAGAAAAGAGGATCTGGGTTATGACAGCGACAAGAAGCCCAGTTTGGGATTTGAGGGCTCGAAGTTTCTCCCCGCTCTTCAAATAAAAGTAGAGGAATGTAAATCCATATACCAGGGTCAGAATGCAGGAGTCTAGCCAAGTAATTGGCCGAAATGTAAACTCGTACAGCTGACTAGCTGATACATGACCATCCGAGGGGTAAATATCCCATTTGTGACCTACTTTTTGGGGCAAAGAAGGTGCCACACTCTCCCATCGGCGGCCAACAGGGGAATCGCTGAGGTGTAAAAGAGTGATGACCAGGGCGTCAGCTGCCAACAGACGACGATCCTCGAACCGCTTACCGCTAAAAACAATGGAGTGTCGCAAGGTGATATTAGCTGGTGTAGATTGGTTTTTCTTATCATTGACGGTTGCCAGAATGTTAGTGTCGGCCAGTATACGGTTCTGAGAGCAATTCCAGTAAAGGAGTGGAGATTGAAAGATCCAAGACTGGTTCGTCAGGCCATTGACGGCATGAAGGGCATCACGTTGATAGGGAGATAGATTAACATTCTGTTGTCCAGGGAGCGCCGCGCCGAGCGACCTGCTGGGTCCAAAGTCCTCAGTGACGCCAAGGAGTTCATCTTGAAGTTCGAGAGCCGACGAGAGTATGTCCGTATTCAGAGCTTGCATATAGCTAGCATGGATCCAGATGGAGCGCATGATAATATCTGGCCCAGCTTGGGCTTCGTATAAAAGAGGCCGAGCGACAGTCCATACATGATGGGGGAGGTTGGATGCGCCGTTAATGAAGTCTGTGGTGAAGAGGAATGGGAACGGGTAAATGAGAATTGTCGCAACGGTCGTTGAGATGATTAGCGTCGAAATAGCGAATCGGGATGCGTGCCTGCCATAGCGGGTGAAGAACCGACGCAGGGGATGAGTAGCGGGAATGGGCGGTGCCTTGGTGGTTCTATTTTTTTTTAGGAATGAATGATCAGCTTCATGGATGATGATGATAATGATGATGACGATGATGACGATGATGGTGGGATGGAACGGTAAGCCGTTTAGTGTGTCACGGCAGAATAGCGTAGCTGATGCATGTCCTTACCTTCGCAGCGGGTACAGTAAGTACCAGATCATTGCAGAGAGTACTTGGCATCAATAAAAGTAAATCTTCGAAGATTAGACAGTGTAGCTTTTGCAAGTCCAGCTTGTGCGGTTTTTCCTGGTGGATGATGTGTGTCGCGACATTTGACTGTGTCAAGGTGAGCATCAAAGAACGGAGCAAAAGCTTGCGATATAGATAGATAGCATGCACAAATGTGCTAACGGTTATCGACCAATTGACTGTGTAAAAAAAACAAAAAGGAAATCGAGATTCATGTAGGGGGTATTGTCCCAAGAGTGGTTACTACTTACCTCTATAGTACCTACCTTGCTTGTATCAAATGGGGCATGTATCTGTTGGCCACTTATGGAAGAAGTGGGCATAAGTACTACTAGGTAGGTAAGTAGGTAGTTACTACCTACTAGGTAGTAGTAGCTGCCCGGAGATCAAATAGAAGTCGGTGGCTGCAGGAAATCACCCTGATGAGTACTCGTCTTACCGTACTTACGTACCTCCTTGTATACAGTATTTTGTCTCCCCGCTGTACCCAAGTTTTGGGCCACCTCATGCAAGCAGTACACGGAATGTCAAATTGAGCTTGACTTCAATCTGGGTAGATGGGTAGGTAGGCTTGTAAGTTAGCATTGACTCCAACAACGATTTAGCCAATCCGTTTTATGGGAGTCATGGTTGCGATTATTGGATAAGATTCACATGAGCGGCTACGATGGCGTTAGGGCTATTACCTAAACACACAGGAGGAGGAGAAAAGCAGATCAGAGTTCATTATAAGGTATTATATAAGAGCAATCAGGAAATACCAAAAAAAAAAAATTGTGAGAAATAATAAAACACGAATCTGTCCGTATTCCGGTGTCCAGTGCTTATGTATTCCCTCCCTTCCTTTGCCGGAGACCAACCCCGCCCCCGCTTCCACCAAACCGGACTACCAATCAATGACATTAACCTACTCACCACCATTTCATAATTAATTGCCTATATTCTTGACGTACAGCAGATTACAGCTACACATGATCCATCTAGGAGAACCGATGGCTACACCTCCTCTTTTGGAGACCGCATTGGCGGATATGATCCAGACTTTCAGTGAGTTAAATAGTCTCGTCGTTGAAGAGCTTGACGGAGAACCAAGCCCTCTTGAATTTATGCGTTTTGTCGCCCGGAACACCCCATTTGTTATCAGAGGCGGTGCGGCCAACTGGAAGGCTACACGGAAATGGAATGCCTCATATCTCAAGTCAGTCCTGGAAGGCCAGACGGTCAATGTTGCTGTCACTCCACTAGGGTATGTCTTTCGCCCCCGTTCATGGACATTTCTCCAGCGTCTATGTATTTATATGTGTATATATACACACACACCACACAAAGAGCCAATAGTCTACTCTCTATTACAATACTTGTTAATCGTGAAATAACGGAACCAGAAATGCGGACGCACCTACGTTCACCCAGACCTACAACACTACTGTCATTTCAAAGCCCCACGAGGAGTCTCAGCCATTCCACGAATTCCTTGACTACATCATCCAGCAGGAAACAGACCCCAAGTCCTCCGCCAGGTCCGAAGTAAGATACGCCCAAACTCGTCAGTGGACATCCCTACACATATTTGGCAAAGCCTCCGCGTTTTTGACTAACGTCATCTTATTCTCTGGTTAGAAAACGACAATTTCAGGGACGAATATCTTCCCTTGTTTCCTGATGCCCAGAAAGATATTCCCTTTGCGCGAATAGCGCTTCAAAAGCAGCCCGATGCCATTAACCTGTGGATTGGTAACTCCAAGTCTGTCACAGCCATGCACAAGGACAATTTTGAGAATATCTTCGTCCAGGTCATTGGCAGGAAACATTTCGTCTTACTACCGCCCCTCTTCCATACTTGTGTGAATGAAAAGCTTCTTTCGCCAGCAACCTACATCCGCAAAGGGGAGGATTTTGCTCTCTGCCTGGATTCAGATGCTGAGCCAGTACCATTGGCGACCTGGGATCCAGACAAACCTCTTACCAATCCCTCCCCCACGTCCCATCTCGCAAAACCAGTTCGTGTCACGCTGAATCCTGGCGATATGCTCTATTTGCCTGCCATGTGGTTAGTACAACCGCACGAACCCCAACGGCCCAAGATAATGAACGAAACTTTCTAATGACTCGACACTAAGGTATCACAAGGTTAAACAATCATGTGTCGACGGTGATCATGGTTTTGTACTCGCAATCAATTACTGGTATGTTATCTATGGTGTCTACCCGACTGATATCTCCAAATCAGTTTTACAGACGAAGATGAGCTAATGCCCCAACCTCATAACTAGGTATGATATGGAGTTTAGTGGGCCGCTATACCCCACGGTCATGTTTCTCCGAAATCTTGGCCTCCAGGAACACAAAGAGCCTCCAGTGTTACAACCCAATCCTGAGGCATCTTCTGTTTGATATGCTATTAATCAATATCATACAAATACCCTCATCGCTTTTTTCGTTGGGCTACTCTCTTTTGTGCCCTCAGCTCCTTTTTCATTCTGGCATCCACGATTCTGTAACGTCCCTTGACACCCTTTGGCCGCCCCTGGATTCCCCTGTTCAATCCTTTAGCAACGACCAGTTTCGCCGCCGGCCGAGGCTTCTGTTTTCCAGCCCTGCTCACCAGCCTAGCTATGCTGTCAGCCTTCTCCTTCTCCGTCATGCCCTCATCGTTTACAAGCATATCCGATTTCTTCTTCAACTTCTCAAGCTTTTGGGCAGTCTTCAGCTTCTTTCGCGCCTTGGCTTCCCGAACCTTCTTGATCGGTCGGGCATTAAAGGCCCTCAGCTTTTCCTTTATTGCCGTGGCTGCAGCCTTCGTAATTGGTTTCTGAAGCTTGTCATGTTTACCTTCATCGTCCATGAACCAATCAGGCAAGCCATCCCGATCACGGAAAGCGCGTTTGTTGAAGCCATCATCTATGGCATCGTGTCTAGTCTTCTGTCCAGTAGCGAGTTGGTGGGCCAGAGTCATTGCCTCAGCCGTGATGATATCAATATCTTCTGATCGTTAGTAACCGCGCTCACTCGCATGGAACCCCGAATAAGGAGAACGAGACAGAGGAGTGCCAAATGCTGACTTACCTGGTCTTCCATCCGATGTCACCATTCCCTTTTGTTCCCAGTCATCCTCATCCGCTTTCACTAGTTCAAAACGCCCTTCTTCGTCTGATTCCGACTCTTGGGTAGCGGTTGCTTCAGCTAACTTGCGTGTTTTTTCTCTACCCCTGACTGGCAAAGCAGACACCCCCCTGATCGAATCTGAGGCAGGTCTTTGATTCATCTCCTCAACCATATCCTCGTCTTCATCGGGGGTTGGCAGCGCACCGGCTATGTCTCTGAAAATGTCTTGGTCGAAGAAGGCTGCCGCTCTCTTTGAAAGACCATCCTTAGTCTCAGCCGTACCATCCAGATCAGTCAACAGACCTCGTGTAGGCAGGCCAACATCATCGTTATCCGACTCATCATCGTCATCTTCGTCCAATTCGCTTCCATCGCTCTCCGCTTGTTCACTCGCTGATACACCTTCCCATTCATCATCGCCATGCTCTTCCCGTGCCTTCTTTGCTCGGTACTTGGCATCTGCTTCAGACTTCCGCTCTCTGTATTGACTATACATGGCATCGAGATCCTGCTCAAGAAGGTCTTCTTCGGAATCGCTCTCACCTTTCTCTGCAGATATTCCTAAGCTGCTGTCCTGATCTTTTGATTCTTCGGGTTTTGACACGGTGGCCATCCTGCCACGAGTAAAACGGTTCATGGCATTTGTCTTGTCCACCGTTTTGAGGGAAAACATGGAACCTTCGCCGGTTGGCCCAGATTCTTCCATGCCAATATCCATTGGTGTCACCATGTTTAACTGCATTCTGACAATTTCGCGTTGTTTGCGTTCATTATCCTTGCGCTTCTCTCGCTTCTTCTTCGCATTGTCTTTGTCTTTCATACCCTGCAATTCCTCCTGTATTCGCAGCTCCTCGTCCATGGATTCGACTTCGGCAATTTCTTCTGTAACTTCCGGCTCCAGTGATTTCTTGGTAGAAAGACCAAAAATCTCTCGCACTTTTAATCGCCATTTCAGAAGGAGCTTGAAATCTTTTCTGCCTAAAACTTTCAGGTCTGCGCAACAGTTCCTGATCTCAAACGTGGTTTCTGGGAGCTTGTCAAGCGCTGCAAGTGCCACATCACCACTGGGGGGCTGTTTGAAGGAAAGCATATTATAACTGCCGAGAATGGCAATAGGATCATTGGTTTGTATAAATTCGCTGGCAGGAATTTCTTTGAATTGCGTGTAGTCGCCCTCTTCGTAGCCATCACGCTTTCGCTTCTTAGTTTCCGGATTGTAAACTTTGGCTTCATTATTTGGAGTAGCTCCGGCAAGCTCTGCGAAAACTGATCGGGGGTCTAGGAAACGAGGGTCGATACGCTTTGGGGCCTTGTACCCCCTGCAGACCACGAAAATTTCGGCAGACACGTTTCGAGAGGATGGGGGTTTCGTAGCTTCCACCTTGTGGAACAACTGATTCAAAACCCACAGAAGTGGGTTATAATCCTTCGACCTGAAGACTTTGGTGACGAATGTACCACCCTCAGCGAGGAACTCAGTTGCAAGCTTCAAGGATTGCAAAGCCAATTCGGCTTGGTTGAAGGAATCTTGTACCCAAGCAGTACCAACATTGGGAGCACCGTCGTGCAAGACTGTATCGGCTTTCCACGTCTTGAAATGTTGTCGAATAGTTGCGCGGCACTTGTCGGTGGTGATGTCGCTCTGGAAGGTGATGACTTTAGGTATAGGCTTTATAGGTGACAAATCAACGCCAACAATCAAGCTGTTTACAGGCATGACCTCAGCTGCTACCTGGCACCATGACTATGCAAGATATCAGTATTAAAATTGGGGAGAAGGTGGCAGCAAAAACTTACACCGGGCGCGGCACAAAGGTCCAACAAAACCTTGCTCTTTTCCAAGAATCCATATTTCTTGTTCAATTGTATCAGTTTGAATGCTGCACGAGCACGGTAGCCTTTCTCTTTCGCAAGTTTATACCACTTATCCAGACGGCCTTTGCCGTGCTTTTTCTGAATCGCCATTGCGCCAGAATTTGTTGCTACAAAAACATGATGTTCTACGATGCGCCCCACGATGGCCAGAAATTTTGCCTGCTCATGCCGCTGATAAGCCCATCACGTGGCGATAATAAAAAAGCTGCAAGAGCTAGCCCCACATGCACCATGCACCATCGGGATCAGATTAGGTTGCTTCATGGAAGACAGTTTCGTCCTTCAACGTGCCAATTTCTGGATTGCCTATTACCACCCCGATCCCTTGTTTGGCGGTAGTCCACATGGTCGTCAACAAATAAACCGTCCAAAGTCGAAGAATCCGGCAGCCATGAATGGACGGATATTGGCAGCTGGCCTGCGGCCTGTAGCGCCGGCGCAAACCGCTTCTACCAGAACAGTTCGCCATTTGCATCGATTTCCTACAGGAGGGCTTCTTCGTGCTGATGCCTCGATTCGGGTCACTCGCAAGCGCATGTGGCTTGGTGGTAATGCTTTCCACAATGCTGTGATGACTCGAAATGCGTCTTTTGCTCGATTTTTGCCCAAACTAGTGGTAAAATTCGCTCGAATACCAGCAATGTTTGGTGGATTGGCTATTGGTGGATTCGCCTGGGTTCACTATCAAGCTACACGTATGCAGAATTCACTCAATTTGTAAGACGAAGCACTTGTGACTGACAACCAGTAGAGGCTGGCAATTACGCCATTTCCGTATTCAACAACACCCTGGATACAGTGACAGGTACCGCGTCTACCCTGTACGGTGGTGCCAAAGGTGTTGCCGATCAGACGCTCCAAGGGTGGGAAAACACAAAAGAAAAGTTGGAAGTTCCAGAATGGCTACAGCGGGTTTTACGAATACACGAGGATATTGGTACTGGTGGTTCTGGTGGTCCTGGCGGGGACGGAGATCCAAAACATAGCAAAATTGGTGCTGCTGCTGCGATTGGTGCCTCTGCTGCCGCCTATGGTTATGAGAAATCAAATGAGGAGGATCCACGCACCCCTAATGAGGCCAGCAAAGACGACCAGATGATGGTGCTGACAAAAAAAATGATCGAAATTCGGAACATACTCCAGAAAGTTGGCCAGTCAAGTTCACTCACCTTGCCTTCAATTGTTGTTATCGGCTCGCAGTCTTCCGGCAAAAGCTCAGTGCTTGAGGCAATAGTTGGTCATGAGTTTCTCCCCAAAGGTTCAAACATGGTAACACGGCGACCTATCGAACTGACCCTTGTCAACACTCCTGAATCAAAAGACGAATATGGTGAATTCCCAGATCTGGGCTTGAGACGGGTCACCGACTTCACTTCAATTCAGCGAACATTGACTGAACTCAACTTGGCTGTGTCAGATGCCGAGTGTGTTTCGGACGATCCTATTCACTTGACCATATACTCACCCAACGTTCCCGATTTATCCCTTATTGATCTTCCCGGCTATATCCAAGTTGTTGGTCAGAACCAACCGCTCCAGCTTAAACAAAAGATAGCTGAGCTATGCGACAAGTATATACAGCCCCCAAATGTGATACTCGCCATCTCTGCCGCAGATGTTGACCTGGCAAACTCTGCTGCCCTCAGGGCGTCTAGACGAGTCGACCCTCGGGGTGAGCGAACTATTGGCGTCGTTACAAAGATGGATCTTGTTGATCCTGCGCGCGGTGCAGCCATCCTCAACGACAAGCAATATCCTCTTCGACTCGGCTACGTCGGAGTGGTTTCTAAAGCGCCACAATCTCAAGGCCTTTTCAGCATGGGCTCGTCAAATTTGCTTTCTACAATTGCCAAAAATGAAAACGCCTTTTTTTCATCTCATCCACTTGATTTTGGGCCAGAAGCCGGTGTCAGTGTAGGCACAACCACGCTGCGAAAGAAGCTGATGCATGTGCTGGAGCAGACAATGTCATCCAGTTTGCAGGGCACTAGTGATGCTATCAGGCAAGAACTTGAGGAAGCAACCTATGAGTTCAAGGTTCAGTACAATGATCGCCCACTCTCAGCCGAATCCTACCTTGCAGAAAGTCTGGATGCTTTCAAGCATTCGTTCAAGCAGTTTACTGAGGAATTTGGCCGACCGCAGATGCATGAGCTGCTAAAGAGTGAATTGGACCAAAGGGTACTCGACCTTCTAGCTGCGAGATATTGGAATAAGCCGATCACTGATCTGGCTCTGACCCATGCCGAACAAGATAATCTTTCTGACTTGCCCAAAGCTGACCCTGACTCCCTCTATTGGCGCCGACAACTAGATGCCTCAACATCTGCACTCACAAAACTAGGCGTTGGACGTCTAGCAACCACCGTCATCGCATCATCTCTTCAGGCAAACGTTGATAAGCTGCTAGCCAATTCTAGCTTTGCAGGCCACCCTTTTGCGCGAAATGCTATAGTAGAAGCCGCATCGACAATTCTGAACGAACGTTTTTATAGCACCAGTGACCAGGTTGAAAACTGTATCAAACCTTTTAAATTTGATATCGAGGTCGAAGAGCGGGAATGGGCCCAGGGTCGACAACATGTCGGAGAAGTGTTGAAGAAAGAATTGCAAGAGTGCGATGCGGCAATGACAAATCTTGAGTCTTCTGTTGGAGGGCGACGAAAGCTGAAGGAAGTTATGACATTTGTAGATAAAGCACGCAAAGGCGATATCCTGATAGGAGACGATGGGCGTAGTGGTGCTGGCGGATTCAGTGCTGCCCTTCTTGGAAAAGGTAAGCCTTGCTAAATTGTCGCCCGTACAGCAGAAAATTCTAACAGGTTTGCAGGACGAGAGGCGGTTTTCCTTCGCGATCGCTCCGATATTATCAAGATGCGCATGTTAGCTGTCAAATCCAAGCAGTGTGCTAACTCGAAGAACAAGTACTACTGCCCTGAGGTGTTTCTGGACGCTGCTGCCACCAAGTTGGCCTCTACAGCCGTCCTCTTCCTAAACGTTGAGCTGTTGTCCGAGTTTTACTACAACTTCCCCAGGGAGCTTGATCTTCGTCTAGGACGACATTTGTCAGCCGAGGAGGTTGAGAAGTTCGCCAAGGAAGATCCCAAGATTCGTCGACATCTCGATGTTATTAGAAGGAAAGAGCTCCTAGAACTGGTTCTCGAAAAAATGGAGAGTCTCAGACAACTAGATGGACGTGACGGAAAGAATACTAGGGGCCGGAATGCAGGCAAGGAACGAGGGCGATGGGGGCTCTTTTAGGTCCACAAATTACGAACATCTCAACGTGTTATGACGAGAAATGTATGGGAGTCGGCGTTCTTGCTATTTTCTTCACTATTGTTTGGAGACAGAAGCTTATGGCAATGCTGCCATGGAAGCTCGACTGTCTGTTTGAGTCGAGTATCTTCTCCCCTCCGAGCGCATGTTGCGTTATGACCTTGGTATATACATGGACGCGGCCACCAATAAAGGATTCTAACTTTGATTTCGTGATGAACATTCAAGCGTTTATAAACTCGTGTTAGGGATACTAGATGAACAAACGATAATATCAACAACGCTGCAAAGGGCAAATCTGCTGGACTAGACTGATAGAATAATCATGAACAACATAGCCATGAAACTCCCGTTATGAGCGAACATCTGTACTCATCTGCAGCGTAACCTCCCACCGCACGTTACCCCCAGTACCGTATCCTTCCCCAAGCCTGTTCTGTATCAATGTGCAAATGCGGTTCCGTAGTTTGCCGAGGGCAATCTCATCACAACCTTTGGCGACGCTTATTTTGATATTTGCCATACAGAGGCCGTAATGAACTTGCCAAAATTGCGCTTCATCGACACGGCCAATACCCGACTCCGATTCAATCTCACGAAGAACAGATGTAACCCCCATGTTCCCTCTATTACCCCCGTACGACATAAGAAGCATGAGGCCCTGGGCAATGGCAACACGCATGCCAAGAGCAAACATCGCCAGCGAGATGACCGCACAAATCAGTCTATCTAACCATGTGTAGAGAGAAATGGAAAGGAGGGGTAGTAAAGCAATTAGGGCGGAAAATAAGAGTGTCAAGAAATGGAAGGGGTTGGATAGAACGCTCGGCAAGGCTGCTAGGTACGAAACCCTCATAATCTTTGCGATCCTCGCATGATTTCGGAGACCATAAGCAGATATCAGCGTGCTTGCTATGGCAGCAGCCGATACCAAGTCGATTGAACCTGCAGAGACGCGTTCGTGGGCATGCTCGTGGTGGGCCTCGTGATGGCCGAGTGATTCAAGAAAATGTTTGAGGTTATGAGAGACGAGATCAAACCCTCCAAAGAGCAAGAAGATTGACATAGCAAATCCTGCTAGGACCTCCGCTCTCTCTAGACCAAAGGGGTGTCTGATACTGCTTCTACGCCAGACCTCGAAGTTTCCCAGCACGTCGACAACAACACATACAGCTGCGCTACCTGCGTCGAAGAACACCAAATGTGAGAGAGCCATAGCGGCGAGTGAACCCTCCGATTTGAAGAATATGAACATGCCGACTGCAACATGGCAGAGACTCCAGTATAAACGCATCCGCTGGTCTCGGTGTAAGCTTTTCCAGGCTTCTTTAATGGTTGGTATTGGGAGTGACGCAGGGAGAACCGGAGGGGGTCGCGGCGGTGGCTCTTGGAAGATCTGATGCTGGGTTGAGATGCTACTGTGCTTGTATCTATGACCGCGACGTTGGCCAATGTTCTATTGCGTGATATATTAATTGATGGATTCAGGCTTTGAGGTAACCGTTTGGATGGAACGAACAGATTTTACAGGCGCAGTTGATATCACCTGCGTCTGGAAATTGAACGGATTAGGGGCCGCGGCTTGCGAGACATTTTGCCCAGAGGTTGGTTCTATAGCCATGGCGGTGGGACGTAGAAGAGGTGACGTGGAAGACGAAGCACTATGTGATTCCGACATCAGTTGATGAGAGGGTAGATCCGAAATGTCAGTGTCGTCAACCACGAGGGTTGGTAGAGAAGGGTGGTCAGCATGGCGCTTTGACTCCATATGCTATGATGACAATCCGCGATCCTGGATGATAATTCTTGGCGCAGATTGGGGATAACAGGGGATTTATTGGCGTGGGATAGGGTTCAATTCAAACCAATCTATGCAAGTTTCGCGAAGAATGGTGATTCTTAAGGTAGTTGACGATTTGGGTTGGCAACGATATCAGCGACTAGGTAGGTAATAATACGATGGATATGAAGGTACGATGTTGTTCAATGAGGCCAGAGCTTCTCAGTGCCAGGTAGTAGTGCTAAGTGGTAGGCGCTAATAAGTGCGAGTACATATGCTACCTGTACTACCTAGCCTAGCCTACCAGGTACAATGGATGCATCTTGCCACAATCGAGGTGCGGCAGCCGAGCAAACTGGGGCAGTAAGGCCATGTTATGCAGTACTAAGTACTACCTACCTGTATTTCAGAGGGAAACCCAGTACAGTACTATGATTATAATTGATCTCATGTGGTGATTCAGTTACAGAAAGGCTACTAGGCTCCCCAATATTCTACTTTAAATGCCATGGCATGAACCAACTGCTAATCCAACCCACGGCAAACTTATATTATTAAAATAGTAGTGCCTTGGGCTAAGTCAATCTTTTTGTGCGACGTTGAAATGGAGTTATAGTACTCCGTACGTGACTCATGGTATAACGGTGACGTTATGAATTAGGTAGGTATTCAACACTACAGAGTAATTGTATTTGTATGATGCTCTCTGTCTTATATTCAACTGCTATTATCGATTTTGCTGAACAATTTCCCTTAGCATAGTAAATCAGAAATCCAAGATCATAAAAGGCATGAATTACTACGCGCGATTAGATGTGGTTTAAGATACTCTACGGAAAATTGAATGCCAACGTCTATAAATGAAATTAAAATTAAAATAAGAAGGATTAAGGAAAATGGAACGTTACTGTTACCTATACACTACTAATTACTTCGAGCAAATACTTTAGGCACTACCTTATCCTCCATGGCCTTTTCAACTTCCCGCAGGTGCTTTGTCATGCGATACTGCCGGTCTTACGCGATTACCAGCCACTACGGCGCTGTATCCCTTCAGCCTTAATTTTGGTGTGTCTCGTTCAAATAATTAAGCCACAGCCTATCAGGGGCGGCTGTTTTCTCCAACAACCCTCTTCGAATCATGTCCGAGGACCAGATCGACGACAAGCTTGGTAAATCCTCAACGCCTCCGGGATTTCACAAACTAGAAACCCCCAATTCAAGCATTTTATCCAGATTCCCATTCATGCGCTCATCTTCAGAAAAAGATGCAGTGGAAGAAGAGGCATCACCGGCACCAGTTCGGTCACTAGCCACTGCCACTCAGCAGTACAAAACACGACGGCGGAGAGGATCCCTTAGAAAGGTGGCACTCCTTGGACGAGGAGCACAACGCGATAGGAGAGATAGCCGGCCGTTGACGATCGATACGGGGCATGCGACCGAAATATTTACCTCCAAATCAGATGGCCTGAAGTCCAGTACAAGCACCGCCGAGCATAATGCCCTTGGTCTTAACGTGTCCAATCTCGGTTCTAGAGGTTCAACAGACGATTTCAGTGCCTCATCTATCCTCCCCAATCCTCTACCCGAAAGAATACTGGAGCAGTTACACAACTACAATTCCACAACGGACGAGGAAGACATTGTCCAGATAGGTTCCCATTCTGCCACTCCGTTGCGATCAGGCTTATCTTTGTCTTCAGGCTCCGATTCTTATTATGGGAATCATCCAACAGCCCAGCGCCATAGGCCGTTTCAGCAAGCCAAGTCGCCATTATCGTTCAGCGGTATCTCTACAACAGCCTTACCACCACCCGACTCAGACTGGGATTATTCTGAAACGGAATGGTGGGGGTGGGTCGTTCTCACTGTGACCTGGTGCATCTTTGTCATAGGAATGGGTTCCTGTCTCGACGTTTGGAGCTGGGCTTGGGATGTGGGCACAACTCCCTACGCACCACCAGAACTGGAAGACGACCCCACCTTGCCGATTGTGGGATATTACCCTGCGCTCATCATTCTTACATGCGTCATGGCTTGGGTTTGGGTGGTAGTAGCCTGGGTAGGCATGAAGTATTTCCGACATGCCAAGATCAGCGGTGATTGAGAGAAGCTGCTTGTAGTCACCTTGCACTATCGTGAATCAGAACCATCCACAGTGATGGGAATAATTGATGAAAAAGCGGACCATGATATGTGTCTGGTTACTTCAATACGTACATGGTGGTTTCTCCAGGTGTCTATATCAGTGAAGGGTCTTGAAAGTCAACAGCACGGCACCGACCAATGTTGTCGTATGTAGCTGGCGAACAGTTTGACTCGGCTTACTTTCCATGGATCACCACTACGTTAAGCCAACCTGGGGCCCTCAAAGTTCAGTCTACGGGAGCAACTCCAAGCTGACCCTTAAAGTCCCAGGTTAATAGCTTGTGGTCTGCAAGCCTCTTGAGTTGGGGCAATTACTGGTGTGTTCGTGGTAGAAGAGATTCAGGGCGTTTGCATTTAGGTGAACAGTTTCATGCTGGTTCGCTGACGACCTAGATATAACTCGATCCCTATCTCGTTTACATGCCCAAATTATTTATGTTGCATCTGTTCGCATTTATTATAGTTAGCATCAAGGACTGGGCGTTTAAGACATGTGACTTACAGCTACGACCAAATGACTAGTAGGTACCATGGATGCCATTTCCAGAGCAACTCTAAAAACCGTAGAGTACGTTGTTGGTGTAGCGAAAAGTAAAATATCATGATATATGAGTTTATCTGCAAATCTCCACCTACGCACATGCAAGTCAGTGGCTAGGGAAATCGAATCTCAGTGATGGATTCTGGGAAAATAACAGCAAATTGAAATCGTTCAAGACCTAAGTAGGGCAGATCCTATGAACACACAGACAAGGTGGCGAACCACCTCAATCCTAGCTCAATGGATAAGGGGCTGGCTGGAAATGAGTGAATGTGAGAGAACACAGTAGCCCCCCTACGCGGGAGAGGAAGACAACACCAGATGAGAGCCTATGAGAAGGTAATGGGTAGGATCAGTAATGAAAGAAAAGATTAGATATAACATAAAATAAAAACAAATATAAATAGCATAGTATATGAATTGTCTGTCATGATTAGGATATCGGTGTTTATTTTGCCATACCTTGCTCCTATGATCATATTCTAAATAAACGAATAGCTGGAGGTTTTGAAGGGGCTTGAGTACCAGTGAAAAAAGATTTCAATTAGGGCGGAAAAGTCTTGATCAACGTCCCAATTCGTTTCTCCCAGGCAAGCATCTCGCAAGACGTGGATGGCTATCTACTAGATAAATGGATATGTTGGAATAAATGACCTATGATGAATCGGCACTGTGTAAGCTTGTCTGGCCGAGAAGTGGCAAGCCCAATCAGCCAAAGGGATCCAAATTGGCCACCAGAGTGACACGTCGGTGCAGAAGGGGTTCGCCGCACAGTATTGAGTGATGGATGGTGGTGGTGC
This sequence comes from Hypomyces rosellus, assembly GCA_011799845.1. NCBI lineage: Eukaryota > Fungi > Ascomycota > Sordariomycetes > Hypocreales > Hypocreaceae > Hypomyces > Hypomyces rosellus. The sequence continues at coordinate 4,105,417 of WWCI01000002.1, read as the reverse complement.
CAGTTAGGCAGTGAGAAAATGGGATGCCGTCAGGTACCAATCAGATTGCCCTCGCGTTGTTTGATGGCTGGCTTCGGGCAGTCCGTTCACATCCGTCAGGCAAAAGTCAATCAATACCTCACTTAATTAATATCTTGGTAGTTACCTGTAGCACTGACCTATAATTCCGAGGTTTGATTTGCAAGCCTGATTACAATGGTCATGCATTGCAGAGCAATGATACGGTGTATGCAGGCGAAGATCATCAATCATAAAATGAAAAGTAAATGAAGGCGATGCCAAGAGGCATTTTACCATCAATAAAATCATCAGTAAATTTAAATTCCTAGCCGGATCTCTGTTCCAAGTACCTACAACAGCCGCGGAAACACCAGTATCCTTGCACTACTCCATACTGTGCTGGGGGCCCTGGGGCAAAGCGCTGGGTACCAGGTACCTACCTCCCTGACGTTTGCTCGCAGGAAAGCTCTCCAACCTCCGCCAGCCCTCGTCGTTTTCCAGCGACGCCAATCGCCCCATTGCACTCCACGCCCATCTTTTCTCAACTCTTCATCACCACTTCCTGTAAATTCTCTGCACAGCTGTCTCAGTGTTGCCACGCTCAGCACGACACGCGAGACTGAGGCGTTCGGTATCGCCATTTCTCCCATTTCTTCCTCCCTCCCTCCCTTCCTTTGCCGCCTCCGGCATCCTCTACCCAGAACGAGGCAAGGCAAGGCAAAGCAAAGCAACGTTTCTCTCTCGACCCAAACTCTGCCTGAAACCACCAACTTCGGAGTCATCGCTATTTGGTATCGCTCCCGATCTGTCGGTCAATCTCGTTCGCGATACTCAGCATCTTCAGCCAGCAGAGCTTTTGCCGCGATACAGGTTGACTCGGTCCTTCAGCGTTCGATCTGTTGTCGCAAAACCCGCCGCCCGCCATCCGAAACCTGCCACACGACCACGCAACATAAGCCGCTCAGCAACATAATCATTGTCGCCCGTTTCAACAAGCACTGTTCTTTCTTAGACACTTTCTTCACATTCTATTTTTCAGTCACTTTGTCACTCTGCACAAGGACGTCTTGTGCTCATCGTCACCAAGTCCCCCTTGAGGGGCTATATAACCTCGCAACTTATCGGTGTCTCAATCCTCCTCTCGAACTCATCTCGAATCGATCACTAGGTGGATCCATCATTTCACCATGAGAGAGGTCAATTTTAGTATCCCCAACGTCAACAAGGCGTCCGTGGGAATTACTACGGCACTCTATGACCGTAGGGCTCTCGACTGTACCTCAACGTTACCACTGATCAATTCACTCAATCATCTTGCATACTTAACCACGTCATCAGCCCGCATCAGAGATATTCTCACAGTTGACGGAGGAATCGAACGCCTAGTATGCATTCTCAAGCAAGGACGGAGCAAGGACATGATGGGCATGTGGAAATGGAATCTGGCCTTCCAGTGTGTTGTCAACATCGGTGTCCGAGGAACTGAAAATGTTCGCACTAGAGTTGTTGAGGCTGACATGGTACCTGTCATTGCTACAATTCTTGACAACTACATCAAGGCCATCGAACGATGTCGTGAGAAAGCCGAAGAAGCCAAACAGAAGATTCATGACCATCACCGGCACAAGAGCCATGATCATCGGAATTCCTCCAAAGCCGCCTCTCCCTCCCACTCCAACCGGGTTGATCAAGACTCACGGTCATTTCGACGACAAGGGCCACCACCTTCAATCGATGTGTCTTCCACGTTTGCCGGGCCATCTACCACTACTAATGGGCAGAATGCCGAGTCATCGTCAACTAGTCATTCAAACCTCCACGGAACCCCAGACCGTTCGGTTGTAACACCACATCGTCAGCGTCATAGTTTCCAGGGAACCGATGGGCGACATGCAACCGCCTCAGCCCCCCGACAACCAATCCAGCCTCTCGCAACTGCTATCCCTGCCATAGAACCTGTTGATGGGTTTATACGCGCGGTGCGGGATGTTGATCGCCTGACTTCTATTCCTTCATATGTTCCCAGCGATCTCGTATCCCAGCCCAATTCACCCACCACACCTCTTGCATCTTCCCAACTACGGTCCCCAGTTCGTTCTACCACAGCCCTAGACGCTACCACTCGATCGCGTAGAAGGCCTTCAATTAGACATCAAAACTCCACCGCTGAGCCAGATGATCTCAACGGAGACAGTATGCAGTCAGACGAGTCGCCAGACGCCGAGATGGCAGGCACCGCAGAGATTCAGTCAGCAGTCGGGATTCAGGATATCACGATGGACGATGGCGAAAGCATATTGGCAGGAGAATCACTGGAGCTAACTACTACGACGGTATCAGAGACTCACCAGGATGCCGGAACCTTCAATATCACTCACCGCGCAACCATTGACGGAAGTATTCGAAATAACATAGCCCCTACACCAGTGCCTCCAATCGGTCTCTCTCCAAATCGGCCGACTTTAGCAACTCCACCACAAGTACCGGCTCCAAGTTCTGCTGTTCCCCGCTATCTCCTCGATCGTCACTTTGTTCCAAATCCTCAGATGCTTGCCGCAATGCCTCGCGAGGAGGATGTTCTCATGTCTTTGCAACTTCTGGCTTATGTCTCCAAGTACTGCGGCCTGCGCTCATACTTTCAAAATAGTCATCTTGTACCGAGACTTACTATTGGCAAGGACCTAACAGCCCTAGATAGTGAAGAGGAGCTCACTGACAACCAAGATACTGAAGAAGATGAGGAATATCTTCTCGATAACGATTTTAATCTCTTTCCGTTGGTCGAAAAGTTTACCGTCCGATATCACAGTACCGACATGCAGTACTGGGCTGGTGTCGTTATGCGAAACCTCTGCCGCAAAGATGACACCCGTGGTGGCATTAGGCAATGCGCTTACTATCAGTGTGGCAAGTGGGAAGAGTTCACCAGACAATTTGCTAAATGCCGACGATGCCGTCGGACTAAATACTGCAGTAAGGAATGCCAAAAGAGTGCCTGGGCCTTCCATCGTCATTGGTGCGTTGCTGCCTCTCCATAGGCAAAACAGCTGTCGCAATCATGGTAGATGTGTGGCGTTCATCGATTTCGAAATAAAACGTATGATTCAAAGACTTTGTTGTTGGAAGGTTGCGACTGCATTGCACAGCCAAGCGTTTCATCAGCTCACTCACGGCATTTCTTCTCGATACCACTGGTTTTTGTTTTTATTGGCGCACTTGGTTCCGATCATGGAAGGTTTAATGGAGCTTTTCTGGAGTCATCATGCTTGGTTTGGCTTTTGTTTTTGTTTTTTTTTTTTAATTCCTAGCATTTTGCTTTTCTTGCTCTCAGTTTGCAATGCACACGGGCGGTTGCAGCATTCAGTGGTCCACCACATTCCGTCGGAGCCATTACAGCTCCAAAATACACGATGTATACGCCATATATATACCTCAATATTAATGTAAGTGCATAGACGTATTCATATCATCTCCTTTCTCAAGTCTATTTACCAACGTTTCACAAAGTTGGCGAAATGGCAGCATCGTCGAAGAAGTAGCAGAAGAAAAGTTCAAGAACTACGGCGCTCCCTTGTGTTCTCATAAGGCAACGTCATTAAGCCGCCCTGTGAGGTTCGAGGAATCGTTATCACGACCTATTTGGGTATCGACAAAGGGATCATAACGGGTACAGTTTGGGAAAGGGAATTGATAGGGTCAGCAGGACCCAGGAGCAGAACAATGCACACCCCGCGAAGGGTCATGATGGGATGGATTAGTTTAGGACACGAGTCAGAATCTTTTAAATGTCTCTTCGATTCATAGATGAAATGGGATCAACGACATGACGCTCTATTTGGACATTCACTGAGCGGTACAATTCAAGATATCGAGCGTTCGTTTTCATAAAAAGTAGAAGTGTATTTGAGATTATAACACAAGTCAAGGGTTAATTGAAGTTGAGCGAACTACCAGACGCCTACACCTATGCCTATCTAACCACATACTCTTAACACCTGCACCGCCGCCACGGCTAACAGGTAATGAGTTTTATCATGTTGTTGCAGGCTTATTTAGAAGCCAGAGCCTTTCTCCTACTCTTCCCCGGTCTTGATGCTTTGCCTTTGGGCTTTCCTCCGGCCTTCATCTTCTTTGCATTAAAGGTAGAGAGATCACCGGAGCTAACGGCATCGCCAGATTTGGCATGTCGCTTTTTGCCTCCAAAGCCGTATTTCTCGTTCTTCTTTTGACGCTTAGGGTTTGCGGATTGGGGTCCACGCTGCTGCCGACCAGTACCAGAGCGCTGGGAGTGCTTTGCAATCTCAGTGTCCACACCAACGTCGAAAAGGTCGGCTTCCTTAGTGCCAACATCGCCGCTGGATTCTTGACGCTCTAAAGGAGACAACAGATTAGTCAATTGAACATGCCCCGGTTCACTTAGGGAACTCACTTCGCTTGAGCGTCTTAATCTTTTCCAATGTCTCGCGCTTGGCCTTTTGTCGTTCCTGAAGCTTGGCAACTTGAACCTGCTTGCCAAATTTCTTCAAGTCTCTAAGCTTGCGCGCCTCAGCAGAAGCCTTCTTCGCGGAAGCTTCTTCAACAAGTTTGGCCTTGACTTTCTCCATGTGTGCATCCTCCTTGACCATTTCAGCGAAATAGTCTTTGGGACGAGAGAAGGGAACGCCTTCGGCGATCAGCTTAGCTCGGCCTTGGCGCGCAGCCTCAAGACATTGAGAATAAAAGGCCAGCTCTCGTTGAAGATCATCTGATACATCCGGGATTGACTCTGAGGTTTCGGTAGAGGAGACGATGGACTGGTGGGTCGCAAAGGGTACGCTCTTGTCGGTGGGAATAGATATGCGATCGAGAGCGGCAAGTAAGGCAGACGTGTTATTTATAGTAAGCCTTGTGTGAGCAACAAGATCTTCCCTATCATCGTCGTCAAGGTCCTCGAGGTCAGAAACAGGAATGTCTTCATCGTCGTCGTCTTCCTCATCATCCTCGTCCTCATCATCATCAACTTCTTCCATCTTCTCAGCCTCTTTCTGCAAGGTTTTCCTCGAATTTCGGGGGATTTTCTCTTCTAGCTCAATTTCCGAGTCTGACGTATCGCTCTCATCAATGGCATCGAGATTCATCTGTTGGATAGAGAATTAGTTTCAAGCAACCAATTTATAATCAACTTGCCATTAGTACATTTTTCTCGCCTTGCTCTTCATTCTCATCGATCTCACTATGCTCTTCCGAGTCACTGTCTTCCTCAGACTGCTTCGATTGTGCCCCGCCGTTCTTGCGCTTGAGTGCTGCTTTACGCTTCTTCTGTTCTTTCAATTTCTTGAAATCAACGCCCTTTTCGGCAGCCAATGCCATTCGCAGCTTGCTTTTAGTGACCATCTTTCCTTTATCCTTTTTTTCCCTTCTGGATTGCAGGTAGTCAAGTATGTCCAGGGGATGGTCCAAATGTATGTAGTTTGTTCAGCAAGACTGGTCGCTGCTTTTTCCATTGTTTGGAAAAATCTCCAGAATTCTGCCCGTACAAAATTCTCACCGCCTTCCTCATGGCGCTGGTCTGCACCATTCCTAGCGTGCATGATGCCCCCACTGGCTGGCCGTTCTGAACGAGGTGCCGCACTGCAGGCTGCCTCCACTTCGGACATGGCTAAAGACCCGGTACCTCTAATCTCACCTAAAGCTGGCATTATCAAAAATTTAGCGAACAAATAAACGCTCCCCTCAGATTACTGATAAAGCATTCTTCAACAACCAACCCTCCATGTCTGCTTCTACGCTCGTCTACTGGGTATATCACTCGTATTTTCCGTCACGAGATGCTTAGTTATTTCCATATGGAATTTGTCTTCCATAAAAGACTTCAATTGAAGTGAATTAAATACATGCTAATCCCAGAGAGTCAAACCATGCTCCTGCTCAGTCATAAGTCGTCCGTCGTCACCCACTCTCTGTCCTCCTGCTCGTTTCATTGCCAGTGTATAGTTGGCGAGATCAAGTAAAAAAGGCCTTTGCGCTCACGTTGCCGTGCGGTCAATGGCCTGTCAATGCGATATATGTCGAACAAGTTATTGGAAGATATTGAGTTGATGTGCAAGCACAGCTTCAAGTCAGCGTGTACTTGGTAGATTTCGCTGCTCCTGTATGGGCCAGCCATAATAATCGGCGATTATTTGCATTGTCGTTGATGCGCCGGCCCTAAAGGGGGAGAGAGGTGTGTCATCTACATGACAGTGCAGCCGAGGTGGCCGGTCTTGCCATCACCAACGCCGTTGGTCTTGGGAACGGAAGTCTGAGTGGAAGGCATTTTTTGGCTGAGTGGTGCTCGTGATGCAGAAAATGAAGAGATGAGTTGTGTGTGGGAGCTCTGAGGACTGTTGTTGCGATTGATGATGTTATCGTTTGATGATAGAGACTGTGATGGAGGCGAAAGGAGACATATTTATAACTGCCAAAGCAATGAAAATGCCATTGAACGTGTCCCCCGTGATCCGTAAACAGGTCCTGGTGTGCCTCAATACCCGCCCATATGGTTTGATATTGTTCGTTCATATTGTTCTTTTGATGATTGGCTTCGCGACCCGCATACAGAGGTCTTGGCATCACGGGTTGAAACAAAACCTCGTACACAGTCGGGAAGGAGCTTCTCACTAGAATAGAGAAACATGCCAGGTAATTGTTTGCTACTGCTGCTGAGGATTCAGGGATATACTAGTTTCCTTTTCTTAATATTGTTCTTCACATTAAGCAACGCTTAGGTCATTGCATGGTATTTGCTTCGACCCCACGGATCTTACCTCAGGGTTCCCCAATAATAAGGTCGTTAAGCGACAGGATTTATTGTTTTGAGGCTCTTCTCCAGACTCTTGAACCCCAGAAAATGGATAGCAGAAATGTTAAACCTTTCCCCTCGATCCATTTCTCAAGGTATGATTCAAGGATTCCCCGTGACTAATTAAGAATTTTTGGGATGTCTTTATCACAGCTTTAACATAACTTGGCCTAAGTCGTTCGAGGCATCCACTTCTTATATTCATTGATCACATCTATTTTTCTTCAAAAGCACTAATATTACCGTTCATAAGTTGACTATTAGAAAAGGAATACTATGAGTGTTTTCCTATCAGTACCCGCATGACCTTTTACAGCAAGTATCTGCGACCTCGTAGGTTGAGCCGGTGGCAGGCACAAGCCTCCGCATTCAATGGAGCGCTCTCGTCGGGATGGTTTATCATGCGACATTATTGGTTCATAATTTGCACAGATCAACAAATTTAGCAGATGGTAGCGCTTCATTGCATCATTGACTCGGGCCGATAGTGTCCTTTTAAACAAAAGACTCCGCGTAAAGTATCAAGGACCCATCTCGTAGATATAGTTGATACCATTGTTTCTACAATCTCGCTAGCCGTTACCTTTTCAGGGTAGCAAATGCGTCCTCGCCTCTTTCGCCTGTCATAAATCATCGAAACGTGCTGTCACTGTGGAGACAGGTGTCGATATACTCCCTCGGATGTAGGGAGGCCACGAGTTCCTGGCGGGTTAAGCGTATTCATTCGCATTGTCCAAGGATTTTATTTATGTCGCTAATCTATATGTAGTTTTCACCTTACCGCTTGTTGCGATAGTTTGATCGTACGGAAGAGTACTTAATAAGTCTTATATGAGGGATGGGAGGGCGTATAGATATATGTCAAGAAATTTGCTACCCTAAAGTGAAAAGTATGTTGGAGTAGTAGAGTATTCACTGATGTTGCTCTTATTATAAAAACATCTGTGTGTAGAGTTTGTATAGCCATGGATAATAAATCATCATCTAATTGTCACAGCTCGGTTTTTTCCCGACGCCTATCGTCTCAGTACTATACAGTTGCCATAACCATATTCTCGGGATTAGTTTAACCAGGTAACATGCGACAGAACTTTCTTTGTCTACGGCTGTTAATCGATAAGGGAAGTAGTTTGCTCCACTACATGACATGCGGCAGCAACTTTCAAGTCTCAAGTACCATTGGCTAGGGAGGAAAAAAAAAAGCTATCTCCATCACCAACTTCAACTTGGTGCAATAACACCACAACTTCAGACATTCATCAATTAGAGGAGATTCCTAGATGGGAAGCGCGTAATATAAATTATTGAACGCTATAGACCAGCAAACCAAACGCAATGCCTCACAAACACAAACGAAAGAGAGGAGATGATGATGCAGAGTAGGTTTGCTGAGACCCAGCAGAATTGATACGCAGGCTTATTTCTCGCAGATTCAACCTGCCACCGACGCAGACGGCACGTCCTTTATTAGTAGGAAACAAGAAACAAAACCTAGCACTAGGATCGCAGACAGCAAAAAAGCAACGCAAACCCCGTGCGAAGACCGATGATGCACCTCGGGCATTCAAAAGGCTCATGGCGGTTGCACAGGGTAAAAGGATCAGGTCAGGTCTCGATGATGGGAACGGAAGCAAGGCGACATTAGCAACCGAAGCTAATCCCGAGGTTCCACGCATCCGCCCAGGCGAGGATCTTAGAACATTTGCCGCTCGTGTTGACAGCGCACTACCTGTATCAGGCCTCGCCAAGAAGACGAAAACAAAAGATGGGAAGGATGAAATTGGTATGAAGGTGCATAAAACACGAAAGGAGCGCAAGATGCATAAACTTTATGATCAATGGCGAGAAGAGGAACGCAAGATCCAGGAAGAAAAAGAGGAAGAATTGGAGAGGATAGCTGAACAAGATTTAGAGAATGACGCTGTTGGGATTCTTACCTCTAAAGCCTTTGCTAACGAAAACGAGGATTCTTCTGGGAAAAAGAAGAAAAAGAAGAAGGGCAAAGGTCATGGAGGCAACAGTGACGATGAAGATCCTTGGCTTGTGTTGAAGAAGAAAAGAGCTGAGGCTAAAGTTGGTCTTCATGACGTTGCCCAAGCTCCCCCAGAGCTACACAAGAAGACGGCCAAACTGCTCCAAGTTGGCGGAGCAGGAGTTGATGTTGACAACATCCCCAAGGCGGCTGGAAGTTTACGTCGTCGTGAAGAGCTTCAAGCAGCCAGGAATGATGTTGTGGAGGCATATAGGAAGATACGGGAGCACGAGCAGGCAAAACTAAGCTTACAAAAGAAACAGAAGAAATAAAAAATACTTGATATATTGTGTATATTAAAACATATACTGAGTAGCCTTGGGTTCCTAAAGCGCCATCTTTGCGTTTTTTCAATGCTGCAAGTCGATGCTTATGTCAGCAGGGATGCGTATTTCCAGCACTGGTAGAAAATTCATTCGGGGAAAAAAGTTTAGCAAATGCAATTTTGCCGTCATGTGCCGTTGGTCGTCCGTTCAATTCGCCCGAATGCATAATTTCCTCGTCAAGACCATTTAATTTTAAGATTTTAATCTATCATGAAAAGATTCACATCTTGGGAATCATCATGGCGTGGGAGCTCGAAGGACTGATTGCGCGCCTATTGATGTTCATCGCATGTGCTGGAGAAGAAGGTGAGTTTGTGACGAGGTCTGCCATGTATAATTTTTTTTTACAAACGGACCCGTCGACGCGATGAAGTTTCTTTTCTTCGTGCTTATGCGTTTTACTTCTACGTTCTATGAGAACAAATATTGATGCATATCTTACAGGATGTTCTATCTCCGATTTCGTCAATGCAATGAAATCCACGCCCAGCTCATCTGATGGTGCTTTGTACCATGTTGAATGGGTAGCATTGCCTCAGCGCTCAGGGACCACTGTCTCGGACCAAGGTGTCGCGACAATATGGAGGTGGATTGTCGAAAGAGATGACATTTCTGTTGGCCCTAGTAAAAAATACAACCATCTAACATTAAACGAAGTATTACGCCTGACTGAGCCTACCTCGAATGGTCAGCATGGCAATGTCGAGTTTGCATTGGGACAGGCTACAAGAACTGCGATGGACCGTTTGCTTGACGGACCTGGAAATGTAAAAATTTATGCATCAGAAGAGACAATGTGGGAAGCTATTACAGGTCATTCCGTTGATTATAAACGCGTACCTCGCTCTGAATGGCTTCTCCTGCTGGGGATTGCATTGAAAAAGGACCAGGGGATATTGCAGGGTGACCTCGGTCGGTTGGTTGAGCAGGACAAACGATCTGTACCGAAACGAACCGATGCGCTTGTTAAAAAGGGATATATCACCAAGCGAACCACCCTTGTGAGAGGCACAAAAACAAGCAAGCTATGGCTTAAGCCATTTGCTCCTCCATTGCCGCGGGGCACGGGTTCTGCTTCAAAGCCTGAAGCAGAGATGAATCTCTCTCGTCAGGTTCTGGCTGTTAATCTTGATCCTGTTCCCTGGCACACTAGGTGGACTGGTGAATCCGTGGACTATACTGCCCTGGCTACGACAATTATGGCTACCTGCAAAGAGTGGGGCGTCATGCGCATGCAAGATCTCAAGGCAAAACTAGGGGTCCTCGGAATGCGTTGGCAGATGAAGGTAGTATCCAAAGTTTGCCGATTCCTCAATGCACGGGATGCTATCAGATATGTCGCTGCAAAGCTCGATAACAAAGTGTTCAAGGACTGTATTAGATTCAACCGAAATCTCACTACAAAAGATTGGTCCATCTTCTTAGCCACGGGGAAGCGTCCTGGTAAGCCATCTAGAAATCCCGAGCTATACAATTATGATGGGAGTGAAAGGCCGGACCCATTTGCCTATCCTCAGGCAGGTTTATCGCGGCTCAACGCCGTCCCGCCTTGGTCTATTGACCTACCACTCCCGGCAACGGTCGTGAAGGCCATAATAGCGTTTGGTGAGGCCGGACTGACGAACCCGGACATCTACGGCATTACTTTGGGTGCGACTTTTACCCGTTTTCTTTCATCGATGACGACAACTATGTCTACACCAGGTATTCAACCGACTCACCTGAAGCATTTACAAGTGAAGAGCGAGCATTTTAGAGTCGGCAAAGTTGCATCTTACCGATACTCTACCCAAAAGGTCGTTAATGAAACCCCCTGCCCTGCATCTGGGGGCTATGGCTTCTCTTCCACTCCTCATATCTTGACATCCGCCATGTTGTCCGACCTCTGTAATTTTGGACCGTCCCAATCTAAACAACGAGGACGACCGAGAAAACATAAAGGGGAGCCCCATAATGATACACATGAAGAGGTCATCCAAGGGGAGAATGCCCCAGAAGAGACCGTTCTGGAGGAGACGGTTTTACGGGAGACCGCTCTGCCAGAGCCTCTTCCAAGAGAAATGGCCCAGGACGCTCCTCGAGGTGACGAAATACAAAGCATCGCGATGCACGAATTACAGGATCAACAAAAAGATCAAGAGAAAAGAGAATCTCTCATCATCAACCTGAAGATACCCCCGAGTGTCTTGAAGGCGTTCTATTCTGAGTCTCAGGCAACACAGAATGGCGCCCAAGACGCCGAGAAACTAGAGCCTGCAAGAGAGTTAGAGTTGGATAATGGAGCAGATGGTAAAAATCCACAGTTTGATGAACCTGGAGAATCGAAGACAAATGGTACCGCAGTACTGAACAGAGGAGGTGGCGGGGGTCGGGGGCGCAATCGTGGTCGAGGTCGTGGTCGAGGCCGAGGGGGTCGACAAATTGACGATGAGGGGTCGAACTCCAAGCCATGGAAGTGTGACACGTGTGGGGGATCATGGAAAAACGACATTGGCCTGAAGTATCACCTCGAGAAATCAAAAACCTCTTGCAACTCATCATGGGTGCCTTTAACTATGGAAGTAACACGGAGGAGGAGACCTGCTCCTGTCTCAACAAATGGCTCTATCTCTCCAGGTAGAACCACCAGGAACTCCTCTGCTGAGCTCAGAACACAAAAAGGAGTCACCCACATGGATGATGGCGCTGTGTCTTCTCAGAATGATGATCTCCAACTAACGAATCAGTCTAATGAAGAAGAGAGCTTTGTAAAAGGAGAGCCTGAAAGGCAGCTCAAGCGGGCAAGGTTTAAGCCCGACAGACCAGCAAAGGTTTCCTCCCTAAACATCTGCCAGGTACATCTCATCAGTGAGAATACGAGTCAACTACGACACATACGTTCTCTAGAAACCCGTCTACACCGTTTGGGCCAGAGACATAGGCACCACGAGTCTCAGCTAGAAGTTGTTAATGCCCAATCGCCAACTGGCGCTAGCACCATAGGCATCATTGCAGAAGAGCCTGTTCCATTAGACCCGAGGCTAAATTCTTCATTTCCGCAAGAAAATATCGCCCAGAATTCTCTGAGTGGATGCCGTGGTCAAGAAGATGTCATTGTCAAGTCTAGTTTGCAAAAAGGAGGAGAGCGTAACATACAGAGCGAAAACTCTCCTCGCAAGAAAGTGTCAAGGAATGAGGTTGCTGATTGTATCTCATCTGTGATAATGGATATGCTCACGGAACACAAGGGTGTACTGCCTGGAGGAGAATCTTTGTGGCGTGCTTTCACAACAGTTTGGAATGCAAGGTTTCCGACTGAGCCAATTCCAAAATCGAAAGACTGTCAATGGGCGCTAAGTCGCATGCTCAAAACGAAGTCAGCCTTGGAGCATTGGCATGGATTCCAAGGCCAGAATGGCCTGTTTTCCAAGTGCCAGATCATTACTTTGCCTCACCTAGACGCCTTTTCTCCCGAATCCTTATTTGTCCTTGATAGGATCAAACAGGTTCATCCTCAATTGTTTGTGCCGGAGACATTCTTGGCACTAGATATCGAGGCTGAACCTCAAGAGAGGAAAGATATTCGCCGAGGGCGCCGGCTGCTTGCTGGAGAGGTGGCTGAATTAGATGCTCCAGTGTATGCAGCGCAAATTGCCGCGAAAAGAGGTCCTGATGCATCTGGTGACACCGCCAATGCTGTCAAGCGACGGAGATATGTGTCGAGCGCACGAGATTACAACAAGAATGCTGCTCTTTCTCTCGAAATGCAGGACGAATGCCATATCACATGGGCCACCGAAGCCTGGCATCCTAACTACGACCTATCTCATGAGAATCAATTCTTAACGTTGGCAAAGCCTGGTGCAGAGATAAAATTCCTTGCTCCTAATACGTATCTGGAAGATGAACCACCGGGTCAGGTAGTTGAGGAAACCCGTTGCCACGGAGAAGAAATACTCCAAAACCAACAAGACGAAGATATCGCAAATATGGATCCTCAACTGTTTGCAGAGAGCTCTTGGAAGGTGATGTTGGTGGAGCCTGTGAAGTCAATCATGAGCCATCATGGGTCTTGGCCGGTTCTGGAACCTCATTATTTCGAGGGCAACAGTGGCGCTAGTTTCACAATGCGTGGGTGGATGCCGGACAAGGACTGGTTCGCCTGGGCAACAATTGTGCAGAATATTGAGAAGCGCACCCTGTCAGGTAGAATGAGAAGGCGATCTTCTATTGTAAGTGTGAAGGGACCACATTTCGAGTTCAAAGAGAGATTACAGGCCTGCCTAGACCTAGAGCTGACGTGGATGACGTCCTTCGTTAACGCATCACGTCTAGCGGCTGGACCACACAACGTCTTTGTCAACTTTGTGGCAGGATCGCCTAATGTCACAACACGCCTCGACCTGGACTGGCCGTCAGAGGGTCAGGTGACCATGGAATCGATTGGCACCATGTTGCAGGACCTGGAAACTTCATCCTCGCCATCAAGTGACGATGACGACGGTGGTGGTGGCGATGATGAAGAAACTCGATTAAATGTTGAGGTGGCCAAACCCCAGCGACCCAGGATCATGCTGGAAACTACCGAGGCGTTCCAACAAGCAAGAATTAAGAGGGTGGCCCTCGTAACTCGGGCCCTAACTGCCATCCCTCAGCAAATTACGAATAATTATGATGAATTACAGATGCCCAAACCAGGAGAAGATGGCTATTCGGCAAATAGGTCCGAACTAATGGCAGCCTTTGTTGCAGTTCGTGTGTTGCTTGGGGGTGCAGACAAGGCAGTTGACTGGGGGCTTCTGGTCAATATCTTTCCTAAGGTTGGGCTAGAAGGCCTACGAAGATTTTGGTCGACCACCTACAAAGAACAAGGCCCCTATATCAGAAAATTTACAAAGGCCTTCCAAGCCAGGCTTATTGAGGCATTTGAGAACGACGAGCTTCCAATGTTAGACTTTAAGGCCCCACTGGATTATGATTGGCATAAACTTATCCGATGGACGATGCAAATACCCCGTCAGGAAGGCTTTCAGATTCCACAAACCCGTGAACTTCTGGACAACCGATATACGCTTGAAGATGTCCGAATTCATGACGAGGATTGGCGTGAGAAATTTTTCCACGTTCAATCGTCTATTTTCTCGCGGTTTGAAGCAGTTACCTCAGATCCTGGCGCTGTAGCCATTAAGCAATCATTGAGAGTGATCGAAGGGTCTATCGACATGGACGATTTAAATGTTGCCAAGTCCTGGATTAAGTCTCTCTGTTGTACAAGTACCAAGTATTCTGTCGAGCAAATCAAGGAGAAATTTTTGAAGCTCTCCAAAAATGTTGAGAAAAATGCGATGCTTCTTAAAGCGGCCATAGATCACTTAACAAGAGATCGAATTATATGCAGGAGTAAAAAGCCGCCCCTTGGAGGACGACCATATAAGCTCAGCGAGTGGTATATATCAACCATCAACAAAATTTCCCAACAATCAAAGTACAACGAAGCGGCCGCTTTTAAGTCACTCATGGATGAGACCTTCCGCCACCAGGAGGGAATGGATGTTACCTACACGCTCAATGATGGCGCAATGATGGCCTTGACGAATCTCAATGCCACAGGAAGGATAAAAATTGTCCCCCTTGATGTGCCTGACATCCCTTTCGGTTTTGAGCCTGGGAACTACGAAAGCAGAAAGTATCCCAAGTCTTACTATCACTTCCAGCTGAAAGCAGTCCCAACAGAGATATATCAATTCAATGAGGATATTGAAGTCCTCAAGGCAGTCCGACGGGAGGACTTGCCGGCAATCAGTCTGAAAGGCGAAATACCACAGTGGATTGACTTCTTTGGTGACAGGGATACGAGAAGGTGGTCTGAGATTCTCGGAGCTTTCTGCTTTGCTTTTGCTACGCGGGGCTCTATGAGTTTTGAGGGCGTATGCTGTGTCCTGAGGCCTGTGCTAGAAGAATTTGAAGCAAGGCTTATTGTAGATTGGGGGAGAAAGACGGGGGTTATTGAACCCCTGTTTGGAGAGATGGGCATAACAGTGGGAGAGTGGTGGTGGCTGGCAGTCCCATGGCAATCTACTACGTAGGTAAGCTTTAGGACTGTCAACCTTGGCAGGGCGATCGTCTGCTGTTTTGTACATTATCTATTTTATATCGTGGGCAAGCACCTCGATTGAATCAGCAGTTAGAATTGACTACATCTGGATCAGCGTCAATCATGTTGCAGAAGTCTTACGATCGATCACACGTTTGAGAGGACCCTATCCAAGTACTCTCTAGTTATCAGTACGCTCAGAGTCTCATTTATCATACTGGCCAAATCCAATCTCCAGTGCCAAGACTGAAAGCTCGTTATTACTATCGAGAAGCCAACCTCCCGAGAACCCGTCATTTAATGAATTTAGGTACCAGTGTGTTGACACAGAACCCCGAGATAATGTTATAACCCAAAAAATACCTTGAGTAGCAAAGCAATTAGTATGACCACCAACGCAACTATCGCTCTGTCAATCCAGGCCGGTACAGCATCACCTCCATGTCTCTCCATTGGCCGGACAGTATCGGCTTGTCCATGGCGAAAGCGGTCAACAGGGTTGTGTGTATTTTGACCTGGTTGTGAGTGAGTGCGATGCGATACTGCCGTGGATGTGCTGTCTGCTATATATGGAGCAGTTTGAACAAAGCCTTCTGCAAGTTCGGCCCCGGATGTCTCATCATCACCGGCTGTCGATAAGCGATTTGTCGACGGCGCAGCACTATTGGATTGTGGTTTGGCAGCCTCCATTTCATCCCTCCAGCCCATGCTCAGCTCCTGAGGAATTTCAACCTTTTCCTCTGTAAAGGACTCATCTTTGCAACGATTTTCACTCTCTTCAATTATATCCGCATTTGTTTTGGCGCATATAGAGCATCTGTATGAGCCTGATTCTTTGGCAAGCCGACGGCGAACTGCTTCCGTTGTCTCTAAGCCACCAAGCTGACCTCGAGCATCTGTCTCCATGAAACTGCGTAGTCTGTATGCAATCAGTCCAGTTCGTCTACTTAGTTATACACATGTTCATTAGGGAGAACAAGGGGAGCGCTGAATGCCTACGCGACAAGAGCTGTGCGGATACCCCAAGCAGGTTGCCAAGTCTCTTCATGGTGGCCACTTATACTAAGACATATCTCGCGATTGGCTTCGAATCGTCCATTTGGTGTGTTGAATCGAAAGCTCGGCGGTCGCAGGGGGTATGCCGGGGGTAAAACAATGCGACCATGATAGATGCCTTCACCATAGACAGAGTTGGGGGGGCCACGGAGTGTGAAGTGCCATTCAAAGAGATCCGACTCCAGAGGCTCTGCTGCGTAATCGGGGGACGGTGTGTTGGAGAGCTCGGCGGCTTCACGAACTGGAGGTTGCTGCGTCAGTGTGTGATATCAAAGAGATAGTTTGAAGGAAGGAGGAAAGAAAGAAAGGGGAATAAGAAAATCCTGTTCCCATCTCCTTTTGATTTCTTTTTCTCCTCTCTTGTAGCCAGAATCGCGGGGATGTAGTAGGAGAGACTAACGTATGCGTCGAATAGTGGGGGACTTGGAGCTGATTTGAGGTGTCGCCGCCATCTCTGGATTTCAAATCGTATTTCAACTCTGAAAGAGAAAAAGAAATTAAAGAACAAAACAAAAAGAGTATTGATAAAACACTATCACGATAGCATAGGAAGAGAACCTAATCAGAGAGCTGGAGGTGATTTCCAATGTCGCGAGACGATGACGACGTTATAAGGCCACGGTGGAGTTGCCGAATGCAAATTGGAGCAATGTACAAGTAGCTTTCCAAACTAGTGCAGTCTCGGTTAGGTAGTAACTGTTGCTTGCAGACTCCGATCCTACCACGTCCCAATGAATTCTCATTTCTTAGTCATCATAGAAAGGACCTCCGCGAAGTGCAACGCCTGCAAGTAGGCTTTTTGCGACTTCTCCATTCTGACTATTATAACGTCAACCCACCACCCATTGAGAGGTCTCATCGTAACCAGAGAGGTTAGCTCCTTGTGATAGCACGATAATACACAAGCGCCAGCTTCTAAGGCAATAATTGCTAACGCCCATCGATAGGTTCCATTGCCAGCCGAACGGAATCGAATCTTACAATCACCATGGGTCCCCCTAAGCCACCGGTTCCTCATGTCGCGCCGATCTACCGGTTGACAGCAACAGCGCTTGGAGCTGGCATGTGGTTCTGGGTGAGTAGAACACTACTACATACGAAGCAAGCCCGCTCTCTAACTCTTTGCATTATAGTTAATGTACCGAGCAAAGAAAGATGGTATGGCAAATATCTACCCGGACTCTGCGGAAGTGTGCTATTTATCCACTGATACTAACATGGATTTTCTAAAGGCCCGGTATTGCTGGGGTGGAAGCACCCTTGGGATCACTGAACGATGGACATATGTAGCTGAGGCGTTTACTAGAGCAAGGCCACGGCTCATTGAGTCGATCGGGACGCATTCAACGATAAATACTGTTTCTTCCATGAATTTCACGACCTTCAACCACAAAGATAGTACATTCCTAGGCAGTGCAACTTTGACAAGCCGTCATCTCAAAGTACGGCGTATAAAATCCCTTGCTGTGAAGCTTTTTCATCATCATTATGTGGCGTCATCTTGGAAGTAAACAAGTGACCGAATTGCTCCCAGTTGGATTTGAGCGATTAGCAGGTTTGTCATATAAAAAGCTCATTGTTCCGTGTGGTCTGACAGATGATTTTCTACATGTCTTTCAATTTCACTCATGGATGGTTGTTTTAGTCATCGTAGTGGCATCGAGAGGAGAGGATGGATGATGAATGAAAGTAGGCCAGTAATTGCAACAGAGCACCTATGTTAACTACCTGAGATGCAATATACGTCTCGTTGAGAAACCTTTTCCTGCCTCGAATTTAACGTAGGGGGCTAGCCCTGCCCAAATTTCAACTCCAGAAACGCCTCTACGACCGTGATTCTCCGAAAGATCTAGTTGAGTAGACCCTGGTACACAGTTCTTTTCGAAGAAATTTCCAAAACAAAGCTTGACTAGCCTAGTAGAGAACACGGGTCATGATACGAGCTAAAGTCCTCTCGATTAGCGCTGCAGATGCCAGACGGGACAAATCGACTTACAACTAAGTGCCTCTAAACTCTCATAGATATCCTTAATCTGCTCGTACCGCACACTGCTGATGTCTGCCATCAAATATGCCACCTAGAGTAATCTATATCAGCAAGCAGTCGTCTTCATTCATGATTTAGCTTACATCGCCCTTGCTATCACTGATCTGTTTGTCGACGTTGTGATCCCCAAGAATTTCGTTCACTGTAAACTGTTAGCTTGCAATTTTCATATCGATGGTAGCAGGCCTTATACGAACCTTTGCGGAGAACACCAGGGACATTATGGTGAATGTAGATGACCTGTAATGAATGGTAAGCGGTTAAATATTGGTGCTTTTGAGATAATGTAACCCACTCGAGCATGTTCAGGTTCATCCAGTGTCAAAGAGCGCAGCTGGGCCTCTGGTAGATTGACGCTGCCCAGGGTTATTCCCTGATTAATGTATCGAACTAGTGCTTCTCCAACTATTACCGAGTTAATTGACCATACTGAGCCTCTGTTGCCGTCATATAACTTACCTTCAATACCAATACTGCGCTGAGCTTCCTCGGTACTTCCACCGATATGAGGTGTGAGGATGAGGTTCCTCAATCCGCGGAGATCTTCGGCCCACTGATTCAAGTTGTTGGTGAAGTAGTCGCCATTGGCAGCAGGTTCATTTGGATAGACATCAAGAGCAGCGCCGGCAATTTTGTCTGATCGCATAGCTTTTATCAAGGCCGGAATGTCTACAACACTTCCGCGGCTGGCATTGATCAGATAAGAGCCTTCCTTCATGAGATCAAACTGGGCTGTTGAAATCATGTTTCTCGTCTCCGGGAGATCCGGTACATGTAGAGTCACAAAGTCGGCTTCTTCTAGGAGATAATTCAGTGTGGGCACCTGCCTAGAGGTTCCCAAAGACATCAAAGTGACAGCATCGTAGTAAATGACGCTCATTCCCATGGCTTCGGCGAGGACAGAAAGTTGAGAACCGATGTGTCCATATCCGACAATACCTAATCCGCCAAGTTAGCCTGTGGTTGTATACTTTGTTACTGCATAAATGACGAAGAATGCAAGGGGTCTAAGACCCAACAATTTTAGTGTAGAGGGGATAGCTAGCTATACCTAGAGTCTTGCCACGAACTTCCCAACACTTAGCACTGACTTTGTTCCACGTGCCACGATGCATTTCTATGGACCGATCACCCAGCTGTCGAGCCAGGGTGATGATCTCGGCGATGACCAATTCAGCAACACTGCGTGAGTTGGCAAAAGGGGAGTTAAAAACGGCAACGCCTTGACGAGCCGCATAGTCGAGGTCAACCTGGTTGGTACCAATGCAGAAGCAGCCGACAACAAGAAGGTTCTTGGCTTCGTGTAGTACCTTCTCGGTCAATTTAGTTTTTGAACGAATGCCAATGACGTGAACATCGCTAGATTCTTTCATCAGACTGTGAGCAGGTAGTTAGGATAGCCAAGAACTAACCGGATCTTTTCAATGAGTTGGTCCTCAGGGAGTGAGGTCTTGAGGACTTCTACTTGATAGCCCTGCTGCTTAAGAATGTCACGACCAGACTGATTAATGTTTTCCAAAAGCAAAATCTTAATATCTTGAGTGTTGAATGGCTTAAGAAGCTTTGGAACACTGCGCTGAGCGAATGCTCCTCCCAACGTCGATGGCGGGGAGTTGAAGCTGGCCAAGGGTGATGTGGACAAGTTGGATTGACCCCAGCTACCAGAGACGGCAGATGCTCGACCCTCGGGGGCAGTAACTTGTATATTACGGGCTGATGTCATGTTGGTCCAGCTACTCTCGTATCACAGAATGGATAAATTTGTGAAACTGCGTAACATGAGAAACTTGAGAGGGTTTAAGTATTCAGCCACCAAGTCAAAGCTGCAATCGGAATAACAGACGACAACGGAGGAGAATGAGTAAGCGGGGCGCATGTACCAAGAGTACCCTGTGTCAAAGATGCTCGTAATTAACTTCTCAAGTTTGTTACTTACCTAGCACCTATGCTGAGATCAGAAAGAGACCCAAATTGATGCAAAATATGAGGTACCTGCCTCGGTACTAGTAGGCAGTAAGCTTAGATGAACTTATTGCATGGTGTGCGAGCGTTCCACAAGGTAGCTTCACAATCAGCCAACCAGTGTGAGTCATTTAGAGGACTGTGATCACCTAGTTTGCACATGCTTGTCAAGTTGTTGCCGAAACCGGTGATGAAGTTGTTGGTTATTCGTTGTTAATGGTAGAAGTCTATTCCATCAAGAAGCAAATCTCACTAATCGTACGTAGGCCGTTATACCGTTACAATCAATGCACCATTCTGTACTTTTGCAGAGTTTGAACTCCTAGCATCAAGCTACTAGGTACCTACCTACTAGGTAGATTTCTTGGTGTAGTTTCTACCTATTGGACGAATGCCTCAAGTACAATGTTGATGTAATATAGATTGTTACCTACAAGAAAAGACCTTGGATCCCTTTCCCCCAATTTCAACCCTGGAAGTTTGCTCATGCATGCGGCAAGTAAATCGACTAACTGTCGGCATGCATTTATTAATACATGATACTGCCGGGAGTGCCAGATTTGGCGAGGGCGCCACTGCCACCGAGACTTCCGTGCATTGTCGGACGCTCGGCGAGCATGTCCGCTGGCTCAGACAAACCAGGCTACTGCATGCTGAATGGCGCGAGTGCGGTATTACTAAAAATGGGAGTGATATGGTACCAATTATGATCACGGCTGTGTGATATTTTGCATCAATCCATTCGTCTCATTACTAACCAAGACAGTACTAGTTCCTTAAAGGCGTATGTATGCTTGCTGTGAATGAGAGAGAGAGGGGAGCGAGGTATTATAGGCGCTTCATGTAATAGATACTTAGTACTAGGCTCTGTGGATGCCTCCCTCCTTAGCAAGAATTCCGCAGATGCATCCTCACGACTAATTTTCACATCTAGGTGGCGGTCATCATTTTGTCTTGAATAAGTAGTCTTCAAATGTCTATGTGGATGCTGGTCTGCGAAAACTAATACTACCTAGTAAGATAGAGGAGTGATAGGCTATCATTGAGAATGTGCATCACCGCCAAGAGCCGGGCATCATAAGTAAACCACTAGCATTTCTGATCAAGAAGTGGCTACACAATCTATCTTGACGACATTCCCCAAACTAGCTCTTGGTCATTTGGTGTTTTCTCGCGCATCCATCATCTCATGGCTAAAAATAACCAACACACCGCATTAGGAACCTTCTTTTTGCTTAGCTCTGCTTGCACTCGGCCGCCTCCTGTTTCGGCTTGCCAGATTCATCCTTTATTTTCTCAGTTAGTAATCCCATCAAACGCATGTATTTCTCCTTGGGAGGAAAACACTTACATCTTCATCCGACTCATCATCATCGTCGTGGTCCTCACTCATATCATCTTCATCATCCTCATCATCTTCAAAGTCGCCATGCTCGAGGTCATCCTCATCAAGCTCTTCGAACGCCAGCGCTTCCCCAGTAAACCAGTCAATGGCCCGAGGAATCAACTTCTCCTTGATATCCTCTCCAAGTTGGTAATCAAGTTCCAAGCGTTCTTCAATGTCAGAAGCGACGTCGTCGTCATCTGCGTCGTCATCCACAGGCGGCTTGGGGGGCGAGAAAAAGTTGAAAAACGATTCCGTGGGGACTGACTTCTTGACAATACGGGTTTGCTTTGTATCTTAAAAGGGAAATAATTAGCAAATGTGTGTGTGTGCAACAAAATAGAATCCGACTTGATGCTTACTCTTGTTCCTCTGCTTCTTAGCCTCGACTCGGACAGTAAGATCCTTTCCGGGATACCAGTCAATCTTATGGCCTTCGGCATGATCATAGATGTAGTCACCACCATAGCCAGCCTCGGTTTGATAGAAATATGTTTTGGTGATGGTCTTGTCGGCGAAGTACTCGTTGTCCGCAAATTCGAAGATGAGGCGGAAGCCTGGTTTATCCAGGTACTCCATACGAACGTCGATAAGGTATTTGAGCGCAGCCTCATCGCGGTCTGTAATCATCTCTGCTAATGTGATCTGATTTTTCATTGCGGACAACCAGAATTCAGGAATGCCTTTTACGTTATCGGCAGCATCACTCGACTGTGACGGCTCGCCAGTCTCTCCAGCCTCTCCAGCCTCTCCTGATTCACGGAGATTTCGCCCGTACTCTTCGTCGTCTCCCCGTTGGATTTCTTCTTCCGTAGGCTCGACTTTACCATTGACGATCGATGAACGTTTCTCGTAGAGAGGGATAAACTTGGCGAAATACTTCTTCTCCAGTTCAAGAACCTCTGCTTGGAGCTCGGCCTCGAGCTGGGCGTGGTCCTTCTGAATTGCTCGCAGACCAGCAACTCGGCGGCGAACGGGAGTTGGTAGGGACTCGATGTATCCGGATGACTGGCCAATGAGAGAGCCGAGTCGTCCCTGAATCATCTGAACAAGCTTGGGATTCTGGGCGAAAATAGAAGCGGCAGCAGCCCGATCAATGTCCTCTAGACACAAGACCACAGGCGTCAGTTGGAAACAAGAAAACAATTTCTCTGTGGGCTGACTCACCCTCCTTGATGCTGGCCACACCAGGTTGCTGTGCGTGGGAGGAGATTGGCGCATTCTGTAATGGTGTGTTCTGCGGTGTGCTGGAGGCGGGGTAGTGAGCATCATCAGCAATGACTATGATCGTGTTGAAGAAATAACAACTTACGGTGCAGTCACCTCAGAACGCTTGTTTCGGATGGGCTCGGCCATGATGCTTGCTTGACAGATGCAAAGGCACTATAAAAGCAAGCGGTGGTGCTGAGGATATGAAGAGAGGTGAGAAGAGAAAGTTGAAGGGCACGGGAGAACGTTGGCGTTTGGCTAAAATTTGGTGGGGCACCAGTCGAGAAAATTTGGCTGGCGGTGCGAGCCTGTTGGGCGCGTCAAAGACTGAAAGCACACCGCGAAGACTTTGCCTTGTGTGGCACCATCAGAGGACCCCAAGACCCCTTCAATGTACTTATCGTACTACATGGCCTTCGACATCCCCATCCGCCACATTGCAGCCACATTTGACGTCTGCGACGAGCAACAAATATGCGGCGAACAACGAGCCACATGGAAACACTCCGAAAAGGGCTTTTTGGGTAAGGTACGGTACTAAAAGGGCCTGAGTCAAACAACTTACACCAGGTACTTATATATTCCGTAGATATTGTTTCGAAAATCAACTCATATTATCACCAACATTTACTCATATCTGTGTATCTCGCTTATTGATAAATAAACATAACCCGTAGTACATCTAAGAAAATATTTGGGACTGCACTAGGAAGGCCTCTCTTGGAGCCCCAAGAGATGATAGATTGATGATGAAGCGCTACTCTATCAATTCAGAAGAAGATTTCGTTACATTGACCGACGGAGGCTTGAGCAGAAGATCCTCGCCGTACCAAATCGCCTTAGCAAAAGTGGCGTTAAAATCATCCCAGCTGCCCAATTTCAATGTTATGACCGTAAATTCCTCCCCCACTAATACTCGTAGTAGTTAGATCAAGCCTGCTTAGGTAAACTACACCATACGCGTATATCAAGGTACACTGACGCAGGCCACTGACTAAGACGCTCTGACTTTTGTAAGTCCAAATGACAAAACAGGGCGTCCGTTTTCACTCCGACATCTCGATTATCAGCTTTTCATCCCGATTTGCTTGTCTACTCAATATCTACCTATCGCAATTGGAAGTTTACCTCCTAAAAAAGGTGTTTGACCCAGAATCTTGATTGACTTATTCAATTCGGTACACGTGCAATGAGAGAGTGACGGTGTTGCCAATCTCGTCCGCTTGCTTACCGTCACGTTGAAAACGCACCAAACATCATAGTCGTCATGAAGGGAAATTTCATCTGACATGGACAACGGTTATATTACAAAAAAAGGCTGCGGCGATGGCCCGGTCACAGCTACCGCGCGTGCTTCTCTTTATCGATTGAGCACAAACCAGAGTAGCACAAGTATTTTTGAAGATGTGGAGATGGCCCATGATGAGGTGACTCCTGAAGCCCACTTGCATTCCACCCTCTTTGACTTATGACTGACCTTGTCCTGATAATAGCTCTACGCTGGGCCGGTCGCTGAGAGTTTGCCAAGCAGCGTCTCAGCCTTTTCCCATCGCCGGGCCCGTGCTGACTCTATAGCAAGTTTTGCTTATTATGATGAAGAGGCGGATCAGAACGCAGATGCAATTGATCATGGCGCCTCATTACACATGCGAATAAATGAAGATCTGGGAGGGAGCCCTGCTGACCTTTCACATCTGGCTTTCGCTATTTCCGATGACGAGGATGAAGACTCAGCAGATGACGAATATTTAGCATCTGATCGTGACTACGTCCTCCACCGAACCTCATCGACACATTCACGCAACTCCGTCCACGCCCGTCTCCTTCGCAGAGATAGTAATGCTACAGCTGCAAGCTCTCGCTTGGACGGCCGGAGTAGCCAGAAGCTATACATGGAAAACGAAGACCTCACTATTGCCATTGCTGGATTCTACACAAGCCGCCTAGGATATGCTGCCTACGTATTATTCTGTATTGTTTCGTTCGGCCTCGCATTCCTCTTGTTCCGATGGTTACCCCGGCTGTACATTGGGGCCGTAGGACGCCCATGTTCTTTGAGAGATTGTGAATGGGTTGTAATAGAAAACCAATGGGGGGAACTAGCCATACTACCAGTGAAAAGCCGAACATATGGTCGATCGATTTCAACCGTATTTGGCCTCCCGGAAAAGGTATTCTCCTACAACCTCGATGGGGATACTGATCCCCTCATAAGCGATCTTCGAACCATTGATTATCGCTACGTCAAACTATGTTTCCACCCTTTCAAAGATAAATTTGTTTTGTCTAATGGTTGGAAAGACCCTGATTGGACTGATGTGAGAGTCGTCCGCTCTGGACTTGACAATGATGAGAAGATAAGCAGAGAAGCCATATTTGGGAGTAATCTTATTGATATAGATCAGAAATCCATAAGCCAACTATTGGTTGATGAGGTTGGTTCTATATTCTATAACATGTCACGCCATTTCTCATTGATGCCATTTGTTTTTTATGCTAACCTTGTGGCAGGTGCTGCACCCATTCTATATCTTCCAAGTTGCTAGCCTTACTCTTTGGTGCCTGGATGATTACTATTATTATGCTGTGTGCATTTTTGCAATGTCGGTTGGAAGTATCACAGCCACGCTTGTTGAAACGCGTTCTGTAAGTGTGACTCACGCCTCAAGTTGTAAATGCGAGGACCTAACAGAGTAGACTATGCGTCGACTGCGCGAAATCTCCCGTTTTGAATGCGATGTTCGAGTTCTCAGAAACGGTTTTTGTAAATAGTCCATCCCGTTGCTTCGGGGTATACTCATGACTAACTCGGTCCATAGGGAAATACATTTCTTCTAGCGATTTGGTTCCCGGTGATGTCTATGAGATAAGCGACCCGAATCTCACGCAGTTTCCCAGCGATAGTCTATTACTTACTGGGGACTGCATAGTTAATGAGAGTATGCTCACAGGTACGAGTGCTAGACAAAAACGCGCTGAAAATGTGGGTTCTGACACTGTTGTAGGCGAATCTGTGCCGGTCTCAAAGCTTCCCGCTGCCGACGAAATCCTACTGAAGATGGACCTCAGCGCATCAACGATATTGCCAGAGATCGCGCGACATTTCCTCTTCTGCGGAACCAAAATCATCCGTACAAGACGCCCGCAAGACGACCAAGACGGTGACGCCGTCGCCCTCGCTCTCGTCGTTCGGACCGGTTTCAACACCACAAAAGGCGCTCTTGTACGATCGATGCTGTTTCCCAAACCCTCGGGGTTCAAATTTTATCGCGACTCCTTCAGATATATCAGCGTTATGGCAATGGTTGCACTTGTTGGATTTGTTGCCTCATTCATCAACTTCATCCGGCTACAGCTCCAGTGGCATTTGATCATCGTTCGTGCCCTAGATCTGATCACTATTGTTGTCCCCCCTGCTCTCCCTGCGACTTTGACCATAGGAACAAACTTCGCGTTGGCTCGATTGAAGAGGAAGAAGATTTTCTGCATTAGTCCACAAAGAGTCAATGTAGGTGGCAAACTGGACATTATGTGCTTTGATAAAACGGGGACACTTACAGAAGATGGTCTTGATGTTCTGGGGGTCCGTGTAATATCTCGGGATTCCAACAGGTTCGGCGACTTGATTTCAGAACCCAGAGCACTCGAACAACCCAACGCAAACCTAGACTCCCAGAATATTCTACGAGCTGCACTTTACACAATGGCCACCTGTCACTCTCTCAGATCGGTCGATGGAGAGCTTGTTGGCGACCCCTTGGATCTTAAAATGTTTGACTTCACGAAATGGTCTTTCAAAGAGGGAAAACAAACCACTACAGAAGGTGAAGACGAAGAACAAGGAGGTTTATCGCCTTCAATTGCGTATCCACCAGATGTAGGGAGCCTCATTCACCAAAGCCAAGCTGTACTAACCCTCGGTGTAATAGGAATCTCAACAACTCGGTGTTCTTAAATCTTTCGAATTTATATCCCAACTACGACGTGCTAGTGTCATTGTTCGCCATTTTGGGCAGAAGAGCGGCGATATTTTCGTCAAAGGTGCTCCTGAAGCGATGCGTGAGATATGTCGACCGGAAAGCTGTGAGTTGTGCCCTATGTAAGCATGTCATTCTTACTAAACGAACTCATCTCATAGTTCCGAATGACTATGATGACCTTCTCTCGCACTATACTCACAAAGGCTATCGAGTCATCGGGTGTGCCACGCGACATTTAAATCGTCTGAGCTGGGTTAAAGCGCAAAAGATGACTCGAGCTGAAGTAGAGAACAATCTCGAGTTTGTTGGCTTCATCATTTTTGAGAACAAACTCAAACCAAGTACAGCAGGTGTACTCAGAGAGCTGAAAGAATCTAACATCGGTACCGTAATGGTGACAGGCGACAATATTTTGACTGCAATCAGCGTCGCAAGGGAATGCGGACTTCTTGAGAGCAGCGCCCATTGCTTCGTGCCTCGATTTATTCATGGTAAGAACATATCACGGCGCATGTCATAAACTAGGGAGGGCTACTAACGTCCCTACTCACGACAGGAGACAGCCATGATCCAACAGCAGAGCTGCGGTGGGAGAGTATTGATAATACAATGTATTGTCTGGATAAATTAAGCTTATTGGTAAGATGGATACTCAATCACCTCCAAAAATTCAGCTTTCATCAGACCTAACCCGAAATGAGTAGCCTCTTCCCGTACCTCCTGAGGGGGATGTGTCTCTGCCTTACGATATCTCAAACATGCGAAACTACACCTTGGCTATCAGTGGTGAGGTTTTCCGGTGGGTAGTAGACTATGCTTCAGCAGACATTCTTCAAAAAGTACTAGTAAAAGGAAAGGTATTCGCAAGAATGTCTCCAGACGAGAAACACGAATTAGTCGAGAAGTTACAAAGTATCGATTATTGTTGTGGGTTCTGTGGCGACGGGGCGAATGACTGTGGTGCCTTGAAAGCTGCTGATGTTGGTATTTCGCTATCCGAGGCTGAGGCTTCAGTAGCAGCGCCGTTCACATCTCAGGTGTTCGACATTCGTTGTGTGCTTGAAGTTATAAGGTAAGAAAAGAGACAGTGGAGTGTACTGCGATTCGTACTAACTGTGAGACAGAGAAGGACGGGCTGCACTCGTAACGAGTTTCAGCTGTTTCAAATACATGAGCCTCTACTCTGCCATTCAATTTACATCGGTTAGTTTTCTGTACACAAAGGCCTCGAACTTGGGGGATTTTCAGTTCCTCTTCATCGACGTTCTACTCATTCTACCTATCGCTGTCTTCATGGGCTGGGCTGGGCCTGCAGAAAAGCTCTGCCGAAAACGGCCAACGGCGGACCTCGTTTCACGCAAGGTTCTAACACCGTTGCTGGGTTTGATGGTTCTCTGCGTTGGAGTCCAAGCGACAGCATTTCTCACAGTCAAAGAACAGCCGTGGTATATACCACCAAAGAATAACCATGACAAGTCCAACATCAAAAGCTCAGAGAATACGGTCCTTTTCTTGGTTTCGTGCCTTGAGTACATATTTTCCGGAGTGATACTTAACGCAGGACCCCCTTTCAGACACCCAACGATTCAAAACTGCAAGTTCATCCCTAATTATGTAACTGGATATGTCTGACATCAATTAGGGCCGTTTATTGCCACAATTATACTAACGCTGACTACTGCCTTATACATGATTTGGGGCCCAGCTCACTGGTTTAAGAAATTGATGGAATTGAGCCAGGCAAGGTGGGATTACAAGCTATTCTTGATTCTATTAGGGCTGGTATATCTGGTGGCAGGTTGGGTCTATGAAAAACACATGGCGGTAGGATTGGCAAGATTCCTTGGGCGTGTCCATCACAAGGTCACCGGGAAAGCTAAGAAGCGCAAACAGTATAAATTGATAGAGGAAGATATGCGACGCTGATCCTCTCTTTATGTTTTTCCTTTCTTCCGGGTTGGGGGTTATGGCATCTGTCTGCGGCGTATGAAATAGATAGAAGATTAGTGTCGGAATATTAGAATGTAGCGCATGGTATATGTTGATTGATAAAAGTAAATAGATCACGTTGTGCTTTCTATGTTTGCTAGAAATCACCTTAGTGATTGAGGTTGACCAAAAAGAAAATGGCAGCTTATCAGCTTCTATCTGCAGATCAATAACGAGACGTTCAGTGCAGCAAATCTATACCTGCATTATAAATAGTGATCGTTTTCCTAAGTAACTAGCAGGCATTGTCTTTCTTCCACTGTTCGACCCAACCCTCAATCCTGTCAATATTGGTGTCCATTTCCTCCGAAGAATTGCTCGTCAGTTCTATAACAATCTCCTCGTCAAAAGCTTCCCGGGCTTCTTGTAAAAGCACTTCCATGATTTCTGAGTCTAGATTTTCTTGAAGCTTTGCCTCAGCGTAATTTCTGAGTGCAAAATTGGTTATCTAACCGCATGTGTGTCGCAGTGAAGGAGAAAACTTACCTGGCTGTAAGGCGATCATAGAGGGTTGTCGAGTCAACGCGCAAGACTACGACAAGATCGATCCAGCTACGGGGAAATAGATCACAGGCATGCCAATCAACTATGTAACCACCAGTCTTTATATCATCCTCAATCGCATCCAAGAGCTGAATAAATCCTCTCCCATTAGCAAAATTCACCCGCGGAGACGAGAAAGTTGTTTGATATGAATGATCTTACCTTGTCTTCATCCACAATCCAGCTCTGGTATTCATCGCTCCAGCCTTCGTGGCATTCCTTATCCTTCACCACCTGATTTACCGAGAGATGCTTCAATCCTGTTCTCTCAGCTAGAATCTCACTGTGCGTGGTTTTGCCCACTCCTGGTGTGCCAGTGATGATAATATTTGGTGATTGCCGCATGATCACTGAATATCTTGGCAACTGCTCAACCATGCCCCCAGACCGTGTAGTAAATTATACTAGCAATGGCAATGGTAATGGTAACGGCAAATAAGAATGGTGGCTTTGCGTTGCGCCTTTGCTAACATGCATATATTGGGTGACGCCAGCTCGCTTTGATGAATCTACGTATGATTGGTTCTTCATGAATTTTTTTTTCTTATCAAAGCACAAAAAAAAGTGAATTTTTCCGTTGCCGCTACACCACCCCTAATATGGAGCAGGCAAAAAATCCGCCCCGGTCTGTACATAAAGGCATTCCAAGTACGTGACGTGACATAACATGACAGTGATAGACAGCATCCATAGCATGTACTGACATAAGGTTTCTTCCTCCCAAGATCCGCCCGCTCGTCATCTCCGACAATAGAAACAAAATTCGTTGACATAAACATTCCGAAAACATTACATCCTCTATCAATATGAACAACAACAACAACAACATCATCTTGAACTGATGCTTCTTAAGCATTCTATCATTAATACTTATTGCTCAGCCTCTGACTCCTCCACTCCGGTGAGCTCTTGCTGTGCATCAAACCGATCTACATCCCCATATTCCAGTTTTTCCTGTTGTGCAATGGCCTGTGCAGAAACAATCTCAGCCAACCGCTTCAAGCGCGGTGTTTGAAGCCCTGTAACCTCGTGCGTTAGCATACAACGTACCGGAAAGTCAACATTCTGACTCTGTCAATAAACTTACATGACGGTGTGTACGTCTCAAGCGCTGTAATAACTCGAGGCTCAGCAATCTCGTATGGCCCACTGTCATCCATATCAACTGCCTGTAACAGCAGTACATCACTCTTTTCAGTGACACGGGATGCTACTGCTTTCATAATCTCTCCGTTGATAGGTTGCTCATAGTCAGCAACCAGGTACTGGTTGAGAAGTTTCTGGATCTGGTTGGGGGAAAGCCTTGAGAGACGTTAGCTAAGCTCACAAGACGTATACAGAATTGAGTGTTTACGAACATCCAACAAATATCCTGGATGATTTCAATATCATTCAAGGTCGCCTTCTTCAATTGAAGAAGCTTGGTTGCTTGCTATGATCAAATTATGTCAGCATATCTTCAAGTCTCGTCATAATCGAGTTTCTCTTACCATTAGATGCTCCAGTTGCAATGTGCCCTCGGGCATGTCATGGCTTTTACACCATTCCTCAATTCGCGTGATGTTGTAGTTGATCTGCAGTCCTCGTTTCCATGACAGGAAATTGCGACGCATCAATAGATCATTAAACGCTGTGGTACCGACAAGTTTCAAGAGCTCTGTCAACACTTGGTTCATGATGGAGTCTTCCAAGTAATAAGCCTTCATGGCCCGGAACACACTGTTGAGCAGACTTAGTAGATTATCCATACTGTATGCCGGTGTCGAATTAGACTGTAGCAGTTTGCCGAGAAATCGGTTACTCTCGTTTGTGATGAAGCCAGGCAATGATTGTGATTCAATGATAGCTGGAATGATCATCTTCTGCAGTTTGTGCTTCAGAACTTTCATCCACGTGTGATAAATATTGAATTCGAGACTTTCCAGATCATGCTTGACAATCTCCAAAAGGCGATCATACTCGTAGTTGTCCGTCTTTTGGGTCTGGTACCAATCTTCTGCTAAGAAAACAAAAGAGAGCATCTCATGAACGTTGGACAACCAGAAAGCACCGGGATTGATTGCTTCATCGCCATCATGCTGCATGACCTCTTGCTGGATAGACTGCATAACGTTGGCAAGAAAGCGTTCTGATTCCTTGACAAACCCGTTATTCCACATCTCGGAAGTGACCAAGTTGATGAGATATGCTGGGAACAGGACCTCTTTGTCAGAGGGAGCAGGCGTCGTATTCGGAGACGGGATTTTGAGATTGCGAATAAGGCCCATTGTCACTTCCTCGTTAAGCCCATCTTCGTCTGCAAGCAGGCTTTCGAGTTCTAACTCAATATTATCAACGCCAGGGATGAAGGTAGAGCCTGACAAATTCTGTCGATGCGCAGTGCTGGTAACAGCCATGGACACAGGGCGAGGGTTGTAGGCGCCACTGAAGCGGTCTAGTTCACGAGGCTCTGCTCCGGCGCTCCGGCGCTTCGGCTTCTTCGATGACACAAGGTTGATTAGTCCACTGGTGATGGCAGATGTTGTGGTAGTGCCATTAGTGATGGCTTCGCCGTTGACTGGTGCAGCTCGCTTCGCAACCTCCAGAGCATCTCGAAGTGAATCGAGCTCTTGTCTTAAACTGAGATTGTCTCTCTCTCGCTCTAAACTCGCTTCTTTCGTTGTATCTAACTCGGAGCTGGCCAACCGAAGAGACTCACGAAGCTCGCGTTCCTCTTCCTGCATACGTTTAATATTCAGTGTGGATTCGTCAAATGCTTGCTGCAGCTTCTTCATCTCTTCCTCCATGGCCTGCAGGCGAGCTACTGCGATGCCCGCCTGGTTTGCTTCTGTTTGCAGTTCTTTAGTTCTAGCCTCGAGGGCATTGTGACGGTTTTTCCACGACTTGATCTGACCCTCATAACTCTCAACTTGTGAGACCAAAGTTCTGTTCTTTTCTTTCATAGAACCTAGACTCTGAGTCAACTCGACAACTTTGTTTTCAAGCTTGTATGATATCTGCTTGAGATCCCTTGCTTCCTCTCGCATCTTTTTGTAGTCTTGGCGGGCAGACCTACCACGCCACAGGCTCTGAATTAATGTGACTTTCTTGCGGTATTGTCTCCATGTTTGAACCTGCTGGCGTGATCTCCATACTCTTTGGATGAGCACAGCTGCATTGCCGACTCTGGTTTCCATAATCTGTTTTCTGCGCAAATATCCCTTGGCAATAGATTCGAAGAGGATCATATCGTTCCTGACGCTTAGGAATTGCTTGCGCTGTTTCTGCCCACGCCACACACGCTGAATAGTGATGACAGCATGAATGGTCCGCAGCTCCTGGACTCGTTTCCGAGCTATATATGATCGGATAGCGGACTGGGTGCGGACGATAGCCTCACGCGCTTCCAAATAGCGGCGACGGTAGTATTTCGCCTTCAAGTTCTTCTGGATCAGAGTAGCGCATTCATTAAGGCGATTCGTCCGCAAATTTTCCAGAAATGCCAGCATGCCGGCACGGAAAAAGATCTTAGTTAGTCCCAGTTGATATTTGTCCAAGCCCTTTTCTGTACTTGTTCCCAACGCCTTGGTTAAGATCGCATCCGCCATCTGACGAATCTCCGAAGTCCATTGTTCTGATTGCACAAGCATGTAATATCGGAGAGCAAACTCTTCATAAGTCCATCGCGTCGGATAGCCGGCACAGCTGATACGAACAGTCTCGAGAACACCACAGGCTCGCAGCTGACTGAGGACCATGGGACCCTCAAACTGCCACGCCTCCTTCGCCTCGTTTGGTTTGATGCACCGAATATAGTGCACATCGGTATTGTTAATGGTGTTCATCAGTTCAATCAGTGATGACCTAAATATGCCGCCCAGAGTTGGCTTTCTATTGACAGCCACACCAATCTTCCTACCAGCGGCGGGCTTGACTGCATTCGAGGACGCTGAAGCCAAATCTTTTTCCCGGACAGCTGAGGCTGCTTCCAACACCTGCTTCAAAAAACCATTGCTTGTGGAACGTAGAACCGTCATGTGTTCGTCAGGAACAGTGTCCCGATTCTTCTCGATGAACCCCTCGGATTCGTATGTCACGTCAATAGCGTAATGGCATACAGTAAAGGCAGATTTGCCAAATCTAGGCTTCTTGTAGAATGAGTGCTGTTTATCAGTTGCGTAGTTATGATGTAGCTTCGTAACAAATTGCTCATCGGAACCCATAGGGAGACGCGACTCTTCATCAAGGAGGGATAGAATTCCGAGCTTACCCTCAATGAGGTCAATGCACGGTTGATTATCCGAGAAGTCAATGAAAGTCCAATCTATTTGCTCCCTCAAATATTCTTCCTGTTCGAGTTTGAAGACATGCTGGTTGAATTCCTGTTGAAGTTTTTCATTGGCGTAATTGATACAGAATTGTTCAAAGGAGTTCTTCGCAAAATGTTCAAAGCCGTAGATATCCAAGACTCCGATGAATGATGTGACACGACTGAGAATTTCGTCCGTAGCGAGACTGTGGTTGATAATATCAACCAGCCAGTCAAATAAGCTAGAATAGATGAATTTGGCTACCGAGTCGCGAACGACAATTGCCTGAGCCTGGCTCAAGTTGGAAATGATCTTTTCGCCTCGGGTTATCAGTTGCTTCTTCACAATCCACTTCGCAAACTCGGCTGCATTAACACCGAGAATGTCGCAAGCAAGTTCCAGCGATGACTCCGTAGGCGCAAGAACACTGTCATTTCGAGATGCCGTAATCTTAACATTCCCAAGGTGCAACAAGCCAGCCAGTAGCTTGAAAATATCTTCCTGCTGCGTTTCCGATACACCAATGGTATGCAAAGACTTCTTTGTGGCCTCAAATTCGGCCTTATCATCCACTCCATCAATGGTAGGACAGTTGCCTTGATTCAGGTACTCGAACTGGTCGATCGGAAGAATATTAAGTGCTTTGCGCTGCTCATCAGATGCACCAGCGACTAGTTGATAGAATATGTGATAGTTGCGCTCCTTCAAAGGCTGGAAGACAAGTCGAGAGCGTTCCAGTAGATAAGTTCGAATTTTTGCACCAATAATGTTTGTTTTCTCATCAAACATGATTTCGATGTATTTGCCAAATCGTGAAGAGTTGTCGTTACGTGTCGTCTTTGCATTGCCAAAAGCTTCCATGATAGGGTTCGTAGCCAGAATTTGCTCTTCTGTTTCGCTCATAGCTTCAGCCCCTCGCTTCACGCGAGCACCAGGGTTATCCGGAGATTCTCTCGTAGCGAAATAACGCATAATATACTTTGCGCTGACAGTCTTTCCTGCACCAGACTCGCCAGAAACCACGATTGTCTGATTCTTCCCATCTCGAATCATATCCCTACAACTAGTTAGCTCTCAGTCCCGGCAAGCTTTACAAGTGATGAAATACATGAAAGCCTCCTCGGCAATGGCAAACAAGTGCGGTGCTTGTGTGGCCCTTTGTTTCCCCGCATATACTTGTACCATGCCTGGAACATAGAGTGAATCCACTCGAGCAAAAGGGTTCGTCGCTATAAGCACGATACCGCTGTAGGTATAGATTTCCTTTTGGAGGTAGCGTAGTCGAATAGCTTGCAAGACTGTGCATCCGGGTTTATTAGTACAGTTATCAGCGATTTAACAGCGAGAGTATTCGTACCAGCAGGTTCGTTGAGATGTGATAGGTTGGTAAGGTCGTCACTGGCTTCGAGTATCGTCGGGTTCATGAGCGGGGGCAGAGAGGGATCGGAACCGCTTTGCAAACCCTCCAAGGAAACTTCGATAGTTTTGGTCTATAGTGTACAGGTAAATGTGAGTCAAGTTTGTATGAATGAGAAATATTACGTGAAGCCAGAAGACATAAACATACTTCCTCATTGTCGAGTTTGAAGACCAGCTGAGCTTTGGAGCCATTGATGGTCTTGCTTATGAGCTCAGATGCCACCCAGCCCTCTGTGGCATCTGGCTGCCACGCTCTCGTACCAACATCATAGGTTGATGCCATCGAGGGCCTTTGGAGCGAGTGACTGAAGACGGAACGGCGGAGTGTAAATCGGAACTAAAGAAGGTTTGGCGACAAGCTGGAGGCATTCATGGGCGAAACGGCGCTGAAACTGGGACGACTTCCTAAGATGTTGTCGATTTTGTAAGGGGGTCAAAGGACTCGTAAAGAGACGACGGAGAATTTGGTCTTTCTCTCCTCGAGGGATCAAGGGGGGATGAAGGAGAGATTGAAGAGGCTGGACTTTTCAGACTTGTTAGCAAGGGTCTAGGGGTTGGAATCCGAAAGTGTGAGGTGCGAGTTTCTGCTCCAACATACCTAGTACTGCAGGAGCCTCAAGGGGGAAGCACGCACAATGCACCCTATTAGGTACCTAGTAGGTACGTGCCTCACCTGTTTCTGAGATATGCCTACAAGGTAGGTGGTGCAGGTACCTAAGGTACCTATCTGGTATTGTGGAGTGGCGCGCCCCTGGTGCCAGCATTGCTGGAACGTTCAGTTAAGGGGTTTTGGGCTGGACCGCCTTGCTTGAAGTAGCACCACCAGCCAGGATACAGTACGGTTTGAGCTTGTTGGCCCATCAGAGTATTGTTGGATCCACAGGCGTGCGCTCCCTTCCAACATCTCCAAATCGCCAAAGGAACGCACCTATTTATCCTTCGGACACTCAACCCAACAGTTAAAGCATAAAAATATGCTGTAAAAGCACATAGGGAAATATTTAGCTCGTGCGGTAAACGCAGGATGCGATGAGTAAATACTGAGTTTGCATTACATACCTCATTATCCGTCAAAAAAATACAGGTAACATTATGGGTGCTCCAGCGTAATGGGGTACCGTATAGTACCTACTGCATATCTGTAAGTACCTAGCAGTGGTACTTTGTACCTAGTAGGTACCAAGTATGGAACTACTAGGGTCCTGGGCAATTCCTTGTTGGAGGTGCATGGGACTAGGTCTAGGAGTCAGTCAGGTTAATTGCAGCCCGTTCAAATACTTCCATCAGGGGCGAAAACACCAAAGGGGAAAGAAAATATCTGCAGTCAGATTTACATCTCAAGCTCGCCGCCACCTGAGTGGCCAAGTTGGGATTCTAGATATCAACTAACATCTTCGAAGAAAAGAAAAGAAAGGTAATTCTTACACAAGATGGCACCAAGGGTCTTTTTCATCACTAGCAACAGCAACAAGTTGCGAGAAGTTAAATCAATACTAGAGCCTAGTATTGAGGTCCAAAGTCAATCACTTGATCTTGAGGAGATCCAAGGTACCATTGAGGAAGTAACGGAGTCCAAATGTCGTCGGGCTGCCGAGTTGGTATGCCACCATGCCCCTGCACCTACAATATCTCATACTTAGCATTTTTTCTAGACCAACGGCCCCGTACTAGTTGAAGACACAGCATTATGTTTCAATGCTCTCAAAGGCTTACCTGGGCCTTACATGTAGGTTAATACTTTCATCATTCATTTCCTTTCTATCATAATGGGCTTTATGGGGTAGGGCTCGTTCATAGCCTCAGAATACGAACTAACATGTGCTTACCCCAAAGAAAATGGTTTTTAACATCGACGGGACATGAAGGATTGAACAACCTTCTTGCAGCTTACGCAGATAAATCTGCAGAAGCAGTCTGCACTTTTGGTTATTCCCCCGGCCCTGGCCAAAAACCAATTATATTCCAAGGCCGTTGTCCTGTAGGGTCCCCGCATGGTCCATCTATCCACAGTTGATGAAGGATGGATGATAACTTACGTTTGCCACGTCCAGGGCAAGATTGTACCAGCGCGAGGCCCGTCAAACTTTGGTGAGTTAGTTTCACACATAAGACATAGTACAACAACAGTTAGTAGTAATGTAGACTAACAGCTGCACCTAGGTTGGGATCCCGTTTTCGAATTTGAAGGGAAAACGTAAGCATAGCAACATATACAGTGGAGCATATTGTATTCTGTGAATGATCCTCGAATACTAACACCCACCAACATAGATTCGCTGAGATGAAGCCAGAAGAAAAGAACAAGATTTCACATCGGGCGCGTGCTCTAAAGAAGCTGCATGAATGGTTTAGTAACTAAGTTACAGCGGTTTGAAAGGCATATAATTTGGTGGTTCGGCCCTAGGTTGATTGTGCGGATTCTAAACTAGGACAAAATCCCATTAGTTGATTGAATATGTGATGAAGGAGAATCTAACTCACTAAAGGACCTCAAACTCGCTGTGCTTTCGCAGGTGATTGAAGCTACGACGGTAAGGCTTCAACAGCCTATCAGTTATCGAGTCTTCGGACAACAGTGCTTTCCCGGAGAAGCGTTTGACCACACTGGAACCCCTGAATGCTGGGTCCAACACCAAGAGAACTCGCTGTTCATCTAGATGTCTTTCAAGTCCCACGATTGTCATGGAGTGACCTTGGTCCTCTCGTTATTCATAGGCATCAAGCTTTCAAGGAAGTCCCTTACACTTACCAGGCTGCTGTAAATATATCGGCGGGAGAGATGTCGAGCGTACTTTGCCATTTGAATTGGCGCTTGAGTCCTGCTGAAAATAATGCTCGACTGCATCTAGTAGTAGGTTTGAGGCCCCGCCTTGTCTTGATGTGTCCTTGAATGCTCGCACGGAACACCTGTAACGTATTTAGATCATGGT
Source organism: Hypomyces rosellus (assembly GCA_011799845.1). Lineage (NCBI taxonomy): Eukaryota > Fungi > Ascomycota > Sordariomycetes > Hypocreales > Hypocreaceae > Hypomyces > Hypomyces rosellus. The sequence continues at coordinate 4,067,358 of WWCI01000002.1, read as the reverse complement.
GAAATGAGAAAGGAAAGAAAAGACCAATCTGTCAATAGACTTACTGGAAGCCAAGACTTTGAAACACTGCTTGAGCCTAAATATTATAGGTAAGACGATAGCAGCAGCAGCATTTTGGGGCTGTCCCTCATACCTCTGGAGTCCCAATGTATTTGCGGGTGCCTTTGATCCCTCCTGTCTCAGTACGCCCTTCAGGATTATATCCCTTATCCCATGCATTTTCAATCATATCCTGAATCTGGAATATACTGGGGATGGTTTGCCCAAACCGTTCCCATCCTGAGATTTTAGTCTCAATTATATAAGAGATCAACATTTGCATATTGCGGTAGCCGCAAAAAGCACCTAGAAGAGCAGAGTCAGAATTTACCGAATACCGTTAGGGTAAGATATCCGAGGATGATAAAGATGAACCATTAAATCACCTTCTCTCCTTAATTTAGACACATGCTTGACATCGGAATGACACAAGTAGGCGTACTTTGTTAATCGACTCCGTTCAAGTAACTGTCCCATGGCAGCAATAACACCTAGGAACATTCTTAAGCTATATTTCCTCGACGAGCCACATGCTTCGTGTGTTGTGTCTTACCATCCGTATTAACCTCGCCATCCCTCTTTAGAAGGCTCGTCAGCCAAACCGGCATCTGCTCTTCATGAGCATACTTCCCAAGTTGCGATTTCTGTTTGATTCTTAAGTATTAGTTCAATAAGAAGGCCGGGAATCATGTTCAACGTAGATGGAAGACAAAGAAAGAAAGAAAGAAAAGAAGGAGGCATACTCCAAGTCTTGAATGTACTTGATCTTCAGAGCCAATGATTTGATCGTCTGTCTGATGCTGACATGAAGGCTCAGGTTCAGTGGTGTTTGACCGAGAGTTTTTTTTGTGGGAGAAGCGCCGCTTAGATCGTAGATGGTGCGTTCTAAATAGCCCTCTCCATCCACTGGCAACTCCAATGCCGCCTCTCAGACGCATTTTCAATGAAACCGAGGTCTTATTTCTCATAATCGCGTCGTTACCCAAATGATGAAATGCCCGGGCTTCCAGGGACTCCTCTATGTTATTGCCTGTTGATAGGAACATGCTGTCATCATATAATTCTCTGTGGGAGGCTTCCCTATGGACTGCTTTTTGCAACAAAGGTTCACCAGGGACTTGGGCGAGTAGATTTCGGAGCAAATTCATACCATGCTGCAAGCTGCATGCCCGATCACGAATGCCATGAGTTCACTTAAGCCTAAAGCTAAGTGAATATATTACAAGGGGACAGCAGGGGAGGAGTACGGAGGAAGACAGTCGCTTTGACACGTTAATCGGCAGATAGAATAGCATAATCCATTCAAAAACCACATGATGCAGGAGACAACAGATTCAAGACGCCTTGTGGATTTATTTGTGCTTAGTCAGCAGTCAGCAAGGCGACGGCTGCCTTCAGCGGTTGGTGACTCGTGAGTGGCTAGGTGGATGACTTCATCTCGGAATCAAAGCTTGGACATACACGTATTATGACTTGAGGTGAGCATTGAAGAAACGGAGCAAAGCGAGCTTGATGCGAGCAAATCAATCGTGATTCCCTAGAGGTATAATCAGATCTTAAAAAATCGTCTCGCATCTCCATTACTATGCTCATCTATCATTGATCTAGATACAGTCAAATCTATTTTGTCTCCTTCGCCCTTTGCGGGAGCGATTTCTGAGAAGAAGATTCCTTTGGCAGCTCCTTTGCAAATGGAATGAACTCTGGAGCACCCGGGAGGTACTTTCGAAGAACCTCTGGCACCTGTAGACCCTTTCAAGTTGAAATGTTAGTTCAGAAATATGATAGCATAAGAGCCCTGGAACCTACTGTATCTGTCTGATAATTCTCAAGAACACAACATAGAGCGCGTGTGGTGGCACACAATGTTGAGTTGAGGCAGTGTACATATTTCTTCTTAATATCCGTCTGGGTCTTAATGCCGCAGCGGATTTCAAGTGCACGGGACTGGTAGTCGGTGCAGTTGGAGCATGAAACAAGCTCTTTGTACTCGCCCTGAAAGGGGAACCATGCCTCAAGATCGAGCTTCTTTGACGCGGCATCATTTAGTGCCCCTGAAACGATAGCAACAACTTGATACGGCAGGCCAAGAGACTTGTAAAATTCTTCAGAAGCACCAATCATGTCGTCAAATGCTTCCCATGACTTCTCAGGGTCGGTAAGGAGAAACTGTTCGATCTGCCAAAAGTTAGTATATAAAACCATATGGAAAGACCGAATTATGTAACCTTTTCGAATTGATGAACGCGGTAGATACCCCATGCATCTCGACCATGAGATCCCGCCTCTCGTCGATAGCAAGTGCTGTAGCCGGCATATCTGTACATCACCATCAGTGCAAGAACAAGGATTTATGTTGAACAACTGCTGGGGCATACTTAATGGGAAGGTCTTTAGTAAGAAGCCACTCATCAGCATGGAATGCAGAGATGGGCTGCTCTGAAGTGGCAATGAGATACTTGTCGTTCTTTGCGTCTCCATCCACAACTTTATATAGCTGTTCATCAAAGTCGTCCAGCTGGGCAGTCTTGGCCATGTACTCTTTGAGCATGAACTGGGGTGCCTGAAGAGCAGTGTAACCTCTTTGGGTGAGGAATTCAAGACCATAGTTGACGAGAGCTTGATTCAAAAAGACTCCCCACTGACGAAGAAAATAGCCGCGGTGGCCGACCACTTTCACACCTCGATCTGGGTCGTATCCATCAAGACGCAGAAGAACCTCGTGATGCGAAAGAACTGGCCGCTTCTCAACCGTCACACCTTCGGGTGCCCAGGTTCGCAGAACTTCATTATTGTCCTTTAATTATACTTGTGAATACAGATAGCAGAAGCATCTCAGGTAAAGATCGTCTTACCTCATTATTGCTCACAGGAACTGATTCATGAACAATATTACCCACTGACTTAACTTTGGCCTTGAGCAATGCCTCTTTTTCGGTTGCCGACTCGATCAGGGACTTCTTCTGCTTTTCAAGTTCGATTTTCTCTTTCAAAAGATCATCGGCATTCTCTTTTGCCTATTTATATTTCATAAGCAAGAGTGAAAGGGGAAAGCAAATACCGCGGTAATACCTTCTTCTTTGTGGCAATCTGCTTCTGCACGTCGTTGATTTTGCCGTTGAATTGCGTTGCTTTGTACTGGGCTATGGCAAAGCAGTGTGAGGAGATATTATGTAGGAAATGAGGAGGGGAAAATACTCCTGCGATTATCCTCAAATAGAGCAATTATTTCGTCAACAACTTCAACATTGGCAAAGCGACGGCGTTGAGATTCGCGAATCTTTTCCGGGTTGCCTCCGCGCTCGGTAATAAAATCGTTCACATCGAGCATGGTGGGCTTCGTCACAAAACAGTCAACTCGATAAAGTAGCAGGAGAAATGTGAAAATCGACGGATAAGACAGCCAATGTCAAATTGCGAATTGGTTGCTTCAGGTTGTGCAAGTAGCTGAGTCACAGCGTGAAGAGAGATGCAAAGATGCACAACCAGGTATTCTTTTGGAGGGGTAAATTTACGCCCCACGATGGCGGGGTTGACTTTAGTTTCTGGGTACCTACCTCTTTCAAATCGCCTTGCCGACCCCAGCCTTCATCGAGAAAGTACCCTATGGGGTATGCACATCAACATCAAGTTAAAATAAAGATGTATGCATTGCAGAGTAGGATTAAATATTAATAATGAATTTCAATACTGTAGATGGTAGCTTCACTACCTTAACCCATTTCGCAAACATTTAGTTCCGTTGCTCCTAGATGAAGGTTTATTCTCGTCAATAAAATATTAGTCATTTCTGGGGTGTCCGTGTTCTATTGGTGTTCTCAGCAATAGAATATTGAGAAACAGCGATGAATACAGCGCGCCAGGCTCGGAACAAGTCCCCACTGAATTGATTGTAATGGTGCCGACAGTCGTCATTGCGCTTGATTTGGTATATGTGTGTGCAACTCAGGTTGTACAAGAATCAACACACTGCTTAGTCTCAGCACCAACGGAGCATAGGTGTGAGCTTGTGTCTGTATACCATCACTGGGAGAGGTAATGAATGCGCTTTCTTGCACCACAAACTAAAAAAACAGCGCCGCATCGCAATCATGCTACATAAGAGAGCAATTGCTTTTCTCTGGGGCATCGCCAGGGTTCTGTGACTTCTCGATCTGGGCAATCAGTAGCTCGAATGCCCGTCCGACGTTTTGGTTGTACCTGGCACTGGCCTCTGTCCAACCACACTGGAACTTTTCTGATAGCTTTTTGCCCTCTTCTGGGCTGACTTGCCGTTGCTCCGGTCGTAAATCGCTCTTGTTACCTACGATGACGATGGGAACAGACTCCGTGCCCTGAGAATATTGCATCAGTCTCTATCACTTCTCTTTGAATATGCCAGAGAGAATACACACTAGATGATTAAGGATTTTCTCTCGAATGACCTGGATCATCTCAAACGAGGGGAGGGATGATACAGAGTAAACAAGCATGTAGCCATGGATGCCAATAAAATGCTTAGAGTTCAAGATGCTATACTCGTCCTAGGGAGGTGGTAAGCCTGCATCATACCAGGGACTTCTCAAAATTAAAACCAACCTGGCCCGCAGTATCGACAATTTCCGTGGCGAAATCCTGACCCTTGTATTGAATGGTCTTACTAAAGGTGTTCTCGATAGTCGGATAATAGCTGTCAACAAAGTGACCGTCAACAAATTGTACCGCAAGCGAGGATTTGCCTGCAAAAGTTAGCAATGTAGGGAGAAATGGAGAGGGTGAATAAAGCATACCGACAGAGCGACTGCCGACAATGGCAACTTTGCGTTGTTTGGGGGCGGGCATAATAAATGAACGAAATGGCAGGTAGGAACTTGAAATAAACTGAATCTCGCAAGATTGAGGGAGATAAGAGGGAGGAGGATAAGTACAGCCGCGGACGTCACGTAACACCCACTAAAGTCCAACCACTAAAAGCTTCCAACTCGTGACTTAGCTCCCAGAGTTATGGGGATATGCGTTTGTGTCTAGCCAAATGAATAAGGAATAAGCTACGGAGATCTGTCCCAAAAATCCTCGTCGACGCTAAAATTAAGGGCACTGTAACACGCACCGGAGTTTGTCTTACCTGTGGGGTACATATAGTTTTTATATACTACCCCCTATAATATAGGTATACATACTATTATTACTTACTTTTGAATTAATAATACTGTATATTATTAAGTTTTTTCTTTTAGTATTAACCTAGCGTTTTTAATGTATTTTTTTCTAATTATATTAATTTCCTATACACAAATTACACCTATCTTATAAAGCCATTATTAAATACATTAAAAATTGTTTTTGTTTATAAAAATAATATATTTAGGAGCATTGCTATTCGGGCTGTAATTAACTTAAATTGGCCTACCGCTATAATTACTGCTTTAGCTCCCGCGCCAAGGCCATAGTTACAGCGGGGTTGGAATTTAAGCACTATAATTACAGCGCATTTAATCGCCATAAGTCAATTAAATGCGCTATAATAGGAACAGCTAATCGCGATAGCTAATCGCAACAGCTGATTGGAATAGGTGATTGGAGTAGCGGATGCAAATGGCCAATGCAAATGGCCAATGCAAATGGCAATGCGCATAGTTATAGCGGCTGTTGTGGCTATTACAAGGTATTTAATTGGGCTATAGCGATTGAATGCGTTTTAGCTGTAATTATAGTGGTTAAATGCGAGCCCCGCTGTAACTGTGGTTTAAGAGTCTAGTACGTGGCGATAGGCTAAAAACGGCAAGGCTCTGGAAAATACAGCCCGAATAGCAAGAGTTATATTTATTACTCTATAGGAATAGTAAGCTGTGCGTTAATATATAATTATTAAAGCCTAGAGTAATAATATATAGTATATTTAAAAGTATGTTAATATATACTTAGTCATAAGCATAAGTAACCCCAGTGGGGCGGGTAGTCCTTAGCAACGCTAGTAAAGGGGTCCTTGTATATTTTCTACTGTTAAAAACAGACTATAAAATTAAAATATTTATGCTAAATAAAATAGCTATTAAATAAAATAAATAAGAAATTTAAAATGTTATAAAATAAGAATAAATTATAAAAGAAATATATACTATATTTTATATAGTATATTTAATTAAGTTAAAATTTATTTAGAAATTTATTTAATTTTTATTTTATGTAATGTATTATCTTTGTTTATATATAAAACACAAAATTAAAACAACATTCTTAACTAGCTTAAGCCCTATTAGTACCTGCTCCACTGGGGTTACTTATTTATATAGCTAAGTAATATAAGTATAAGGCTAATAAATAAAAATTTAATATTATGATTTAATAAAATAAGAATTATAAGTTTTATTTTTAAGTTAATACTAATGATATTTAATACACTTAAATACTATTATAATAAAAGTAATATAAGCGTTATACTTTTTACATAAGCCTTTTTTAATTATATTATAAAGTAACTTTAAATTTTTGTATTTAATTTGGCTTTAAATATATAATAACACTTTGAAAGATTACTAAAATCAGAATATACATATTATATTATATATAAGCTTAAGCTTATACATTTCATTATTATATAAAAAAATGTATAACTTATATAAGATTACCTTATATTTTTTTATATTATATGTTTAAGTCATTTTTAAAGTAGTATTATAATTCTTTATAATAGCTATTTTAATTATTTAAACCATGAATTAAAATCTTATATATTTTTATATACTTTTTATAATTACTTTTATTATAATTTTATTATATATTTTATTATTATTATTATTATTACTCTAACTGGCTAGCCTATCTTAGGGGCCTCAGTCCCTCTACATAAATATATTATTACATTAATAAATAAATATATAAAAACATAAGTATTTTGTTAATTTTGATATAATTTATTTATATTTGTAGTATTTTTGATGCTTTTTTTTTTTAAATTACAATTGTAATATTTAAAGATTAAAATAAAAACTTTTTTTATTTAATTTTATTTATAATACTTATACATTTTTATAACATACATTAAATAATAAATAAAATATATTATAAGAAAGATTTAATTTACAATAAATCTTTTAGATGTTCTTTTGATTTATTAAAATATTTTTTAATATAAAGATTTAATGTTATTGTTATTAAAATGTAATTAATAACAATAAAAGTGAAATAATATAATTATTTTATTAAATTATTTTAAGATTTATCAATAGTAAACTTTAAATTATTTTTTATTATAGAATAATATAAATTCTTTTTATATTTATATTTTTATTTTAATAAAATTTATTATATTTTTGTTAATAAATTATTATATAAATTTTAATAACATTTATTTATAATAAAAACAATAAAAATAAAATAGTATTATATAAACTCCTTTAAAGGATAAGTCTTTATAGCTTGTTTAATTATATCAATTAATTATAATATATAAATTTAGTTTGTTTTTATTAAATAATTTAAGAATATTAATTATATTAAAGATCTAAGTTTTATTTAATTGAATCATAAAACTTCTATTAGTAGATTATATAACTAAGGTATTAGCTAAATAATTATATATATTATTATTTTTAGTTATTTAAATCTTAATTATTCTTTTATTTTTTAAGTATGAACTTTTTTTTTAGTTATATAATTAAATGTCTTATAAATATTATAATTATATATTTAATTTTTTTTACTTACGTTCCTTTTTATTATATTTATTACCTAACATAATAAATTAATTAGTTTTTGGTTTCCCTTGACCTTAGTAATTTTCTATTTAGCTTTTAGTTTGGCTACCGTAAAGCTTAGATTTAGATTCTCTTTTTACGCTATTTTGTCATATATAATATAGTCAATAACTTAGCTCGAAAACATAGTTATGGTTAATGATTGTATATATATATATGTGTGTATTATTTATAGGTTTATTATGTATATTTAATTGTATGTATGAGCAATTGTAGTATTAAGAGTAAGACAAGGGATCTATTTATTTTTGAGTGATCTCAAGGCCTTAAGTACTCGCGGAAGATCTGGCTTTCTAAAAACTTTATTTTTTAGTTTATTATTTATTATTATAACAAATGTATTATATAAAAATTATAAAGAGGTTTAGGTTTAGTTTAATTAATTACTTAAACCTTAACTTTAATAACATAAAAAAAAGGTTTTAGTATAATGACTCGATAAAAGGTTTAAGAAATGTATTAAAATCTAAAGCTAGCTAGTAACTTATAATATTAATTTTGTTTTATAGCTAATATATTTTTAAGGTGGAATTATTTATATTGTTATTATTATATCTTATTAGATAATCTAATGACAAATGTGTTAAAAACATAGGTATTAAATACTATATTTACTATTTAATTACAAAATCAAAAAATATATCTCTAATAAGTATTACTATTCAGGCTATGATATATTCCTATTCGAGCTATAATTAACTGAAATTAGCCTGGCGCTACGACTACTGCTTTAGCTCCCGCACCAAGACCACTGTTACAGCAAGGCTCGCATTTGAGCACTAAAATTACAGCGCATTTAATCGCCATAAATTAACTAAATACACTATAACAGCAACTAATCGCGACACCTAATCATAACAGTCATTTATATCAACCATTTACATTAGCCATTCACATTAGCTATTTCAATCAGCCATTTATGTTAGCTATGTCAATCAGTTAATCATAATAACCAATCGTAATAGTTAATTAAAATAGTTGATTAAAACAGCTAATATAAATAATGAATTAAATTAGTTAATATAAAAGACTAATATAAATAGTCATTATAAAAAGCTAATACAAATAGCTATTATACAGTTATAATAGCTATTATAATTATCATAAAGTATTTAATTAAGCTATAACAATTAAATGTACTATAATTATAATAGTTAAATGTAAGCCCAATTATAACTAGGGCTTAAGAGTCTAGTATATAGCATTAGACTAAAAAAAGTAAGGTTCTAACAAATACAGCCCAAATAGCAATACATTACAGCCCAAATAGTAATAGTTTATATAACAAACTTAAATAATAGTTATAGTTAATAATTATTATTAATAAAACCTTGAGAGGTTTAAAAGACATACTAAGGTCTAGAATTAATTAATAGCTTATAGCATGAATCTTATTTTATAGTTAATATATTTTTAAAGTAGAATTGCTTTTATTACTATTACTGTACCTTATTAAATAATCTAATAACAAATATATTAACACAGGCACTAAATGCCATATTCACTGTTCAATCATAAAATTAAAAAATATATATATATATTATATAATAATTAGTCTATTATATACTAATATAAGGGGCAATACTAGCATAAAGTGTTATCATTGATAGATCTTTTAGTATTTTAGTTTTATAATCTACTAATTTAAATAATACCTTTTTTATTTGTATTATAATTATAATAGTACTTTATAGGTCTTTTAATAAGTAAAGGTTCAAATCGGGTACAATATAATTTAAATACTTTAAACTGCTTATATTAAGCTTATAAGGTATATAAGGCTTTAATATATAACGTAATCCATAAGCGAGCGGACCACCTTTAAACCATACATGAAACACTATTTTTAATCCTCTTATAAAAACCACTAGTTTTTAATAAAACTTAATAAGATTTTATTTATAATATATACTATAATAAAACAATAGAATGATATTTTTTTTTATATTTTATATAATTTAATTTAAGTGCTTATGTTAAAACCTTATTCTGAAGTATGTTATACTATAAATATAAAATAACCTCTTAAATAAAATTATATAAAATATTAAAAAAATATCATTTATAATTTTAGCTTTATAGTCTATTAACTTAAATAATATGTTTTGTAGTTTGATTATATAATAAATAGAAATCATTTTTTTTTAATTATTTTATTATAATAATTAAAAAATTATAAATATATTATTATAATATTTAAAAACTTTATTTTTATGAATAGAGTTATTGTTATTATTATTAGAATTTTCTTCATTTATAATATCTTAAATTCTTTTAAATAACTTTTTAATAACTATTTAATAATCTTTTATAAAATAATCTTTTTATATTTTTCATATTTTATTAGTTATTATATTATATTATATTAGTTACTATGTTATATTCTGTTAGTTATTATATTATATTTTATTAAATATAATTATTTTATACATTTAAGTTTTAATTTATTTAAATATTTATAATTGTTTTAGTGAATAAAAGATTATTCTTTAATTATTAAATAAAACTATTAAAAGTTTTATTATAAACTATATTAATAAATTTTTTAATTAATTAAACAAACAATAAAAATAACTTCAGGTTTTTTCTAACTTATATTTTTAAATTATAATCTTTATATAAATTAACTATTCTTAAAAAGCTTTTTTAATATAACTTTTTACATTATTTTTGTAAATATTCTTCTATAATAACTCTTTCACTTATAAATTTTTAACATGATTTATTAAAACAATATTGTAATAGAAAATAATAATGTTCAATAAATCGTTTTTAAAATATCAATATAGTTTAATAAATAATTCAATTATTATAAGTTTTGCTGTTCGGGCTATAATATATCATTATTCGGCTTATAATTAATTTTAAATAGCTTAGGACTACGACTACTGCTTTAACTCCCGCGTTAAGGCCATAGTTATAGCAGGGCTTGTTTTTAAGAACCATAATTACAATGCATTTTATTGCTATAAATCACTTAAGTGATCAAATGTACAATAATAGTAATACCTAATTATAATGTTTAATTGTAATACGTATTTCCATTAATCATTTATATTAGCTAATGGTAATAGCTGATTAAAACAGCCAATTAAAATAACTAATATAAATAGCTAATATGAAAAGCTAGTTGAATTAGTTAATATAAAGAGCTAACACAAATAGTCATCATACATAGGTATAATAGCTACTATAGCTATTATAGGGCATTTAATTGGGCTTTAGCAATTAAATATAGCATAATTATGATAGTTAAATATAAGCCCCGCTATAACTAGTTCAAGAGCCTAGTATGCAGCACTAGGCCAAAAGCGAAAAGCTTTGAAAAAATACAGCACGAATAATAATATATTATAGTCTGAATAGTAATACTTATTATTATATTTTATAATTTGTTGTATATTGTTTATAAAAGATTAAATGTTTTTAATCTTAAAATTTGAATTTTCTTTAGGATTTTGTTATAATCATTTTTATGATATAATTTTATATTATTATTAAAAATAACTTCATAAATTTATTATTTTAATAATTTTTATTTATTAATTTATAACTATTTTTACTTATTACTACTTTTTAACTTAATGTAGTATAATTAAATTTGCTATTATATTATATTTATAATAAAAACAAAACTTTCAAAAATATTTATAATTAAAATAATATAATAAAAATAATGAACTTTAAAATATTACGTTTTATATAAATAAACCTTTTGAAATCATAATATAACAATACAAAAGTATTTTAAAAAGCTTAAATAACTTAATAGCTTAGTAGGCTATAATAATAAACGTTTTTACTAAGAATTTATAATTAATTTATATAAGACATAAACAAAGGACTAGGATGTTAATATTTAGCCTAATTTAATATTTAAAAACAAAAGGAATATAATATTCAAAATCCTTAGATTTAGCTTGCTTTATTTATAGAGTATTGCTATTCGGGCTGTAACGTATTGCTATTCGGGCTGTAATTAACTCAAATCGGCCTAGCGCTGCGATTACAGCTTTAGCTCCCGCGCCAAGGCCGCAGTTGCAGCGGGGCTCGCATTTAAGCACTATAATTATAGCGCATTTTATCGCCATAAGTCAACTAAATGCGCTATAACAGCAATAGCTAATCGCGATACCTAATCGCAACAGCCATTTGCATCAGCTATTTTAATCAGCTAATCGCAACGACTGATTGAAATAGCTGATGCAAATCGCTGATTGAATTGGTTGATGCAAAGGGCTAATGCAAATAGCTGTTGCGCATAGTTATAGCGGTTCTTATGGCTATAACAAGGCGTTTAATTGGGCTATAGCGATTAAATGCGCTGTAATTATCGTGGTCAAATGCGAGCCCCGCTGCAACTGGGGCTCGAGAGCTTGGTGCATGGCGCTAGTCCAAAAGAGGCAAGGCTCTGGAAAATACAGCCCGAATAGCAATACATTACAGCCCGGATAGCAATACTCTATTTATAATAGCATAATAAGTTTATGATACTATGGGAAATAGTGACTTATGAGTAATGGTTATCAATGGTAGGAAAAGAGAGCTTAAGTACTTATTACTTAAACTTAAAAAATAATTACATTTAATCCATGAAAATATATTAAAATTAAGCTAAGAGTACTTTGAAAAAACACAAAATAGAATAATTAACGCTGTCCCGAAGATTACCCGGACGCGTGACGTAATGGAGATGCGGGGTAATCCCGCATAAGTCACGCGTCTCTCGCACAACAGTTGACCGCACAAGCTTAAGCTTGTGCATAATATAATACCTACATTTTGATCTTGCTTACCTGGTGATCTTATAAGGTGTTATTACACAATATATATATATATATAAAAACTATTAATTTTACTTTAAAAAACATTCTATATAAGATATAAGCTATTATTAATAATTTTATTAATAAAAAAATAATATAAACCTATATAAACCTATATAAAATAAATAATAATACTATAGTTAAAAATAAAACAATAATTTATAAAATAATTAAAAAAAGCTATAAAATAGATTAAATCTAATTTAATAAAAAAAACTTAGGCTTAACTAATTATAATAAAACTATACTTTAGCCCTATAGTAATTACTATAAAACTAGTTTTCTTAGACTTAAAAGACAAATGTCAGTAATAAGAGATACAACTGCTTTAGGAGTAAAAACTATAAAAGCCTTAGAAATTAAATAAATAATTAATGAAACCACAAGATAATAAAATATAACAAGATTATAATTGTTTTTAAAATAAATACATTAATTAAAAGGCATATAGTTAATTTAATATAGCTTAGAACGATTTTTAAAGAAAATATATAAATTAAAAAAAGTTTACTAGATTATTATTAAACGAGTTTTTTATATTAGATAAAAAGAAATTAAAAAAACTATTATAAAAAAAATCAAAATTCGTTGTTTTATGTTAATAAAGCTAAAGTATAAAAATAAAACTATGTCTATAGGCTAACATGTTTTAAACCTATAACACTGAGTGTCTTATTTATTAATGTAAGGGATAATACTAGTATAAGGTGCTAATATTGGCGGATCTTTTATTATTTAGTAAAACATTCTATTGGTTTAGATACTATACCTTTTATTTTTGTTACAAAAACTCATGTTAAATTACCAAAAAAATATGAATTACTTTTATAGTATAATCATAGTTTATTACGATATAAGGATTAGAAAGATTAAAAGACTTTACAAAAGATTTAATATAAATTCTGTTTTATTTGTACCCTTAGAAAAAATATAAAGAATAATTTAAATAATTATTAAGCTTTTTTATAATATGCCATAAGCTATAATATATTTTTATTTATTTTATTTAATATATATAATTGAAACTTATATACTAAAATAGAATAGAAGAGCATTTTTATATTTTTAATACTTTCAAACTAATATAAATACAATGTAATAATATTATAGAAAATAAATCAAAAATACAATAATAAAAACTTTGATTTACCTGAGGAAAAGAATATATATATATTATTTATAAAAAAATATATATAGTTATAAATAGTATAATATTAACTTATAGTGAACTTGAAAAAGAATTAATACTTGATTTACTTTAAGAAACTTAAAGTTATAGTATATTTAGTTTAGTTATTAATATATATAATAAACTAAAACTAAAGAACCCTGATCTATAGCCTTTAGTTATGTTTAAATTAAAAATGTATATATGTATAAATAACTTTAATTAATATTATTGAATATAAAACCACTTTAAAAAGGAATTAAATGATAATTATAAATTAATTATATTAGTAACTTAATAATAGTTTACTTTTATTACGTTAGAAGAAAAACCTCCAGATATTTAAAAAGATAATTAAAATAGAATTATAGATTATATATAAGTTATATAAGACTTAAAAGTATACTATAAAAAAACAAATGTAAGAGGCTTTGATTATTTTTTATAAATTATTAATATTTTTTTAAATAAAAACTTAACGTAAATTACTAATAATAGTAATAATAATAATACCTAGTTTTAAAGAAAAATTAATAAAAAAAAGATTAGTATAAAAGTAATAAGATTTTAATAAATTAAAATTATTAAACGAGCTTTTATAAAAAAAAAGTTAATACCATAACTTTAAAGTATAAAGATAATAGTATTAGTTAAAAAAAATAATAAAATTAATTTATTAATTAAAAGTATTACTATTCGGGCTATATTTTTCAAAGCCTTGCCTTTTTCAGCCTAGCGCCATATACTAGACTCTCAAGCCCCAGGTACAGCAAGACTCATATTTAACCACTATAATTACAGCGCATGCAGTTACTATAGCCCAATTAAATGCCTTATAATAGCCATTCATTAATAGCTAAAGCCGCTAAAACTATACGCAACAGCCATTTACATCAACTCTTCACATAAGCCCTTTACATCAGCCATTTACATTACCTATTTCAATTAGCTATTTTAATCAGCCATTACAATTAGCTAATACAATTAAATATTGCGATTAACCGTTATTGTTATAGCACATTTAGTTAACTTATAGTAATTAAATACACTATAATAATAATATTTCAATTCAAGCCCAGCTATAACTATAGCCTTAGCGCAAGAGCTAAAGCAGTAATTACATCACTAAGGCAATTTAGGCTAGTTATAGCCTAAATAATAATACTCTTGATAATAATAATAATAATAATAAAAGAAACAAAAATAAAAAAGGTAAAGGTAAAAGAACAATTAAAAAAGAGTCTTAAAGCTATAAATTCAATTAGTTAATAAAACTATTAATAAAAAGTAATATTAATAGGTTTTTATATAATTTAAATTCTCTTACTATTAATAAATGAATTAGTATATAAATAGTTATAAAAAAAATTAAAAGTATATTATAAATATACAAAATAATAGTCAAGACAACATACAAATATAATAATACATACTTTAATAAGAGTAAAAAAAACATAAAGTATTATTATTATAAAAAATAAATAACAATAATATAAACTTTAAAGTAAAATAATATAAAAAAGTCTAATATGATAATATAAAAGACTAGATAATAGCATTAATACAGGGCTATAATAATAAATTATAGTTAAAAAATATTTTATGGCCTTATAGGCCTATTGATTAAATAATACTACTAAATCTAAGACCCTAATAGATTTTTTCTAAAATAAGGCTTATAAATTATAGGATAGTAAACTAATAATAGTTAAAGACTACACTAATTAAAGTACAAATATACTATAACTATAAAAATAATAGGTTTTTCTTCTAACACACGGATTTCCTTGTTTTAAGACCATAAAAGGACTAAGGCCCCTAAGATAGGATAGCCAGTTGGAGTAACAATAACAATAACAATAACAATAATAATAATAATAATAATAATAATAATAATAATAATAATAATAATAATAATAATAATAATAATAATAATAATAATAATAATAATAATAATAATAATAATAATAATAATAATAATAATAATAATAATAATAATAATAATAATAATAATAATAATAATAATAATAATAATAATAATAATAATAATAATAATAATAAAAGCAAAGGCAGGAAACCAATTACAAACGGCCTTAAGACTATAAATTTAATTAACCAACTAGACTACTAGTAATAGATAGAATTAATAAGACTACATAAATGTTAAATGCTTTATTATTGAGTAATAAATTATTATGTATATAAACATTTATAAAAAAGGCTAGAAGTATATTATAAATATAACAAATCATAGTAAAAGATTGAACAACAATAACAATAAATACCTTAATAGAAACAAAAGGAATATAAAATATTAAGTAAACCTATGTTAATAGAAAAGAAATAAGATATTTGCTTATTGAAATATAAGTTAATTTTAAACATCTTTTTATAATATTTATGTTTAATTTATTAATAGTATTAAATATAAATGATATAACAGCTAGTATATCATTAAAACATAAACATCAAATTTTTAATAAGAGTCTCGTATTCTTAAAATATGAAATAAAATATAATTATTACAAAAGTTAGTTTATAGTTTTATTAATATAAAGCTATAAGTATTTTATAGGCATTTTATTTAAGTATTCAAGTATAAATAAATATGTTTATTGATGAGTTTTATAAGTATATTAATAATATTTATATTATAGAACAATTAGTATTATAAAATGTGAAAAACCTTGATTTGTGGTTTAGTTTTATTATATTTTATTCAAATTTTATTAAAAACGATAATATTATAATAATAATATTCAAGAATTTTAAATAACAGTTTTTAAAGGAATTAATTTTAGTATAATATAGCTTATTAGTTAAAATATTTACTAAACTATAAAATTTTATTATTCTTATCTTTATAGCTTATTAATAGTCTTACTAACACTAAATTGATTATGCATTTTATTAAGTAGATTTTATATAGACTTATTAAAAATTATTAATTTTGAAACATAATATTATAAGAGTATTGCTATTCGGGCTGTATTTTTCAGAATCTTTCCATTTTCGGCCTAGCGCAACGTACTAGGCTCTCAAACCCCAGTTGCAGCGGGGCTCGCATTTAACTGATAATTACAGCGCATTCAATCGCTATAGCCCAATTAAATGCCTTGCAATAGCCGTAACAGCCGCTATAACTGTGTGTAACAGCCATTCGCATCAGCCCTTTGCATCAACCAATTCAATCAGCCCTTTGCATCAGCTATTTCAATCAGCTGTTGCGATTAGCTGGTGCGATTAGGTGTCGCGATTAGCTGTTGCTGTTAGCTGTTGCTATTATAGCGCATTTAGTTGACTTATGGCGATTAAATGCGCTGTAATTATAGTGCTTAAATGCGAGCCCTGCTGTAACTGTGGCCTTGGCGCGAGAGCTAAATTAGTTATAGCGCTAGGCCAATTTGAGTTAATTACAGCCCGAATAGCAATACTCTACTATAATATATATTTAATTATTATTAATTTATTTATTAAATATATATTATATACTTAGTATTATTTATATAATTAGTAATAATGTTATAAGAATCATATTAAAGAATATATTGAAATTCTTTAAAATAATATAAGATATTAATTCAGATTAACATAAACTTTTTATAAGTTATTTTTAATAAAACCTTTATTCTGTAATTAATTATAAGTCACAATTCAATATAATTTTTTTATTTGATGTAATTTATATATAATTATATACACTATACTTTTACTAATATGAGCCTAAGATATTTATTATATAGGTTTAACCTTGCTATACCTAATAATAATAATATAATAATTTTATGTATAAATGCAATTACTAATAATATAGGAACTTGAGTAAATGATCTTTTAAAAAAAACTGTAAGAAAGCTAGATACATATTATTATAAAATGAATAAATATATATAAAATATAATAAGATAAAAAGCTTTTAAAGTTATTTCTTATTAAACAATAGGTTATATTTAAATTAAAAATTAAAAATTAAAAAGACTTTTAAAAAAAGTTAGTATAAAACTACATTAGTTTTTATTCAATAAAATATTATATTAGACTATATAATCTTATACGTTAATTAAAATTAATTTTTTTAATAAAAACTTATAATATTTTTAATATTATAAGCCTTAAGTTATGTATAAGCTGAAATAATCAGGATAATTAAAACAAATAAATAATAATAAATAATAATAAATAATAATAAATAATAATAAATAATAATAAATAATAATAAATAATAATAAATAATAATAAATAATAATAAATAATAATAAATAATAATAAATAATAATAAATAATAATAAATAATAATAAATAATAATAAATAATAATAAATAATAATAAATAATAATAAATAATAATAAATAATAATAAATAATAATAAATAATAATAAATAATAATAAATAATAATAAATAATAATAAATAATAATAAATAATAATAAATAATAATAAATAATAATAAATAATAATAAAAAACTAAAATTATCACTAGTATAGAAGAGATACTAGCTAAGCTAATAGACCAGTCTGCTAAATATTAAAAGATCCGCTAATGTTAACACTTTATACTAGTATTGCCCCTTCCATTAGTATATAATAGACCGGTCGTTATAGCTATCTCCTCTTCTATAACGGCTCGACCCCAAGTTATATAGTAAAGATAGGCCGGTAATCGTGTCCTGGATAGAACAACTAATGCGAACCCCTAAGGCTCAATATATAACCACGACCCCGCACCTACTTTATAAGCCTAATGTAAATGGTTTAAGGCATTGGATATTATATTACATATAATTTAAACCTTTAATTATTATAAGACTTATAAAGTATTGATATAATTATAATAAGTATAGAAAAGGTATTATTTAAGCTAAGAAATTGTTTTATTATATGGTAAAAGATTCGCTAATATTATTACTTCATGTTAGTATTATCTCTTACATTAATATATAGCAGATCGATTGTTATAACAATGTATTATTTATCAATAAATTAAATAAGTATTAAGAACTAAAATAATCCCCCTTAGAGAATAAGTCCTTATGGCTCGTTTAATCGTATCTGGTAATTATAATATATAAATTTAGCTTTTTCTTATTAAATATTCTAATAAGATTAATTGTATTAAAAATCTAAGTTTTATTCAATTAAATAACAAAACTCCTATCACTAAATTATATAATTAAAATATTGATTAAACAATTATATATAATATTGCTTTTAGCTATCTAAGTAAGTCCTAGCTATCTTTTGTCTTCTAAGCATTAACCTTTATTTTATTTTATTTAAAGTATCTAGTTTTTTTCAACCTTATAATTAAGCTTAAGCTTTTTTTTCTTACTTTATTTTTTATTTATTAAATAATTTAAATTACCTAAACAATTAATTTTTTTTATTAAATATTGCAATCCCTTACTATTTATTACTTAGCCTTATTGTTAGCTTTAACAGAACTTATGTTTAACTCTTTCACCCGACTCATTTAATTATCTTTGCTATATAGACTTGCATCATAGTTATAGGTAATAATTATATATATCTATTACTTGTGGTTTTATTATATATAAGTGACTATATATGGGGTTTATTATTATGGATAACTGCGATGTTAAGTATAGGATAGTTTGGCGTATATTACAAAAGAGAGATTTATCATTTATAAGTAATCTTAAGTCTTTAAATACTTATAAAAAATCTGACTTTTTAAAAACTTTATATTTTCATTTAGTATTCATTATTATGGTACATATATTATATGAAAAATGTAATTATGGTTGGTTTTAGACGAATTAACTACTTAAACCTCAGCCTTAATAATATAATTAAAGGTTTTAGTATGAGTATTGCTATTCGGGCTGTAATTAATTTGAATTGGCCTAGCGCTACGATTACTACTTTAGCTCCCGCGCTAAGGCCATAGTTACAACAAGGCTTGCATTTAAGTACTATAATTATAGCGGATTTCATCGCTATAAGCCACCTAATCAATTAAATATACTATAATAATAACACCTAATCGCAACGCCTAATCGCAACAGCCATTTCCATCAACCATTTACATCAGCTAATTAAAATAGCTAATGCAAATAGCTAATGCAAAGGACTGATTGAATTGGTTAATGCAAAGGGCTGATGCAAATGGCCGATTGAATTGGTTGATGTAAAGGGCTGTTGCGCAGTTATAGCTGTTCTTATGGCTATTACAAGGCATTTAATTGGGCTATACCCATTGAATGCACTGTAATTATCGTGGTCAAATTCGAGCCCTGCTGTAACTGGTTTAAGAACCTAGTACACGGCGCTAGGCTAACAGCGGAAAGCTTCTGGAAAATACAGCCCGAATAGCAATACTAATATTTTTAAGGTAAGATTGCTTTTAGTACTATTGTTATATCTTAATAAATAATCTAATAATAAATGTATTAAAAACACAGGTATTAAATATTATATTTATTATTTAATTATAAAGTAAATATATAAATAAATATATATATAAGTAAAATAACTAAACTATTTATAAAAATAAATAAGAGTTATTATATTAAATGATAAACTCTTAGTTAATAAAAGGTATTTTATAAACGTTAAGTATTATAAAATACTTATAAATCTTTAATATAGTAATCAATTTCATTATTATAATATCGTTATATAATTAATTAATATAAATAAATGTATTATTAATGAAAGTATATACTTTGTTAAAAGTTATTATAATTATATAAAAAGATATTGAGTATTGCTATTCGGGCTGTATTTTTCAGAGCCTTACGTCTTTCGGCCTAGCGCCACGCATTAGGCTCTCAAACCATAGTTGTAGCGGGGCTCGCATTTGACCACGATAATTACAGTGCATTCAATGGGTATAGCCCAATTAAATGCCTTGTAATAGCCATAAGAACAGCTATAACTGCGCAACAGCCCTTTACATCAACCAATTCAATCGGCCATTTGCATCAGCTATTCCAATTAAATATTTCAATCAGCTTTAATCAGCTATTGCAATTAGTGATTGCTATTATAAGGCATTTAATTAGGGTATGGGGATTCAATGTACTGTAATTATAGTGGTTTAATAAGCCCCCGTTGTAATTGTGGCCTTAGTGCGGAATCTAATCTGGTGGTTATAGCGCTAGGCTAACTTAGGTTAACTACAGCCCGAATAGCAATATTTATAATAAATACATAAAATAAAACTTCATATATTTTTATATTATAATCCTTTTCTTTTAATATAATATAATCGTTATATCTACTATAGGCTATATAAACACTGGTATTACTAACTTATAAAGGTTTATACTTTTTATATTATTAAATTATATAAAGTTATAATTAAAAAATAAAAATCTAATTTTAATTAATACGTTTTATACTATGCAAATTATTTATTTTTATGTTTTTTAACAGTCTTAGTATTTTAAACGTTTAATATTAAAAGATATTTAAGACATTTTAAGTTAATAGAATTAATAAACTCTTTATATTATTAGTAAACCATATTGCTATTTGGGCTATAATATATTATTTTTAGGCTGTTTTAAAACCTTATTATTTTTAGCTTAATGTTATATACTAGACTCTCGAGCCCTACTATAACTCTGGTGTTAGCGCGGGAGTTCAAGCAGTAGTTACAGCAGAAGGCTAATTTAAGTTACCTATAGACCAAAGAGCAATACGTTATAGGCCGAATGGTAATATTCTTACTAAATAAGATTTTAATTATTATTTGATTCGTAATAAATAAATATTATATTTATATAACAATATGAAATTACCTTTATAATTATAGAACAATAGTACAGATATTAAATATAATACACTTAATATAACTTGCAATAATTTATTTAAATCTTAATCTTATTAATATAATAGTTAATAACAATATATATTTTCGCTTTACTTTAAGCAAAATTACACTCAATTTTCTTTTCAATAAGTAAAACAAAGTTAATAAGTTTTTATATTTCTTTTTAATTATTATTATGTTTGATATAAAACATCAAAGCTTAAGTAATATTTAAATCTTGAACTATATTTTAAGATACTTAAATTAATTATAATTGTATTAGTTATAGTACTAATGATACTATTAGTTATAATATGAAATACAACTGCATAAACAGAATTAAAAAAAAATCAAATAATTAAAAAGAAATTATAAAATATATTGAAAAAAAATAATCGTAAAAGTAAAGTAAAAAGAATTAAAACATACTAATACCAAAGGATAATTTTATTATTAAGAACAAAAAATTATAATAAGATTATGAAGTAAAGTATATAAATCTAAATGAGTTTATATATGTTATATAATTATAAAACTTTAATAGTTTTTTATTAATAGATTATTATATATAATTATTATATTTGTTAAGCTTAAGTCTTATCATATAATTCACTTCATTTA
Source organism: Hypomyces rosellus (assembly GCA_011799845.1). Taxonomy (NCBI): domain Eukaryota; kingdom Fungi; phylum Ascomycota; class Sordariomycetes; order Hypocreales; family Hypocreaceae; genus Hypomyces; species Hypomyces rosellus. Next base: position 4,045,192 of record WWCI01000002.1, on the reverse strand, counting down.
ATCTTAAAAGATTTTTATTTAATTGTTTATTTATTATTTTGTTATAATCACTAAAACTTAATTCTTTTTAATATTAAGTGTTTATATAATCTTAAGTATTACTATTCGGGCTACAATATATTGTCATCAGGGCGGTAATTAACTATATTAAGTATAGCATTATAACTACTCTTCTAGCCTTCGAGCTTGGCTACTTTTATGCCGGGGCTTACATTTATTTATCATAATTACATTATATTTAATTTTAATAATCTACTTAAATAGAGTAGAATAGCAATAGCTAATTGTACTACTTAATTGCAATAGCTAACTACAGTGTTTAATTAAAGGTAATTGGAATAATTCATTAGAATCCATAATTCAAAAGCCAATTAAAATAATTAATTAAAGTGGTTATTTAAGATACCTAATGTAAACAGTCGATTAAATTTAATTAATATAAATGGTCAATGTAAATGACTATTGTATAGGTGTAGTGGCTGTCATAGCTATTATAAAGTTTTTAATTAAGCTATAGTAACTAAATATATTGTAGTTATATTGCTTATATACTAGCCCCGCTATAACTAAGGCTTAAGTGTCTGGTATATAGCGCTAGGCTAGAAAAGACATAAGATTTTAGAAAATATAACTGGAATAATAATACTTATAATATTTTATAATATAATAATATTTTATTTTAATTAATTATACAATATTATATTTTATATAATTATATTATATGAGTATTGCTATTCGGGCTATATTCTCTAGAGCCTTACCTTTTTTAGCCCAGCACCACGTACTAGACTCTCGAGCCCCAGTTACAGCGGGACTCGCATTCGTTCACCATAATTATAGCGTATTTAACTATAATAGCCCAATTAAATACCTTATAATAACCATCCATTAACAGCTAGAGCCACTATCACTATGCGCAACAGCCATTTATATTAACCTTTTACATCAACCCTTTACATCAACTGTTTCAATTAGCTATTTTAATCAACCGTTACAATTAGCTAGTGGGACTAACTATCGCGATTAACTGTTACTATTATAGCACGTTTCATTAACTTATAACAATTAAATACAATATAAATATAATACTTAAATGCGAGCCCTGCTGTAATTATGGCCTTAGCGCGGGAGCTAAAGCATGCGTCACAGCGCTAGGTTGATTTAAGTCAGTTACAGCCCGAACAACAATACTTTACATAAATTTATGTATTATAATTTTAATTAAATTTTTATATTATTTGTATTTATAATACTAATATGTTATCTTTAGTAATCCTACATAGTAATATAATATTAAAACTAAAACAAAATTAAATAAATTATTATAATTATAATAAACTAAAAACTTAAATATTTTGTTTATAATTTAACTGTTTATTAGTTTTATGAATCTTTATTAATATTGAAAGCTTTTTAACATATTCTTATAAATAAGCTATTATTTTAACTAATTATATTCATGTCTTCATAAAGTTTATATTAGTAAGAAATCATGTACAAGCATAAGTTAGTTATTGAACAGTGATTTAATATAATAGAACATAATACAACTAGCCCACTAAGTTATTAACTGGCTTCTGACTATAATAACCCGACCTTGCAAATATATTATCCAGAATAATAGACCCACCTTTAGTAATGCCTGTGTAAGCTATTAATTAAAATATAATTATAGTAAAACTATCGGTAATATAACTAAGAGTATTGCTATTCGGGCTGTAATGTATTGCTATTCGGGGTATAATTAACTAAAATTAGCCTAGCGCTACGACTACTGCTTTAGCTCCCGCGCCAAGGCAATAGCAACAACAGGGCTCGCATTTAAGCACTATAATTACAGCTCATTTAATCGCTATAAGTCAATTAAATGCGCTATAACAGCAACAGCTAATCGCGACACCTAATCGCAACAGCTTTTTGCATCAGCCCTTTGCATCAATCATTTCCATCAGCCATTTGCATCAGCTAATCGCAACGGCTGATTGAAATAGCTGATGCAAATGGCTGATACAAATGGCTGATTGAATTGGTTGATGCAAAGGACTAATACGAATGGCTGTTGCGCACAGTTATAGCGGATATTATGGCTATTATAAGGCATTTAGTTAGGCTATAGCGATTGAATGCGCTGTAATTATCGTGGTTAAATGCGAGCCCCGCTATAACTGGGGTTTAAGAGCCTAGTACACCGAGCTAGGCCGAAGGTGGAAAGGTTCTAGAAAATACAGCCCGAATAGCAATACTCATAAGGAATAATAATTCCTTTAAACAAAATAAAATCAAATGAGTTTAATAGCTTAAATGAAATTAATTGTTAATACAATCATTTATTGTTAATAATTTAATACTTAAATTATAAGATTCTTTTTAAATATTCTTTTAATATTCTTTTAGTTAATTATTAATATTAAGTATAATTCAAGTTCTGTTTATTAAAAAACAACACTTAAAATATCAATTATTAATATATTTTATTTGATAAAGTATTATAATTTTAATAATGTTAAATATTATAATTAATAAAACATTATAAGTATTTTAAGTATATACTTTGGTATAATTAACAATATTATTTTTTTTTAAAAAAAAAAAAAAAAAACCTAAAATAATAGATTTTCTTCCTAGCTTTTATTATAAACTCATAACCCTATTGTAATTATTATTTAAAATACTTTAAAAGAAATTATATAAAAGTAATGTATATTTACATTGATTTAAGAACTCTTATAAAAATATTTTAAATTAAATATAGACTATTATTGTAATTGATTACAGAAAATAAATAAAAAGACTAAATTAAATAAACCTATTAAATACTTATACAGTATATATTGAGATATTTATTAAAGGTTATAATCGATACTGTGCTTCTACTAAATGGAAATAGATTAAAAACATAAAATATTTAAGATATAATGTTCCGGGCATTTCCTAACAAGGATAACCTAGATTGTGTTATTTAATATTACCAGTGGATTAGGGCGATGTTAAGCAATGGGTTAAAGTATTACAACTCTAGTATTACGTTTTAATAGTAAATAATGTTATTAAGGATTAACTAAATACATGAAAGAGTTATATAGCTTAGTATATATATAAATTAGGTTTATTGTGATTTAAATAATATGAGATTTATTTTAATAGGAATGAACTAATCATCTAGTAAGTCAATTAGAGTCGACTCGACTACGATTGACTTTCTTTTTATACAGTCAACTTGAGTCGACTTGACTTTTGTTTAATTGGTTAGTTCGTTCAAGGTTTCGCTATAATTGTGCTAGGTGTTCATAAGCACAAGCGCTACTAACAGTGGGTCTGACCTAGTATCTAATCTAAGCGTGGGGTTGGGCTATAACATAAAACCTAAAACAATTATGTTGTTGAATGTAATACTAATAGACTAGTATAAATAAATATTAATATGATTTAAAAGAAAAAAAACATTATAATTGTACTAAAATAAAATATGTTTTTATGAATTATGATTTGTTTTAAACAAAAAAAAAGAGAATAGAAAAGTTAGTCCCTGAAGTAAAAGAAAAAAAAGGTGAATATTATTATTAAAAAAGAAATTATAATTATACTTTAATATACTAGACTATGTATTTTCATAAGAAGTTTTTACTTTATTAAAGTTCAAAAGACACTATGAATTCCTATTTAAGACATTTTTTATAACTTAATATAATTAAATAAAAATATAATATAAAGATTTTTGCTAAAACTGAGTAAAAGCCTAATAGGATGATTTAATATATATAAACTAATTATTAATATTAATATAATACTCTATAAAAAGACTATTAAGTAAAAACCTTTTATCAAGAATATTAATAGTTTATATATTTAAGAAAAAACTTTGTATAATAAAACAAATCCTCATGTATTAACGTAACATATAATGTAATAAATCTCTATAGGGTAATTACTAAAATATACATTATTAAAATTATGTTAAGCTAATTTATAAAAAGCATACAAAAGTTAAGCTTATAAATTAATATAAACTAATATTTATATTAGTAATAATCCCTCTTAAGGGACAAGGCTTTGTGGCTTATTTAATTGTATTAATTTATTATAATACACACGTTTAGCCTTTTCTTATTAAGTAATCTAATTAGATTGATTATATAAGAGATCTAGGCTCCATTTAATTAGATAATAAAGCCTTTATTATTAGATTATATAATTGAGTATTGCTATTCGGGCTGTATTTTCTAGAACCTTACCTTTCTTAGCCTAACGCTATATACTAGATTCTCAAGCCTTGGTTATAGCAGGGCTCGTATTTGATCATTATAATTATAACGTATTCAATTGCTATAGCCCAATTAAATGCCTCGTAATAGCTATAACAGCTGCTATAACTGCGCAACAGCCATTTGTATCAGCCATTTGCATCAGCTATTTCAATCAGCCGTTACGATTAGCCATTGCGATTAGCTGTTGCTATCATAGCGCATTTAGTTGACTTATGGCGATTAAATACACTGTAATTATAGTGCTTAAATGCGAGCTCAGCTGTAACCGTGGCCTTGGCGCGGGAGCTAAAGCAGTAGTCGCAGCGCTAGCCAATTTTAGTTAATTACAGCCCGAATAGCAATACTCATACAATTAAGATATTTGCTAAACGATTATATATCTTACTGCTTTTAGTTATCTAAGTTGTAGCTATCTTTTTAACTTTTAAGCATTGATTTTTATTTTCGTAAGTCCTTATTTACACGATTAAATTCCTTTTAAATATTATAATTATATACCTAATTCTTTTGCTTATATTCTTTTTTATTATATTTATTACCTAACCTAGCTAATTAATTATTTTTTAGTTTCTCTCAATTTTAATAATCTGTTGTTTAGCTTTTAGTTTAGCTACCATAGACCTTAGATTTAAATTCTGTTTTTGAGCCATTTTATTGCTTTTATTAAGTGTACTTGATAACTTAGTAGCTTAGATAATAGTCGTGGTTAATAAATATTATTTATAAGTGTATTATATATATACGATTGTATATAAGTAAATAACTATAGTATTAAGTATAATTAAAGGGAAGGGATTTATTTATTTATAAGTGGTTTTAAGGTTTCAAGTACGTATAAAAGATTTAGCTTTTTAAACAAATTTTTAGTTTAGCTTATTATTTATTATTATAGGAAGTATCTTATATAGAGAAAATAAATAAATTTTAATTTAATTTAATTAATTACTTAAACGTTAACCTAAATAATATAATTAAAGGTTTTAATGTAATTACTTAATAAAATACTTAAGAAAGACTTCAAGATCAAAAGCTAGTTAATAACTTATAGTAATAACTTTATTATATAGTTAATACATCCTCGAGGTAGGATTACTTTTATTACTATTATTATATATTATTAAATAATTTAATAATAAATATATTAAAAACATAAGCATTAAATACTATGTTTACCGTTGAATTATAAAATTAAAGGTTTTATATTAATAATAATTATATAAAAATATTCTCTCTTAACAAGACGAGTCTATATGGCTTATTTAATTATAATAATTAATTATAGTCTACGGATTTAGCCTCATCTTATTAAATAATTTAATGAAATTAATTATATTAAAAATCTGAATTCTGTTCAGTTAAACAAAATGCTTTTATTAGTCATGAGCACAATCTGCAAAGCTAACCAACTGTTATTTATCGGAGTATTGCTATGCGGGCTGTATTTCTCAGAGCCATCCCTGTTTAGCCTAGCGCTATATAATAGGCTCTTAAACTCCACTTACAGCGGGGCTCGCATTTAACCACTATAGTTACAGTTTATTCAATCGCCATAGCCCAATCAAACGCCTGTAATAGCCATAACAGCCGCTATAAATATGCGCAACAGCCATTTGCATCAGCCATTTACATCAGCCCTTTACATCAACCAATTCAGTCAGCCATTTACATTAGTTAATTCAATGAGCTATTTCAATCTGCCATTGCGATTAGCTGTTGCGATTAGCTGGTTGAAATAGCTGATATAAATGGCTATTGAGATTAGGCGTCGCGATTAGCTGTTGCTATTATAGCATATTTAATTTATTTACGGCAATTTAATGCGTTATAATTATAGTGCTTAAATACAAGCCCTGCTATAACTATAGTCTTAGCGCAGGAGCTAAAGTAATAGTTATAATATTAGGTTAATTTAAGTTATTTATAGCCCGAATAGCAATACTTATATTTATTATTTAATTGATTTTATTAATTAGGTTTGACTTTCCCTTAACCTTCGTAATTTTTTAGTTGCTTTTAGGGTAGCCATTATAGACCTTAGATTTAAATTCTCTTTTGAAGCAATTTTATAATATACAGCTTTTACTAAATATAATTAATAACTTAACATCTTAAATAATAGCTATAGTTACAAATTATATATATATTATTTATAGGTTTATTATAGACTTAAGATTATGGAAATAAGTAATTATAATAATAAATATAAAATAGTTTTATATAAATTCAATTTTTATTATTATTTATATATAACGAATCTTAAAGCTTTAAATACTTATAAAAGATATAGTCTATTTTTTTTAAAAAAAAACCCCCCATTTTAATTTAGGACTTATTATTAAAATAAAAATATTATATAAAAGTATTAATAAACTTAAGTTTAATGTTAGTAATATAATTAAAATTTTAGTATAATTATATAGTAAGATTTAAAACGAACTAATGGCTTATAATATTAATTTTACTTTATAGCTGTTGTATTCTTAAGGTAAGATTATGTTCATTACTAGTATTATAGCTCATTAGATGATTTAATAATAAATGTTCTGAGAATATAAACATTAAATAGTATATTGTTATTTAATTATAGAATAAGATAAACTATTTTATTATAAAGATTACTTATGAATTATATAAATCATACATTAATTTCTAAACTTAAAAACAAAACTTAAAAGGTTAATGAAATTAATATAAGCTATAGAGTATACCAAACGCTAAAGATAATACAATGGTTTATAAAATAGATAATTTAAGAGCAAAAAAGTAATATTACTTAGTTTAAGAAAACCATAAAATAAATAAATAAAAGCTCTTAATTCTATTAATAAAAACTATGATAAATAGGTTTATATAATAATAAAACTATAAATTAAACACATATTATTTTACTATATTAATAAACACTAAAATAATAAATAATTATATATCTTTTAAAGTTATCAATCGCTTATATTTCGTATGAAAAAAACTAAAATATTAATTATATTTATTTTATTATACGCAAAAAAATGGTATGGCTATTCAGGCTGTAATGAATTTAAATTAGCCTGGCGCTGCAATTGTTGCTTTAGCTCCCGCGCTAAGGCAATAGCTCAAGCCGGGTTCGAATTTAAGCAGTATAATTACAGGGCATTTAATGGCCATAAGTCAATTAAATGCACTATAATAGCAACAGCCAATCGTAACGGCTAATTGAAATAGCTGACGCAAATGGCTGTTGCGATTAGGTGTCGCGATTAGCTGTTGCTGTTATAGCAGCTGTTATGGCTATTACAAGGCATTTAATTAGGCTATAGCAATTAAATGCGCTGTAATTATAGTGGTTAAATGCGAGCCCCGCTGCAACTGGGGCTCGAGAGGCTACTACGTGGCGCTAGTCCAAAAAGGGTAAGGTTCTAGAAAATACAGTCCGAATAGCAATACTCATAAACTAATAATTCTTTTATTAATTAAAGGACTAATTCATTTTATTAAAATAAAAGTAAAAGCTTTAATTAAGAAAAATATCTTAATAATAAATTAATAGACTTAAAAAGTTTTTTTAAATATAATACTAATATATAGATATATAATATATTATTCAATTAATTATTAAAAAGAATATAATATAAAACAAATTAAAACTTAAAAATTTATAAACTTATTATTATTTTATAAAAAGTATTTTTATAAAAAATTTAATAAGTTACTATAAAAACCTATTTTAAAAAACCCTTACTATAAGACTACTTAAATATAATGAATAAGACTATAATATTATTTTAAAAGATAATATTAATTATATATTATATAAGATTTATAATTTCAATAAGAAAACTTTATAATACTTTAAAAATAGATTAATAAGATATTAATTAAAGGTTTTATTAAATTATTAATATTTATATATAAAAAAATTATTCATGGATTATTAATAACTTAATATAATTATACTTAAATTTTATGTTTGAAATTCCTTTTAAATATACTTAAAGAATAATAGTAATATTTATATTAAATATATATCAAGGTTCAATACATAAGTTTTTTCTGATTAAAGTAAAGAATATTTTACACATTATAAGGAAATTTCAAGATATATTATTATATTAAATAACGTTTATCTTATATACTATATAATCCTAAATTCTTAAGTTCTATAAGTAAGTAGCTATTTAGTTTAGAATCATTAAAAATAGTATTTGCAGTAAGAACTTTTCCTCCCTATATTTATAGTACATTTAGCGGTAATAAGCCAATTTTATAGCATCTTTCAGTACACTCATTAGCGCATAACCTCTATACTAATTGTTAAGGCATTAAAGGTAAGTATTTAAAAATAGATTAGAATATAAAATAAATTATATATAAAGGAGAAAATATTACTATAAGACATTCTAAGCTTATGATCTAGAGTCAGAGCCTGCACAACCGTGTTAACCCCAGAACCGTACGAGTTTTACACAAAAATGCATGATTTTCAAATAGCTATATATCAGTTATCTTAAACCTAATTTAACCCAGGGTTTGAAATTTATATAATTTAAAGATTATGTTATGTTATGCTATATAATGATCACTTATTCCTTGTATAATTATTATAAGATATTAATATAAAATAATATATTTATAAATTTTAAATAATTTATATTTTATTATTGAATTTATATATAAAATTAAAATCTAAATAGTATGATAATATTTATATAGTTTTAATATTAGAAGATTAGATTTATAAAAGTATATATCTTTTATATAATATTTAAGAATTGATTTAAAATATATATAGTTAAGATTTAAAAATATGATATAATAATTTATAATTTTAAATTTTAGATCATAAAATAATATATATTTTTAGATACTAAATATAATAAAATATATAATATTTTTTAGAATTAAATATAGATTATAGATATTTTTTTAAAAAATATAGTTAATCTTTTTATTCGAATAGTTACATTGTAATTATAAAATAAAAGATTAAAAATATTAAATAATTACATATTATTATATTTCAAACTAGGATTTTCTAAGACTTATTTATAATTTTGATTAATTTTAATATACTTTATTTATATTTTTGATCTAGCTTTTAAAATATAGAATTTAGGGGGTTTACTATCGGGGAAATTTAGCTGCATCGTCACTTTTGTCTCGTCACTGTAAGTTAAACATTATTAAATAGAGTATTGCTATTCGGGCTATAACTAACGTTTTTAAGTTCACTCCTTACATAAAAATTTCCCTTACATAAAATATATAAATATAATTCTAATCTATAAGACTAATAAAAATATATTATAGACTTAATTAAATAAAATTTAATATATAATAGCTAAAGCTAATTCGTTTAAAAAAACATATTTTTAATAAAATCGATAAATATATATATATTATAGGCCATTAATTAACTTGTGTTTTATAAGACTTATTATATAACTAAAATAATATTTATAACTGTTAAAGTTATTATTGCTAGTATTAACGATAAAGCTAATAATCTTATAGTTATATAGTTATTTTTTTTGCATTTACTTTTTATATTTGCCCGAGAATATTTTATCGATGACTATAAGTTTCCTTAATTAGCTTATGATAATATTTTTTTATTTTAGTTATTATATAAGTATACTGTATGCTTTGATTAAGGCGCCGAGTACTCTATTAGCTTAAATAAGGCAGTTAGAGAAACTCAGGCTATAATTGTGATTATAATTATAATTATAGCCTAGGATTAATAAACACCTTTTCATTTTACGGTAGCTAAGACTACTTTTATAGATTCTTAATAATATTAGGATCCTAGATTCATTATAGTAGCTTCATAAAATCCTATAAGTAAAAATTAATAATTTTTATATAGTTAAGACCGGAAATTTTATTAGAGGCTTTTTAAGCTATTAGTATAAATAAATAATTTTCTTAAGTAATTAAAGATAGGCCTTAAGTTATATTTTAATATAGTAAGTATAAAAAAAGATATATTATTATATAAAATAGTCAGTTAATAAATATAGTAATAACTATATTAAATACTATATTATAGCCTTAGTAAGATGATATTAAAAAGTATGTAAAAAAAGGGTAAAGTAATAGATCTATATAAGTAATATACTAAGCTAATCTCGTCTAATATAGTAATACTATAGTTTTATTTTTTATTAAGCTATTTATTAAATTTAATCTTTTTAATTAATATTTATATAATCGCGGTATAAAAATAATAAAAAATCTCTAGTTTTTACTATTTAATAGAATTTTATATTTTTATAAGCTGTTTTTATAAGATTATGTATTTATTACTTAATGTTATAGTATTATTTAATATAATACTAAAAAAACTATTTTTTATATAAGAAATACTCTTTTATAATATAATTAATAATCTTACCTTGGTATTAACTAAAAAATACTTTTAATATATCTAAGGCTATAAAAAATTATTTTTATTATTAATATATAAAATAGTACGCTAAGCTTTTTTAAGGCCTTGCTTATTATATTTGAATGTTATAGGGTACTATGATTAAAACGGAGTATTATAATGTCTAGAGTATAAAAAAAATTGTTAGTTAATTTATTAATAATATTATTAATAATATTAATAAAGTCTTTTTATTATAAGACTATCTTACTGTAAATATTAGTATTAATATAATAGATATAAAGCTATTATTATATTATTAACAAAACTTTTTTAAGATATTTTTAAGTGTGATTTTTTTATTTATAATAATAATAATAAGGGAAGAAATATAAAGATTACAGCGACAATCATTAAGTTACTTATAAAACCACTTATAGCCTTTTTCTTTTTTTATAACTATAAGACTAAAGGTAAAGTTAGCTATAGATCGTTAATTAATAGTATTTATAATTTAAAAAAGATATATTTTAAACCGGTTAATTTTATATATATTATTTAAGCTAAGGACTTTAATAAAATATTTTATATAGTCTTATATTAAGAATATATCTAAGAAATAAATTTTATGTTATTATTTTTATATTTAATCCTATACCATAGCTTTTAGATTTAAAAAAGTTAAATCTATTATTATATAAAAGTTAGCTTATATAAAAAAGCTTATTATATTCTTTATTAATTATTTTATATCTTCTTTTATTAAAAAAATAAAGCCTTAATTATAAAAAATATATAATATTTTTGATTTTATACGTAATAAAAGCCTTATATTAAAAAAGTAATTTTATATAAGTCTATTATTTATCAAAGTAATAGCAATAAATATTATATATTAAGGGATTAAATAAAAGACTATAGTTATATTAAACTTTAAATACTTAAAAAAATTACTTTTATTTAAATTTTAATAGTTAAACCTATAAGCTTAAATAGATAGTTAATTTTATTAGTAATAGACTTTTTAAGCCTATTATTTAATAATAGTTAATTTAATCTATAATTATAAATAAAAGTATAGTATATAAGAATATAACTTTTATTAATTTTATAATAGTTAAAGAAATATTTTTTATAAGGGTAATGCTATAATTATAATAAAAGACTTGAAGAAAAGTAAAAAGGTTATTAAAGCTCTTAAATAATAATAATACTAATAGTAAAAGGATCTTAAGCCTACTAAAAGAATTAATAAAGCTTATAGTAATATTATAGTTATTATCTATTACTATAATAATAATATATTTATAAAATTTAAATAATATAATATAAGATTAAAACTTATATTTAATCTAATCTTATATATTAAAATTACACCCTATATATCTCATATAGGGAAAAATTTTATATACAAAGCTAGCTAAAAGAGGCTAGTTATAGCCCGAATAGCAATACTTATTAAAAAAATACAAAGTATTTTATACTTTATTAATTATTATTAATATTTTATGAACAACTTCAATAAGATTATATATTCCTTTAATAAATTAATTAACAAACAATTAAGCATTCAAAAAAACCATCACAGGCGTTCAAACGGATTGAAGCCTTAATTGCTAAAATTATAATACTTATGGTATTTAATTTAAAAAGAAATAAAGCAAGATATTTAGGTTTTTTTTTTTTTAATTTTCAATGAAAATCTTAATTTAAATAATAACATAAACTATAATAACTATAATTAATTATATTTTTATCTATTATAATTAATTAAAAAGTAATAAAATAAATATTATACGAAAATAAATAAACTATAATTAAAATAAAGTTATTATAATAAAATTAGTCTTATATACTATGTTTAAAACATATTATATATAATATATATTAAAGTATTATTTTTTAAATTAAGAAAAATAATACTTAAACTTATTTATTATCTTAAAAAAGATTATGGATAGTGTTTAAGGAACTTATTTTAAATAATAAAACAATATACTTTAAAGATAATTTTAGTATATATTATATATAACTCAGCGCAAGCTTTATAATACAACCTATATAAATAAACTTAATTATAATCAATACCTTAAAAACTATAAAACATAACTATATTAAACTATATTATAAATTTATTTATATTAATTAAATTCATTATAAACTATAAATGTAAAAACATTTTAATAATAATTTTACGTTTAACGTTAGTTTTTATATTAACTGTTAATAAAAATTAATTAAATAATAAATAAACTAAGTCTAAGCTTAATATATTCGATTATTTATAAGCTAATAAATAAACTAAACAAATTCATGAAATCATTGAATAGTATTTATATTACTGTATTACTTTAATATCAACGAATTAAATAAAATTATTATAATTAATATAAATTCTTTATAATATTAATATATAAGAATCTTTAGCCCCAAGCTTTGTATGTATTCATTTTAACTGTAACTTAAAGATATATCAAATACTTAAAAATAAAACAATTATAAATCAAGCTATAATTAAAGTAAATAAAATAAAATAAAAACTATATTAAGTAATAAAAGTATAGTTCATATTAGTTTATAAAAAAATAAAATACAAGCTAAAAAAAAAATAAAACTAAAAAACTAATATATCAACTAAAATATAATTTATTTATTTTATTAAGTATTAAAAAACTATAATATTAAAATAATATAATTAAATAATAAATTAAACGTTAAGAAATTAAAATCTTCTTAAATTAAAAATATTATTTTATATATTATTATTATTATTATTATTATTATTATTATTATTATTACTTTAACTGGCTAGCCTATCTTAAAAGCCTTAACCCCTTTATAGTATTTAAAAAGAAAACCCACGTACCGGAAGAAAAACCTCTTACCTTTATAATTACGGCGTATTTACGGCTTAGTTAGCGCAGTCTTTTACTATTATTAACTTATTATCCTATAATTTATAAGCCTTATTCTAGGAAAAATCTATTAAAGTCTTAAGTTTATTAGTATTACCTAATCATTAAGGCTTTAAGGTTATAAGGTCTTTTTTAACTGTAGTTAATTACTATAACCTTATATTTATGCTATTATCTAATCTTCTTTAATATGTTATTAAACCTTTTTATATAGCCTTACTTTAATATTCGCGTTACTATTATTTATCTCCTATAATAGTAATACTTCATACCTCCTTTGCCTTTATAAAGATACTCTTTACCGTGTCTTTGCTCTGCTTTTTATTATTATTCTTTGTGTTTACTATATACCTTTGGCCTTTTTTATAAGTATATATATAATAATTTATTATATAATAATAAAAGGATCTAAAACACATTAAGGCCTATTAATATTACCTATTATTAGTAGCCTAGTTAACTAATTAAATTTATAGCCTTAAAGCCCTTTTTTAATCGCTCTTTTACCTTTACCTTCCTTCTTCCTTCTTCCTTCATCATTATCATTATCAGTATCATCACTACTATTACTACTACTACTACCACACTCCATAAATAGCCCTTATCCGCCTCGGCTTTACTCATCGAGGAGAGAAGAATAGCAGTACGCTAACATTTAAAGGGCTACTACAGAAACTGATTTTCTTTCCTCTCTTCTTTCTCTCTCTCTTTCCACGCTACTATAAGCTCCATGCCTTAGCCGCCCCATTTTCTCTTCACTAACATAACATAATAGATCGAACGAACAAACATGTCTCCTGCTCCTACCGCCCCCCCGCCCCCCGCCCTCATCATTCCCGCTGGCCCGGATAAACTCATAAACTTACCTACTTCTGGGCGTTATCGCTACTATATCGCCCCGCTAACTTCCTAGGCTCATGCCCGTCAGGAGCCTTATGCTCCATGCGTTACGCGCATGGAGAAGGCTAGAGGCCATTTGATTTTATATATTAACTATAAACTTTTATTATTTAAAAAACATCAATATGTTTAGTTTCTTATATTAATTTAGTTAAAAACGTACTAATAAATAATTATATTAAACTTTATTTATAATCCTATAAATATACCTTTACTTAAAAAAAAACATAGAATTAAATTAAATTTAGTTATATATTATAAGAATAATATATCTTAATATTTAATAAAAATAAAAATAAATATATAAAAACTAAGAATACTTAAGAACCTATCAAATACTTTTCTTACTCGTAAACGATGTTATAGTAATTTTATTAAAATCTAGTCTTAAAAGATTAATAAAAAAATAATTATTAAGAGTATTGCTGTTTGGGCTATAACATACTACTATTCAGGCTATAATTAACTCGAATCAGCCTAGCACTACAAGTACTGCCTTACCTCCCGCACCAAGCCCACAGTTACAGCAAGGCTTACATTTAAGCACCATAATTGTAGTGAATCGCGACAACTAGTTGCAATAACTAATCGTAACAGCTAATTGAAGCTAATTGAAATAGCTAATGCAAATAACTGATGCAAAAGGTTGATAAGAATGCCTATTGCACACAGTTATTGCGATTAGTTGTTACTATTATAAACTTAAAACCTAGAAGGTATTTAATCAGGCTATATCAATTAAATGTGATGTACTTATAGTGGTTAAATACGAGCCCCGCTATAAGTAAGGCTTAAGAACTTAGTAAGTAGAGCTAGGCGAAAAAAGACAAGGCTTTAAAAATACAGCCCGAATAGCACTACTTATTATTAATTAAGCTTAATTAATATATTAAATATAAGGTTAAGTAAAGAAATGCTAAGAGTAAACGTTATTTTTTAATTTCTTTTTTTAATTTATTAAAAATATTTGCTTTATAGAGTGCCCCACCACAACACCGTGACTATCCCAAGACCGTACGGGTTTTACACCAAAACACTTACTTTTTAAATAGCCATAAAACCACTAAATTAAAACTGATTTAGTTTAATTTAATTTAAAGAATAGTTTAAAGGCTGTATAATTTATTAAATATATTAAGAAGTTAAAAGATTAATTACTTTATTATCTTATTAAGCATTAAATATACTAAAAATTTAAGATATATATAATTAATATTAAATAATATTAAAACTTATAGTATTTTATTATAATAAAAGAATTTAATTTATTTAGGTTTTATTAAATATAAATTTAAAAATTCTAAACTTATAAATATATTTTATAATTAATTATAAATATTTTAAATATTTTAGTATTTTATTAAATAAAAAATATTAAATAATAATTTAATAACAAACTATTTAAATTTTATATAAAATTAAGGTTTATATTTTATTATAATTAGTAAATATATACATACTTAGATAGAATTATTTATATTAAAATTAAAATACACTTTTTATATTAAAATTATAGTTTATATTAAAAGAAATATTTAAAAAAAACATATATTAATATACAATTAAATTAAATATATTATTCATACTTATAATATATATATAACTTTAAATCTTAAATTTTAACATATTTATTTATTAGTTTTAATTTAATATTAAAATATAAATTTTTAAAATAATATATAAAATTAAATAAAATCTGAAAAAGTATTTTATTTTATTTTATATATAATAAATATATATAACCTAATAATTCTAAAACTTAAATTTTATATATTTATTTATTATTTTTAACTTTTAATTTTTAATTATTCATATAATACTTAGTATTTAATATTCTATATAAAATATAAAATAATATTTTTTAAAAACTCTTTTTTTTATATAGCTTTATTAATAAAATAGATATTTAGATTTTAAACATAACTTAATTAGGTTTAGTTTAGTGGTTTTATGATTATTTAAAAAGTAAGTGTTTTAGTGTAAAACCTATACGGTCTTAGGATAGTCACGGTGTTGTGGTGGGGCACTCTATATAATTTGACTTATTACTTTAATATATAATGATTTATTTTATTTACTAATTTTCTATAATTTAATTATTTCAATATTATAAAACTAAAGAAATAAAAGTTATAATAAAAATAAGCTTAATAAAAGTATAGGTATTTAAATAGAATAAATAGGTTGTAAAAATAGGACTAAAAATAATAATAATAATATATAATGACTTAACCTTATACTTATATTATTTATAAAAATAAATTTACTTTTACTAATACTTATATAAGTCATTAAGTAAAATATAACTATAATAAATCTTTAAATAATATAATTAATCTTAATTAATTTTAATAAAATAAAATACAACAAGTTTAATAGTTTAAATAAAATTAACTTAAGTATATATAATAACTTAAATATAATAAGTATTGCTATTCGGGCTGTATTTTCTAAAAAAAAAACCTTTCCTTTTTCGGCCTAATGTTGTGTACTAGGCTCTTAAACCCTAGTTGCAGCGGGGCTCGCATTTGACTACTATAATTACAGCGCATTCAATCGCTATAGCCCAATTAAATGCCTTGTAATAGCCATAACAGCCGCTCCAGGGCTATAACTGTGCGCAACAGCCATTCGTATCAGTCCTTTGCATCAACTAATTCAATCAGCCATTTATATCAGCTATTTGCATCAGCCATTTGCATCAGCTATTTCAATCAGCCGTTGCGATTAGGTGTCGCGATTAGGTGTTGCTACTATAGCGCATTTAGTTGACTTATAGCGATTAAATGCACTGTAATTATAGGGTTTAAATGCAAGCCTTACTATAACTGTAGCCTTAACGCGGGAGCTAAAGTAGTAGTTGCAGCGTTAGGCTAACTTAAGTTAACTATAGCCTAAATAGCAATACGTTACAGCCCGAATAGTAATACTTAATATAATTTATTTGATTTATTATAATTATTACATTTATTAGTTTATTTTTATATTTTATATATTTATAACGATTGGTTCATTATATACTAACGTAAGGGGTAATATTAGCATAAAGTGCTAATATTAGCGGATCTTTTGTCATTTAGCAGAACGGTCTATTGGCTTGGATAGCATCCCTTCTATTCTCGTTATAGTATTTAATTAGTTATTAATATAATTAATTATTATTACTACTTTAATACCTAAACTAAAATACTTTACCTTATTGCTTAATATTATCCTAGTTTACTGCTAATATTAACCATGATCTAGGTTATCCTTATTGGGAAACGCCCGGAACGTCATACTTACTGCCTAACTCTTTCACTCTTTTACTAGTATTTACTAAATTAATACCAGACCTACGGCCTGTTGTTTCTTAAACGATTATTCAAGGGGTAAAGTGTACTACACGGCTATTTAAATATTATATTACACCGATCTTTTGTTATGGCACTATTTACAGTCTTGGGACCAACACAATATTATAGTAGAGAACCTTTTATACTCCGATTTAGAGTATGTACTTTGTAGATAACCTCAACGACTAATCATACAAGCCATGTAGTCTCCGCCCTTTCTACAATAACATACGTCTTGGGTCCTCAATGTATTCCTTGATCTTGACCAAAAATTGTACCGCCTCTCTTCCATCAAGAAGACGATGATCATAGGTAAGTGCCAAATACATCATAGGCCGAATTTCGATCTTACCGTTCAGGGCTATCGGGCGGTCCTTGATGGCGTGGAGTCCCAACACAGCACTCTGAGGCAGATTAATAATGGGTGTGCCCATAAGCGAGCCGAAAACACCCCCATTGCTGATAGTGAATGTGCCACCGGCCATATCTTCGATAGTTAGTTTACCGTCTCGAGCCTGGTCGCCCCAAAAATGGAAATTAGTTAGTAAATATCTTAGAGAGGCGTGTGCGAAACATTGAATATGTAAGAGTAAACTGACCTTTTTGCCCATATCCGCAATGACCTTTTCCACCCCGATCATGTCCATTGACTCTACATTGCGCACGACAGGCGTGACTAGACCCTTCTCTGTAGCCACAGCAACACTGATGTCGACATAATCCCGGTAAACAATGGTATCGCCGCCATTGGGTCCCTCGATGGACGCGTTAACACCTGGGATGTCTCGCATAGCTAGGACGGCGGCTCGGGAGAAGGCACTCATGAAACCCAGCTTGACACCAGTCTTCTTTAATGTCTCATCTTTGTAGAGTTTTCGAAATTCCATTATACTAGACATGTCAACTTCATTGAATGTTGTAAGAGAGGCTGCAGTGTTTTGTGATTGCTTGAGGCGCTCGGCAATACGCAATCGCATGCGATTCATCTTTACCTATAAAACACTATTAGTAGAAGTAATGAGTGGGATGTGCTAAACTTACACGGCGCTCTTCGCGGTTTCCTGGAACAGAGCTAGACGCTGAGGCCTCCGTGTGACTTCGCTTCTCCTCGTTATGCGTCGTGGCCGGTTGGTGGGGTTTCTTGGGGATTGGTTTCTCTTCCTTCTTGATATCAACCTCCTTCTCTTGCTTGATCTCTTCCGGCGCAGCCTTTTCTGAAACCTCGCTCTTTTCTTGTTTGGCCTCCGAAGTCTCCGGTTTGGCACCGCCGAGCTCGATGCGTACCAGATCCTGACCAACTGTTACGGTGTCCTCTTCGGCAACTAGGTATTCTTTGATAGTGCCTGCCTCTGGGGCATTCACTGCAACATCGATCTAGAGCAGAAGGATGTCAGCACAGCCCACGAGGGAGTTGCCTCGCTGTCAAAAGCATACCTTATCCGTCTCGATAGTCGCAATCTCCTCATCTTGCTCGACATAATCACCAATGCCTTTGGAGAATTGCTTAAGAGTGCCCTCGGATATGGACTCGGCCATTTGAGGCACTTTTACGACCCTGTCGGCATATGTGCGCGCTATTTGCATCATGCCTGGAAGCATAACCGAGGGCATTGCGCGTGGGCGCAAGGGACGCAAACATGCCAAGCGAGTGGCCGCAGCCAGTCTTCTTGACAACATGATAGCGACAATCCGATCAATGAATAGTTTAAATTCTGGCGAAAATATTGAACTGTATGCGGGATGCTTTAATAGTGAGTGTTTGAAAGACGAAAGCGCAGTGTTTTGGATGGAGCTGCGTTGAACAAGGCTACGCACTGAGCTATTTATATACTCGTGCAGTGATTTTAGGTTGTTGATTTTGTCTGGTACTCTGTACCTACTCCGTAATTATTGGCGAAAGATAAAAGCCTAGTTTACTAGCTTAAGCAAATTCTAATGTATATTAAAAAGATTATTAAGCTAAAACGTAAAAATACGTATAAAAGAGCAGGTGGGTAACATTATAAGAAACATATACCGTACTAACTCAATAGATTCGGTCAAAGCTATTGCACCTTATGGCTAACTGAAGCGCTGTCTGGTGAAAGAAGTGGATTGGAAGTATGGGAAAAGAGAGAAAACGTGTGCATTAGCTTTGACCGAATCTATTGAGTTTTTACGGTAGTCTTATTCCTTAAAAACCGTAGCTTTAATTTTAGGCACTGTAACACGCACCGGAGTTTTCCATTCTGAAGTTCAGTTCAGTATTAACGTTAAATTATTTTAAAAATTGAAATACTCGCCTTATCCCCCCCTCCTCGTAAAAGCCTAATACCCTTTAGGGAGCTGACTGCCTAGTAGATTGCGGTTGGGCACCTTAAATGTGATATCTCTAGGTACTGGGTCATTCTCTGGGAACATCTCAGTTTCTCTATTTTGCACTATACATTAACGTAATCCATTCGACCTTTTCCATCATGAGAGCCAGATACAAAAGCCCATCTGGTACTGGGATTCTGGAAGTGGCGGATAATGCCACTGTTGAGACACTATTTGACGAGATCAGGAACCAGACTGGCATTCATAGCTTTACTCTTAGATATGGCTTGCCCTTGGCGATGAAGTCCATCACCTATCGTCAAAAAGATGAGACGGCGAAGTTACTTGGACTCCATGGAGAGACATTAACTGTTGTACCGGATGAGCAACGCCCCCCCTCCCCCATGGCACAGCCTGAAATACATAATCCATTACCAAGCCCAACCATACATAGCGACAAACCAGAGGACATCACCATTCCCTGGCCAGGCCGCGAGGGCACAGTGTGCAAGTTAAAGGCCCATGGAACTCGCGACAAACGTCGCTAATGTGACTACAGTATTACGTGTGATGCCGAGCGACAATAGTTGTCTCTTCACGGCGTTTGGCGGTGCTCTACCCAAACAGATCCCTGCGCAACAGCTTCGACGGATGATGGCTGATTATATAAACGCACACCCAGACGTCTATTCCGAAGCGATCCTGGGTACTTCACGGGCTGCATATTGCCGTAGTATCCAAGATCCAGATCGTTGGGGTGGCGGTATTGAGTTGAGCATCCTCTCATCAATCTTTGACATTCAGATTTGCACATATGACGTTCAAGTGAGAGGTCGGCTATCCTCCAAATGTGTTGGTTGCTAACTTTTTATGGAGGCACAGAAGCTCATCCAATTTGGCGAGCTGAAGAAGGATCGTTGTATATTGGTCTTTTCCGGCATACATTATGATCGTGTAGCCTTCAGCTTTTCCGAGCACCCTCACAACCAAATCATGCTACCCCCGGAAATGGATCGTACGATCTGGCCCATAGATGATGATGAAATTCTTGACAAGACACAGGCACTCGTTCAAAAACTACACGCAGCACATTACTACACCGACACGGAAGGCCTCATTCTTAAGTGCGACGTACAGGGCTGCAACTGGATCGGCAACGGACAGATCGCGGGCAGGAAACACGCCGAGCAAACTGGTCATGTCGAGTTGAGTGAGATCCATGATACTGATGATGACAACATATTACGCAAATGCGAAATGCATGGCTGCGAGTTCATCGGACAAGGTGATAGAGTAATGAGGCAGCATAGCGGGGACACTGGACATGGACGTTTCTCTATTATTCCTGATATATAAATGGTGTTGGATAGAGTATGATGTTCAAAACAGCCCCTGTTCAATGGCTGCTAATGATGCTCAGAATACACACTGGGGGGATCTCTCCTAGTCTAGATCTTTGTCTCATGCTATTTCTCTCACCCTTGGCGAATAGTCCTGGCCATCGCAGTCTATAGCACAAACGTTAGTATTATTGAGGGATTACGAACTCATATCAACTTTTTATAACTCAAGAGCTGGAGATTCTCTTGATATGACATGATTCATACGAGGGCTTGGTTCTATAGTTCGTCTATGTGGAGATGTCGACATTCTGATCAAGAAACATTTATTGCCCTATTCCATCGTTGCTAATAGAGACCTAGATGCAAGGTGTTGGAGTAATATGCCCAGACCAGTTCTGTTAGTCCACATCGGCATTCTGAGAGATACGACGGTGTTCATATTCCGTCGGAAATTAGTCTTATGCCTGCGTGGTTGGAAAACACACTCTTTCTTATTGCCGAAGTCTGTACGCAACCTTACTGATTTTTAAGAATCTTGGAGGGATTCTTCATGCTGTGGCCTATCCAAGTTTCTCAAGGATAGATTTAAAAACTCGTGTCGGTTTGTCCAGATCTGCTGACTCGCGGCGTATTCTCTCTCGTAGTTCGGATGAGGTGGCGGATCGGTTACCTTGGTGACTAAATAAGCGGTTGACGCCTCTGCTATTCCATATATCAGGACGCCGACAAGTGGAATTTTGATAAGAACATAAAACCCTAGTCCAAACCCGAAAAGAACACCTTCTCGACTCCGAAACCAGTTCTTCTTCTCCGCTTTTGTAAATTTGATACGAGTAAAGTAGGGCTCTAAAAGTTCCCTCACAAGACTGCGGGACGAGAAATAAACCTGCAAGAAGACAACTAGGTAGTGTCGAGGCAGAAATACGCCGACCCCAAAGATAAGAGAGGCAGGGCCGAGCCCAACAGCTTTGTGAAATGTGTAGAAACTTGCTGCAGGCAGGACAAAGTTTCCGATCAATGGAAGATATGAAAGTCCGAATACGGCCGTAGATATCAGCCCTTTTCGGGAATACCGACGAAGAAATGACGACAATCCTCGATTTGCGGTTGGATCAACAACCTTGTGGGATGTGGGATACATCGCAAGATTCGGATGATACATATTGCGGAGATCGTCAGATTTGTCTTGCTTATGTTTCTGGACGTAGGTAATGTCAACCCATTGCAGGGATTGCATGAAGCTGGAGTCCTTAGTATTGTATCCGTCTGCTATTACAATTTGAACTTACAGGTTATCAAGTGTAGGGACCACATGACGCATCAATGTCATGAGAAAGAATGGGATCTGGAGAACATACTCCCCAATAAAGTTGAGCCCATCGATGATGGTATCATCCCAAGTCACGGCATCAAGTGGGTAGACAAATGAGAGAAACCAAAACACAACCCGCACAACAAATATCTGTGACCAGGTGTCAGTTCTGGGTGATGTTATGGAACACTAAGTAGGTATCTCACAGGTATTGATAAAACAAGCCTAATCGCAATTCCAATGAGTACAGCAGCTGCAGCTTGGCGATAATGATCATTGGTAAACATTTTAGGATTTTGGAGAGCTCTATGTGCTAATATCGCGTTAGCACGCTGACAAGCTATGCCTCAAGAATATAGAGTAATCACTTACCCCCAACCAAAGTGAGTTGCACACCACGAAGGACTGCATTGGCGTTGAAGTGTGATAAATCAAACCTATTCCTTAATTGGTCCATGTTGACATGGTGATCTAGTGCCTTCTCGAGTTTCTCTGTCCCGCTATGCAGCCCATTTACCATTGACTGACGTTCCATGGCGGAAAGTGTAATTGCAGTATGCAATATTTAAAATAAACAGACCGTCAAAAATTACGAGAACCAGCGCTTTATGAATTGTGAAATAACATGGATGATTTGTTGAAGTTGGAGGGGTGAGTTTGTGGGAATGACGTTGCGGAGGGGGCAGGATCACTTGCATCAAGAGTATGACGCCTACAGGTAGATGCCTGGGAGGTACTACCTTAGAGGTACTAGGTAGTATTTAACTTACAGGTACCTACCTACTACGTAGTAGGTATCTAGTGCTTTTGAGCCGCCTAATTTTATATGATAATGAGGTAGCCCGTGGTTACTGCGAATTTATTTACAGAGAGAAAGCAGTGGGCCGGTTTGATTTTGCCAACCTTTTTATGGAGTACGAGATTCATGATATCAGAAACCCCACCACAGATGGATGGCCTCTACCTAGTAGGTTGGGTACCCACTACCTACTGGGCACTTAGTACAGGTACTGTATGTCGGTGCTCAAGTCAAGGGTTCCTCGTGGGGTTAAAACTCTGTACGTCCGTATTTCTTTACCTACCCGAACTAGTAGCATAATGGTTCCTGCAATTCAGCTCGGATGAAGTGGGGCTCATTACGCAGGAACAGCCCCCAGCCATCAATTTCGGACTCCATCTAATTGTATCCAATGCCACCACCGCTCCTTGCATCCTCCCAGCTTGGCCGACAACACAATCTGATTACGCTGATCAGGAATGCCACTCCTCATCTTATTATCCCCCCCTCAGGTTGACTCGACTATTTTAGAATAGATATATACGAAGCTCCCAGATCCAGCAAGAAAGAAGATTGGCTATTGCGCCACCCAACGATTGTTGCGCTGTTGCTTTTACATCTACCAAATCGCACTTTCCCTCGCGCATTCAATACATCTCGTCCTACCAATCCATTGCAGAGATATGGGCAGTTGAAGGGTATTATAATTCATGAGAGCTGCAATGCTAGCACCTCAAAAAACTACATACGTTTCCCGCGTTTCCCGAAAGTTAGTTCGCACGAAGATTTGATGGATCCCTCAGCCTCCCGCCCACAGGAGAATTCGTCTCCCTCACAACATGTGATAGCGCCAAGTCTCTCCCAACCTCAGGATAGAGACACTATTCATACAGAAAATCCAATTGAGACGCTTTATACACATCCGAATGTAAAAATAATATCATTTACTGCCTCAGGCGGCAGTTCATATCGGAGACAGGGGAGTAACGGTGGTGCTTTCGAAGAGGAGCCTGGTTCTCTATCATGGTCATCAAGATTAGAGAGAACGATCGCTGTCGGTATGGACTAATGGAAAGTTATACCTAGAGCGTCCGATATTTACTTACATGCAATTACAGGCTCGTTCACAATATATCGGACAACTGGATCCGTGGCCTTCTTAAAGTGTGGTTCCGCCCTTCAGCCAATTCTCCGAAAGAGCCAGTGCTGGTGTGTAGATGAGATGGGCAGTAAATTTGTTCTCCAGATCCGGCGACCTCAGTACTGGAGAATAGAGCTTCCCTTGTCTACGCCTGAAGAAGGGAGCATGTCGCAGACGTTTCGGGAGGTGTTGGAGCAGATTCTTCAATTCGAGAAGACGCACTGCCCATTCCAGCGGCCATTTACCATCTTCATACCGGAACAGTTGCCGACCATTAAAAAGCCATGGAAACCAGTCCCTCGCCCCCCCGTAGACGAGTCTGAGCAGCCGACTTCTCCTACAACGTCGGATCTTGAGGGTGCCATGTCTACTTGGTATACCGAACACGGTGATCCCAGCATGCTTCGCAGATTAAGAGATTCAAACGTCGTTTCAACATCAAATTTTCAACTCTTCCAAGATACTTTACAATTCTTCTCTGATGCAGCCGACAAAATCCCACCTGTCATATCAGATGAATATCATGCGCACGGTGATAGTGCAGCTGTCTCTTCAAGCAGTGCTCTTGTTGACGGAAAGAGCCATCCGACCCCTGAAAATACTGAGGCATTGAAACATGTACCCGATAACACTGCCCTGGTATCAACAGAGAGTCAATCGTCCCATGAAGAATCTAGCAACCGTTCTGTATCGAAAAAGAGTCGATCGAGACGTGCAGCAGGATTTACCCCTATCCGTTCGGGAACTTTGCCACCTCAATTATCCTTGGTTACATCACCATCAATGACCGATGTGATGGTACATGATTCCTCTAATGATGTTTCGTCCCAAGAGTCATGCCATAACACTTCCTCCTGGCCATCTCCCGTCACCCCATTGCCCCCTTCGCCGCCTATGTCGCAACCAGAATCACCAAGTGTACGGCCTCATTATCCTGAGGAAGCAGGGACGTCGACAGCGCTTGCTAGGAGGAAAGAAACACAAAAGTGGGCTTCCCGGGGCAGTCTGTCTATTGTCCAGCGCGCCATGTCCTCGTTGCCAGATGCGGTCCCCAAGCCACAATTGTCGCGACCTCCGCGCCTCAACCTGCCGAGCACTCGGGCTGTTAGGAGGTTCCCAATGAATATCATCATCAAAATGTGCCATGCATTACTAGGAATACCGAGCTACCTTGTTACTCTCATGCTTAGGGTAACTCGTCGTATCCTTCGCGGAGAATCGAGGGGACAAGAGGTTGGATACAGTGATGATGGGGAACGAATTCCGGTCCAGTGGGATTACTCAGAGAGCGAATCTGATGATTTTGGTGTTAGTGATGAGTCGCAAGGTGACTCATCCTCACACCGAAACAGAAGTCGAGCGCAAGGCTCAACATCATTGGATGAAAATCAAATCTGGGGTGTGGATTGACTACTTATTGCAATAACGGCTGTACATGGCCGTCTAAACTCGCCAGGGTGATGGAATGATTCTACGTATGCTGTCTAACGGGATGGGAAAATTCTCACTCACCAAATGAGCTGTTGGTCCCTTCCCGAGGCTTAGTTCTCCGAATGAACTTATGGTGCCGTTATACTGCCCGACTCATTAGAGGTAGGTCTTGGTCCGACTCTTTTGATCGTTATCTCGCGAAATCTAGCTATTTGATTTATCGTTTTTTTTTTGGCCTAGCTACTTTTTTCTCTCGTGCTATTTAGTCCAAGTAAAATATTTAGAACATAACTGACTAGTCTGCTAAGAATGCAAAATAAATTGCTTCATATTAGTGTTCGCCAAACAATGGCACACCAATGCCAGAATTCGCCATCTTCGGCCGGCATTGAATTTAGATATAATGAATCTCATGAGCGCGAACATTCTAAAATGTTATTTTATACCTAAAGCCACAGTCAATACGCATTACGAAGGCGGGAGATAATCATCAACCAGCAGGCTGAGCTTGCCATCACAACCTCTTGGTCTTGAGGCTGACTTTCGACAGACTATCGTTGGTAACATGTTTTGCATATGAAGGGCCAAGCTCTCAGAAATATCGAAAAATGAACTGCGTCACCATCAAGTGTGGGAACGTTGAAACTAAAGCAGCATCTTTGAGACATTACTGCTCTACTTCGACCGGAAAGAGCACACCTCCAAAGGTATAGGAGAGCCTCGTGATTAAATTACAATGTTGATCTAGGAAACGTGGTCGCACGATGTATATTGCCAGAGTAAATGTGATTTTACTGTATTATCTTGTATTTCTCAATGTTATGTATCAAGCCCATAAGAATATTTCTCGAGAGGCGTATTATGTACATACCGCTATTTACTAGTATTGCATATTCTCATTTGAGAGGATCACTGAATATGGGCCGAGTACTTAACACTGCGGGTGGTAAAACGAAGCATGTGCCTAGAAGACCGAAAGGAGTTAATGGTGGGCTAGGTTAGAAACAGGATGGCGATAGTGACTATTTATAGCAAGACAGGGCAACATTTGCCACAATGTTGATCAAACAAACCACCTCGCCACGCACTAAGAGTCTAATAATAGAGCATTCCAAAATTTGGCTCGAAGTTATCTTATGAAACAGTGCGGTGAGAACCTCGTATTTATAATGAAGCGAAATTACTATGCTTTTTGATATCCATTCTTCATTGTTTATTCTCAATCAAGGGGTTGAAGGCTAGGTAAGGTAGATCAGATTTGTATTCAGTGTTTGCTCAGATTTCCAATGATCTTTTGCTATTCTCTTTATGCTTTTCTCCGGTATGTCTATTTATCTGAAGATGTAACAATTCATGATAATCCATGACTACTAAATTATTTTAACACACTGTGTTCTCGCCCTAGCAACCGATTTGCCCTCCCTGATCTGGTCGGCGAGGGAGAGAGAGACATGGGTATAGTGGCTGAGGATTGATTGGGTTAGGATCTTCACCATAAAGGTTACAAAAGGTGCTCCGGATATGCTACCTACAAAGCGAACAAATAAACAACGGGGGGAATCATGAGCGGTATCCCATGTAATATAAAAGAAATATCCACCAAAATACGTCTGTTTGCATTCGTGCAAGCATCCCTTTTAACATCTACCATATATTGGAGTCAACCAAGATTGATTCACTTCAAGCTTTGAGATACTCCTCACGGGCCAGCAAGGAGATTGATTGAGGAAGGAGAGGCATCCAATTCTTAACCTCGGGAATATTGGCTACTTATTGGCGACAATTACAATGGATGATACCCGCTCTAATTTCTATTTTCATTGTGAAGTTGGCATATCATGGATCCGACAGCGGCCGCCTAGAAATCGCCATTTGACATTCTCGTCAAGGATCACACGCCGACAAACTGACCAAGTCTCCAATCGAGTACCCGCAGTCGATCAGGACTTCAGGGAGTCCCAGCTGTATGAGAATCACCAGCGCCACCGTTGTTGCTGTCCAGAGTCTCATTGTAGTCGATGCCGATCCGGCCACAGCGAAGCTTATCTCTACACATCTCACGCCGATTATGGGGCAATTGCCACCGTCGACCGGCAAATCCGAGCGTCAAATGCACCCCAGAATCCCCAATTATCGATTCCTGCGTCACTGAACCAGTTATCCACGGGTGCTCGTGAGAATGGGCAGAGTCTGCATAGACAAAGTGCTCGGCCACAAATTAGCATGTGTCATGAACGCGCCGGTTTAGCTTCCTCCATTTACAGCTCAGTATCCCATAATCCAGAGACGACTCATACAGTGGAATCACCAGTGCCACAACGGAAGCCGCCTTGCTTCTGGAAAGAACTGCCAACGATCCCTGGCCGATTCCGCCTTGGAGAGGAAGGCATGCCGTGGTCATCATTGCCCTTCTCCACGCTCGGCGAGACTGGTAATAACAATATTGAGGGTATGGTTGACGGCGACGGCGGGATACATGGCAACGCCAGTTCTTTGGGTATCTGGGACCTTCATGAGGCAGTCCACCCTGCCGTCTCACGAGGAACACAACTGAATGATCGCGAGCGCGGCCAGATGAGAGAAATAGAGTCACTAGCGGCCGCCTTAATGACAGTCGATAACGGGTTCGAAGATCAGTGGTGGTACCAAGGTCCTCGCTTCGTTAATATAGCGGGTGAATTCGTACCAACAACCGCGTTGAACCACATCAATACCCAAGGTGACACGCTTGGTTGGGCAATGGAGGACACGGGATCTCCCTCACCTGTACAATCGAACAGTCAATACCCTTCAAATATAGACGATGTTGTGTCGCCCATGACTGATTTTTCAAGCACTGAGATTGTTAATAGAGGCGGTTTGGGATTCTGAAGGTCTGGTGAAGAGCCTTGTTATGGATGAGTAACATTAAGGCAAGGCTGTTCAATTAGCAATCTCATTGGCTATTTATTAGCACCAGTACCTGCTTTATATCTATTATTTCCCCGGACAAATGAAATGATATTATGCTGTGGCCTCAATGTTCTTCTCTATGATTTTGGGAGTGGCTGTTGTGGACTTTGATGGCCCTAGCCCGCAAACTGTACTCAAAGCTTGTGATACGTCACGAATACCTCTCTGAGATGTATCTTATAAAAAAAAAAAGAAAAGAAAAAAAAAAGGAAGTAAAAATGTTTGGACTGACAAAGGAACTTCAATGTCTACGACAACAGAAATTGCTCGGGTAGTTGCATTATTCGATGATCTATCTGCTTAGTCAGCAATATCTGTTGGGCTTGCACGGATCAAAGGTGGATCGCGAACATTTCGCGTGTTCGACATCTTGCATGTAGTACTAATAGATGCGCTAGTACATCCCAAGAACGAGCGTGTCGCGGGAGCCATTCATGAAATTTGAGACGCACGAACAAGTCGACTCCAGCAAGGCAAAGTTCCACAAGGGATTTTGGTGCATTCAGGCCAAGAGAGGTTTTAATGAACAACCTTGAAAACAATTAGAGATCACGATATGGCAGATGATGGATCTATTCAAGAAGCGCGGAAGAGCGAGATGGATGAGGATATCGATATGAAAGACAGCCCTGACGAGGATGAATCGGACGCCGATGGCGAACAGAACGAGGAGGGAAGCCACGATATGTTTGAGATGATCCACGACCTCTCAAAATACCTATGCAGTGTGGAAGAAGAGTAGGAAGCCCGTCCTGAACGTGCCAGCAGCGCTGACAGTAAGACTACAGTGGCGAAGAGCTTGCGGCTGGGTTCCAGCGCATACCAAATCGACGCATCTTACCCGACTATTTTGATATCATTGATGAACCCGTCGCTTTCAGTACGATCCGAGTAAGTACCACCACATCTATGCTAATTCTACATTACTTATAAAACCTAGGGCAAAACACAGAAGAAACAGTATACAGCGTTTCCCGAGTTTGTCAAAGATGTTGCCCAAATATGCCACAATGCGCAAGTATACAACCGCCCTTCTGCACCGATCTTTGGCGCGGCTGAGCGTCTTCGCCAGATATTTCAAGAAGAGCTGCAGAAGCTTGTAGAAAAAGGAGAGATATCTTTGGAAGATGCGAAACTTCCAGATCTTGGAGAACTACCTCCCGCTGAAGAATCACCATCCAGAGACTCGGAAGTCGAAGATGTTGAGGAAGAAGAGGAAGAAGAAGAAGAAGACGAAGACGACGATGAGGAAGAGGAAGAGGAATCTGAAGATGAAGGTGGTCGTCGTCATCGCAGACGGGGTCGGGGTCGGTTCGCCGCCTCTGGACGCAAAGATCGTGATGGTGATAACGACAAAGATGCACATAAGAAAAGAGGCCGACCACCGATGGTTCTAACACCGATGGAAGCCAGAATATCATCGATTATAAAGGGGCTTAGGAAGGTGAAAGACAAAGAGGGGCGTATGCTCATTCCACCTTTCGAGAAGCTACCAGATAAAAGTGCGGTTCCCGACTACTATCAAACAATTGCGAATCCCATCGCTCTGGATAACATAAAAAAGAAGGCAAAGAGAAAGAAGTACAGGAGTGTTGAACAAGTCATGTTGGACATCGAATTGATGTTTGAGAATGCTAAACTGTATAACGAGGACGATAGTGAAGTATATCGTGCTGCTGTGGATTTGCAGCAACAGGCTCGCATTCTGGCTGAGCAAGAAAAGATCAAGCCAGACGACGACTTTCGAGATGAGGATGGCAAACTCCCATTGGCAGAGATCCAGTATAATGGAGATACTTGGAGAGTAGGTGAGTAAAGTTTATCATGATGCATAGCCTTTTAATGTGCCCACTCTGTCTGGTAGCGTGCCAACTGACGTTGTCTAACAGGCGATTGGGTTCACATTCGCAACCCCAATGATTTAGCCAAACCGATTGTTGCCCAGATTTTCAGGACATGGCAGGATCGTGCGGGACAAAAATGGATCAATGCATGCTGGTACTATAGACCAGAACAGACAGTTCACCGCTACCAGAAACATTTTTTTGAGCACGAAGTAGTCAAAACTGGTCAATACCGCGATCATCAGATCGGGGAGGTCATCGATCGTTGTTTCGTGATGTTTGTCACACGGTTCAACAAAGGTCGACCTCGAGGATTTCCGCCAGAGAAAGACGTGTATGTGTGTGAATCGCGGTACAATGAAGAAAGGTTTCGTTTCAACAAGATCAAGACGTGGGCCAGTTGTGTCCCAGACGAAGTGCGAGACAAGGACTATGAAATGGACCTATTCGAAGTGCCACGCCGGATGAGAAAGGTGCCTAGCCCAATCAAACACCTCCTGCGAGAAGATGCAAAGGAAACAGATCAATTGCCTAGGCCAACCTGGGGAAGTCCTAACGCACCCCCGATTGTTGGTGCTGTTCATCGTCGGCCACCTGAACCCAATGTGAGTTTTCCCTAGTATTCTTCACGTTCGACGTGCGAGGGGGTTTCTCTCGACTTTCACATTTTGTCCTTACCTTGACCACTCAGCTTGTCGTTGGCTGCTACACATAATTATTGTGTTCATTACTAACCGAATTTAATTTACCCCATCACTAGGAATCTCCTCCTCCTGAACTCACAGCACCACCACCACCGGCGCCCATGGCTTCAGAGATTGCACCCGACCCTGTGCATCGTGCCTCGATGTTGTCAGCAGCTAGAGACAGCGTAAATGATACGTCATCTAGAAACGCGACCGCCCAGTTTTCTGTAGCGGGCGCAACGCCGTCTCCAGGCCAATATCATGCCCACCTGACACCACACTTCCAGCCTGTTACGCCTGTGACAGGAGGACCTCCGATACACCAAACACCAGTTCCTATTCCTCATCCTCCTCAGCAAGCGGCTCAACCCCAAGTTTCCATGCGGCCAATGCAATACCAGCACCCACATCCGCAACCTGGCTACCCTCAAGGCTATGTGCCCAACTATGCTCAACCACCAGCCATACCAATGCATCACCAGCCCGGGCCTAATCCCCGGACAGGGAACTACAATCAGGGACCTCTCACTACAACTGCGCGACCTCCTGCTAGCGCGACACCAGGAAATCCTCAGCCTCATACGAATGCATACAATCCACCAAGACCACCGGAAGTTTATACCCTACCTGAAAACATCAACGATGCTTTACCAGCAGAGGTTCGACAGAGCTTTCAACGCGATACCACAGGCAAGGTGCTCTTCTTCACAACGCCCCCACTTGATCGGCCTACCCATGGTTTGTCCCCAGCAAGTGCTGGCCTTGGCCACAGCATCAAGTATTTGGCCGGGCGAGATGCCTGGTTGACTGAGCGCGAAAAGAAACGCAAGGAACGTGATAACACGGCAAAGAACTCTAGCAGTGAAGCAGATAATGGCGACGAGAACCCTCACGGGTTGCCTGATGATGCAATCACATCCAACGCTGTGCAAGCAGTTGAAGAATGGACACATCATTTCGATGAGGAGACAGAACGATGGGAGAAGGATGTTGGTTTAGAGGGCTGGAGGAACTCTGTCAAGAGACGAAACCTTTTATAGTTTAGTAGGGAGCCATGGCCATTCAGATATAGCGGCAGCACGGTAACTCGAAGTATGAGGAAACCGGTGCCCTAGCTGTTTATTAATAGATATTGTAGTAGAGCTATGATAAGATTCTACCCCTGTGCTCTATTAAGGTGCCATATATCTCTTATTCGTAGTTTGATTTCCTCAACTCTCACTTTGAGCACATTATGCCATCTACTTTTATAAAATATACTCTGCTTGTACACTTATAGTAAAGGTGTCAAAGAGAGACATGGGCCTGAATAATAGACAGACTAGAGTGGTCTTTCTCAGGATCCCCGCAGATCGTAAGTGGTGATGACTTCGTGAGGAATTTGAGAGTCATACTTTACATTTATGTTTCTACGAGATTTAACAATTCCCCAGATATCATAAACTGCTTGCACTGCAAGGTTGAGAATATGGTCGTTTTTTATTAATAGGCATCCATACTTATAAGGCTTCCGTGTGGTTTCTTAACAGTATATGATTCATGCAAGGCACGGTTTGTAGTAGTGAGATGCACAATGCTCTCATACAGCATGAGTTAGACCATGTATAAGAATAAAACCGTTAATTTCACATTTCTAACTAGGTAGATGTAGGTCTCAACTTCAAGTCTACTTCAAATGTTGTATGCAACCTCTAGATCAGCAGCCCTCTGCTCTCGACCATGACCCAATTCATGCATTATTCCCTCGTATACCGCCCACTGGACCGCATTGACAACAAATGCTCTGATGTTACAAATAGTCAAACCACGAAAGAAAGGACGTAATCCACCATCTCTATAAACGTCCTTTGTAATTTGCCACGCCCCAGCGTGCTTGGTGTTCGGTAAGTGGCGGCCCATAGGTTGCATCATAGCGGTTGCTGATTGAGGACTCCACGGTTGTGTCTGGACGCGCGATTTGATGACATCGAGAGGGAATACGCTAGACCAAGTTGCAATACCCGCGAAACCTCCACATAATAATATCTTCGGCATATCTTGTTGAAGTGAAGATGTTCCTTTATCATCACGAGTCGCCGGCCAGCATCTATTTGCCAACTCGTATGACCAAAAGTAAAACCCGTAGCCGATGCTGTCTCGCAATGCCGTTACAAGCCCGCCAAAGTATAGGCCCTTGACTCCATTAGCCATCCAAATTTGTCGTGCAATGGACCAGCTTGATGTGGGCGGCACTGACAACTGTGTGCGGCACTTGATCAACTCAGTTGGGGTACTGACAACCCAAGTAGCAAGACCGCCAGCAGCTCCAGCTAACCAACAAACCATCAGGCTATCTTTGGTTGACAGAGCATGGCTCAGCGCTGCCTCGGATCGGTTGTATGAGACGAAGAGTAGGGCATTCAGAGCACCATAGCCAAGTATCGGTGCAGCGGTTCCCTTAACCAACGCAGACGAGCTCTGGGCTCTTGAACTCGCCAGTAAATGACTCTGGGTTTGATGGCGTATTTTTATGATGTCGAGGGGGTTGCCCACAATGATACCAACAACACCACTGACATAGCCAGCCCAAAAATCGGCCGACATATCCTCGTGTCTGGGTCACACGGAGCTATTTATTTCTACCAAAAGGTTTATAAAAAGAAATACGCCAAAATCAGGATATTCGGTCTCTTTAGATGCAACTGAGTACAAGATGAATAGGTGATTGATTGAGGACATCATCATTCATTAAATCAGCAAGGACACTCAAATGGAGTTTTACTTCGTGTAAGAGCCAAGTGTATGTTATGTCAACCCGCCCAATCACATGCCTGAGCCCGAATTTCATCTTGCCCGAAGAGGCATTTTCAGTCACATCCATGGAAAACCACATTAATTATTCTCCAGTAATCTAGTTAGTAGCAGTTTACAGAATAAAATAGAATATTGTTTTATGACGCCAGCAGAAGTAGCTGATCTTGAGTCAAAGCCTTTTTCGGATGAGAATGGGAAATGCCACAACAGTCCGTTTACACATGTCGGCTGCGTCATGTGTAGTATCACGTGACAGCGCGAGCTTACTTCGCGTCCCGTCACGTCCTGGCTACCTATCTACCTAATAGGTGACCACACTTTCCGACCACAGGCATACTGACAACATATGGGAGAAACGATTTGGCCCTTAATACAGCCACCATCTAGGTATTCAGCGTCATTCCGTTTTCAGATTTTGCCCGAGCATTGCAAAGACAGCGACTAGACTATAGCATCTCCCCAGATATGGCCCCAATGTAAGTTATCTTGTTGATAGTTTCAGGCTCAGTGAGTTTAACAACATACAGGCCAACGTTAATCTCCACTCCAAACACGGGTAAGGAGAATCGGCGCCAGTCATACACACCACAGTCTACTAGCCAACTATACAAGCCGTTCAAATGTCCCTCCTCAGCTATAAAGGCTCCAGCGACCGATCGCCCGGCGCGAAAGCGGAGAAAGATTGATTATAAAGGTGCTGATGGCGATGCTGACGGCGCTGATAAGCCATATACCAACATTGAGCGGCTTGCTCTTGCTACAAGAGATGCCAATCGATTTCCTGTCTTTCAGGTTAAAGACAAGGGCCTTATTTTTCGAAAAGCATTTAGTGTCCCTCTCAAGGACAAAACCAGTACTGCATACAACCCCTCAAGACCCCCGCCGACTCTTGGTCTCCGACAAGGCGCTGTGTTTGTGGCTAAAGCTCTACATGACCCTAGTGGCGAATTCTCAATTGTTCTCTATGACCCAACAGTCGAGGACAAGCCCATAAAGACCCAGGTTCTCGACAAAGCGGCCAAAGATGAAGCGGCATCAAAGGAGCTGGATGCCCCTCTAGTTCACAAAAGCTTAGCAGAGATACTAGGTATCAGGAAGCAAGTGGATAAAAGTCTCCCTAGGGTACCCGTCGTCATCGATCCTAAAATTGCTCAGCGTCTCCGTCCTCATCAAGTTGAAGGCGTCAAGTTCATGTATAAATGTGTTACTGGACTCATTGATGAGAAGGCCAATGGATGCATCATGGCCGATGAGATGGGCTTGGGAAAGACATTGCAGTGCATCACTCTAATGTGGACATTATTGAAGCAGTCACCAGATGCCGGGAAATCGACCATTCAGAAGGCGATTGTGGTCTGCCCTGCCAGTCTGGTAAAAAATTGGGCAAATGAATTGACCAAATGGCTAGGTGCTAATGCCATCACACCATTTGCTATTGACGGCAAAGCATCCAAAGAAGAGCTGACAAGACAACTTCGACAGTGGGCCATTGCCTCTGGTCGATCAGTCACTCGACCTGTCATTATTGTTTCTTACGAAACTCTGCGCCTGAATGTCGAAGAACTCAAAAACACGAAAATCGGTCTTTTATTTTGCGATGAAGGCCATCGCCTGAAGAATGCAGATAGCAATACATTCAATGCCTTAAACAGTCTCAATGTTTCCAGAAGAGTTATTCTAACAGGCACGCCGATCCAAAACGACCTCACAGAGTACTTTGCTCTCACAAGCTTTGCCAATCCAGATTTACTTGGCTCACGGCTTCAATTCCGCAAGCGATTCGAAATTCCCATCTTACGTGGAAGAGATGCAGATGCGTCCGAGGCAGATCGCAAGCGTGGTGACGAATGCACAGCAGAGTTACTTGGAATTGTCAACAAGTTCCTCATCCGAAGAACCAATGATATCCTCTCCAAATACCTTCCTGTCAAGTACGAGCACGTGGTCTTTTGTAACCTTGCGCCATTTCAGTTAAGTCTATACAACTATTTCATTACCAGCCCAGACATTCAGGCTCTTCTTCGTGGCAAAGGCAGTCAACCCCTAAAAGCTATCAACCTTCTTAAAAAGCTCTGCAATCACCCTGATCTCCTCAATCTCTCAACAGATTTACCCGGCTCAGAGAAATGTTTCCCAGAAGACTACCTCCCAAAGGAGGCTCGTGGTAGAGATCGAGATATCAAGCCTTGGTACTCCGGGAAAATGCAGGTGCTTGATCGAATGCTCGCTAGAATTCGTCAGGATACAAACGACAAAATTGTTCTCATTAGTAATTATACATCCACCTTGGACTTGTTTGAGCGCTTGTGCCGAGAACGTCAATACGGCAGTCTTCGACTTGACGGCACAATGAATGTAAACAAGCGCCAGAAGCTTGTCGACCGCTTCAACGATCCAGACGGCACCGAGTTTGTCTTCCTGCTAAGCAGTAAAGCTGGTGGTTGTGGCATAAACCTCATTGGAGCCAATCGACTCGTGCTCTTCGATCCTGACTGGAACCCTGCTGCGGATCAGCAGGCTCTAGCACGAGTTTGGCGTGATGGTCAAAAAAAGGATTGCTTCGTCTACCGCTTTATTGCCACAGGCACCATTGAGGAGAAGATATTCCAACGCCAGTCCCATAAGCAAAGCTTGTCATCTTGCGTGGTGGATTCGGCGGAAGATGTTGAACGGCATTTCTCTTTAGACAGTCTGCGAGAACTCTTCCAGTATAGAGCCGACACTACAAGTGATACGCATGATACCTTCAAATGCAAAAGGTGTAAACCTGACGGTAGACAATACATTAAGGCACCAGCTCTTCTTTACGGCGACACGAGTACCTGGAATCACTTTGTCAACTCCGGACTTCAACCTATTCAAGATTTTTTATTGAGACAGGAACATGGAGAGCCCGAAGTATCTGCAGTATTCCAATACATTTCACACTAGTGGGATTTCATCCCTCCCAAATTGCTTCACAGCGTCAACTCATGATATAAAACGAGGACAAACAGTACTCCAGTGATGGGTTGCTAGCTGTAATGCTTCAACAGATCGTGGATTTGGTTGAAAGATTTCGAATTAGCTTCTAATCTCTTATAGCCAGGAACAAGGAAGCGGTGTACCTAGCATGATTTGATGAACCGAGTAGCATATTATTTAGCTGATAGAATACACAGTGCTATTTTATAATCTCATCGTTCACTTATCAATATTCCTTGTTCTACCACATAACCTTAGTCTTACTCCTCCCTTTTGATACCTCCTCAAAATCTCAGCACATCTCATGAATTGAACAAGGCCGTAGGTAGATAAACACTTAACAACATAACTGATAGCCATGAACCATTTCCTAGGCACACCACTCTCGCCATCATTATTTTAAGACGCGACATTGTATTGTATAAAACAATACAGAAGATCGCTTCTTGCCCAGCGTTGAAAATGAAGACCCATTGAGACCAAGTAAGGGGTGTATGGCTGTTAAATATTTAGCTAAAGTAACAATTCTAAGCAATCCCGTATATTTTATATTTCCTTTTTCATCTCTTCTCTTTCCCTTTCCCTTTAAAAAAAAAGAAAAAAGAACATAATAATAAACTCAACACCCTCCTAATGATTTGCTAATTCAGGTAGCTACCTACCTAACTAATCGTGTAATTATTTATTTAACTTCGCAATACAGTGTGTAGAAATCACACACTGTACGACGAGAAGTGATATTTTAGTCCCACACTTCCACCATAATTTTCCAACCCTGCACCAGGCATCATCTCCCAAGCCAGCCTTTTCTCACCCACCTTCCATCATCGGTGGTCATCTTTTCTGGTTATATAGTCATCTGACTGCTAGCTAATATCATTATTCTGTCAATTTACTTCCACTCGACACCTATTTCAATGCCTCAATCAAGTCAAGATATTCAAGACGACTTTTCGTCGTACTATCTTCAGAAGCTAACGCAAGAACTTTCTGAAGATCTTGACAAAATTCGAAGTGCCGATGACTTCAAAATCGACTCTGTACCATTTCTCGTGCATGCTCTTCAGCAAGGCACTGAGCAATTTTCATCAGAACATCAAAGGAGATTGGTCAGTGACTTGAAACTGTCCAAGCAGGATGGCTCGAGGTGAAATACCGACCTTTCACCTGCCTTGCTCCAGCTAGAAACGCTATGGTTTTAAGTGGGGGGTTATTCTGGCCTTATTAATCTCACACAAGCATGGTTGGGGATGGGAATGTGAGGTAGCATGGTGCAACATGAAGCACTGAGCTCATAATAACCTTTCTCCTTCGTTGTAGGAAGCTGATTTCATAGTCACGAGCCGTTGGCATAATATTACACTCGCCCAGCTCAAATTCACGTTTTCTATCCAAGGCACTACTAATACTTGGGGGAATTCCTTATCTTTCCATCTTAGGGTGAGATCACACAACTGCCAACCAACTGCTAGTTCATTCAGGATCTGTAAATTTGTTCTAATCTATGCTCATTAACCACTTCCTTTGGGGTATCAGGGAATGACTTGGCTTATGCAAAAAAAAAAAAAGATCCCCATGTTACCTAAAACGAAGTGATACGGGGCCTCATAAGCATTGTCTCATAAACAGAAAAGAAAGCCGATAGCATAATTGCACCAGCCCAATATGATTGTATGAAGGGTATCATAAAGTGTTGACGAAACGAGCGAAAGAAAGAAAGAAGCGAACACCAAAACACCCGAAATCGAGGGACATGAAGCATGATGTAGGATGCGGTAGAGAACAATTGCAGCCGACTAAGTGGCTGGGCCGAGGATACGTATTAGGCTGCGCCAGGCAAGAGTCTCAAGCAGACCCCTGTAAGTAAGAAGCCTGCCGTTCTTCGTGAGTGGCCCATCCTTTGATGGCCAAGACAATCAGTTCCCAAGCCATCAATAGGCCAACAAGACCCAAAGTGACAGTATACACTGACATGGCGTCTACATCATAGTGGACCATGCCCTGGATAGTGTCCGAGCTCTGGTTGTTGTTAGCAAATCCTCATAATGAGTTGATTCACGAATGGGAAAACTTACGCTAGCCATAAAGATGATACCGCCCGCTATGAGGCCAAAGGAAGAAAGGAGCTCAGTGGGAGGTCGTGAGGGATGAACCGACGTAGGTGGTTTAAGGAAAATAAGAATATAGGTGAGAATCCTGGCACATGACGCGCCCAGCAATAAATCACCCCATTGCTTGTGAACCATGGTAGAGGTCATAGTGTCCTGATGATGCCCACCCATCATGATGCCAAGGAGCAAAATAACTAGAGCGGGGATTGGGTTGGTGGAGAACTCATAAGTAGCTGGAGGCTCATGTGCTTGTTGCTCTTCGTCGGGCTGTGCATACTCGGTGTGGAAATTGGTTGCGGTAGTGTTGAGCAGCTCCCTGATACGAGTAGATTCCACAAGCATTCCGCACTATTCGTAGATTAGTTAGTCTTGGTCCCGAGGTAGAAGGGAGACATTGTAAATCAAAGTATGATCACTCACCAAGCCTCCGCCGAGGAAGAGTATAGTGATGGATAGGTGTTCCAGATCTGTTGGAGTCCATCTGCCGTCTGTACTAGCCAAATGCTCCAGAAAGATGTTGGTTGATCCATAGACGAATATCAGAGCACTCTCGACGAATTCAGATGATGGTATCCACCGCTGTCCTTGTTGCCTCTTAGGACGCAAGTTCCAGGCCCAACCCAGTTCGCCAAAACTACCAGACCAACGTCCAAGATTAAAGAGCCCAAGCCAAAAGAAGACACCACCCTTGATCCAGTGGGCTAGACCGTTGAAAATAGCGTGGCCCTCCTAATAAAAAGACGATTAGCTATGAGGATATAAACTCTCCAAAATTAGAGACTTACGAAGAATCTGCCAAATGTTACAATTCCTGTGACGAAGGCAACGAAGCCAAGTGGAAGGATAACGCGATCAATAATTTTGTAACTAATGCCCAAAAATTTCCAAACCTTGGAAGAAACCATCTTTTCAGCCCATACTACCGCAATGTTACGCGACATAGGTAAAGTGAGAAATTCATCATCAAATTCCTTTTCAATATCAGGGAAGGG
The DNA here is from genome assembly GCA_011799845.1 of Hypomyces rosellus. Classification (NCBI taxonomy): domain Eukaryota; kingdom Fungi; phylum Ascomycota; class Sordariomycetes; order Hypocreales; family Hypocreaceae; genus Hypomyces; species Hypomyces rosellus. Next base: position 4,004,786 of record WWCI01000002.1, on the reverse strand, counting down.
CAGTCGCTCATCATCACCAATAGTGGACAGTGAACTGTTCCGCAAAGATTCCGTGTTATGTTCGGATCCCTGACCACTGTCATTGGATAGACGATAGCCCTCATAACAGTAGAGACGATGATGGGTGTCGTTTGGGTCAGTTGAAACCGGAATAAAAGAGTGACTCTTCTCGACAGCAGCAGTGCCCTTGATAGCTCTTGCGATGTGTCGCAGTAAGCTTACAATGACTTGAGCGGAGATGATCCAACTGACGACCCAGCCAATACGGTGGTGAGCATTGTTGGGATATAGATCTGGCGTCTTGGCATTATAGATAGTACCAAGAAGAATGCCTGCCGCGTTCAGGATCAAGAATGAAAACTGCGAGACCAGTGTGTAACGAGACTTGGCCAGTGATAACATGACAGCTATTGGAAAGATTTAGAACCTAGGGGTAACCCAGCCGTTTAGTGCTGATAGTGGTGAACATACCAACTGGGAGAGCGAATACCCATCCAAGAGTCATCAATGCTATATGAGCATAAAGGACGCCAGCATGTTCGGGATGCGAGAGGTACGTAGGAGGGTATTCGGAATCATCTTGATCGGCTTGGCCACCGCCACCATCATCATGGCTATGACTGTCACCGTGGGCGATAACAACGGATGCGAAAAATAAGCCGAGCACAAGCCGGCTGGCTAAAAGTTTCGGGGGCGCAATTGATCTCATGGGGCGTGGAATCAGGTCTATTGACACCCAGTTTTCCGGGATTTCTTCAGCAGCGGAGTTTGAGTTTTGCCGTAAGCGTTTTAATGTTTGGTGAGAGTTATGGGACAACGACAGGGCCGTGTTCTCTCCAGAATGCAGGACTGCGTCGAGCAGAGGTTCCGATGAGGGTTACAATCTGCTGAGACAACTTCTGTGGGTAATAGATAGACATGCAAAGACGCTGGGTCGAACACGCTTTGACAAAGCTGTTGTGTGACGACTTCAACCAATATACAAACAATGCCAAGACAACATCATCATAGGGATGAATAGTTAAATCCAATGCAATAAGGGAAGAGGAGGAAGAGTGGGAAATTGGCATGCCAGACTATTGTGGGTTTGGGCCTATCTTATAGGAAAAAAACAGAGCGAGGCCGAGGAAGCCGCTCTTGGGAGCTGGAAGCTACCTCAATTCAGAACCAAGAGTTGGAACCATCCCACGAATGTCTCATGCTAGCTTTTTTTTTCACCTTCTCCCCACCTGTCTCTCTGTCTCTTTGTCTCCCTTTCTCTTTTTTGGGAGCGGGGTGACAAGGGCCAGGACACGGAAGAGCAGGGGAGGGCATAAGGGAAGAGTAACACGCTCATAGCCAGCAAAATGTGCGCTCCTCACGGGTCCGAATGTGGAGGTAAAGATTTGAAAGCGCGAAGTCATATCGCGCAAAGGTACATGCATTAGCGCCAGGGTAGAGTGAGTACAAAGGTACATCGTTTGCAGCAGTGCCAGAGCATCAGTGGAGCGATGTGGAAAACGCCAAGCTCCGATGCATCCGAAATATGGCTTGCCGAGAGAGAGGAAGAGAGGACTAGCACATGACATCAGATACCAAGAGTGCAACGTTTTTGTCACCTCTCCGAAAGCAAGGGAGGCGCGGTCAGGTCAGGTCGCGATATACCTCCGACGTGAAGTTTCGCTCCTCCAAGATATGTAAGTGCCTAGTAGGATGCAGGGAAGTGGATGGATGGATGGTCTGTCGGCTAGTGCCCAATCAAACATTTTGTCTTGACAAAATCACACCTCCGAACACCTTCTTTGGACTGTCTTTTTTAACAAACTGCCTGCACGTATTAGAATACTTGCCCTCAAGAGTTGCTTGCTTGTAGATATTTTAGGCATAAACCCGGCTGTTACCTGATCTGTCTTCTCCCGAGTGACGATGAGAAAGCCAGTTCACCTTTTGGTCGGCCATTGCTGTTGAACGTGCGTGCCTAATCAATATATTTCGTATGTACCTTACCTTTTGCCACTTTTCAAAGGGCGCATCCCCCCATCTGGGCTATTCCGAAACGAGCCACATCGATCGGAACGACTCATGGATGTGCAGTGCAGCCAACCAATAACTATCAAATATACGGTGTGTGCGATGCTGAATTGCTGGAAGCAGAGGTAAACAATATTCGAACATTTCATTTAGAAGAATTTATCATAAAGGTAGGCAGATACCGCTGCCAGGAACTTTAACGTCGTATGATTCTACTACGTATATATCGACTGGTAAGCAATTACTACTAGGCACTAACTAAGGCCGTAGACATGTATTGCACAAGTAAATAAAATATTTTACAACAGAGTACTGCCTACCTGCTACTAGTAGGTACTAGGTAGGTAGTAGTAGGCATCTATAGCACAGGTACTACCTGATAGGTTCTAGGTAGTTGGGTAGCAGTGATTACAAACTGTCACAAAAAGCAGAACTGTTAATTGCGAAGCAGCAATTAATCCTCATGGATTGTTACACAAACCCATGGAAGCTTGTCAAGTGCCGTGTTGTTTCTCAACTGCCAGCGACTTGCCCCACCAAATATGGCTTTGCCTTCCTTTGAGGTTCTTACATCATGTAAATATCTACCTACTAGGCAGTAAACACTTCTTTCCTTCATAAGAGGTAACTATAGGTATTAGTACCCGTTGAAAATGTAGAGTTGGCGAATACCTTAGCTTTCCCGATACCACATCAAATCACATTCAATCAAATGCACTCGTGTAATTAATGGCATTCCGGGCCCGTCTTGAGTGCCTAATACATTTTTAACTTCCCAAGAGTTATCATCATCAGCCTTGGTTCTTCAAGCATAATCTTGCACTAGAAATTGTCGTTCGGATAGTGGGCATAAATCCATGAATCGAAAAAGCACGTTGGTGTAGGCCTGTAGACATAGCACTTTAATCGGTTCCGCGGATATAACTCGCGTCCGCCCAGCGGTTGTGCGGGTCTGTACCCTTCCGAGCATCCCGGTCCTCGACTGAGCTCTTTGCGTTTCCTCTCATCCTTCGCCTTCAAGTTGGTATTAATTTAGTTGGTGGGGGCAGGAAGTGATATTGGATGGGTGACATCTGTTTTTGCATGTTATTTAGTTAGCCCACCATGATGATTATGTAGAGACATCGTTCGTTCGTTGGTTCCAGAGCAGAGCTTTGTTTCACGAACGCGCTCCGAAAATAGCAGTAATTTTCATATGGCTAGAAATGGTTGCTCTGCCTTCAATGCTCCGCGTGCGTGGAAAGCATTTCCATATTACATTTGGCAGCCTTCTTCCCGCAGCCCACAAACCGGAAGCAGCTGAATTGGTAGTGGTAGCATGTTGGAGATGGACCAGCTTCTTGCATTCCCTCACGTGCACACCCATTATTAATTCACAATGGTCCGAGTTACCCCCCCATCTGTGCCGATGTCTCCGGTCCCTCCTCCCTCCAAAACACCATTGAGCTCTGTACGGAGTGGCACATGTGATGTGCCATTGCCATGGGCTTACCCGGAGGGCACCAGTCCTGGATGGCGCTATTCAGAGCCAAGCTATGCTAAGGACTTTCATCCTTTGTGTTTGTTGGCACCAATCAAGATGTCACCGTCTGCTGCTCCCATGAGTAGTGAATATCAAGGTAGATTTATTCAGTCTACCAATAGCCCTTCCTCTATTGTTTATATCGGTATTTATACTCATCTTCTCCCGCAAGTATTCGAAAGAAAAAAGATTTGATTATATTGCATCTGAGGTTGAACTAGATTGATCGTAGCCTTGCGATAAGGCTGAAGACCACAACGTCACTATTGATGTGGGAAAAAAACATGCAACTACTTGTGGAGAGTTGTGTTCATGACGCAAGTGGTGGTGCGGCTTGTGCGGGATGGTCACCAAAGGCCCACTCACAGGGATGCCCCTCCCACTTGCGCCGTTTTCCACCTGAGCAATGAAAGCGAAGCTGCTCAACGCCTAACGCTCAAAATGTTGACATGCAACCTGATGCCCAATTACCTGAAAACCTGGTTACTTCGGCCTCAGGCGGCTTCATGCATTTAGCTCAAATTCTTGGTAAATTCGGAACGCGAGGCTCAGAGATTGAAGAACTTAGTAGAGAAGCAAAACTGCTTTTGTAGCTTCCATCACTTAGTAGAGCAAAGAGTTCCATTCTTATCTACCTAAGCGCAACCAGTATGCTATAGTCTGGTCAGAAGATGGGGATGGCAGAACGAGCGCACGTAAATTAAAATATCAACACTGTTCAGTACTGTTGATGGTTCAAAACTATGATTCATTCTCTAATTCACGTCGTTATAGATAGGTGTATTGTCTGGCTACCGCCTGACCCCTATTAAAGCTGTAATCCGATGTAGAACATTCCAAGGTAACTAGGTATGCTCCGACAATGCGTTTTGTGCCATCGCTTCCAAAGTAGGAAATGCAAAAGTAGCTAGAGAGTTGAACGATCTTGAAGATGCCATCCGTCTTCCCCTATCTGTACGACTCTGCCTTCCCTCACCAACTTTGACAGTATCTGCAGGACTCCACCACATGCTGCCACATACAGCTCCTGCGGCACATCCCGATACACCACTTTGACTATGTCCATGGCCGTCCAGATATTGTTATTATCACCCTCGGTAGGTTTGGCAGTTCTCATTGTCCTCAAGACTTGTTCCTCACGTTCGCGGCGGTGCTCAATGTATTCAGTGATCTTACCGGGTCCGTTATCAACGACAGGCCCGTGACCAGGATATGCACGCCCCGAAAACAGTGTACGCATTTTGCCCAAACTTTCAATATAGGTACTCAAGTCTTCAAAAACGGCCGTGCCTTGTCCAAGAACGTTATCAGCCGTGAACATGGCATCTTCTTCTGCTAAGAGGAATGCCATGTGATCCTTTGTGTGACCCGGGGTATGAATAGCCTTTAATGCAATGCCATCAACTTGGAACTGGTCGCCATCTTGAAGGGCTGACTGCCCTGGCTCTGGGCTATTTTTGTAAATGGTCGTTCCAGGAAAGGCACCCAAAAGATCTTCTATGCCTCCAGTGTGATCTCGATGCCAATGGGAAATAAGCGCCGCTTCTACTGTTGCATCTTCTTGCGCCAGTGTAGCCTTAAGTGATTCAACCCAAGCTTGACGTCCCTCTCCAGTATCAATCAGTATGCGACGCCTACCAGTTCCGAGAAGGTAGGTGTTGGTTCCCTGCAACGTGAACTTGCCCGGGTTTCCCCCTAAAATTCGAATGCAACGTGGGCTCAACCGCTCAACGGCAGGTAGAGGCTGAAGACTGGCTGCCATGATCAATGTGAGAATAGACTTGTCTGATCGGCATACGCTGCTATGAGTCCAGCGTACAAGCACGTGGTTTAGATAAACCCCGTTAGTTGGGAGTCAGCTGTGGAAATTTCGGATGTAAGAACCTGCGAGAATTATATGCAAAGATTTTCGCATCTTCCAACCACATAGCATCTTAATTAACTATCAACTTGTAGTATGACGCTGCCTGGCTGCGCTTTCGGGCTCGGCATGGGAAGACAGAGGGGTAGATGATTAAGCCTCGGTTCTGATGATTACCACTACTTCTATGCATAAATTGACAGTTACTGAAATTAGCACGTAAGTCAAGAAAAATATTGCTAGTTGCCGCAGGACAGGGGCTTGTATACTCATGATATGCAAAATCAGTTATTTAAGTCAAAATTTACTAATGCGCAACGGCATTGTTGTCGATGAACTACTAGGTAGACAAACAAACACAGATTTGCATGTTCGCGCGTCTTTATTCAATCTACTACCTAGTAGGTAGTAGTAGACAGTTGTCTCCGTGTCCAGAACAACTGTTACACAACTGGAGTGAGGTAAGACATATTTAGGTAAATTGGTAAAAGAAAATCCAAAGAAAATAAGACGCAACGACTATAAACAATTCTAACAGAGGAAATACATCGAAACGCTTTCTCATGGCAGCGCTAAGCTGTAGGATAATCTGATACGCAAGGTAGACGAAAACCGACCATCTTGACCGCCGAAGAGAGAGGTCATAAATTGGAAAGAATCTAGGAACGAAACGAGAAATATACCATTTTTCAATACCAACAACCGAAACTAGGTATTGAAATCCAACTAGGAGTGCACTGAAAAGGCTGGAAAGCGAGCCCTGGCCTTATCAAGTCAATCCAACGAAGGATGGATTCCGTTTAAATACAGCCAAATTGCTATGGGGGGAATGTATTAATATATGCTGCATTCAACAACGCTCATCTTGATAGATCATACCCGTTTTTCTGCGTAATATATTATCGTCGGTTGGTTATTGGGTTGTTTGTAGAAATAAGATGAGCTACCTGTCGCAAAGCTGCGATCGTACCTTGGAGGGGTTTGCATTTGCATCAGGATCGGGTCTAGCTAGCCATCTTAGTACCTGCGCTAAAGCATATGTTAGCCCCCCAGCCTGCGCTGCTGCAAGGGACCTTCGAACTTCAAACTCCAACTTCAATTGTTAAAGTCAGCACCATTCGAACATATTACATCAAAATAATATGCGCTGGTAACGGTGGATTTACCAGGCTCTTCGTTCTGTTCCGACGCGATTAAAGACCCCAAACGCTTTGCTTCCTTAATTTAATCGAACGATTCATCACTCGCGTGTCCCGATAATCGAAACAGCCTTATACATCGATACTTACAATTATTGACACAGAAAGCTGACCATGTCTGGCCGCCCAACGACGCCTGCGTCCCCCAAGAATGTCAAAATCAAGTCACCAACGCCAGGATGCCCTTTATTTGGTTGTGGTGAGTACCTGCGCTGACTTTTTGAACACCGTACCTGACCTAGTATAGAGCACGTAGGGCTCCTCTTATCTCAGGGGCAGGAGGTTATGAACAGCTCTATTTCGCACTACAAGATGATTCTTCGAGGAATCTTCGACTCAAGCCCTATTGTTCCTCAAACATCAACAAATCAGGAAGGCCGACCGGTCACCTCCCTCACATCCAACTATCTCTGTCTACAATGCCCAACCACTGTGTCCGAAGACGATCGATTGAAGCATGGGACTAAGAAATCACATCGTTTCTGTATGTGTTGGTATCGTGGCGCATCTACCAAGTGACGCTGGCTTGGGCACTAACAATGGCAGATGTGGATTCACGCAGCGGCTCTCTCTACTGTCAGATTTGCGATGATTTAGTCTGGGATCCTACACTGGAAGAGCTTCGGGTGCGCAAGATAGGAACCGGATCATTTTCAGGTATGCATGTTTACAAATAGGCGAGAATGAATGACAAGAGGTGCCGATCCCATGAAATACTAACAATATACCATATAGCAAGCCGGAAAAGAAAACACGATGAGCTCTTCACCGATTCGATAAAAGACGACCCTCGCTTTATTTTGGCCAACACGACTACTGCCTCGTGTCGCGCAAGCGGCCTCCGCGGCATTTACAATGCAGGAGCGACTTGCTATCAAAACGTGGTACTCCAAAGTTTTCTTCACAACCCTCTGTTGCGAAATTTCTACCTCAGCGATGGCCACCAGAGCAGTGATTGCAATATTTCCCATTGCCTAAGCTGTGCTATGGACGATATGTTCCAAGATTTCTATGCATTGGAAAATACAAATGGCTATACTGCTGCCAACATCCTTTCCGGCTTCTGGATTTCCGAAAAGAAAGCGTTTGAGAACCTCGTGACAACGAAAGAACAAGATGCGCATGAGTTTTTCCAATTTTTAGCGGAGGACCTACATGAACGTAATGGAGATGGGAAAAAGCCCGAGAGTGGAAGTGAGCATAGCTGTAACTGTATTATCCATCAGACATTCTACGGCAAAATGCAGACGACAACTACATGCCAAAACTGTGGTGGTATGACGCATGCAGTCCAATCGTTTTTGGATTTGAGTCTAGGCCTTGAGACTTTAGCTCAGAGGAGAGTCAAGAAGACTGGACAGAAACTGCCAGCTTTAACCCTCGGCGATTGTCTGGATGAAGAGTACGTGAAATCCGACAAATGCGAGTATAGGTGCCACAGCTGCGAATCGACTCAGCAAGCTCGACGATATAGCAGCATTAAGCGTCTACCAAACGTCCTGTCTGTACAATTAAAGGTAAGATAAAAAAAAACCTAGTTCCGAAATTTATGTTATCGCGGAGCATAATCTAACTGTTGTCTAGCGTTTTGAATTCAAGCAAGGCAGGCATGATAGAGCGGCTTCAAAAATTGACAATGCAGTTCATTTCCCACTACAGCTCAATATGCTCCCCTACACGAATCGCGCCCGTAGTCGCGACAGTCGTGAGAATATGGAGCTTGAGCGATCCTGTACATACGATCTTTTAAGTGTCGTCGTTCATGTTGGCGAAATTGAAACTGGCCATTACGTCTCATACTGTCGAGTTGGCGATCAGGTATGCCCATATACTGATTTGAACCTGATTTACTGCTAACTAAATATGTTTCCATAGTGGTTCAAGTTCAATGATCACAAAGTGGAAATAGCAAGCGTATCGGATGTGCTTGGTGCGCAAGCCTATCTTCTTTTCTACATCATACGTTCTCTGGCGTAGGACAGGGGAATTTGAGAATTTATGTCTAGGACGATGACAAGTTCTAAATTACAAGATAGGCGTCAAGCGTGGGGCAATTATTACGAATCAGATAGATATTTGCATGGCTCGGTGTAATAGTATACATTGTTGGCAGCAATGCTTTTCTTCTCGTTTGTTTAAATTCGCCAATACTGCACCCGGAAGCCTTCTGCGCATAAGGGCGATTACTTGGAAACCGTCCGATTCGAGTAACGACCTACTATGTTGAAGCCGCTAGCTAAGAAGGCAATCATAAACATGTATAGTTCCTGATGATTGTTAGATAGGGGAGTATATTTGGCTGGTGGAGGCAGTTCTCCAAAGAAGGGTGACTCTCTGAGCCTCTTGGCACCCATGCGGAGGACAAAAAGAAACATTGAGATTTGCGAGGTACCTAGCATAACCGTAGCTAGTCTGAATGATCACCATTTCCGAGACGCTAGAGGAATATCGTTGCTTTGGTGGGTTATAAGATACCTTCAAATCCCGGTGTTTTTTGTCCGGGACGTGACACCTCAAACCTGTTGTAGTGATCTATTGACTTGCCCTGAACAAACAGAACAAGTTCAAGACAAAATGGAGAGGCCGCATAAAAACACAAAACGGTTTGGTACAATCGCTGGAACACCCACTCTAATCTGACATATGCCGATATATTTTATATACACTCCTCATGAAGACCCCATACCTGAGCTCTTTTCTAGACCTTCAGACCTCATAGTCCTATACATTACTTACAATTCATCCAATACATGGATATATTTCTTGTCTTCCCTCTTCTCCTTCTCTGTCGCTGGTGGGAGATCGTAGTAGTTTGAACTACGGAATCCTTGCTGCAAAGAAGATCAGTCATTACCCTACTTGAATTCAATCTGCAAGAAAGAAACCTACCAGGTAGTGGTATGTGAAGTTGGCAATGTCGCCTGGCTCAATGCCTAAATCTTTGAATGTCTTCGCCTCGGGGTCAATTACTTGATCCAAAAATTCTCTCTCAACCTCGTCAGCGGACGATGTATGCCACCAAAGGGCCTTGTTCAGCAATCCGGCCACGGGCTTGAGTACAGCCTTAGGCACGTTAAGGTGCCTCCGCTGCTTGAAGATTTCCTTGTCCACTAGAGTCGCAATTTCCGCCAAGCTGTATTGCTTGGGTCCATAAAGTTCAAACGTCTGACCAACTGTCGAATCATCGTACAGCATTTTTTCCAGAGCAGCACCGACGTCGATAGACTGCCAATGTTAGTGGCAATAGACGGGACAAAAGACATCGAGTTCAAACTCACATGAACTGGCCAGAACTTCTCTTGCATGTTGTTGGCAGTAAATAGATTAAGCGCTGAAGCAAGTTTTAAGAGCAGATTATCCTCGAATCCGAAAATCGGAGCTGGCCTTACGAGGGTTGTCTCGGGGAAGATACTTCTAGCAACTAACTCCCCTCGCCCCTATTGGCATATGAATGAGTACTCAATTCACCAAGTCATATTTCGTAACTTACCTTGGTAGCGTAGAATTCAGAGGGTGACTCAGGGTTCGCACTGTGAGACGAGACGTGGATGTAGCGATCGACGTCGTATTTTGCGACAGCCTCCACAATCCGCTCTGTTCCTTCAACGTGGACATCCTCCAAAGAAAAATTCCTATTTATTTATTTAGTGTTGCCCTTAAGAACTTCCTTTTTTTCTAGGTATAGAAGCATACTTGGTAGGATAGTCTCGGCCGATCAGATTGTATACCACATCAGAGTGTCGCACGCTTGCCTCGATGGAAGGAGTATTGTGAAGGTCATACTCCTATTATTACATTAGCAAAACCACTCTGTATATGTGTATCCGAAGACCAAAAACGTACAACAAAGACAACACGGCCAAGATCGCCTGTTACTTTCAGGTGTCGCTTCGTCATTTCCTCACGGAAGGGCACCACTACCGTGCATCCTTGACGAGCTAAGAAAGCCAATTAGCAATCCTGAAGTAGTCGCTGGCCAGCCGCAAAACATACCAAGCCGGTTCACGATATATCGGCCCAATTGACCCGTTGCGCCAAATACGGTAGCCGTATGGCCTATTTTCTTCGTCAGTCCCCACAGCCCCGCGTAGAACATGCTATAGTCGCACCTCCGAGTGATGATCTAGAGGGAACGAAACATTAGCCCTATCATTCCAAGATTAAGGAAAGGCATCTACTCACCGGCCACCCTCTACTCGGATGATAGGTTTGCCAGTTCGCGTGATAGAAATGTCAGACACAGAGCGCTTGCCAGCAACATTACGGGCAACACTGCGCACCGACCGCGCGGCAGCAAGAGGAGAAGTCATCTTGTCTGCAATTAAAGGACTAGGGAAGACTGCCAGTATCTCTCCCAACCAGTCGCCTCGCAAGCTTGCTGGTGATTGTCTTGATACACTTGGGTTAGCGGTTGCTAAATGAAGTGGGTAGCTTGAGGTCACGTGAAGGGTCACGGGGGGTACATCAAGCTTTGACAACTGAAGCTGTCGGAAGGACTAAAATAGCAACCTGGCAAAGTTGCCGCATCAGTGGGGGAGAGACTATAGTGGGTATCCAGGCTACCAGACAGCCGCGTTGCGAGCTCTTGAATGCATTCCTACTTGACTTTAACCAAACCTACCACTTCAAGAAGGTGCTATTGTGATTCACGTTTCTGATAATAACGGCTCTCTCCAATCAATCCCGAATACAAGAGTCCCGATAGTCAACTTCAACCTTCTCCCTCAAGCCTTTCTTACAGCAACTCGAGCTCTGCAGTTGCAGTGCAACCTTGCCATCTCAAACAAAAGCTGCTTTGGGTTTTCTACACCATGAACGCCGACAAGATCCCCGATTTCCTCGCCGAACAACGAGATAAGGCCCCGGAAGAGCTCCAGCCACTCATTCTCGACTTTGAGAACTTCTGGGAACGCAAGCTCTGGCATCAACTCACCGATGCACTCGTGCAATTCTTCAATCACGATGACAGTGCCCCTCAACGCTTAGCCTTCTACAAGGTCTTCATCTTGAAGTTTGCGGATAAGATCAACAAATTGAAGCTCGTTGTTCTGGCACTGAAGGCGGCTACGCAATGCAAAGGTCCGTGTCTGAGCATTCTTAGATGTGGTGGGCATAACGATATACTAACTTGATTGGTTAGATGATGATGAGCGCCTGACGTTTCTACAGTCAGTCGCAAAGAAGGTCAATACTGAAGACTCCCAGGATGCTCTTGTCTTTGCCTCCGTCGCTGTAGCCAGGGTGAAATTAAGCTTAAACCAACTTGATGATGCGAGAAAGGACCTGGATGCAGCAGAGAAGATTCTGGACTCGTTTGACTCTGTTGAGACTGTCGTCCATGCTGCTTTCTATGATGCCAATGCCAGCTACTACCAGGTATATACTCTCTCAACAGACGTATTGTCTATAAGATTTCTTTTTTAACCTGATATCTAGCGCAAAATGGATTTTGCCAACTATTATCGCACAGCCCTCCTATATCTGGCGTGCATTGATTTGTCCGCCCTCTCTGATGAAGAGCGTCATAGGAGAGCCTACTATCTGAGTGTGGCTGCTCTGGTATCCACCAGCATCTACAATTTTGGCGAACTTCTATTGCATCCTATTCTGGATGTTCTAGCTCAGAGCGAGGATGATGCATGGCTTCGTGATCTCCTATTTGCTTACAACCGAGGAGATCTTGCCGCATATGACGTCTTGTCTGACAACATTGCTTCCAACAAGCTTCTCAATGATAACTCGAATCACCTGAGAGAGAAGATTTACCTCGCAGCTCTTACCGAGGCTGTATTCCGTCGCCCCCCTCATGACCGGGCCATGACATTCGCCACCATATCACAAGAAACCAAGGTTCAGCCACCAGAAATTGAGCACCTCATTATGAAGGCCCTGAGTTTAGGTCTACTACGGGGTACAATTGACCAAGTGGATAAGGTTGCTCACATTACATGGGTTCAACCCAAAGTTCTGGACATGAAACAGATTGGAAACATGCGTCAACGACTGCTTGAGTGGGACTCCAGTGTTAACCAGCTGGGCAACTGGATTGAGGCGGCCGGTAAGGATGTTTGGGCAGCATAGGGATTGAAGTTAGGCTGGCTGTGAAAAATTACGGGGGCTTGGTGAAGAGCTGTACATTATAGACTCAGTAGACACGATAACCTTAGCTATATGCAAAACCGTGTCCGAGTCTCCTTGTCCGAGTCCGCTAAATTACGGAACTATCACGCGGCACACTCCTATCAGGACTGAAACATGTAAATCAAGGAATTAGAAGATGATAATGTTGAATCTAATCATTTTATAAACCTAGTCTTACAGCCATAATACTGATCCTGGGCAGCTCACAAAAGGTGGCTCCTCTATATCATTATGCTGCAAGAGAACTAAGAACGTTTATCATACCGACCTGCCAAGCCGGCCACCAAAGACACCATATTACCACCGGTGTGTACACCCCCCACACATTCCAACCAAAGCTCGCCCCATTCAGTATCTGGGTTATAGAAACCCCCCACACCTGAGCAGCTGAGTAAATAACAACAGGTGGTGCGACAATGGTAAGCAGCCCTGCCAAGGACCATCTCACAACTATGTTATGAGTAGGTTGGACAAAGGTGAGCGGGCTAGCGAGGAGCCCGACGAGGAACGCAAGTGAGTAGTTTAATGTGGCTAGAGTAGCTAGGCACATGCCAAGAAGCAACAACGAAAAGGACTTTGTGAGTTGGAAATGCTGTGCTGTGGGCTTGTAAAATGTGGCGAGGACATGAGAGACAATGATGGGAAGCGCAGCCGAGGCGAATGAGAATATGGAAAATGCTAAAGACAACATCTAGAAGCGCAAAAGGTCAGCACGTAGTCTACCACCAACTATACTTGAACTGATGTGACTTGTTATTCATAACTTACATTGGTCGGAAGATGGTTGAATAAGAACAGAGGCACCGCAGAAAAAGATTGGCATATTGTAACCACTCCAAGGGGTAGCAGAATATCTCTTTCAACTACTATGAGCGAAACGATGCCGCCTGTTCCGCTCTTTATTTTCTCCTTTGCATACGTCGCTTCCTTGGGCTTCTCAGCAGGAAGCTGGCCGCTCTTCACCCAGAGAAAAATGGCCATGATTGTAAAGTTGGCAGCTAACAGCATTGCACTAGGGAGATAGGTGCCTATGCTGACAAACCGATCTCTCTGCATCAAAAGATAGAAGAAAAAACTCTGGTGTAGGTGCTCAAGGAGGTTATTCAAACTCCTGAAAGTGCCTTCCACTACTCTGCCCATAGCCATTTCATCATGCCATCCCTCGCCAATCGGCTGTAGAGTGACTGCATCAACGTGGTATGGGATAAAACTGCTGTGTGGGCCATTGGCATATCCAAAACCTTGGTTAAGCATACCACGCAGCATCGTCTGTAGTCGATCTTGGTAGCCATTGCTGTGATGCCTCATCCCCTGGACAATACTCTCTATGCCCATCTGCGCACCCGCGATATTGACAATGGAATTGATAAGGTCAAGGTTTGGGAGCTGACCATTGGTCCCCTCGTAGATGATATGAAGCTGGTCATAACGTTGATCCAAGGGATAATCAATAGCAACGGCTCCCTGCAAGGCGCCGGATTTCAGGGGCAGCGGAGCTACGTAGTCAGGGTTGTGAGCATCGTGGTACGCATCTACCCAGGCTTGAGTACCCGTCTTACTATCCGGCGGAATCACAAGAATGATGTCCTTTGACCAAAGAGACCAGCCTGTCATTTGTCAGCTATTGGAGATTGATACAACAAGATGTCAAAAGAGAAGAGTTCAGGTAGAGACACTCACGTTTGAAATACCGAGCCAATGTAAGTGCCAAGGCAACCCCATTGCGGTTTAGTTGTCCGTCTATGCTCTTCCATGCAGCAACCAGAACGATGGCCTCGGTAGCATCGCCTCGTGGAGCCTGTAGAATACCATACACGTTCTCGCCAGTATACTCCTCCCCCGCCGAGTGGTAGGTATAATTTTGTCGCCCAACCTTAACTCCCACGCTGCCGAGAATGCTTCCAAGCTTATGATTGACTCTATATATTGCATTAGCCAAAGGTAAAACCAGAAGTTCCAAAGTGTTGCACCCATTGGAGGAACACACTCATAATTTGTCTTATCCGCCAGCCCATCTATTTCATGCCTGTACGCTCGAAAGATGTGTTGTTCACTTCCCCCAAAGTACGTATGTACCTGACCCGGGAGCAACGCATTCTCTGATATATATGTCCGGCGTGAGTAGTCATCTAAGGGTAGTAGAAGGAGCCAAGCAACTCCAATAATGATACAAAGGAGTGACAAGTAGGGAGGGAGCTTTAACAGTCGAGGATCGCGGCGTATGGAGAGCGCCGAAGCTTCAGAGCAAAAAGATTAGCCAGATGGTCATAGAATAAAACCCGCAGCACTTACAAAGCAGTCGCGACATGTTTTCCCACCTGTGCGACGACAGTCTGGTACTATAATTCCTGAGGGTTGGTGAATATGTTCAGGATCATCTGCACCCAGGGAATCGGCGACGTGTCAAGGCTACTGCCAATTCAAGGTGTTGGCGGTTCTAGAGATAAGATTACTATAGCAGCAGGCTCGATTGGGAAGCACTAGAAGGGCCTGTACGCCAGTGGATTTCAGTGCCGCCTGGTAGGCATTTTATTAATCCGGTAGTGAACCTTCACAATATTACAGTGTAGAAATAATGCATTTACGTGACCATCGTCTTTACAATTTCCAACCAAAATGAATGTCATGAATCAAAAGTGAAGAGTAATGATGATTATTTCTTTCAAGTGCAGCTTCTTTCGAGAGTCTAGCTGACCCAGCCTATTAGTAGAGCAACGGGGGCTGCAATGTCTCCTCTGATTATAGATCCATTCAGCCCAAAACTCCGCCCTGTATAATGTTGTATCCATCTAGTAAACCGGTTGCCAGCAAAACTGACTTGGTGGTATATCTATATGACTGATGACATAGCACATGACAAAAACAGTCGTACATATAGCAAGCATATGCATATAAATGTGGCAGGTTCGTCATGAAGTTCGTTGAGATGTGCTCATGAGCTCTGTAGGTGCGCTCACTGTGGTTCGGTTACTTGAAGGCAAAACTCCAAATCGACCATATGTTTTTTGGTCAACACTAACGTAGTGCGGTAAGATAGCAAGCAAGTTGAGGCGAGATTCAATCCAGCGAAGCGCCCATTCGGGGGGGGCCAAGAACTTGACGTAGCCTAAACCAGCTATGGTGACAATATAGGATCAGTCTCATTGCTAGCATCTTGGGTAAACAATCAGGTCAACATACCGATGTAGCCAACACCAAGACCACAGAGATGGCCCAATAAGCTTGTGCTTGGAATCAACGCCGCGACGACAATGACCATGAGCAGTGGTGTCGTCCAAGTAGGGATATGATATGTGCCAATGACAAGGTAGGGATTTGATCTGTACGTTCGAATCGCTTCCATTCCCAGCAGGAGGAAGATCCACATGCTTGAATATCAAGTTAGTTGCATTATTCTCGATTTAGCATGCCTCAAAGCCTGCTCACCTCGCGCCCATGACAGCATTGTTCGCTCGGAGGAGAACCAATTCGACAAATAGGTATAGTATCGCAGGAATTGTAGTCAAAGCTGTTTCCGTCAGATAGTGCACCACTATTGGGCATTGGAGGTCGGTTCTTACGTCCGAAAAACAGCGCCAGAGTCGTCAAGGTGCCATACTCGCTCTCAAATCTCTCTAACAATGGTGTCAAAGCAACCACGTTGAGGAGTACGTGGATGAAGTTTAGATGGATCAAAGGGAACGTTGATAATCGGTATCCTAAGTCCTCAAATATTAGCCCGGGCATTAAAGTGCACGCAGGCATCAATATGGCTATCAACTTACCTGTTGCAATCGAGATTTTGTCGGGAATCAAAGAACCCCATAGTTTGACATCCCAAACTTCCGGCAAGCTAGCAAGCCAGAAACATATGATAGCCAAAATTATCGCACGAGTAAAGAGCGGCAGTCGGATGACATAGGATCGCGCGCGCAGAGTATTGATACCCTGGATGCTGGGCATTGCGGCGCGCATAAGTTCTGCGAAGAGAGTGCCGAATCGTCCGTAAACAACAATATATCGTGAAGAAAATTGGTTCCTCGATGTGCTACGTCAGAGGTGTGCCAGCAATTAAAAAAAATCGCTACCAGGAGGTAGGTACCTTGGTACTGCGAACACCGAGTAGGCCTTTACGGCACCTGTGCTGTTCCCCTTTTGAGCTCGGTATTGCCTGCAACAAAGACACCTTCGCCCTGAACAGATGCCACTTATCGACGACCTAGGTATTTAGGTATCTACACGTGATGTCGCGCCTCCACATATAATGCACAGTGCCACCTACCATTAGGAACTTGGCATGTCATGCCATTCCTCGAACAATAAGCGTTAGGTTCATCACCACTTGTAAGCATTGTAATGTTTAGCTCTTTTATTTCATTTTGCGTTTGTTTTGTACAAACCACTGTTTGGGAATCACAGAATTAGTGAAACATGGTACAACTAATGAACACCGAGGACAGCCGTGCCTCTTACTTTCCACACTCCACCACCATCGATAAGCCAATTGAATACGGGCCGCGAGCCGTCATCTCCCCTTAATCCTAACCACACTCTTCATTTTCTTTTGTTTAGTTCTTGGTCTTCCTAGCCATTGTGTTCAAGGCACTTCCGTTCTTGAACCACTCAAGCTGAGCCTCGTTGAAGGTTTGTGAAAGCTTAACTTCGAAAGACGCGCCATCCTTGGGGTGGACAATCATGGTAATAGGCTTGCCGACGGCCAATTCAGTGCAGAGAATATCAACCTAGAAACTAAATTAGTTGTTGCTCAAACGTACTGTAAGTTGTATTTTTATCACATACCTTGTCATCAGGCTTGATCTTGTCATAGTCAGCGGGCTCGGAGAATGTGAGGGGAAGCATGCCCTGCTTCTTCAGGTTGGTTTCGTGGATACGGGCAAAGCTTCGGGTGATGATAGCAAGGCCACCAAGATGACGGGGTTCCAGAGCAGCATGTTCACGTGAGCTACCTTCGCCGTAGTTCCAGTCACCAATGACAACCCATTTGATACCCTTCTTCTTGTAGTCACGGGCAACAGCGGGAACCGCATCCCAGTCACCGGTGGTGAAGTTCTTGATCTTGTTCGCCTCGTCGTTGGCCTCGTTGATAGCGCCAATCAGCATGTTGTTGGAGATGTTGTCCAGATGGCCACGATACTTGAGCCAAGGTCCAGCCATGGAGATGTGATCGGTAGTGGTCTTGCCCTTTGCTTTGATCAAGATGGGGATGTCCTTAGCATCCTTGCCATCCCAGGCATCAAAAGGCTGGAGAATCTGGAGACGGTCGGAAGTAGGGCTGACCTGAACGGTGAGGTTTCCACGCTCCGCGGGAGGAGCCTGGTAGGTATTGTTACCGGGATCATAGCCTCTAGAGGGGAGGCCTTCGCCAGTAGGGGGCTTGAGCATAAACTCGTTGCCGTCCTTGTCCTTCAGCTTGTCGGTAAGAGGGTTGAAATGCAGAGTTCCGGCAATGGTGAGAGCAACCACCAAGTCAGGTGAGGTTACAAATGAGTGGGTAGCAGGGTTGCCATCGTTACGGCCGGTGAAGTTTCGGTTATAGGATGAGAGGATTGAGTTGGCATCACCCTTCTTCACATCGCGACGATCCCATTGGCCAATGCAAGGTCCGCAAGCATTAGCCAACACAACACCACCAAATTCCTCAAAGGTTGCAAGCTGTCCATCACGCTCAATGGTGGCGCGAATTTGCTCGGAACCAGGAGTGACAGTGAAAGCAGCCTTGGCCTTGATGCCGTGATCGAGTGCGTCGCGGGCAATGGAGGCAGCGCGGGACATGTCCTCGTACGAAGAGTTGGTGCAAGATCCGATCAGACCGACCTTGAGCTCAGAAGGCCAGTTGTTGTCCTTGGCAGCCTGGCTGAACTTGGAGATTGGGGTTCCCAAATCGGGAGTGAATGGACCATTGATATGTGGTTCGAGCTCCGACAGGTTGATCTCGATCAACTGGTCGTACTCAGCACCTTGATCCTCACGGAGTTCAGCAGCATAAGCACGAGCAAAGTCGCCAATATCCTTGCGCTTAGTGGCAGCGAGGTAGTCATGCATACGATCGTTGAAGGGGAAGACGGATGTAGTAGCGCCGATTTCAGCACCCATGTTGCAGATGGTGCCCATACCAGTAGCCGAAATACCGTCAACACCAGAGCCGTGATATTCAACAATGGCACCAGTACCACCCTTTACAGTCAGAATATCGGCAACCTTGAGAATAATGTCTGTAGAGATGAAAAAATTAGTAAACTCAGTTCCTCTTTATCCTTTCTTTCTTTCTTTCTTTCTTTCTTTCTTTCTTTCTTTCTTTCTTTCTTTGTTTCTTTTCAGATCCAGTTAGATAAAATAGTCAACTCACCCTTAGGAGAAGTCCAGCCAGACAATTGGCCAGTAAGCTTAACACCAATGATCTTAGGAGCCTTGAGTTCCCATGGCAAGTTGGCCATAACATCAACAGCATCGGCACCACCAACGCCAATGGCGCACATACCGAGACCGCCGGCGTTGGGGGTGTGGGAGTCGGTACCGATCAGAAGACCACCAGGGAAGGCGTAGTTTTCAAGAAGGATCTGGTGGATAATACCAGAGCCTGGACGCCAAAATCCAATGTTATACTTGGCGCAAGCAGAGGACAGGAAATCATAAACTTCCTTGTTGATGTTGACAGCGCGCTCCAGATCCTTTACACCACCAACCTGGGCCTCAATAAGATGGTCGCAGTGGACAGTCGTAGGGTTAGCAACGGATGCCATGCCAGCAGACATGAATTGGAGGATAGCCATCTGGGCAGTGGCATCCTGGCAGGCAACACGATCTGGGCGAAGCTTCAGATAAGACTTGCCACGCTCGATATCTTGGCCATGGGGATCGTCCAAGTGAGAATACAAGATCTTCTCAGCATATGTAAGAGGTCGGTTGAGGCGGCTGCGAACGATGGAGAGGTTCTCAGACATTTTCTTGTAGTTGATGAAGTTACTCTCCTCCCAGTTGTTCTGGCGGACCTATCGAGCAAAGCGATGTCAGTACAGGCACAGGCGCGGGGTACACACATCTCTGGACCCGTAAGATCCGGTGGCCAATCCAGATGAGCTGGAAGCCATTCAAGTTCAAACTTACCTTCTTATCCAGGGCAGAATCGGAGACGGTAGCCAAACGACGAACGCTGCTGGCAGCGCCGCCAATGGCACGACTCCGGGCAATACTGCCCAGAACCTGTCTGGAGGCAAGCATGATGACGGAGGAGTGAGGGGGGAGGGGGGGGGGATCTGTGATGTTTTACGAGTGGCCTCAACGCTCACAGAGCAGCAAAGGTCAATCGAAGCAAGACCAGCAGCCGATGGGGTGGGAAGGGCTATTATAAGTAAAAGGAAGGGAGGGAATGGAAGGGCAAAGGTGGAGGGAGAGAGAGGTGTTTTTCGGCAGCTTTGGGGCCAAAGCTAAAGCCAGACGTTACCGAGCACAACCAGAGGGGTGGAGTGCCCACAGCCAGGGTTGCAACTTGCAAGACAGACTGTTGCATGGAGGCTGTTGGTGTTGCCGTGGATCAAACCGTTCCAGCCACTCACAGCGCTCGAGAAAATAATCCATTGACCCGTTTCGTCATTCATGCCGAGCAAAACCTCCACTGCTCCGAGAAAGCCCTACCAACCCGCCAACTACGCCAGCCACTATCTGGAGACGGCGTCGTCCCCGTGATTTCCTAACCGCCCATAATTTTTTTTGGAAAGAGTTTCATGTGTGTGCCCTGGGATGGTTAGACAACAACTGCACCAGTGTATAAGTTATACCCAACGACTGCGCAGCTGGCTTCGAAATTCGCTATATGAAATATTTATATATACCACAATTCAATACATAGACATCATAAGCCTTCATGAATGCAAGTGTAAATATCAGCTTAGTATCAACCAAAACTGGGGCAATGATGGCACCGTGACAGGACGAGGCAATTTTCCGCCTACATTGTGGGCGTGGAACCATGACAATAATAAACATCACTAGCACCTCTGGCAGGGTGGCATCACGGTCTTTTCTGACAAGTGCTACTTCACAAAATACACAGGGTATAGATGCCACGGGACGAAAATGGGAATCTATGAATAAAGGAACAGCTAGAAGCTGATGACCACATGCTTGCTACCTAGTAGCAGTCACAGGTATTTGTTAGATACGGTATGTACTGTACCAGTTAACTCGGCTGAGGGCTGCAACAAGGGCTCCGCCACCCACCCAACCCAACCGCAAACAAGTTGAGCGATGGTCTTCCCAAATCTCAAGGGTGTGTGAAATTTTCTTCCCGGTCTAAAGGTGAATGGGCGTTCTTTTGTCTTAGGCCTCGGTCCAAAGCAGGCCCCATCGTCGGTCGTCGCTCGTGCGGCTCGCTTTTGCGAAGTACTCGGCCGTTTTCTCTCGGTTCCCGACTTTCAACCAGGATTTATGATAGGAGATGTTTTTTTAATATCGGGTGCTATTAGAAGGCGATAAATTATCACGAGCCTTGCATAAATGCATCATCGCTTCTCAATGTGATCAAGTAACGGGGATCAGCCAAGTTCAAAATGCAAAATTTCTACTCTTAAATATAGGGTCTAGTAGCACCCATAGAATCTAACCATTTTCACGACCTAGACCTAAGTAGAATATCAGACGCAAAACATGGATTTAATACATTTCTATTCACAGTCCCTGTCATAAATCGTAATTGCACATATGTAAGGCAGGTAGATCGTCCAAACAATCATCTCTGTATGACGGGTATCAGCTTGGAAGTTAGTATCTATTGGCAAGATGAGCATTCTTTGAATGCGGAATCTTAATACGCCAGCCACATGCACCATGCACTCAACTGGCCCCACCATCAGCATCTCCACAATTTTTTTATCTCAAGCAGCTAGTCGTACCACTTCAACACCATCTGGGCGGCACTCTCTATACCAAATTTGCCATACCAAATTTGCATTGAAACTATAAACTACCTAAATATCCGCAATCATGGGTGTCGGCAATAAACGCACGCTTAGCAAGACGAGGCGGAAGACCAGGTAGAAAGCCCTCAAGATTTGATCGATAGGGCTCGATGTGTTAACGAAGCCGCAGAGATGTCGACCAAACCAAAGCAGACCTGTTATCACCCAAGCATTTAGCACAATTCAAAAGCACCAAGGCATCCGAAGATCTTCCTGGGCTTGGCCGAAACTACTGCGTGGAATGCGCCCGGTGGTTTGATACACAAGCAACCTTGCTTGCTCATCGTCGCGGGAAACCACATAAGCGGAGGTTAGCACTGACCTCGAAGCCCAACTCATTCGCCGGTTTGGTAACAATCCTCTAATGCAAAAATTCTAGGGTCAAGCAAATTCGCGAAGAACCTGACAACCACACGAGCACTAAGATACCAAAGACTTTGCAATCAGATTCTGACCTCGCCGCCGAAGACGATATAAACATGGCCACCTGATGGGCTGGTTCATTGCCTCCGTGCCTCAAAAACCAAGCATTGCCCTTTTACAACAAAGCGGATTGAGAAAAGGTTGTATTCGAGGCTTTGGTTCATTCACCTAATGCCTCGGCCTCGTGGTCTAGCCAGTCCACTCGACCAGCTGCGAGCGCGAGGATCGGATCTTCCCCGAGTTGAGGAGCCACGCGCAGAGGGTAAACGTGACTGTCGAGTTTCCGGCACCACGGATTTGGGTTTGAGTTTCGTCGATGTCGGAGGGTTTTCGACAAATGACATATCTGTAGTCCTGTTTAATGGTTAGCCAGAGAAGGGGCCAGCTCTAGATCTACGGTGGCTTGCATGAAGGTGGTTTCGCCGTCGTTTTCTGGTTGTGGCAGATGAATAGGCTGATCTTCTTGTTGTCGGTCGCGGCGAAATGATTCTGGGATCGGGCCCTAGAAAATGTACTACTGGTAAGCTCCAATCCTGGGCAATGGGATATATAGTTCAGGGAACAGCACCTCGGGAAAATCAACACAAAAAGCATTCATATTTAGACCATAGAGAAAACTAGCAAAAGACTCGCTGAACCGGGAAAGACTTTCGTGCATGATTTGAAAGTGCATCATGTTAGCCTCAAGATCAGCAATGGCGTCTGAAAGCTCGGCAAACGCTGGCTCAAATACGCTGAGTGGGAATGGACCATCCCCATCTCCAGCATGGCGGGCTGAATCACGGAATGAAGAGCGGGACGATGGTCGGAGCGGCGTTGTAGGTCGCGATGTGTGTGATCTGGAGTTGGGCCGCTTGGTATTCGATTCGTAGTACTCGGTAGTCATTGTATGTTATCTTCGCGCAGTGCCCCTGAACTGTCCTCTTGTTGACTATTTGATGTTTTGTTCTAGAGATGGACTTGAGAAGAGATCCGATTGGGCGATGGCTGCAATGGAATTGCAATACAAGGGTACCCCACCATAATAATCGTACTGTGACACGTGCTCAAAACGTGCCGGCATGTACTTCCAAAAGACAAACGGCCATTGACCTTGAGCAGGGAAAAACAAAGCAAATGGACTATCAAGATTCAAACACATTTTAGCCTATTGCTGTGATGTTTCAGAAAGAGAGTGAGGCTTGTGATGAACCCAACTTATTCGAAAGTGTCATCTGTTGACAGCTATGAGATGTTCCACTATATCACTAATCTCCCTATACTGGAACGAGTTCGTGAAGGCGTTTCCATTTCTTTATCACCTGGCAAGTTCTTGAGATGACGTAGAGAACAGCAAGACAAAGGACATAAGTGTGCCTGGGTTGAAGTTGAACCTTAGTAGCCTATTCTACAACCATGTGGTGTATGTCATCTTGTACCAACCATGCCTTATTGATAGGTGGGTCAATTTCCTACCCTGCACGAGCCTGTTTCTAACAACCTGAGTTATTCACCTTATGTCTAATTAAATACGATTTTGGAATTTAGCTCTACTTGGGAATAAAGGGTAATAGCAACCGAATAAATAGAGTTAGGGTGGGTATAAAATGGCAAATACTATAATTAGCCTCCGTTTAGCTTGCCGAGTGGTCGAAAGCATCCTTATGTTGGTTGGTATCTGCATGATTTGCTCGTATGTACGGAGTAGTGGGTCCCATGCATGAAATGGGAGCCCTCTAAACAAATCCCCTAAACTTAGTAGGTCATTCTAAGACATTTCTGCTGAGGCAAAGTATTAGAGGACACACTCCTGGCTTCGCCTTTTCCCACCTCTCCCTCACTCCTACGCACTCTCACGCTGGTCACCAAATAGCCTGACTGCCTAGCATTTGGGTAACTGAATCTACGAAGATACCGATACTTTATTCATCTGCTCACCAGCTAGCCGAAGAAACCGTGCTTGCTGAACCCCCGCCGCATGAGATATCAGGATCTCCAATCTTATGAGAGCCCGGCTCAGACAACGCCTTTCTCTTGACATATTGCTTCTACCATCGCCTCAATTCATAACAGCGCAATTGTCTCGATACTCAATTCTACAAGTTTCCGCAATATTCTGCCAAGAATCCACACCTGTGTCTACAAAACCACCTCACTACGACGGACGATCGCTCTCTAATAAACGAACAAGGCAGACCGCATCATCATTCGTCGATTACTCCATCCTACCCCGAGGCTTAATACGGCGCACCCTCTCGAAGTCTAACACCGTCCCTTGCCGAGGCAACGGTCAGGCCTGTGAAGTTCACACTCTCAATCTTCAGAGTAGTGTTATTCCCAGCAGCGCTGTAGCTATCCTCATCGCTACAATAGTCTTTGCATCATTGGTTTCATTTGCACTACGAACAACTCCTGACCAGAAGAATATTCCTGTAACAACAGTCTCCGTCGCCAATATGTCTTATAAACCTGAACCTGGTCGTGTTGGGAACCTTACACCAGACCAAGAGGAGAAGCTTCGCAAGTTCTGGCATTCTATATTCCAGGTATGCGGCCTTATTGAAGGCAATGCAACGACTCTCTCAGATGCGCATGCCTTGCCGGAAAAGCAGGCTGTCGACGAATCAGATGCCCAGAAAAAGAAGCGCTTTGGCGTATTCCGAAGAAAAGCAGGTGAAAAGCCAGGTGCGTCAAATGATTCACCAGAGGACGATAAATACGGCCAGACCAAGAGTTTCCAGGATGCATTAGCAAACCAAAGTCCTGAAACGATTCGCGAGACAATATGGAGTATGGTGAAACATGACCATCCCGATGCTCTTGTTTTGCGCTTCCTTCGAGCTCGAAAATGGGACGTGGAAAAGGCGTTGGTCATGTTGGTATCTACTATGAGCTGGAGGCACAACGAAATGAAGGTGGATGGTGATATCATGAAAAATGGAGAGGGCGGTGCCGCTACATATGAGCAAGGTGTCAACGGAGATGCCAAGAAAGTAGTAGGACATGACTTCATGGCGCAGATTCGAATGGGCAAGAGTTTCCTTCACGGAGTTGATAAGCAAGGCCGGCCCATATGCGTTGTCAGGGTCCGTCTCCATAAACAAGGAGAGCAATGTGAGGAAAGTCTGGAAAGATACACTGTCTATATCATCGAGACAGCCCGGATGGTTTTGACACCACCAATTGACACAGCAGTAAGTAATTGGGCCTGAATTATAACTAAAGTAGACCTAACGACCGCTGACGTGATAAACAGACTATTGTTTTTGACATGACCGGATTCTCAATGGCTAATATGGATTACACTCCTGTCAAGTTTATGATCAAATGCTTTGAGGCCAATTTCCCCGAGTCTCTTGGCGCTGTCATTGTTCACAATGCTCCATGGATCTTTCAAGGTAGGTCAATCATCTCACGCTATCTGAATCATAGCTCACATCCATCTAGGAATCTGGAAAATTATTCGCGGATGGCTAGATCCGGTTGTGGCTGCTAAAGTCCATTTTACTAATAATAAGAGTGAACTCGAAACATTTATTGAGCCTAGTCGTATTCTCAAAGAGCTCGGGGGCGAGGAAAACTGGGACTACCAGTATGTGGAACCAGTGGTGGGCGAGAACGACCGCATGAAAGATACCGAAACCAGAGATCGTCTTCTCCAGGTCCGAGAGAACCTTGTCAAGGAATTCGAGGCTGCAACTTTGCAGTGGATACAAACACCTGGTGGCGAGGACGGGCCAAGAATCAAGGCGCAAAGAGAGGAGTTGGCAGCCAAGTTGAGGGAGGATTATTGGCGACTTGATCCATACGTACGCGCACGATCCTTATACGATAGACAAGGGGTTATTCGTGGCAATACTGAGGCTCAATGGTACCCAAGTACGACCAAGACGGCCGTTATGACAAACGGAGTTGTAGCGCCAGAAACGTCATCGGATGACGTTGATTGATGGCTTTTATACTCACATAAGCTAGAAAAGTGGCTACTCATTGGTATATAGAAGCTATAGAATTCCAGTGCTTCTGTTGAGCTCATTGAGTCTTGGTTACTCCGTTGATCTGTATGGCGCAACGGGATCTTATGTCCCACTGTGAGAAATATACCGCCTACATCTTAGCCTTGATGTCCTCGCAGAGTTGTTTGAGTCTATCCATATCTGCCTCCTTGCCAGGCCAGTGGATGCCCAGGCCTTCCGTCTCGTTCGGTTTAGGGATCTACATAAAAATCTTAGAGTGGACATGATAATAATGATTTGAAGATGGGAATTGGAATATACCATGTGAAAATGAACCTAGAATTCTAGTTAGCCTCACAGCTTCTAGCCCCGAGAATCTCATAATAATTTTGTCTTACATGATCCACTTGTTGGTGGGCAATTCTTCCGTTGTTCTGAAGAATATTATAATCATTGACGCCAGTTGCACTGACGAGCTTCTTAAGAGTAGGCTAAATAGGTAGATGTCAGTAAAAATATTATTTTACATATTGAGAGAGGGGGTGTTTTAGTTTCTTACTAGGATCTCGCTCAATTGGTCATCTGGAATATCTGCGAGCTTTTCCCCGTGGTGCTTGGGAATGACGAGCTGGTTTCACAGAAGCAAGGGTAAGTCCAACTGAGCCGATGCAGAAATAATAGGGAGGTCTGAGTTTTATAATTACAGCGTGACCTTTGCTTATCGGTCCAATGTCAAGGAACGCCAGTGTCTTTTCGCTCTCAAAGAGCTTAAAACATGGAATCTCTCCTGTTGATGGACGGGGATTGCTTAGCTCTCTATTTGGATGCTTGGAACGGTGCACTGGATGACGGTAGCCTACCCTTGATGATCTTGCAGAAGATACAACTTGCCATTGCGATAATGAATCTTCGTCTTCCGGGGTTTAAAAATAAAATAAAATAAAAGCCCTGCTGTAGGATTGTTCAATTGGGTGGTTGGCAGAGTAAGAGGGGATTGTATTCAAGCCATCGGGCTGCAGATTGAGGGGCAGAGCGAATGTAGCGTCGAATTGTGATTCCATTGGAAATAAACAAGCCCTTATAATGTAAAATAAAATGAACATCGAACGGAGTGGGACCTCCCATCGAACTCACCTCTTGCCTTTTACCAGATGTGACCGTGGGATTTGGCCCAATAGACTCCATTTACCAATCTTTGGCAATACTTCGTCTGGAAGTCCCGGATTCGAATTGTATTTTTGCCATTTTTTAACTTCCTTTTTATCTTTTTTTTAATATCTCCCAGTCTTGAAATTACTGTTTCTATCTCTATTTCGAGCTTTTATTTGTTTTTGCTCCCGTATTTCGCCAGATTCCTTGCTGTTTTCTTGTGCTGGCAGTGACGTTTTAGCCAAGGTCACATACCAGGGGTCGTGACGCATTTCGTCATTGCACACAGCCACCCCGCTGCCCCGCCTATTCTCAGAGGAGCTTTACACTACCTTACAATGCACCTCTGCTTTCACAGATCAAGTTTCGGATTGTGTTTATTGAAACCTTGGATATTTCTCTTAAACAGGAGTCGCGCATAATATCAAAACACTGCCCATTTTCAGCACTGGAATCCCCACGTCGACAAACCCTCAAGCTACCTTACACAGTACATCGTTATTTTTGCATCTCCCCTCTGGCGTCATCATGCCTACTTACCAAAGCACACCTCTATATGGCGGCTCCATTGTTTGCGATCTCCCTGACAACTTTGCAGACGTGAGGTATGTATAATTTACCGGCATAGATCAGAATCCTCAAGGCTAACATTTGCGATTTGCGCTGCTCAATTAAGCAAACTGAGACAGGTCCCCGATAATCAGGAGGTATGGATCGACAAAGATGGCTTCACGAGCATCATCTTCGACATCACTGAGCGTGTTGGTGGTGCTGGATCCGGTCCAGAGATCGATGGTCGGGCTATGACCACACATCTTGAGGACATGGTTGGACCAGATATCAAAACCATCAAGATCTGGAACACGGCCGAGACCGAATTCTCAAGACTAGAGTACGAAATCCTCTATTCCAAGAATTTTCTTTTCCTAAGCAACTGACTGAGACCTAAACTTGTAGATCCGGACTTCCTGCCTACACCCTCATAGCAACTCAAACGCCACAAGTCGCTCAATCCCGCGACCAGAAATCAGCCCCAGATTTTACAGCAATAATAATGACTCTCCTACGACTCGAGAGACAAAGCACAGACATCCTAATCACCATCAACGTACCTCATATTAGAGGGGAGTACGACGAAGAGGAGGTAGATCTAGAGTTGGGGAAACAGGGCAAGTTAATCGGGGACGCTGTCGAGGTTTCTGCGCGTATTTGGGGGACCTTTAAGATCAAAGATTGGGACCTTTTTGGAGAACCCTGAAAGTATGGCTGTAGAAACTGGGCATCACCATCATCATAGTGCCATATGTTGCCAGGGATTCGAATAAAGCAAGGATTTCTTCCTAGAACTGAGTCCATGTTTGTTTCATGCAGCCCTATTCTCGCAACACCTCACGGGCCAAGTATCAAGATGATGAAAACAAGAATCTGCGCTACATTTGAGTATATATGCGATATTTACACTAGCCACAAAATAGCCGCCGGAATTAGACAGCGCTCTAGGTCATCAAACTCCAGTAATCATACTCATCTAGATATCAAGTCCATCCTCCAAGGATAAGTCAACGAACTGAGCAAGAATACTACCACTAGCCTTGGTCTTCTGCTGGTTTTCATTGACCCTCTCTCTCTTAGACCATCGATCTGCGATTATTTTCATGATCTCCTTCTGCTGACTGCCAGGATTTTCACTTCTCACAATCTTCATTTGCTCCTTCATGAATATTTGATACTCACTCGGTTTGCCACCGGCGCCAGTGCCACGAGGTACCGGTTTTGTCTGCGTGAGTGTGCCTTTGCAAGTGCCACATCGATGTCTCGATGGATCGATACTCTTGGAGTGGCGCTTATACTGCGCTGTGCAAGCGCTGCAGGTCCAAATGTACTTGAAATCGATTTCATAGGTATGCTTGGTTGTGACTTTAATGCCTTGTGCGGCAAATTCTTGAGAACACTTCGCCGCCCAGACTTTGAATTCTTTCCCATGAGGATTGGTGGTAATTCCGTTGATCATAAAGTTGGCTAGGTGGCAGAATTCGTGTGCGAGGACATTGAGGAGGCGATCCTCCTCATCGATGACTTTCTCGGCCAATTCGATAGATGCGTGGTGTTTATGCTCAACAGTAACCTGAGGATCGGCACCTCCTTGTTTAGTACGAATCGTTTCCCGCCTCCAATTTGCCCGACCTGCTGTTGTATTGAGCGTCTTAGACCACACAATCTTTACACCTCCCGTAGACGCAGCCAATTGTGCAATCTTGCCATGCGTGATCCGATTGTCAAGCTGAGAGAGAAAGTCCTGTGCAACTCGGTCCTTTCGGGCTGCGAAGGATTTTTTGGTCTCCTTCTTAAGATTATTCTTAGGCGGTTTCTGAACTGAGGTGTCCGCGCGACTAGGCTTGCGTGGAGAGTGCTGCTCGTTCCAGTCATCTACGAATTCCTGACTCCAGAAAGTATCCACGCTTGGCCTATGATGAGTTTTGGGTATGTGTGCTTGTTTTCGTGGCGAAGCCAGTCCATTTGATTTACTCTTTCTAGGGGGTGTGAGGTATGGTGCTTTAAAGCCTTTGGTTTCCACGGGCGTGTGATATTCGTCAGAATATTCCTCAAGTTGGAGTCGAAGTTGCGAAAGACTCTCAGCAAGATCCGAGGATTCAGGGGTACCATTGCTGCACTTCGGCTGTTCTTCACCAAAGGTCTCGTGAAGCGATGTAAATGGAGCATGTCGAGCTGCTTTGATATCAGGTTTTGTTTCCCTGCATTTCCTAGAGGGTCGGCGCGGTACTGAAACTGCATCAGCTTGGTCTGAGGATTCTTTATTTTGTGATTGTGAGATCTTTCTAGAGATTCTTGAAGTTGAACGTGAGGAATATTCGTCGGGGGTTTCATATGAAGAATCGCTCGGTGAGTCCGATTTGTCGTTGTCGTCGTACTCCGATGACTCGTCATTACCTGTCAAGTATTCATCTGCCCTGTCCTCATCACTGGCTTCTATATCCGAATGGTTGGTGTGTTTTTGCTTCGAATTCGCAGCCTTCCTATTTTTTCCAGCACGCTGCATGCACTCATTTTCACGAAGACTTGGCTCAACCTCGGTTGCTCTCTTCGACATATGTAAATGGCCCAATCGTAGTGCCGGCGATTTTTCCGATCGGAGCTGGCTTAGCTGGGGTATCATTTGAGTCGAATCATGTTCCTGTCGCAACCCGATTCTAGGCTTTGTTGCGTGGTATGTTTCGCTAGCTAGACTCTCGTGCTCAGAAGACGATTGTTTAGAGGTCATCGGTCGCTTCTTAGTACCAGGTGGTTCTCGCGGCAAATCTAATAGACTTGGTGATAATCTTCGGGATAATACGTCCGAAGTGCCAATGCCTGCTTCTTCGGCGTTCCACGGGCGAAATAATAAATTGGGAGTGTCCCGGATCTCACTCCCAAGTCGCCGTACTCGGCGTTTCGTAGTGATGGGAACAGAGCTCGTATCCTTCTTCTTTCGAGATTGCGATACCGACGGTTTATACCTTTTCTCTTGTTCCCCAGTGGGTTGTTTTAAAAGTACGTCGAGTTCCGGTAGCTCATCGTCACTACATGCAGGTGGGTTATGTTCAACCAACCGGGCCATCCTGACAATTAGTAAACAAGCAAATTGTAGGAGAATTGTATGGCCAAATTAGATAATAGTGATGACGTGATGATTCTAGCAATGAATAAGGAGTAATTATCGCGACCGTAAAACTATATTGATGGTGTTGGATGAGAGATAGGAACCTTGATAGACATTTTCTGAAGGTTGCAGGATTTCGTTTCCATGGCAACATCGAAGAATTATACAAAGAGTACCTACCTACCTAGTAGGTACTCTGTACAGATATGGAAAAAATACTGTTTCTGTAAACGCATTTAATGCAGAGCCGCGTTCGATCATTCTATTCATTGCTACATCTTGTTTATATCACTAAAAGAGCGTAAAGAGACAATTTTATCCGTTTTGAAAAACAATATAACGGACAATTCAGCGGCGCATACTCGTGCAAGCCTAAAAGCTTACACCAGCATTGAGTTTCAAGGCTGCCAGTGTCGGGATGCAGAGCCGTATTGCATCTGCGCGAACAGCGCCTTTCGTGAACAGCTTGCCCGCCTGTAGGGTCGAGGCAGCCTGCATCAGACGCTGCCGAATATGATCGGTGAGATTTCTAAAGCTGTAAACCATACTTCTCGTCATGAGTTGTGGAGAGTGAATAGGGGTTACCCACAAATTATAGGATATCCCATCCAGAGAAGTATTGACCGACTGGAGCAATTTTGAACAGGGCCAGGGAAAACATCATGCGTGCATTCAACACAACTACGGTCTGGGCCCAGAATATGTGTTTGTCACAGAAGATTACAAGTAGTTACAACATACTCCGTCCCTGGAGTTTGGCCTCTGCCGAATCTCCCCTTGTTTGCCCCTATGGTTGGTTGGTAATCGCCATGTAGAGCTCTACTTGTAGTACCTAAAAGAATGCTAAATGTCCGAAAAAGTGATTGGCTCAATATTCATACTTGTACGGGGTACGGGGTAGCCCTCTATGAAGGAGAGACGACTAGGGTGGCTTGGTAGGTATGTAAGATAAAGGGGGAGCGGAGAGCTGACATTCTTCTCAAATCCTTGGAAAGGTGTCGGGTTGTTGTGAGAGAGGGAGAGAAACCCCCATTTTTAGATGGATGGATCCGAAAAATATGCCGTTTCGATTCGTGTCACCTTTGACTGGCATATGCAGTTCTTGGAAGAGTCCACAGTAGCACAGACTGTACTAACCTAGAAGCCTAGAATTCAACACGGGCACCGTGATTGGTTTGTTCTCGAATATGGCACAATATAATAATTTGCGCTGCTGTTTTTTTTTTTTTTTTTACAGTTGTTGCAGAGTACGGAGCAAACTAACATTATCAGCTACTTATTCAGTCAATCGGTTTGGTAGACTGGTGCGATAAAGCAATTGGATCCCCGCCTTGATTCTGTAACAGTGTAGCATATCACGGTCCGCTAAGAATGTTACAGTAGGAAGGAACGCAATTACCGACATGATCAATAATTGTTGTCCGATTCACAGTATCACGCATAATCGAGGTGGGTTTGTAATAAAAAATGGGCACTATATGCGCGGCAGACCCGGAAATGAACATGTTAAAACCAAGGAATATGAGAATACCCTACAGCCAGAACCGTTTTCTGATTTGTCGCTCAAAGCATCCATGAATCCAGGTACCACCCATCTATCTTTTAATTCTCTATGCTGTACAGAGTATAGTCTACTAGGTGTCCAGCAGGTATTACTACTGTATGCAAGTCATTCACCAACAGCTTCAGAGTGTTGCCACATATGAACTTATTCTAGTATTGCTCTTGCTTCTGGTTATTCTTTTTTGCTGCCGTTAATCCAATTCCTATCATGATTTGTATAGACTTTATATTGTGCCTTCATTGTACACCGACGTCGTCTCTTATTCCACACATGCCTACTAGGTACTCCGTACTCACGCAAACGTGGATTTTCCCTTTCTCGTTTCTTTTTTTTCTTTTTTTCTTCTTCTTCTTTTCTTTCTTCTTAACATGATGCTGACGCGTATCTGTCTTAAGAGCTAGAAATCGGATTTTTGGAACCGATGGGCTCAGCCTCTCTAAAAAACCACCCACTAGACATCCATCCATCCACGACACAGTTGTTGTATGGGTGGCGTGCACTGTGGCACACCTCAGTGCCTTGCATCAAGACTTTTCGCACTAACCCCTGACACTAGGTATCGACTAGGTATCCTCCACCTGCGTTGCAGGGCCATGTTGGATGTTCCGGCAGAAAGAAGGGGGCTGTAGTATCAAAGGGGTAAAGTGGAGGTGACATTAACAAGTTGGCAAGGAAGAAACGCTCGGTGTCCTTTCCCCCCCTTCTCCTTGTTGGCAGTGCACTTGTACGGACGTAGTACTTTGGTAGACAAGGTGCTGACTGGATGGTTACCCCTTGCACACAAGGAGCTGAAGTGCGTTCGAGTTTTCTTGGGTGTGTGCCCACTTCGTGCAACTCCTTATCGGCATCCAGCCAAACTCACACAGTGCTTGAATGCTTGATAACTCATCGGGCCAGACGGGACGGCGCACCCGTCGGTTGGTTGTAGCAGCATTTACCTCCCTCACTCCGTATCTACCTACTTACCTAAGGTAGTACTTGTACTTACTTAGGTACACAGCCACCGTTCTCCCTGAATCTTCACTGCCAATCCAGCCTTTTCTTTCCTTTCCTTCAAAGCTTGACAACTGGCAACGGTTAACAGACGGCTGGTCTCACTCGCATCTCTTGGCAAAGACTTGACCTCCATTCACTTACTCTTCTTCTCCTTCATCCTGTCGTTCTTGCTAATTGTCAATCTTCCTTTCGTTTTCTTCTTCACTGAGCCGGGGGTGCTTCGATTTGCGCACCGATCAGATTTGTTTGTCTGTTCTTTCCTTCTGGACAGTTTGACTCTTTTATTGAGTACAAGCATTCCTTTCCCTTCCAGTCACTATTTGGTCTCCCCATCTCCCTCGCTCAATTGTTGAGGGACGCCTGATTGTCAACTCTTTTTCGACATTGGTCTACAGTTAACGCAATACACGGGAAATTACTGGTGACCGCATCGCCTGGTGTTGATTGCGACACGCCCTAGTCTAATATTCTTGAACATTCAAACCCATGCGTGCGAACGAGTAGGTGAATCCACAAGCCCTCCATCCACTACCCCCAGACGGTAGAATTCTCGAACGGTGTTGTTTGGTTCCAGTCCTTGACTAATCCGGCTGCTTGACAGGTAATCGATATACAACATGTCGGGGTATCCAGGCGGTCACCACGACGCCTATGACGATGGCTACGGCCAACAAGGCAGCGGGGGCGGAGGCGGCGGCGGCGGCGGGGGTGGACAGCATCGTGGAAATGGACAATCCGGTGGCAACACAGATTCATACTACCAGGATGATCAGTATTACGAAAACGGCTATGATGCTCGCGGCGGACATTCTGGCGGCGGACAGGGTGGAGATGGCTACTACGATGAATCGTGAGTGAGGACCTCTGAGTATGAGCTTTACATACTAACAATCATGCAGCGGCTACTACAATGCGGACCCCAACAACCCATACCATCAAGACGGCGGTTATTATGACGGCCATGACCAATACCAAGATGACTATAATGGCGGTCAAGGCGGCTATTACGACCAAGACTACAACCAAGCTTATGGTGCCCAAGGTGGACGGCAGGGATCCGAGGAGGATTCGGAAACATTTAGCGACTTTACTATGAGATCAGACATGGCTCGGGCCGCAGAGATGGATTATTATGGTCGTGGCGACGAGCGCTACAATAGTTACGGTGAGCCTCAGGCCGGTGGTCGAGGCTACCGCCCACCGTCATCTCAGATTTCATACGGTGGTAACCGGTCTTCGGGCGCATCAACTCCCAACTACGGCGCGGAGTATGGTAATGTCTTGCCCGCGGGACAGCGCTCGCGTGAAATGTATCCCGCCTGGACATCGGACGCCCAAATTCCCCTCTCTAAAGAGGAGATAGAGGATATTTTCCTGGATTTGACGGCCAAATTCGGTTTCCAGAGGGACAGCATGCGAAACATGTATGACCACTTCATGGTCCTATTGGACTCGAGAGCGTCGCGTATGACACCTAACCAGGCGCTTCTTTCCCTTCATGCGGATTATATTGGTGGCGATAATGCCAACTACCGCAAGTGGTACTTCGCCGCTCATCTCGATCTGGACGACTCCGTTGGTTTCGCCAATGCCAATTCCAAAGGACTGCGTCGCAAGGCCAAGAATAAGGGCAAGAAAAAGAAGGGTGATGACAACGATCCAGCAAATGAGGCGGAGATGCTTCAAGATCTTGAAGGAGATGACAGTCTCGAGGCGGCTGAATACCGCTGGAAGACACGAATGAATCGTATGTCTCAGCATGATCGTGTCCGCCAGATTGCTCTTTATCTTTTGTGCTGGGGTGAAGCAAACCAAGTGAGGTTCATGCCCGAGATGCTGTGCTTCATCTTCAAATGTGCCTGGGATCACCTGAACTCTCCTGCGTGCGAGGCAATGGTTGAGCAGGTTGACGAATTCACATACCTTAACAATGTCATCACCCCACTCTACCAGTATGTTCGAGACCAAGGATACGAAATTCTTGATGGTGTTTATGTCCGACGGGAGCGTGATCATAAACACATTATTGGGTACGATGACTGCAATCAGCTTTTCTGGTACCCCGAGGGCATTGAACGCATCGTTTTGCAGGATAAGAGCAAACTGGTCGATGTTCCCCCTGCCGAGCGGTATCTAAAGCTTAAAGATGTCAACTGGAAGAAGTGCTTCTTCAAGACGTACAAAGAGTCTCGATCCTGGTTCCATCTTTTGACCAACTTCAACCGTATCTGGGTTATCCATCTCACCATGTTCTGGTTTTACACCTCTCACAACGCCCCGACACTCCTTGTTAAGGACTATGAGCAGCAGGTTAATCAGTCACCCACAAAGGCCAAGCAGTTTTCCATTGTTGGGTTTGGGGGCGCCATCGCTTCTCTAATCCAGGTTCTTGCGACTTTAGCTGAATGGGCATATGTACCGCGACGTTGGGCGGGTGCACAACACTTGACCAAACGACTGTTGTTCCTCATTGTCATTCTCGCTCTCAATGTTGCTCCTGGTGTCAAGGTATTCATGATCCCTGGAGACCCAGACAAGGAAACATCGATTGATCATGCCCTTGGCATTGTTCACTTTGTCATTGCCATATTTACGTTTCTGTTCTTTGCCATCATGCCCCTCGGCGGCCTCTTTGGAAGTTACTTGACTTCCAATTCGCGACGATACGTAGCCAGCCAAACCTTCACTGCAAGCTGGCCAAGGCTGAACTTCAACGATATGGCTATGTCATATGGCTTATGGCTTGTTGTATTTGGTGCCAAGTTTGGAGAGTCTTATGTCTATCTTACACTCTCCTTCCGCGACCCCATCCGGTATCTGTCTATCATGCGTCTGCATTGCCTGGGCGACCATCTTCTTCAAGGCGACATTCTGTGCAGGCATCAATCAACCGTTCTGCTCGTCCTTATGACATTCACGGATTTGATCTTCTTCTTCCTCGACACGTACTTGTTCTACGTCCTTTTGAACGCCATCTTTTCCATTGCCCGGTCTTTTTATATTGGTTCCTCGATTTGGACGCCATGGAGAAATATTTTCTCACGTCTTCCGAAACGTATCTACTCAAAGATTCTTGCCACAACCGACATGGAAATCAAGTATAAGCCCAAAGTGCTTATCTCGCAAGTCTGGAATGCTATCGTTATTTCAATGTACAGAGAGCATCTGCTTGCTATTGATCATGTTCAGAAACTGCTATACCACCAAGTTCCTTCTGAGCAGGAAGGCAAGAGAACCCTGCGAGCACCGACATTCTTCGTGTCTCAAGAAGATCATTCCTTCAAGACTGAATTCTTCCCTAGCAATAGCGAGGCAGAGCGCCGTATCTCTTTCTTTGCTCAGTCGTTGTCAACCCCGATTCCAGAGCCCCTCCCCGTTGATAACATGCCGACTTTCACTGTCATGATTCCTCATTACAGTGAAAAGATTCTGTTGTCCTTGAGGGAGATCATTCGTGAAGACGAACCCTATTCTCGTGTCACTCTGCTCGAATACCTCAAACAACTTCATCCACACGAATGGGACTGCTTCGTCAAAGATACCAAAATCTTGGCTGATGAAACCTCGCAGATGAATGGTGACTATGAGAAGACTGAGAAAGACACGGCAAAGAGCAAAATTGATGATCTCCCCTTTTACTGTATTGGTTTCAAGTCGTCGGCTCCCGAATATACTCTGCGAACTCGAATCTGGGCTTCTTTGCGATTCCAGACGCTGTATCGCACTATTTCAGGTTTCATGAACTATAGTCGCGCCATTAAGCTTCTCTACCGAGTGGAAAATCCCGAAGTTGTTCAGATGTTTGGTGGCAACACCGATAAGCTTGAACGAGAATTGGAGAGAATGGCTCGTCGAAAGTTTAAGCTCATGGTGTCTATGCAACGGTACTCAAAATTCAAGAAGGAAGAGATGGAAAACGCAGAATTCCTTCTTCGAGCGTATCCGGATCTCCAGATCTCCTACCTGGACGAGGAACCTCCCCTGGCTGAAGGTGAAGAGCCCCGTCTGTATTCCGCTTTGATCGACGGACATTCCGAGGTTATGGAAAACGGAATGAGAAAACCCAAGTTCCGAATCCAACTTTCCGGCAATCCTATTCTTGGTGATGGAAAGTCTGATAATCAGAACCATGCCTTGATTTTCTACCGCGGTGAATACATTCAGCTTATCGATGCCAACCAGGACAACTATTTGGAAGAATGCCTCAAGATTCGTAGTGTTCTTGCTGAATTCGAGGAAATGAAGATCGAAAATGCTTCGCCCTACACACCAGGCGTCAAGAACAACACACCGGCCCCTGTTGCCATCCTTGGTGCTCGAGAATACATTTTCTCAGAGAACATTGGTATTCTGGGTGACGTCGCGGCTGGTAAGGAACAAACCTTCGGTACGCTCTTCGCACGTACCATGGCTCAGATTGGAGGCAAGCTTCACTATGGTCACCCTGATTTCTTAAACGGCATTTTCATGACAACTCGTGGTGGTGTTTCCAAGGCCCAAAAGGGACTGCACTTGAATGAAGATATTTTTGCAGGTATGAATGCCATGCTGCGAGGTGGTCGCATCAAGCACTGCGAGTACTACCAGTGTGGAAAAGGCCGTGATTTGGGTTTCGGTTCCATTCTCAACTTCACGACCAAGATTGGAACTGGTATGGGCGAACAATTGCTGTCTCGCGAGTACTATTACCTTGGCACGCAGCTTCCTCTTGACAGATTCTTGTCCTTTTACTATGCCCACGCCGGATTCCACGTCAATAACATGTTCATCATGCTTTCAGTGCAAATGTTCATGATTACTTTGATGAATATCGGCGCATTAAGATACGAGACGATCAAATGTCGTTACAATCGTGATGTTCCTATCACTGATCCTCTATTCCCGACGGGCTGCGCCAATACTGATGCGCTGATGGATTGGGTGCAACGAAGTGTCTTCTCTATTTTCTTCGTCTTTTTCTTGTCCTTCGTACCATTGATTGTGCAAGAGCTTACAGAACGTGGTATTTGGCGAGCTTTGACCCGATTCTTGAAGCAGTTCCTTTCACTTTCACCATTTTTCGAAGTATTTGTCACTCAGATTTACGCGAACTCTGTGCAGCAGGATATTTCGTTTGGTGGAGCGCGGTATATCGGAACTGGTCGTGGTTTTGCGACGGCCCGCATTCCTTTTGGTGTTCTCTACTCGCGTTTTGCCGGCCCCTCCATCTATTTTGGTTCCCGACTCTTGATGATGCTGCTCTTTGCCAGCGTCACGGCTTGGCAGCCTGCCTTGGTATATTTTTGGATCACACTGTTCGGCCTTACCATCTCGCCATTCCTGTACAACCCTCACCAGTTCGCGTGGAACGATTTCTTTATCGATTATCGCGACTACCTTCGTTGGCTCTCGCGTGGCAATTCTCGCTCTCATGCTTCATCATGGATTGCGTTCTGCCGTCTATCGCGAACTCGTACCACTGGCTACAAGCGAAAGAATCTTGGTGAGGCTTCGGCAAAGATGTCGGGCGA
Source organism: Hypomyces rosellus (assembly GCA_011799845.1). Classification (NCBI taxonomy): domain Eukaryota; kingdom Fungi; phylum Ascomycota; class Sordariomycetes; order Hypocreales; family Hypocreaceae; genus Hypomyces; species Hypomyces rosellus. The sequence continues at coordinate 3,965,864 of WWCI01000002.1, read as the reverse complement.
TGTCCCTCGAGCCGCTATTGCCAACATCTTTTTCACTGAAATCCTGACACCTTTACTTCTGGCTGTTGTTACAGTTATTCCATATATGTTTATCAACGCGCAAACAGGCGTCCTTGCATCCAGACAGAATAAAAACGATACTGCGGAGCTCCAGCCAACAGACTCTCTGATTCGTGTTCTTATTGTAGCTTTTGCGCCGGTTGCCGTCAATGCGGGCGTCTTAGCCGCCATGTTTGCCATGGCCTGTTGTATGGGACCTCTGCTCAGCATGTGCTGCAAAAAGTTTGGAAGTGTCCTTGCAGCCATTGCCCACGCTCTTGCGGTTATTTTCATGCTTATCTTCTTTGAAGCTATGCTTGTCTTGGAAACCTTCAATTTCCCGCGAGCCTTGGCAGGCATGATTGCTGTCGTCGCATTGCAGCGATTCCTGTTTAAGTTGATTGTGTCGCTGACCTTGACACGAGAGTTTAAGACTGACCAATCTAACATTGCATTCTGGACTGGCAAATGGTACTCGATGGGTTGGCACTCAGTGTCACAGCCTGCTCGTGAGTTCCTATGCAAAATTACTGAACTCAGCATGTTTGCTGCCGATTTTATTCTCGGACATTGGTTGCTTTTCTTCATGCTGCCTGTCATCATCATCCCCCAGATTGACAAATTACACTCTATGATGCTCTTCTGGCTTTTACCAAGGTATGTAGCATAAATCTTACACTTTGTCACTGAAACTCTAGTTACTGACATAAAGCTTGCAGCCGCCAAATTCGACCACCCATTTATTCATTGAAGCAGTCCAAGTTGCGACGAAGACGTGTGATACGCTTCGCAATTCTTTACTTCGTATTACTCGTCGTATTCGTTGCTCTGATTGCTGGACCTGTTTATCTTGGCAAAACGACTATGGGGCCCCAGATTTCTAGCAAGCTGGCGAGTCTTGGCGCACCTTCCTTCATACTTGTGCAGCCCAACGGCCAAGATAAGGACAACACCAACGGCACATCGGCAACTGGCACGGCTAACCCTTCTTATACCGGTGCGGCTAAGAAGCATTCTTCATCCAGTCGTTCGGCGGACTTCACTGGCAAGATTCGATTGTTTTAAGTGTGTAAATTAGAGGTCCCAACACGGGTTGATTGGGACAAGACATAGTTATGATCAGTTTGCGTGTGATGAAAATTTGTGGATGGCGGAGAGCTGGGTCTGTTATTTTTTTGTTTGTCTTGTTTTTTTTTTTTTTTTTATTATGTTGGCGCGATGAGGTGATGAGCATAGGTTCATTTTCCTTCCGACACGTATTTGTCTCCTGGTAGATTGGCATTGTCATTTGGGCTTAATGTTGGTTGTTATGAATATATATACATATGCATACACACATAGTAAGATAAGTAGATCATTGAATGTTAGATGAAGTGCAATCCCAACCCCTTTTTCCAATGTGGGATACCTAGTAGGTACAAGGAGGTATGCACACCGTACTCCGTATGAAGTAGACCTACAAGCAGTGACCACTAAATGCAATTAAGTACCTAGGTATCTTGGTACAGATGGGAGAGAATCATCATTACCTAGTATTGGTACGTACTTGATACGTCAGTAGTGCATGTGGGGCTATGCGTGCATGATCCTATTTTTTCCGTACATGTTCGTTTGTATATGCACTCCTGAATACTAGCCTAGGTACCAGTAGTACCTACCCGTTTATTTTAACAAAGTCACCATCGCCATACCATCTTGCTGGCACTCTCAAATCTCAACCCAGTAGACCGCCTACCATGGATTTTGAAGCTCTTCAAGTCCAGTTTAACGAACTGGCCCAGAGAGCTTCGCTTTATTTTCAAAAAGTTCCTGGTTCAGCTGTTCTTGTACGATACATTCGGTCCAGCTACCAGAATGATCCTGTCCGGTCTGCCATCGAACTCGTCCTCGTACTTTTCTTCATTCGATACCTCCTGTCGCCATCATACTCTACCCATAAGCAGAATTTCGTTAAATTGAGAGAGGATGTAGGATTCACTCTCCCATCCGAAAACAAAACTGATTGAGCGCTGACCTGACTGAACTCTAGGAGATTGAAGAGTTGGTGGAGGACTGGGCCCCTGAGCCTCTTGTCGCCGAGCAAACTCCAATTGAAGAGATTGAAAGCGAAAAGCTGCCGGTAATCGTAGGGTAGGTACCTAATATTGTCTCTGAAACACCTCGTTGGGTAGAAAGCTAATGTGTGGATTGTTCAGACCTACTGGTCCCAAAGTCAAGCTTTCTACCGGCCGAACCGTTATCAACCTTGCCTCATACAATTTCTTCAACTTCAACGGCAACGAACAAATAAAAGAGAAGGCTATTCAGACACTGCGTACATACGGCGTCGGGCCTTGCGGCCCGCCTCAGTTCTATGGTACACAAGACGTCCACGTCAAGGCCGAAGCTGATATTGCTTCCTATCTTGGCACCGAGTCATGCATCGTCTATGCCCAAGCCTTTTCCACTGTATCTAGCGTTATTCCATGCTTTTGCAAGCGTGGAGATGTTATTGTTGCTGATGCCGCCGCCAACTACGCTATTCGCAAGGGACTACAAATCTCAAGAAGCAATATCAGGTGGTTCAAACACGGAGACATGGACGATTTGGAAAAAGTCATGAAGGCTGTTGCTAATGAACAAGCTAAGGCGAAAAAGCTCACACGAAGATTCATCGTGACTGAAGGCTTGTTCGAAACCACTGGAGATGCCACCGATCTGCCACGTCTCATTGAGCTGAAGGAGAAGTACAAATTTAGAATCATCTTGGACGAGACATGGTCATTCGGAGTCTTGGGACGCACTGGACGAGGCTTGACAGAGGCACAGAACGTAGACCCTCAGCAAGTGGACATGATCATAGGATCACTGTCGGGTCCTTTGTGTGCCGGCGGAGGCTTCTGTGCTGGTTCCAAGGACGTTGTGGAGCATCAACGAATCACATCTTCAGCATATACCTATTCGGCTGCTCTGCCAGCCATGCTGGCTATGACGGCAAGCGAATCCGTTCAACTGCTCCAGTCTAACCCTGATATCTTGGTTCAGTGTCGGGAGAATATTAAGACCCTGCGAGCCCAGTTGGATCCTCGCAGTGATTGGGTTGTGTGCACTAGTGCTCTCGAGAACCCCATTCTGCTTCTGGTACTTAAACCTGAAATTGTCAAGGCAAGAAATCTAAGTGTTGAAGACCAAGAGCGAATTCTAGTTGAGTGTGTTGATGAAGTAAGTTGCAATTTTGACAAAGCGCAGTCTAAATTCCCGAGACCTAGTGTCGACTCAGTCTTTCCTCTTAAACTTGAGTTACTAACTGCTGCTAGTCACTGGTCAATGGTGTCTTAATTACTCGTCTCAAGACCCGACCTTATGCCAATGCCATTGCGTCAAAAGACGGAAGTTGGTCCGCGCAGCCGGCACTCAAAATCTGCATCACTTCGGCATTATCTAAAAAAGATATGGAAAAAGCGGGCGTGACAATTCGACATGCCATCACCAAAGTCTTGACTCGAAAGCCTACGAGCAAGGTTTTGTAAGTGGTGATGTCAAGAGTTAATGCATATGGCATGTACGGCTTACATGATGAAGTTGATGAGCTGAGCCTAACCTGACGGGCTTGGGAGGACAACGAGACTAGGAGTGTATGCTTAAGGTGTTAGAGACCTATATAAGTCGAGTGACTTAGTCTCATCTTGTGTAAATTCAAGGCCTTAGAAGATTAAAATAATAACTAATAGACGGTTCTGTTTTTGTGTTACTCACGGTCTCGGGATGTCACGTCTTCAACTTCTACCGCCTACAATTGGCTTTCTTTCACAATCAATTCTCCCTTTCTCATGGCCACAACCACTCTGTCATAGCCCTGCCAAAGTTAAGTTATTACCGGCTAGGTATTTTGAATCAAATACCTGAATTCTCCCGTTATTCATAATTACGCCTGCTCTTGTCAGTTCGAAGACTGTCACTGCTAACGCCTCACTGCCTGCATTTTAGTCTACAAGCAGAATGAAGTGAATAAGACGGGGAGCACACCACATCAACCTCCGCCGTCAAATATACGTCTGAATAGAGTGATTAATTCCACTTTGCTTGGGCCAAATGATATGGGGACTATTCTAGGTAACTTTTATAGATTCATTGTTCGTATGAACTAGCAGGGTAATTTCTCTTATCATGACAATATACAATCCCAATTCCTAATGAAAACCTTGTTGCAAAAAAAGATCGTTGTGAAAACCCCCCAAACACCTAGCCACAAGGTAACCCAAAGACATCCTAATACCCAAAGACAACGCTAGGGTATTACAAGCAGGAGGAATAAACAGAAACAAAAGGAATCGTCATAAACATCAGAAATAAAGAGAAACAACAGATACGAATCTGGCTACCATGTTCTGCAAAAAAAAGAAATTAAAAAAAATAGAACGAACAGTAAGAACAACGCCAGTACCTTTGGAAAAACAAATGTTTGGAACCAAAACAATCCATCCAAACATGAAAAGAGCTCACAGATAGCATGCTAGAAGATTATCCAGAAAGTCGTCCAGCTCGATGATGCGAAACCTGTCACCCCACTGTGCTTTCCACTTGCGACTTGTCCAAGTAGACGAGAGGCTACTTTTCCAGGAGACGAGTTCAATGTTCCAACCCATCCGCAGCGCACGCTCGGCATATGTAAAAAAGCCGTCCGAGTATTGGGCAGGTTTCGCATCCCCTGTGGCCAGTATTATTGTTCCCTGTTCTTGAAAGTATTCCATTACAGACTCGGCAATTCGCGTCTGTAGCGTCTCATCAACAAGATCCTCAATATAACGGATATTGGTTGACGCTGGCTTAGCATCTTGAACCCGTTTGCGTTCTCTGAGATCAACATGATAGTCAAGCTTTTGCAGTTCCTGTATGTACCGAGGCTCGGAGCGGCCAGGAACAATGGAGCATCCCACAAATCGAGTAACAGTGGTACGGTCACGAACAAGGACTTCGGTCAGAAACTTCAGATTGAGATGCGGCAGTGGCGAGAAATGTGCATTGTCTGCAAGTTTGTGTCTGGCTCTAAGAGCATTCTGGAAGCCGATGTCAATATTTGACATGTCAATAAAGATATGTGCTCCGTTGGATGCGACTTTTGGATATTTCTTTGCAATGATGGTATCCAAAGTACGATGAGGAATGAGATCCATCTTTAGGGCTTCATGTTTCTGCTCTCGAGTATGCAATTTCTCGTAGATATTAATAAGAGAACCGTCTTTTCCAGCATGATAGGAGACTAATATTCTGTTTTCTGTTTTAGACCGGCGGCGCGTCTTTCTGCTCGCGTTCATCGAAAGTTTCTTTCTGGAGGCGCTTGTTTGTGAGGACTTGATTTTATCCTCTAAACTTGGAGGTGTTGATGCTGGTGTTAGAACCGAGGCATCAATCTCGAAGACTCGGTCGGATTCGGAATTAGAGTCAGTATCTGACGATGAAGCATCTTCTTTGACACGTTGAGGTGTTGATGGCCGTTTCAGAATGCTTATGATTGTTTTGACGCTAGATTTGGACTTTATATCTCCACGAGATTGCGTTGTATTAGATCGCACAAGTGGTATCGGTGACCGTGAGGCCTTGATATCGCTAGAAGGGTTTATAGAAACATGGCGTTCAATGGTAGAATTTGTTCGAACAGGGGAGGCCAGCGGTGATGTGTGTTTAGATGAAATGGGAGATTGGAGCTCATTAAAGACCTTTTCAAAGTCACCCAGCCGGGTACCTTTATCGGCATTCAAGATAGGACGTTGCTCCACGAAGGTAAAGTTATTGTTATCCCCAATAGGGACAGAAAGATGAGTTGGGGAACTGATCTGGGTGGATGCAAGAATCCTCGAGAAGTTTCCCAGTTTCGGCAACTGACCCAGCCCAGAGCCAGAAATTGATGGGAGCCTGTTGCCGCAGGGTGTGTTTTGAGGACTGCATGTCTGGATAGCTGTATCTGTATTCATACCGAAAGTTGAGAATCGCCATTCAAAACGGAGCGAAACAGAAGTGGTGGCCAAGAATAGGGAGAATGATGAGTATGCGAACTGAGGAAGCGGTGGAACGGTCGTCTACCAGTCCGCCAAACTCCCAAGATAAAGAAAAAAAAGAAAGAAAGAGAAAAAGAAAGAAAAAAAAAGAAAAAACTAAAGATAGAATACTAGAGTCTGGTTGTATAACACTGGGAGTCGCAGATTTGACGGTAAAAGGTTGAAACCAAGATGAACGAGAAATACTGATATTACAGTGAACTCGCTGATAAATGCAGAAAGGCAAATACGAAGCGATAGAGAAGCTAGAGTTTAAAAAGACGAATCTGACTAATAAAATAGTATATCGAGCGTTGATGATGAACAGAGCGTATAAAAATCATAAAAGTGAAGAAAATAAAGAATTCAAATAGGGTGACTCAGGTCGGGTTGGGTTGAAGAAATGGATGTCGTAAGGCTCCCGAGGTCCTGACTACCAAAGCCCAATCGTCCCAGTGCGGCGGTGCGGCGGCGTGGCGACAGGGGTAAGACTTTCTACCCCCCCTGTTGCTACCAATAATATGGGCGGATGAGGTACCTCCAGCCCCTCAGCATGTCCGTACTGGAGCTGGGTATGGAGCACTCTGCAAAGAGTGCAGAGCCTCATAATTACGAGGAGCGCGCAAAAGAAGGTTGAAATTGTCTGTCTGTACGAACTATGAAATAAGCAGAGAGCCCTGAATGGGTACGTTATTACAATTCATACTGAGCAGATTTTTACGATAACAGTGACTAAAAATAACCCCTCGCCGTGTTTCTGAGAATCCATCAAAACTTTACTCTCAGCGCACATACTAACTAAATTGATGCCAATACAATACACCCCGATCTCATCTCCTCAGGTCAACACTCGGCCGGGATGAGTCCAGGCTGGGTCTCACTGAGCTGCTAGAGCTTCGCCGTCTTCTGGCCCGCTGTTCCCATGGATCTGAGGGATGTAGTCCCGTCGATTTGGCAAATATGTTGAGAACATCAGTGAGGGAGATGACACCTGTGAGTTTCCCTGAAAGACGTGCTCCAGCCATAGCCGATGCGGGTACCGCCGAGGACGGAATGGAAGAGGCTGGCGCTGCGCTCGGTGCTGTGACACTTGAGCTTGAGGTTTGCGGTGCCATCATCGGCGTCGCTGGGTTTGATGGCGATGGTGATGCCGATTCAACTACCCACATGCGGTGTGATCTCGTAGCCACCAACTTGGCTACTGTGTGTGCTAATGTCGAGTAGGGATTGACATAAAAGACGGGGAATGTATCCTGTCCTTCCTCGAGGCCTCTCTCATTGAGGATGATGGAAATGAAATGCATGCAGGACTCGCCTAGCAGAGGTGCATTTGAAGAACTTGTCAAATGCCGTACATCTTTGGTCGAGATATTGCCCACCACATTCTGCCCATTGTCAACAACAGCTACACTCGATAAACCTTCTTCGTACATGGTTGTTAGAGCATCAGTAAGTGGTACGTCAGAGCTAAGAAGGTGTTAGCGATGCTGTAAAGCTAGCAATTGTCCAAAACACACGACGTGGCTTACTTGACAGATATTGTCTGCTGTGTTCCAATGGCAAGATCACGCAACATGGCTGGATACAAACGATCGATTGTAGGAAAATTGACACCTTCATTCCAAAAGAACTCCACCATGCGGAGTTGGCTTATTATGCCGGCGATATTGCCGTCAGAGCCGGTTATTAATATGCGGTGTATGCCGCTTCCAAGTACCTCAATAGCCTGGGAGAGATTGGCACTTGAGCTTAGATTTACCAGCGCCTCTTTGAGGCAGAGAGACTGGATATCACGGAGTGGGATTCGCGTGCCCTGTTGCGCTTTGGACCTAATGTCATGGAAAAGGGCGATTTGATGACCTTCTGGCCTCGAGAGCCCAATGACGACGAGCAAATAGGCGTTCAAGTCGTTGTAATCGAATGTGGAGATGGGAATATTAGTGTTTGCGTCTTCTCGCACAAGAACAGCGCTTGTCGGGCTTTTGAGAAGCATCTAATTACGTATTCGAATGCAGGTTAGCAGAGAGACTGCTGAGCAACTGATGGATTGGATAGTGTCAAATCAAGCAGGCATTCTCTACTCACCATAGTTGCCTCCTCTACGCTAGAATCAATTTCAACCCAACGGACATCATCGACGGAAACAAGCTCTCCAACGGTTACATCACGCCACTCTCGGCCAGCAAATTTGGGGTTTGGGTGCTTGTTAGCGGATGGAGGATGGTTTAACAGCTCTTGGACGGCCGCTTGGGTAAGAGAAGGGTGTCGATGACGAGGAGAAGGGGGCACATTGCGGAGATTTTCCGTGAAGCTAAGTCGATGGGTAGATTTGTTGAGGCTGGATGTGGAGGGGGTTCTATGTGGTGAAGGCGATGATTTAGGACCCGATGATGCCGTTAGGTTGTCGATGCCAGAACTGCCAATGTTTGTATCTCCCCCGACTTCTTTGCCTCCCGAATCCGACGAGGTTTCCATTTTATGAGTATTTGGAGAAAATCAACGGCAGTTAGGGATCCAGTACGCAAATGATGAGGTGAAGTTGATGGATGAATTGTTCGTATGTTGGCTTGAAGTCTCACGCTGATGTTGAGAGCTATCGTAGTATCAGTGTCCACCAGCAGATGAGATTCAATGGCCAACCAATGTCAGCGTTAAGAATAAAGGTATGAAGTAAAAGGAAGTCTTTCACTACTGTATTCAAGTCATGGAATTGGTCTCGTGAGGTTAGGGAGAGGGGGTTGCTTGGTTTGATGAAGCAATAGAAATAGAAATTACCCCGCTGTTCCCGTGTCAAAGTAGATCCATGAATGGAATCCATTCCCTTTGCTTCAATTGCATTGCCTACAGGTAGGTACTAACCTAGAAGGCGTTACTAATGCTAAGCACCATCCACTTTGCAGGTTGGCAGTAGTTCACCCCACCTTCAACATCCACGACCTTGCCTCAAACGGGAGAAATATTACATCACCACGAGATGGACAGAAGAAGACTTGATGTTTTATGAAGGAAAAAACAAAAAACTACTTTCTCATTGTACAGACATCTAGTAGTATTTTCGCCTTTCTCCATCTCATTTTTATTTTTTTCATTTTGTTTTTCTTAAAAATTTTCTATTTCTTTCTACCATTTATATCATAGGGATCGTTGTATACCATGCTTAGACTATATTTAAAGAGCTCCAATAGAAAAGTCATGGATTAGGTAGCATAAGGTAGTCATATGCAAGTATCATAAAACAGATGCCTGGAGAGTGGTATTCACTACATATGATTATTTTAAAGATACACACCTAGCAGACTTGAGTTTGTTGACTTAGCTTCAAAAAATCTTACCTGGCTATTTTCACCTGTTAATGCTCTGGCTATTAAACCTTTAGTTTCATCTCTGTTATAAAGATACCCGAATAAAATATAAAAGAATTAGATTTGATCAGTTAATGTCTTTCTGTTGAAGTGTACTATTACCGACTGAGTGCATTATCTACAGTTGTCCATTAAGCGGGCATGCATACATATTACGGGTCTTAGTATGTGAGGCTTCTAAAGCTACTCTAAAATTGAAAAATCTCTATAAAGTCATTCAGGCTAGCCTGTCCCCCCCATACCCTTCTAATACTCCGTAGTAAGAGAATACTTACCTGTTTTCTCTAAGACAAACGCAGATGATCCAACAGGAGGGGTAACATAATCATCACCTTTTACTTACATGGGAGTCTGTCCCACCACGCCAGGCAGGTACTTCTTCCGCCTCATGCCTTTCGTATAGTTATCTCAGTGATGCCATCAATTTTTTTTGTATCTCCCTCTTCTACTCCGTACTATCCTACAAGATATTTTTTCCCTACCTAGGCAGCCGCACATTCTCTGTTGAGTTTCATGTTCTAAGTTGCCTGACCGTGGAGTGTCGCATTGATTTGTCCCATTAAAGTATTCCTTGCCTTGGCTGGCGCACACGCCAAAAATAAAAACATCAGACGCTTCCCCTCCCCCACTTTCTCCCACCCACCAAAGAAATCAGAGGCCGATTTCTGAACCAAACCGATTTCTCCTTCTTCCACCGCCAGTTGTGCCGCGATAATACTTTTACTCCTACGTGCCTCGATCGACGAGATAACCAGCAGGCGTAGTTTGCACGGCGTTCACGTCCGTCGGCCGTTGCAACCATGTCTCTCCTCTCTCCAGACGTTCACGCGGAGCTGACCCAGCTTTTGCAAGCCCTTCAATCCTCCGACAATGGCATCCGCTCCCAAGCCGAAGAACACCTCCAGAACAACTGGACGGGCAGCCGTCCAGAGGTTCTGCTGATGGGCCTTGCTGAGCAGGTCCAGGGAGCAGGGGATAACGCAGTATGCTCCCCTTAATCTCTCCTGCGTCGTTCACCTGACAAATTGTTTTTGATGCTGGAGACTGATAATAAGATTTAGACCCGTTCCTTTGCCGCTGTCATATTCCGTCGTATTGCCTCCAAGACTAGAAAAGTTGAATCTGGCAATAACATTGACATGTTTTACTCTCTGGCAAAGGACCACGCCGCCGTAATCCGCCAAAAACTCCTTGAGACCCTGGGATCCGAATCCGATCGAGCCGTCCGCAACAAGATTAGTGACGCTGTCGCCGAAGTTGCGCGGCAATACACCGACAACAGTTAGTTTCCACAAGCACGCCACGTATATTTTTATTCAGTTTCACCGGATCCTGCTAACCCTCACGTTGCGGCAGATGATTCTTGGCAGGAGCTCCTTGGTGCTCTTTTCCAGTTGAGTCAGGCGCCAGAACCCGAGAAGCGAGAAAATGCATACAGAGTCTTTGCGACTACGCCGGGGATTATCGAGAAGCAGCATGAAGAAGCAGTTCTCCAGGCTTTCCAGAAAGGATTCAAAGACGAAGCAGTCCAGGTGCGATTTTACGACGACTCTAAGCTTTTCCACAGCGGATCGCTAACCTACCTATATAGGTTCGGTTGGCAGCAATGGATGCCTTCGCTTCCTTCTTTAGAACAATCAGCAAGAAGGGTCAATCCAAGTACTATGCCTTAATTCCCGATGTGCTAAATATTCTCCCACCTATCAAGGATACTCAGGATTCGGACGACTTGAGTAAGGCATTGGTGGCCCTCATCGACCTAGCCGAGAGCGCCCCAAAAATGTTCAAGCCTCTCTTCCACAACCTGGTTCAGTTCAACATATCTGTTATCCAGGACAAGGAGCTGGATAACATTTGCAGGCAGAATGCACTGGAACTTATGGCTACCTTCGCTGATTACGCACCATCCATGTGCCGAAAGGATGCTTCTTATACGACCGACATAATCACTCAATGCTTAAGTTTGATGACTGACCTCGGAGAGGATGATGACGATGCTGCTGAGTGGCTTTCTTCAGATGACGTGAGTAGAACCCAGTATTTCGCGAGCCCGACAACTGTATCCTGACACTCATCATAGCTCGAAGCAGACGAGAGTGATCAAAACCATGTTGCTGGAGAGCAGACTATGGATCGCCTTGCCAACAAACTTGGGGGACAGACCATCTTGGCCCCTACATTCAAGTGGCTTCCTCAAATGATGACATCAATGGCCTGGAGAGATCGACATGCGGCTCTAATGGCTATTTCCGCTATTTCAGAAGGTTGCCGAGACTTGATGATTGGCGAGCTGAGCCAAGTCCTCGATTTGGTCATTCCAGCCCTGCAAGACCCCCATCCGCGCGTTCGTTGGGCTGGTTGTAATGCCCTTGGACAAATGAGTACGGATTTTGCGCCCAAGATGCAGTCTGACCATTACGATCGAGTTCTAAAAGCCATTATCCCTGTCCTCAATTCACCAGAAGCCCGCGTAAAATCTCATGCAGCGGCAGCGTTGGTCAACTTTTGCGAAGAGGCGGAAAAGTCAATTCTGGAGCCCTACCTGGACGAACTTCTTTCTCACCTCTTCCAACTCCTTCAAAGCGAGAAACGGTTTGTCCAGGAGCAGGCATTGTCTACTATCGCTACTATCGCAGACGCCGCCGAAGCAGCATTTGCCAAGTACTATGACACACTGATGCCTCTTCTCGTCAATGTGCTCCAAAACCAGAGCGAGAAGGAGTACCGCCTCCTGCGCGCTAAGGCTATGGAGTGTGCTACTCTGATTGCCCTTGCTGTTGGAAAAGAGCGACTTGGTCAAGATGCTATGACGCTCGTAAATCTCCTCGCTCATATCCAGACCAGCATCACGGATGCCGATGACCCTCAGGCCCAGTACTTAATGCACTGCTGGGGCCGTATGTGTCGTGTTCTTGGCCCCGACTTCATCCCTTTCCTTGAAAATGTCATGCCCCCACTTCTTGAGCTTGCCATGGCCAAGCCCGATATCCAATTGCTGGATGATGATGAGCAGGCGGAGCAGATGCAGGGAGAGGATGGTTGGGAGTTTGTGCCTCTCAAAGGCAAGATGATTGGTATTCGAACTAGTACCATGGATGACAAACATATGGCTATCGAGCTTCTCGTTGTCTATGCCCAAGTTCTTGAAGGTGCCTTTGCACCTTTTGTGGCTAACATTATGGAGAAAGTTGCGCTACCTGGTCTTTCCTTCTTCTTCCACGACCCTGTCCGCTATATTTCAGCTAAGTTGGTCCCACAACTCTTGAGCTCATACAAGAAAGCATACGGAAGCCCCTCTCCCGAGCTTGCCGGCCTCTGGAACGCTACTGTGGATAAACTTTTGGAAGTACTGACAGCCGAGCCGGCAATTGATACACTGGCTGAGATGTACCAATGCTTTTACGAATCCGTGCAAGTTCTTGGCAAAGACTGTCTTACGGTAGACCATATGAGCCGTTTTATCGACTCTGTCCTCTCTGCTCTTGAGGATTATAAAGATCGAGTAGCAGAGCGCGCTGAGGAGAAGGAAGGAGCTACCGCAGACGATGTTGAAGATACGGCAGAGGAAACTCTGATGGCGATTGAGGATGACCAAACACTCCTTTCGGACATGAATAAGGCGTTCCACTCTGTTTTCAAGAATCACGGCGCCGCATTCTTGCCCGCTTGGGAACGTCTCATATTGACATACGAAGGATTCCTCACATCTTCGGACCCCACACAACGACAATGGGGCCTTTGCATAATGGACGATGTATTGGAATACTGCGGGGCGGAGAGTATCAGATACGCAAACTACATCACACAGCCCCTCATTGATGGTTGTCGGGACTCCTCTGCGGCCATTCGACAGGCAGCAGCGTACGGTATTGGTGTAGCAGCACACAGGGGCGGCCCAGCTTGGTCCCAGTTTGTGGGCGGTACTATCCCATTCCTTTTTCAAGTGACGCAGGTTCCTGAATCACGGAATGAGGATAACGTCTATGCTACAGAGAACGCATCGGCTGCTATTGCAAAAATTCTCCACTACAATGTGGATAGTGCTGGTGATGTGCAACCTATCATTGCGCAATGGGTAGACACATTGCCGGTAACTAATGACGAAGAGGCAGCGCCTTATGCCTATGCATATCTGGCCGAGCTAATTGACCGGTAAGCTAACAAACAGCATCGACATAGTGGACAAGTAATAGAGCTGACTCTTTATCATAGACAACACCCGGTAGTGATGAACCAGGCTAGCAAAGTGTTTATCTTTATTGCACAGGCGCTCGAGGCTGAGACTCTTCAAGGGCAGACTGCTAGTCGTGTAACAGCAGCGACGAAGGCTCTTTTGTCTGCCGCAAATGTAGACCCAATGCCCCTGCTTCAGCAGTTTTCCCCAGAGTCTCAACGAACCATTATGGGATACTTTAGCTAACGGACTACTCGATGAGTATCTCGAATTCCATCTCTCCCGTGAAAAAAAAGGGTGTGGAGCAATGGTCTAGAAATGAAACATGTTGGGGAAGAAGAGTCGGATGTATGGAATGGAAAACGTAGAGGAAGAAGAGATCCAGGAAAAGGAGAAGCTACTTAGACATGCGCATGAGGGCTGCAGGGTCAGATGATACCAAGAAGCGCTATAAGCCATATCATGTCAACATCGGACTCTATGAAGGGAGATGCTCTTAACGAGACTGATGCGATGGGTCTTGCAAAAGCAGGGGCATTTCTTGACCGGGAACGATGGATGGGTTGACTTCACAGCCTAGGCAATTCCACACCCCGTCGCTAGTTGACGACAAGAGAGGAGAATTTGATTGATGATGGCTTAATTTTGGGGGACACATTTCGGATAATATGAATGAACAGCGGCACAATATGAATATGAATCTATGAACTTTGTGAGATGATTACATAAAAACTCCTTTTCGCCCACATGTGTAGTTTCTTTCGATGGAGTTATTCAGTCTGACTGCACGTTGGAATGAGTGGGCACTTTATTGTTCAAGAGAAACATCTAACACCTAAACTCGACATATCTGATCGACTTAGTGTTGATACTTTGGGCCGGCTAGACATGTTTTGTTGATGGTGCCCCAGAACAAACAAAAATGGGATTGCTCATGGTATTATTTTCATTTCCTTCTCCCACGCAATTCAAATGTCCTTCACTGAAGACACCGCAGCATGCACCTGATCTTTTGTACTTGCACTAGTTCATTTTCACCAACCTTATGCACGTACGCGGTGTGTTCGGCGAAGGTCGGCTCGGTACGAGGTACTCGTGAAATTTGTCCAACTAAAGCGCTCATCTTAGGTACCTAGACCTACCTAAGTACCTACTAGGTAGTACTTAAAGATACAGAGCGCTTGATTTTGGCAAACGGACTGGCTACCTCTAGTAGGTAGTAGTACCCAGTGTATGCGTGAATTAGATTTTATGAGGGCTGGCTGATTCAAAAACCAATATTAATTTGGTGGGATTGATATCATACTGCTGGAATGCTACACCTCGAGCCTGCTTGTCCTCCGTCTCAAGTACCACCTGGGTACCTGATGCGATGCCCTGGGGTGAGCGAGCACCTACCTAGTACTTATACAAGTACATAGAAGTCAAGTGCAAATTCGGCCTCGAGGTTTCAGCGAACAGTGCGTTGCGGATAGCGCTGAAATTAGCACTCGTCACACTAAAGCACAGCGCCGTCCTCCACTTCAAGCTGGTGGGAGGGATTCGCGGATCCTTGTCTGGAACACCCCACCTGGTCGTTACACGCCACCGTTGGTTGGTTCAATTACCTCCCCCCCCTTCTTTTTTCTTTCTTTTTCTTCGCCACGCTTAAACGTCGCCAAATGCTGTGAACTGGATTATTTTCAAGGTTTGTAGAAAAATAAAAATCAAGTTGGTGATATGTCATAGGTACCTAGGTACTTAGCACTGCTCCTGCGCACGAGGTGTCTCTTATGCAGTGGTACAGGTACAAGTAATAACCAATGCTGTTGTTCCTATATGATTAGCGTCGTCATAAAAGATACTGGACCGACCCCAAAGGAAAGGTAGGTACTTCAGAATGCCCCTCTCAGTGCGGTCCTCATAATTTTGGGAGAGGAGCTTATCGTCAGCTGCTTGCGACATGATTTGAGGTATCTGCCTTTTTTCTTCTCCTTCCGTTTCTCGTCCTCTACAGGTAGGCATCTACCGAAATTTCTGCCAGCCGACCAAGCACTCTATTATTACAAATCCAGTACCTACCTACTACCTAGGCAGGCAAAATAGTACTACTACTAAGCTAAGAGTGCCTCCTCTCTGCTGTGTGAGTGGTGGTGATAATAATGATGGAGCATTGAACTTTGCTGCTACTACCGTAGTACTGGGTCGTACTTGTTATCTTACCCGACCTATCCTTTCCTTGCCTCGCCTTGCCTGGCCTCACCTTAATCCACTGCCTACGTAGTACGGAGCACCTAGGTAGCACCTACCTTACCTTACTGTGCCTAACGTTAACCTAGCACGTTGGCGCTTGGTGAGAAAAAGCATTCTATGTCGTATTGCTTCCCCTCCGTGCAGAAGAAAGAACCGTCACCGTTTCACGTCGGCCTACCAGTTTCGCCTCCATCCTAACCTCCCATCCCCGCAACCGCTACCGCTGAGCTCGGGAACGACGCTGGTGCCTACCCATTGTCCATCCAACTTTGTCATCGCAAACACCATTCAGACTATCGTTATTGTTTAGAAAGGCATTTGATCAATTGAGGCGACATCTGAATATTTTTTGTTTTGTTTCACTACCTGACGACGACGCTGGGAACTCGGGTCTCTCTCTCTCTCTCTCTCTCTGTGTGTGTGTGTGTTGAACCCGCCGCCGTTTTGAATCCGAATATCCCAACCATATCAACCTCATCGTTCGCCAACAAAATTATTCATCGCGTTTGATCCATTTCCTACCTACCAATCCGCGACTCGATCCGACTCGACCTAGCGCTTCTTGGCCTTGTCTCGCATGTCCATAACGGTGTAACTTTTGAGTCTCTTTTTTTACGGCCCAGATACGGAAGCAACTCCAATAGCCACCTCGATTGGCATCATTAACCTTCTCTACAACACCCTTTTGCTCGTCTGGAGGGCGGTCTAGGGGCCTTGGCTGGTCAGCCAGATGCTGCCGCCATGGAAGGCTTCTATCCACCAAACCAGCTGCCTCCCCAGGAGCTCCAGCGACAACTCTCTCAACAACCGGAGGATCAGCAACCGACCCAGAGGCTGTCTAGTGTCCTACCCATCTCCGCATCCGATCCGAATGCACATGCTCATATTCAACTGCAGCTTCAGCAGCCTCGACCCCCCATGTCCGACCAGATGGTTCCCGACCAAACTACTTTACCTGGTGGGCATGTTGGTGATATGCATAGGCGCAGAAGTGTACCCCATGCATATGGACACCCTATGACGGCTATACCGCAAAACCAAGCCCCTCGGCGCATGTCGTCCATCGGTCCCAACGATATCATGACTTTTGGTGGTAGCAATGACCTCGGGAACTATCAATTTAATCAGCAGATGCCTCCTCCATTCTCCACCATCAACACCAATCTCAACATGCAAGATCAAATGGAAAACTATATGTCAGACCCGGCCAACTTTTCTGCAATATCTCCCGACATTATGGGTACTATGATGTCCTCACAATTCGCCAACATGGATATGGGCCAAATGGCTACTGAGCCGTCTTCCATGGGTATGTTCCCCACTACCAACGGTCCTGGACCAAACTCTGTGGCCGCTGCCATGGCTGGCCAGTATAACCCGAACCAGCTTGCCGCTGTTACCAATGACTTCTCCATCATGAATCCCGACAGTACACCGCTGAGTGATACCCCAAATAACGCTCCTGGAGGCATCAGGCCAGTGGATGATCAGGATGAAGAGATGATGAACGTTACTCCTCAAGCATTCGCTCCAGTCGATCCTGGCGCAGTTCCACCTCCCAACAATATGAATCTTGATACGAGTAATGGAAACTTTACCCCGATTATCCCCCCATCGCTTTCCGGCCAGGTGTCCTCATCAGGCTCTGTTATCTCATCTCAGCAAGGCCCCCCTTCAACAGGTATGACCCAGCCCAGTTCTTCCGACGCCACAACACCGGTTACGGCTTCTACTCCGCGGGAACAGTCTAAAGAAAAAACGATATATTCCAAAAGCGGATTTGATATGCTTAAGGCTCTATGGTTAGTTGCGACACGCAAAAACCCTAAGATTAACCTAGGCGCCGTCGACATGTCTTGTGCGTTTGTCGTATGCGATGTTACTATGAATGACTGCCCCATCATTTACGTCTCAGATAACTTTCAGAACCTCACTGGATACAGTCGGCACGAAATTGTCGGACAGAACTGCCGTTTCCTACAGGCACCCGATGGAAAGGTTGAAGTGGGTTCCAAGAGGGAGTTTGTTGATGATGGAGCCGTTTATAATCTGAAAAAAATGATCCAAGAAGGGCGTGAAGTTCAGCAGAGTTTAATCAACTATCGCAAGGGGGGAAAACCTTTTCTTAACCTACTTACTATGATACCAATACCGTGGGATACCGATGACATAAGATATTTCATTGGGTTCCAGATCGATCTAGTCGAATGCCCTGACGCCATATCTGGACAGGAGATGGGTAGCGTCAAAGTCAACTACAAACACAGTGACATTGGCCAGTATATCTGGACACCTCCATCGTCAAGTCAGTGGGAGCCTGAGAATGGGCAAACTCTTGGCGTGGACGATGTGTCTACGCTTCTTCAGCAGTTCAACCCAAATGGCTTGGTTTCCGACTGGCACAAACAATCATGGGATAAGATGTTGCTCGAGAACACGGATGACGTAGTTCACGTCTTGTCGCTCAAGGGCCTCTTCCTCTATCTTTCCCCCGCTTGTAAGCGCGTGCTGGAATATGATGCCACTGATCTTGTTGGTAACTCACTATCTTCCGTCTGTCATCCCTCCGATATCGTGCCTGTCACCCGCGAACTCAAAGATGCTACAGCTGGCAGCCAAGTTAATATTGTCTTTCGGATACGAAGAAAGCAGAGTGGATACACCTGGTTTGAGAGCCATGGATCATTATTCATTGAGCAAGGAAAAGGCCGTAAATGCATCATCCTTGTTGGGAGAAAGCGACCCGTATTTACTCTTAGCCGGCGTAATCTTGAGGCAAATGGTGGCATTGGCGACAGCGAGCTCTGGACCAAACTTTCCACATCAGGAATGTTTCTATCCGTATCGTCCAATGTCAGATCCCTCCTTGATTTACAACCGGAGTCACTGGTTGGCACAAGCATTCAGGATTTGATGCGCAAGGAGTCACGAGCGGAATTTGGCCGGACTATTGAGAAGGCAAGGCGAGGCAAGATCGCTACATGCAAACACGAGGTTCAGAATCGTCGTGGGCAAGGTCTCCAAGCCCAGACAATCTTGTACCCTGGTGATGCAGCAGAGGGACAGAAGCCCTCCTTTTTGTTGGCCCAAACAAAGCTTCTCAAGGCCTCATCACGTAACATTGCTCCCGCTATTGGACCTGGTAGCAACAAATCAATTGGAACGCCAGTTAGAGCGGATTTATATGAACAAGGCAGTACCCCACGCACGGGACAGGTTTCGCAGCCAGCAGGCGGAGCCCTTGCCCCCGGGACACAGGATGCAGCTCTTGCATCTGAAGATAACATATTCGATGAGTTGAGGACGACCAAGTGCTCAAGCTGGCAGTTTGAGTTGAGGCAGATGGAGAAAGTTAATCGTATCCTTGCCGAAGAACTCGGTGGCTTGCTTTCGAACAAAAAGAAGAGGAAAAGGAGAAAAGGCGTTGGAAACGTTGCTCGAGATTGTGCCAATTGTCATACAAGGAATACTCCTGAGTGGCGCCGAGGACCTAGTGGTCAAAGAGATCTCTGTAATAGTTGCGGACTGCGCTGGGCAAAACAGGTAAGAGTCGATTCATTTCATTAACTCTCTCTCTCTCTCTCTCTCTCTCTCTCTCTCTCTCAATGACAGTCTCTAACTAAAGCTCGAACAGACTGGCCGTGTTTCTCCTCGCAATTCTACCCGCGGTGGTAACAATGGCAACGGCGACTCCCAGAGCAAGAAATCGGCGTCACCTATTCACTCTTCGCCGCTGCATAGAAGCGAAACACCAAATCCCAACGGTGCGGTTGGCAACGGAGAGGGTAGCATTGACCCTGCCCAGCTTACGAACAAAATGGCGACAGTGCTTGGTGGTGCGACTTCGAGCATGGGACAACCTCCTTCCTCAACAATGCCACCTCCAAGCCAGTCGTCCCTTACAGCCGGCGCAATTAGTTCAGGCATGGCTTCAATTCGGGAGGAGCGCGAAACCAGCCAGACATAACTGAACTATCCTGCATTTTCTGCCTAGAATACCCGGCGCGTTCACTAGATGATTGAAGCCGAGATTGAGAGTGGTATTTTTCAATTTCAGTTTTCATCGCTTGTTAATGCCTTCCACTTCTGTCACGAGGCTGCACAAGTATGAAGTATTGATGAGGTTTCTGGAAGCAGAGTTGGTTATGCGGATTTTCAATAGTCGGACCTGGGCTTCCAGGAAAACGACCTTAACGCTCCACGAACCGCCCTTTTCGGATGTTATTGATCATGACATGGTACCAAAATTACTCCTCGATTTGTGCTTTTAAATTTCCTTTTCCACACGATTCTCGGCTCGGGGTATATTTTCTTTGGGATTAGACACGACTTATACCACATACACGAGGCGTTGTTATTTCATGGGTATTGAGACCCCTCCTGTTTTTTATTTTATTTCTTTTAATTCATAACTTGTCCTTGGCAATCATAACCGAGGATTTGCACATCGTGTACTCGTCGGTTGATTCGACGAAGGTATGGGCCATGGAATGCTAGGTCTGAGAGAACCACCCTACTGGATCTTCTCACCTTATTATACCCCGTCTACTGTGGAGTTCCAAGTATCGACCTTAGTCTGGACAAGGAAGAGAACATTACAACTTTCATTTATCAGGAAAGAACCAAAGAGGTATTGGGAGGATTAAGCGGGGCGGTGGACACCACGTACTTGAAAACGGGCTGTTGACTTTTGGTGTCCCTTTTATTCTTTCTTCTTCTGGTCTGGTACCCTTTTACATCTGTCATGAGAATAAAGACTTTGATATCCTCTTTCTTAGCCTGCCTGCTTACAGTATTTATTGGGTCAGTGGATGTTTGCCTGGAAAAAGTAGCCACAGGGCGCTCTATGGGAGGGTGCTGGGGAGTAGGATTCTAGCTTTGATATACGGAACCAGAATTCGAAATATCTTGTGACTTGATTCTTTCACAAACATCAGTATAGGGGTCAAGTGTGATGTCATGTATTGTACCGTTGGTGAATTGGAATCGAGCTTAATCATGAAAATGAATTTAAGCACAACTTGCTTTGAAATGGAAATCCTATTTCTAAATGCAGCCTTTTTGCCTGAAGGGCCTGAGGGAGAGATCGGAAGGATTCAATTCACCGTTCGGCTACAGCTCATCAATCGTGTGCACATCCTCCTCATACTTGCGACTCTTGGAATTGGTTGCCTTTGCCTGTTCCACCTTCCTTTCAGGAGATTCGGTCTCCTTATTTGCAGTTTCTAGCCTTTCTCCCCTTCGCTTCTTGTCCAATGCTGCAATTTCATCATCATATACCGTCCACTCGGGGACTTGTCTCCTCGCACGGTCAAGCTTGGGCTCTTTGGTCTGTGGATTGTTGCACAAGTCAATGGTGCGGGCCTGGCCGAGACTTTCGTCGCTGCACCATGTTTCACACCAGAGCCACTCTTGGGGGAGACTGTGAATAGGGATCTGGAACTGCATGTGATTGGGGAGATCCTGATCTAAATTGGCCAAACTGCCCGGGTCAGCAGACAATGTGTGATACTGTTGACGCAGACGATCGCCGGCAGCGAGTTCACGGAAACGACGTAGATCAACGACGTAAAGAGCCGAGATGTGGTATGGTAGTCCTCGTAGGTAATTGGCCCAGTATCCCTGCTTCCAAAACCGGAAACCCTCCATCTCAACACGCGAGTCACACATAGGGGTGAATCCGTATGGCGCACCTTGGAGATCAAGGTTAACTAGGTCCATCATGTCCGTTCTCACAATCTGGTCGGCGTCGACAAAAATGACCTTGTCAAGAGATAGTGGGAACAGCACGTCCAAGAAAAGGATCTTGTAGCCCCAAATTTCACGCTGCTTCTCCTTTTGTTGTCGGAGCCAGTGAGGCCACTTGAATGACACCATCTCATACTTGAAGCCATACTCTTTTGCCAGATGCGGGATAAACTCTTTGAACGAAGGAGAGAGGAACTGCTCGATGAACCAAAACTTAACGGTGTGCTTAGTGTGTCGCATAACCGAAACCATCATGATGTTAAGCATGCGTTCATACAAATGCCCACTTGCCACCGAGAAGATGTTGATGTCGGCATGCTCCTTTTCTGACAGCGACTTGGTTTTTGAACCGCCGCCAAATAACCCACCAGCGAATTTTAGACCCTTGGAGACAATACTGTCGGGTTCTTCAGCCTCAGCCTCTTGCAGAACGTCCTCCTTTTCCATACCAGACCGCCTTTGCAAACGTGGGTAAAGCGTCACTCCTTGGAAGTCTATTAATGCCAGTTCTGTGCCGTTATCACCAGGGACCGGATCCCAGCCTTGAGCACCAATGCTTTCTATCTCATATATCGTGGAACTCCGGCCCTCCTTGAGTTGAATGTTGTAGAACCCAGGATTCGCCTTGAACTGGAAGAAGCCTAGATTGGACATGATGACGGTGTCTGTTAGAAGGGGGTCCTTCTCGGTGGCAAGAACCAATTGAGCTCCTTTTGGTGGCGATCCTCTGCCTTCCCTAGAATGTCCCTCGATGAGAATGTGTTTAAGCTCGTATGTGGCGGTTACGTCGGACTTGATAGAGCTAAGCTTAATGTTGTCAAGATCGTGAGCCGAATCTTGTGGCGCCACAAGCCATGCTGGTGGCACATTCATACCAATGGTCAACAGTGCCTCAGATGGCAGCTTCTTAAAAGATGCTTCTAGTCCCTTAACTTTGCCGTCTTTGCCGAAAGATGGCCGAGACCTCAGAACATATCGGAAGAACCGCTTAACCGGTAGCTCCGTAATATCCTCCTTGGGATTCATAAAGAGCTTGAGATAAACCCCATCGAGTTCAGACAACACCTTCAAGATTGGAGCCCACCTTTGGCCCTGTTCGCTGACTGGGTTGAGAAGTCCGACAATATGGATGCTGGCAGTTTCTTTATTGCCAATTTCGAATGCAGAGTATTGAGATTGCCATGTGTCATACAAACCGGTGCGGGCTGATGGAGCTGACTCGAATATGCCCTCAGGTAGATCAGAAACTGTTGATAAAGCAATAATGGATGTCAACTTGGCTGCAGTAAGCGGACTAAGCAGCTTCTCGGATAAGCCTAGATCATCGACAGCCGTATATACGGGGAGGATTCTATTCTTTTGCTCAAACTCGAGGAGTTGTTGGAAGTCGTCGGCAATAAATGCCGAATCCGTAACGATGGGGCCGATGATTCTGCCGTTTAGAACCACCATTTGGGTTCCGGGTGCTATATTGGCAACACCGAGGAACTTTTCCAAAGCTTCAAAATACGTCTCCTCTCCATCACCTTGGCTTTCCACCGTAACTAAGCGTTCTAGCTCATCGCGTGTTTCAACGGTGCTAAGCGCGCGTTCATTCGCTTTGAGGGCTGAGTTTACCGCAGATGAGCCATCAGGCGTTTCTGGATTGTGAATCAGATCCACGCGAATGCCCGGATTGTTGCGCTTAAATTCCAATGCAGAAAGAACAAGCGCTTGGCCTTCCTTTGCTGTCACATCCGCAACTATCATTACCGCAGCCCAGTTCTCTTTCGTTGCATCCGCAAATTCAGCCAGAACAGGAACTTGGCCTAACAAGTCTGCATGCTCAGTATACATTCGGCCAAGGTCTAGCATCCGAAGGTCTTTCTCATCTTCTAGAGTGATATAAGTATTGCGTTTTGAGACCGCATTTTCAAGGAACAGTCCAGGAACCCAGGTGTCCTCCTCAATAATACCGTGAAAGACAGCTTTTTGGACCACTTGAAGATCTTCACTGAGTCGCATTCCCATAGATTGCATCCAATTCTTATCGCGTGGGATCAAGAACCCATTCACAAAGACTACCCGCGTGTCCGTGTTGGTCCCTAGCCGAGTCACCCATTGTTTTGCGAGCTTCACTCCTTCTGTATATGATTCTGTGTCGAGAACCTCGGCAAATGTTCTTCGCTCAGAATCAACGAGCAGCTCCCGATCTTCTATCGCATGTTCAAATAACCTCTCCTCTGTAGACTTTTCAGATTCTAGGAGTTCTTGTATATAGGGAGTGACAGATCCAAGACCATAAGTCCCAATTAAGTGATAAACGACCTTGGCTCTAGTAACAGCCTCAGCAGTGGAAGTTAGCGGGACTAAACCAAAACGGATTGGGATGCCTCGGTATAAGAGATTAAGTAATTGAGAAACAAAGGCCAGGTCATTGATGTTTGTGAAGTCAACGGGCGCAACGATGGTGAAGATATTTTTTGCAACGGGTGGCAGTTGGCCGGGATACGTGCGTTGCAGCAGCTTCGGCAGATTAGCATTAAATAATATTCGCTGTTTAAGGGCCTTGACATACCGAAGTCAGATCTTTGGGATAGTTGGCATATAGTTCATCTTTTTCAAGGTCATTCAGCCATATCAGAACTTTGCCGTCCTCTGATTCATCTGTCCAGTCATATCGCAGGGGTTCATCATCTCCCTTGGCATTTGTCACTTCTTGATGTCCAAGGAGTGAGATCGCCTGCTTTCCATTGAAACCAAGCTCGCGAATGCCATCAACAAGCTTCCGTTCGCGACGTAGCATTTCGATCAGGGCGAATGGCTCGATTTGACGTTCAATAAGCTGAACTCCGTTCATCCAAAGCCAATTAACGCCAGATGGAGCCCTCTGGGCTTGGTTTTCTTCAAATTCTTTCACAAACGCATCTGATATGTTATGTCTGGCAATATATGCAGACAGTCTTGGCAGATCTTGTGTGAGTTTGATGAGTGTTTCAAATGGATATTCACTTTGAAGAATAAGTGAGGCAGTTTTCATACCCAGAGATGAAAGTTCTGAAGTTGACAAGGGTGTGAGATCAGCAACTTCTACATCATCATCCAGTATGCCTTCAGTGCCAAGCTTCTTTTGCTCTGAGTCTAAACCAGCAGCCCGATCGTCTATAACAATGTAGTCGGTTCTTTTCAGAGCTAATTCGACACCGTATCCGCTGATGGACAGAGCCTCGACCGCTGTTTGCTCATTTCGACGGTATCTCAGTCGATACTTGAGAGCTCCTTGCCTAGCAGCTTTGGATAGGGGCTCGTGGAAGGACCCGAACGCTGTTGATGTTGGGTCTGCATAGAGAACCGCCTCCCTTCCAGCTCCGATGCTCCGATCGAAAGGCAGATGTCTTATTTGGCTATTGATTTGGTCAGACCTTTGTCTAAGTTGAAGGATTCGGTAAATGCATACGATGAAAATAGGTCATCCTGAGCCACTGTGTCTAAGGGTGGAGTACAGTATTGCTTGCCCTCAAAAAGGACCCAACTCATGCAATTTGATGTTGTTAAAACGACAGGTTCAACTGCAGTAGAGTAATATTGGTAATGTGCCTCAATCCTAGGAGTTGCTACCCGCAATGAAAGGGCGAGATTGAATGTTGCGAGGGCTTCGGGGCTCGTTATGTGACCGTCCTCGCGCAAGACATCAAGGAATTTGGCATAGAGATCGGCATCAGTAGTTGCTGTAGCAAAATGACCGCTTGCTATTCGATCTAAGAGTGGGAAGTATGCTGAAGAGTTCTCTCCCGCCGCAGTTTCCCTACTGGCGTTTAGTATTTCTTCCAACTATAAGAAGCAGGGCAGTAGGGATGTGTACAAGAGCTCAAGCAGATATGGGCCAGCAGAGAATGCTGCCTTCATTCCAACATTCACAGAAGGAGTGGCAATGCCAGTGGATACCAGCCAAAGGCATACTGCCAGACTCCATGGTTGTTGAAAGAGACGTATCATGGTTGGCAGATACTTAGATGAAAAGTATCTGGTGGGGTTGATTGTCTGAGCTCACCAAGGGCTCCCTGTAGGCCCTTGAGCACACTTGTGCTGCAGTTTAGTCAATGAAAGCTTCACAGCGTTCCTTCTACCATGTCTGGGTGATCAATTGCATATAGAGTGTTAATGTTTCGGCTCCAAGGCTAGAGATCCTAACAATGTAGGTATGCTCCAATAAGACCGACGTTCTTCCTTGTGAACACCGTCGCAAGAAAGCTGCCCTGATAAGGACTAGCGTTGTATGACGTTTCTGCGGGTGCTAGGTACCTTGAGTCGCTGTTAGATCCCTGTCAAGCACTGAACGATGGCAGAATGGGGGGAAAGTGGCGGTGGTGGGGTCACTTAATAAGGGGTTTGTCTGGGCGGTGTGGTACCCGGCCACTCGGCAAAATGATGTTGCGGCGCTGCTTGGTAGCCAATGCCCACAATTGGAGATGGACACGATGCTCAATTGGAATACAGGAGTCGTGCCAGCGTATACCACGACTACAACATAACATACGCTTCCGTTCTTTTTGATGCTGTCCTGCTGGCTAGCTTGCAACAGCTATCGCGGCCAGGCAAGCCCAAAAGCATAATCTTTCTTACTTCTCATATTTGGGGCCCTTTTATACATCACCCCTCAATTCTTGATGCGCGAAGCTACGGCTTCACCTCCCCGCCAAAATGCAGTCTTCCCCCGGAATGTTAACCAAGGTTTGCATATTTCACCAAGCCTTTTCTAGAGCCTAATCTGATTGTTCCCCAGTTTGAATCCAAATCGTCGAGAGCGAAGGGAATTGCCTTTCACCCCAAGAGGTAGCTTGCGCTCCTGTTCAACTTGCGAGGATGTAAGGAATGGGAGCTAACTGCCATTTCAGACCATGGATCCTTGTTGCGCTACACTCGTCTACCATCCAACTTTGGGACTACCGAATGGGCACGCTGATAGATAGATTCGAAGAGCATGATGGACCTGTTCGAGGTGTCGATTTCCACAAAACCCAGCCACTCTTTGTGTCTGCTGGTGATGATTATAAGATTAAAGTCTGGTCGTACCAAACCCGCCGGTGTCTGTTTACTTTGAATGGGCATCTTGACTATGTTCGAACCGTTTTCTTCCACCATGAATTGCCCTGGATCCTGTCCGCCTCGGATGACCAAACTATTCGAATTTGGAATTGGCAGAATCGCTCGCTCAGTACGTGAGCTCGCAACTAATCTGTAAGAACCGCCAGTGCTAACGAATGCTTAGTCTGTACCATGACCGGACATAATCATTACGCCATGTGCGCCCAATTCCATCCGAAGGAAGACCTCGTGGTCTCGGCGTCGCTCGATCAGTCTGTTCGCGTATGGGACATCTCCGGGTTGCGCAAGAAACACTCAGCTCCGACTTCGATGAGTTACGAAGATCAGATGGCACGAGCCAATCAAAACCAAACAGACATGTTCGGAAACACAGACGCGGTTGTCAAATTTGTCTTAGAGGGTCACGACCGTGGTGTCAACTGGGTGGCTTTCCACCCAACCATGCCTCTTATTGTGTCAGCTGGAGATGATCGTCTAGTGAAGCTCTGGCGCATGAGCGAAACCAAGGCTTGGGAAGTAGATACTTGCCGTGGTCATTTCCAAAATGCCTCTGGTTGTTTATTCCACCCTCATCAAGATTTGATACTTTCTGCTGGAGAGGACAAGACAATCCGGGTTTGGGATCTCAACAAGCGAACTGCTGTTCAGTCCTTCAAGAGAGAAAATGATCGTTTCTGGGTCATCGCAGCCCACCCCGAGATTAACCTATTTGCAGCTGGACATGACAATGGTGTCATGGTTTTCAAGTTGGAGCGCGAGCGACCCGCATCTGCTGTCCACCAGAGTATGCTTTTCTACATCACCAAGGAGAAACATATCAAGTCCTACGACTTCCAGAAGAATGCGGAAAGCCCAACGCTGTTGTCGCTCAAGAAGCTTGGAAGCCCTTGGGTTACGCCTCGTACTCTATCTTTTAACCCTGCTGAGAGGTCAGTTTTGGTCACAACACCCGCCGATGGTGGCTCCTATGAGCTATTGAACCTCCCCAAGGACGGATCTGGCGCCATCGAGCCCACGGAGTCCAAGCGAGGGCCCGGCAACTCGGCCATTTTCGTTGCTAGGAACAGATTCGCTGTGTTGAATGCTGCAAATCAGACCATTGATATCAAGGACCTCTCAAACAACTCAGCTCGTTCCTTCAAACCCCCAACCGGTACGACAGATATCTATTTTGGAGGAACTGGCAATCTTTTGATCATCACACCTACTGCTGTTCACCTATATGATATCCAGCAGAAGAAGAGCACAGCGGAACTCGCTGTAAACGGCGTCAAGTACGTTGTCTGGTCCAACGACGGTCTCTATGCTGCACTTTTAAGCAAACACAATGTGACAATTGTGACAAAGACACTTCAGCAAGTCAGCACTCTGCATGAGACAATTCGTATCAAGAGCGCTACGTGGGATGATGCGGGTGTTCTTCTGTATTCTACTTTGAATCACGTCAAGTACACTCTGCTCAATGGCGACAATGGTATTGTCCGGACTTTAGACCAGACAGTGTATTTGGTGCGAGTTAAGGGTCGCAATGTCTACTGTTTGGACCGAGCAGCAAAGCCCCGAATTTTGCAGATTGATCCAACTGAGTACCGTTTCAAGCTTGCCTTGGTGAAGCGGAATTACGAAGAAATGCTGCACATCATTCAAAACTCAAGTCTCGTTGGCCAGTCTATCATTTCATACTTGCAGAAGAAGGGATATCCGGAGATTGCTCTACAGTTTGTGCAAGATCCTACCACTCGATTTGATCTGGCGATCGAGTGCGGCAATTTGGATGTTGCCGTCGAGATGGCTAAGGAGCTCGACAAGCCCAAATTCTGGACAAGATTAAGCACCGAAGCCCTCGCTCATGGCAATCACCAGGTTGTTGAGATGTCCTATCAGAAATTGAAACAGTTTGACAAGCTATCCTTCCTCTACCTAGCCACAGGCGATCACTCGAAACTTGCCAGAATGGCCAAGATCGCAGAACATCGTGGAGACTTCACGTCTCGATTTCAAAATGCGTTATATCTTGGCGAAGTCGAGGACCGCATTCAGATGTTCAAGGAGATTGACCTTTGTATGTTTCACTCATTTTCACGAAAAGTAATATACTGACTTGCCTCAGATCCTCTCGCCTACATGACGGCCAAGTCTCATGGTCTAGACGAAGAATGCCAGGCCATTTTAGAAGCTACAGGACTAACCGAAGACCAACTTACCTTGCCGACATTGGGCGAATCACTAACCCCACCCAAGCCAGTCGTACCGACTTTCAAAGGCAACTGGCCCACGAAATCTAGCTCTCAATCTTTCTTCGAGAAAGCTCTTCTTGGCCAAGTAGAGGG
This sequence comes from Hypomyces rosellus, assembly GCA_011799845.1. NCBI lineage: Eukaryota > Fungi > Ascomycota > Sordariomycetes > Hypocreales > Hypocreaceae > Hypomyces > Hypomyces rosellus. Next base: position 3,936,880 of record WWCI01000002.1, on the reverse strand, counting down.
TTTGTCTCTAGAAGACGAACCCACTGCTACCGACGGGGTTGACATGGAAGGTGTTGAGGATGAAGGCACTACAAAACGTGGAGCTTTGGTCGATGATGATGATGAGGATGCAGCTGGTTGGGATATGGGAGACGATGACGTCCCCGAAGTTGATAGCGACTTTGTCAATGTCGATAGCGCAGAAGCAGGTGGCGCAGGCAGCAGTGAAGCCGATCTTTGGGCCCGCAACTCGCCTTTGGCGGTTGATCATATTGCTAGTGGCTCATTTGAAACTGCTATGCAACTCCTAAACCGGCAGGTGGGCGCTGTTCAATTTGCAGCATTGAAGCCCCGATTCCTGGAGGTATATCAAGCCTCAAGAACATTCTTGCCAGCCTCAGCTGGCCTACCTCCCCTCATCAATTATGTTCGGCGTACGGTGGATGAATCAGATTCTCGAAAGGTTCTGCCGATTATCCCCCGCGACCTAGAACACCTAGCCGCCAACGACCTACAAAAGGGATATGATTGCATGAAGGCAAACAAGCTTGAAGATGGCGTTCAACTATTCAAGGGTATTTTACATGCAATCTTAGTCAATGCAGTTTCGAGCGAAGGTGAGGTGTCTGAAGCCAAGAAGCTCATTACCTCGGCCAGCGAATACACCGTTGCCATGAGCATCGAACTTGCCAGGAGAAACCTTGGTTCTCCTGACGATTTAGTGCAGGATCCTGCTGCGCTCAAACGAAGCTTAGAGCTGTCTGCCTATTTCACGATTCCCAAGATCGAGGTACCCCACAGGCAAATTGCGTTGTTGAGCGCCATCAAGGTGGCCATGAAGAGCAAAAACTACAATTCCGCATTGAGTTTCGCGAACCGCATCATTGCTAACGGTGGTGCTAGCAAGATTGTTGAGAATGTGAGTCAAAATGAGCCCCACACCGCGGTTGTTATTGCTAGACACTTCAAACTGACCCGAGATTTTCTTTTTCAACAATAGGCCCGCAAGACCAAAGCTCAATGCGAAAGGAATCCTAATGACAGCGTTGAGATTGAATTTGACCAGTTTGCCGAATTCGAGGTCTGTGCTGCCAGCTACACTCCAATTTACAGTGGTACTTCCTACGAAGAGTGTGCCTTTGACGGATCCAAGTATCATTCCAGGTACAAGGGATCTGTATGTAGGGTTTGCGAGGTTTGCGAGATTGGTAAGCATGGAAGTGGCCTGAAGCTCTTCGCATAAACGAATAATCATAGCTCTGGGGTTGTAAATGTGGAAACTTCCAAAAGTCCTTGGCTAAGGATGGTGTTTAGAAGCGGGATGGTGTAGGCCAAGAGTCATGACACGTGTTTAGTCGATGTTATACAAGAATCGTTTATTTAAAAACAAAAGGCATGTTAAAGTGAACCCAGAAACGCGACCTGCCAGCACAAGGCAATTTTTAGGTGATCACTCATGTAATTATGTATTCATGTCTAGTCGTACAATATCAGAGTGCGCAGCCAAGCTCAACGTGTTGCAACCGCTCTATACGATGGTTTCTAGCTCGCGCGCATAGCCCAGTGCGTTTTCTATGACCATTTGACTCATCTCTTTATTTTGCGCAGCATCATCGCCCCCATCAGCGGCAACATCGGGGAAGTAGATTTTACCATCCTTGACGATCCAACCACGGTGCTTGGCGAACTGGATGACATCTCCCTCGGAATCTAAAAAGAGTAGAGACTTTGTGGAGCTGATGGGGAGATTAGGGTAGGCTCTTTCGCTGCTGCTAGCGATTTCGGAGCGGATTTGGTTCTTGAGGATCTGCGAAATAAAAGAATGAAAGTTAGTGACATGTTTTTTTTTTTTTTGGATAGAGATTCGGTTGATATTTGTTGAACAGCATGAGATACACACCTCTGAGAAAACACTGTACTCGTCACAAGGCACCTCGCTGCTCTTCATTGCCTTCCAAACGCGATCATAGCTGCCCTCCATTAACCATCGCTCGAGACGAATGGGATAGCCCAGGTAGCGGTCACCCTCGACATCGGTACCGCCACCATCTCTGTTTGCAAGACTCTCTAGTTCAGAGTGAAACTCGGCGTATCGTCCTTGAGTCAAGAGTAATAGAAGGCTCAGACCAGTAACCTTGTTGCGCTCGGGAAAGTTGGGCGGGAGGGTGGCGGAGGGTAGCTCGTAAAAGGGCTGGAGCTGCTGGACGTAACGAGTGAAGGCGTCGGGGTTCCTAGCGCGGATGGAGAAGAGAGCGCCTTGTTCATAGGTCTCGCGAGCGAGAACGAGGAGGTTTGATGGGGTCGAAGAAGACGGTGTAAGAGCATTGAGCTTGAGAAGGACAAGCTTTGCCTTTGAGAGGAGGGCGTTGGCCTCCGGATAGCTCATAGAGGGGGAGTGTTTGAGTTGGGCGAGAATCTGGGCGAGATTGCGGTCGGCCATGGTGAAAGTGATGCTGCTGCTTTTTGAGAGAATTCGAGAGGAGGCTATTCGGCGTTTGTTGACTTAGAGTTGCGGGCCGGTTATGGAAGTATTTTTTGAAGCGAGCTGGCAGGTCTGTTTAGAAAGCCGTGGTTCAAGCTCCCTTCATTGTCATTCACCAGGCTGAATGATGCTGACGCATGAACTCAAACAGGCAAGGTCTCAAGTGCGTTGGCCATGATCATTATTCCGTTCCGAACGATATTATGTAAGCCAAAGCTTTAAATAATTAGCGCCAACGGCCTCTGAAGAACATGAGCGCATGAGAGTGTCCTTGGATCATGCGGAAAAGTTTAGTAATATCATGCAAAGTCATCAAATGATTCATTCAGATCAACTAGCAAAACCAATCTCTAACATTAGAAGCTTGCAGTAATCGTTCCCCTGACGGGTGTTTTGTCACTTAGCGATCAGGCAAGGCAGGGCGTGATCCAGGCGAGGCTGAATCATGTTCATTTCGAGATGAATGTGGCTTGGGACTTGAGTGTATTGATTCTGCCCGGGTTGAACGGTTGAACGGGCTAGATCTTTCCCTTTCTATGGAAGATGCTGCCTTTGCTACCTTTTTAGAGGAACTCGGAATGCACAGTGTGGTCGCTCATACAGAACATACTGCTAGGTTAGGCCTACGTTGAGGGTTCCAAGAGAGCAGAGCTTGTATGACAATACTCGGTACTTGGCACGGCATAGCTGCCGACGTGTTTTGGTCAGATTAGAGTTGCCATATTTCAGTGAGGATATGCATAAGAAGACCAAGGACGCAGGGTTGCTTGAATAGGCAGTTATGGATCTAACAATAACCCTCTTATCTGAGATGTTGATCATCCGCCGCACTTAATGGACCCAGTGGCAGGGCGGCGCAGAGAGTCATGTAAGATGTTAGTACTACAGAGACACACAAAAAGGCAAGATGATCCCCAGTTATTAAAGTGAACACACATGTCTTGATGTCTATTAAGAATAGTTTTTCAAGAAATTTTTCTCGGAGAGACCCTAATTCAGAAGCTTCTCACAAAGCTGCAACTGGGGCCAGAGAAGCAGTGCCCCCTGCACAATCAACACAATCAAGTCGACACCATTCAAGGAGATAACCGACGCTCTGGGTCCAGAGTATTGAATCCAAGTTGGAAGCATTCGTCTCAAGTGGAAGTTACGGTGTATGCATATCTGAACATTCACAACCGTGAGAGACTTGGCAATGATCACCACAACGACAACAACTGTCCAGGGTGCCGATGGAGTGCAGGCAAAATGGCAATCGTGTAAGTGGCACTTCAATTTATTGATTGATTAGTTGTTTGTTTGTTTTGCACGTTACCCAAGGGTAGGGACAAGTGATACACCCTAGCTTGATAACATGGCAGGCAGAGGGGGGAGAGAAGGAGAGGGGACAAAGAATGAACATATTTTTCGGGTTGTGCAATAGAGACAGCACTCAACTCCAAAGAGAAGTCGAACGGCCAACAACTTGCATCCATGCCCGGATCTATCTACAACCCAGACTACTGGAAGGAATGGTGTGGGTGGGTAGTGGGCCGGCTTGGGTTCCTTCCAACCTGGAACCTTCAGCGCTCAGATCAACCACCCAAACTCCCTGGGCAGGTGTCCAGCTGGTCCTTACGGGCTGCTGCTACTGCCGCTACTGCTGCCCTGCCCTGCCCCTCGCTTCGCTTTTCGCCCACCCCTCCCTCCTGTCGTTCTGCAGCCGACATCATCCGCTCCACATTGGAATGCGACCAGAGAAGGGGAATGAATATGCACGACCGTTGATGAGAAAACACCCAGTTGCCATCTCATCCACCAAGAGCATCGCGCCTATTGGGACAATTTTAATAAAGAAGCAATACGGAGTGTCTACTCTAAGCCTCAATTCACGATCCAGGGCCCGCTCAAACAGTCTAATTTTGGCACCGAGCCACACTACATTCATATACGTCAGCCAGCCCAGCTTTCATACCTAGAGGATTCCCGCGCATCGCCACACCACGAATTACCGCTGGCCGTTTAATTATAGCTTCTAGTCTATCTTCTCTCTATATCTTCTCTTTCTCCCTGCCTCGCTACTCAAGCTAAGGCTGTCAGTGCGCTGTCCTCTCTCATAATCAAAGATCTTTTTTCCCCTTCCTCTTTGGTCTCGATTGTGCGCCGCCGTCATCTTGGATTCTTAACTATTCTTCTGCGCAGGCGAGCGACACTCTCACTTCACATATCCTTGAATCCTTGAACCCACAGCAGTGGCTTCCGAGAACTGCAGACCGCAGACTGTAGCCTGGCGGCTGCACTGTTGCCCAGGTGATCCTCCACTGACAGCGCTGTTTTGCACCTAATACAGATATCCAACAAACCGAGGCCGCAGAAGCCAAACCTGTCGAGATGCCTCCCCAACTCGGCGCCACCTTTGTCCCTGGTAATGACGATGACTACTATATGCCAGAGGTAGTAGCGCCATCTCCACAAAGGTAGGTCGGCATCACAATTTTCATATGCTGTCTGTTATTACTCTACTGCTTTATTTTTTTCATTTTATTTTTTTCTGCTCTCCTCCCTTTCTTATCGTAATGCCCCCTTTTATCTCCTTTTCAATATCGCCTCCCGTCTTTTTTGTTTTGACTTTCTCTTGTCCACGCCGCCGAATTAAATGGCGCCGTTAAGGACGTTTGAGGTGGGGCTGCCGCTGACGATTTCTGGTTGCTCCTTTCCAGGGTGACCCCTCAAGTCCCCCAAAACATGCAAGACGACTTGCAACGCCTTGAACTCGAAGCCCGCGAAGTTGAACCACGAGGATCCTCCATATCCACCTACACCGGTCAAGCACCCAGCAGACCCGACAAAATTCCCAATACCACTCACGCCGAAGCCGACATCAGAGCCTACCAGCAACCTAACGAGAGACGGGCAGAGCAACTAGGCAGCATGGGATGGGACGAGCCATCGTTCTCGCCATTCCCAAAGGTTACAGGAGATAATGTCCCACCTGCGGATGATGAGAAGGAAAAGATTTTATGGAAGGCGCGCGAACACGTGCTGCACTCTCAGAATGTCTCCATGCAAATTACCTGGGCACGCGATGTGCTAATCTGGGCTGAGATTTCCATGGATGCCGCCATTCGAGAGGCGGCTGATAGGTCCACAACTCGACCTGCAACACCTCGGATAGAGCACGAATTGCGTGTCGACGCCCTCAACATCATCAGGCATCTAGCTAGCCAGGAACACCCAGACGCTTTGTACATACGAGCCAAGTGGCTCGAGTTTGGCAAGTTTGGAGAACGGGTCGATAAGCGCGAGGCTTATGCCGGTTACAAAATGGCGTCAGAGCTTGGTCATGCAAGATCCGAATACCGAATGGGTATGTTGTTTGAACAATCTAATGACATGTCCAAAGCAAAAGAACACTACTACAAGGGCTTGAGCTCGAGGGATTCGGCTGCCCAGTATCGTATGGGCATGATGAGCCTTCTCGGTCAACACGGCGAATCCAAGGACTACCCAGGAGGACTGGAACGCATTCGGAATGCTGCCGACAATTCAGACGAGGATGCACCACAGGGAGCCTATGTGTACGGCATGCTCATCGCCCGGGACCTTCCCGATATTACCATTCCGGAAGGATTGGTTCCCTTTGCTATCGATACGGCTAAAATGTACATTGAGAAGGCGGCATACCTAGGATTTGGAAAGGCGCAGCTGAAGATGGGCCAAGCCTATGAACTCTGCCAGCTCGGCTGTGATTTCAATCCATCCTACTCTCTTCACTACTACGGTCTAGCAGCAAAGCAGGGAATACCAGAAGCCGCCCTTGGCGTTAGTCGATGGTTTCTCTTTGGCTATGAAGGAGTTTTCAAAAAGAATGAGGAACTCGCGTTTCAATATGCACACGAGGCAGCGTTGGCGAAACTTCCAACTGGTGAATTTGCAATGGGCTACTATAACGAGATTGGCATTCACGTGAACACCAATATGTCGGAAGCACGAAGATGGTATCAGCTTGCTGCTGACCACGGTAATAAGGATGCCGTCGGGCGACTGGAATCGTTGAGCCAGGATAAGAGCCTGTCAAAACAGGACCACGAGACGACAACACTCACACGAATTAAATCACAGCACGGGTCGCAACGGGGTAAGCGGCCTGACCGGTTTACCAAACCACAGCAGATGCCAACGCTAAGTGAAGGCAGTGGGCCCCCAACTCCAGTCAATGATGGTGGGCTTTCAAGGCCACCGACATCAACTGGGCAGTCGCCTCGGGTATCCCCTCTTCCTTCACCTGGCATGCGGCCCACCATTGTGACGGAACACACAAACTTCCCTGATCCATCACGAGCCTCATTTGTGGGCCCAGACCGGCCGCCAGCTTTCAACATTCGCCTAGATGCAGACGGACCTGGTCAGCCGAACCGCCCACAATCCACAGCTCCTTATCCAGTCGATGACCGACCGCAGCCGCTCAACGTTCGCTCAAAGTCAACGGCGCCATACCCAGAGGATGATGCTCGACAGGGCCAGCCACGCCCTAATCCCAACTATCCACTTGGCATGGGACCACAAGCTGATCGCCCAGGGAGCGCTTTTGGCATCAAGCCCCAGCCAAATACAGGTGGACCAAGGCCCTTACCATCATCTCAGTCGGCGGGTAGCTTGTACCCCTCATCTCAGACACCTCCACATGCAGCTGGTCGCGGTAGAGTCGCCTCAGCCGGTTGGGATCCCCAGGGCCCCGGAGGATACCGGCAGCAGAGCCCCGGCCCAAACAATGGGCCCGGCCGCCCATATCCTGGCGGCGGCGGCGGGCCCGGGGGTTCTCAGCCTTACCCAGGTGGTCAGGGAGATAGAAACAGACTGCAGAAACAACCACCCGGGGGGCGACCTTACGGTGGTCCGCCCGGAGGTCCTCAGAACGGGCCTCCGTCGCATGCTGGCATCCCTCCAGCGGGTACGGACCCCGGACGTGATTATGGTCCTCGCACATCATCCCGCCCTGGCGCAGAAGCAGCGCCATACCCCAATGCTTATCATGACCCTCGCGCACAGCCACAGGGTCATGATCGATTCCCACGGGGTCCTGGCGGTCCCGGGGGGCCTGGTGGCCCGGGTGGCCATAACTATCCGGAGCGGACTGGCTCGCTCCCTCCGGATCCACGACAGTCCAGAGTACCAACCGGTCTTGGATCCGGCGGGCCTGGACCTCAGGGGCCTCAGGGGCCTCAGGGGTCTCAGGGACCCCAAGCACCACAAGGTCCTCAAGGTCCTCAAGGAGCAGGAAATGCACCAAGGCCCCTCGCTGCAAGAGTTGGATCGGCACCACCTGGGCAGATGCCTGGACACAGCCCCAGTCCGGCACCAAGCACGGCATCAGCCCCGGCGAAGCCTGGGAAAGGGCCCGCAACATTCGAGGATATGGGTATCCCGCAAGGTAAACAGGATGGTGACTGTGTAAGTAAACGAATCTTAAATTGTTTGGCCGAAAGCTAGCAAACTAACAGAGTCTAATAGGTCATTATGTAACGGTCTATTGCTTTAACCCAGAGATCTCTTCATACTTTGTGAATACATTGGCTCAAGGGCATCTTGGGTGATTCGAATACGGAAATAGTTCGAAATTGGTAGAAATCACAGGAGGCTGGACCGGGAACGACTCTAGCAGACGGCAATTAGGAGTAAAGTAAGGATCGAGATGTCAATCGAAGATGTGGGCCTTTATGAAGCCGACAAAATAGGAGTTTGGCCTGGTTTGCTAGGGGCAGATGTTTCCCCCCAGGTAAGGGACTGTCTGAAAGGAATGTTGGAACTATTGACACCTATGGTTGGATGATTTAGAGAAAAGGACATGCATGGCGTTTGATGCGTGTCGATTTGTATAGACGGATTGGGTCAACACAGAAGGATACGAGTTAGTTGACTGTTAGCCGTTTTTATGCGCAGTTAGATCAGATACTTGTACTTGCGTACATTTACATTTATTCTTTTGAACAGTGACAACAGTTACAACAGTTTTCAGAGGGGGGTTCTAGCTAGTCCTTCCATAAGCTATTAAAATACCGATGATATATTTAAAAGTGGAAAAAATAAGGGAACCATGAGTTGCCCCTCTGTATTTGGCGTTAGTCAGTGACCTGAACCTATACCGTCATTATAAAGCCTGGGCTCTTGTTTCCGCTTCTGGCTGCCTACCTTGGCGACCCTCTCTCTCCAACATGGATACTTGCAGATATAAGGAGCGATGATACAAACAAGGCTGAGGGGAATGCTGCTGGACAGTGCAACTAGGTCAGAAATATGGCCATTAATCATTATGATTGGCCGAGTTTCGGACGCAGGATCCAGATCCTAGTTTGAATCATGGCTGTTGATGGCGCGTCCCCCCCATGCCTATCTTTTGCAGCTTCTCTCCTTTTCAAATACCGGGTAGCGCCTCCAGTTGTTTCAATCATCACCACGTCGTACACCGTCCATGACCTGCCCTTTTCACCAACCCTCAAACATACATGAGTTCTTCCCTTTCGTTATAATTTCTCTTTAATCTGCAATACCTCTTGGTCCTTGCAACTGCAACTAACGACCATGTTATTTTGTCGTCACGTCTTATTGGCATATTATGCTTCAGCCTTAGCTACAGTTGGTGGTGTCAATGCGGTCATCAATGTCGTCCAAGAAGATGCTGACTTGGACTGGGAATCAATCAAACCGAGTCCCGATCTTGAGTATCATGAATGCTACGGCGAATTCCAGTGTGCGCGACTCGAGGTCCCTTTGAACTGGCTCAATCAGTCAGACTCACGCAAGGCAACAATTGCCATGATCAAACTCCCTGCCTTGGTTGCCGACCACGACCCAACCTTTGGCGGTTCCATCCTCACCAACCCAGGCGGTCCCGGTGGCTCAGGGGTCGAGTTACTGATAGCTAGGGGTCACCGCCTCCGCCAAACAGCTGACAAGCCTGGTCAACGACACTATGAGATTATCTCTTTTGATCCTCGCGGTATTTCTCGAACCACTCCACGTTCTGACTGCTTCCCCAAAGATTCCTTGGCCCGCAGTGGCTTTCTGCTCGAATCCCGCGGCAATGGTGGACCTACCAATGGCGATGGTGCTATCTCGTATAGCCTTGCCATGATGGAAGTTCTCAACCAGCGCTGTGAAAAATCTGGAGATACCATGGCCTACGTTGGCACACCGAGCGTTGCTCGAGACATGATCGAGATGATTGACAAGATCGACGAGCTGCGAAAACGAGAGGCTTCCCATGTAAGCAGTGAAGAAGGAACTTTAAGCGAATCTGAATCACGCCTGGAACTTAGGAAGAGGGCAACCGCTAGCCAAGTTCCCAGGCTTCAGTATATTGGCTTCTCTTACGGTACCATATTGGGCAACTATTTTGCTTCCATGTTCCCCGGTCGCGTTGGTCGTATGATCCTCGATGGAGTTTGCAATGCTGACGACTTTGCTACCGGCCCAGTGAGTAACTCTTGTCTTTAGCTGCCGAAGAGAGATATCAGATGACTGACCTCGAGACTGGATTCTTGTACGATAGGGTTGGCTTACAAATACCGTTGACGCTGATGAAATCTTTGATACTTTCCTTCAAGGATGTGTTGATGCCGGTCCTAAAATATGTGCCTTAGCTCGAGAGACTGACAAGAGCGGCTCCGATATCAAGGCCCGCTTCAATACTTTTCTTGCTGGCCTATATAAAAAGCCTATCCCCTTTCTCTCTAACGCAGGCGAAACAATCATCATCACCGGCGACGACGTCACTAAGCTGATCAGCAGCATGCTCTACAAACCCATAACAGGATTCAAGCATCTCGCCTCCTTACTTGACGGCCTCATGTCTGGCCACGTAGAAGAAACTGCCCACAATCTCATCAGTTCAAGAGACTGGCCTTTTCTCCGTCAAGCATGCCATATCAACAATGACACATCTTTCCATGAGCCTGAGGCCCTGGAGACCGCTTATGCCGTTATATGTGGTGACGGCGACGACATCACCGATAAAGACTTATCTTGGTGGCGAAAATATGTGAGCCAACAACGCGATATTTCCTCAATTTTCGGTGCACTATGGTCGACCATTCGCCTCCCTTGCTCTGCTTGGCGGTTCCCTGCCAACTGGCAATTCAAAGGCCCCTTCACCTCCCCAGAAGCCGACCCGGCCCTCGTCCCTGGCCATCCCGCGTCCCCAATCCTTTTCCTTTCTAACCGTCTCGACCCCGTGACTCCTCTCCGCGCCGCTCGTGCCATGGCAGAAAGGCACCCTGGCTCCAAAGTAGTTATCCAGGAGGCAATGGGTCACTGCACTTTTGGTTCGGCAACAAGCAGCTGTATCGATAAAGTCATAGCCGATTACTTTGAGTCTGGTGCTCTCCCACAGGGGGAGCTGTCTTGTGAAATCGAATGCGGCCCTTGGGATGAAGGCTGTGCGGCACTGAAAAAAGATCACATGTCTGCCTGGTTCAATGAGGATGAACCCATTCGCCTATACAGATCGCCTCTAGCCTTGCCCTAAATTAGACTCATTAGGATATCGAGAGTCATAAATACAAGTCAGAGCAGAATATTAATAGAGAATATTCAATTAAACGGGAGAAATAAGAATACATACTCAGCCCGTAGTGATAATGATCATGACTGTTGGATTCCATTTACACTACCCATGTGTTCGGCGGCTTCCGCGCTTACATCATGAGAAAGAAAGGCATTTTTTATTCATCCATCACTTAAAACATGAGACTGATTAGTTCTTCACTGAGGACTCAGTTTGTGACATGTGGCCATTCACATCTGTTTTATTGGACACTATGGTAATGTGATCCGTAATGACTTTGTCTCTCATACCAGAGCTCCCTTAAAATTACATCTAGTTCTTGCAGCTATCATTCATTATGCTGCTCGCCCAAAAAATCAAGTGTCAAATGATCTCAATCAACCAGCAAATATCATCCCACAGCAATTATTCACATCGATCTAGTTCACCTCCTGACAATTAGTGAAGTGACTCCCAAATGTATTCATCGTCCAGACGCTCAAGTCCAGATGGAGTCCAATGCCAAACACCCCTTTGAGCAACAGACTCAATGGTCTTACGCTTGACGCGATGGGGAATGGTGCTGGCACGGCATGCGGCCGCTGTGCAACTGTTGTCAGTCCAACCAATTCGGAAGTCATCCCCCCACCAAACTCGAAGATCAAGGCCGACATGAAGTTTGATCAAAATTGATGTGAGATTGGTATACCCATCAAATTGGACTGGAGTCAATTGGCAACTTCCATTGGGGAGGCTTGGGCAAGCGGGAACACGCTTGGTCTCCGACCAGGCAACAGACTGCTCCTTAGTTGAACCCTGATTATAGGTGTATGCGGAAATCTCAAACTCGCACCATTGTTCGCTACCTTGCGCGGCACATCCAAGGCTGGCGCCATGAAAGTCAAACCGGAAGCATGGGCTTGCTGCGTTTGGACCAACTCCAATCTCCGCTGTATCCCGTGTACCAGAGGTAGAAGGAGTTGAAGACAAGGAGGGTGGTACAAACTCAATGAGTTGGCCACCTGAAGAGGGAATGTATGCCTGTGCTGCTTGCGAAGATTGGGGGACAATGACAAACCCCTCAGAGAACCAAATATCACCTGTTGGGTTGAACAGAGGGCCGGGCTTAACCTCGTCAAACTGCGAGTGGTTAGTAAGAGTTATACAAGGATAGCTAAGAGGTCATACATCTAAAGTCGAGTTCCCAATCTTTCCACCATTGACACACATCGTAGGAGTAACCGGACCAACAACAGTAGGTGATGCTTGTGAAGGCACTGTCGTGGGGACCGGTGCAACAGTCGGCGGGGGGATGACGCTCTGACTACCGAGTGCGGATGAAAGGCTCGCACCCAATGAGGTGTTTTGAGAAAGGGTGTTCGAGGCAGTGCTGCTAGAGTTCCCCCATGCAGATTCAGATACCAGAGAGCTATATCGGATTAGTCAAGAAAAAAAGACGGGTTACAGCTGAGCTTACCTCTGTTGACGTCGTAGGGCACGCTTATTGGGAGAGAATGGTGCTGGGATAGTTACAGTAGCCATCGTAGTAAGGGGAAAGTTGAGAGTGTAAGTTGTGGTTTGCTCTGGGATGATATTTGTCCACGTGCTGGTTTGAAGTGTCATAGCAAGGTGTGGAGCGTTTGCTGCAGGTGGGAGGGGACCATATTGTGGCGAGTTGAGCAATCCTACCGCTTCAGTTGGAATAGAGCTATAAGTGTTCTGTGGTAGCTGAGAAGACGCTGGAAGTGGAGAGCCGTTGCCTAATGGGTCATTGTAAGGAGGAGGCAGCACAGATAGACTTCCTGGTCCTGTAATGACCGTGAAAATAGATGTGTAAGTTCCTGTAACTGTTGTTTCTGGATCAGCAACAACCCCAGAGACAACTGCCGATGGTGGCAAGATTGTCTGGGGGCCATTGAGTGGTGTTCCATAACCATTGAGACTGGGGAGACCAGATGAAGGTAAAGGAGGTAAACCAGTCAAGACTGGAGCTGTTGGAAGTCCAATTCCTGGACCAGTTGGGGCAAGAACAATAGTTTGCACAACGGGAGTCACAACTCCATTTGGTCCCAACACATTTACCGTGATGCTCGTGGTGACTGGCTGGTTTGCAGTAATGGCTGGTGGAACGCCCTGAGGGAGAGCGGTTTGGTCCTGTTGAGGGACAAGAGATGGGAAACCAATTGTCGTTTGGGCCGGGAGAGCATTGCCTAAACCACCAGGTGTAATTACAACTGTCTGAACAACTGGTGTAGTCCTGCCGTCTGGACCAATAACCCCAACAGTGATACATGTGGTGATGGGGCCACTACCAGGGGTGAAAGGGGGAAGACTTTGTGGAAGGTCGGTAACTCCTTGAGGAATCGCAGAGGGGTATCCAAGGTTGGTCACTGTTGGGAGGGCATTGCTTGCAGGGACAGCAAATGTTGATTCCACAACTGTAGGAAGTCCATCAGGGCCAAGGACGGTATAGCTTGTGCAAGTTGTGACCCCGTCTACACCTGCTGCAGTACCAGCAACTTGGGAAGGATACCCAGGGAAACCAGTGGCTTGGTTTGGAATGCCAGTAATGACGTTTGCTGTAGCAGTATTGGTGGCAGTAGCGATAGGAATGACCCACGTTGATTCAACCACAGTTGGCAAACCGTTAGGCCCGAGGATAGTGTAGCTTGTACAAGTCGTAAGACCGTTGACGCCAGTGTTGATACCAGAAGGTAACGAAGGGTAGCCGGGAAAGCCGCTGATCTGGTTTGGAACACCAGTGATAGCATTTACCGTCGCCGCATTAGTGGCAGAAGGAGCAGGAATAACCCATGTCGAGTCAATCACGGTCGGTCGGCCATCAGGACCAAGGACAGTGTAAGTTGCACAGGTCGTAACGACAGCGCCTCCAGATATATATGGGCCAGATTGAGATGGTGGAATTGGACCTGGAGTGATCTGACCTGGGATGCCAGAGGATGCTGCGAGAGCAGACTGGGTGTTGGCGGGAGTAGGTAGCAGCCAAGTTGATTCCACCACGGTTGGTAGACCATCAGGCCCAAGAATGGTGTAGCTTGTGCAGGTCGTGATTCCAGGTCCATTCGGCAAGCCTTGACTAGCGCCAGGGAGAGATGGAACACCTGAAGGGAGACCAGAGGGAGCTGCCGTCACGGCGTTGACAGTCCAGGTAGAGTGTACAACCGTTGGGAGGCCATTTGGCCCAAGGATGGTGTAGCTAGTGCATGTAGCTACGCCAACGTTAGACGGAATAGCTGGTCCAGAAACACCAGCCGACATTGTTTGTACAGAGCCATCTCCATTGGTAGGCAAGCCGCCAGGGTATTCGACAACGGTTGGCTTTCCATCAGGGCCCGTAAATGTCAGGCGAGGGACTGAATCAACCGGGCCAGGAGAGGCTACTGTGCTGGGGCCAAATGTGATAGTATGGGGTGACAGGATAGTGATCTGAGTTGGTCCATTAGGGCCAGGTACCCAGTGCACATCAGTATCGGTAACCACAACGTATGGGGAAGAGACAGTAGCTGAGCCTGGTATGGGAAATCCAGATGTGCCAGAGAGACTACTTGTATCACCATAAGGTATGTTGGCAGGCGCCGCTGTGGAGGCTGAGCCAGGCGCTGGCCCACCAGGCACACCAGAATCAACGGCCGGTAACGGATTGGACCAAGGGCCTTGTGTGCTTGCAGCAGATCCATTAGGATCAATGACAGATGAGCCGGCGGGGGTGGGAACAGCATTGGTATAGACAGGCAGAGAAGAAGGATCAGAAACCACGGGGCCGGTGTTGGCTCCTGAGCCAGGGTCATCACCCCAAATGTCAATTGTGAGAGTAGTGAATGGCTTGACAGCAGATTGAGTGACTTGGGGAGATTGAACAGGAGAAACCAAAACAGTTGTAGTGGGATGGAGGGTCTGATAAACAGTCTGATCAGGGTCAGATCCGCCTGGCTGAGGAAGACCAGAGGGGTTCAGAGGGCCAGTAGGGTAGACAGTGACAAAGACGGTGTTGGCAGCAGCCTGTGCGGCACAGGTTGAGGCATCAGGTGAGGCACCAGGAATACCTCCAGGATTGCCATTGTGATTGCCGTTGGGATTGCCATTGGGGATGCCGTTGGGGATACCACCCGGATTGCCGTAGGCGTTGCCGTCAGGAATGCCATTTAGAGTGCCACCTAGAGAACCAGCAGTAGTGCCACCGAGGCTTCCGCCATTGTTTACATCTGGCGTTCTGGGTCTAGTTAGCAACCAGTCAATTGATGGATGAGCATTCACTTACCCATAGCCAGCAGCTTGAGCGTTGGAATGATGCGCCAAGGTGCTGGCCATCAAGACCGCCAGCGACGTGGGAGCACGCATCATGGGCGGGAGAGGCGTCTCTTCTGGACGTTGCTAATGCCAGGAAAAGGAAGATGAGATGCCAATGAATGGTAGGCAAACGATCCAAAGTCGGCGGCAAACGTCTAGAGGTCAAAGAACGAATGTGAATGAGGATGAAAAGGAAGAGAAGAAGAAGGATGAAGAGATTGAGGAAGAAGAAGAAAAAGAAGAGAAGAAAAGGTTTTCATCGGAGAAGAGAGGGGTTGAAAACCTTGAGGGGAGAGCCTTCTTGCCTTCCTCCTTTGCCTTGGGAATCGTCTATGGGCAAGAGCGTGATGGCGTGATGGCATCAACAGCGTAAGGAGAGAAGGTGCATCTCATTGCCTGCACTGAGACCGCTACTCCGTGCCGATTTATCCAGGGCCACAGGAAAACACCAGTGTGAGCCTCCTTCCGCTTGCCAATAGCTGCTTGTTTCGATGCAATTCGCTCATAGATTTCAATTGAGGCATTCTGTAGGCAGAAAAATAATAGTCCAAACAGTCTATGACTCACATTCTAGAAAATACAATTGAAATTCCCCTGTATCTCGTGATCTTATATCATAGTGCTGAGCCTGCCCCGATCAGAACCATAGCAGACATTGTGTAGGGGGAAGAGACAACAATCTCAAGCTGCTCCACTACCGCAGAGGCATCTCAGGCAATTATGTCGTCATGAGTCGATCTAGAAGTGTGCTTTATCTGCTCATACCTTCCCCAGAAGTTACGGAAGACGTAGTCGTTCCCCAAGAGGGAAGCACAACCACGTTAGTAAACGGTAAGCTGTATCAAAGAACCAGAAAAACACAGTCCAACGCGGATGATAAGGATCCGAAACTAGGGCTCAGGGAAAGAGGTGATGGTTTCCGCGGGATAGTCAGGCCGAAAAAGAAATGCTGGATTGAAGAGGCTTTGAGTAGGGAAACCACGTTGATAGAGGAGACAAAGCTCAACGTCATCATCACTTGCGCACTTTCCCCCTTCTCTGAGTAGGCAAGTAGGTCGGCATTTCATTCAACATCACAAACTTGACCGCCTTGAATCAGACCACTTCGTCCGTGTACGGAGGTGGTGGTCCGCCATACCCCGTGACAATTTCTGCCTCGAGTCGCTTCGCCTTTTCCATCTTTGCAGCCCACATGGCAGCTCCAGCGCTCGTTGTCAGGAGAAAGAAAAAGGACAGAATTGGCATCAACTCCAAGATCATGGCCACGCTTCCGAACCATACGTACTCCCACTGTAGACTCTTCATTTCCCTCTTTTGTGCGTCTTTTGATAGACCTCGTAGTCTAAACCAGCGATAATGTGACAGTTTGCCCATTCTTGTCCCAGTGATGATGATGAAAGCAAAGGGTCCCACATAAGGCACGAGGTTGAGGGGAAGAAATACAATGAGCTCGACGACTTGTTTCGTGCTAAAGGGGTTGAAGATTGCTGGACTCGTAGGCTTTCCCAACATCTTGACAGCATTCGGGGCATCGTCGAACAGAATTCGATGAGGTGCAATGAGGTCCTTGAGCGAGAGATTGATCAACGTAGCCTGTCCCGGATTTCAGTCAAACCTGTCTTTTCGCTCCACGTCATTTGCTGTGTCACACTTACATCAAATACATCTACTCTACACTCATCCACGAAAAAGCCTTCAAAAAGAGCTTGGATAATGACAAGTCCCTCACCCAAAACTAGGATGACAGCGTTGACCCATGCTCCCCAGCCATGGAATATGGCCAGGAATGCATACTGCGGCAAAAAGGTAAAAGTAAAGAGGATAAAGTATACCAAAAGCGATATCAGCGAAAGAGGAAACAGTCTTCCCAAAAACAGAGGCCAAAACTCGCGGTTGCGTGCGAAATACCAGATTCCGCGAATAGGATATGATGCGGCAGCTGTAGCACGACGAAAGTAGGTGTAAGGTCGCCCAACATGATGGTACAGCACGGGTTCTATTCTTTGTTGTAGAGACGAAAGAGATGTGCTCGATTCCCTAAGGTAGGAAGACATTATGCCGAAACGACGATGAAGAGCAAACGTGATGAGAGGCTAAATTCAGGACATTCTGGGGGCTATGTGATGAAGTGCAGATTTCGGTGTCAACCTGAAAGAGAACGCGTGGTGTGTCATAGGCTTATAGCGGTGTTTGCTTGCGTCTCGCGCTATGTAGCACCGGCCGGCAAACAAAAGGGCCAGCCAGACGTGGCCAACTGTCTACCCTATATGACATGTGCGACGCTATGTCACGGGGGATGTCAGATTCAAATCAAATCACAGTATTGAGCGATGGCGATGGCTTCGATGCTTAAATTTGTGTTCTTCAAATGATTCAGGGGCGCAGTCAATCTCTGCCAACGATTCTGATGTTTCAACGCGCTAGCTCTACTTAATGTGACATCATACACATGTCACGCCCTTGACCGTACATACATACCATGAACACTTTTTGCGCGCCCTTCCACGCCTTTGGAAGTGTCAAAGCAACGTCTAATTGACGAGAGCCGCATCTACGGATTTATTCGTACTATTAATATGTCTATGGTATGCTAAGGTTTCTTTTGTCTAATATTTGATCCTCAGCATTTTGTTTAATCAACACCATCGGAGTGTAGCCACCTTGACCACCCATCCTAAAAACATTACTCCATCGAATTTCTTTGAGCACCAAGGACACACTTTACCATAGTGCACGTATTTGATATCCACCGAATATGAGCACCAACCCCAAAATCCAATGCCAATGCGGCGCCGTCTCCTTCCACGCTGTGCTTCCCAAGCCATTGGAAGTCTTCGTCTGTCACTGCCGCGAGTGCCAGAAGCAGTCTGCATCAGCCTTTGGCATATCCGCCGTCTTCCCTATCGAAGGCATGTTGCCATTTCCAGAGCATGTGCAGCCAAACATTGGACTGTGGAAACGACCGACTGATTCCGGCAACACACTCGAGTGCTATTTCTGCAATACATGCGGTGTAAGAGTTCTTCATCGCTCCATTCTACCCGATGGAAGGTCACAACCGACGGTCAAGGTCAAGGGTGGATGTTTGGAAGGACTTAGTTTAGATAGCGCAAAACACATTTACACGAGGTCGGCGTTAATTCCTGTCCCAGAAAACAGTGACTCTGGGTCTTTTCAAGGGAAATGAGGACGCCGAGATCAAAAGTGGTAACATCGCCGGCTAGCAAGGAGCTTTCGATTCGCAAGTCAGCGAGACATCAGGAAGTTAAAAAATCGGAGAGCGCAAAGCATGTGTGGGTTTATGAGGTAGATAGGAATGGTACTTGGTTCAATTATATCGTGTAGCGTATGCTAAATAACAATCTGAGGCTGTAGATGTTCCCATCATGCCTCAATGGCCCTGAAAAAGGCCTGACTTTCATGGCCCTCAAGCATCTTGGCCACAGGCGTTATGTAGATGTCCTCATCAACGCCACTGCTGCTTAAATGTCGAAGGTAAGCTTGCACAACCTGAAGCCATTGGGCTTTTTCTGCTCTGCTAGCGCCTCTGCCCTCCCACACCCAAATGGCTTTGCCTGCATCATCAAAGACGAACACATCATTGCCATCGAAATGTGTGCTGTTAATTTGACCTTCCCTGACCAGCTCAAAGGATAATTGACCTGATGCGTCGCTGAGACGAAATAGTCGTCTTGGCCGGTTTGTGTGACCCCCCCCTTCCCTTGTTCCCGATGCGACCGGTCGCCGCTTTTGGAGCCCATTCCGAGGGGTTGAATCCTCGCCACCCAGGAGGTCGATAACTCGTCGAGCTCGGCCCTCAGTTTGCGACAGAACTTCAACTTCAACATGCTTTGCAAGTGTCATGTCGTGTACAACCTGTGCTGCTTTGGCTTTCTCCATGGGACTGCAGCTCTGCCCCTGCCACACCCATAATTTACTTCCCGTATCGAGAACGAAGACGTCACTGTCGTCAAGACTGCGCCAGTTGGGCTCAACCTCGTGAACCACGATGCCTCTGCTCCCAGGCCCAGCGGCAGGGTTTGAAAAGACACGCAGTAGAGTAAGGACCTCCTTCTTGGGCTCATCGTCCACGCGCCGAAACCCAGATTGTATACCACCCGATCGGATGGATATGCGAGGGAAGAGGCCCAAGAATTCATCCGATGGCGCTTCCTGAATCTCACGGTGTTGGATCGCTGTCCCCTGCAAAAACTCATCCAACTCGACAGTTTTATACGCTGCAGTGCCTGCTTCGTCTTGTGAAGTGTGGTTTCCCAACCAGAAGAAAATGTCGTGTATCAATCTCTCATTACCATCCTTGCCCACCTTGACGGAATTTAGAACAATGTAGCTATCGCCGTCATAGAACTGTCCGTACTTTTCTTTGGGCCAAGGGATTACTTGAAAATCCTCAATTCGCCAAACATACAGGCCGGATTCATCCCCAATAGATCCGTTACTCCAGGCCGGCTCTGTGGAGGCTGAATTGTACTTGACACGATGATCGATATCAGATCCAATGAGCTCAACATTGCTATCCTTGATGTCATATTCTTTGGGGTGTACTAAGCCTTCGTGTGGTGCCATTGTACAAGGAGAAGAGTGTTGTCTTGCGGGTTAATGATTAGATTACAGATCATTTACATAGGGAGAACCAATGTAGCAATAAATTGAATTGAGACGTTGACTTGGAAAGTTGTATGTAATGCAATCCATGCTTTCGCTCGAGTGGTGCGGGGGAAGATGATCTCCTCGGGGTCCACCCGGGAAGCCTAGGGGAGGCGGCACGCTGGATATGCAAGCCGGACTTTGATATCGAACTAACTCTACCATTGAGCTAAAAGATTTGAATGTCATCTTACATTGTTCACCACACTCCCCACCATGACTGCGATTTCTCGATCCCAGTTTAGGTCTACTTTTGCCTTTCCTTTGCCATTCGCCAGCGCATTTGGCGGTTGACACCCCTTAACAACAGCCTGTCGGATTGTGTCCCCAACGACAGTCTTGTTAGTTCGCAGTGTTCGTGCGACCACTCCGCCGCGGGCCATGATGTCCTGAACACGCGATGCCACGCTGCTAGCCATTGTGCGCCAGAAATAAGAGGTAAGGGAGCCAGTCTCGAGGTAGTTGAGCAGAGATTGCACCATATTTGTCTGCGTTTGCTGTGAAGATTTTGGTAGCAAAGGATGAGAGGGTGCTTTGCTTGTTTCGAGGATAATCTCCAACGAGACGATACTTTGACATTTAGAAGTAACTTCAGAAAGAGCTTTATCCAGAGAAGGCAGCTGCCCTAGAGAACGGGATAACGACGTGATGCTTGTTTGTAATGATGAGCGGATGTAGGACTCAAGGGCTTGTAGGAGCAGCCGTGGTGTCCATTTATCAGACTTGATGCCCAGAGTCGGCGATAGCAAGTAAAGTGCTATTACGGCAGATAATAGCTTCGATCGCGCCTCGTCGCCTTGTGCAAACGTCAGGTTATTGGGAGTAGAAAATTCGCGGATAAAACGCTCAGAAGTTTCTCTGACTGATCTCTCGATGGGTGATATGACGGTTTCCTGTAGGCTCCGAATCGCATCCACTTTGTCAAGCCCATACCCTTCCTCACCCGGTGCCTTATTGTCCAGGACCTCACGCAGGGAAAGGATAGTGTAGGAGCATCGTACAAGAGCACTATGATCTTCTTTGGCAGCGGGCGAGGTACCAAATTCGGAGAATTGAACCTCGAGCTGTCTCCCGAGTTGCAGGCACCTTCCAACGGCACGACCTAATCTCAATGTTTCCCATAGTCGTAGGGCCACCTGACGAACTTCGTCTGCCTCGGCATGCTTGACTATCACTTCCTTCTCGAGCTGTTTATAGCTGTCGTTGAGACTCTTTATCTGCGTGTCAAGCTCCGAGACGATACGTTTGCTAGCTTCGTTTTGCGATTGGGTGTACTGGAGCAAGGGTCCCGCAGAGCGGGTGGTAAGGACATCTATGTGAGAATCAATCTCCTGGGCGTCAAAGAGGACCCGAGACAAGGGCGTGGAAAGATCCAGCGGCGAATCGTTGGGGTTGTTGGTCGCGACGACGAGTGTGTTTGCGAAGGAGGCTGGGGCAAAGTCGGGGGAAAGGAAAGCCTCATAGTCGATATAAGAGGGCTCGTCGTGGCCTTGAGGGCTGGCTGGTGCTGCCATTTTTGTCGATGCTCTAGAGGGCGATACCGAGGCAGTCATTGGGATAAAAGAGTACTACCTGGGTAGGGGAAATGGCTATGCAAGATGCCCTTGCTGTCAATTCCCTATCATTGCGGGTCTCGCCGCTATAGTTAAGATCTGACGGGCAATGACTCCGCATTGCTTAAATATGTCTTTGGTGCCAGAACTGTTTTTTTTGAACCTAGTTGTGGAGGTCGATGCGAGTAACGTGCGGGATTGTGTCAATTGGGAAAATCCACACTGTAGCGGCACTGCTGAACCGGCAACGGGGCATTTCCAAAGATGCCGTACCCAAAAGTAACCATTTGCAGGCAAATGCTCCGCTGTCTCCCATTGCCCCCAGCACCTGCCACGCATATCACCCATCTGCTCTTCTGCTGGTGTGATGTGCAGGACGCTGGGTGAGGTCATTGGCCCGTGCGAAATGTAGCTCACAAGCACTGTTTACCAAGCCGTACTAGGATTACGAGTCCCAGTCAGTCCCAGACATGCAAGTACTACAGACAGTACCTACAGGCTACAGGTACGGAATACGCATCCGCGAACTTTCCATCAGCGCGGGTTTTTCGGCGGCAGGTTACGGCACGTCCGGCAACACAAAAAAAAGTCGTCGCCTTTGGCTTCCATTGATGCCGTCTCATCCTTCGCCTCTGCCCTTTATCCCTCACATTGGCCTTTTTCTTTTCTTCTCGTCGCTCCTCTCCCCATCTCCTTCTCTTTTTCTTTCCATCTTCAAAACTCTCCGTCCTATGTTGAGCAACGCCGCCCTCCATGTGCTAAATCATCAACGCTAGACAGGTCAATCGATCGAGCAAGGTTCAAGACCAACCTCTCCCCATCTGGGCGCGCGCCCCTACGCGGAGACTTCAACACTTTACTTTCATCTTGCGTCCGACTCAGCAGCGCCCAAGATGGTCCGTTACGAAGTATTCGACGCCCGGGATATCTTATCCTTCCCAGCCGGCGACAACAGCACTGACACAGTCTTCGGCGGCGTTCATTTCAACTTGACGACTCTCGAGCACTGGAACTACATCTACTATGAGGGCAACCAAACTCTATCCAATGGCACCAGGTGCTGGTTGACATATGAGCCTTACGAACCCGTTCTCCTCCTTACCAATGGCACCTTCGTCAACGCGACCAAATGCTACAGTTCCGTCGACCCAATCGGCTCGCGAGGTTATACAGGCATTGGTTTTGCCGCAGCGTACGGCCTTGGACTTGTATTTACTATCACGGTCCTCGCGAAACATGGAAAGCTTTATCTTCCCAAGGAGAAACGGTTCTTCCCCATTGGACGACGTTGGCAGTGGTACTGGTCATTATTCGTTTGCGCCTGTGCCCTGATTAGTCTTTTCACTAATGTCGATGTTGATCGCTATCATGTCCAGGAGCTTCCCATCGTTCTCACATCCTTTTTCTGGTTTCTCATCTGCCAGGGAACCATGGGCATTGTCTGGGAAGCCGTGCGGCATTGGGGGAGCTGGCAAGAAAGGCAGTTTATCGATCCAAATCCTTTCATTTACCGTAATGATGACAAGCGTTCCATGGTGGAATTTTGGTTGCCCCTATGGTTCTACCTCTGGGTATGGTTGGTACGTTGAAACCCGACATGTCAAAGGAGCCAGAGTGATGCTAACTTTCAGCTCAGAACTTCTTCCTCGTCGTCCCCAGGAGTTGGAAGTTCGCCGAACAGCAACGATCCCCCGAACAAACTGCTGCCAAGGCTATTCCTGGTGCCACTGGCGTACGTTTCAAGGCCGCTGCATTTTGTCTCGTCGTGGCCTGGCTTACCATTCTTGTTTCTCTGTGGCACTCGATTAAACACTACAAGCATCGCGAACGTGGAGTGTTTAATACAGTCAGGGGTTTTGTACAAGCAGTTCCTTTCCGCTTTGTGCTAACAATCCCCCTATGTCTTGTTGTCATTGCCTACCAAGCATATATCTCGTTCAACTGGGACTACTCAGTTATGCGGGCTGACGGAGTAGTGCCCGCAATTTACATTTGGGGCTATGGCCCTTCTCTTTTGATTATTTATATCCAAGCCATATATGGTTGGGCAAGCCCCAACGAAGACAAAGCTCTTATCCAGCAGAGACGGCATCGTGGCGATGTTCTTGATAGGGAATTGGGCATCGTGAAGAAACCGGCCTGGTGGCGACGTGTTAGAGGCGAGCACCTGCAATCCTTGCGAGACAAGATTACAAACAATGTCAACGAAATTGGAGGAAAGAGAGGTATCGGTCGTAGAGTCGAGGACGATATGGAGAGAACGGCTCGATTAGATGCCGAGAGATTCGCTGACCGCGATGACGGCTATGAGTTGAGCCCTTTGCCAAGAAAAGACTCATTCAACCCCAGGATGGATAGAGCTGGAGTGAGAAATATGGAGCCCACGCCTGCGCCGCCACCCCTTCGCTACACCGGAAGGTCGGAGCAGCGTCATAATGAACGGATGGTAGAAACGTTTGCCGGCGTTTTGTTCCCCAACAACGCTGGCTCTGAGAGAGCTCGACGTCTCGCTGAGATAACGCAAGATGGACCACCTCCCCCTTACACGGACGAGGAACAGGGGTCATCTGCTCGACCAGGTAGTGCGCGAAGGAACAATAGTACATCTACAACAAACTCCATCAACGCACCACCACAGAAAGTACGGAGCATGTTGGATGTTTAGCTTGAGGGATGACACATGTAATGATAATAAGCTTTTTCTTTTTCTTTTGAAGGGCGTTGGGTGTCACGTTGGGTTATATTCAAGCAAGCGTCGGGCTGACATGAAGGGGAGAAACCCAAATGTTACAGTCAATTCACGACGTTGAAGTTTGTTTATGACTGTGTTCAAAGGGTGTATATGTTTATTTGGAGACTAGACAGTTATGTTTGATGATAAACCTCAAAGAAAGCACAAGATCTCAACTTCGGTTCCAAATCCAACAACACCTAGGAGTGAGCGTAGGCGTGCCACGATAGATAAATCAATCAATAATGAGTCCGTCAAGAATAAGTAATTGAATACGTTGCTACCTTGACCTTTAGATTTGGAGTTATAGTCATAGACTCTTGTACTTGAGAATGCACCTGAGGAGGAGCAAGAACAGTATATCGCCACTAGCAAGATATGGGTGTTTTATCGTCCTCAAGGTTACCTTTTCTCTTTTCCCCTGCTGCAAACTTTCTCCTATTTCTATGCCGTGAGCTATATTTCTGTTAACTTATATCTCTAAACAAATCACTCATCTGAGAGACTGGTTATATCGCGCCTAATATTTGGCAGTGTGGCGTGCTGCGGGTTGATCAGCATAGCTTGAGTGTTAATCATCTCGAATCTTAAGACACAGATCAAGCCATCGGCTGTATAACCTCCTCCAAGTCAAGTTCTAGAGCCTTTACACCGCCGCCCACTACTGTGGAACAATGAAACTGCCCGACAAGAAGCAAAGTTGGAATTGCTAGTCGGCGGAGGAGAGTGAGGCTAGCAAGCGTCCGAAGGAAGCTCTCAACCTAAGCGGACGTGGGGGCCAAGATGCAGCAGGTTGGGCAAGAATGAGAATTTAGGGTCCGAGTTCGAAAGGTTAGCCTTGAAAGCGGAGCGAGTCGTCGTAACCAAGGAACCGGATTCCTCTGTGTGCGACTGACTGACTGGCTGACATGCCAAGGCTCCCTGTTGCAGGCAGGAGATGAATCTTTGGTAAATGGTCTACGGTTCCCGGTCATTATCTGCGACCGGCGACCGACTAACCCCTCGACTTGCCTTTGCGAGGATGGCTTCTCTGAAACACGCAAAAGAAAATTTGATGCCGATAATTAAACCGGGTGATCAATGAGGAAGAAAGTAGTGGCTAACCGGCCATCCATACGAGCTTTGTGTGTGAGTCTTGGATTCAGTAAGGGTGGGTTGGGTATGAAAATGGAGCATGTAGATACGATCCCAACGCCTCCCAGGCTTTCGCAGATACCATCGATATGTTATCCAGCATGCATTGTTGCACAAATTGACGTCATATGCTGTTTGCTAAACAAGCGCTTGGGACGACTGCGGTGACTGGCGATTGGATGGCAAACGTGATCCGGCCACAAAACCTGAAGAAAAGCAGAATTGGCGGTGAAAAAAATAGGACGCGAATGAAAAGAAGGCGCCAGGGCACTAGATTAAACGTATCGCACTGTAAGTTCGTTGCTTGTCATATGTCACAGCAAGCCCTTTGTCGAAGCGTAAGAGGTCAGCATCCGAGTCTGCCATGTGTTGGAGGCGCAAGAGGTGGGGAGACAAGTTCGAAATGGAGGGTAAGATGGGTGCAAGGGAGAGGAAAGGCTGGCCAGTAAGATGCACGAGAGGCTGCCGCAGGAATCAAGAGGTTGATGCAACCCATTCGATCCCTTGCAGCTCCTCCGCCCATTGTCCAGCGAGTATCCATGGATGGTGTGTATGTACAAGGTAGTGTATTTGTATATTTGACGTTCCCACCTTGTGTTCCCTGTTTCAATGACACGAGGCCGGTCTATGCTAGTAGTAGCACCCGAGAGTCTGGCTGGGCATAATGAACGCAGTTAATTAATTAACTGAGAGTCCGGCTTGAACTGTTTTGGCTTGAGTCAGTTGACTGCTCGCAATTTCTTTTCCTTCACAACAATAGTATGACAACATGTTTATGCTGCCTCGGTGTTCCCCATCCTTTTTTTCTCTTTGATGTGCAAGTCGTCCTGGTGGCTGAACGAAGGCTGGGGCTAGTGTTGCGATGGCTTCAGGGTTGTGCCTTGCAGAGTCTAGGCGTCGCCGTGTGAGGATGGAGGTACAACTGGCGAGCAGCGAGTCATCCATGGATCCATCTCAAGGAATGTGCGTCGATCTTGCACGCAGCTGGGCACTGGCATCCTGATGGTTTTGCAGGCGAGCAGACCAAGCAAAGGGTGGAAAATAAGCACTGGAACGGCTAAATACGGGCAGACAGATTCGTATGTATTATTTCTTTTAATTTTTGATATTTCTGATTGCTCTTCTTGTTGCTGGTTATTTCTTTTGTATCCACAGATTCTCAAGTCATGAGCTCTAATCCGGTCCGCTACTTTGCTCCCCTGCATACCAAAGTGTTGTTCAGAACCAAAGGTGCTCATTATTACTACTAAGGTAGGGAGTACTGGGACTCTAATAAGTAAGCCGCGATACGCTTGCTAATACATTACCTCATTGCGAGATCATCCATCGGTAGAGCAATGATGTAACTACTATGCGCGCATAGCGCCCAAAATGTATATAGAAGAGGAAGAATGAGATGTTAATAGGTCAGCCGTATGCTATAGAGAGACTCATTCTACCTTGGTAGGGACAACACCACTCTCAATATTATTGTACAGTACTCTGTATCTTTTGGTGAATCAAATGGATGGTTTGAAATTCAGCGATGCCTGTCAAAGTGTCATGGGCGGGTCCAACCCCACAGATAGTCCTGATCGTCGCATGGATCGGTGGCGGGGGGTATTCATCAAAGATTTTTGACCCCCAACCTAGAGGCTTTTGCTCAGGGGACGGACCTGCAGCCTGCCGAAGTCCCGTTTCCGTTTCATTTTCACGTTATTCGTGTATCATGTTGAATGCCACGGTTCAGCTTACGGATAATGGAGATGACTCTGTGTCGAGTCATTTGCCATTTATGCATGGCGTTGTTGTGCTAAAGAGGAACAAATGAGATTGATTCCTTGTTCCTAGTGGAAGCAATCTACTCAACCACTCATCCGTAGGGTTGCATGCTCGGTGACGATGATGCTCTGCCAGATAATGTACCTTACAGAGAGGAGGGTGTGCTACATCCAGATCGGTCAGTCAAGGTTCCATTATGGGCCGAGGACTTGGGACAATGATTATTTCTTTGAGCAGTGCCAAATCAAGAAGAAAAGTCAACATTTCTTACTTGTAATAGAGGACAGGCTCTCGATCGCTCCCGGCATCAAGGTGGAATTATGTCGCAAACATGCAATTATTTCTCACACAAGGTGACACGTGCGAGCCTTGCAAAACAATGCATGTTCACTTGTCTCTCTGAGGCGGAATTAACTTGTTAGTCTTTTCATAGGACAAGTCTCGGTGAACCAGCGCCAAACAGCTCTGTGCTTGTTCAGAGACCTGGCCAAGACCATTTCAGCGCCCCAAGGATCAGGATTGTGAGACAACAGTCCAAGATGAGAAAGTTGAAACAAACACCTCCTCGTTGATATACCCCGCCAACCGGCGGCTAGCTATTGCCTTTTTGCGCACCTTGGAGGGCCGTGAAAGCTTTGGCCGCAAACAATTCGCGAGCGTGGCGGAGACAATCCGATGTTCCAGGGCGAATGCTGCCATCCTCTAGGCACAATGTCCCCGCACCCATATGCTAAGGAACAAAAAGGTTTACGCAACCTCGTGAGAGGTATTGCTGTCACTGCATCTACCAAAAATAAAATAGATTGGTATGTACTTGTACGTCCAGCAAGGTCTCAAATGAGAAGGCAAAACAGTCTGGCCAAAGAACAAATCGACGATCGTCGTCAACATCTTAATTTTTTGTGGTAAAAAAAAAACATCACAGGGACGAGATTATCAGGGACGTCATTGACCGGTGTCGCAGATCAGGGATGCCCTGTGGCTTCTGCTTTGCCGCCAACCTAATCGCCCCGTGCGCAAGGTTTGCAACCATCGGTCCAATAACCAACCTCCTCCTTGACGTTCACAAACATTTGGTGCTCACACCAAGAAGTGAAAAAACTCGTTCCTCGCCAGCCAGCTCCGCTCTTCTGCAGAAGCGCAGTGGCGTTGACATGTTGGGTGTCGTGTCTCAAGAAAAGAAATCTGTACGGCGCACGGAGTAGTCCGAGCGATAGGACGACGGCGGCATGAATGAGGATAAAAAAGTAAACAACTAGGGTTAAGACCGGAGAAGCGGCTGAAGCTCTGCCCTACAGTTACATACCTGCATATACTTATACTTGTACATTCACATCAAGACTGATTGTACTGTTATTTGCCCATTTGTGAGCCTTGTGCTAACAGGCGTAATCGATGTTGATAAATGCTTGCAGGAACAGCCTTGATCGTACTGGACGGTCTTTGAAGCAAGCAGAATATCCATATCAACAGTTGGCCGGCCGCATGCGTCGATACAACATGGCGCTTGGGCATTAATCAGTTGGTGATATTGAAATCACATGTTGGGCCATCGGGAAATAGTCAAAGGCAGCTGCGCAATAACACATGCATCCGGATCTTGATTTGATACCAGAGAGCCGTTCAGCCGATATTCCTCTCGGGAGAGCAACCGCATGAGCTGATACCCTAAACACCGACCTGACCATGTCCAATAAAAGTACCTGTATGTATGTATGTATGTATGTATGTATGTTCCATGATGAAGCAAGGTGTGAGACGCCCAACGTGCCAAGTCGTTGTCTCACTCACTTGATGAATCTCTTGTTCCGTCGCCGGTGAGTGCCTTTTCCCCCAGGGCCAAGTTGGACAAGCAGAGGAAGAAACTGGAATGGTACCTGCTTTCCCAAGGGACAGGAACGGAATGCAGATTTGATTTAACCTTCAGCGGCACATCCCTTTTGAGAGGGGGGGTGTTCGTCTGGGATTTGTGCTTGGCTCGACATGTATTGTCTGAGGTATATTTAGCATGTAACGGCGTTGACGATGACCTTGATGACATTCAAGGATGTTGCGGGCTTTGGAACTCGTTGCTTGTCCGTCCTGACCTCCTCCCGTATCCAGACTGACGGATCAAGTACCAAAAGTCCGATGTCATCAGCAGAGTGACAAGGTTCTCCGCTCGAGGTGTTTACTGGGCTATTAAGAGGATGCATGCGGTGCTTTGCGTATCTGACGCATCCCCATAGATAGGTAGGTGGATGTTGGGAGAAGGGAGGCATCCAGATCTATTTGGCAAAAAAGAAACGGACATAAACAAAAACAATCCCCCCCCCCGAAATATGCTGCAATATTCGCATGTTTAGAGCTTCGTAACCAAACTGACAGCTTTTCCTGCTCCTGGACATCCCACGATAATATACTGTGGCTGCCCTGAAAACGGGCGTCACTAGCGATGCATTGGCTCAACACCATCGTTATTGTCGGCTCGCCCACTGGACGCCATGTACCTGGGCCCGCCCGCACTAAAGTGCGCAGATGACCTGTACCTTACGTCGGCCCCTCTCTGTCCTGCTGGGTCTGGTAGGTACCTACGTTAGCAGCCTTAGCAGCCGGTCCCGCCTCTGTTCTGTACCTGATGTATTCTTCGCTTGTCCTCGCCTGTCCTTGCTTTTTCTCATCCACTACTTTGTGTTTTGTGTGTTTGTGTTTGTCCACACTCTGGTGATCGGTTGATGTTTTGGTGATACTATTTTATTTTCCCCTCTCAGGTCAAGTTGCAACCTTGCGCACATGCCGGTTCGTTAATGTACAAAGACATGGTATATATGTAAAACTTCCAAGTTTTTGAGCTTTTTTAGAATGTTACTGTAGTGTAGTAGCCTGATTCCCGCGAAACCCGACCGACCCATCCCATGACATGAAGTGCCCGTTATTCGTCATCCTGCTACCCCTACATACAACATTGACCTACTAGATCTATCTCTAGACGCATGCTGTACCTTACGCCGCATCCACCGGTACGGTTCGTACCTTGGCCATCTGTTCACAGAAGGTACCGCACCGCAGTGCAGTCTCCATTGCCAAGCCCCAAGCCCCAAGCCCAAGCAGCAGCAGTAGGTCAGTTGGTGGCATCTTGCATCTGGGCACCATATGGATGAGCGAGCTCATCGCCGTCCCATCTGGGCCATGTTGGCTTGGGTCACCTTGTTGGGTAGGTCGTTGGTCGATGCTGCCATGTGCTCCATCAGATGTCTCTTTGCAAGTTGCATGCAAGTACCTTCATCTTCTGTCCCGTTCTTCCCGAGTTCTGGCCCTGCTGGAAGGCGAAGCAATACTTTGCAGCAAATAGTCGCAGGCCAGGTTCTAGCCGCCTGCTTCAGTGACGCGAGGCCTAAGAGGAGGCCATAGGGCCCACTGTGGAGGAGCACATACGCATGCTGGACCCTTGGGCCACTTTTTTTTTTCCCTTTCCCTTTTTCCTTTTGAGTCCATAGTCTGGTCTGTCCATGTAGGTATATTGCTTCGCTCGCGCACGAAACGCACGTACGCACGTAGGTACGCACGCACATACAGGAGCTCCGTCCGCACGCATCCAAACGGTCTGTTTCTTCGTAGAGGGTCGGCTTGAGCCCAGTGGCCCAGGTGGTTGGTTGGTGGTGGTGGTTGTGGCATGCCGTCCCAATCCGGATCCGGACTCCACCAGAGACACCCGCCGTCCGGGGGGAAAAGCAACCACAGACATCATCGCCACGCTGCCCCTGCCCTGCTTCTTCTTCTTCTTCTTTTTTCGCCTCTTGTGTCTGACCTCAGGCTGTTTCTCCCTCTCTCGTCTCGCCGCCTTCACTTCGCCAACCAACCACATACTGTTGTATCATTTAGCGCTGTAGGTCCCCTGTTGGATCATCGATCCCCTGTTGGATCATCGATGCCCTGTCGCTTTCTCAGTAATATTTCTTGTCCAAATATTTGATCCGCGATCTAGGGATCGTCGAATAAAGAACTCACCGCGGGCGTGCCCAGACAGACGGACAGACAGACAGACAGACAGACACACCCACAACAACTGTCCACCCACCCCCATTGATGGATGGATTGCTCTGAACCTGGCCATCGTTATTGCTAGTGGCAGAGTACTAGGTAGCACTGAGCCGAGTACCAACGGCCCTTGTCCCTTACTCGTACCGCCCACACACACCACACCACACCACACCTCCCCCTCAAACCCCACACCCACACTGGCCCTCCCTCCTCCTCCACCACCACCACCACCACCATCCGCAATCAGACTGGCACTGGCATTGGCATTGGTAGTCGCCCTCGTTCGCTGCAAATACGCAACAAGTCTTTGGTTCGGAGGTTCCTCCTCCTGTTGTTCCCTTTGCTACTAAACTTGTTCCTATACATACATTCTTACATACGTTCTGTACCTCGCTTTCCACACACACACACTCAAGAGCCCATCTTACCTTTGACCATTGTAGGTAGGCATTGGTCATCACCTGCCTGCCAAACGACAAAGAGGGCCCAGCCGCCGTCCTGTTTCGCATGACTTGACTCCTGCAAAAACTGCAACGCGCCTCATCTACATACCCTCCCTCCATAACCGCTGCATCCCTTGTTGGTCTTGTCTTGTCTGTCCTTTCTGTCCATCCATCTATCCGTCTGTCTCCCTGACCTCAAAAGCGTTCCCCCCACCAACTTTTCCCCCTCTCCCTCGGCCCTTCTTCAGCCTCCTCTATTTGTCTCTCTGTCTCGCCGTTTCTCGCAGCAGCATACGGCGTCATCGTCATCTCCCACCACCACAACGACCACCACCCTTATCGGTCCACTGCCGCCTGCCCCTCGTGTCTTTCCGTCCCTGTCGCTGTGCACTTGCTGCCCCGTCGCACCGTCTTCAGCCTCACTAAGGGTGCCCGCATAAAGCAATAGCGCCACCCTGTTCTATCTGTCCCTTGCGTAACCTGCCTTCGGATTCCCCTCCTCTTCCCTCTGCAGCTATATTCATCACCAGTTTCAGTCGATAATATCGGCCATCGACGTCGCTGCCTCAACACGCCGCGCCCATAATGGCGGCTGCGTTCCGTCCCGTCAACTCATTACTTCCCATAGAAGCAGCCAACGAGGACGTCATGACGCCAAACACTTCATCATCTCGACCTAACACCGCGCCGCATTCCCAACACGCCCAATCCTCTGATACGTCCAAGACGCCTACCCGAGCAACCTTCACCGGCACCATGGCTGGTCAGAAGCCACTCCCGGCGAGCCCTTTTCCGCAAGCTATCCAGGTCCCCGAGCCTGCCGAGAATGCACCCCGGCGCGAGAATTCTCAGCGCTCTGTCAAATCTCCAGCAACAAGGAACTCGATGGACGTAGACATGG
Organism: Hypomyces rosellus; assembly: GCA_011799845.1. Classification (NCBI taxonomy): domain Eukaryota; kingdom Fungi; phylum Ascomycota; class Sordariomycetes; order Hypocreales; family Hypocreaceae; genus Hypomyces; species Hypomyces rosellus. Next base: position 3,904,379 of record WWCI01000002.1, on the reverse strand, counting down.
ATGAGTCGGATGACGAGACTGGCACTATTGAAGAAAATCCGGGTTCAGATGATGAGAGTGTCAATGCAGATGGGTCAAGATCTAGCAAGAAAAAGAAGTCACAACGATTCTATTGCACAGACTACCCACCTTGTAACCTAAGCTTTACAAGGAGCGAGCATCTTGCGAGACATATACGGTGAGCCGTCGCAGCCTAGCATACCGGACCAACCTAGTCGCTAACATTCAATCCCAGGAAACACACTGGTGAACGTCCCTTCCAATGCCACTGCTCCCGACGTTTCTCGAGACTCGACAATCTTCGACAGCATGCTCAAACCGTCCACGTCAACGAGGACATCCCTATGGACTCACTTGCCGCGACTGGCTCTAGGTTTCAGCGCCAGATCAGAACCGATAGAGTACGCCAAGCCGGTAACCGTGCAAGGGCATCTACGGGTGGCAGCGCCGGTGGTCCCCCAAGAGGTCACTCCAAATCACTATCCACATCGAGCATCACAAGCATCACATCTGTGGGATCTGCATATAACGGACAAGTTGATCCTCGCCGACGGCCAACACCACTAGTTATGGCTGCAGATCCCCGGTCCCGACTGTCGCTCGAGTCATACCGTAGCAATCCAGATAGCAACTTCTCTTACCGACCACAGTCCCCAGGCGACTTCACACCAACTTCGGGAACATTCTCAACGGCCCAAAGCAGCCCTCGATGGGGCACAGATATGATCTCTCCCTCCTCATCTCATTCGCGGTCGCATAGTATGTACACAATGGGCGGCAGGGCACCTAGTCGCAGACTCAGTGTTCCGTCAGGGCCAAACCCCTTCCAATTAGTTCAAGGGCAGGTCCCAGGCCGCTCAGCTTTTGGACCGGGGCACATGAACAGTTCCAATGTGGGCGCATTCTCTCCCCCAAGCAGCAGCCTTGTATCGTCTCCAACTATTTCAAATTCGGATTGGTCTGGTCGACGGGATTCGACATCGAGCACTAGTGATGAAGCCTGGCGGCGACGAACCTGGCACCCTGATAGTCGTAGCTTCAACGGAAATCCTGCCCAGTTGAACGCTGTGATGAGCCAAGCTGCACGACCAAACCCCCCACCTCCTATTGCCAATCCGACTAACCCCAATTCCACACTTCGCCTGCCTGGTATCGAGTCATTCGATCCAATCCTTCATCGACCTGCTACACCGCCAAGACGGAATCCGTCACCCATGGCAGTCGACGCTCAGATGGTTCAACGCCCGGTGCAAATGGAACCCATCCAGACCGATGAACGACGGAATCTTAACATGTACGACGTCAGCTTACAAAGAGGCCTTAACCGACTCGACATTAGCCGTAAAACTCCTCCTCGCGATAGCGCTGGAGCATGGGCCTCTGAGGTAAACAAAGCAGTTCAAGCCCAGGCTGAGCGAGTACGACTCAACCCACCCACAGTTCGTTTTGAGGAACAACCACGGCCAACCCATCACATATCGACGCCAGGGATGTCTGGCCGGTCCCTCCACCAGCATACTATGTCGGCCCCAAACTTAGCATCAACTAGGGAGAGCAAACGACACGGGTGGTATCACGGACCGGGGACTGTGCTTTACGAAAATGGACAACCACCGCAGCCAGAGCCCCGTGGCCCTCATGTTGATAGAATGGTTCACCCCAACTTTACTGGATTTTCGGGGTTCCCAGCAAGAGATCAACCCCCACAACAACAGCAACAAGAGCGGTCGAATAACTCAGACCCACTAAGACGTCTGGAAGCCTTAGTAGCAGTGGCTACCAGCGAGGGATCAACAGCAACCGCGTACTGAATGGCACCTCACAAAATGTTTAAAATATACTTGATACGCCAGTGAACGGCGTGCGGATACTTTGCTTAATAACTACGACTTGACGATTTTTGCCTCTATCAAATGGATGACGCCTCCACAGTTTTATGTGCCGATCTTTGATAAATACGCTTTCCCCCGTTCCATAATATTCTTACTATCGGGCATCGACTTTCTACGGAGCAATCGTTGCCGTTCTCGCTGATTTTGGATTGCTTTCCTGTTCCCGCAGATTTTGAAATTTGGGCTCGTTCTTGCTCACGGCGTTCCCGAATTCCCCACTCTTTGTTATGGCATATTTTCTCAGGATGAATATGATGACGGCACTAGATCATTGCGTCTCAAGATGGATTTCCTTATTACTCTGCTCTATCTATCTTTCAACTTTCCTTCAGCCACTTCTCTCACTTTCTTTATGTGGTCATGGTTTTATTGCAGCGAGCATTGACCTCGAGAACTTCTCGGGATTTTACGACTGACGAGACACCCGAACCATTATCAGATGGATTGGACACGGATATCTTTGAGGCCCACTGTCGATTTGGGCCTGTGATGAAAATGGGGAGAACAATGTTGTCTCTCATTTTATTTTATTTGTTTTGGTGTGGCATGAAGATTGTTTTGTCCTCAAAAGCTTTGAGCGAGTCATGGTCGCTGTGGCTTTGGCGATTTGGGTTTTTCGGAATTGATACCCTCAAGTTTTAGCTGGGCATTGGGACGCATGGTCTGTTATGTTTGGGGTATTGGAGTTTATATGAATGTTTTTTCTTTTGGCGTTGCTTTTGAGGAATAATAATGTTAGAGATGGCGTATTTTGGACTTTGTGTCGTATGATGGTGTGAGATAGTTTTCACGTTTAAGCGAGATGTAATACAATGCCACTCGAAGAAATCTATCCGTGCAAGCAGTGCTACATTTGCATGAAAGCATTCGATTAAATTATTTGACTAATGTGCTACTACTGTGCGTGACCCCATGTTTTGACTGGGTTGATGGCTCCATCCTCAAAATAGAACTCACTCCAATGTGTAGCTGCACATGGTCGTTTTGGTGCACATGTGAGTTTGAGGATTCATGTCGTGAATAATCATATTTTTATCATAGAGTATTGGCATGTAGTATCAACGAGAGACCTAAAATACACAAGGCAAGTATTGTTATACACCCGTTATCCGTTGCAACGGTCTGTCATTCAGTCTTTAGTTCTTCAGGACTGCCCAGTTCGAGCAACGCAGAGATGGGTGACAGTGCAGTGCTCTACAGACTCCCAGTAAATCCACCATTCGCAGCGAATCGCAGTTGATACTCGCGCAGATCTGCCCAGTGACGAAGCTCCTCCTCTTCGTCGTCTGCGGTCATTTGGCTTGGATCCTGAGAGCGTGTCTCCCCTGCTGGGCCCGTCTTTTCCAGTTTCACCAGGATGTCAATCAATTGTGAAAGGGCTTCCTCCGACTTCATTGCCAGAGGCCCCTTTCGTTCAGGAACGTCATTGAGGAGAGTTGAAGCCACCTGGCGAATTTTGCTAATGATTGATCCTCCGTTTGGCTCAAGGTTTCGTTGTGAAATAGATCCCAGAACAGTTAGGAGGTTCTGAACGATCACCTCACGCTCGGTCGACATGAACTCAAATATTTCCTTATCATCGGCGTCTTGAAGAGCCTTTTCCTCTTCATCCTGGCCAGTGACTTCACTGGTGTTTTGTAACTCGGCGAGGTGAACATCACGGAGATTGAAATATAGCTCGACAAAATATGATCGGGTCGCAAGCTGTGAAACGAAGATGTTGGCTTTCTGGATTTCATACTGGAGTAGTCGTCGCCTCATGGGTTGTGATTTGATCACATTTCGGACATCGTGGGGCGGCTGTACGTTGGGCCAGACAGGCGGTACGTATTGAAAGGTTGCCTCGTCGATGTTGGCTAATGAGCTAGACTCGTCTCCTGGATTTTCAAGCTGGAGTTCTGGTGGCAGGTTGTCGATGATACTTTTCGCTGCTAAGAGCCCGTCCCTCAACAGTAACCTCTGGTCTGCCCAAGGAAGAGTGCTCATGCCATAGGCAAGCTCAAGACTCACCACACCGTTCATAGTGGTGTAAATATCAATGGCAAATCGGAATCCGGTCAGAAGCGTTACACTGCCTTCCGCTTGGTGGATGATCTCATTGGCAAGAACACATATGTCGTCTACATTCTCGGGGTAAGACGGGTAAGGAACACTAGGTGTCGAAGGAGCAATGACAATATCACTGTGAGAAGCTCCAAGTTGGGAGAAAGACCTGTAGATTATTAGCCCCCCTCAAACATGCAAATGCGGTGTATCAACCAAAATCTTACCGCACACCCAATAAGAGGCACCAGAAGATGCGTTTCCCAATCTGATCCTTAACATGGTTAAAAGGCATAGGGTCAGGGGCAAAGGGGTCACTGCCAAAGGTGGGCAGCTCTCCCGGGTGCTTAGGTCGACTGAAGCCCAATTCACGAAGTAGAGTCAGAGTTTCGGCCATAAAGTGGCGTGATGCATTCCATTGAAGGATATAGCCAGACGAGAGCCCCAAGAAGTAGCTGGTAGCGGCATCATGAAGTGTCTTTGGCTGTTTCAAAACCCAACTGCTCCCCCGTGTGAGGAGTGTAATATCACGGCACTTCTCAACCATGACGGCTGCTTTGGGGAAGAGGTGTGTGCTATGCTGGGCCTTGAGGTGTTCTCGGGCTGTCCGTGGGAATGAGGCAACGAGAGCGGCGACCATGCTGGAGAGTAAACCTAAAAACTCGGGTCTTGTTCGATCTTCTCGATCCGCAAAAGACTGTCGGAATGTCGGCTCATGCGGGAAAGGCGCGAGGGGGTGAATGTAGGTAAAAAAGTCGTCCACTAAAAGCTCCAGAACGGGCATTGGGGCAATTGTCTCGGCATCAATGCCTTCGGCCGAAATATTCATGAGCGTTTTGGCTGCGGTCTGAGGTGAGGGGGATGACATGAAGCCTGCATTCGCGGTTACATCGACCCGAGCTCTCTTGGCAGCTTTAGCAGCCTCCGCATGTTTATTAGGCGGCCCTCGTCTCTTGGTCTCGCGATTATATGTACAGTCGACACCAAGTTCGCGACATGGGCGACAGGGCATGTTCGCATCGTCGCACTTCACCTTACGCATACTACACATATCGCAAGCGCGTCGAAGTCGCGTCAGCTTCGGATTGATAGTCGGGTCCCTCATGACATTGCTAGGACTGGTAATAAGATGCTGTTGCTGCATCTCTGGCGGTACCTGGGACATGGACGCCGCCACGACATTCTGACTCTGGGCAACAGCTTCGGCTGCAGCATTTTGCAAGGGATGATGGTTTTGGATAGCTTGCGCGGCATCACTGGCAGCTTGGAGAATTTCGAGCCCGTTGCTGGCGTAGGCGTGGGCAGTCGCATGTTGAGATGGTGATGGTGGTGGAGATGCCGACATGGCGTCTCAAAACGATGAAAGGCGAGCAAGCGCTCTCTTGAGATGGCTGATTGTCGGCGGATTCCCGGATGTTGGGATTTTGAAGCGAGGTGAAGCCGACCTACCGAGATGATATGGTGGGTGGTGAGGAAAGGTTTGGAAACGGATGTGAATCACGTGACATTGCAATGGGAGATTTGGTATCCATTCTTTCCACTGGACGGAATACTCCGGGGCTTTCCGTCGAAGGCGTAGGGTACTACCTACTACAAGTACTTAGGCTATGGATTTGCAATATTTGAGTAAAAGTCTGAATTTGTTTATCGGAATAGAAACTGGAAAGAACAATTCGGTAATGAATTTAAGTAGGATTCAAAGTCTTCTTCCTCTCCTCTTTTCTTTTCATCCACTCTTTGGCTAAGTATGTAGTACATAGGGAGTACTCCGTACTTGGAGGTGTAATAATGTTGCTGCTCGACATTTGGTGGTACAACTTCTCGCCAGAGCATTATAATTTATGGGCATAAATCCCCCCTGCTTGATTTGACAACCAACTGGGGCAGAGGCAGGGGTTCGTCTTGGCTTACCTTGAGCTGCGTCCTTGCGCATACTTGTACAAACATGCAAAAGCCATTGAACTTGTCTACCTGTATGTAGCAACACATCTCCCCCCTTCCCTTCTCTACCATTGATCCGTATCGTATAGTATCATTCGGCCCGAGACATTGTACACTTACTCTATTTGCATATGTATTTGTATGCGTGAATAATGGAAAGTTGGTTGGGTTGAGTGAGGCTTTTGGTGACTGGATGGATGATGAATCTGAGCCCAAAAAATTACCAGCATCTTGCTTTTTATACGGGTGCCCCTCATCAATCTCGCCAACCACCACGCCCCCCAAAACGCCCCCTTAACAAATCTCCAAGGTCTAGCCAACAAGGGGCCACGACCCGCCATTGAGAGTCCCGATAGGACCAATTTTGACCGCGGCCCGTGGTGCGAATTGATCATTAATAGTACCTAGTAGCTAATGGCATGAAGATGCGGAGCACAGAGTACGCAAAAGGAATAGGAATAGGAATAGGGAGTACGGAGTATGGAGAAGGGAGTAGATAAGACACGTCCTCATCACACCCCTAGGTACGGAGTAGTAGGAATCCACCTCCATACATACATACAAGTATACTGACCTGACCTCTTTATTCCCCCCTTCTTCTCGTCTGCTTCTCGAACCATCTTGACTTGTTCCTCGCAACTTCTTCCTTGGGAGTTAGAAACGTGTGTGCTATTTATTCTATTTCTGGGCCCCCTTATAAAATCTCCTGTTTTGCTGTCAAACATACCGACGGAGAATCAAGAGCCAAAGTGGTAGCAATAGTAAGGGCGTCATCGGAGAGCCCCCCGCGCTATCATCAGAGTGACCGGAGCTTCCCCCAGCAATTTACATCTGATTGCCCCTCCCCCTCACCTCAGCACTCAACGGCCCTCAACAGTCCAGCGCGCTCTCTCCTCCAAGCTTCTGAGCAATATTTTTTTGGAGGAACGACAAAATCACAAACTGCGACGTCTCGGATTGAAAACTGGCGCTGCTTACAGGTACCATGGCGCGCCGTGAGTCTCTGTCTGAGATCCGCGCTGTCAATCCTGAACTTTCTTTGAGCGGCAACATCATTTCCGCAACCTTCACAATCCCACACGCCCTGACTTATCACAAAGGCGGTGATTGGGTGAGTTATGAGTTGAGAGCTACCAAGCTTCAACAAAACCCCAATCCAATCCCTTGTTATTCTTACAACGCGCCGATGGCTTTCGATCAACACACCGCTGAAAAAATGCGTCGTCTTGGTTCTCCGTCTTATGCGACCTGCTTGCTAACCTTTGCTTTGCAATCTAGGATCTCAAAACCCGTCGCGGCCAGTCAGCGCTCATCGACTCCTTGGCTTACCTCTCATCCGATGCCACGCCATGGAACCATACCGTAGTGGCCTGGACTGGCGAAATCGATTTCCCCAATGAGGCTCCTTATGCGCCCCAAGACGAAAGCTCCGTACCACCAGCCGTGGCCGCTGCAACATCCCTCAACGCTCTCTCTGCGCCCGTACCGGTCGATGCCACTACTCGTCTCCCCACCCCGCCCCCCATCGACGGCCTATTCTTACCGAAGCTTGATCAAGACCATCTCGAACACCAGCTGTCTCATAATAAGACTATTCGTACCATTCCTGTATGGCTGTCTGACGAGGCGGAGGCGTCCGATGAGGGTATAATGCTCAAGGACCAGACGCGGTGGAGGAGATACGCAGAACATGACCTTTACACTCTCTTTCATTATAAGCAGCATGAGCCCTCGGACGGTCGCAAGGAGCGTGCTCAGTGGGCCGACTACTATCGCATGAATCAAAAGTTTGCCAACAAGATTATCGAGATCTACAAGCCAGGCGACATTGTCATCATTCATGATTACTACCTTATGCTTCTCCCCAGCATGCTACGCCAGCGAGTACCAAACATGAACATTTCTTTTTTCCTTCACTCTCCCTTTCCTAGCAGCGAGTTCCTTAGGTGTTTGCCGCGCCGCAAAGAAGTGCTTGAGGGTGTTCTTGGCTCCAACCTTGTCGGCTTCCAGTCATACAGCTACTCCCGTCACTTCCTGAGCTGCTGCACTCGCATCCTCGGCTTCCCTTCAGATACTCTGGGTATAGATGCCTACGGTGCTAGGGTCCAGGTTGGAGTATTGCCTATTGGTATTGACGCTGCCAAGGTTGAGAGTGCCGCTTGGGCGGATGCCGTCAACGAGAAGTACGACAATTTGAAAAAAATGTACGAGGGAAAGAAAATCATTGTTGGTCGTGACCGGCTGGACAGTGTTAGAGGTGTGGCGCAGAAACTTCAGGCCTTTGAGCGATTTTTGGAGATGTATCCAGAGTGGCGGGAAAGGGTCGTGTTGATTCAGGTCACATCCCCGACCAGTGTTGAATCGGAAAAGGAAGATCCTGAAAACAAGATCGCCAGTCGAGTCAATGAGTTGGTCATGAAGATCAACGGCGAATACGGTAGTCTGGGTTTCTCCCCCGTGCAACACTATCCCCAGTACATCACCCAGGATGAATATTTTGCATTACTGCGAGCGGCGGACATTGGCCTCATTACTTCTGTGCGAGACGGCATGAATACGACAAGTCTGGAATACATAGTCTGTCAGAAACAGGGTCATGGCCCTCTCATTCTATCGGAGTTTAGTGGGACGGCCGGTAGTCTGGGTGATGCGATTCATATCAACCCATGGGATCTGAGCGGAGTTGCAGAGAAGATCAATATGGCTCTCACAATGTCCCCAGATGAACGCAAGACTATGCAGACTCATCTCTACAATCACGTTACTACACATAACGTCCAGTCTTGGATAACGAAGTTTGTCCGCAAGATACACACTGTTCTCGGCGAGTCTAATGCAGCACACTCAACACCCTTGCTTGACCGCGCCTTGCTGTTGTCCCAGTACCGTGCTGCCGGAAAGCGCCTCTTCATGTTCGATTACGATGGCACGCTTACGCCTATTGTACGCGAGCCCAGTGCTGCTGTACCGTCGGAGCGCATTATTCAATATCTGAAGTTGCTTGCCTCGGACCCTAAGAACGCCGTATGGATCATTTCAGGTCGAGATCAGGATTTCCTGAAGCAACATCTGGGGCACATCTCCCAGCTTGGTTTCTCTGCGGAGCATGGAAGCTTCATGAGAGATCCAGGGTCCGAAGAATGGATCAATTTGGCTGAGAAGTTTGACATGGGTTGGCAAAGCGAAGTGATAGATGTGTTTCAAAAATACACCGATAGGGTTCCTGGTTTGTTACCCCCCACCCCCCAATTAACCATTGATTTATTGGATTTACATATAGATGCTAACTGCTGAAAAAGGATCCTTCATTGAAAGAAAGCGCTGTGCGCTCACCTGGCACTACCGGCTTGCCGAACCGGAGCAGGGATTGCACATGTCGCGTGAGTGTCACAAGGAGCTTGAGAATGGTGTGGGCCAGACCTGGGATGTGGAGGTCATGCCTGGAAAGGCTAATATCGAAGTGCGGCCAACCTTTATCAACAAGGGTGAGATTACCAAGCGCCTTGTCGCGAGATACCACAACCCGGGGGCTGCACCAAGTGAGCAAGATCCTCCCCCTGGCGAGATTGAGTTTTCATTGTGCTCGGGGGATGATTTCACGGATGAGGACATGTTCCGTAGTCTGAACGGGGTATCAGGCACGATACTGAAAGAGGAACATGTTTTCACCGTCACGGTGGGAGCAAGTACCAAAGTGACACTGGCCAAGTGGCACCTACTAGAGCCAGAGGATGTAATTGAATGCGTGGGCTTGTTGGCCGGTGACAGTGGTCAAGGTCTTCCTGGAAAGATGGGCGAAGTCAATCTAGCAGCTCTAGCCTCTGTAGAGGGACACATTCCTGCAGAGGAGTTGTGATCATACCATCTTCCGTGGTGATTGGGTACTTGAAAAAAAGAAAAGTCAAAAAATTGAAGAGTTGGGAGCTGTTGGTGGGTAGAATGGGTATATAGATGCTTGCGGGCGTGTGGCGCATTTAGAGACCAAGAAGGGGGATCAACTTTCTTTCGCATGAAGCTGGAAGGGCAGTTCTGGTTAACCCCAGCGTTTGATCAAGGAGCATAGCAAGTTTTAGGATACAAATAACTGAACATTTATTCTTGTCACCTGTTTGCCTAAGAATCAGTCCCATACGATGCAGTGACGGTTGTGAGGCTGAACACATCTCCCCCAGACTTTTGTGTGACCGAACCACAGAGTTCACCCTCACCATGACCCGTGTACAGGTACATGGTCGAGGAGATTAACTGGAAATACTTGATATCGTATTCAAACTTGTTGCTATATACTGCACTCGAATATGCAGTAGAGTGGATATATGATGACTCACTTGCTGATTGGCCGATTATATCTAGGGAGAGCCAGCACCAATGATGTTGAGAATGATTTGATATTGGAATCGATTGACAAGCTCGAGCATTGCTAATAAGAGTATCACGTACTAGACAAAGCTATATCAGCTACATATGCAGTCCTCTAGTTGACATCCATCCCATTTTCTAAACCGTTTCACTCAACATGTCTTTAGTAGTAACGCAATCATGAACGCTAAATTCTTATCCGTCTCTTTGTTCGCTGCCATAACTATCGCTATTGTACAAAAGGTCACAGTTCCCCCTTAGCATCCGTGTGGGTTACGCTTTCAATTCAACGGGAAGGCCTGGCAGTACACACAGCCAAGTCAGCTCTAATCAAGGTGGAAGTCCCCTCACATCAGGAAGAATCAGTCTAGCAGTCGAATGTCGGATTATCCAGCCAGTCCCGGATCTTCCCAATCGCAAAAGTATCATGCCGCTTCTCCGATGTAGTGTAGTCATCCTCTTCGTCAATCCACCCCGAAGTGCCCCGGCTGAACGTCAACTTCTTGCCGAGCTCCTTGCTCGACCCGAAGTCAACCAGAATGGGCATGCCTGCTGCACCAACCAAGATGTTGGTAGGATTGATGTCATTGTGGGCGAAGCCGATTGAGTGAAGATGGTGAACGGCCGACTCCAGGACCGCGATGAAAGCTTCCTTGTTGACTGCTCCGAGGTCATCTTTAAGGTACTGGTTCAAGTCGTATTCATACCTGTCAAGCACGAGCCCAGTGATGCGCCCCCTGCGCAAACGGCAGCCATGGTACTTGATAATGCCGGGGTGCGGGTGCTGGGATATAACCTGAAGAGCATGGGCCTCTTCTAGCATCAATGCCGGCATGATCTCAAGAATATCCTCATCTCTGTATACATCATACATCTTTAAACGCGGACGTTTGATGTATGTATTGCTGCTGAGCTCTTCTGGGGCCCTGGTCAAGGCCTCGTCCAGAGGCACCAGGGGAAATAGATGCTCACCGGGGATTGGATGCAGAGCAGATGTGCATTGCTCCAGAGCAATCTCGTATTTCGGCACATTTAACTAACCGAAATACGTGACATCGTACTCATCCCATAGAGCAAAGGTTGTGTAGAGGAAGTCTTGCCTGTCTTTGGAAAAGGTCTCACAAAGAAGATCCAAGTCGCCCCATCGCGCGACTACCGGTGACATAATCGGGGTTCTGACGAATGAAGAAATGGAATGAGATATGTCGGGTACTAAGATGGACGTGATTGGATCTGATTGTGTTTGGAGCAAAGGGGCGCAGCTTGTTGCAGGTTGGACCCCCGCATTGGGCCTTTCCTATATAAAAAACCTCCACTAGATTGTCAGATCACGATAGTTCTAATTTTGCGCCCTTTATTTAATTTATGGATATATTTGTCTCTTTCCCGTACTCTCATATTTCTTTCTCTACAGTTTTCTCTAGTTCTCTGTAGTTGACGATTTGTTGTCATTAGCTACCCTGTATATGAGCGTTGTTGGCGCCAGATGAATTGAGTCAGTGTTCAAATACAAAGCTTGTTCTAATTCTGTGATCAAGGTAAGCGACAAACCAGATGAAGATGCTCAGGTTACTTGTCAGATTGAGTTAGAGTTACAGACACAAGCCATCATGGCGTGGCGTGGATAACCACATGGCATATAATACCACTGCAAGGAATTTGGGGATGTGGAACCCACCCTTGCAGACAGGTTTGCGATGCTCATCAAGACCTGTTTTGTTGTGGGGTTGGAACCTGCAGAACCCATGGCCGCGGAAAGGGATCGACATGCTCGGTTTCTAAAGAGAGAATGGTATCAAAACTATCATCGTCACACGATAGCCTCTTACTCATTACATGCGCACCGGCATATAGAAACGGGAAAACAAGTTGTCCGAGCTTCCGTGAAGCTGCTTGGGGCATACATACATAGAATAGGAAACACTCTCGAAAACAGTTCCCACTTATGGATTTCAAAGCCTTTCTCATCTACTGATGCCCTCCCCCTCTTGTCATGTTTGAAAGGACCGAAATCAGAGGGCAGCTGACTTTGGGCAATTTTTTATCATCATTGGAAGTCTTTGTGTGTGCAAGACGTCATAGGTCAAGGAGCTGCCGAAGGTGGGTCATGTCCGGATCGAACGGCGGCATGGCGATAGACCCACTTCCCGGACGCCTCGGGATTGTGGATGTCATCCAGTCACCAGTCAATGCCCAATGCACGACGTCAACATGACCCGAGGCGGCGAAAGTTGCTAAATTTGATGGCCCATTACCAAATACAGTACGATGCAGAGCGTAAAGCATCTACATAGATCTGGCCTGAATCAATGAGAAGAAGGTGATGCTGCATGAGTGAGTCAGTGTATGGCAAATGAATTGCATATAATTTTGATAGAGGGAGGGCATTTTCCTTACATGTCCGAAACAGTGGACAAAGTGCCGACTGAATCGGAGTTTACCTAAAGAAAGGGAAACCCCATTGCAGGTGGAGAAATAGTACCATTGGGATTAGACAACAAACGTCATGTGTTTTTCATATTCCCGCTCTCTCTCCACACACTCATACATACATAGACTGGATGTCCGAATAGAAGGACCGATTCAGATGGAGGCGCAACTGGAGCATCACACAGCATGATTCAGGAGTTCACCATGCACCAAAAAAGGCACTAATTTGCACCCATTTTCATGGCTTTCTATGCTTTAGTTACCTAGGTAATTTTCCCTCATCAAGTTTGTAATCGGACAATTGGAGAATTTGGAGGAAACTTGCACTATGACGACAGAGGCACTCGCGATCACCAACATCATTGATCTGTGCTTACCCTGATGTTTGGGGGGCCTGGGGTTACATGCCGCATGATGATATGAGGGATACATATAAATCCCCTTTCCGCACCACATTGACTGACGATCATCAAGTCGTTTGGAGAAATTTAGTATCCACTTGAATCTTCAATTTAATATTAACCATTAACATCCCTTAAATAAACTCAATTGCTCCTTAGCGGCTCGTCGACAAATCGACAACAAGTTGCCCATCATGAAGGGCTTCATGACTGTTCGCTTCGACGAGCGTGACCCGGCATCTGAGAAGCACGACGCAAATCATGGACGGCCCTCAGTCGCGGGGCTAGACTATTCGCCCCTACCACGGCTGACTATGCGCTCCTTGGCCATGGGAGGCCTTGTTTCCATGGGAGGTTTGATGTAAGTAATGAGAACGGAGCTCACAAAGGGGAAAGAAGACCAGAGAGAGAGAGAGAGAGAGAGAGAGAGAGAGAGAGAGAGAGAGAGAGAGAGAGAGATTGGCTAAGATCCCATTGTCCTCACTTATTAGTTTCGGTTATGACACTGGTCAGATTTCGGGATTCCTGGAGATGCCAGATTTTCTCGACCGCTTTGGAATGACACACTCCAATGGCGACAAGTACTTTAGCACAGTCCGTTCCGGCCTCATCGTCGCTCTTTTATCCATTGGCACCCTCATCGGCGCTCTCGCCGGCGCTCCCATCGCCGACCGCATCGGACGTCGTCCCTCCATCTCGATATGGTCCCTCGTCGTATCCGTCGGCTTCGTCATCCAGATCGCCGCCAGCACGGCCTGGTACCAGATCATGATTGGCAGGTTCGTGTCCGGCCTCGGCGTCGGGGCGCTGAGCTTGCTCGTCCCTATGTACCAGGCCGAAACGGCGCCGGCGTGGATTCGAGGAGCCCTCGTCTGCGCGTACCAGCTGTTCATCACGATGGGCATCTTCCTGGCCGCGTGCTTCAACTACGGCACCGTGCAGCACCACCCCAACAGCTCCGCTAGCTGGCGTATCGTCATTGGGCTTGGTTGGCTCTGGACCATTGTTCTGGGCGTTGGCATCCTCTTCTTCCCAGAGACGCCTCGATTCGATTTCCGCAATGGCCATAGTGAGAGAGCGAAAGAGACCATCTGTAGAGTATACGGCGCTACGGAGAATCACTGGGCTGTTCACACACAGATTGCTGAGATTGAGCGTAAGTTGCGCGGTGAAAGTAAGATCAAGGCTGGTCCCATCCAGGAGTTCGTCGGCATGTTCAAGGCCCCTCGAATGGCATATCGTATCGCCCTGGGTATGACTCTGCAGATGTTCCAGCAGCTCACCGGCGCAAACTATTTCTTCTACTACGGCACCACCATCTTCCGTTCTGTCCAGATCGACTCCTTCATTACGCAAATCATCCTCAACACCATCAACTTTAGTGTCACATTTATAGGTCTGTACATGGTCGAGCATTTCGGCCGCCGCAAGTCGCTCATCGCTGGTGCCATTTGGATGTTTATCTGCTTCATGATCTTTGCCTCAGTCGGCCACTTTATGCTCAATCTCGATGATCCAACGTCTACGCCGACACCGGGAATTGTGCTCATTGTCTTTGCGGCACTTTTCATCCTTGGCTTTGCTACTACTTGGGGCCCTATGATTTGGACTATCCAGGCCGAAATCTTCCCTTCAAGATATCGTGCCAAGGGTATGGCATTGTCGACGGCTAGCAACTGGATCTGGAATTTTAACATTGGTTTTTTCACGCCGTTCATTACCAAGGCCATTGACTTCAGGTATGTGCACTGCTTCTTAAACTGCTATACTATTAAAGTAACTTACAATGGTGTAATAGATATGGCTACGTCTTTGCTGCCTGTAACTTTTGCGCCGCCCTCATCATCTACTTCTTCGTCATTGAAGGCCAAGGTCGTACGCTCGAGGAGATTGACACCATGTACCTGGAACGTGTCAAACCATGGAAGAGTACCGAGTGGGTGCCACCTCCACCCGAGGAACTGGAAAAGATCCGCCAACAAGCTGGCATGGATCTTGATGCCGTGGCGGAACATGACAGCGACACAGCATTGAGTCACGCTGTTGAACAGCCTCATGGAAAGGAGGAAGCACCTAGCGCTGCTTTACATAAGGAAGAAGTCTAAAAATGATGGGACGTCGAGGGCACATTGAGTTGCTGTATTATTGCGATGCAGCAAAGGATGTATTATTAACTTTCTGTACGATATATTTTAACGAGCTATGATAGTTAGCAAAAGTCTATGTATTGAGTCAAATACACCTACATGATACTGGAATCACTAATATGGAGGTCTGTGATTGTAGTAAATCGCTTCAGATTATGAGATTGGGGCTCCCTTTGCGGCTAAAGTTGCATAGTATAGATGCGTCTCGGCGCAAATGACCATGCGACCATTTCCAACAAATTGAAAGTTGGCAACCCCATCACCGACGAAGATCTTGCCTAGTAGAGTTCCTGAAGGGTTCCAAACGTGAATACCATCTCCGCAACCAGAGTAGACATTGCCCTTTGAGTCGCAATGAATACCTAACAGAATGATTAGCAAGGGATTAAGAAATTTGGAGATGTGAACGAACCGTCTGGAACGCCCGCTCCTATGTATGCGAAGAGCTGTCGGTGCTGAAAGGTCCCTTCGGAAGAAACTTCATATCGGTAGCTAATGTCATGAATATTACCGTCAGAACTGGGCTCGAAAGAGGAACAAATCAATGCGGGAATAGGAGGAGTTAGAGTAGAAGGATGGCATCATCTACCCAGGGACTCCTTACATGGCTGCAGGCCCAGCATTGGTGTATCCGTAGAAGGCCTTATTTGCCCCAGTGTCAGTGACATAGGCATAGCGACCATCTGGAGAGAATGTGATTCCTGAATGGTGCAAGAGTCAGAGATATTGTTTGTTCATTCATAATTTTCCGAAACTCACCATTGCACATTGCAACGTCATCTGCCACAGCCGTTACTGCTTTTGTGTGTGGATCAAAGCGGTACACCTGGTTTGGTAGACCAGGCGTAGGGCGGAAATCTTGATGAAAGCCATAAGTCACATCTGTAAAGTAGATGTCTTGGTTTCTGGGATGGACGGCAACATCGTTGAGGGAGTTGAACTGGCGACCAAAGTAATTATTCAGGAGAACTAGACTTTCTCAATAAGGCATGCAAAAAAGTGTTTCATCACGTTAGGGAACCTTACTAGTTGAGTTGTAAGGCGGAACAGGATTCATGGCGTACAGAGCCGGCGCGATACGAGCACCCATCCCTTCACCAGTGAAGAGAATATTTCCCTTGTAGTTTGTCCCCCCTGGGAAGCAATCAATCAGATTCTCTCCGTCAATAACTCTAAACTGGGATTGGGAACTCACCATTAGGATTAATCACGGTGGGCTTAGATGCCACCTTTTTAACAGTCACCTCCCCCACCGCATTGCGCTGATACGAAACGGCCATAACTTCTTTCATGGATACCTTTTGGACAATGCCAGAGACATTCAACCCTGTTCCTGCGTCTGGGGCGCCAGCATTCTGAACAAAGAAGACCTCATCAGTTGGTGGATACCTGGATAAGAGGTTAGAGAGCGAATGTCTACGGCAAGAGATTCTCATCAAGGAGTCTTGATGAGGGATTGGGCATACCACACAACTGCCTCGTGAAATAATGGGTTTGTATCATCCTCTGCAATGAGGGTCAGTGTGGGGTTCGATCCTATGATATCCAGGAAATCAGGATGATAGATATGAAATGGCCGTTCGATGAGGCTTTCTATGCTGGAGCCGGGCGGAATAAAGATCTATATCCACGGCAACCCCATCATTAGCAACAGGGGCTGGCTCGCGTGTCAAATATGTGTATCAGAATGACCAACTGTAGTGCCATTGGCAACATCTGGCGGGGGTACTTCTGGAAGAACCGCGAATATTGAAGGATCTATAAGTTGTGCCTGCAATGGTAGCTCATCCGGGACTAATATAGTGGGCTCACTGATGCTGCCAACGATGCTGGAGACATGGCTGAGAACATCTTGTACGGCATCAGAGGTGGTGACGCCAATCGCATATATCGCTACACCAATAGCCGCGAGAGATGAATATCCCCGTCGTGAATTGCTCTGCGGTGTCATGAGAACTGTTGGGGAATAAGAGCTCGAAAGTGGTTCTGGCGTAAATGACTGGAATTGCTGAAATTGTGTTGGACAGCAGATGGCGGAGGAGAGATGTGACGGTACAAGATGGTAAGAGCTAATAGCTGCATATATATTCTTGCATGGTTACATTCATGATTGGCTACGTAAGGTGACAAAAGTCTGCGTTCATAGACCTGCAGTAGTACTAGGAGCGATGAGTGCAGACTTTTGTCATGCCCATTCCACCAACTGTAGTTTCATTCCCGCAGAACACCATAGTCTAGATCTCCGCGTCTCATCCATGACCCGCCCCTTTTTATAGACTAATCATTAAGATGTACGTTATTCTAATATTCAATATTGACCTATATATTATCGGCAAACATCTCTCTTAATCCCGCTTCTTGATTCGAGGGAAACTAAGCCAAATGAGAGTAACCACAGCAATCAGAGCGATAATAATCGGCTGCAAGACCTTTACACCTTTATGGTTTGCAATGGCGCCGATAATAAAGGGGAATACAGTCCCCCCCGTACCTCCAATTGCCATGGCAAATCCAATTGCGCTTACATGAATGCGCTTCGGCAGCAGCTTCGCCGTCAGCATGACAGCCCCAGGAAACATGGGCCCGAGGAAGAAACCCAGAAATGCTACCGCAACAGCAGAAACAACGAATTGCGGCACGAGCCAGAACAATAGCTGAAGACAGAGACATACAGCCAGGTATATGCTAAGGCATAACCTCTCGCCAAATCTCTCATTCACGGCTCCTAGAGAAGCGCGGCCTAGTGCCATGCCGGCCCAAAAGCCAGTAGCAGAGATTCCAGAGTTGTACCGTGAGGCATGGCGAACGTTTTGCATGAATGTGACAATCCAGCCACCAAGACTGACTAGATACGTAGCAGATCAGTATACAAGACTACTAGAGGCGGGAGACGACGTCTTTTATGGGTATAATTTTGATCACTTACCTTCGATGCCTATGTAGCAAAAGAAGAAGAGAGCACACAGCCAGGTAACGCGGGACTTGAGAGCTTCACGAGTGCCAGCGCCAGAGGATTCTGCGTTCTGATGAGCCGTTTCTTTTTGGTAAACAGCGCCCGTCTTGTCCCAGAAAACGACGGTCAGGCCGACCAACTCAAGGACGGATATACCAAGCTGTAACATTGCCAGAGTCAGTTGATCGTCTCGTACATGCAATCTGGGCTGAGTGAGCCTCACCATAAGGAAGTAGAAAGTATACCACGGCAAATCAGCCTTGACAACCATGGATGTTGCAATAAGAGGGGAAAACAATGAACCGACTGAGCAAAAAGAGTGAAGAATTCCCTGAAGAGTGCTTCCCTTGTCCAAGGAGCCGACCCAGGTGGAGAAGCAGGCATCAGTCAAGCCGTTGCCGAACCCACTGATGGCGTTGCATACGACGAGAGCCGGGTACGGAGGATGCGAGCAAAGAACGGAATAGGTGATGATGTGACAGATTGGTGCCATGATAGCGACGCCGCGCTGGCCGAATTTCACGTGGATCTTGGCATTGTTAAGTGCGGCGACTGAGTTTAGCCGACGAAGGGTGTTAGGAAGATGAGGGACACGGTGGTGTAGCTGAGATTATATTATGTTCCGAGCTATCATGATAGTTAGTAGATGATGAGGTTTGGGCGAAGGGCATTGAAGTGTAAGAGCTTGGAGCTTACGGATGGAATCAATGCCTACGGATAGATGTCGTGTTAGCTGCAATACTTTTTGATAGGGGATATTTCACTGGGTCTTACACCAACTGCTGCATCGTTCATTCCGGCGATCACAAACGACAGAAAAGCAAAAGCAAGTCTGCCAGTGTTTGCCCTCGGGCGGTTCCATCGCTCCAGCTCGGTGTGAGCATTCGGCGGCACCTCTTCACCACCCAAGACAAAGGATGCCGGCTCCGAATACGACGCTCTGGCCGCGACCTCCGGCTTATGACAGACAGACCCGGGCCCGTATCTTGTTCTGGATATTGCTACAGACCTTAGGGAGCCCAACTCAACTGCATCGGTGGCATGAATGTGGCTAATCTCATGTTGAACATTAGTGATTGTGGTTGTCATTTTAAAGGAACTGCAAAGTTGTAATAGAATGCTCCATGTACAAGATTTTCCAATTGTCACAAGCAGATGGGCAGCTACTTCAGGCTACATGAGAGTGGCGGTTCGAGAAGAGGACCACGGGGAGGAGAATGGTTTTCTTCGTTTTATCAGACTTCGCCCCCCCTATATCCACAAGTTACAAAAGTCCAATCGGTGTATGCCCAAACTGCGGAGTTACTAAATACATAGGCTTAGCATCAAATCTAATACGCCGTGCATTTGGAAGACCAATGACCTGATGGCTGAGAGCCCAAGACAGACAAATTCATTGACGCCAAAGCTGGCTTCACGACCCCGCATGCCGGACCGACGAGTCCGTCATTGAAGAGGACGAAACTATAGGCTGAGGTGCTAATGAAATCATGGTTCTTTGGTAACATAAAAACGCTGGGCTTTTCGCAGTGGTTATAGTTCAAAGGTGGATGAGTGGGATGGATGGTCGCACGGAATATGGATAAAGATTGGGAGGCAAAGTACATAACTGGGCTTGGAGGTCCCATACCTTTCAAGCATTTCTCTTCTATAATTCACCAATTAAAACAGGCAATTATGAACGGCTGAGTGTCTCTTACAGCATAGACTGCGCTAGATATAATACTGGGGTCTATGTTGGACTCGACGAATAGTACATTCATGCCGGTGAACGATGCGGAACAACTCAATGAGGAAACCTCCGACTGTACCTCGACTTTTATGATCACGGCGGTTAAAATATTGTTGATTCCGGTGTACTTCTTTGTCTGGTTGGGTGAGCATCTATCAGATCATGGCTTGTGGTAGACAGCAGCGTTGGACTGTCCAGGATGCATGCTTGATGCCATGCCATAAGCATGGGCATCTTGCTGGCTTTTCGCCTCTTATTTGGAATAGATCCGAGGTCGTAATGTCATAAATGGGTAGCTTGTGTTACTCGACGATGCGCCGCTGTCAATAGCGACTGGTATCAGATCGGTTGAAAGGGGGCCTCATGTGATACTTGATAGATCTTTAGGATCTTAAGATGAAAGAGTAAATAAACAAGATATCCTAGGTACACGGCGTCTTATCTGCCATGGAAGAAAAGGGGGAGACCAAGGGGGATAATTCTGTCTATATTATCTCATGGGTAGATCGATATTCATACCAGAACACGTGGGGGGATGCCATCGGAGATGACTACAAATGACAGCAACTGTTGTTGCCGTATGAGGGGTAGTAATTATCCCTATTAACCCAGATACAAATATCCATGAAGCAATTGAAGTGGATCGCCAGGAAAGCCTGATTAGCAATGCTCTCATCATCAACACTTAATATGATTATAAACCGCGGCTGTATTGTGTTCCATACAGGGAATAGATAGCTGCCAGGAAAGCTCAAAGAAGGCCGACTCAACGCGTCCCCATGCAGCACAAACTCATGAGTAAAGGTCCTACCTACTTCTGCTTATGCCTCTGTCAGAATCCGACCAGTCACCTCCCCATGGGTCTCCCGCAAGGATCACGACTCTGGCCCCTGTCGGCGGGGATGCAACGGGAATGCATCATCTAGGATCCACCCGCTACAACTAAACAAAGCTGTCCCGTTCATCCGTAGCGCCTTTGCGTGCCAAGGAAAGAAGAGTTTTTGTTTATTGCCAATATCTGGTGGTGACGACGGAAGCATGGCACTGAAACAGAGTGCAAGGTTTGCTTCGTCTAAAGCAATACAAGGTCGTTCAGATTTTGACTAACAAGACGGCGAACAGCACGTTATCAACTGTAATTGAACCCGTGAGTAAACACATAATACATAGGATGTTACAAATGGATACGAAAAAGGGGGAGGGGGGCAGGTGTGGCTCTTGCACAACCCCAGCCTTTCGTTATTATCCCATGAGCTTACTCTGCATCAAACAGATTAAACTGCTAATGCTTAAACAGCATCCATGACTTCATACTACATATCATTTGCATATTCTCATACATTATCCACCAGAGCATGAATCCACGTTGGTACGTTTTTGTGCCTTCTTGGTATAACTCTCCATCCATCAATGAATGTAAATAACCTGGACAGGCGCAACTTGGGAGCACCGCTGATCGTCCAGGCTGCCCTAGTATATTATCCCTTACTAATCTAATTGTATCTATCCTGATTTCCCAACTCTAAAAACGCCGTAGATCTTTTTTAGGTATCACAAAAGGAGTAAAATCGGACAAACGGACTAAAGGAGTATTCCGCCCTGCCCGGCCAGGGGTAGAGAGGCCATGTCGACATCTCACCATTCAATCATTCCATACCAGATACTCATGGCAGATTTGGATGAGGCGGTACCTGCGCACTCGTTGACACTGTTGCTTTGTCCCCTAACAAACACAAACTAGGCCGCGTCTCGTGCTCGACCTCAATTTGAACCTCCTTGCGAATATTTTTACACTGCGAAGGATTCGCCGAGGAAGCATCGCTCCAAATCTTGAGGTCGTGCATCGTAATATCGTCCTCGACCATGTTTTCCTCGCTCCCGTTCATGGTGAAATCCGTGATTGGGTGGACGGTCGGTGGTCCTCGACCGCGCCAACTCTTGGTGCTTCCGCCAAACGTGCGGATGTCCTTTGGTGTCGCTTCGTCGAGCTTGTTCGTAGAGCGTCTCGATGTCAAGAGTGATCCGAGGAGCGGGGCCAGCCAGCCCTTCAAAAGGGGGAAGATCATAGGCAGATTTGACGTGACGACGGCAACGAATGTCTCTCTGACGGCCCAGGAACCTGCAAGCTGCGCGCCATTCTCTTCATCCTATCACGTTGTTAGCCAAACTTATCCTTCTCAGCAAGCACAGGGGTATGTGGGTAGTGTTCAACTTACAGTGACAATGAGTATGCAGCGCAGGAGTGCGCAAACAATAACAAATGTTCCTCCACCAAAGAGAATCATTAGTCCAACTTTCTTGGCCGGCTTCAAGTTTGCCGCCCAAAGCATCGGAATCGGTATAGACATTAGGTAAATATCTGTCGTGACGTTGAATGCCAAATAGACCCAGACAATCTGGTTTGAGATTGCAGGTTGGCAGACATCTACACATTTTGGCACGCATGTCAGTTCTGGACGTCCCTCAAATCTTCGCTAATGAACGGTACTACTCACTTCCGGGATCGGGATAGATCTGCCAGAACTTGCGAAATGGACGACAGGAGAGATAGAGGTTGAGCGCGACGACGATGTAACTAGCAGCGAGAAAAGCGAAGCCGATGAAGATGCGTAGACGGTAGTGGTAGGATAAGCCCTCCTATCCAACAGCATTAGCACCCCAAATTCCATCCAGCTTGTTCCTATCCAGCTTGTTTCCGCATACCGTTAATCTGAGGTAGAAGACAAGAAGGGATGCCTTCAGTGTCCAAAGCAGAGATGAGTAAACCGACCATCCGGCCAATTGAATCTTGGAACCAAGAACTCTGAGAATAATACATGTTAATATGAACCTTATGTGGTTGATGTACGTCTTATCAGGCCACATACCTTAGGTGATACTCGGGGTCGTCTGGAGTTAGAGCTGCACGTTGTTGGTCCGTCATGCCATTGTTGGCCAGCCCGTTTGCCGCATTGCCAACACTATATGCAAGAGATGTCTCCGCGATATAAAACAGCTGGGGAGTGCCATCAGCTTCCAAACCACGTTTAATATTCCCCAAGTCAATTGAGCCTTGTTGAGCAGCGAAACTTACCACCGCGACCCAAGCCAAGTAGTCGTCTCCTCCCAGCCTTCGCCATCCCGTCGATCGTACCCGCGCATACGTCCTCAAGACTGTGACGGCGATGCCAACACCAAGCAGAGTCCATGCCTCAACAGTGAACTGGTGGAAAGCCGCCTTCGCCGCGGCAATTGCGGCCGGATCGGGAGGGGGAGGGCCAGCCGACATGGCAATGGGATGGGGCTGAAGAGCTCAAACTGGGCCGTCAAGACGTGAAGGGATCGGTTTGGGAAGTTATCGCACCGAAGTGGGATCCGATCATCTTTCTAAAGGAACTTGAGAGAAATAGAAAAAAAAAGAGATCTGAATGCAAGTCTGCATATTTTCTGATCAATTTTGCTACGACTCGTCGCCTCGCATCGCACCCAGAGAGCAGAGGTGGGCGAGCTCCGGCCGAGAATGCTGCGGCTTTGGAGGTGATCATTGGCCCGGTATCTGACAAGGAGCATGAGGTAAATTGCTATCGGTATCCACTGATTGCCATGGACGATACAGATACCCTGGCTATTACGGACGGCCAGGGCAATTCAGGGTTGTGTTACAGCAAGGCCCCATGGTCTGAAATACGGATGGACATACAAGCAGGACTGCATTGTACAAACATGTACTGGAGTAGCACAGCAAGCCTAGTTCGGCATTGCAGAAGGGGGAAAGTCCCTTGTCTGTGCAGTACAAAACTTGACTTCATTTAACTGGACATAGATATGATGCAGGTGGAGTTACACCACATGAGGACATCATCTCTCCGGTGCAGGTACAAGGCGGATCCTCATGTCGAATTGCAGGACAGGACTGACACCCATCCCATCCCCCTACAAATGAAGGACTCCAAAGATAGACAACACAATCAAGGCATAAATTTTAATCCTTTCCCCCCATGATTCTTGAATGATGTCAAGGACTTTACATGCATAGTGCAAAGTGCTGCAATAGGGTTCTTGCGCAAGCCATCCATGAATGTCTTGAACGCAAGACTTCCTAGCCCCGCCACTCCCCCCCTGCTGGCCAACCACGATTGCAGGCAAAGTACAAGGGGGAATGCGGGCCTCATCCGGCATTGGCCGTGCCGTTTGACCAGGAAGAGAGATGCTTGTCTATGCTTACGGCCACTCATCGATATACTTGTATGATACTAGTCAATATCCGAGTCCCTTTGCGGAATTTTGCTAGGGCTGCAACCAAATGCCTGTCGGTGTGGAAAGATGTGCCCTTGGCTTATGCCCCCAGGTCTATTCGTATTTGACCACCTTGCCTCCCGGCTGCTTGAGGATGGACGAGTGAACTACCTAAGCAACAGTTGTCTCTGGAGACTCAAGTTGCGTACAAAGAAACTGCTTCGAGGCAGTTGTGTTTAATCATGGTTACTGACAATAAGATGGAGACATATGATTGTGTTGTAGTTGGTGCAGGTAAGTCTATTGCATCCTCATTCGCCTTTTTCCTATTTCATCCGGCTCTCCCGTTGCCAAACTTCTTCATAGACTCAATTGAAGGGACGGAGAAAGATGCCAAGAAAGGAATCATTATGGGAAGAAGAAGAAGAAAAAGAAGAGAGCAGTATTCACTAATTGTCTCTTGCGACAGGATGGTACGGACTGGCAGCAGCAAAGCAGTACCACTGCACCAACCCAGATGACTCGCTCATAATCTTTGACTCTCAGTCCTCTCTTGGCGGAACATGGGCCGACGAGAGGCTGTATCCAGACGTGAAGAGCAACAACCTCCTAGGAACCTACGAATACCCCGATTTCCCGATGGACCCAAACACGTTCGGCGTTCAACCGGGCCAGCACATCCCCGGCGAGGTCATTCATTCCTATCTCAAAGCCTACGCCTCCAAGTTTGGGATTAGCGACTTCGTCCGTTTACAAACCAAGATCACCGTGGCCGAGCACCAGGACACACTCCAAGGTGGCTGGATCTTGACCGTCGTCAGCTCCGAGCCGCGCGAGTGGAAGGTCTACGCAAGAAAGCTCATCGTCGCGTCCGGACTTACATCCGAGCCCTTTATGCCACACTTTGAAGGCCAGGAGACGTTTGGCGGCAGACTATTTCACAGCAAGTATTTCCAACAGAACAAAGATACCATACAAACAGCAAAGTCCGTGACTGTGTTTGGCGGCACTAAATTTGCGTGGGATGCCGTTTACACGTATGCCAGGGCCGGAGTTCAAGTCCATTGGGTCATCCGATGTACGTGCCTATTCTTAATTTATAAAACAAGTGAGATCGTGAGTTCCATACTGACGTGAGATGATAGCATCTGGTCATGGTCCGTGTTGGATGGCTCCTCCATATGTGACACCTCTCAAGAAGTGGATTGAGAAACTTGCAAGTACGTGCTGTGCAACAATGTGGTCCCTCCCCCACGCCATCAAATCTCTTAATTAATCAATCTTCACAGATATACGCCTGTTGACCTGGTTCAGCCCCTGTATTTGGAGTGACGCCGGTGGTTACACAGGTATCCGTGGATTCCTCCACGGCACCGCCATTGGCCGCTTTATCGTCAACACGTTTTGGGGTATCCTGGGCGGAGATGTCATGTCCCTCAATGGGTACGACTCCCACCCCAAGACTGCTCAACTGAAGCCCTGGATTCCCGCCATGTTTGCGGGTACGAGCTTTAGTATCCTCAACTATGACACAGATATCTTTGAACTTGTCAAAAGCGACAAGGTAAATATTCATATCGGTCAAATCGACCATCTGAGTGCCGGAAAGGTACACCTTTCGGATGGCACAGTGTTCGACTCAGACGTTCTCATCTCCAACTCTGGTTGGAAACACGTTCCTCCCATGAAGTTCCTCCCCGAAGGCATCGAGAAGGAGCTTGGCATTCCTCACCAAGTAGCCGCCAATGCTTCCTCTGAGGATCTTGCAAATCAGACACACCTTCTCGACCAAGCCGACAAGGACATCTTCCAGCAGTTCCCCAGACTCCGTAACCAGCCCGTGTGGAACAAAAACTACGTTCCACTGGCAAGCCAAAAGGGCATGTCCGGCAACGACACTCATGGCGCAAAGCCAATGACCCTGTACATGATGCACCGCTTCCTCGTGCCACCATCGGAACGTTTTTTGCGTCCTCGCGATGTGGCGTTCAGCGGCATGGTCAGTAATTTCAGCAATTCCCTGACCGCTCATCTGCAGGGCCTCTGGATCAGCGCCTACTTCTCCGGCCTGCTGGCAAAGGACCCCTCGGCGGCGGTGGGCGACGAGACGGCCATGTCAAGATTGCGCTATGAGACCGTGTTGCACAACCGTTTCTGCAAGTGGCGCTATCCCACCGAGAACCTGGTTCCCTCGTTCATCTTCGACGCCGTGTCGTACTTGGACATGCTGCAGCGTGACCTCGGGCTGAACCCTCGCCGGAAGCAAAAGGGCTTGATGACCGAAGTCACGAGCCCGTACGGGAGCGAGGACTATCGGGATGTAAATGACGAGTGGGAGGTCAAGTTTGGCAGCGCCAAGCTCGATGTGTAAGTTCTCATATCACCGCGGGCAAGGTGATTGTGTGCAACAGATCATGGAGATGAAGGGTCCGCAAACCTTTCTCTTCTCACGGGCGGCAGTTAATCGTTGGTGAAGTTGGCTTGGATTGGAGTTGGAATACCCCGAGTGGTCTGGGTACCGCTTTTCTTTCGTGTTTGATAGTCATTGGAATGAACATATATCCACATATGAAACTTGCAAACTTCGTTCTCGTAGTGGGGGAAAAATGAAAGATATGATAAACCGTCAGAAAGTAAGAGATTGGGGCAGCGGCTTCGTTATATCCCGTTTACTAGGAGAACCATTTCTCCTTTACTCAGCGGGTTAACCGTCCAAGCCGATATCTCCTGTCGCTGACTCAGATGACAACGGTGAGCACTGACAAAACTGAGGGTTTTTGTCCAGGGGTTTCCTCATCCTCGGGTCCCCTCCCGTCAGCCTTACCCTTGGATACCCAGATAAAGAGGACCCTTTTGACTCACTTTTGGAGTTCTTTGATGCCTAAAATAATAAGACATTAGCTACATTAAGAAGGCATAGGAGCACAGACCAAAACAGGAGGCAAACTTTTCATGGCGGCTCAGCATCCGGTTGGGCTACGATGCTGCACAGCCTGCTCAGTCTGCAAGTCAAGGCTCGTTATGCCCTACGAGAACTTGCTATCCCGGGTTCCGGATACCCGGGCCAGCTTGGCATTTAGGACTCGTAACTTGAGCATTGATGCCTTCAGTAAACTTTAATGGGATATCGTGCAATTAGAGATGAATGGCATGAGAGACATGTACTTGGGTCTGGTACATCTTCATGTTAGTCCATCACTATATCGTTATTATACTCAGGAATCGGCCTCAAATCACATTCTCTTCATCATACTCACTGCTGTGACAGTCATTCTATAACATTGATGGCTACCGTATCATGGTCAACCCTAGTATCGTATTGAAGTATTTTCCCATCATTGAAGAGTCAGATGATGAAGAAAAGCACTCAACTTTTTATCCCTTTGTCGGGCGCTTTTCTCGCCCATACTACCCTACAAATGCTCAGGAGTCAATATGTAAATATTTGTTCAAGCATAAGCTCATTCAATTATCTAACTCAAAATAATGTTAATCCAAAAGCCCATAAATATCGTTTATAGTGTTCTATTTACATCGTGTGGATATCCAAAACATGACCTCGTCTATATACCTAACCCGTTTACCCAACCCACTGTACAAAAAAAAAAAAAAAAAAAAAAAGAAGGGAATTCCAATCTATGATGTGTCTGATCTAGCACTCTTCAAATCATTTTCCTTCATAGACACCAGCTGTATTTCGTCGGGCTCGCAATACTCCACACTATACGAGGTATGGTAAGCGATACGATTTGGCTCAACTTCTGGACGATGGACTGACCGGTCCACTTTCGATGAGACATGGTTCCCTAAAGGAGGCCTGCTTCCCCTCTTTTTAGAATTCGATTGATTGTTGATGCTCGGGTACTTGTCGTAGTGACGTTGTGACGTGGACTGCAGCTTCGGGAACAAGCGAACGAGCAAGAGACGGAGCGATGGCAAGCATACGCAAATGAGTCCAACGTTGATCTCGACGGTTGACCACAAGCCAGCGTCAAAGAAATCCCATGTAGGATTGAGGGAATTAGATCCGAATTTGACGAGTGATCTTAACCGTAGGATGCTCACAATCGTGACGCTAAGCAAACGAGTGTTAGTCGAGGAGCACTTGGTGAAGGCGACGCCGGCAACGCATGACTTACAAAGTGCCAACACAAAACATCATGGCAACGCCAACCTTTCGTCTCCAATCCAAGTTCAAGTCTCTCAGCTGCCACAATGGGACTGCCAGCATCCACACGTCCATTCCTATGCTGATACCTGCGTTGGACCAAGCGATGGCATTGATGTCCATGCATTTACCCTTGTGTTCTCCATCCCACCTGACCCAGTAATAATGAATTGGTGTGCATTGAAATACGGCCACAACCACGAAAGTGACTCCAAACATGATGCATATAACAATAGTACTCCAAAGCAGTCTCTGAACCCATCGGGTTGGGAAGATTCGAACGTAAAAGAATAAAAGTGCAAGCTTCAACATGGCAACTTCGGAAAAGTAGATGATTTCAATGATGAAAAAGTAGCGGGTAAATTCCGTGATGGTCGAAGGTTGTAATGTCCAGATGTCCCGACCCAAGCCATTCTTTGTCACGCCGTATGCGTTGATGATGGTGCTCGGAACACCACTGACGATAGTAAGCAGTGTCATCCAATCATCCCAGCCCAGATTCATCCCGGCCCAGATTTTATACGCAAAGCGTTCGATGACAAAGGCCGCTGAGATAATACCGAAAGCGTTGGAAATGTTGACATATTGCCGTGATCTATCTCGTACTGGCGTATTACAACCAATTGCTGTGAGGTTCAATGTTACTGTGGATTAAGTTAGTATATATGATTCGGCCAAGTTACAGTATGCTTGTCTAGTAAAGACTTACATAAAGTTTCCTTGATAGTACAATTTGCTGTCAAGCATATTGCCATCTCTTGCTTCATTTCTGAGGATTCACACATGCAAGTGTGGTTTGTGGGTTGGCATGAACTCTTGGGTATGACCTCTCCCAAACAATTGCGCTGTAACGGACATGTTAGCAACGTTTGTACACATATACCTCATGACAAACTTTGTCAAACACGGAAATATACGTACTGCGCATTGCGGCATCTGCGAGATAGCCTGAACTGCTGAGCTTTCTTGACTATATGCCTGTGGCATGATCGCCAATGCCATCAGGACGACTCTCCAGAATTTCATCATCTCGAACACTTTAAATATCCACCTCGTAACTTTAGATGCTAGATCTAATGCTGATGCGCATAACTCCTTGAGATCTGAGTCTCGATGGAAGACTTCAAGGAATAGCGAAGCTCGTTGATTTAATGGATACAAGTCTAATCGTGGATCTTAGTAGGTGACGTTTAATGGCGATGATTCGGTCGTCGTGAGGCGTGAGGCGTGAGGCGTGAGGCGTGAGGCGTGAGAAATGAACCCTAATAGATCGATGTGACTGTCGAAGTTGAATCTGAGGAAATGTGACCGTGACGAAATATTTACAAAGGGAGAACGGAGACAACGCCACCCCCTCGGTCGAAATATCTTCATGTCGCAGGATAAATGGCTACAAGGGGCTAGCGTTCGTCGAGGAACCCGTTTATGTATATGGCCTTGATTCCGATCCTTTGGTTACCCATATGGGGCCATCACGGAGCCTCCCCACACACCACCAAGCACTTTTGAAGAGCAGCTTCATTCTTGGTGGAGATAATAACCGAGCTGAAGACGCTAGTTTTCATATTCAACAGAAAAGGAATACGAAATAGGTATCTCTTCCCTCCATTAGGGCTGGACTCAATAGAGGGGGGCAATCGGGATGCCAACGATGCGACGGATGGTGAGGAGCATGGCGTTTGCTCAGATCCACACACGACTCAGGTACCCGAAGCGCCGACGTGCCACTAGACTGAAGAACAAACCAGCATCCAACCCGAGACGGGAGAACATCATGGGTTAGGCATATGTCCGAGATGGCATTGCTTAGCGATGGACGAATGATGCTTTAGAAACGGTAGCTTGGCGGAGGTATATCCACAGCGGGAGCCAGGACAGCTTCGACCAACGTTACATCGAGCGTTCGTTTAGAAGGCCGCTCTCCTTCCAATCATGCGTTATGGTTGGTAGATGTAGACGAAGCGGATGATAAGGAGTGGCAATTACGGGAAACATTTGCAGTGCTCGCATGTATGATAGGTAGATGTAGATGCTCAAAGAAGAGGAGTAAACATGCCGATCTTGTTGGTTGGACGCTCAGAGAAGTGAGAGGCGTCGCCTCTAACCCTTTAGTCGACAAGACTTTGACGACTCAATTGGTCAGATTGGCACCCTCTGTGGAAATGCCAGTTCAAGTTGCGCCACATCCCCCAATGTCGGATCCATTGTCTCAAGACGACACATGTCAGGGCGAGACGAAGAGCATGGCAAAGCATGCATGTCGCGTGCTAGAGGCGCCGCACGTTAACAGATCGAACTGGGTCCATTCTACCCTTGCACCGATCCAGAAGGGCCGCCGGCAAGGAACATGTTTAGCCTCGGAGTGGCTTGCCGGCGCAATGACCCCTTCTAGAATGGCGAGCCGACTGTTGGTGATGATGGCTGTGTGAGCTTGTGCTTTGCCTGTGCTGGCATCAATTTCGGTTTCGCTTCTGTGCCTGGCAGCTTGCATTCACTTCTGCGACGAATAATGCAAAATGTATTCTGACGTGCATGAATGAAATATGCAGCCACACCTACAGAAAGTGAAGGGAGAGAACAGCCCCGAATGCGTCGTCGACTTTTAAGATGAGGTCCCGAGTGATTTGTCAAGTCAGCGAGGCAAAGAAAATTAATTATTCCATGCTTTATTCGGTGCGTAGAGATATTAGATTGTCAGGGGAGGTGCATGGCAATGAATGTCGGCACCTGCCGATACGATGAACGTACCAAGTACTTGAAGATTTTTTCCATTTAATTTATTTTTAAGTTGCCCTTTCTTATACCAGATAAGACTCATTCAAATAAGATGATGATCTCTTACGTACAAGTACTTTATTTTCAGCTCAGCCCTGACCGGCATGTGAATGAAGAGAGAGACGGAGGGTGTTCATGATGATACGAACTATTCAAGCTCTTCCCCAATAAGTGGCTACCGTTGAAATGTGTGCGCACGCCTCTGGAAACACAGAACAATATTAGAGCCAGAGCTTTCATATGGAACATAGATGTTGTCTCCGATATGTTGGTTATTTCTCATTGATCGTCTCTGGATACAACCCTCTTGAGGAATCATGAGCCAATCAGAATAAAAAACACCATGTCGCACTCCGAGTTTCCTATTTCGGCGACAATGCGTTTGGGCTATGTGTTTGGTTACGCAACAATGAAACAGGGCCGTGCGTTTCCCCCATATTTTGCTTGTTTTTGTTCAACCCCACGATGCATGAAGGGGCTTGAGGTTCAAAACATCTTTGCAAACTGTCTCAAGGAGAGACTTCACGTTGTGCAAAAAAAAAAAAAAAAAAAAAAAAAAAAAAAAAGTAAAGACGAATAAAGTACTGAGCTACAAACAAGTACAATACACCGACTGAAGAGTGTATACTTTATGTAAATACTAAACCATCAGATCATGTTATTGAGACATGCAAGGTTGATCTTACTCGTGCACGCAGCTTATCCTCCCTTCATGTTCCTCAAACTCGTATTTACCAGCCATTCTCTATTCACTCCGTGTGAGTATATATGTGTGTACATATAGCAGCGCTCTCACCCTCGTCATGTAAAGTAACATCACCGCCTTCAACATCATCATCCATACATTACAAGCTTTTTTTTCTTTTTTTTCGCAGCGCAGTCTTAGAAATGTCGGATTTACACGATGCAGAATTCTAGTCTAAGCTGCATGCATGAAAAAGGAGGTGACGATTAAAATAAGGGGGCAAGTCCACGCGTCAGAGATGGATGATCCCGTCACGTGATGCGCTCGACGCTCTGCCTCGTTCGCCAACGCGGCGCAGAGCGAATCCTCGGGATGGCGTTTTACCACGGTGTTCCAACTCTTGTCGCTCATTAAGCAGCATCAATTCCCTTTCAATTCATCATGGTGGCCAACTACATCGCTGGGCTGAGGGCTCTCCTCGTCAGGCGGGTCGTTACCATCTTGGTGGCTGCTTGTATTGCGGCCACCTTTATCGTCCTTCTTGTCAAACTTGGCCCGAGCCCGCGACTGCCTGATATTTCCAAGATTCCCGGCTTGCCGGCCTTGAAAGGTGGTGACCATCCGACTATTGAGAGATGCGACCCTGCAAACCATACAGAGGCCATGGAGAAGTGGAAGGCGACGCAAGAGAAATACAACGACCTGATGGAGGACAAGTTCACGTAGGTGACCCCTAGAAGTCTTGGGATAACAATGGGCGGCCTAGCGTTGAGCTCGCTGAAGTTTGAAGTTTGCGCATTTGTTAACATTCGACTGTTCTAGTATTGCCGTTCAAACCTACAAGCGACCCAAGGAACTCGACGACACCTTGCGCGTTCTCCTGACCGACAAAATCCCGTCATTGTATGAAGTTGTCGTTGTTTGGAACGACGTCAACGAAAACCCCCCAGACAGCTTCAAGTCCGAGCACGGCATCCCGGTCCGCTACCGCAAGTCCCCCGTCAACAGCCTTAACCAGAAGCTCGCGCCCGACGCAGACTTCAAGACCAAGGCGATTCTGCTCTCGGACGATGATGTCTACTACAAGCCTGGGGATCTGGAATTTGTGTTCCAGACGTGGCGCAAGTTTGGTCAGGACCGATTGACTGGTGCCCTCCCCCGCTGCGCCTCTCAGGGTGATGGCGGCAAGTGGAACTACAACTTTTGTTCCAAGGACGCCGACCAGGATGTCTACTCCATGATCATTACAAATCTTGCCTTCTCACACGTTTCTTTCCTCGATTATTACTCCTCCGACGACCCGATTATGAACAAGGTTCGGAAATACGTCGATGACCACACGAACTGCGAAGATATTGCGATGAACTACATGTCCTCCTACCTCACCGGCCACGGCCAGCTGCTGGTTCAAGGCCGTGAAAAATACGTCAACTTTGAACCCGCTGAAGGTATTAGCCGAAAGCCCGGTCATCTGGAGGTCAGGAGCAAATGCCTGAATGACTTCAACGAGATTTTTGGCTGCATGCCCCTAATCAATGAGACAGCTCATATTGAGCGGGGCGTTATTGTATTATAAGGGTGGGACACTGGAAGTGGATATCTCCGCGTTTTTTTAATTTTTTTTACAAAATGGCGTATGAACTGGATTAATGTTGGGGGGGATTTGAATGACTCTTGGATGGTGTTACGGCGGCCTCAGTTCATGTTGGAGTAGTACAAACTCTGCTTACCTTTGTCAGGTAGTACCTAAGTCTGGGCATTTGACAAATGATTACTTGTTTTTGTTTGCAATTGGTCGTATATATATTCAAGTGAGGACGTTGTCGAATGTCGATCCACTGTTGAGGTGAGATTGATTCAGCCTGAAGCTGCCACAGGAGGTGGAGTGCGGTGTTTGTATCCTCCGATCCTTCAATCCTTCAGGGCACCGACGATACGAATGCCATTAGGCACCCACCGTGATCAGATATGAGAAAGAAATTGACGAATGAAATGAAATCTACAGCCAAGAGACGCTACTCTCAAAAAGGGCGTGCTTGACATGAAATCGAAGCTTCTTGAAGTTGCGTGAGGTTTCTCAACGAATCTTGAAGCTTCAAGTCCAAAAATGATGTTTGGGTTGGTAATCATTGCGGGGAATCGGGTAAAGGCATGTGCATTGTGAGTCAAAAGATCTCAGTCTCGACCAATGAGTTGTAAGACACACACTGCTTATATATATATCGTGCTTTTTCGTGAGTTATTTCACAAACAACACATGTCGAGTCAATAGACCGTCTTCTAGCAAGGATATCCTTTTCTCATCAAATTCAATCATCATGTCTACTGAACCCATTGTCCTGTTCGATCTCCCAAGCAAGCCGCCAAATTCAGCATGGTCCTTGAACCCGTGGAAGAGTGAGTGCTCGCAGCCATCAATCATGTTTATCTTGTTGACTAACAGTTTTATAGCACGAATGCTGTTGAACTTCAAAGGTCTTGATTATAAAACAGAATGGGTGAGTCAAATCCCTACTTTAGGCAGCAGTCCTTTGTTCCAGCGCGGGGTCATTTTGACTGACAGTTGATCGTATGCAGCTTGAATTTCCTGATATCAGGCCCACATTAGAATCTCGGTATGTACACACCTTATTCCTTGTTGAGATACATTACCCATTCGTCCCAAAATAGATTCATGGAATCAAAGTGCTAACCTCCCACCAGCGTCCCACCCAACGACCCCGGTGCCTACAAGGAATACACTGTCCCGGCTATCCGGCTCCCTGATGGAACCTATGTCCAGGATTCTCGAAAAATCGCCAGCGTCATCGAGCAAAAGTATCCAGACCCGCCCGTGCACCTCGATGCGCCATGCCTGGCCAAGCTGGAGGCCCTCATCATCCCCGTGACGCTCCCCATGCGCCCAATCATGTGGGGCCGAATCCCGGACAGCCTCCTCAACAAGCCGAGCTACGACCACTTCATGGCTCTCAGACCACAGTCAGTCGGCATGCCCCTCGACCAGTATGAGCAAGAGGAAGGCGGCGAGAAGGCCTACGCCGCGGCCGAGCCCGCGCTGCACCAGGTGACGGAGCTTCTCAACGAGAACCAGGATGGCCCGTTCTTCCTGGGTAGCCAGCCTAGCTACACGGATTTCGTCTGGGCGGGGGTCTTGATCTTTATACAACGCATTGGGGAGGACTTTTTTGGGGAAGTTTTGCGCAGGACGGGGGATCCTGATGCTCATCTCAAGCTCCTGGAGGCCCTCGAGCCTTGGACGAAGAAGAACGACTAAAGTAGGGCGCCGGTTAAGTGGCTTCGTCAGAGTTGGATATATTCCCCAGTCTCTGATCGACTCGATTTGATTGCAGGGTCTAGTATTTTCTATCTATAGCAGATATCAAATGACCGATGATGGATTTATCTCCCCTCAAAACTGTATACATGTTCGAGAAAAACTTGGATATATGCATGTATGCTAAGGATGCCCTGAAACTAATGCAACTCCCAAGAAAACCCAGCCGCCCCGTCTGATGGAACGATCCCAACTCCCTATCCATGACCTCTCCCATCTTCATATTCACAAATTATATGCAAGTTGTCGAAGCTCCCCAAGAAAGCAAGAAAAAAATACCCCCTCGCTCCCCCTTTACCTCCTCTCAATCATCCTTTCCAAGCCCAATAATCGCAACGTTTGCCGTTCCCCTGCCCAAGAACCCCATATCATTCACATCCTCCCCCATGCTCAGCCCGCCCTTTGCCCATTCCAGGATGAGCTTCCTCGCCTGCCAAATCGCCAGGTGCTTGTTGAACTTGTGTATCTTGGCCACAATCTTGGCCTGCAGGGCCTTCCGCAGCTCCTGCACCCAGTCCGTGGTCACCCAGTGGATGTCGCCCCGCGCGATGGGGCAAAACGTCTCGGGCTGGTTGTTGAACGGGTCTACGATGGTGAACTCCATCTTGAACATGGGGGGGTTGTTGCTGTATGCCGCGACGGCTGTGACGTCCGTTGTGCAGAGTTCCGAGGAGATGCAGTCCAGAATGCACCTATGGCTTTGTAAGACTAGACACCGTCAGAAAGAAAAAGAAAGAGAAAAAAAAGACTGTCGTCTCAGCAATCGCAGACATCCATCTCTGCTCACTTACCACAGACCTTTCCCGCCACCACGTCCGCCTCGACAAGAAACTCCAGCTCAGAGCGCATCAAGTTCCCCGGCCTCCGACTCGACCAGTCATTAAATATCGCATCCAAAAACCCATCTATGCTCTGCCTCGTCGTCGACAAACTCGCATTCGGGTCCGTCGCGCTCCCGCACGCATGCAGAATCTCAAAGCACTTCTTCAGCTGCGCCTCGCTCAGGTCATCCGCGCTCACAATCGTCATCTCCGCGGCCGGGTAGTCATCACCGGCCTCCAGGCCATCAAACAGCTTGTCGCGCCGGCTCTTGCTCCTTCTGAAGTGGTTTCTGGCCGGGCTAGAGGAGATGGAGATGGGGGATTCGGTGTTGCGCTGGCGCTTTACAGACTGCCTCGAAGGCGACGGCGGGATCTCCTCACGACTGGTGCCGGCGTTGGAAAGAAGCGGGGCTCCCGAGTCTTGACCCGTCATGGCAGTGAAGATGTGGAAAAATAAGATTTGATATGCTCGGTTGTAGTTGCAAGATCATTATCCGAATAAGGGGGGAGGGACCGCAGCGCCGAAAAGGCAGCAAGGTGTTGAAGCGGGAATAGTGCTCTCGTAGCGATCACGAGAAAAAAAGACCGTAGATTGAGCGCTGTAGTGTAAATGTGTTGGTTTTCGGTTTCCTTTTTTTTGTGGCCGCTCTGAATCGCTGAGTTGCTGGTTCGATTGCGACCTCGTTTCTTTCTCATGCGGCAAAGGGGGTAGAAATCTTTTGACTCTGGTTCGGAGGCGAAGCTTACTCATTGATCGTTACATCATTGAGTCCAAATTATCCTCGTAATGAATCAAACAACGAATGTTGAAGCACAAAATCATCTTGAATTAGAGATGGCATTTCCTTCAGATGGCCAGTTTTGAGTCGTCATGGAGTTGGTTGAGAACTTTTGGGTGATGTGGAAAGACCTGTGTTCCGAAATACCAAGGTAGTCAGTAGCACATGTAGATCTATGAGGTCAACCATTTCACCCAAGATTCGGGTCTAAAGTTTCATATTGTTGAGACAAGAAAATAGGATGAAACAGAATCAGGTTGATAGATGGACCCAATTTACAAGTTTCACAGTAGGTGATGGTTTAAAAATGCAGGATAATGTTTATAAATGGCAACCGGGGTATCCATAGATTTATGAGCTAGACAAAATGTTATCTACCTCCATTACAATTAGTCCTCATCGCCTGAAAGGACACAAGCAAAAAACCAAAATCCCCAAGCACCACCTTAGGCCGCGCCAGGGTACATCATATCGGCATTGGATTTGTACTGTTGCTGCTGGCCAGACTCCCTCAGAAGCTTCTCGCGATGCTCAGACTCCTTGTCAAGCTGGATGAGGTTGCAGCAGGCACAGCAGCAGGATCTGGCGAGATCTCCGAGACAAGAGCCCTCGAGGTGGTACTTGTCGCGAACTTCGGAGCGCTGCAAAGCGGAGAGGACCCAGTGAAGACCGAAGCAGCTGGATCCGCAGAAGAGCAGGCACTAAATGAGCAAGCGTGTTAGTCGATATATCACACATTAGAGAGAAAGTAAACAGAGCGTACAGAAGTGTTGACGGGCTCATAACCCTCCATATCACCGGACTTATTAACACGGTGATGGGTCTTGCCAAAGGTGACACATGGGACACAGCAGGTAATCAGACAGGTGTCGATGGGGCTGAAGCAGCCGAAGAGGCTTGTAGCCCAACCGTTGGCGTCAGGTGCAGACCTTGAGTTGAAGGTCTCGCTGGGCTTGGATAGCACGGCATTGAATTCGTTCTTCCAGTGGTTCACATCCTCATCAGCAACTGCGCCCCCAGCCCTGGCCTGGGCAGGAGCATCGGTGGCAACGGGAGCCTCGTTGACGGGGACCGGAGTAATGGCAGGAGCGTCGGTAGGTGCGGACATTTTGAAGATAATAATTGGGTATCACAGAAGAAGAGAATTAAAAGAAGAAAATGAACGACAGGATATAGTTTGGAAAGAGCTCAATTTAGAGAAGGCGTGTGTTGGTTGGTGGAGGGGGGAGAGAGTCGAGACGCCCTCGATAGGGCCGTCGTCTTCCTCTATATATGTCATCGAGAACATGGACCGGGTGTATCAAATTCCATCTCAGCCACCGCATGGCCGGCCGGTTTCAAGATGCCGACATGGCTGTTGCCAAATTGGCGTCTCGTGTTGAACCGCCATGTCTTCTCCTGTGGCTCTGAGCTTCGATGCTGATAGGACTGGATTCACTTGAACGGTCCACAACCTGTGGTTCATGATCTCTATTGGATCATTAGAAATAATACCGTGCGTTTGTCTTGGAGCATATTGTCGTTAGTGTTGAAGTACTTCTTCTTCAGCCCTGTGAGCTAGTTCAGCCGCGTCTGAGATGAGGGGGGGCGTCGGGCAGACCAAGGCTTCGCGAGCCTGTGTGTCTAAGCCAATAAAGTGAAGTTGGGAGCTATCCGATAATCGAGTGAAACCTCAGTGTGGAGATTACGACGAAGTAACCTTGGGAGCTTCTTGCTCGTGGTGTGAGGATGGTATGGGGGAGGAACTATGATCTGCACTGGTATGTGCCAACCCAGTTGAAGGCTTCCAAGATCTTGATGGTATCTCATTCTATTCTTCGGCTGGCCTGTCAAATCACTCGATTGGCCGCATTTTCACGAAAGTTTCGTAAGCTTCAACCGTTTTGTGTTACTGGTCATGACACTATTGAACCAAGCTGGTGGCCCCATGAGGTTCAAGCGTTCGAGCGCGTCAACTTGCGACGGACCGGGGTTGCGGAGGTAGCTTTTGCCAAGAGCTAGGTGAGCCTCGCGGAATGGCTGATGGCTGTTTTGAGTCACAGCGCCTCCATGCACCATGTGCGTGAAGAAGATTAAGCTGGTTCAACGCTGTGTCTTGTTTGGGTCAAGTATCAATGATGGTGAGATAGTGCCAGATAATTCAGGCCTAAAAATAGGCGTGGCTTTAGGCCGGAACTCCATACCAGCAACGAGACCCCCAGAGTTTTGCCCACTAAACAGCGTCTTACAGCGCCCTACATCACTACGTCAGAGGGTCCTGGCCCGCTATTGGCTCCGCAAGACCACTAGAGAGAGCCCTGAACACAAGATTGGGCACCTCATCTGCCGACATACCCTGCTTGCACCATTCCACACGTTTTTTTTTTTTTGAAAGATAACGCAAGCCATCCATGGATGGCTTTAGGGATCAGCAGGTTTGACCTTGATAAACTGATCTTCAATATCCTTCTTTGAACTTCTTCTTACAGGCTTTCCAAACGAGCCCCGACATTGGTCCCGAGTTTTAACGTTGTTTTGCTTACCAATGCCAAGGCAAATGTCTCTGCTCTGTATAATCATACTCTCAGATCAAACTGAGACCCCATACCGGTATTTGAACCTAAAGTGTTAGGTACTCGAGTATACTTGTATACTTGTAGGTACAGCAATAGTACACAAACGAGGATACTTTGACAATAACTTTCATTTCCTTTCTCTGCAGCCGGTGTAGCGTGAAGAGCTAAACTAGCGTAGGTTGTG
Source organism: Hypomyces rosellus (assembly GCA_011799845.1). Taxonomy (NCBI): domain Eukaryota; kingdom Fungi; phylum Ascomycota; class Sordariomycetes; order Hypocreales; family Hypocreaceae; genus Hypomyces; species Hypomyces rosellus. The sequence goes on along the minus strand of WWCI01000002.1, from coordinate 3,864,965 downwards.
AAGGATTCAAAGTGTTCGAAGCTCCCGGTTTGCAAAGCTTCACCTGCATGGCGACCTATCAACGGATGAATCCATCGTTACATTTGTTGATTAACAATAGTTAATCTCTCCGTAGCTTGTTTCCGGCCTAAAGCCATGATTGCGCCCCGTTTCTATGGTTCTAATCTGCTCTGAAAAGTGTACCCAGTCATGTGGGAGAAAAGTTATATCGCTGCCAGCGACTCACATACAGTGGGCTGGGTTCCTATGGGTTCTAGACGTTGTTATTCGTTGTTTTCGTTGTTCACGGCTCACTCTGTTACTCTGTTTCCATCTATTACATTTGCGATATTCACAGATCCGATCATCACTTTCATTAGATACCGGCAGTGTTTTTTGTCTTTATGGCCAATAATTAACATACATCGGCCTGTATGCATAATGAAATTGGTGTGTTGTTTCATATATACTGAACTAAGTTGAGATTCATTTAAAGTTGATATCCAACTTTCACATCCGCACCCTAGGTAGACATGGGGAAACAACCGATATCTTGATGATACAGAAATGATAGGGGGTCCGTTTATCCGGCATACCAGTGTGTGTACCAGCGCTTTCAACTAGGCAGCTATCACTAGAACCGAGGGATATGAAGTGCCTTGTGAAAACCCGGCGTGTTGTTCCATCTTCATCATGGCGCATAGCCCCTCGCCTCATAGAGTGACTGCCTCATAGCCTCCTCCATGCCGTCTAGTCTCTGCATCAAAACACCATCGTACGGAGGAGACTCCATCACCGCCATGACGAATTGGCCCTGGGCTCCCCATGTACAGCTATGAAGATTATCGCGAATCGCGCCCAATAATTCCGTCACATCCTTGTCTGCATATAACCCCACAGCATTCATCTCCTGTAGTATATCCAGAGCAGAATTGGCGTCACCGAAACGTTGCCAGTATATCTTGGCCAGTGTTGAATAAAATGGTGTAGAGACACCCAAAACATATGAAGGTAGTCCGAGTTCCTTGACGCGAGGGAGGATCTGGAATACATATGGCGATGGATGAGCAAAGGCAGTTTCGAAAAGCCCCAGTGCCGTGCTGATAAACTGCGAATAGAGTGGACCATGGACGTCCATGATGCGTTTTTCGACTTCTCCATTTTCTGCGACTGCCCCCTCGCTTTCTGTTTCCTTCTTAGATGCAGCCTTCGACTTTTTGCTTTCCGATGACTTTACTGCGTCTTGCATGATCCCTAGCTTTGCCGGCAGTGAGAATACCTCTTTCTCGAGTACCCTCCACAATGCCTCGTCAGTTTCGCAGCTCTTCATAAGAGTTTCTACCCTTTCCAGCTCCTTGGTCCGGGCAAGATCGTATTTCGCACGCTCTTTCCATGTGCTTTTGTCGCCCTCATTCGTTTTAATAAATTGGCCCTTCCCAGAATCTGTTTTCCCTGGCTTCAACTCATACAAGCCCAGCGCTATCTGCGCAGCATTTCGGAGCGACTGAGGGTACCGTCTCAAAAACTTTTCCCGGAACTCAGTAACGCGGGCTTGCTCAACAATAGACCGAGCCATTCCACTTGATTTAGATGCTATGTCAGAGTTATTTATCTCACTGCCAGGTGTAGTGGCGTCTTGAGAGTCAGCCTGTGATGCTGAGAACCGTTTCCTGGAAGGGGTCATTTTCCCCTGAGCAATCTCATCGAAAATGCTCTTAAAGATTTGTGCCTCTGAAGGTGTGATTGTAGACACCTTGGCTGGGTCGTCCGTCATATCTTCTGGTGATTCTGTAGAATCCCACATAAATGGAATAGAGTTGTCTGGTTTCCGAGTCTGAGGCTTTCGTAATGAGTGTGCGAGTCGAGTGAAATTAGAGACAGAAGGAGTTCCCAAAACCCTCCTAAGTGTTCTTGTTTGATACAAGAACGGAAATAAAGTAGATTGCATGATTACAATGTTCATAAAGTCGTCAATTCTATTTTGATTGTCAACATGAAAATTCAGGGTATCCTGAAAATTGGTCGTGATTATCATTCAGTTATTAGCCGGATAAGCTTCGGTAGAAAACCTCATCGAAGCAGCGAGACCCACAGCTAAAGTGGCTGCACGTTCCTCGTGATTTCGCGCCAGGAAATCAATTTACGGAAACGCGCCGTCGCGCTTTGCGCATGCGCATCATCAGTTTCGTCTCATCTATTGCTCGCTTTCCATTGAGTTGAACCAAGTTGCTGTGCTACTTTTGCTGCATCGAAAACACACCCATCCTTTCACTCTCAGATCGTAACGCCCCTTTTCACATTTTGCACCACGCACCATCCACAATGCCAGTTAAGAAGGAAGGCGACGGCCTCAGCGCCTTTGAGCGCCGACGGTTAGAAAATATGGAAGCCAATAAAGCCATATTATCTGATATATCAACGGCAGCAAAGAAAATTATCCCAGAGAAGGTCGCCCCAAAAAAATCGACGGCAAAGAAAAAGTCACGCGCCGAGCCAGTACAGGCTGAACCGCCGAGGCGAAGCTTGAGAAAAAGCTCTCGACTAGCCGGCTTGGACGCCGATGACAGCACCTTGAAGAGAAAATACGAGGTCGAAGCAGAACACGAGGCTCAAAAAGCAAAGGCAAAGAAAATTCGTGTTAATGATGATCTTGATCTCGGAAACATTGGCGTCGAAGGAAAAAAGTGGGAGAACGGCGTTGCAGTCGTGAAGGAACTCTTCCGCGGGGCACAGCCTGGTGTGAGAACCTTTACGGTGGACGATGTCAAACAGACGACGGATCAGGGCTTGAAAGAACTACGGTTACGCATGGGTGGTCTTAAATTATATGAACATTGGACACCGAACGGTATGTCTTGTAATATGGATGTTGTCGAATCTTTTTTAACAATCTTTGAAACTAGACATCAAAATCACACCCCAAAGGGTATATGCGCTTGGATTTCATCCTACAGAAGACAAACCAGTAATATTCGCTGGTGACAAGGAGGGCGCTATGGGTATCTTCGATGCGTCACAAACTGCACCAGAAGTCGATGATAACGATGAAGACGCCGAAATACCTGATCCAATCATCTCTGCGTTTAAGACGCATGCAAGAACTATTACGTCTTTTGCATTCTCTTCCATCGATTCAAATGCAGTTTACTCGGCCTCTTATGATTCTTCTATCAGAAAGATGGATCTTGCGAAAGGGGTGTCTGTTCAGGTGTTCGCACCCGAGGACGCTGATACTGATATGCCAATATCGGCGTTAGAAATCCCATACTCTGAGCCGAATATGCTCTATTTTTCCACCTTAGACGGCAGCGTGGGACGTTATGACATTCGAGCGCCGAATAGTGAGGAGCTCTGGACTCTGTCTCAACAAAAAATAGGAGGATTCTCTCTTCATCCTCTGCAGCCGCATCTGATAGCGACTGCATCGCTTGACAGAACGCTGAAGATTTGGGATATCCGAAAGATTACAGGGAAAGGGGATCTGAGACATCCAGCTCTTCTCGGTGAGCACGAATCTCGCTTGTCAGTGTCCCATGCCTCATGGAGTGCTGGTGGCCATATTGCTACGTCGTCTTATGACGATACCATCAAGATCTACAATTTTTCCGATGCCGGCAGCTGGAAGCCGGGCCACGACATTTCCTCAAAGCACATGGGACCCGCGCACACGGTTAGACATAACAACCAAACCGGAAGATGGGTTACCATTTTAAAGCCCCAGTGGCAGAAGCAGCCACGGGATGGTATTCAGAAATTCGTCATCGGTAACATGAACCGATTTGTTGACGTTTTTGCCTCTGATGGCAGCCAGTTGGCACAACTGGGAGGCGATGGTATCTCTGCTGTCCCGGCGGTAGCACATTTTCATCCAACCTTGGACTGGGTGGCCGGAGGTACAGCTAGTGGCAAACTCTGCCTATGGCAATGAACCCCCCTGAGTTGTAGGCTTTTACGAGAGTTATGATGGTTCAGGCATTGTACGGGTGGAGGATGTATGTATAATTAGCTGTGATATTTATCGTGAGATATTGGAACACGTGGAGGGCTTTTGCTTGAATTCATTGTATATCCTAAGGGTAAAGGCGTCGGTAGAACCAGAGCTGCAGGGCTAACTTGGGTCCTGCTATAACGGCTGGGCAGGATATAACGTCTGGTGTTATATATGGATGCTTAGAGCTCGAGTAATAGTAGCTGCTTGGAGGCAAGAATTTGTTGTATTATTAAGCCTAAATTGACGTTTGAACTGAAAACAATCCCTCATCTATGACTCCTTCCACTCCCTCAGATTACGCACCATCTCTATGCCTGAGTTGGCGTAGCTGCATCTCTCATAAAATGGTTCGTTCTTGGGACCACAATTAAGTATTGTCTTGTAACATCCAGCGTTCTTTGCAACCGAGTTCAAGGCATTGACCATTATTAGTCCCATCCCGTTGCCTTGATGCTCTTTGGCGATGCAAATCTCCTCGATATGCCCCACAAGGGCACGATTATGGATGCTGATCATGAGTTAAATCTAATCCGTGCTCCATGACACCAATAAAGTTCAAGATATTCTTATGCAGCTTACAATTTCTTCTCAACAATAACAGCGCCGGTACCAACAACTCGACCTTTATGCTCAATGACTAGATAGTAATACGGGCCTTTGCCCTTGGAGTTCATTTCATCATATCGCTCATTAAATTCGTCTTCTGTGAGATTTCCCATCCAGGTCAAATCGCGTAGACATTCGAGAAAGCCTTTGGCATAGTCGCCCTTTTCCAGAGGACGGATTTTGAAACCCTCTGGTAGAGGTGCAGCAGTTTCGCTTGAGATGAGGGATGCGGGGAACATGGGGTTCTCATCAGCCATTGTTGCACGAAATAGGATGAAGTGAAAGGATTCTAATAAAATATACAAAATGATGGTTGGAATAAAAATCTCTTAATCGTAATGGTCGTCGGTCAGATGAGGCTAGATACTATAGCAATGACAGAGTGTTGTTGTAGAATGCGAGAGTACACTGAAGTTAAATGTGTCTAGGTAGAAGCTGAAGCCACGAGCCAGCTCCTAGTTAGAAGAGCTAACACTCATGCTGGTGATTGATCCGGACAAAATAATTACACAAACACATCCTCAAGATCTTTGAATTTACGGCCTACCTTGAACTCTAGTTTGTTTTTCTTCCTCAATTTTTTGTTGGCGGAATGATTCGTATAGGAAGCGATACTGTCGTCTGCTCATGCTCATGTACCACCTACAGAAGCATCCTCGAATTGAATCTGAATCTACAGCTAGCAAGATGCGATAAAAACGAGAGTATTTGACAGAAGACCTTTGTATCTTGCGGCTCAGGCATTCCAGCCTACATAACTAGTGGAACAAAGATATCCATTGTGCTCCATTTTGTACTTCATCACTTTTCCGCCGCTGCATGTCGCCGTCTGCGGTGATACGCACCGGCGAAGCCATCCAATCACCGTTCCCCTACTAATACCTTCGAGGGGTGGATGAGATTCCGGTGTTCCGGTGCCTCGCAAGACTCGCTGCCAAGTGAGTCATTTAGGTACTCGTTCGGAAGGACTCTTTTGGACTTGTGAGACAGCTCAAGACTCGATGCGAGAATGAAAGCGAGGCAAGGCGAGTTTGGGAAGATTTGGCTGTCTCACCTAGCAAACTTGGCAGATGTCAAGCAACTCCCCCCAGGCTTGACCCTGCATTGTACATTCTGGTGTTGCTAAACCTGGACAGCGCAGCGTAAGCAGTTGGTGGATAACATGCAGTAGCAGCATAGGACAGCAATTAATTTCTAGGCAGATTATTGTGGCGATGCTGACTCGATGAAGATATGGTGCCAAAGGATCATACGTTTTGACGTGAACTGTACCTGATGATTCAGACCAGAGCGTTCACATTTGCACCCTGAGCCCGTCAGCTGTTGCGTGCTTGACGTGAATTGTTCCTCTTTTGTCATGAGACTGCCATAGCCATGGCCATGGGTCTGACCTTGGACCCAGCGAACAGGCCTCTCGGTGATCGCATCACATGGGCCAGAGTGGAGGCCGCACCGGGACTGGACGGATAGAGGGCGTGTAGGTGTGACATGACTGCGTCACCAAACAGCTGAAAGAAAGAGTGAGAAACGGTAAACAAAAACAGAATGAATACTGAACTGAATGCAAGGGGTTTCGTTCCCAGGGAGTTTTGTGAACCGGAACTGCACTGCTTTATTGCTGGGTTTTTGTATTATTGTCTCTTATCGGTGTTCAGAGGGGTTCTGCCTGGATGGGATCAGCAGCCATTCACTCCAGGCAAGTGTCAGGTCGGCCCAGTCGCGTCATCGCTACTACTCAAGCCCTTGCTAGATTCACCTTGTCTTTGCCTTGTCTCAGGCCGTCCCTGTATCTTATCGATAGGGAGCGGGGCCAATCAGAAGCCCTCCACGATCTTGCTGGGTCGCGGTTCTGCCGGCGCCACGGGTATCCCCAGCACCACAGGCAACCCCTGGCCGCTAAAGCTCCAGCTCCAAAAACCCCCAAACCCCAGAGGACCCCCAGTACTCTCACAGCGGTGTGTTGCCTACGAACCTTATCTAGCGGACCTCCAAACATCATCAACAGGAGGAGCATCTCCAGCCCCCTACTGCTGTAATCCCCAACGAAATCTTCCTGGGCTGGGAGGAAGCTGTTTCTTTTAAGCCGCATTGTGTTGGGCTGTCAGTCCTTGGCATCCTTTCACCTTGAAAGAAGTTGAGCCGGAGCCTTCTTTGCTTTGTTCATCTGAATGCTTATCATTAGTCCCATTCTCCTCCACCATCCATACTCTGCGGCGCAAATCGACGGATAGCGACAAACTTTGGCATCGCGCGGTAACCTTGCTGCAATTATAATCCACTCCTCGCCACCTCTGCCTGTGAATTGAAACCTTAGTTTGAAAAGTCCAGACCTTTCGCCATGACGTTCCCTACATCCTCCCGCGCCAGCGAGGGCGACCGAGAATCAAGTCCGAGACACGGCCCCAACAGGCTTCACAAGAAACGCCGAGAAGATACAGCATCGACCATCGAACTCCCCGAGCCTCTTCGACAAAGCGATGATATTGCCGGAGAGGAGACGACCTTTGCCGAGGGCTCGCCCATGTCAATAAATATGAATCAAAGCATCTTTGGTCTCATCGCCGCAGCAGGTTCCAGAGTCGACTTCAACGATCGATTTGATGGCAGTAGTAGCGACGAGGACGACGGTACAGGCCACAAGGAAGCTAGTCGTCGAGAACACGAGCTCGCCCAAACAACAATACTTGAAGGGCTGAAGGGACGAAGGAAATCGCATAAAAAGAGGCTCTCGGGTCATAGACTGTTAAAGTCCTTTGCAACACTACCTAAGCGGAAGAGCAAGCCGGACAAGGAGCTTAGCAGGTTATCAGAACCTACATTGGAGGTGGAAGAACACAGTCAAACTAGTGAATCGTCATCCGCTGTTGCTTCATCAGAAAACAGGGAGGAGCTTCGTTTGGCCCCTGTTATGAGTAGAATGCTCGAGGCCAAGGCCGAGATGGCCAGTCGACCAAGCTTCGATCTCGAACGGCGCTCTGGCGATTTAGGTCGAACAGACGATAATGACGATGCAAGCCCCTTGGCGAAGAGACTGATGGAAATTTTCGAATTCGATGAGCCAGAACGAGTTATAGAAGGTTTGTCAACTTATACATCCTGTGCCTACTTGGTAGCATGATCTGACATATCGAGCAGAATACCCGTGCTGGTTGTTACAAAGCGTTCTTCTCCAGGGTTTCCTATATATAACATCCAAGCATATTTGCTTTTATGCCTATCTTCCCAAGAAGGCGGTAAGTTCCCCCCCTACTCCACGTGCCAACCTTGAGCCGGGTTGCTGATTGCAATATAGCATGAGGTCGCCAAGTCCGGCTATCTATCCAAAAGCGGCAAAAGAAACCCCAAGTACAATCGATACTGGTTTCGACTCAAGGGCGACGTTTTGTCATATTATCGCGACTCCACTCATCTGTACTTCCCCCACGGCCAGATTGATCTAAGATTTGGCATATCCGCGGATATCACGGACAGAGACAAGGAAGGCGTGAACTTCTCTGTTGTAACCAGTCATCGTACCTACAACTTCAGAGCTGATAGCGCTCCAAGCGCCAAGGAGTGGGTTAAAAGCCTGCAAAGAGTCATCTTTCGAAGCCACAACGATGGCGACAGTGTCAAAATATCGCTTCCAATCAACAATATTATTGACGTCGAGGATACCCAGATGATGGAATTCTCGGATACTTGCAAAATTCGTGTAATAGATAATGACGAAACATATGCTATGGACGAGGTGCGTTCCCCCCTATTTACAAGCTGTATCTGAGAGAGTAACTTACATGGCTTGTAGTATTTCTTCTCCTTTTTTACCTTTGGCAAAGAGGCCATCAACGTCATTAAGATCATGGTCGAAGGTGCATCAGCAGAAAACCCGACCGCAGCTAAAGTGATAGCCGCAGAGAATGACAAGACCGATGAGCCATCATCACCACGACGTTTGACTGGCGAGGCCCGGAGCGATATTCATGTGGATAGGGTTCGCACGACAAAACTCTCAGAACCGGTCAAGGCAACCCTTTCTCCTTTATCAACTCAATCAACAGGTACTAGCCCTCGCGCCAGCACTGAAATTGGCCCTCGAGCTAGCAGTATTGATCTATTCCGCCACAAAGGACGGAGCCAGGAGAGGGTGGGCACACCGAAAGAGCCGGGCCACCGAAGGAGCTTTAGTGGCAGCAGAAGATCCGTTAGTGGTCGTCATGCAGACGAGAAAAGATCATCACGAATCTTGGAATCCTCGGAATCCAATTTATATTCCTCTATGGAAGAACCTAGCTTTGCCAGCCTTACGCAGTCAGCCTTTGAGGATCCTTCGGCAAGCCAGATTCTCAGGGGTAGTGAGGTATTCCACAGCCCCACCATGCGACGTTCGCCATCCTCGAGTCAAGACATATCAAAGAAGAAAGACCATGAGCTTGATGATGGGTTCAGGCTGCCACTTCCACATGCCGAGACAACTGGTCATAGTGAAGGACTAGGATTTCAAGGACACTTTGAGTCACCGTCAACCTCAACACCGACACTGCAAAGCATCACAAAAATGGGAGCATATCCTCTCCAGCGCGCCGGGGCTTTCGCAGATTATCTGAATAAGACAAGCAAACGAATGAGCACCCTACTTGCAACTGAATCTATGGGCTATGTTGAGAAGGTGTCTGGCATGTGGAAGGGTGGGCGCAAACATTACGATGAGCCATCTGGTTTACGGCCCGATGAGGATGAGCTTGAAGAGGATGCTGACGGCAAAATTCAAACCTCCATGGAACGATTCCGCGCGCACTTTGCACTTCCTGACACTGAGAGGTTGCAGGCGACTTATTTCGGTTACATTGTCCGTGTGCTGCCGCTGTATGGCAAAATCTACATCAGCAACAAATACTTCTGTTTCCGAAGCTTGCTTCCTGGGACCCGGACCAAGCTCATCCTGCCCCTCAAGGATATTGAAAACGGTCAAAAGGAAAAGGGCTTCCGCTTTGGCTACTCGGGTCTAGTAGTCGTTATCCGTGGTCACGAGGAACTATTTTTCGAGTTCAGGACGGCCGAAATCCGGGATGATTGTACCGTCACGTTGCTCCAAAGTCTGGAAACAAGTCGGCACCTCCAAGAGTCCGATATACTAGAACAAGAGCACGAGGAAGAGGAATGTGCCATAGCAGAGCGAGATGCACTAAAAACTGCGAGACAGGAAGAGTTCCCGGATCATGAGCTTCAACTACCTCTGTCGACAACAGGGCTGCCCAACGCGCCAACAATTCTAGTTGACGAGACGGATGCATCATTTGTCAACTTCAAACCACCGCACCCAATGAAGATTACTTGCTTGACAATTGGCTCGAGAGGAGATGTTCAGCCTTACATCGCACTTTGCAAAGGGCTGCTGAAAGATGGGCATAAAGTGAGGATTGCTACACACGCTGAGTTCCAGGGTTGGATCGAATCCCATGGCATTGAATTTGGATGTGTTGAAGGTGATCCTGGAGAACTCATGCGCCTCTGTATCGAAAATGGAACGTTTACGCTATCATTCCTCCGTGAGGCGAATGCGACTTTCCGAGGTTGGCTTGATGAACTCCTCGATTCAGCGTACAAGGCTTGTGAGGGTTCTGAGCTGCTCATTGAATCGCCGTCGGCCATGGCGGGCATTCATATCGCAGAGAAGCTCGGCATTCCATACTTTAGAGCCTTTACGATGCCTTGGACGAGAACGAGAGCATACCCGCATGCCTTCATTATGCCTGAGCATAAAATGGGTGGAGCCTACAACTACATGACCTACGTCATGTTTGATAACATTTTCTGGAAGGCTACAGCTCATCAAGTTAACAGATGGAGGAATAAGACGCTCGAGTTGCCAAACACAAACTTGGAGAAGATGCAACCCAACAAGGTTCCATTCCTGTACAACTTCAGCCCAAGTGTCGTTGCACCGCCTCTGGACTTTTCGGACTGGATCAGGGTCACAGGCTACTGGTTCTTGGACGAAGGTGGTGAGTATCAACCACCTCAGGAGCTCCAGGATTTTATCAAAAAGGCAAGAGATGATGGCAAGAAGATTGTTTATGTTGGATTCGGTTCTATCATCGTGCCTGATCCTGTCAAGATGACTCAGGAGGTTATTGATGCCGTTCTCAAGGCCGACGTTCGATGCATTCTGTCCAAGGGTTGGTCTGACCGTATTACGTCCAAGGATGAGCCGAGCAAAGCCCCCGTTGAGGAGCCACAGATGCCACCGGAAATTCATGTCATTAAATCGGCACCACATGACTGGCTCTTCCGCCAGATTGATGCGGCGGCTCACCATGGTGGTTCTGGTACAACAGGCGCAAGCTTAAGGGCCGGCATTCCAACAATCATCAGGCCCTTCTTTGGCGACCAGTTCTTCTTTGCAAGCCGGCTAGAGGATCTCGGTGTCGGTGTTTGGGTTAAGCGGTGGGGCACAAATAGCTTCGGCAGAGCTTTGTGGGAGGCTACGCGTAATGAGCGCATGATTGTGAAGGCTCGCGTTTTAGGAGAGCAGATTCGTACGGTACGTTCCCCCTTTATCATCAACTCACCCAAATCTATCATGTAGTTATGCATATACTAACATACTTGTAGGAGAACGGCGTTGCAACAGCGATTCAGTCTATTTATCGGGACATGGAGTACGCCAAGACGCTCATCAAGCACAAGAGCGGCCAGCTAGAGCCCGAGGAAGACGACGATACGGAAGAAAGCTGGACGTTTATCAGAGGCGACGAGCCCGACCCAGACATGGTGACGACGAAACTAAGCGAGGGGCTCGAGGGTCTTGGTTTGGGTAAGGCGTTGGGAGGCAGTGCCCTGAAGGGTAAGGCGTGATGAGTTTATGAGCTCTACGGTCTTGAAATGATGATGAAGAGAACGGGACATATATACCGCCCTTTTCTGGTCTATTGGGGTTTTTAACCTGGGAAGGGGTTTTTGGGGGGGTCTTGGTTTGATGCTTTTTCTTTCTTTTCCTTATGCGGTCTTGTCGAGTTTGGATAATATGAGGAGAAAGGAATAGGGAAATCGAGGGCTGCGGGCGATTTTTCTTTTGAGTACCGCGCGGCATCTTAATACTTTTGGCATAGATTACGGCAAACATGATAGAATAAGAACATAATATCTCAGATTGATTTGCACCAGGGAGAAAGCAAGTGATGTATAAAAAAATCATTATTCGTGTGAAGAGTCGTGAAAAATCATCGCTATGTATCCGTACATGTAAACACCTAACAATGCTGTATGTATCCCTTTGTCTATCCCAATGTTGAAATTCCAATATGCCATGCTTGCAGCTCAATCAATCAAACCCGCACACCATCTGCCGAGTGTGCAGCACTCATTTGAGATTGTAAATCTTTAGTGTAATTTTTGCTTCCGTAGAGGAAGCCGTCAAGGGGTCGGAGGTTGGCAACCGACTCCCAGACATCCATAAAAGCATCCTCCATACCATCGGCGCAAGGATCACGATCTTTGTATATGATCCGACCTGTCTCGTCCTTCTTTGGCTCTCCTCTTTCATCCAGAACCGGTTCCTTGAGCAAGAGAAAGAATTCTGGCCAGTTCCGCCAAGGAGATGTCTCAAGCGCAATCTTCCAAACCCCATCTGCATGTGCAATAATAGCATCATCCCACCTGGACGTCATGTGGAAGCATTCGCGGTACCAATCCATCATGCCCTGCATGTCGGCTCTCCACCAGCCGCCAAGAATTAAGCCTCCGGGCAGAACCAGCTGCCGGGACACGACCCAGCGGGAAAGGGCGGGCCAGAATTGCTGCTGCAAAAGATCCAATTTCTGCTGCCTTGTCACGCTGTATTCACCGACGCGGAAGACAAAGGTTCGATCGGTCGAAGCCGCATACAACCAGTCGAGGTCGCGGTTGGCAGTGTCGCCATCCATGGGACTTTTGTGGGTAGGGTACGGAATTTGTTGAAAACCGCCGTACATTTTGACAGGGTCTTTTTCTCGTTTTTGTCTCTCCACTTTGTTGTTATAATTGGGGGTAGGAGAAGTGTCCCATAGGTGGGACTACTGGCGATGTTCAGCGACAGCATACAGGTACCTAACAGCTGGGAGGGAGAACGACACCGCACAACCAGCGGGAAAATTATACAGGCGGTCTGAAGTGATGAAGCAAAAACCAAGTTTGAAATTAAGAGAATAGGACGAAGCATGAATCAATGCAGGGAAAAGAGCAGGGACCGTGCCCGCATCTTATGCTGTTGCTCATCAGGTATCATAGCCCATCACCTCATACCGACATGCACATCAGGACCAAACCTCAAGCAACTAGTGAGCCACTCCCTCGTTCCCTTCGCATGGCACGGAGGCGTCGACTCGTCAGAGCGGCTAAGGGAGGCAGGTTTCGAGTGCCACCAATCCGGGAACATTGCGCCATGATTCACTGTCACATGTCGATCAGCCGAGCGGAACATTCTCGCCCTTGACCTGAAGCCCTCGAAGTTGCGGCGAGAGGCGGATATGATCGGACCTTACCCATCAGGAAGAGGTGAATCAATCTTGTCTGTGGCAAGGTCCAAGGCCAAAGCTATCACTTTTAAGTTAGAAAGAGCGGGGGCGTTGACCCCGGGTTGAAGCCGAAGGCTTGCATGATTGGGCATTGAGGAGCGAGGTTGGTGCATGCTGCGTTACATCCAGCAGAGCGTCGCTTGAGTGGGCCATTTGGGTTCCCAGCATCTGTAGAGAGAGTGAGAGAGTGAGTGAGAGAGAGAGAGAGAGACCCAAGGCAACCAAGGCTTGACCAAAGCCCGATGGACTCCACTAACAACAGCAAGCGAACGCCGCTAACGGAAAGCCGTCGACAATGCCGGGATGCCTCTTTCTTCGTCCTTTTGACTCTTGCCTGGCTCAGACTACGCCAATGCATGGATGCACTGGTACTGGTAGTAGGTATGCAGGTTGCCTGACTTGCCTGAGACCTTCTCCAACCATGGACTGGGTTGAAACCGCATGCAGCCTGCCAGATTCGGTGCATTACACATCAACATGACAATGAGCAAATGAAATCGAATCGGGTAGGGACGATATGTAGGCAACGCAACGTATCCGTATCTACCGTATTTCGCCGAGTGGTCGAATGCTTTGATGCCTGGGTTAGTGGCAATAAAGGCGCAACGCCTTGGGACATCAAAACCGCTCAACGGCCGCGGCTTTGCGCCATCAAACCAGGTCGCATCAATCGTTGAACAATTGGTTTCAAGGTTCTGACAGGAATTGGTCTTGTTTTGGTTGGTTGAAACAGCAAATGCCAAGGGCTCCCATCCACTTGTTTGAATGCACGAGGCTGGTCCGGGAGCTGACGCCGCGGGCTTTGAAACGTTGCCAAATCCATCTTGGATGGGGAGTCCAAACAAAAAAAATGCCGCTCTCGCATCTCAGTAGGTTGGACAACTGAATGTATTCTTTTTCTCTGTTGGGGCAATCCATATCAAATTACATGACAGTTTTTTTTTTTTCCTTGTAAAGTTTTGGTGAAAGTGTGATGTTGGTGGTTGAAGAATTGACTTGTTGCCTTTTGATGATTGTTCGTAGAGCCTTCCCTTCCCCTACAAGCAGCCAGCCAATGGGCGGTCCCACAACTATGATTAGGTAATCAGCGCCAGTTTGGACTTCTGAGAGGAGGCCATCTCGGTTTGAGGCAAAACGTGCTTGGTGACCAGTATCTCGACGTCGACGGCCACGAAATATCCCCCGCAAGCGGCACAATCGGAGGAAGATTGGTCATCTTAAGCTCAACTCAGGTAGAGGAGTACCGATCCGATCGATTTACGACGCAATTGACCCTGACACTGTCCCAGTTCGACCGCTACAACGATTGCCCACCATGCCTCAGGATATGCCCCCCAAGGGCGGGTACGAGCCCGTCCAGTATAAGGTGCGTTGCGCTGGAAGATAATAGGATGTTTTTTTTTTGCGGATGGGCCAGGTCTACGCTATGCGGACTTTGGTGGATGTTGTATGGCGAGAGTGGGTGATGGTATAGGAAGCGAACGGCGAGAACGGAATGCACAACACTTGGAGATGCGGAACGGAGCGCAAAACTGATGCTTGACGATTTGCAAATTCTGATTATGGGATACAGCGAAACCTTCCTGCCAGGGGCTTCCGACCCGGTATTCTTTTGCTTGGCATGGGTGCCATCATGGGCTACGGCTGGTACAGACTCATTGGAGGCATCCGAGAGGCCAAGTATGTTTCATAAGAACTCCCCGGCATGATGAAGCTCCATCACTAATTATTCAATTTCCCTTTTTTCAGCGAACTCGCCCGTGAGAAGATGTGGGCGCGCATCAACCTGATTCCCCTGCTGCAGGCTGAAGAAGACCGCGACCAGGTCCGACGATACTTGGCCGACCAGAAGCGCGAGAAGGAGCTGTTGGGCGAGAACACAAAGGTCTTCAACAACGACAGATTCGTACGGCCAACCTTTGCCGTTGCTCCTGCACCGTCGAAATAGCAAATGGGCTTGGCTCGAGTGGAAGGGGGACGAGGAGGGGGGATAGGGAGGAGGTGAATCTACGACTTAGATGGTTTTGGGACTCTGTATATATATATGTGTAACTGACTTGGCTGCTTGGCTCTAGTCGGAATGAGAGAGGCATGGCCAAGCATCTTTCTCTTTGGTGTTTCATGAATCATTCTTGTCACTTTACTCGTTATGATATATGCAACAAGGGGCAACTTTTCACAAGTCCAAGCTTCCTATCCGCACAACACATTACAACTCAACACCAACCTCATTTATCGTCCATTCCCAAAGCCTTGTCGACAACTCATCGTCATGGCATTTATCATCCCCACAGCTCGGCTTTCCCACCGGCTCAAAGTACGCCGTCTTCCCCTTCCCCTCCTCCAACTTTTCCTTGACATCCCCTCCCGTCGCCGCCCAAAGGGTATTGCAACAACCCTCGCGAGGCGTCAGGAGCCCCCGCGGGTATGTCAAAAAGGTCAAGGCTCTGTTCCAGAAGCTCATGTTACTGATGAGGTCGGTCTGCACCACGCCAGGGTGAATGGCCAGGCTGGTGATCTGAGGATACCGCTTTGCCATCTCTCGCGCCATCAAAACGACCGCCAACTTGGATTGTCCGTAGCGGATCCAGCCCCCCAGCGCGAAGTAGTCATCCTGCGTGGTGCGTAGGCCATCAAAGTCGATGCCGCAACGGGGATGTCCCAGCGCACCGCTCGACGAAACAGTCACGAAGCGCACATCCGCATCCGGATACTCCCTCGCGGTGCGCAGCATGACCGGCAGCAAGTGCAGCAGCAGCGCCGCATTGCCCAGATGGTTAACTCCAAAGTGTATCTCGTACCCGTCCCTGGTGAGACCCGGAGGCGCACCGAGGACGCCCGCGTTAGCGACGAAGATGTCCAGCCGCGGGGAGTCAAACCTCTGGGCGGCTTGACGGATGCTCTCCAGGTCATCTAGCTCACAGGGGAGGAACGTGAGGTTTGCGCCGTTGTTGGGGCATGCGGCCATCAATTGGTCGGCGGCTCGCCGGTTGCGCCCCGTAAAGTAGATGCGCTCCGGGTTGTGCCTTGCGAGCTCGAGGATGGCAGCTTTTCCGATACCATTGGTGCCTATTCGAAGTTTTGAGTCAGTTGGGAAGGGGTATTTGGGGGATCGAATGAGAGTAGGGAAGTTTCGTACCGCCGGTGAGAAGAATGACTTTGCCGGCCAGGTTGGGGACATCCTTGTCGGGGTCGTAGTCAAGAACCATCCTGCTCAGTAGTCTTCAAGCGGATGAAATACGACAAAATACAAACTAGAATAGAATTCTGAGATGGTGACCAGAGGTGAATAGACAATATAAAGTCGGTAAAAGCAACCATCATCAATTCTCAGTCCCCCCCCAAGAGAGAATCAACCACCATCATATATACTTGTGAACCCCCTCTCATTCCCTTCAATGGCATACATAGTTTCATCGTCAGAGGCACAGCCTTCAACTAAACCATTGTCAACAAAAATAAAGCTCCTCTTGCGTCACTCCCGCAGCTGTGGGAAACGATAGTTCCGCCGACGGCGGCCTATCAAACGGGCCAAACCGAGTCCGGACTCCGGAGAAAGTCGCCCGACAAGGGGGCCACAGAACGGGAATTGAACACGATGAGAAATGAGAACAACTCCAAAGCGATCATCGGCTTCATTCACCGTGTATACGAAGACAGGCCAGGTATGAAATGTTTCAAAAAAATATTCGATATTCATACAAACACATCTAGTTTTATCCATCTCTTGCCATATTGCTCATCAATGACTAAATTAGGATACCTTGAAAAACAAATAAAGGTCTATTCATCTCTCATTGTATCCTCACAAACATCACCACACATGTGTAAACAGAACATCGAGGCACAAGCCAATATAGCCGTCATTTTCAAATAAACCTTTTTTTCATCCCATCTAACCAAAAAGTATGGGGTATAAACACACAAAACTCCTTGCCATAGTCTTAATACACAAAGATTCTCTAAACAAACGCCCTTCGTCGTCAGATGTCCTACTATATGTACCACGACAAAACAGTTGATCCAGGCAAGCTGAATGCGACATCTCAAACGGATTATTATCATCTCCGTCAATCCCCAGCTGCCTCAAGCTCTGCCAGTAGCTCCCTCTCAAGTTCGTCGTCGTCAAAGTCCACGCCCCCATCGGCATCCATCAAAGTGCTATCATCAGCCGTGACGTCTGCCGTCTCATCTCCAGCCGCCAGAGGTGTAGCGAGATTACTCACATCTGCATCGCCGTCGTCGTCATTCAGAGTATGTACAGATCGTAATGCTGATGCGCCTCGGCTGCGTGCTACACGCTGCTTCTTAGCCAGTACGCTCTCTCCGGTGCCGCTAACCGAGCTCTCTCCATCCGATTCATTTGGATCTGCACGCTCCTTGCGCTTAGTACCTCTCTTACGAGAGTCTTCCGTATCATCGCTCTCACCATCTATGCTTCTGGCACTATCATCTGCCTCTTCATCATCGTCGTCGTCGTCATCATCTGACCCTAAAAACTCCCTCAATTCCTCGTCAAAGTTGTCCAGCTGATTAATGGCCGTGGGGTTGTCTTCGGTTTCGGATGTTGGCTCTGTACTATCCTCGGATTTTTCGCGATCTGCAGCAAGGATATCTAGATAATAAGGGCTCTCATCCAACCTACGCCATTGGCTAAGGCAGTCAGTAAGCCAGTTTTGGTTGACAATCTTGATGCTCGGTATCTTGGCTGCTTGTTGTACTTTCTTGGTCCGAGGTCGTGCCGCTGAAACAACAAGGTGGGTGATGCGAGATGAGACGCTGTCTATGACTTGGGCACCAAAGCTCAACGCCTGCATTCCAATTTCAGACCCCTCCACATTGACGCCTAATGGAACAAGCCCCGAAAGGCAGATGACGAGACCGGAAAGCACATTTGACTTGAGTTCATCCAGAATGTCTCCTGCATCCGGGACGAGAGATAAATCAACACCATCATCGTTGGCTGGCTTCTTTCGCAGCTTACTGTGACCGGGCAGGTGCTGTGGTTCTGCCCCTTTTCTCTCCTCTCGCCTCTTATCATATGTGTCGTAGAAGGCGGCATGCAGGTCGGTGAGGTGATCTTGCAGAGTCACAAGTTCTTCATCATCATCACTCAAGAGATGCTGTCGATGGTGGTCACCAGTCTCATGCCCATCTTCCTTATCAAGCTCTTCTTGCATATGCAGCAGAGGCCGGTCTGTCAGTTGCTTCTCCAGAGTTTTCTCCTGCTCCTCAGTCTGAACCTTCAAGCTAGCCTCATCACTGTCTCCAATTCTTGCCAGTTCAGCGAGTGGTGATACTTTTTCAGCAGTCTGTCCCGGGGCGGTACTTTCGACATTAGGATTAGCCACCGTCACACCATTCGATTTCGGAGCGGCAGGCAAAATATCCTGTCTCTTAGGGAGGAAGCTCGAGTTAATATCGCCGATGCCTTTGAAGAAGTCGTATGGTATGACCTTGATCAAGTTGGGTCGATTCATTGGCCACACATCGGCACGATCATCGATGATGACGACCATATCGGTACTGACAGGGAAAAGTCTCTGTAAACTTTTGGCTGTGATGCTTCCATTTTCATCTCGGCTAATAACACGATTACCAAACAGTTTCTTGTCTGGGTCAACAATCTGTGCAATATTCAGGGCGTAGGCTCGAGTTCCCATGGTATATACGTGCAGCTCATACATTGTAGAGACAACCTCGAGGAATTCCTTGAGTCCTGGGCGAAGCTTGATATAGTATGTGCAGCCGCTGGCCAGCCCCCTTGGGCCGTCATCATTGAGCTGGAAGTTCTTGACATCCTTGACGGCTCCGTGATTAGGATTCGTCTTGTCTCGTTGCCATTCGCCGACGGTGGGCTCGATGCAAGCATGGATAATGGTTTGGTCCAAATCCACCACCAAGCTTAGCTTGCGCTGGCGTAGAAGTCGTTTTTGTGTGTCGTGCTCGGCCCTCTTTGCTACGTTTCGGCTAACCATGAGACCGGTCTGATCGTGGGTCATGTTAATCATGGCTCGGTCCGTATCTTTCTCCTCGCTGGCCCAGTTGGTCTCGGTCATGTCGGCACCGCACAAGCTGCAAAGGCCTTGGATCTGGACCTCGTGTCCGCAAGCTTCCTCGACCATCATGCATGGCATGTCGGCGGCAACCACCATGCCCTCTTTGATGCGCCATTCCTTCAGTATGCCCTCGGCGGGGCTATCAAATTCGGTATAGGTAGTCTCATCCGTCCAGGTATCGTCGCCAATCTTCCGACGCCAGGTGAACTTGTACTCTGCAATAGTCTCCTGTTTCTTGACGGTATCACCGGGCGCCTTGAGGAGCTTGGTAATGGTGATGGGGTAGTGCAGGCGCGAGCCTAGAGAGACGGTTTTGTCGTACATGTTGGCTTCGCAGGTAGGGTTGTGAATGATGCGCGCGTCGTGACTAGCCAGACCTGCAGCGTTAGCTCCAGGAGCTATCTCCAGCAACGCGACGTGCCTCAACACAGCAAAACAAGATGTTTATGAGGCCAATTGCCCGTCCTGAGACACACCTAATGAGCCTCCCCGTTCACGATGCTTGGGGGCGCAACAACTCCAATTAGGCCCATGGCCCTCTGGCGCGAGCGAACGTCGTTGTGTAGCTGTGAAAGCTCGGCGGCAGGGAGAGAAAAGAGGCAAGCTGTATCGCAACTGGGGGTGACGATGTTGCCAGGATGCTATCGAGTATTATAAACCATAAGAACCGATAAGAAGATGGCTGATTGAGTGCTTTTCCGGCACTTTGATGTTGAGGAGAGTCTTGTTCGTTCCCATGTTTCTTGGAGATGGGAGAGGGCAAGGTGACGCAGCTGCCCGCAAGCGGCTATAAAATACTTGGAGCAGTCCCCGGCTCAGAGGGAACAAGTACCGAGTACATGCAAGAGCACGGAGCACCAATAGCAAAATTCCCTATTTAAGTTAGATCATCACGATCACGTGGGCGCATTCAACGGCGCTTCAATAGCGGCGCAGAAAAGGCGTCATACGTGTATTTACTCCTTCTCCGGTAGGTACAGTATCCATTAATGTTCCTACCCTAAACACAATTACCTTTTATGGCAATTTTGAAGAGGTTGTCGTCTAAACAATGCAATATAGTATGCAGAGTATTATCTCAGGTGACCGATAAGAAATTAATAATAATAACCGCAATAAGTAATAATAGATAGTAATAGATAGTAGTAAGGGGAGTTAATATGACAGTAACCACCAGTGTGAGCATAGCAACCATACCTCTTCTGACCAAGGTGCCCAGCAGCTATGCAATTTTTCTCCCACTTATTAAGTAACTTTTACGACACAGGTAGGTATTTACTAGGTAGGTAGGTAAGTCAATACTTTATTTGAACGTTAAATTGACGGCTCTGCCAACGACACATCATTCATCCCATCACCATCTGTGGGTACGTTCGTACCAAGTAATCATCTCACAGAGGAGCATCGATTAAATCATAAGATAGGGTATCAAGACATTCGAGGAAAAAGCCATTCCCCATCGTCCAGAACATAATCATCATTTCATGCAACCATATAATTCGTATCCATGAACGTCTTCATCCCAACACCCACAAGCGAGCCATCCAACTCAACATAAAATACGTTCCTCAAGCAGTGGCCTGCACGAGCTTGAATCCTTCAGACACGATTTTGGTAATTTCTTCGTTCTTGTGTTGCAGCAGCCCCAGTGCAAACGCAACATCGTTCCACTGCCGTTCCGTCTCGCAACGGTTGAGCCGAGCCGCCAACTTGTCCGCCAACTGCTTTGCATGCTTATCCTGAATGAAAGGTATTAGTATCCGAGGCTCAAGATGTATTCCAAAATAACGTACCTTTTCAACAAAGCCCAGCAGAAACTTGACAATCCTTCTGAAACTCTCTTCATCCATATTACCTGCGCTGAGAAGACTGAACATGTCCACAAAGTGATTATACACAGCATTGTCCTTCGTGCTGAGTTCGGTAAAGAACATCTTTGCGAGGTCTGCAATGCGCCTGTCTTCGTCCTCCAAGCACTTGGCCATCTCACCAAGTTGACCCTTGACTTTCACCTGACCAGCCAAGATCAGGAATGTCAGGGTCATCAGACAAGTTCGTTTCACAGATTCATCATTGTCAGCCAGACGTCGATATAGGAAATCGGTGTTCTCGTCGATCAAGTGATTGAAGCAGACAGCCATGTCTCCGAGTGCAATTACTGCGTTGGAGCGGACTGTAGCGTCGGGGGATCGCTCCATGATTGTAATGAGCAGTGGCAAGTTGAGCTCGCAATACTCGGAAGACACACACATAAGCTTCGCCAAACACAAAGTTGCAGCAGCTTGAAGGCCCTTGTCTGCATACGTGGTGTTGTTGGCACAGATCTCGGACACTAGAGGCCCAAATAATGCAAGCAGTGACTCAGGCCCGTACAAAAGTTCACGTTCCCTGATGTGCGCCATGGCCTCGGTAAAGTCATCTTCTGTTGTGCCTCCAATGAGGTCTAGCTCATCGGCATCTTCCTTTTCCTTGTCGGTCTTTGTTGCCGTTTGCTTCTCCTTCTCCTGCTTTCTGCGCTTGAAATCGAGTTCACATAGTTCAAGATGGACAATTTGCTTGATAGCAACATGTCCAACGATGAAAAGTAGCTGTGACAGCGCAATGGCGTTATCTCGCTTCTTATGCTTATCTGCCCCTTCTGTCACAGCGCTACTGGTTACAGGGTCTGCCATGTCCATGGTCTTGGTTTCGTCTTGAGAAGCATGTCTTGAGGGAGGGCGGGAGGCGGGACGAGATGGCGATCGACTGAACACCTGTCGTGTCTTCCGCTTTAGGACGTTTGAGCATAGGGTGTCGGGATGTTTTGAAAGCGCGTAAATTGCATTAATTGCCTGTTCAGCAACGCCATACCATTCCTTGCTGTCAGATGGAACTTCGGTTATCGCAGCCAGTCGGGAGCAGACTGCGTGGTCGTTGGGAAGTCGGGAGAATTTTGCAGTCGATTCCTTTGCCTGGCGACCGGTCGGATTTATTCTCCTGAGAGTAATGCACGTATACTTGGCTAGTTGCAAGTCGTTTCGGCCGTGAACCCCGAGACCAGTTCGAAGCATCGTCTCAATTTCACCAACTGCAATCTCGGGATTGGCGGTTGCTAACATTCCCAATACAATGATGGCACCACGTCGCTGGGTTCTCGAAATCTCTCGCTTCTGAACACCGTAAACCTGCCACAATTTTGTGACAACAATCTCAGGGATGATACCCCCCTTCATCATGGTGGCTAGCAGCTGCTCCAACGAAGTCAACTCTGCTGGTGTTGCCCCAAAAGTCAAACTGATCATGTTGCGAGCAATGTAGTTAGCAGCATCGTTTGGACTGAATGAATCCGGAGCCTCAAAGAAGAGTCTCCTGTAGCACTCAATCAAGTGAGTCTGTACACCTTTGCCCTCGTCGCTATTGCCCTTGGTCCAAATCAAGCGCAGCATTCGTCGGATACCCACCTTGTTTTGTTCAATATTGTAGGCGTCGCCAACCTCGAAATAATCAATCGCTTCGATAACCTCGCTCTTGTTCTTGGAACCCAGCAGCTGACAGATTATACCAGTGGCGTCGTGCAAGACATCGATGAATTTGAGAGCTTCATTGTAATATCTCCTCGTCAAAGTAAGTTTCTCAATGGCCTCGCTAGTGGCAGCTTCTTCTTGAGCTTTCTTAATTGCAGCAATCTTATCCTCGTTTGTCATCGATCTGGGTTTCTCAGGAGATCCAAGTTGTGTGGCTTCATCTAGGAGGTCGTTATCCACCGTGGTGTTTGCCTTGTCAGTGCTAAAACCAGGCATCCCGGGTGGTGGCTTCAAAGCATTGAGCTCCTCCTCAACTTTATCATATCGCGCTTGCCATTCCTTTCTTGAAAGCTGTGCCCCATGCATGACAGTGAATGGATGGGTCTTGATTAACATCCCCAGCAGTTTGATAGCATTGCGCCGCACGTTGCTGCTCTTATCCTCCAGGCTCCGACATGCCAACTCCGCCGCTTTCTGACGTCGCTTGGGGAATTTTTGTTCCAGTTCGCAAAGCTTCATGTAAACTTGTAGTGTGCGGCATCTTGAGTAGGGGTTGATATCAAGGAACCGCTCCTCAAGCACATCGAAGAATGCATTTAACTGCGACTTGTGGTTTTCACTTCGTTCGTCCTGCTTGCTGAGATATGCAATCATGTTGCCGCAAACCTCAATCAAAGCACATCGAAGTGTGTATGACTGTGCATGTTAGAAAAACAAGGCAAATATTGAGAGTGTGCGGGCATCTTACCTCACTATCAAGCTGTTTCG
This sequence comes from Hypomyces rosellus, assembly GCA_011799845.1. NCBI lineage: Eukaryota > Fungi > Ascomycota > Sordariomycetes > Hypocreales > Hypocreaceae > Hypomyces > Hypomyces rosellus. The sequence goes on along the minus strand of WWCI01000002.1, from coordinate 3,841,525 downwards.
CTAACATAGTCATCTGCTTGATAACTAACCTAGGGGCGAGTTCCGACAACTTTGCGATGAATGCCGAAACTGACTTTGGCCCCCTAGTATCATTGGAGTTGAATTCTTTGTTGCTGAGTTCGCGCAGAACCTCATCTGCAAGCTGGGGATAGTCATAGGTTTCGGCTAGGATATGTAGAAATTCCGCCATGGGTTCTGCTAGATGCTCAAAATATGTCAAGTTTTGGATAACATTGATTTGTGCAGCTGCGGCGTATCAGTCTATGCACCACATAGCGGAATCTGATGAACAAACCATAACCGTGCCCGTGATGCTTGACGGCGATACATAGCACCTTGAAGCAATGCATTCGGATAGCTGTTGCCTTGACACGTTGCTCGCTCTCCAGGATCATGTACACGGGTCTTGTGAGCAGACCAATGAAGGTATCCCTCTCGCCGGTGGTCAAGAAAATCTTGGACAACTTCAACTTCAAAGTTTTGCACATGATATCTAACGCCATTTGAAGCTGAGACGCCGAATCCCAAGCATCATCCTTTGATGTGGCGGCGGCGCCTTTCTTGGGTTTACCCCTCCCTCGAGCAGCTGGAGCAGCCGTGGGTTTCTCTGCCGTCTTGGTCTCGACTGCGGCGATGGTCCATTGTAGTAGAAAGCCATATATTTCCAGCAGTTGTTTATGGTATGCCACAGATTCTTGCTCATCTGGCGATTCAATATCGTTATGTGCCGCATCAGTCTCAGCGCTGAGCCCACTCATGACAAGATCGAATATCTTGCTGAGGGCATGAGTCGGAATATAAGATACGGATCTGAGCTAGAGAATTAGAATATTGTTTCCAAATCTCTAAGAGAATACCATATTACTAACTTCAACAGAAACTGCAGCGAATCCATATGGTTGGCTCGCAAGATGGCATCTGGATTGTCGGTGACGGCATCAACGATTGAGTTTAGCACCGGGTTGATGGTCTGAATGGTGAGTAATTCAGGATCATTGTCGCAATCGACAAGTGTTGAATCTGCTTCTGGCGTCGGTATTGTTGTCGGATCGGACATGTAATGCTTGAGCGCATCGTTGATATCGAAGCTGATGGTCGCCATGATGGATGATTTGTGCGCAGTTCTGGCGGGGGTGCAAACCGAAACTTGGCAAGGAATAAAACTTCAAAGAGAGCGGGGGAACAATCCCAACACTAGAATTGTGCGTATAATTATCACTCCCGGTCGATCTCGAAAACGACTCCTGGGGGGTGTCTGGCGCTGACGTTGACGCCTCGTTTCTCGCAATTCAATTTGGCTGTGCGAGAGGTGGGATGTGGCGGGAGGAGGTGGTGTCGCAGCAACGGTTGTGTTTGTTTTCTTTGAACGCGACCATTGGTAGGTTCCATGTAAAACCCCACCATTCACACAGCGCTGTCGCGTGTTTCGACCGCCAGAGAATCCCTGCAGCAGCCGCTGATGCACTGCAAAAAAAGCCCCTCCACCATACTATTGAGCTTAAGTGCCCAAAACTCCATCCATGGATGTCTCGCATGAAGCTCTTACAGACTTGTAGCAGCAGCCCAAAAAGAGGTCTCAGCATTTGGTTCATGACTTTGACACTGTGATTACACTACTCTTCTTGTCATTCTTTGCTTATTCAAGGGGACGGACGGGTGCTTTGTTTTTGGGGCGAGAAGGTTTATGCAATGACGACAATAACGCGAAGGCCGAATGATGAGTTATTCGAAATCCACGAGGATGCTAGAACCGAAGAGACGGAGATGATGGTCGATGAGGATCAAGTAGATGGCATCGATCAGGCAACCATGGACGAACTGGATCCAGAAGAGGACGAGGACGAGGAGGCTGAGGAAGAGGAGGAAGACGAAGAGGAAGACGAACCCGCAGCCCCAGCCCAAGGTGAAAGTTCCGACGACGAACAGGTCGAAACCAGTGTTCAAGCCGACATGGATAAGCTACAAAACGACTTTCCTGGTTTCCGAGATAAATATCGGTTGATTAAAAGGATTGGCGAGGGTAGGTCGTATCACCTCTGGCCATGTATGGGAATATTCTATTAACTTGAATTCTGCAATAGGCACTTTCTCTACCGTATTCAAGGCTGAAGACATCCAATATGATCACTACGATAATAGTTGGGATTTTGAAGAAGATCTAACAAAATGGGCTCCTCCACCGTTAAAGGGGCATCAGCAGCAGAGCATTCCGAACCGTCCCCGACGAGTACGCTATGTCGCCATCAAAAAGATCTATGTCACATCCAGCCCGGCTCGAATCCTCAACGAGCTCGAACTCCTCCACGACCTGCGTCAATGCCCATCCGTGTGTCCTCTCATCACCGCCTTTCGCCATACAGATCAGGTCGTTGCCATCCTTCCTTATTTCCGCCATGGTGATTTCCGAGCATACTTTAGGGACATGACAATCCCGGACATAGCGATTTATTTACGATCCCTTTTTACCGCTTTGAGGAGTGTGCACGAACACAAAATATTGCATCGTGATATAAAACCTACAAATTTCCTCTACGATCCGGTCACACAACATGGCGTCCTCGTTGACTTTGGTCTGGCCGAGCGAGAAGGGACCGACAGCAAGCCATGTCTTTGCCACGAAGCTCGCGAAACGCGAAAGCACCGTCAAGCAAACTCCGTTTGGGCTCAGACAGCTATGAATTCACAGCCAGGATATCCGAAATCAGATACCCGCCCGTCTCGTCGTGCCAACCGTGCAGGCACCAGAGGCTTCCGTGCCCCCGAGGTTCTTTTCAAGTGCACAGAGCAGACGACTTCTATCGATATTTGGTCTGCCGGCGTTATTCTTCTTACCATCTTGTCTAAGCGGTTCCCCTTCTTCAACTCAGCAGACGATGTGGAGGCCATGATTGAAATCGCCACAATCTTCGGGTCTAAGCGAATGAAAGCTGCCGGGTTGCTTCATGGCTGTGTTTTCGAAACCACCATCCCCACTGTCGGCCAGCAAGGCTTCACTATGGAAAAAATCATTCTTTGGAGTACATGTAGGACCGACGATAAACCTCTGACGCCAGATGAGAAGCTTGCTGTGAGGTTCCTCGAACGATGCATGGAATTGGATCCAAGCAGGCGAATAACCGCACAAGAGGCTTTGGAGCATGAATTTTTGAACCTGGGTATGGGGCTAGAGACGGCGGATGAGGATGAGATGGACATGCTCCACGCGTGAAGAAACGTACTGGGGAGGACATTCCCTAGGTCTCTACTTTTGGCATGATAAGGAGTATGGCGACGCTGGGATAGATGATTGGCATGGGATAGACTTATATACAAATGTTTGGGTCATAGGGTCATGTTGGTGTTCTGGAGTATATGATACAACGACAGCAAGGCACACGAATACAGTGTGCCGCATAATAGAATCCTTTATGCCAAAAAGTGCCATCGCTCACAGCCCCGTCGAAGAGGCTAATTGTCTCACTTGCGCCTAGAGTCGACATCGATGCATTGGCGAAAATCGATTTTTATTCGTTAAAAACTCCTTTGTAGAGTGCCTGATGCAATGCTCGAAGCCGACTAACCCAACACCCTCCCCAAGCACCTTGTCTCGGTATACAGGGGTGAGGATCCATTTTCCGCCTTGAAAACCGGTCCCTAAATCCACAAGCCAGACTCCAGCACGGAGCGTCATTTATGCTACCAACTCGACAACACCACCAGCATCCGTGATCTTCTTCTCGGCCAACTTGCTGACCCATCTCGCGCGGACAACTAGGGGAATTTCAGGAATACGGCCCTTGCCGAGGACCTTGGAGTAGCCGAGGGGGAGGAGGTCGAGGACGGGGACGGTGTCCTTCTTTTCGCCAGAGACGTAAGCCTCACGAGCCTCGCTGGGGACGAGAGACCACAGCTGAATTCCAAGTTAGCCAATATGTTTACACAACCCTTGCTGCCGCCTCTTTCATTTTCATATTCTCAAATTTCCTAAAAGTCACCTCCCCATGCAATTCATGTTCGCGAGCTCGAAAGGAAAGGATTGTATGTACCTTGTCAAGGTTGATGATGGGCTTCCAGAAGTGGTTGGGCTGCTTGTGGAAGTATCGCATACCAACCTTACCGAAGTAACCAGGATGGTACTATCGCAATTGTGTCAGTGTCTCTCTTCACCCCGCGCTCTTCGAATCTCGAGATTTCGAACCTTGTCCATGTTGGTTCGGTGGTGGTGCTGACCACCGGCAAGACCACGACCACCGGGATGCTTGCGGTGCTTTCCTACACGACCGTGGCCGTGGGAAACGTGACCGCGGCTATGAAGCGAAAAAATGTCAGTTCATGATAGTTTCCAGGCGCTTGCAGATTGAAGATTCGACAGATTGCCGAGACGGCAATTGTTCCAATCCCTCGTTTAGGCTCATCGGATAGGAATCATAACGTACTGCTTGCGGGTCTTCGAAGTACGGGTAGGCATAACTGTGGTGGTGTTGTCGCTTCTCCGGTATTTTGCGTCGAAGACTGGAAATGGGTGGTGATGTTTTTGCGCCTACGGCTTTGGGTACTTGGGACGGCTCCGGAAAAATTGTTAGCGAGAGGGCAGCACAGCCCTAAGATCTAAATGTGCGCTTGATAAGGTGGGCAGTGGCCCAAGTTATCCCAGTCATGTGACTCCGTGTTCTGACCTAGGTGAGCCTCGGTGACCCCACCAATGATCGAAACCCTGCAGAATGCACCCTCAGACCGCCCAGCGCGGTGACGCGCTAAAGAGTTGAACCATCCCAAACCATGAATGGTCATATGGATGAACACTTCTAAATATGGCTTCTCCAGATGGTATCGAGGAAGTCACACGTGGTCTTTCGACCCTTGATTTTCATCATCCATTCACACCATATGCAGTTCAAAATGACTTTATGAAGACGGTGTATGATGTGCTTGAAACTGGTGAAGGGCAGATAGGCATTTTAGAGAGCCCTACCGGAACAGTAAGTGAATTTCTTCCTCCATATGCTCTCATCCCAAAAGCTTGTGCTTGGCTCGCGTTGTGGCCCAAAAAAAAACACTGTCATAATTACCTAAAGGATCAGTTCCAGCTAAGACGGTCAGGGACCATTGCCGCATTTTGGCCCTTGATCATTTGTACTAACATTCAATAAGGGTAAATCATTATCATTAATCTGCGCATCCCTCACTTGGCTCCGAAATCACAAGGCCAACAGACATGAGGCGACGTTGCAATCTGCAGGTGAGGCTTACAAGGATGAACCATCATGGCTTGTCGATCAGCTCTTGCGTCGCAAGAGGGAGGAACTCCTCAGAAGATGGGAGGACAGAGAAAAGCGACTCGAGGCTGCAAGACTCAAAGAGAAAACCTCAGAAGACAGAGGTCGAAAGCGACGGCGCATTGATGACTCATCGATGGGCTCTCGAGACGTAGAAGATGAAGACGCCGAATGGCTGCTTGATAACTCTGGTGACAATGAGACACAGTCTCAAAATGCCTTGTCAGGTTTGAGCAAGGAGTCTCGTGAAGTTCTTGAGAGAATGGGACTCGGTGGACCCAGAAAGCAAGAGGAAGATGATGACATTTTAGAAGAAGAGATCAAGGTGCGAAACTCGATAAAAGTATGGCAAGCCGGAATAGTGACCTTTATAGATCTATTATACCTCAAGAACCCATTCGCAACTGTCCCAATTCATCACCGAACTTCGCCGCCCAGCTTTTCCGTCATCCTTACCATCATCAGTTTCTCAAGATAAAAATGCTGCTTCAATGGAGCCCGTAAAATTACTACCACTATCATCCCGACAAAAGTTGTGCATCAACCCATCTGTTGCTCGTCTTGGATCAGTGCAAGCTATAAATGACCGCTGTTCAGAACTTCAGCAGGCTAAATCGGCCAAGAAATGCTCATTCGTCCCTCGGGAAGAGCTTCTCAGCCAGACACATGAATTTCGTGATACTGCCTTGGCGAAAATTCCAGATATTGAGGACCTTCATCAACTTGGAAAGTCGCTCTCAGTGTGTCCATATTATGCCTCTCGTACAGCTCTCCCCGGCGCCGAGATTATCACACTCCCTTATCCTCTTCTGCTGCAGAAGAGTGCACGCGAGGCTTTGGGAATCAAACTTGAGGGAAACGTGGTGATTGTCGATGAGGCTCACAACATCATGGATGCCATTGCCAACGTCCATGCCGCAGAGTTGAAGCTTAGTGACCTCCGGAGAGGACGAGGGATGCTCGGAGTATACGTAAAAAGATTCGGGAAGAAGCTGAAAGGTGTCAATAGAGTCAATGTTGGAAGAGTCGGACGAGTTATTGAAGGCTTGACCGAGTGGATGGAAGGCGCTCTGAAATTCAAGGTAAGCAAGATAGTGCACGGTTTCCTAGCTATTTGCTGACCATCATCTAGCAAGAACACGGGATTGTTGACCCGAACGACTTGACTAAGCACAAAGGGATTGATCAGATCAACATGTTTGAGCTGATTCAGTATATCCAAGAGTCGAAATTGGCGTACAAGATCGAAAGCTATGTTGCACATGCCGAGAATGAGTCCGCAGACAAAACAGCAGCGGCACCAAAGTCTGGAACCCCAGTTCTCCATATGCTGGTTTCGTTTCTTGTGGCTCTCACAAATCTTAGTACGGAAGGGCGTATCTTCTACCAGAAAGTTACCGGAGCCTCTCCAGATATTCAGTTGTCGTATCTCCTACTATCCCCCACTCACGCTTTCTCATCAGTAGCATCGAGTGCCAGAGCTGTGATTTTAGCTGGTGGCACTATGTCGCCGTTTGACGACTACAAGGATCATTTGTTCCCCTCGCTCTCTGATACCAAAATTACAACATTGAGCTGTGGGCACGTCATTCCATCCGAGAATCTATGTGTGTGGACGCTAGCATCAAGCAGGCCGGGAACAGCACCATTCGAGTTTAGTTTTCAACATCGTGGAAATCGTGAGATGATTACGAACCTTGGACTCGCCATCCTAAACACGTGCTCTCTCGTCCCCGACGGAGTGGTGGTTTTCTTTCCCAGTTACGGTTACCTTGACGAAGTTGTGGCTGTTTGGCAACAGCGTCAAGAAGGTAGTCCGCAGACAGTATGGGAAAGACTTCAGGTACGGAAGTCGATATTGAAAGAGACAAAAAGCGGGACCAGTGACGACGTTTTGCAGGAGTACTCCCAAGCCATTCTAGGGGAACGATCTACCAACGATAAACGCACCGGGGCTTTACTACTCAGCGTCATTGGAGGCAAGATGTCGGAGGGTATTAATTTCTCCGATCGTTTAGGGCGATGTGTGATGGTCGTTGGCCTCCCGTATCCCAACATTGCATCACCAGATTGGAAGGCGAAGCTGGAATACATCGAAACAACGACGATCGCTCGGCTGACTACCGAAGGATTGGGAAAGGAGGAAGCGACAGCCAAGGGGAAACAGACGGCCCGAGACTTTTACGAGAACGCATGCATGCGGGCTGTGAATCAAAGCATTGGGCGAGCGATCCGGCATCGCGGGGACTATGCAGCGATTGTATTGATAGACAGGAGGTATGGAACGGACCGAATCAGGGCCAAACTTCCAGGGTGGATTCGGGGTGAACTAGAGCGAGACAGTCATGAGAAGGGGTTGGGAGGTCTGATGGGAGCTTTGGGGGGTTTCTTTAGAGGGAAACGTGATGGGAAGGTGTAGCAGTCAAGGGCGCAGGATTGTGGATAAAAGACATTTAATATTATCACATTGTCGCCTTGGCATCTGGAGATCGATCATCATGTGGTTGACACTCATGATCCTTATGATCTCTTACACACCAGTGTGGTGGCCAAGCACTTCCCCAGTTTTAGCAAAGTGCAAGGGATGCGTGTTTCATTTTGAAAAGGTAAGCGGGGATTACTCGGGGATCTGAATCTGTCACTTGGAAACCTTGGGATGACAGCAGAAACATCAATGCTCTCTCTCCAACACGCCTCTATGCACGTGGGAAATTACCTTTGCAGCGTTTCGGGGTGAGGAGTAAGCTCGGCCTCTTTGGGCCGCCCGGGAGGCTGCTTTCTTCGTAGTCTGTACACACACACTTTAGACCTGTTAGCTGCTTACACCCTGCATGTCAAATCGAAACTAGTATAGCACAAGAAGCCCAGATTGGCACTGCAAGATGCCCTTCATTGGCTCACATGGAATGAATGCAAACAGCAGGCCAGTGTCCTTTGACGTCGGAGAAGGTGTCAATCGTTGACCGTATAGGGCTATATCAGACAAGGTATTAATTCATTAAGCCTCCAGGTTGCAGCATCACAACCCGAAATCAAGAAAGCATGTGAGACAACGTGGGCCCGAATGTTACAGCCGAACTGGGTCCAAAGTCACAGGCACATACGAGAAGTACATGCAACATAACACTCAACAAACCACTTGTAACAATAAGCATACATACGTTAACTTACTCATGAGGAGGATTCTGAATACGGCCTGATATGGCTAGTTTATCGAAATTTGGCAAGAGTTCAAGTAGAATGAATTTGGAATTGCTCAAGTGTAACGAAGCAAATATGGTTCAATTCATGTTCTACTACGTTGAAGAATGTAAACCCCACTAAATGATGTTGCTCGTGAATGCGCTCCTTGGTGGTGGTGGTGGCGGTGGTGGTGGTGGATGGATGGTATTATACCCTGCACGTCGTTTGCCTACCCTGGTGGCTCCTCGTGCCCAGTTCAGGACGGATGCTTGTTCACAGTATGCATACAATCTATCATTTAACCCGTTTTAGATTTTTCAGTTATGAAAACCCAATAAGAACCTCATACTGTCAATAAAACACCTCAAATAAATGCTCAAAAGTGTCAAGGAACGGAGTTTATAGGTTAAACAAAGGGGCAACTTGGGATACATAAACCCCTTCGGGCCGGCTATGTTGCGACATGGTGGCTATAGAAAGGTGATAGGTAGCAGGCATACATCCATTTAGTTATAGTTGATAATTCAATGGGCTATATCTATAGGAGCCAACAGTTAAGAGATGTATTCAGGTTGGTTGAGATTCCAAGTTCCCTGAAGTGTGAGTCCATGACTTGTTTGAAGATAATGGTACCTTACTTTTGCTGCCACTGAGTTGTTTGTTGGAGGATGCATTCAGACGCCATAAGCCTCTGTGGCGACGGCTGTGGCTGTGGCTGTGGCTGACGCATCAAGACATTGAGCAGGCACGAAGATACTTGTAGGTATACTACCTGTATTATAGGTGGCCACTTATTGAACCTCCTCGAGGAAGGTGCATTCCCATAGTGCCTTTATCAGAAACTATCATATCTTATCGGCATAATTGTTCAATCCCTGCATCGACATCCTCCATCATTCTCAACTAAACATGCAAGCCTGCATTACACGACAGACAGCCCTTGTCTTCCATGTGGTCAGATTCCAATCGGGAACTATTTGGGTTGGTAAGCTACTGGGCCAAGCGCCAATGTCATGCCAGCCAGTCAGAACTTTCGCTATTCTACAACGGTCGTTCTAGAGTCTGCAGGGTTACGACGGCCACTCCGGCTTGAGCCGATCGTTCAACACGACAGCTGCAAGACGGTTGGTCCTTGACGCTTCCATGTTTTCCAGAGGGCTGCAGCAATTTCTGATGAGCCCGAAGGAACACACGGATCCTCGATAGCGATTGGGAAAAATCCCGCCTGTCGTTGGCCTATCCCGCCATGTCTGGCCAAAAAATTATGTCTTGAATTCTTGTTGGATTTCACCCTTGGCTTATTTTTATGGATAGTCGGTATGGGATCCCCACCCAATGTTACCGTGGTAAAAGTGCCAAAGTCTCATGGGTTCAAATAACCGCACTGCATATTTTTCACCCTCCAAGTCTTGATTGCCTGCCACAAGGCAAAAGACGCGTAGAGAGTGCCGCTGGAATATATTCGATTCGGAAGCTGAGAACATACGCACATCTCACCTCAAAGCTCCGGCAGATAAAGCAAAAAAAGCGGTAGTGGAGGTGTGGTCTCTGCGTCTCCATTGGACCCATTTTGCACCAAATGTTCTCAAAAACAGAAGCGCCGGTGGCACCTGTGAGAGACCATGAAAGCGACAACTACAACATCCACAGTGATGATGAGTCGTCTTCGTCGTCCCTCTTTCACAAGGTCCTGCGGGCTGGCCGAGTAGAGGAGCGAGGAATCCATCCAGTCCCACCCGAGGAGCGTACGTCGACGCGCTTTTTCAACATTTTTACGGTTTGGTTTTCCATCAACTTCAATATCCTTGGGTGAGTATGAGTTATGAGACTTGCTTGAACCGTCAAGCAAATACCATCATAGTACCATGTGTGTCTGAGTTCCTTTGCTGACCACCTATTCTCTCTATAGCATCACATTCGGTATGCTAGGGCCATTGACATACAATCTCGGTTTGCGAGATTCGGCCCTAACTATTCTATTCTTCTGTTTGCTATCAACGATCCCTCCGGCATACCTTTCCGTGCTCGGGCCCAGGACGGGTATGAGGCAAATGATCCAAGCGCGATACAGTTTTGGGTAAGCTCTCAGCCCTCTTCCCACTCACATGCTTGGCGAGATGTACCTTGGCGTTACTTGCAGATCATATCTGACCCTCCCCAGACGATACATCGTGTCAATCCCTGTATTGCTCAATCTCGCAACCATGACGGGATTCTGTATCATCATCTGCATTACAGTTGGTCAATGTCTTTCAGCCATCACCGAGGGTCGTGTGAGCCCGGACGCTGGTATTGTCATCATTTCCGTGCTGTCCCTTCTCGTCTCCTTTTGCGGCTTCAAGGTGCTTCATATATTTGAAACATATGCCTCTATACCATCAATCATCACGATCGCCATTGCCACCGGTTATGCTGGTTCGGCCCTAACGAAGCAATCCGCACCGGAGACGCCACCAACAGCGGCTAATGTGTTGAATTTCGGCATGATTGTTGCTGGATACCAAATTCCATGGGCAGGATTGGCCAGTGACTTCACAACCTACTTTGATCCTAAAGTCCCATCGTAAGTTGAAGACCCCTAAAGTTGTATTTTCAGCTCCCCCATATGTTTCAGTTTGACCTGGTCTTGGTTGTGTGTATATGGAGGTGATACATGACAAATGTACGGGCAGCACGAACCGAGCTCTAACATCTTATAGGTGGAGAGTTTTCACATATAGCTACCTGGGTTTATTAATCCCCACTGTCTTGCTCATGACGCTCGGCGCTGCGGTTGCCGGTGCCATCCCCAACAACCCTGAATGGCAGGAGGCCTTTGACAAGTATCTCGTTGGCGGAGCTCTTGCGGCGATGCTTTCCCACGGCGGCGCATTTGGGAAATTCATTGTCGTGGTGCTCTCTCTTACGGTGCTGGGTAACACGTGCGGGACCTTTTACTCCATCACACTCAATTTCCAAACCCTTGTACCTTGGCTCTTCAAGGTTCCCCGCTACGTCTTTTCCATTGTCATCACTGCCATTATCATTGGTGTATCCATTTCTGCGGTGGACAATTTCTTCAACAGCCTTGAAAACCTCATTGCCCTTATTGGGTACTGGTCGTCGGCTTTTGTTAGCATCGTCATGACCGAGCACATTGCTTTTCGGCGACAAGATTATGGTTCATACGATCACGCCATCTGGAGTACGGCGGGTAGATTGCCTATAGGCCTTGCCGCCATCTCAAGCGGTATCCTTTGCTTTGGGCTAGTGGTGCCTTGCATGGATCAGGTGTGGTGGCGGGGGCCGATTGCCAAAATAACTGGCGATATCGGGTTCGAGGTTGCCTTTGTGATGAGCTCACTGATTTACATTCCGCTACGCTATGTGGAGAAGCGGTTTACGGGCCGGTGAAGGCGATATGTTGTTTTGGGTACCCATGAATGGATGTACGGAGTAGAAACGGGGTTTATAGTCGGCGACTTCGCTGCTGCACGAAACTAGTTGGGTAGAAGTTGGGTGTACAAGTATGATAGACGGGATGGACTACGGAATGAAGGTCGGAATTAATGGTTTCGTTTTATTGTCAGGTCAGTCTATCAATGGAAATGAAACTACCCTGATTGGGAGGAGATTTGGGCTAATGGAATTGATTCGGACGAAAGTCGGCCGAGCATTGGCTTTAGTGGTTCTGACTCGACTCGAATTGAAACAGATTGGTATTACCTTCCTTGGCCTTGTATGGCACGCATGGATGCCATTGGAACCGCTCAGCATAATTTAATAGCCCCGTTTCAAACCGTACTCACCCACTCTCAACTACCGGTGCCCACGTTGTCGCCCACAGTCCACGGGGAGCCCTGTTCTGGGTATCAGGTCAACTTACCTGCCTTCTAGAAGACGGCGATGTTAAACCCACCAATCCTGGGGCTGGAAAGACTTGGAGACTGTACGGGCATATGTATATGTCTCAGTGAGCAAACCATCTACATGACCTAAATGACTTTAGAGGATGTCATGGAAGATGATGAAACAACTTTAAACCTTGTAAGGACGCGGATGATAAGCGAAGGGCGATCCAACGAAGCAAGCATAGCCATCAAGTGATGTCGCGATACGGGGAGCCGGGGAATTGCGCGGCGCCAGTCCGAGACCTTTTGACAAGGGGACTTGGAGAACTGACATCACGCCCCCTCCTCTCCTCCTCTCCCTTCCCACCCTTCCCAGGGCTAGGCTAGGCTGGGCTGGGCTGGGGTGGAGATGACTTACCTCTTGCCTCTTACCTGGCACACTTTGGCCAGTTTCAATGTTTCAGGCGTGGATTGGATGAAATGTCTGAGGCTTCTACTAAGTTCTAGCGGGGTCACCGCTGCCGGCGAGTGCTGTAGCGTTATGTGTGGCCGTGCTGGAACAGAGACAACAATCCATACTGGGACCACCATTCTATGGATGCGTCCATGGATCCATGCTTCCAATGGTGCGCCAACCCACCAAGTTATATGCACTGCCGTGCAGGCACCCCCGGCTACTTCCTAGATTGGTTCAAGTGCAGTTGCACTGTGCGATACAACAGGTTTAGCGCTGATACACCTGTAATAGTAAATCCATCCACGGATTTGCGAACCGTCTCTCTTCTCCCCCTCCTACCTCTTCCCTTCTCCTTACCTACCATCCAAGCTTCAACATCTCCACCTTAGCGTGAGGGAAAGGCCAACAAATCTCACACCCAAGGGCATTCACATCGCCGACTTCAGAAACAAACCTTAAGAAGAGCATCGCCTCTCTGACGCTGAGAGGCGTCCGATCTTGAGCTCATGGCCACCGCACAATCATCCACCGTCACCGCTGCTTCACTGCACATCATCGGCTTCTACAGACCTCAGCAGCCCAAGAACCCAGAACCTCCTTGGTGATCCAGGCTGGTGGTCGCTTCTCAATCTTGATCTTGCTTCTTCTTCCCCGGAACTTATATGGCCTGGGGGTCTCGATCTTTCGCTAGATTCATTAAACCCATCACTGTTGCCACCTCCACCGCCGTCGTCACTACTTCACCCTCCTCCTCCTCCTCCTACTCTGCCCTTGCTCAACACTCCTCTGGACCCTAACTTTGACCTGGGTCTTGACGGAAGTGACATGGCTATGATTGGAGTACTTGGACCTATCATGACGACGACGATGAACCCTCATGGTGCGTATTGCTCTACCCAAAACAATGAATCATTATTATTACGATGATGGCCTTTCTATCTCATTTACATCTGACTAACGTTGAATATTAGATCACTTCTTCTCCCATGGCCATCATACTGGGTTCTATCACTCTAGCATCCCCCAAGGCATGCAACACCAGCAGCAGCAGGACAACATCAATATTCAAAACGCGACCATCTCACCTCAGAGCACCAGCAACCCCTTCTTCCCATCACCCCAGGGTACATCAGCAGATGCCATCGCTTCAGCATCATCAACACATATCAACTCCACTTCTGCATCCACGACAACACCTCAGTACCGCCAAGACTCCCCCGTCAGTACCCTAAGCGCTGGCTCCAAGCGCAAAGTCCCGCTTGACCTTGACGACTTTGAACCTCAAAGCGACGAGGCTCAAGCAGCCATCAAGCGTCAGAGAAACACCATGGCCGCGCGCAAATACCGCCAGAAGCGTCTAGATAGGATTTCCGATCTAGAGCGTGCCCTGGCTGAAATGACGAGTGAGCGTGACGAACTAAGGCTTAAACTGGCACGGCGGGAAGCCGAGGTGGATGCATTAAGAGAAATGCTAGGGAGGAAGTGATGATACCTACTTTATGTAAATGATGTCTTCTTTCATTTTGTTGACTTGTATCACTATGTATGCTGAAATGAATGAACTGGGAACCGATGGATAGGTGGGCTTTTTATTCTGGGATCTATGCTGTGGCATAAGGAACGATTTCATTTGTCTATAGGAACGCGTGCGCGCGGGTTAGCTCGGAACTTATACAACGGTAAATTGATTATGACAGGATATGAATCTAGGAAGTGATGGTAGTAGTTGCTCAGACGATGTCGTTCTCTTCCTTTGATAAACATGATTCATGTATATATCATCATATTCTGTTTCTGTCATCAACGCAACTGTCTCGTGGCGGCGGTGGTGGTAGTGCTATATGATATATGTGTAGATGGGGACAATAAAAAAAGATATAAATACTTTATTACTCCTGATATTTGGTGGCTCTTTCGTGGAAGCCAACCACTGGGTAGGAAGTGATGCCTATTGTTGGATGGAGGCAGTTTCTCTTGATTAAAACTACTACGAACATTATCTATTGAGTCATTATATATTTCTATAATCAAGAGCCTATCTATATACACATCTGTCTATTACTACAATACCACAATTACTCCTTACGGTGTTAGTTTTACTCCTTATGGGCTTGATATTCAACCTCGTCCTGATGTTTGGATATCGACCTCATGTGGGAGACTCGAGACGCGTCTTGTTCACTTCGTGCACACGCTTTCTGACTCATGATGATGGACACAATATGACTCATTATATATCATCTCACAAAAACAATCAATTACACCAGTTTTTTCCCCTTAGAGTAAATAACTCCCAACGTATTTTATTAGACGAGAACATGATTAACACTGAGCTCACTGGGTCCTACAGATAAAAAATCAAATCATTGCGATGATCAAGTGTGGGTGATGATCTGCCGCTAACATCATTTAATCTCGCGACACGGAATCGCCTTGTGGTTGACTCATAATGATTCGAAAGCATCAAATTTTGCAGCATCATCGAATCCGAGCGGCCGGAATCTCAACAATCAAATTCCATTTTTTCGTTGTTTCCGAACGAATTTGAGGGTTAGGGTTTGAAGAGTGTACGTATACTGTGCGAATAGATTAAGGATTGCACTGAGTTACATGGCTCACGATGAGCCACAATGACTCATATCTTGGCACCATTCCTCAAATGGGTGCCCTTTCAGCGGGAAGGAGCATCCGGCAGCTTCCGAGTGGGGTTCCTTCCCTTAATCATGACGCCAGACGGGGGCGTGCTTCTGGGCGCGGAAGGCGTCGGACGAAAGAGCTGATGCAAAACGTTTGAGAATGATTCATATTTTCTCCTTCACGATGCCACGTTTTTTTTGCTCTCTTCCCTTTCCAACGTCAACCGAGGCTGCTTAATCACGATAAACGAAAACGAGACGATGCGGTTGAAGGGCGTGGGTTGGGGTTTCCGGGCTGTCGGAGATATAACGCTTCAGAGGCGCCCCCGAATTCTACGAGAGACATTGTGGTAGTTCTTTGGTGCATCATTTGGACTCATTGTCGATGCATCATGACACGCCATTGCTTGATCTTCTCTTCTGTCTTAACTACGGAACCGTCCTCAATAATCGAAAGGGACAAACACGCCGCACAACTCGATTTAATAAAGAGTAAAACCCACCTCCGACCTGACTGAAAGGCCTTTACCGATAGCGATCACCGTGGAACGAGTCACAACACCAAGACACCTCACCATCTGCCGACGTCGACTTTGCATCGCGACACGAACCATCAGATCTCGCGATAATCTTGACGAAATAAAAAGACTACTTTCTCCTTGCGGCTGTCGGGAAAGAGACCTCGGCACGGCCCTCGGTGTGCGCATCGGTACCGTTTGGGAGATATTCCGAGTCTTATTACTACTCGATCAATAATAAGACGTTATAATCGGGGGTAATTATACCACAACTAGGATTCCGACTTTGACTCCATACGGCGATTTGGTCAATTTGGAGGAGATGACAATGGTCATGGTTGGGAACTCGCTTACTTTGTTAACGATGATATTGAGATTTCGATACTCGAGTGCCGCCACCGTTGTGACCCCTAAACGACCTTGGCCACACACCGTTACACCGAGTCCAGCCTATTGTTCTGATCCGATTCGAACCGAAGACCTCGGCTTTCTCTTATCAATGGCTTGGCTATCATCATCGGACCAAAGTCCAGGCTCCTATCGCATCAGTCTCGACAGGCTGGAGCCAAGGTGAAAAGATCACCTTTGCAATGTGGCCATTCTCTCCTATCCATGACACCATCCGTACGATCAGAAACGAGGGCTCATGAATGTCTGGGATTACCTACTAACACCAGTGTCCTCTCCCCCTCGGCTATGTTAAAGTCGATGATGGCATTGTTTGACAGTATAGGGGACAATTGCCACCTAGGTGGTTGGCTAGGACCTCAAAGGACGATTGAGAACAGAGTCCTTCCACGAACGTAGGCCACCACGTAACCCCGAACGCTTCTGTGCAAGCTCCATCCCAGACAAGAACAGGTCATTCACTCTTCTCTCCTCCTTCATCCGTGTACAAGACCATACTCCAACTGAGTCAAACTGAGTGATGCTTGTATTGAACCAGCTCTGGATGTTCAGTGATGTGATGCGTCAGGACATTGCCACATATTGGCCGACTCTAGAGGCCTGGAATCCATCTATTAAACTTTAGGTCATGCGCTTGCAACTTGTATCACATCATGTCACAATATGAGTCATGATCCCATGGCCTTGGGGGGAGGAATGTCAAACTGCTCGGTGAAGATTGGCCATTGTTCTCGGTGTAGCAACTACAGTTCATCTCCCGATGTCCCTCACAAGTATCACAACATAGACTTCGTGTCGCTACATTAAACATCTCGACTTTCTGCCCTCTACCCGTGCTAGTCTTGTTGTCTCGTTTCGTGTCCCATGCCAGAAATTGAGAACTATGCATTCTCCTCTTCCCATGCTTGAACACGAGATGGCTTGACTGCAAGAACAAGTTGCGAACGAGTATCATTATTACTTATCAGAATACGATTATGAGTTTAACTTGTCACCGTTGTTCAACCCAACCCCCCCTTCTCCATTCGACTCTACGCGTAGATAGTCACCGTCAGGAGATTCCATACCTAGCCCTCAGGCAACAAACACTCCGCCACAAACAAACCAGCTGGACAGGCATCATGCACCTTCCACGATCGAGACTAGATTTCATCACAAAAACGAAAACCTACAAGGACAAAAAAAAACCCATTTAGAGCGATAGATTCTCCGATAGGTTAATAGCTGGAGTAATAACTCCTCATGCAGTCTTGAACTATAAAGTTGTATCGTCATCGCCCAGATCGTTCCACCAAGAGCTTTTTGCACAAAAACAAGAGATGGGGAAGAAGAAAAACAAGCCCCCATCTCGGAGTGCCTCTACGGATTGGGGATGATCAACAGACGACATTCAAGAACAAAAACTCTAAAGAACAATGGCAGGTGGCTTGATTCTGGCCCAGCAAAGCCACTGACAGGTCAAGGTCAAGGTCAAGCCTCACTTTCTCTCTCTCTCTCTTTGACTTTCAATAAAATAATATTGAGGCGCAACATATCAACTAGGATTGCCTCTTCTAAACAAATCGGTTGGCCCCATTCTCAACCAACACAGTCCAGACAAGCCATCAAACTTAAAAAGACTGAACAAAGAAAAATCAGTTCCCTTTTACAACATCAGTAAAACCTACGATCGGCGTCTATCCCCATTTGGAAGAAGGAATAAAAACGAAAAGAAAGGAAAAACAAAGAGGCTCTTCACAGTTATGCAAGCCCCACCGCCGCCGCAGCAGCAGCATCATCATCATCTCGCATCCCAGCACTAAACAGTTCGTTCATGACAATGCACCGCCAAGACTTTATCAGCAGCAGTGTAAATGATCAATCATTTTAAAAATACGGGGCTGTATGTTGGTGTATATGAAGAAGCTAGGCAGACATATTCTTCTGGTGACATTCACGGAGTAGTTGACTCCGATATGTTCGCCTCCTCCCGGCTCGACACATTGCCGACCAGGGATCAGCATAAACAACTTAATCAAGGCGGCAGGAAGTGATAGCAAAACAACACCACGTAATTCGCCATGGCGTTCCCAGCTTCCAGATTTGAGATAGCAAGGGTATGCAAAAAGAGCTTCAGGCTTTCTCTTGTTTGGTCGGAGGGTGTGGATGTGGCACACATCCGAGTTGCGTCTCCGCAGTGGCGAGGCTTCTTCATGCAAGCCTCTTGATTCTCCGGGCAACTGAATAAGAATCCAAGGGACCTGGTGTTGCTGGTGTCATCCCAGGGTGGCTCACGAGGTAAGGGGATGTGGGCCTTGGTGTCGCGTCGGGCGGATGGCTTGGTTTGCAACCGCACCTCGGGAAGCAACGGGGAGATTTTTCAACTTCATCCCGAAGGAACGTCTCTTGGATATCACCATAGGAGCTCCAGAATTCCCTCACGAGTGGGACGATACGTTTCAGTTGGCCATGCACCTCCTCCAGCAGGTCACACTCGCATACCCACCAATCCCTAGTTTGTGGAGTCACATGCCCATAACTCCCCGTTCCCAGCAGGCGTGGCTGGTGTCGCCTCCCACTGGGAAGAGCTGTGTCCAGTTGAGGAAGTTGCTGTGGCTTGAAAGGATAATTGATGATGAAGCAGCTAGGGCAGTAGTGTAAGAAGAGCTGATGGTACGGGAACGATCGTGGCTCTCTTGTTGTGCCCAAGTATGTATGAACATTGCCTTGGTGTATCAAGGCTAGAGCGCCGCGTGAACCACACCAGGATGAACATGGTATATTTGGCAATAGATCTCCCCATTTGGATAGGTGTTATCGTGGACATATGTAATAATACCGTCATCGAAAAGCAATCGGATGCAGCCGGTGGGGTCTCAATAGGGCAACATCGTGGCCGCTGGCAACATCAGATGGCCCCCGTGTGGGGGGTGGAAAGAGATCCCGGTAAGCTCGGGATGCCATTTGAAATGATGGCTGGATAGGCTGGAGCGAGGCAATATCGGGATTAGGGAAAATCCATCGAGTTGGAAACGAAGCCACATGTAAACAAGGTCTGGTGCCCTGAAATGGTGTTAAACTGTCGGAGAGAGGAGATGTTTGTCAGCATTCAACACCAGACCAAATCAATAGACGTCATCGTATCTTTAACCGCTCTCGGTAGTTATATTATCCCGCTGGAAAACCACAAATAGCAAGAGAGCAGGGTTGCGCAACCATGTTCAAGACGACACAGATGTGTGGTGTTGAGGTGGGTAAGGAAACAGACCACAGCGGGGCAGATGGTGGGTGAACTGACCGGATGACCACAAATATTAGCGGGAGATGAGGGTCACAGTCGGCAACTTAGTGGAGACTTGCAGGGATCATGAGATTCAGTAAGGTGATCTTTCGAGCCAAAGACTGGTAGATCTGGCAGTGGAGGGGACGATATGTTGGTGGCATCGTCAAGTGAGGAGGCGGGCACCAAATAGACAGGGGGCTGTGTTGACCGAGACGGGGTTGCCCTAGGCCTATCACCTCCCTTGTTTATAAGAAACTCTTTGCATATGTATGTGTATAGTAGGTATGCATGCATGGGATCAAGGGTTGCTCATTGAGCGGCGCACAAGTGGAGAAATGACGAAGAGCAGAAAATAGCAGCAGGGTCGTGTAGTGGGGATCCAGGACCATGTCTACGTATTCATGTATTCCACTTGGGCACACTGGAGACGCCCACCAGTCGTAAGGCAGGTAGTTAATAATGCTTTCTCAGTAATCCGTTCTCACAGTTTGAGAATACTAGAACCAATACAGAGAACCGCCGTGTCAACCTGCTTAGAGTTTCGCGGGACGAGCTCATAAGAGAACGGACTAGTCCGTCTTGGACGGCCCAAGCCTAGACGCGGAAAAGTCAAACGCCATTCAATAGCGATATGGAGCCAGCTCGTAGGGAGGCATTCATACCATCAGACATTTGACAGCTGTCGGTGGGAAAAGATGAGGCCCAACTTGAATGGATGGAAATGAACGAACAATGAGGAGGAAGAGGGAGGAAGTGCCGACGATCGGCAAGTTGTAGGAGTCGTGGAATAACCAGTTGTTGGTGGTATAAATGAATAGAGTTGAGACGTTGTCGAAGCCAACGGCGCGACATGCACATGACCCTCGGACAAAGACGCTTCGGTGCGTACCCATTATTCATGCATGCAGGCATACATTAGTGTTCAACCGTGCATAGGGGTGCATAGTAGGGCAGGAAATGGTGCGAGGAGATGCAGTGTAGCTTTGAAGGTGCATTGGAATCAACGAACGTCGTCCGTGGTTGGCTAGCTTTAAAATCGGCAGCACGCAACGAATCTCAAACTAGAGTCATGCGTCTATCCGCGTACATACATACATTTACATGGAGAAATGAGAATGTACGAGGAAGTGTGTGCAGAGTGTGGGCGTGTGCGTGGGTGACTTGATGAGTGGTGGGTGTGGGTGTGTGGGCGGCCACAATACGAGGCCATATTGAGGCCACGAACAGGGATAGTATGGACGGTCAGAAAGAAGATCATTTGGCAATGTGATGCTGAACCGGCTTAGACCCAAGAGGCTTCCGTGGTGGCGATGATGGGGCGTCGGCTGGTTGAATAACCGTCGAGAAGACAAGCCTTTCCAAGGCCAAGCGGCTGAAGCCAACCAAAAAGGGTGGGCAGCCATCCGAAATATGGCGAGACGACAAACATGGAGGAGTCGAGGAACGGCCATGCACGCACACTTGAATACATTGCCGTGGCGCGCTTGTTGCTGCGGGCCACCCCTCATCCGTGAGGAGGCGCGCCAACCGTTCTTGATTTCCCCAGATGCCGGATGCGGGAGCAGCAGGCAATCTCCCGCACCATGTTGGGGATGGCCACACATTCTGCAGAAAGCCTGCCGAAACAGGGTTTGAGTGGCTGGTAGTATATCAATTTTTTTCTTCGGTTTGTTGGAGAAGCAAGGAGATGGACTGTGTGAATCGTGTGACTTGGATTCGATAGTGAAGATGACGGCTCAAACATTCGATCCCGGGCAAAAGTCTATAGCGATCAGCTGGTACGGCACATCAACGACGGCCGCATTCCTGGATCAGCGAGCAGCAGGCGGAAATCAGGTACAAGTACTCTGTATATACACTCGTACGTACGGTAAAGTAACGACTGCGCGCGTACTGTACCGACCTACTTGAAGAGGTTGAGACGGGTCTCCCTAGTTTTTCGATGGCCGGCGACTCTAGCGGGGTCTTCTTGGTCTTCTTTGAGACATGGCGATATGCGATGGAGGGTTAGGGTGGAGCACCAATGGACGCATTGGCGGCGGGCGGAGGAATGGTGGAGGGCTGCAAGTCATTGAGCAAAAACGGCACAAAGTTTGGTGAATATTGGAGCTGATGGATAGCTGAATTCAGGGAGAAGGAAGTAATGGAGGGTCGACCACAGAATTCACTCGTCAGGTGGTTCAGGGCTATACTCTGTCTGGGAATTGACCAGTCGCATGCGTCGTTTGGGACATGGTTTATTGTTGCTGCTGTGGTTCAAAGGTTCTCTGTGTGTGTGTGTGTGTGTGGTGTTCGAAGGAAAAAGAAAAGGCTATGGATCATCTTCTCGTCTCCTCCCCCTCCCTCCTCCCCCTCCCTCCTTCCCTTGCTTCCTTCCCTCCTTCACCTTGTTGTCGCGGAGTCGATTGCATGTAACCCGATCAGGAATAGAATGAGAAACGGAAAAAAGTTTGTGCCTGGATATTTCATAGAGAAGCGCATATTAGGAAAGAACCGATTGATGGGTGTGGTTGTGGTTGTGGTTTTAGTTGCCACTTAGATGGACAACAAATGCAGCGATCAGACGACAAGTTGCTTCTGGTACCAACAACAACCTCAAGATGCGAATGCTCCAGACAAGGTATCCCCAGCTTCATCGAAATTCTTACAAGTACTATCTATACATGCTAAATGCATGGTGCTACAGGTGCTCCGGATCCATATATACTTGTACAAATACAAGGCAATGCAACCACCGGAAAACGCACCGGCTTCTTGGCGCGTTGCTCAGGAGTTTCCCGGGTGAAACGCGACTGGCATAGCGGAGGTTGGAATACATTTACAGAACCTGAACTTGAACTGTATGTATGGATGTAATACGATACCGCATGCTGTGCTGTGCTGTGTGTGCTGCGTGCGGTGTGGCGCCTGCAAAGTCGACAAGGCAAATCCTCTTCCCCAGATTCTGCAAAATTCCGTGGTCAGCTCTCCAACGCCTCTTTTGGTTTCTTCGTCTTCGCTCCTCGCTTTGGGCAAAGCCAGGATCGCCGAGACACAAATTGACTTTGGTTTGACAGCTCACCGGCTGTCGTAGCGTATCGGGAAGGGGAGCAGCGCAAGCTGACGAAACGGCGCGCTGGACAATGCCCCCCCCCCCCGGGTGACTGGGGCATGGTCCAAACTATTTAATACCAGGCTGAAAAAGCTTGGGGCACATGCCACTGTGCAATGCAAGTCATCGGAAATTCTGGCATTGTTCAAAAGAACGACTAATCAAGTATCAACGCCAGCTGGATAGCAATGGTAGCGACGCGATCCGTGCACGCATTGCCATGATGGGCGTGAATTGCTTCGGCCGAGATATCTTATCTCGGCGATGTGCTATGCTGCTGCTGTGTGATGCGACACGAGTTGCGCAAGTCAAGGGAGAGAGAATATCTCGAGTGAGACAAGATTGCGCACCGGGGAGAAGAGAGTTTTTGTGAATCCGCATTTCCAAGACACTGGTGGCGACCAGTCGACGACCTCCTTGCGCAACGCGGGGCGAAACTTAGTTGACAAGAGCTGTGAGAATAGGAACGGATCGACATACTAGGTAATATGGATGGCATGAACATGGGACTTTTTCAAAAAAAGGCACCATCTGGAGTTTATCCAACAATACGTGTTGGTACAGAGAGTAGTACGAGACATTCCAGTAGGCATGTCTTGGTCTGGAAGTCGGTGGCCAAACTGGAGAGATGCAACAGACCCGGATGTACGGAGCAGTTTCATATATGTATATACATGCCCATGTCTTATTAGGTAGCAGCAATGCAAAGTAGGATTATACATGTTCATACTCCGTACACAAATTCCAATTGCAACGTTATGCGGGCATGGACATTGCCATGCCTGGAGAGGCGATCAGCATCAAAACACACGCATGGACGTGACAGGATGGCCCCGTGCTCAAAGGGATCTGCAACGGGGGTGGTTGCAAATCTTGGACATACATACTCAAGCCTTCTCCGTAAATGGCATTGTGCATATTCGCTTCCCACCCCAATCCTGATTCTCGTTGTTGTTGTTGCTGTTTTGACCGTGGAAACACAAGAGATTTGCATGAAACAGACATTTGACATCCATACATGTCCGGAGTACACATCTCAACATTTGACCGACTCGTCACTTGCATAATCCGCACCCGGTATCTTTGATGGCGATTAGGAACTACGGAGCCAATTTATTATGACCTTCTCTGTTTGTATGTCAGCCCGCGTTGGATCCAAGGATAACAATGATTATAATTGTACCCTTGTATTTCCCCGTACAAAAAGTCCCTTGGCAATAGGTAGATAGGTACCTGTTTGAAATCCTACTTGTACATCAGGAGACCTATGCCAATTGTACGTACGCCTCACCCATCTTTGAGCAATCTTTATGGGTCGATTTGTTTCATTCCGTCCCCTGTTTATCTGCGTCCAAACTAGGGAATAAAGTGATAAAATGTATACGTCACGGATATGTAAGAGGGACCTCAGCAGCCAAGTCAGACAGCATCGTTGGATTTAGGATTGCTATTCTAGGTAGGCGATTGCCGCATAAGACGACGGAAAGGGGGATGGGAGCGACCAAGGACGCTGCTTGGGCTGAAGCGAGTCGGCGGTGGCTCATCAGTCCATGGGTCTATCTAATGAACTAGTCAGCTTGATTGGCACTGGATCGCCAGGCCGTGTCTTACATGACTGGATCAAGATTTCTGTTCTGGGGTAAGCATAAGCATGGCATGCCACTTGGGAAGCCACACTTGCACAGCTGTTGACGACAATGGACGCAGACATGTCTTTGGTCCGCGTCCTGATGCCGATTATTTTTGTTGCTTCTTTTGCATGTCCAAGACATCGGACCTCCAAGAGGCTCCAAGGATGTACGGACAAGAACACAACCTGGATATGTGTGCGTGTGTGTTGTGTGTGTCTGCGTGTGTGTGTGTGTCCAGCCCAGCTCAACACTAGTTTGGTGGTCCATCTTCTCACCAAGAAACGTGGTGTTTCAGTCCTCCCTCCTCTTGCTTCTCCGAAGACGCCGTCATCCGCATCCGCGCGCGCTCACACAACTCGCATTCACACCCACTCACACCACCTTGTACTTGCAACACTCCCTCACTCACTTACACACACCAGACACTATCACAACCGCCGGCCGCCCATCGTCCATCAACCCATCGCCGCCGCCACATCGCATGGCCATCTTTTTGTTCTTGGCGACTGAGAGAAAAACAAGGGACAATGCCCTTTGGTTTCTGTGTGCCGCGGGGACAAGGGTAAAAAGAAGCTGGCGTAAACGGAATACATTAGAAACATATCATAGTACCTGATCAAGACCTTGTCCATCCATACCTTATATTATTATGCGAGTATACGAGAGTTGAACCTTTTGAACACAATATTATCCATCCCATCCCATCCCATTCAGTTCCACCATAAAAGAAGCCTCAGCATCCTCACCCCCCTACCCCTCGTGTCTTCCAAGGTTCCTTCCTTTCTTCGCAGTTTTATTTCGGTGTCATTGGATTAGAGCAACTCGACTTTGCCCGCACTCACCACCACCACCACTACCACCACCACCACCAACACCCCCATCATCACATACATCTATCCATCGTATGCTTAAGACTACATAATCTCACGTCCGCCGTTGTCCCTCAGCCGATACGCGGTCCAGTCAGAATCACAGTCAACTTGACCTACCATTCTTGGCAGACCCGCAAAGCTGGTACCGGGTGCTGCTGACTGACGGGCAACTGACCTAGAGTGCCATCGGCAAGCCTCACCAGGTTCCCGGGTTTCTTTTACAGGTACGGAGTATACGAACCTGGGAGACACACAGAAGACTCTTGGGCATCAGGCGCAGGCGAATATCCGACGCCGTCTCCACCCCATGTTTCTTTCTTGATTCTTGATTCTTGTTTTCATTACAAGTACTGATATTTGTTTTATATTGAACCAGCTGCTGCCTGGATTGCGAGACATATTTCTTCTTCTTCTTCTTCTTCTTCTTCTTTCCACATATTTACATGCGTACCAAGATTTTTTGCTCCTCCCTCTTGGCTTGACAAACGAGACATCGACTTTTTCTGGTTGAACCATTTCTGGCCTTTCGCCGCACGCGCACAGCCACAGCGGATGGCCGCCATCCATACTGAGCGGTACAGTGTGCTCCCGAACCAAAGCAGGACAAGCTTAAGACGTCCGGGAGCGCTGCTGAAAGCCGTCATACTGAGACACAGAGATTCCGCGGGGGACCGATCCAGAAACCAAGACAACCACCATCACCATCATCATCACCAATACCAATACCAAGAAGAAGAAGCAGAAGAAGAGGAGCAAATCCACGGCCCAGGCTTATCATCGCCCGAGATCCCCATTGTTGTTGAGCCCTTTTCAGCTGTGCCGACACAGAGTCAACGGCAAAGACAAAGACACAGGCCGGAGAGTCAGAGACAAAGCGTACAGGTGACTGAATCGCCGTTCCGCTGGGACAAGAGCAGCAACGAGAGCGAGGGCGAGCCAAGGCCGGGTCTAGGCGTTGCCGCTACAACCACCACCACTACCAGCACCACTACCACCACTACTGCTACCGCTGCTGCTGCTGCTGCAGGTGCAACGAGGGGCACGACAACGACTCAACCAACGCTTACAGCGGCGGCGACGGCGGCCCAGCCTCCAGGCTGTTCCAATTCGATTACCACCGTTGCAGGCCCTGCACCTCCTCCTCCAGGGCATTCTTACAACCTAAAGTTGTACCCATATCCTCCGGGTCCATCAACAGGGCATCATCATCCAGGACCCTTCTCCACCGCTGCCGCTAACGCTACCGTTGCCGCCGTGCTGCCCCCCATCTCGCCGTCGTCCCTGTCGCTGTCGCTGTCGTTGTCGTCAACGTCCGCGCTTTCGGTCCCCCAGAATTCTACCTGGAGTCTGGAGGCGCTAAAGCACAGCACCAGCACAAGCACCAGCACAAGCATCAGCGATAATAATAATAATACTACTAATTGTCGTCCACCTGCCCTCCACTTCCTCCGACACGCCCGCAGCACTTCTTCTCCTCTTCCAGGTTCAACCCCCCCTCTACTGGCCTCACCTCCTTCTATCACACTTCGTCCCGCCGCTCTCCAGCAGCAGCAGCACCACCACCAACCTCACCAACATCAGCTTCACCACCACCACCACCAAAAGCTTGAGAATCGTCCTTCTCCACGACTCTCTCTACCAATCGCCACGATGCCAGAGTACCGCCATATCCGGAGTGGCAGCCTGAGCATTCCCACCGGCTCTCACAGTAGCAGTCACAGCATGCCGAGGAGCCCGCCGAGTAGGTTGCACCTGTCCTGTCCCGTCCTGTCCTATCGATGCCATGATTCGTTCTTGTCGTCGTCTTATCCTGGTGGTGTTTGATGCAGCAGCAGGGGAACGGGGAGAAAAAAAAAACTCCCCACTCACACACAAACGCACACTTTCGCAACGCACACGAGACGACTTCGCTCTTGCATCTCTCAAACACGCAACCACCAAACAAACATATCGCCAAAGTTGACAAGAAAACGCGCTGACAGTATGCCTTCCATAGATACCTCGCACGTTCCATGCAAATTTTATCGCCAGGGCGCTTGCCAGGCGGGCAATGCCTGTCCATTTAGCCACGACCTGGGTGCCGCCGCTGAGAATATTTGCAAGTACTTTGCCAAGGTGCGTTACTGCTTATCTTTTCCCACCGGCGTGGGGATGGGGATTGGGGATGCGTGACAAACCACGCACAGCATCCGCCATTGCCAATGCCAATGCCATGACCGACTTTCACAGGCTATCCACAATTTGCTTGCCCTTCAGTCTCACTGCTCTACTTCTCCAGCAGCTTCTCTTCCATCCTGTTACCGTTACTGGAAAGTGTGTGTAACTGACATGGGTTCCCCAATATACAGGGCAACTGCAAATTTGGTCCCAAGTGCGCCAACATCCATGTCCTGCCCGACGGTCGTCGAATCAACTACGGCAAGAATGGCGTCACGATTGGTCCAACGCCCATCAATCTGGCCAGCCGTTCTGCGACCAGCCATGGATCCACCAACTCGACCACCGCCAGCGCTCTCACCTCATCCCTCTATCGCACCGATCAGTCTGCTTATCCCTACGACGAGAACAACCACCATCTAGGCCGACAGCCGAGCCTCGATAACGGTCTGCCAACGATTGATACACCATACTCTCATCCCAACTCCAATTATGGGTCTCCCCGCGAGGAAGACTCTACCCGCCTCGGATTTGGCCTGTCCCCGGCCAATGGTGGCAAGGGCTTGTCTGTTCTCGACGCTCCGCTACCGGCTTCGTTCGATTCCAATGGCATCTCGAATGCTGCTCGTTACCCCGCCGCCCCATGGCCATCCTCCGTCCCGTCCAAGTTCGGCCTAGAGTCTCCTTCTCCCTCTCTCAGCAGCATCAAAGACTCCCGCACATCCGAGACCCTAAAGCTGCTTCACACTTCTGCATTTGGCTCTTCGGAGCATCTTGCGACCCCCACCGCCGGCAGCCCCCCGAGCTCGCATCATTTCAATGGCGACGAGTACTTTGGCAAGCGGGCCATGCACTCTTCTCGCTACACCAAGCCAAGATTGCTCAGTGCCAGTGTGCCCAAAAACGCAGTCGACCGCGACTGGGATCCCGAGTTTGCGTTTGATGACGATAATGTTCCCGAGAACCTTGTGCCCGGCGACCTGCAAGAGTTGTTGACTCCGCTAGAGAAGGCCCGGCGAGGATCGATGCGGGCCGAGCAGCCTGATATTAGCATCGACGGCGTCACCAAATACGGAAGCCCAATTGGCACGAGCCCAAGTCGATGGGGACCCCTTTTCCAACGACAAAAGGAAGAGGAGGAAATGAGTCGGGCGGCACGAAGCGCTGCAGGCTCCGTTTTCGGTCACGTTGGCAGTCCACTCCGAAACTCGATTCTCGCTCAAGAAGCCAACGGTGACTTCCGCGGCTCTAATGGCCTGCACAGACCGTCTGCCGTCCGAACCGGAAGCGATGCTATGTCTGCCCTATCGCAGCAGCTCCAGCGCAGCCGCCTTGATGATACATTCGGAAACTCGAGCCCCTTGCTACACCCTACCACCAACCGTACGTCAAACAATGGCATTGGGCCAATTGGAAAGGACCGCGCAATGGAGCGCCATGTCTCCAGCGGCAGCATCAGCTCTTCAGTGACTGGCCGCTTCACCACACCCATTGATGAGGAAGACCCAGCCTTTGTATTCAGTATGGAGGAGGAAGATGACTCCTCGGTGTCGAGAATCCGCAAGCGAGCATCCGCCGGATTAACTCTGGGAGGATTCAGCTATGCCGGAGCCGTGGCTAGCAAAGGCGTGACGAACGGCTCCAAAGAGGGTAGAGATGCTGTGCCCGTCAGCGGGCGATGACAGACATCGTGTCAACGGCAACAAAATTTGTGCAATTTCTTTTAGATATGATACCCCAAAATTATTGGCGACAGACAACGGGGTCTTCGCATCAAGGAACTGATGATCTACGATCATGGCGGCAGCGCGAATACAGATGCATCTTGGCAGCGGATTTTTTTAATATCTCTGACAGAACGTCCGACATGCCTGCGTCCTTTTCTTCTCATCTCGCATTACTGGTGGCCATTTTCTGACAAAAACAAAAACTGGAAAACATCTGGCGTCAATCATAACCGGGGATTCTGGAAAGGGGCATGGGATATATAGGTTGGAGTTTTCATTCTTCTTCTCTTCTTCTCATGTTTTGTTTATTTTGCTATTTTTTTTTCACAACATCCAAGTCCTATCGAGGACCACCTACAAGACCACTAGCGATTTTTCTTATGCAAAGTTCAAATGATTTGGTTTCAACATACTCGAGCGGAATTAGGTCTGATGTTTCCTAATGGAAGACATGGCACAAAAAAAAACGACAGAAACACGGACCCAAGGACGGCCATCATGTTTCTTTCTTCTGGTTATTTTTTTCGAGTCTGTACTCTGATTTTTTTATTTTATTGTTTGCTTTTTGGTTTTGTTCTGGTTCTGGTTTTGGTTTTGGTTTTACAAGATGGTTCAAGGGAAATCTGGTGATATTTTTGAGGATATAGTGCTCCCTTTGAATTTGCTGCAAGATTTTGGTAAATCGACACATGGATACGAGATTCTTGCTGGTTTCTTCCCATGTCAGAGAAATCTTGAGAGTTGCACATACAAACATTCCTTCGTCACCAATCTGCTCTGTTCTTGGAAATACTGGGGTGGGGGGATAATGATGATAATGACAATGTCGTGTTCTTTTTTATAGAGAAAGACAAATCATGGGAGGGTTATTCTCTGTTTATTAGAACAATTGTGAGGCGTTTGTTCAGAATTGATATTTATATGCATGTCATACATGCTATGATTTGCGACCAAACAAGTCCCTCACATGCAACGTTTTGATATGCCTTATGCAAGTGCGCACACAAACAAACATGGAACGTGGAGAGTAAAATGGTTCTATACACTAGTACAAGGGAGAGCTCCAATCAACCGATTTGCTGGCAGCATCTCCCATACATGCTTTCACATCCCGTCCTTTTGGCCCCCCCCTTCCCAAAGTCTAGCCGTCTCTCGCCTCACCTTTTGTCTCCCCGTCTCTTCACCCGGAACACTAGACCCGTAGACACATGACGTTATAAAGTGAACTACTTGCCTCCCCCCCTATCCATCTTTCCTTCCCGCCAGTCGAAGTCGCCATCTGCACCCGTCGTAGTTCTGAAATGATCCCAAACATTTTTACCCCCACCTTTCCCTCGTCGTAAGATTCCGTGTCGTTACATGGATCGTCGTATAATCTTTATAGTGGGCGTCATTCGTGCAAAAAACGGGGATGGTCTAGCGTATCCGGAGGAATGCGAGTGGGTGTGATTTAGTGAGCATCGGGCTGGCTGAGGATGTACTCGACGGCCTTGTCAACTGTGTCTTTGGTGTTAGCGCCAGATCCTGATATTCGCGCGATTGGGAGTAGCAAGAGTCGAAAGGGGGGGGGGGGGGGTTGTTCATACCAGAGTGGATGGTGTCGGCGTCCTTGTCGGGGATTTCGATGCTGAACTCCTCCTCGATAGCCATGACGACCTCGACGGTGTCGAGACTGTCAAGGCCGAGGTCGTTGGCGAAGTGTGAGGCGGACTTGATCTGCATGGGGGAGGTTAGGAGATGATTCTCTTGCGCAAAGGCAGTCCATCATTTGGAGTGTTTTTTTTAACATACGTTGGCAACGTCGTTGACCTGTAAGAAAACAATTTCTGTTAGCCAAGAGATCATTGATATATATCATTTTGCTGTGGTCTTTGCGACAAAAGGTGGGGGGAAGTGGACAGTAGCAGCGCAATATTCGGACGGAGCTTCGTATGCAAACCCCCACCAACTTTTGCATGAAGGATCTCCAATCATCCACTTCACCCTTTCCCAATGCTCTTTTCTAGTGACACCATTGCCAATTTTTGAACCCAGACCATACACCGAGGACAAGCAACAGCAACAAAAACTTCAAAATATCAAAAAAAGCTCCTACCTTGTCAAAGCCCTGCAGCAAGTTGATAATGCGACCCTCGACCTCCTCCTTCTGCAGACCAGCGCTGGCGCCGTAGAATCGCACGCCCACGAGGCTCTGGACACGAGGCGCAAGAGGGGCAGCGCGGGGAGCAGCAGCAGCGATGAGCATCGATCTCCGTACGACGGGTCGAACGGCGGCGGCGGCGCGGACGGCCGAGCGGAGGGCGGTGGTGCGGAACATTGTTGTGTGAATGGAGCTGTAAGTATTTCTAATTATTTTGGTTTGGGGGGAGGGCAATTCAATTGAGGGGGAGGAGTGTTTGATTGGGAAACCCAAAGAGAAAAGAGGAGGAGAGAGGGGGGGGAGGGATGTGGGATGTGGCGGTTTCTCTGAGAGAGGGACGATGATAATAAATTTCTCGCTGCTGCTTTTCCGGGTCGGAAGCGACTGGAGGTTCGAAGCTGGAGTTCTGGAATTGGGCGGGACAATCACGTGATGGGCTTGAACCAATATTCATGCGCTGAATCAGCCAGAGTTGGTCGTGGTGCGATTGGTTGGTGGGGTTGGGTTGATAGCTTTAATACCTACCCTGTAATCTTGAAACGAAGGATGAGATGCGCTTTACTCATGCTTTGGTGCAGTAGATTATCATGACTATACTTAAACAAATAGTAGAGTATATCTTAAGTAGTACTTACTGCTGAATTCTATTCTAGATGGAGGAAATTGCGGACAGCAATACCCTCTAGATCCGGAGACAAGAAGGAGGACAATAGGGAGAGACAAAAACTAAAGAACTACGCACTCCATTTTATATTTTAGTATTGGAAGATGTTTTATTTTTTCATATTGTCATATAATTATTACATCGTAGTCCCGTTCCAAAGTAGCAGCTAAAACACACAGATATCAATCCATTCAATCATTCCCCAATCTAGGGAATCCGGACACTGCACAGGATCCCCAAGCTCAGGACGCAAAGCACTGCAGCCAACACAAAGGGTAAGTCCGTCCAAATACCATTCAAGTGCAGACCGGCTCGGAAAAAAGCGGCCAAAAGGGGTCCAGCGACAATAGCACCAACATTCTCAAGTATGGCTACGGATGTGAATAACGTGCCTCGATGGTGTGGTTCCACAAGCTGGGCAAGCAAGTTGCGGAGGCTAAGGTTGTAAGCAGAGCCCATGCAACAAATGAAAACGCCTAGAGTATATCCGTCAGTAGGAAAGAACGAGCTCGAATAAATGAAAACAAGAACGGCCCGATTCATCAACATACCCAATAACATGATCGCCTCTGTGATGGAGAAGCCAATAGCTATATTGCCTAGCACTAGAAGTACACAGCTTATCCGTGCGACTAGAAGATCCTTCTGCTGAGGCTGCATTGGCAATACCTTGGTGAGAGCATAGTTGACAGTGGGAAGAATGCAGGCGAAGAGAGTGAGTGTTAGGATGGCTTTGAGCGAAACCAAGTATCCGGTCTGGTGGATAGATATGAGTGAGCGGAATTGTCTCTGGTAGCTTGAATGGAATGGCAATGAACATCTTGCTTACTTACCTTGGACCATGACCAGCCAAATCTCTTTCTAATAAATTGAAGCAATATCTTTTAGGCCATCTTCCTGAGTGTAGTGATAAGAAGGGTAAGGAGCAATAGAACGACATGCCAGTTTCCCCGAACAAAGAACACAGCAGCCGTATGCAACTTGCGTATACTTTGGTACACGTGGGACCATACGCTAATGCGGTCATGTTGTCCCTCTTTTGCTGTAGGTCCTCTTATTATATTTAACTGCTGTTGATCTGACGAAACTTTGAGGTTCAGAATCTCCGGAAGATACAAGGCAAGCAGAATGCCTGGAATATATAAACCGAGGCCGAGATATATGGGAAGCCTGAGATTTTGACGGATGGGGATAGAAGCTATGGGGTTGGTGAATGCCTCGGAACTCAGAGTGGCAGCACCAAGAACGAAGAAAGCCATAGATCTTGCCAGAACAGAGTCAACTGGAATGGAATAATTCACACAATAATAGGATTGTCTAACCGATAAGCATCAGGCACTAGGTCGGACAATGTTGAGAACAGAAGCGAGCTGAAGACACTAAGGCACCCTCCAATTAAGATGAAGGAAGAAGACAGCCATGTAAGCCGGAGGGGAAAGATGTCGGGCTACCGACCTTGTTGTATTTTGTAAGCGATATGATATCACGTAAGAAGGAAAATGCGACAGAGATAGGTGTTGGACTCGCGAACTATTGCGTAGGAGCATGAAGTCAAAGTTAGTCCTGTGACACACAGACTGAGAACAAACTTGCGTCCATATTTATCTGCCATGAAGCCATAAGGAATTGCTGTGAGCAGGCCCGGGATAAGATCGAGAGTGTTCTGCCAGCCCCGGAGCAGGGCCAATTCTGCCTGAACTGCCTCGCTATCTCTGCATTTTGTACCATCAAAGACGGAACCAGAGTAGAGGGGGCGACAGATGATGTTTTCGAGCACTTGATTCAACGGAATGGTTTGTAGTGAACTGCCTGACTCGAGGAGGACGAGGAGGAGAATAAATAAGAAGGCAAATATGATTGGATTTTGGCGGCAAGACTCTGATGCGTCGGCTATGCTTTCATTCGGCTCAGCTGTAGGTGATAGCAGCCGTGATGTTTCATCCGGCTCCCAGTTTTCATGCCCACCACCATGATCATGGCTATCGGCGACCTGAAAAGGACTAGAATTGGATTTTGGACTTTGTCTGGTTCTTTTCATTAAGAGGGAGTGTTAAAGTGTTAAACTAATAGTTTGATGAAGGTGGGATGAGATCCGGGTTCTTCTCTATTTACGGCGAGCCTTGTTTATGATATTGAAGAAAAGCCGAAGCTGCAACTATAGATTGTTGTTAGATTATAGTTTTGCAATCTTTTCACATTGTTGGCCACGTACCTTGCAATCTACGGGTAGCCAGCAAACATGCATGCGGAGTTGTCAAAGCCAACAGCGCTTAATGACAACGCCAGGGCCATCTCGCCCACACTCTGTGGCACGGGCAGCAAGATGAGGTGATAACATTGTCAAATCGGAAGGATTCCTTTGATAATATCCCTGTCGTTGCTCGATGGTGTTCTTTGTAACTGGGAGATGGGTGTTGTTCAGTTTCATGTTGATGAATAGTCGGAATGGTCCCCAAAGGAACATGCTTGATTCAAACATATAATCAGACTCATGATAGTGAGACGAATAAAGGGCATACATGTGCATGTCGAATGTCCGATTTCAACAAACGCGGCAATATGGGTTGCACGTAATTGTAAAGGCGGGAAAGTAGATGACTTGATGGCTTCAGGTTCACAATGTGGTTGTCAAGTTTGCTGAATTACCTAAGCAAGAGGTGAATCCAAAGGGAAAGAGCGCACACACTGCACAGGTGGCTTGAACTTTTCTAAATTTACTCCAAAGTACAGGTACCAGGGAATTACCTCTTGTAATCGTAACAGATTCGATTACTACATCCATTCAATGGAATATTGGAATAGCTGCATCATGGCTGAATTCGTCTGGCCAATTGCCGGATGCCCCTAAAGAGAGCCCGGACCAAATGACGGTTAGCTGCCCCGTTCGGCCATTACCCCTATGGCGTGGTGCTCCAAGCTTCCATTCTCTGCTGTCGCTAATATTGGGCCTTTAGGGAGCTGGCTGTGCAGGGACTGACTGTACGGATCCATGGATGGATATTACTTGTATAGTACAAGTTTGTGTGCAGACAGAAGAAAAGAACTGGCCATCTTCCCATGGAGGTTTCTTGTACCGAGCGCGACAACAAGGGAGAGAAGAAAAAGGAAAGGAAAGAAAAGCCCTTTATAAAGCATGGACCCTTTCACTTACCATCATTTCTTGCCATGGGCTGGTTCCTTGGCTTGCATCGTCTTTCCGCCTTGGCGCAGTTACGAGAAAAGGAAAGCATCCATTACGATGCGTTGAGGCGCCGCGCTCGGTTATGACGGCCCAGCAGGGGGGGAAGAATCTGCATCAGCTGGAAAACGGATGGCAGTGAT
This sequence comes from Hypomyces rosellus, assembly GCA_011799845.1. Lineage (NCBI taxonomy): Eukaryota > Fungi > Ascomycota > Sordariomycetes > Hypocreales > Hypocreaceae > Hypomyces > Hypomyces rosellus. The sequence continues at coordinate 3,806,373 of WWCI01000002.1, read as the reverse complement.
GCAGCGTCGTCTCCTGAGACGCTTTATTCACGATGAAGGCGACGACAGAGTCATGTAACCGCAGGCTTCAGAATCCTTCTCTGAAATCTCATCTCACTCATCAGAAAAATGACATCGGATCTTATCAATTCCATCATCTCCCGCTCAATGCCGAAGGAAGGGGGAGCATGAGCATATCTTCTGCATAAGTTGATTGGCTCACCGGAAGCGGAGCCGTTGGTGAAATCGATCACCCCAGCTGGTACAGGTAAGATGATCTTCGGTTATGGTGGTGGTGGTGCGTCAAATCCCCGGCCCGGTCTGACAGGTAGTCATCACTGTTTTCATTTTCATTTAGGGATTTGCATCCTTTTTTGTTCCTTTTTTGTTCTTACTTGTATCATGGCGCTTTGTGCTCTTTGTTTTCCAACCCCCTCCCCTGACAATGTGATTGTTCACTTCTGACATTTCACAGAATCCAGATCCGCATCGTCTTCCTCCTCCAACTGCCGAGAGGTTGGACAAAAGTTCCCTGTCCCCTCCCCTCCCCTCCCCTCCCCTCTCCTCTCCCCCTCAACACGAGCTTTTTTCAACAAAAAGCCCTCGCATTGCTAAATAAGCATAAGCTAATGTCCATGTACTGCCAGATCCGTCAATGATACCCAATGATAATGAAACCAGCGCCGACAAGTAGCACAAATAGATGTCTCTGCTGCATCTCTTCCCATCTATTCCGCCATCCATTCTAACCAAATTAGTTAGTTCCCTGGCATTACTTATCTCACTATTGGCCCGTGTAATACATGCACGCGCCTCGACCACTTTCTTACCTGGGGAATCAAATCCCGACCAAGGTTCCTTTGCTTGTCCTCGCCCCTTCTCTTTCTCCGTGAGGGTGGCTGTACGGAGCACCTACGGAGCACGCCTCCAACGCGGTAGGTACGTAATAAGCAATAACTATCCATTGATTGCATGTTGCTATCGGGTACTGCCCGAGTTACCTAGAATAGTTACCTTCCCCATGTAGGACAGCGACGATTGATAAACTTGAGGGGGGCCAGGCCTCGGATCCTTCGTAATCTGCTCGGTAGGACTACCTTACCCATCTACCCGTAGGTACGGAGTATACATAACCCAAGGTGAAGCCTTCACTCTCACTCAGGTTGTCAGACACTGCTTCAAGCATCTTTTCTCTCTCTTTCTTGCTTTTGCTTTGCCTTGCTTTGCATTCATACAGTCATGAAGTTCTCAACCGCTCTTCCTCTGGCCTTGGGCCTCACCACAACACAGGCCTGTCTGCTCCCCCATGAGCGTGAGACTGGCTATGCCCGCAGATCTGTCGCCGTTCCCAACGCTGCAGCAGATAATGGATTCCCCATCGGCAAAGGTGACCGATTTAATGGCGGCGCTACCGTCCCCCAGGGTTTGGGTACTCAGGACCGCAACCTGGGATCGATCCTCAACATCAACGAGGTCGCTTCCGGCCTCAAGGGTCTTGCCAACACCTTTAGCAACGTAAAGCTTTTCGATGCACCATATAAAACCTACGAGGGCAGATCTACTCACGGCGCCCTCATCGGTGGTGAGCCTCGCGCCTTCATCCAGAGCGGCATTCACGCTCGTGAACGAGGAGGTCCCGACCACGTCCTTTACTTCATCTCTGATCTCCTGGCCGCCGCGAGAGACGGAAAGGGTGTCAAGTACGGCAACCAAACTTACACCAACGCCCAGGTCAAGACTGCGCTTTCACCCGGCATTGTTCTTATCCCCCTCACCAACCCGGACGGTGTCAACTACGATCAGCAGAGCAACACCTGCTGGCGCAAGAACCGCAACCCCAAGAGTGCTAGCGGCAGCTCTGGCGTTGGCATCGACTTGAACCGCAACTTTGACTTCATGTGGGACTATAAGAAGTACTTTAACCAGAACTCGGATGGCTCCGAGGCCGCCTCCGATGACCCCGACAGCGAAGTCTTCCACGGTACTTCGCCCGCCTCCGAGCCCGAGGTGCAGAACATGCAGTGGGTCATGCAGCAGTACACCAACGTCTCCTGGTTCCTCGACCTGCACTCATACGGCGGTGACATTCTCTTCAGCTGGGGTGATGATAACACTCAGACCACGGACAAGAACCAGAACTTTGCCAATCCCGCTTACGATAACAAGCGTGGCTACGTAGGCAGGGACCCGACCAACAGCCAGTACAAGGAGTACATGGATGCCGACGACTACACTGCTCAGATTAACCTGTCCAACCGCATGGTCAAGTCTATGCGCAACTCCGGTAGCATCAAGTACACGGCCGAGGAAGCCTCTGCTTTGTATCCTACCGCGGGAGCCAGCACCGACTACGGCTTGGGATTGTACTACGGCCACAAGTGCGGTGCCAACCGTATCCAGGGCCTGACTCTCGAGTTTGGCGATGACAGCGGCCTGTCCTGCCCCTTTTACCCTACGAACACGCAGTACCACGAGTCCATGCGCCAGGTTGCCTCTGGCCTGATGGAGTTCCTTTTGACCACCGCCAGCACGGATGGTGCACCAAAGTTCTGGAAATGCTAATCGGCATAATTATTCTGTATGAAGTTATGAGTAGAAAAAAGAAGAAATAAATGAGAGCATTGCGAGCATGATGAATCCCGGTGATGAAGATGTATTAATTGGCCGTGCTATTTTTTTTTGAACGTAATGATATCTACCTAATAGCAGGATCAGCATATGAATATAAAGCTTGCCAACAGGGCATCATAATGGGACTACCACGCCATTCTATCGTACTACAACAAGCGACTGGCCATATTTGATGAATTAACCAGAAGAGCAATATATAATGGGAGATCAATACCAATCGGTATAACTTTGACTCACAGATCGAAGCTAGAAACCCGGTAAGATACCCCATTGCTGTTGCTGTACGGAGTAGAGTGCGACATCAACCCCCTAGATCTGCGCTTGTGAGATTGTGAGACAATAACACGGGCGTCGATCGTCTAGGTACTCTCCGCGCTGCAGTAGCACGCGAGAAAACGGACCCTGTGAATATTCGCAGCGAGGGTCTGTTCTACAAGTTTGAGATTCGGGGAGACTATGTCTAGAGCACTCCTTCCCTCTGCATATATGACCAAAAATATCGAACAGAGGAGAAGCAAGTAACTCCTTGAATGCAAGTGCGGTAGTAAGGGTCTAGTAATCGGAGGGAAGAAGAGGTATATGCACCATCTTAACGGGATCTTTACAAGACACAAGGATGTAGGGAGACAGGTGGTGGGAGTGACTATTTGTACCCGGCTAGACCGTCGGTATCTTTCGCTTGTCTTGATTTCTGTCTTTTCTCCCAATTTCTTATGCTTCTCCAGATTTCTCTTGTTTCTTCTAATTTCTCTCTCACCCCCCTGATTCTATCAGAAGAATGATATGAATAAAATGGTGCAAGGAATGGACCCGAGGAAGTGTCTTTGGATAAGAAGCGGAGACGTTAAAATAGAAATGAATGACGGAGAAATCATGGAGGAAGATAAAAAGGGGGATTCAAGGCCTTTATTTAGAGTACCGCATTATACTACCTTTCAAAGGCTGTTCTGGATCATGTTGATAGTCAAGTCTCACGAGCTCTAATGCTATAGTTTCCATAATATCACCCGGGATTGGCAAAGGTCTTTTGATGTGTCGCCCCTTGTCGTCATCACAAATTAGGGTAAAGTGATTGAGAAGCAAAAATAGACTGCATTCTGTAACTCCACATTTATGTACAATTGTGCCGGGCGCCAACCCACCGTCTTTCTGCCTTTTCTCACCACATGACACAAAAGAAATACGATTTATCGGTAGGGTGAGTCTGCTCGGATGGCGGCTGCTAGTTCAGGCTCCCACTTGTCTCCGTTTGATAGGAGTTTCTCTACATTGTATATTAGTCAGGGGTACATGTAGTGTGGAAGAAGAACAAGTTTAAAGATTTTAAGGGACTGGTTGGAAAACATGTCGCCGGAACTTGAGAAGTATACGCACCCTTGTTGTACAGCAGCTCTTCTCTTGTTTCGGTAGCGTATTCAGCGTTGGGGCTCTCGACAATGGCGTCGACAGGGCAGGACTCCTGGCAGAAACCACAGTAGATGCACTTGGTCATGTCGATATCGTAGCGGGTAGTACGACGAGAACCATCGGCACGCTCTTCAGCCTCGATGGTAATGGCTTGGGCAGGGCAGATCTTGAAGTGCTTGTAAGTATTTTTTGTTTGTCACCATGTATAATTGCATGTTAGACTTACGGCCTCACAGAGCTTGCAGGCAATGCATCGCTCTTCACCGGAGGGGTATCGTCGTAGAGCGTGCTCGCCACGGAATCGTGGGGAGATGGGGCCCTGTTTTAAAGGTCAATTGCTTGTCCAATTGAAGTCCGAGGGCCTGTCATAATCGACATCTCGCATACCTTTTCGAAAGGATAGTAGATGGTGTAACTGCGCCAAACATCAGCGTTCCTGCACCAAACCCAACCCCAAGAAAAATCCTCGACAATAAACGTACGGTGGTCGGAAGAACTGCTCCAGCAAAACGTACATTCCCCTGGCCATCTCGGTCATGAGGAAGTATTTGCCCAATTTGTCCAGCGTAGAGTCCCTATCCCCAGGCCATTCAGAGTGCCTGCTCGTCCTAAAGTTCGCCGGAGGAGGACCCTTAGGTGTCGCATAGCCCCTCTGCTGCTGATTGTGAGCGACCAGCATCCTCGTCGCCGCCGCAAAGGAGCTGGCGGGAGCTCTGGCGAGCTGTCGTCGGGCCAGCATGGCGACGGAGGGGTTCAGTGCCGGCGCCATTGAGGGGGTTTGGAGGATGAGCTGGCTGATGATGCGGAGAGAAGCGCAATTGACGGGAGGTTGAGGCTGGCTCGAGGCCTTGGCGGAGGGGAGATTGTGGTGGGTTGCGTCGTGGGGAGGCGACGGTTTGACGTGATGCACTTTTGTCGGCAATGGCCTCGTCGCCGCTGCGGGATTACATTCCTAAGCTGATGATTGGTGGTTAATCGTGCTCGTGACATTTCACGTGACTCAACACTCAACCTCTATACTCAATTTCCTAAGATGGTCACATTCGACATGATTTAAAACATAAAACAAATAAATTAAACCCTCAATCTTTATGCTGAAATCTATTATCCACAAATCCATGCAATCATTACTATCATTCATGAAATCGGCCGTGTTTGGGTATACATTGCGGTATATGAACGCCTTGCTCAAAAGCTCCTTTCCCATGCCCCCCACCATAACCCAATGTTAGCTGCAACCAGTAAATCCAACATCTTTAATCCGTCATGATAAATTATGAGCTTCCCTAGTTTTGCTCTTGATCCGTGATGGCCTCCGCCTGCTCTCTCGCCTCCAATGTTCAAGTCGAAAGGAGAGACGAAGTCATCATCCTCGTCCTCGTCCTTGTCCATGCCAGTGGCCGACTTGAGGAACTTGCCAAAGTGTCCCAACTTGTTTTCTTTGGTGTCTTTGGATGCTTCGGATGGCGGGAAAAGGTCAGAGCCCGGAAGGTTGAAGCGGAGATCGCTAACAACGAGCGATGATGGCTTGGATGGTTCTGCCACCAAGGGGTTATAGGCGACTGTCAGACTGTCGTTTAAAACATGACGACATATTACGCTTCGGCCTCCGTTTCCAGTTCGGAATTCGCATTTCTTGTCCCAGGGGCTCTGGAATGTGTAACCCCGGGGCTTCATCTTATCTTGACCCGGCATCCCCAGACTCGGCGGTGATCCCACTGAGAAATCCGCAGAGCCTACTGAACTGACAGATGCCATGCTCTCATTTCGGCCGTGCCCCTTCTTTCGAGACGCATTGTGAATCTTCTCTTTCAAACTCGATGCCCAGCTCTTTGAATATGCCATGTTCACCTGTCTTGTGAAATACATGCCACCATCGGTCCGCGAAAAGGCACCGCCATCAAAAGACGCTCTGATCTGCGCTGCAGAGGCAGCGCTAAAGTCTATGCTCTTTCTCACAGGCATGTTGCGGAACTTGGCATAACCAGATGTTTCAATCTGAATATTGATCGGGGGATGCTGCATTGGTACGGGCTCTGGAACAGCTGACAGGTAGACGGAGTTCCGGTCAGGCCCCGGCGATTCGGACTTGTCCACCTGGTGCGATGCGATCTTACCCACATTCCATTGAGAACCTGTGCTGGGATCTCGCCGGATCAGATTCAAGGTGAATGGAATAGACATGTCGTCACGCTTTCTCGGTGATAGCGAACGACTATGTCTGTGCGTCGCCGGGTGCTCCTGATTTCTCGCAAAGTCTCTGGCACGAACATTTTCGTGTACTGGAGATACTGGAGATACATCCTGTGATACAGGAGGTGGGAACCGGTCTGGAGGCCCCAATGATGAAGTTACTAGAGGCCTAGGTCCAAGTGGCCTGCGTGTTGGCATCTTGATGGGCGGCGGTGATAGGTGGGACATGTCAATGGAGCCATCAGAGAGACCCAGACCTGAATCATCCATGTTCCTAGAAGCTACGGGGAGAATCCTATCATCTTGCGAGCTGAATGATGCAGCACGTTGCCTTCCAAGTTGGGGGGACTGATTCTCTCGAGGGGTCACAAAGCTAACAGGCCGTCGCTGAAGTTGTGGAGACGGGGCGAGTGTTGGGCTCTCCGGGGCCAATGACAGGGCTGAACCTGGCAAAGGCTTTCTGGGGATTGTTCTGACTGGAGATATCTCATCGCTGGATCTTCCTATTCCTTCATCTCCGTATGATGGGTTAGGAAATTCCGCCAAAGGCATGTCGAGATGAACATAGTAGAGAGAGCTGGCAACATCCTCGCCCGTAACATTCTTGAGTTGCGGTTTAAACGGTGAAAGTATGACATCTGCTGGTTGTTAGTACGGATTGAGAGAGTCATACGGGGGTAGGGGTTAGTACCTCGAGTGCCGGGTACTCGTGAGATGTAAAGTATCAAGGGTTCCTGTGGATCTTCGGAGGGGTTTGTGGGATACTGAGGCGGATTCCCAGCTAGCATATTCAGGGATGCTAAAGAGCGGGCCTCCATTTTGGCTGGATTGCTCTCTCCTGGCCCACGTAGGTTGGATTTGACTTGAGAGAAGAAGGAGTAGATAGTATAAAGGGATGAGTGAGGTGATGATGGCTTCCACGCCGCAACATTTATGAACCCTTCAACTGTCCTAGGGGTCCAGGGTGTATGAGGCTCAGTTCCAGACAAGTATCAGATATGCCGGCACGCGATCAATGTTCACGATGACTTGGAGCCAGGGTGGTGTATTTCGGTAGTAGAGTCAACACGACGACGACCCAACGCATGCAGCTCAAATTGGCATAGAGGGATAAAAGGAGAAAAGATCAGCACATGTGATCGGAATTAAAACAAATGCCGTATCCCCTGCCGAGATATTAATAAAGATCCAGGAGAAAGCTGACAAGGTGCGGTTGTGACGTTTGTCTTGATGGTGCTGTTCTGCCTCTTTTTGGGTGAGAGTCAAAGAGCCTAAGCCTAACAATGGCAAAAACAAACGTCAGCGTTGGGGGGCTTAGCAAAAGTGAGCCGGAGTGAGCCAAACGTGCGGGCTCCAAGCTTTTTTTTATTTTTGTTTTTTTTCCTTCTTCTTCTTTATTTTTATTCCAAGGAAATGCAGGTTTTGGTGAGCCTGCCGATAGGACCCATTCGACCAGGCATAGCGAGAGACAAACAGCCGGAGACAAACAAGACAGGCAGACAGACAGACGGGCGAAGAACCGTCCTCTCACCGTATTCTTTGCTTTTCCTTATGCTCGCTGGTCCTCAGACATCCAGTCAGAATCAGATGCAGCCACTGGGGCCGGCTAGTTCACGTTCACCAATGAGGCGATGCTGGAAGGGGGGGTTCTCACCTTGATTTGTTCTGGTGATTATGCGAACACGTATGCTGCCTTACGTGGAAAACCGATAACTTCTAATAACGGAGACCCAAGCAGGTGCCGTTTGTCTCGAGTCTCATGAGTATGACTATGACTGTATGTATGAGTAGCAGCGTTTAAGCCTAAAAAGTGAGACGCTGTGTTGGTTGTCGCAATGGATGTGTCACGGTGTAAAAGACACTGTCTGATGGAGAAGTCACAGTTGACCAGACAACAAAAGCTTTTTCTTTCAGCGGTCAAAAGCGCCTATCAGCACTGTGCCAAGTATATACGATAACTGTACGGATCAAGATGCATCATTTCAACCACTCAAGCCACCAACAGCCTCAATTCTTTCATCTTCCATTGTATTGTATTGTATCTGTCTCATACAACAACAAAGTACTCATTTTTCATTCTCATTCGTTCCTCCATCAATTTTCCCTTGCATTGTTTCAAACGTGCTGCACATCTATTTTCAACCCAGCTGTCATCCTACTTTGTGCCTTTTCCACTGCAGCACCTCGCTCACACCTCGTACTGAACCGCAGTCTCATATCCGATCCTGTGCCGAGCATTGCGTACGATCAAAATCATTCTGGGAAAAGTCGTGGCACCCAAGCCTCCCCCAAAAAGCTCACGGGTCACACAAGGGAGAGTCAAAATAGCCAAGTGGCCGGTTTTATTGCCAATAGCAAGTCCTAATACCGAGTCAGGTAGTCGAGTGGCTATGCAACGACGGCACTGCCTGTTTGCCCTTAATACCGTACGCTTAATGACAGGTCGATGAACTTGGACAATTCGTGGCTGTTGTCGTAAATGTGAACCCTGTATGGCAGTTATAGCATGGGCTGCTGGTTGGGCAGATGGTTTTGGTCTGTGTGATGACGCTTGCTGCTCGCGAGCACCCGCAGGGTAAGGTCAAGATTTCTAGCCCTTATATCAGGCATTGTTTCTTGGCCAAGTGGCCAAATGCTCCAATTTACTTACCATCTCGAATGCAAAAGTCATTCGCGCAATCAAACTTGCACCCTCCACCTGTGCCTGGATATGTTGTCACCGTGACTGTCGGAGTGCAGGTTGCGGTTGGAGTCGAAGTCGAACTTGGCCCTTCCGTTGCATAAACGTATTCGGTACTGGCACAACCTCCAGGGCAGGGTTTTGGATCATTGCAGCCGAAGCTGGTGAATACGGTTGGAACCGATGCTGGGCATCCGACTTGAGAGCTTATAGTCGACCGAAGAATGCACAACGGCACGATACACGTGGCACACCGTCCCAAAGTAGACGTGACGGTTGGGCATGGCTTGGTCACGGTAGTAGTGGTTGATGTGGGAAGGACGTATTGGGTGGAGCATCCACCGCCGCATCCCGCATTATTGCAAGGAAAAGACACAGTCCGCGTTGGAATGGCAGGAGGACAGTTTCTTGGGTTCGAGATTGTGGAGAGGACGATGCAGTCCTCAACTGGGCATGTGGAGCATCTCGTGGCTGTACTCGTGATGGTTGGGCAATTCCTCGGGTTCCTGGCCCCGGAGACGGAAGTCCTGTGATGATTGATAGGTGAGCTGCTATTCATCCTGCTATTAATAGGGATGGAATCATACGTACGCTGCGAGTGCAGAAACGAGCAAGGCCAAGAGAGATCGCATGGTGAAGGCTCAATTGATAATTGGAGTGCTTAGACGAGGACAAGTCTGGATTTGTCCGATTGTAGAGCGATATGCGAATTGACATTGACGCGGGAGGCAGTCCTAAATAGATGCAGACTTACAAGGTCATGCTCATCTCGTCGCTGAGGTGTTACGATGCCTCTTGTCACCGGGCTAGGGAACCCTGAACAGCAAATGCTGGATGGGTGAGGAATGTGGTGTGTGGCGCCCGTAGCTGAACCTCACAAATGCCTCCGAATGGTTGCGCTGGCAATGGAGGGGATGTGTTTACGATGGCATGTTTGTGGTGGGCCCGTATCAAGAGCGGCTGGCTGCTTGGCAATCAGCCAGGACGAAGAACATCATTGTTGTCAAGGTCGAGCTCATACATTCCAATGCTTAACAAGACTATTTGTGGTAACACTCGTCTTGGCCATCGGTCTCGTCTCTCGAAGGGTGGGTATACCATCATGCACGTCAAGCCGCTCTGTTTAACGCCTCTTACAAACCTACAAGGACGCTGGCCATTGATGACGATTCGGGACGTCGGCCGTCCCCCCCCTCCCGAATCATGATTTCTGACAAGCATGGATCGCGGAACCCGGCAGTTGAAGCCTAAATATCATGATGTAATTCATGCCCTTGTCGAATACCAAAAATAGATTGACTGGATGTTTCAGTCAAATGAGAAGCCAAAAGCCTAAGATGCAAAGATTTTATGCAATGTCTCATGGCTGGATCCGAGTATCGTGATCAAAGGAACGATTGTGTGCATCATTGCGACAATGCATCTCAAAGTAGTGTTGGTGGTTCAGCTCGTCTATGGAGGGATTGATGACCCGAGTTGATCTAGAACCTGTCCGGCACATACACACATTAGCCGAGATGTCAATACGAATGTTGGCTTGGCATGCGAAATGCTTGCATTTGGATTGAGGAGTTACCATTGCTGGCATATCATCTCGATGTCGACTTGCACGATAACGTCAGCCGAGAGGTGGGACAGGTTTTGGTGGTGGCCCGCCTTGTTGAAAGACGAGTTGAGATGAAAATTGACGTTGTGCTGTATGCATGGGGATGTGTTTCACCGTGTGGGCTACGCGATCTCGCATGAAACACAATGTATTTCATGCATGGGTGGCGAGATCTACAACGGTTTCGAACCTACGCTTCGCCGGTGGTCTCATCTTCCATATCATGTTTGAGAAGTTATTTTTAGGTGCAGAGCTTGAATTGCATTCGAAGCAATTATGAAGATATTGCCATCACATTGTGTGTGTAGCCAACACCTCGGTGACAACTTCGTCCAGCTTCTCATCCTCCAACCCCAACAGCTCCATGGCAAACTCCTTTTTGAGCGTCCAGTCGGCGTCCACCGTCCCGAGCACAAACACAATGTCCTCCATGGCCGCCCGATCCCCGCCCTCTAGCCGACGCTGCGCCCGCTCGAGGTAAGCGTTTGAGTCCGCCTGCTGAGCGTGCCAGACATGGCCGGTGGCCCTCTCCAGGGAGGCCAGAATTTCTAGCTGCGTGAGGCAGAAGCTCTGCACGTACACGGGGCGGTTGCGGGTTTTGTCTGGGTTCTGGAGGACGCGGACCGTGGCCTCGGCGGTGCGGCGGAGGGTGGACATGGAGGCCTTGATGGCGCCGGTGTCGAGGATTTGGGCCGTTCCGGTGTTGAGGTCAAAGTGAAGGAGGCCGTGAGCAAGACCGTGGTCGAAGAAATGGCCGCAGATGATGGACGTCCAGGAAAACGAAAAGCCCCCGACCTGAGAAACGGCAGCTCGGTACTCGCATTGGGTGCGCACCAAGGCCATGTCGCGATATAGCTGTAGATCGATCTGCGCCTGCTGACTGCGCGCATCGCAGCTCGAAAACTCGGCCGGTATGAAGCGCCTCACGCCGGCTTCAAACGCCGCGTCCACGAGGCGGATGTGCTGGTCGACATTTCTAACCGAGAATGCTGCGATTACCGCATCTTGACCCGTGAGTGCGGTTTTAAGTTCTTGTGTGGTGAATTCAGGAGAGACGGTGATTTGGGATACGCCTGTTGGTGCTCTGTAGGATGAGGTTGAGCGGAGGAGGACAGAGACGTCGAAACAGTTTGCGAAGACGAGGGCCTGGAGGAGGGCCGAGCCGAGTGTGCCGTTGGCGCCGATGAGGCAGACTTTTACAATGGGGAGGGACATGATGTTGTTTATTACCTATTATACCTGATCCGGTGCCGACTAGTTGAGATGGTGATGAGTCTGGTGGTGATGTGAACTCATCATTCATGAACGAGTTACCATGTAAACTTGAATTGTACTATTACCTACGTATGGATTGGCCTTTGTAGTACCATAACACCACCCTAGCTGCTACGTCACTGTGAGATGAAGATGATCCAACTTGGAGACGGGATGGCTTCGGCTATAGATCCAGACATGTGACGTGACTTGATACGTCGACTAGCAAGCATCCAATCCATTGTTTGGAACCATGGAACATTCTTCTCTTATGCCAGTTTAAAGCCAGTTGGAAATTGCTCGAACCAATACAAAGTTGGCACACACGCCAAACAACCCCCCAAACGCAATCCCATCGAGACGGATCCCTTAGCGCTTGTCATGAACTAAGCGTCTAGATTTAGCTAGAATTAGTTCCGTGTCTTCTTCTTTGGGTCACGTCTACCACAATGAGGTTCCATCGCCAGTCCCCCCAGTCCGATTCTGTGCCGGATATCCTTGGCAAGGATGGGATTTTGGTCCCTCACGGACCCCTATTAATGAACTAAGGTAGTCATAGCCCTAGTTCCAAATGTGTTTCTGATGCTGATCCGATGACCTACGACGACCCGTGGGTAAACTCGGTATATTCGTCCGCCCTAGTCTGCGTGAACGTGCGTTGACGTTGTATCAGGTTCTCCTATGCTTCCTGATTAGTCAACTCGAATAGAGTCTCATCATTGAATGAAATTAATGATGACGCAGATGTTCATGCAACTATCTGTGGGCTTTTGTGCAGACTAAGGGGGGTGAATTTGTCGAGTGTGTATGGTACGACGCTGCACCACCTGGGTGGATATTCAGATCCCTTGAATGGTAATGTAACACACTTGATATCACGGTTCACCGCATGTTGAGATTATAATTATACTAGAAAATGACTCCAGGTCAGCAAGACAGTATCAATCATCAATCCATCAACAACCGATCAAACCATGGTGGCCAAAGAAATCGTCCTCATCACCGGTGCCAACACCGGCATCGGCTTCGAAACCGTCAAGGCCCTCGCCGGCACCCCCAGGTCATACCACATCTTCCTCGGCGCCCGAACCCTGGCAGATGCCCGGGAGGCCATTGCCAAAGTCCATGGACTCGTTCCAGAAACAAAGGCAACGTTTGAGCCCCTGGAGGTTGAGTTGACGAGTGATGATTCCATTGCCAAAGCTGCTGAGGTTGTGCAGTCCAAGTTTGACAGGGTTGACGTCCTGATCAATAATGCGGGTGAGTGAGGGCTGGAGACTCGATGGACAACCTACTTAATTCACTCACCATTGTCGTTCTAGGTGCTGCCTTTGACAGCGATGATTTCGGCAAAGACGTCCCCAATCTCCGATCCGTTTTTAATCAGGCCTATGACATCAACGTCACCGGAACCAACATCTTCACGGCTGCCATCTCCCCCCTGTTGCTCAAGTCCTCATCACCTAGGCTCATCTTCCTGACCTCTGGACTCTCCACCATCCTCGGCCACTCAAATAGCACCATGCCGGCTTACGTGCCGCCAGCTAACGACCCACCGCCCAAGGCAGGGTGGCCCAAGGAAGGGGTCAACTCCTCGTTGGGTTACAAGTCAAGTAAAGTGGCACTCAACATGGTGATGCTGCACTGGCACTGGCTCCTTAAAGAGGATGGTGTGAGGGTCTGGGCTGTTAGTCCCGGGTTCCTGGCTACCCATTTGGGCAACAGCCCGGAGCATATGAAGGCCCTTGGTGCTGGAGATGCGTCGCTTGGTGGTGATATAGTTAGGAGAGTTGTGGAGGGGGAACGAGACGCGGATGTTGGAAAGATTGTCAAGCAGAACGGAGCGATTCAGGAATGGTAAACTAACAAGATATGAGAAAATAAATTCAGCATTCATTATTCGAATATAATCCCACTGTGCTATGTATCGCCCTGAGAAAAACCTAAGGAAATTAGCTCTCTCCGTATGCAGATGAATGTCTTCTACTCGAGTTACCGTATCAACTCTTTTAAAATGTTCGACCAAATCTCCCAGGGGCTCCTCTTGTCACCAAACCCAGTGGATTCGACGACGATGACGCCACTGCTCTTGTTTTCCCTTTCATCTTGGCTCTCATCTTGGCTTCTGCTGCTGCTTTGGCCTCTGCCTCTGCCTCTGCTTTTGCAGCGGCTGCTACTCGGGCGGCTAGCTTGGCAGCTCTCCTTTCCACGAGGTGCTCTAGGTACTTGATCCACGAATCAAAGCTGGCGATTTCGGCTGTGTGGAGTGTCTTCTCAAAGGGCTCAAAGCGGGACATTCTTATCCGTTTCAGTGTTTCTAGTCGCTCCCTGAGGGTCCTCAGCTCCGTATCGCTAGGTGGAATTCGTCGTGAGCATTGGTAAACCGGAGGCGGCACCTCGAGGTCCTCGACACAATAGACTGGGGGATGAACCACGGCTTCTTCCTCGTCCTCTTGGCGTCGCCGATTTCGGCGCAGCCAGTTGAAGTTGAACTTGCTAAACAATCGTCTGTGCCGTGGTTGACCGGAATGGGTTGATGCTGAGGATGAGTTGGACATGGTGCAGGTGGTGTAGAATCAGATGTAGTAGTAGAGGAACAAGCCCATGAGGATAGTAGAGAGGGTGACTGCTAAGAGGATGGCAGACTTGGAGTTTAGCTGGATCATATTGAAGGCTTTATGATATGAAAAGGGGGGACAATAAGTGGAGATTTCAATATCAACAATGGCAACGAAGCCTCACAATTAACTCGGACGTTGGCGTGTGTAGTTTCGACTTTGAGGCGTTGATAGAAGTGGCCAGAGAAGAGGAGGTTTGAGTTTCCAATCCTTGATGCGATAGTTGCCGTCAAGTTAAATTCAGGTGCGGTTCACCCAAGCCACTGGATCGATGAGTTGACCATGTTGATAACTATATTATTGGAGCACCATATGTTATCACAATAGGTGTTGCTGCTGTTGAACAGCCACACGAAAAGCTGTGACGATGAGACGGTTTGTGATACGAAACCATCTTGACGTGAAAAGCACAAGTCTATCCCACTCATCATCAGTTTACGAGGATGGTGATACATGTCGAGAACAGTGCTCAACAGGTACTCAGGCATGACTTGTGAATAAGCTTCGCCAGACACGAGTTTGCCCTGAAGCCAAGTCGTAATGATTGATCATTTCAACTAAGCGTTAAAAATAGATGTATGATGATGCATCGGCTGCTTCCGCGGACGAGAATCTTATCCGTGATGCATCGCCAACGGTGATGTGAACGGATAGAGTGCATCAACATTCTGGTCTCTCAAGGGACAGGTTTTGACTGGATAGGCCATGTGTCGCGATATAGGAAATCAAGACTGTGAAAGCAACGCATGCTGCAGCGGGGACCTTGATGATGGTGATTGTGCTCCATAATCCATGGATTCAATGAAAAGATACTGGGAATGATGATGAGGTTCTATCAATGATGTCGGGTGTCTACTGAGCTTGCGTCAGCCCTACGCGGCCCTCGGAACGGGACCTGGAGATTTTGGATGGATCGCTATAAGCACTATAACATCCCCCCTAATTAAGCTTAATTATAGGTGGTGCTCTAGGCCGATAGGTGGTCGGGTCCGATAAGCAAGTGGCCCTTGAAGCTAGCCCTGGAGGTATGGACCTCTCCTACCCAGGGAAGCCAGATAATCTTAGCCAGGCACCCCAGGTTTTTAAACTCCAAGTCCGCTCAACATGACCCATGGTCTGACAACTGTGATGGCCTCTTACAATGCAGACTTTGTCACTGGCGAAAGGCAACGTCTTTAAATCAATGAAAAGGAAGAGGCAAACCTGTTCGCTTGCAAGTCTTTGTCGGAATGCCTCACTGTAATACGTCACAATGTTACATTCACCACTTCGCCACATCATGCGGGTGGTGACATGCAATCTTTGACTGCATTCCAATCCATTCGGGCCCTCGCTCAGAGACTCCCTCCCTGCAACACCCCCTCGCATACAAACCCCTCCCAAGGCTTGTACAAGGAGTACAGAGATTCACCCATCCCACCCTTTGGATCTTCCCTTGATTCATTAGCCAGGGGGAAAGGTTCGCAGGGTGCCTCATAAAAGGGTCCTCGGCATTCCAGTCACCATTGTTAAGCCGCTTTGCCCCTGGATTTGCACTACGTCTCGATAGCCTTGATAAGCCCAGCTGCATTCCGAGCAGTGGTTACTGCACCACAGCTGGGGCTGCCAGATTCACTCACCCCCGTCGAACTGTGACGCCAAACTCGCTGCTTCATACCTGAGCCCAGCTCTTGTGCTCAGTTTGACAGGTTGAGCTAGCGTCGTGAGATTAGGGGACCAAGAGGAACTGGGTGACGAACGAGTTAAATAGATCTGGTTCGTCTCTCGTGCATCATCTGGAGATCAGCACATCATTGCATCAGATCAAACACATCTCACCGGATCCACTTTGGACTCCTCCAAACTTTACATCATCAGACACTCTTTTGGCCATAGCCAACCTCATCGCACGCTTACAACACTCTACAGCTCTACAAAACCATGTCTCGATATGCTATTCTCATAGGCCTATTGGTCGTCGGTGTCACTGCTCAAGCTAAGCCGACTGCTGCTGGCTTCAAGTACGTCGGCTGTATTGAAGCCGACCCAAGCAGCTTCGGTGTCGGCATCAATTTCTTCGCACCCTTTAGTGCAGACCAGTGTCAGAAGGCATGCGGCTCCGGGGCCATATACGCAGCTCTCGGCGCTGGATGCCATTGTGATGTGCCCTTATCACATGTCCCGGTAGCATTCGACGTTGTCGACGAGGCAAAGTGCTCTACATCGTGTATCGACGACGATGATTCAGCCGGTCATTGTGGTGGCCCCCCTTCCGACTCGGGCAGGCAGTTTTACAATCTATATCAGAGGGACCCGGACGCAATTGATACTGATGAGTGCACCAAGCACAAGACAACCACTACCCCTGTTATCGTCGACACAAAGGTAGCGCCCGGGCCGGTTACTACTATTGTCACCGTCACATCATGTCCACCAGATGCAGTCGATTGCCCCTTGGCTACAGCGCAGCCCACAGCCGTTGACACCAAGTTGCCTGCGTCATCTACCGACGCAGGAGCTCCAGCATGTCCAGCAAAGTGTGGTCCTCCCTGTCCCCCTCGGGGTTGCGCTTCCTGCCCCCCTGGTGGATGTCTTCCCACTTGTCCACCAGGTTGCGCCCAATCTACCTCCGAGTCCTCCACTTGCTCTGGATCAGAGTGCACATATGAGACCTCAGCAGCCCCATCTTGCTCTTCTGGACACTGTCCCAAGATGACCAAAGGGCCCATCACTCCCCATGTAGAGCCTACGGAAGGACCAGCAACTACAAGCGCCATGTTATCAGTCATGGTTGGTGAGGGATCACACCAACAGTCTGTGGGTTTGGCAATGCTCAGCATGATTACTCTGGCTGTTACTTTTAGCTTGGTCTGAGCATATGAAATGAATTAACGACTCTTACGATGTATTGTATTGAAATAATCATCAAAGTACTGGATACGGATGCTGAGTTTTGTACAACAAACAGGATTTGTTGTTAGGGGGAAGGAGATGCTGTACCATAGGGATATAATTATGTTACATGTATTGCTCATAGGAACTCATCGATGGACCGGCACGTCATAGTCTTGCGTCTTCATACATGAATTAAACTGTCCTCCATTATTTGTTCTTCGTCGGTGCATCTGTGAGAGGCACATAGCGAACCCCAAATAATCTCTCCTTGTGTATTTGACCATCCTTGTCCTTTTCGATTCTCCAAACACTTTGATCATAGCCGGCTACATTATCATCCACAGGGATAAACATGCTAGAAAAGGGGGGGGAGGGGTCTCATCAGTGAACAGTCCCAAAATCTTCAAGGGAAGAGAGGTAGCATACCATCCTGGCGCCTTTAACTGTTCCAGCAACGGTGCGTGAAGCTCCTTGGCTGAAGCTCCAACATGAATGACATCCCACGCCGTCCCCCCTTCATCCTCTCCCTCCCTCGCCTCCTCCCGCCACCCTAGTCTCCCATCGCCGACCACGAACCTGACTTTGCCGCCGTTGAGCAGCTCCCGCCCTTCTCTACTCTTGCGCATGTTTGACTCGCCCATGTCGCGAAGCTCGGCGATGTGCTCCAGCCCGACGACTAACCCACGTTCACCTACCAGTTCGGCCAGGACGTGGGTCAGATATCCCGAGCCGGAGCCTATGTCCAGCACACGCGGGGCGGGCGATTTATCTGAGGGGATGAGATACCGTATGACGTGCTCTATGGCGGAGGCGTGCATGTGAGGTGCAGAGATGGTGGCTTGGTGGCCGATGGGCTGGGGTGAGTCTTCATACGGGGCGTAAGGAGAATAATGCGCACGATCAACCTAAGATGCCCGAGTGTGTCAAGATACCAGGCCACCCAAATTTCAAAAGATATTCAAAAAGAAATACCATCCAATACCTTTAGGAAAGCTTCCTTGACGCGCGGATCAGTGATCAGGGCATGCTTCCACATATTCTCAATGAGCGCCGAATTAGTGGCACCCGAGCAAAGCCACGCCATGCTCATGCTCTTCCTGCGATGCTGTGCCCAAGAATAGGGTATTTTATAGTATGAAGAAGGGGTCAGGCGACGGATCAAGATGGATGCTGGATGGGCTCTTGGTAGGAGGGTAGCCAGTTTGTGCTCTTGTTTTGGGCCTTTGGATGGACTCTTGATTTGAATGAGTTGGAAAGATTGCCCCGGTCGCTGGATAATATAACTGTAATGGCTGAGGATGACTGAGGAAGACTTAACAGGGTCAATAGGCCTTGATATAAGGAATACTATACGAGGTTTTGCTATTAAAGTTGAAAGAAGAATCAGCTGCTCTGGTGATGTATTCACGACGTCAAAGCTAATCCAAGGAGTTGTTGGGTATAAGTCACGATGGAAAAGGATGACGCTTCGCTGACCGGCAGCCCGGCGAGAGGGGCTTCTAGAACGAACAGTCCAAGCACCCCGCATTCCATCTGCTCAGGGCGGGGAGGGCACTGGATGGTGGTTTCAGGGCCTGCAGATATAGCGCCCGGGCTTTGTTATTGTTTCTGGGGTCGAGACTGTTGAAATCCATCCATTATATTCATTGGATGTGATCCTTGCATTATCGTATCTGCTATCTACTATGACCTAGCTATATTCCCATAGAGATGATTTCTCCCTTGAATTATGAGGTTGCCACTAGTATCAAGATTAAGTCGTCGATGCCTACATGAAATCTTCGCAGCGTACAAACATCAGCCATTCAGCTTACACCACATAAACTTCAATGTCATCCAATTGTTCTACATATAAGAGATGCGTGTTACGCGTCGTTGCTACAAATCCCAAATCCAACGCCATGAATGAATCCCCATGCCAAATTAGAAAACGTCGCTATCGGTGCAATGTCCTCGCTTGATATACTCTGGTACCCCCAATATCAGACGAGAGGATACCCAGGTGAGTGGCGGTACAAAAATCAAAGTGGCGGCATTTCTGCAGTGCCTTTATACCACATGCTCTACACTCTCGCCCTCTGCAATGATCGGGACATTGAGTCCACGCTCTGGGCTCTGTAGCACGAGTTGTTCGTGCCGTCGGGCCCGGAAGAAGTCTGCCACGCTCTTGATGAGAATGAACCACCCCACAACCATCAAGACATATGCCATCCAGTCGCCACCAGAGAGGGTGCCCATGCCGCCGCCTCCATCCCTGACATCACCAGCATCAAAGTCGTGAGAGTTGGGGTCTGGTGGGGCCGCGTATCCATCGGGGCCCGTCATCTTCGGGGGATCAGTCTCCGATGTGCTTTTCATGTAAAACCCGTACTGAATCAACGTAACACCGAGACCTGCTCGGGATCCATTTTTGGCGGCGTGGGTAGAGTGGAGGAGATATGTGAGAAGGAATCCGACGAGTTGAAAGGATGTGGAGATCATGGCGTTCCAAACGAAAGAGAAGACGGAGCCAACGGGCATGCCGTCGACGTAGACTTCGTCAAAGCCGCCCAATCCTGGTGCAAGAATAGTCGTCTCCCAGTATGGCGGTGCGGCATCAGCGGCGGCTTGCTCATATGACTACGTAATTAATATCAGCAACATGTCACAATGTAGCCTGTAAACAAGAGTCCGTTACTAACAGGAGGCATTTCTTCTTTCTCAACAGTTTCGTCTGTCCTCTCTGGCCGTGCGGACATGTTTGCAAACACACCATCAGTTCCAACTCCTCCGCCCATCACTCTAGGTCGCGATCCCGAAGAGTTGGTATGTGATGGTACTGCTGGTCGTGCCGGTGGTGCCGAGGGTAGCGGTGCATCGCTAAAGGATCCGCTTGTCGGCGTTGAATTCTGGCGAACTAATCTCTGTCTATCATCGGCCTCATCGTCGTCGCTGGCATCATCATCATCTCCAAAAGCATCGGCGAGGGCAGGGTCAACGCGGCCATTTCGTGTGGGTGAGGAAGCGCGGGAATGAAAGGACGGAGGTGGCGAATTTGGGATTGATCTTGGCGGAACAAAGGAGCGGCGTTCCTCATCTTCGTCGTGGGCATTTACCTATTGAGCGATGGAGTGTTAGCAAAAATGTATTGATTTTTTTCTCGATGCCCTCAGTGATTATCGACCTACCCTTTCGTAACGCCCAGCCATGACGGCGACTTTTTGCGATTCGGAAGCGTCCAGGCGGCTGCGTAATCCTGAGGGGGTGGTCTCGGTTTGCTGATGTCGCAATCGATGGGAAGCGACTATGACAATAAGAAAAAAGGGAGTCGTCGGCGCAATGAAGAAAAAGACACAGGGATAGAACAATGGAGAGAGAGAGGAAGAAGAAAAAAAGAGGTTGTAAGAAGGCAAAAATGAGGGTTTCGCAAATGAGAGTTACTACAGGCGTCGATACAAGGAGAATGAGGAGGAAACGTCACGAAATCAAACCGACAGGTAGACTTGGGAAGGCTAAAGGAAGGCTTCCAGGTTCAGGTACAACAAGGCGCAGCGCTGCTGTTGCTGCTGCTGCTGCTTGCTGTTGGCTGCACACTGAGCGAACGAACGAACGAACTGAAAGGGCCTGCACAAGCGGCGCACGGGCGGGCAGATGATGCGTCCACCACGTTCAGCGGAGTGGATAGATGACCAATTGTGAGGCAGCCGGCTGATTTGATTGATTGATTCCACCAACACTCTGTCTTCATTGGCTGCACGTATTCGTATTGTGGAACAATTCAGGGTCCGAAAGCGACCGCCTGAGGCATTAATCCCGTTTATGCATGGCAGATTGCCTGAAATGGACGGAGAGTACATAGTGATGATTACGGATAGTACTGTACATGAACACTGTGCATTGGAAACTTTCTTTCTCGTGAGCCAATGTCATGATCATGGACTTTTTGGCAAACTGGTAACAGACATTTGCGCACCCACCTGTACCTCACAATCATACTCAACATGTCGCGCTCAGTAGCTGTAAGTAGAAAAAAATCAGCAAAATACTAAAAACACACCATTGGCTGACATGCGCCCTTCCACAGCGCAAAATCTACTCCGATGTCTTCGCCAAATGGCCGAAGCAGGATCTACGGCCAGACTACCAATTCCAAGATGCCCTCGGCAAAGTCGTCAACGATCGCTTCAAAAGCTACAACCCCTCAATGGAACCCGAGGAGATGCTAAAGGCGAGAGCCCTGCAGTTTCTCGTGCAAGACAAGTTCAAGGACAGGGTTAGTTTGTGACGATTCTGCGACGATTTCCCCCCCTCCCTCTCTCACCCCCGCATCGATATAAAACTTTGGCTGACACAAGTTTTGCTGCAGTATAAACTCAAGGGTCCTATGCTAGAACCCCAAAGCCAGCCTACATACTTTGAAGATTTAGTTCGAGAAATTGAAGAAGCGCCGAAGCGATCGTGGATAGAGAGATTAGGGAAGCGAATTTCAGGAATGATCAGACTGCAATGAGTCATGAATATTGAAAAAAAGAAAGGAAAGGAAAAAGTTCGAAAAACTACGGCGCCAAGAAACGAATCAAAATACCCCCTATGCGATACATTGCTGTATCCTCTGTATATCTGTACAACTAGCTGTATAATAAAGCCACCCATGTCGGGCTCCCATCGCTCGATGTGTCCCCCTATTTAAGTACCCTGAACGTCAGATGCATCGCCAAGGCTATGCCAATGTTTCTTTAGATATACTTCATTTCCGGGTCGAGTTGGTCCATGAGCTCCATGCTCTTTTCGTACATTGTAAAGACGATCCCTCCACTCAACACCAGCCTCGCCAGCCGTGGCAACGCTCCACTCCAGAATGTCAATACGCCCTCTTGCTTGAAGATCAGGCTGGCGCATCTAAAGGTGTTGCCGTACAGGCTCCGTGCCTCGATGCTCTGCATTCTCGTCTTAACCGTATCGAGCGGCTGCGTCACAAACACCGTTATCAAACCCGCCAAACCACCCAGGGCAAAGGTTCCGACAACGCCGAGCTTCTCTCCCGGCGCGGTGTACGACTCGGCCATCTGCTTGAAGAAGTTGTAGGAGCTGAAGCGGACGGCGCTGTTCGCTGCTTGGCGCGCTGTTGTCGGGACGAAGCCTTGGAAGAAGCCGCGGATACCGCGCTCGCGGGCGATGATGGGAACGGCATGAAGGAAGCCTCGTAGACGGGGTTTGGCTAACTTTCTATCATCGATGCTATAAAGTGGCTGTTAGCTAGCCATGCTATTCAAAGGGTAGGGCGACTGGAAAACACCAACAGTGTTGTCTTGATGCTCTCTGTAGGCGTTACGGCCAGTAGCGATTCTGTGACACCAGCACCGAAGCCGGCCAGGACGGTTCGTGGGCCGGTAAGCTTGCCATCTTTGTCTGCGAGTAGTCGCTTGTACTGGTCAAACGCAACGAAGCCTAAGATATTGTCAGCGACTCCAGTGCCAATGCCTTGTGTGTAATTCTTTGGTTGCACATACGGATTCCAGCCTTGGCCGAATTGCCGATGATGAGTGTGGTGCACCCCGCGTACCATTGCTTGCCGAATGGTGGCCATGGCAGCTTCTGCCCCTCAGCTAACCGTCTGTTGAGCTGCGATCTTGTCTTTGCGACTAGAATTGACAGTTAATTTCTGCTGATTTGCAATATCGTAGGGTTCGTGGGGGTATAGATGTCATCGTACATTCAGCGGGGTAGGTAATCGCTATAACCAAGCTTGTTAGCTCTTGACCGGTTCATGCTCGCATATGAGCTCGTGGTGCGCCTCTTACCGATTTCAATCGCGCCAGCGGTCGACCCGGCGATGATTGACCGCAGAGCACTGGGGTTCTTCTTCTTCTGAGGCTCAGCCAGGTCCTTGGATACGGTCGCCATGTTTTGCTAAAGATTGGGGCTTCGACGGCTTCGACTTTGGGTGGAGGGGTTGAACAAGGAAGTCTTTCCGAGTTGTTGCGCGACGACCAGGAAATACTTCATCCATGTCAAGTTGTAAGTGCGTCATTGGATCCGGAGAGTTGGTTCCGATGCCGGCTTCTGCCGTGACCACTGTCAGGGAGGCCGGATCGGAGCTGGAGTTTCGATCGCATCGGGAATTTCACTTTATTTGATCTGAAATGGTGGTATAATTGCTATTGTTTTGCAGCGAGGTTATTTCTTTTTTTTACAGGTCAGATTGAAAGTTCCCAGTTTATAGCTCAATCAGCGCGCTTCATACACCCCTAGCTACTTCATTAATCTACTTACCTGATCGTAGAGAGTTGAGATGTAAGTGGCCAACGTTCTGATGCTCCCATGCAGCTGTAGTCGCGTGACCCTTTTCCTAGTACACGATAATACAGATACTTTATAGAAATGAAACTTGTCTATTTTAATAAAGTGGTTAGTTGGTGCACAGATACTCTACGTTGGATTGCCCACTCTTCATTTCCGGGTAGGACAAGGCCGGTAATGGTTGAGCACATGACCTTGCCAAACATCAAGTCCATTTCCGATAAAGGCGTATTCTTGAGCTTGAATCTTCTGATCTTCCTTTTTGTTGGGGTTTGTCCATGAATCGCCATGTTCTAGGACAAATACACCCAATTGAGGAACAGCCTTTACCTTGAGCACTCTTATAAAAACCGAGAGCCGATGTTTTGACAAACAAAATTCTATAAATATATTTCCCCTCACTTTGACTGCTGGTCTTAAACATCTTAAACATCTTTAACGTATGTATACCCTGCAGCTGAAAGAAGGTTCTAAATATTTCGATAGACCTGCCTATTATGGACGGTCAAAAAGGTCTCATATCGTGGTGTAAAGTTTCATGTTGGATCGTCGACCATAGGCAGTAATAAGACGGCTACAGCATTCTTCCGTCTTACAGCCATTTTAGGCAATTAGTCGAGCACATCTAGAGTAATATCTCAACGATACGTCTGTTCTTTACATGACAGTGTAACGTTGATAGAAATATTAGCTCCAATGCAGGCAAGCTTAATGCAAGGTTAGGGCATCCGCGATATTTTTGGTATACAGATATCATTATGAAACAGACCTTTCTTGAGTTTCGAGAGACACGGCGCTGTCCCGGAGGCGGCCGGCTAGGTACCCGCACCTCCGCCGAGGGCCCGGTCCTGCTCTATACTGAATAAATGAGTTGAGAGGGATGGAAATCGAGCTCAAATTTGTGCCATGGCAACTCTTTGACATACATGGAATTAATTTTAGGATTCAGCTACATCGGGACATGCTGATCTAGGCCTATTCTAGAATGTGGTTTCTGAGAGGTGCCTCTTCCGTCCAAGATATTGACCTGATGCTCACGAGGACCATTATATAAAGGCATCCACCGCCTCTCAAGATGTCTCATCTAACCCAGCTACCTTCCACTCATCTCATAGCAACTATTCTTCAGATAAAAAACACTCTCCACAATGAAGCTTTTATCTACCACCATCTATACTCTTGCTCTGGCAACATTCGCCAGCGCATATCCCATCACTGGAGAAACGGTCAACTGCCGCTCCGGCCCCGGCACAAGCTTCGGCGTGAAGAAATCTTACAAGAAAGACCAAGACATCTCCATCACCTGCCAAACCGAAGGGACCAGCGTCAGCGGCAATTCCATCTGGGACAAGACTCCCGACGGCTGCTATGTTGCCGATTACTACGTCAAGACCGGCTCCAGCGGCTACGTAAAGGAGAAATGCAGCGGCGCTCCCACGACGCCCCCCAGCAGCGGCGGCGGTGCGATTCCCGGCCCTGTCACCAACGACTACCCGTACAAGGGGAAGTGCGGCGGTGTTGATCCCTGGAATTACTACAAGTGCCAGTGCACGAGCTTCGTCGCCTGGCGCATCAATGAGCGTCTCGACATCAAGTTTACCAACCAGTACAAAGGCACCAACTGGGGGAACGCAAACACCTGGGATGAGGCTGCGCGCAAGACCGGTGTCAAGATCAACAGCACACCAGTTCCCGGAAGTATCGCCCAAAGCAATGCTGGTTCTGCGGGACATGTTGCGTGGGTTACCAAGGTCTCGGGTGATAGTGTCACGGTGGAGGAGTACAACTATGCGACAAAGGAGGGATATGGTACTCGTACTGTTTCCAAGGGTACCTTTAATAACTATATTCATGTAAAAGTCTAAAAGGTTATTCATTCGCCTATATAGTTTCGGTTATGAGATAAGATTTCCTCATCAATTGCTAGGCAAGATACCATAGACGTATCCAATAAATGATTTAGATATGAGCCTTGAGGTGACTGAGGGCATCGCTTGCAAACATCTCGCGCACATCCTCAGCCAAAAGCTCTGGACGCTCATATGCTGCAAAATGACCGCCTTCGCTGTGTACTTTTTCAAATACAACAGGTCCCAGATTTCTTATCAAATACATTGGTTGGAGAACGAGATCCTTTGGGAATCGGGAGAGTCCCAGGGGTACGCCGGCTACATGTTCTGAAACCTGTTGGCTTTTCTCGAGCTCCGTGTGAGCCTTTTCATAATAGATTCGTAAACTTGCCGCTGGCCCTGCTGACGAGAATTGGTAGATTGAGACCCAGGTGAGGACCTCATCGTCGGTCCAGGAATAGTTGTCGGTCCAATCATGCAACTTCTCGTAGATCCAGGCAAGGAGGCCGACGGGGGAATCGGACAATGAAAAGCCCAAAGTGCTTGGCTTCGTACCCTGTTCAGCACTATAACCGGAGCCATCCTTTCTGAACCATTGTGTGCGCTCGATTCCGTCCTTTTCAAAATCGGCAAGGGCTCGAGCGGGGTCCTGCCCTGAGATATCCGTAGTGAAGAAGAAGTTGATGTGTGAGGCAATGCAGTTGTCTGGATACAAAATGCCAATCATGCGGGTGATGAAGAAGCCCCAGTCACCACCTTGGGTAGCTGGTAAACAGTTAGTCTTGTACGGCTACGGGAAGACTCATGGGTGATGGACTTGCCATATTTCTCATAGCCCAGGTTAAGCATAACCTTGTGCACGGCTTCTGCATACTGGGGGATAGCAAATCCCTTTTTAGAGACAAGGCCTGAGAAGCCGTAATTGGGAAGAGACGGAGCAACCACATGGAAAGCTGGACCATCCTTTGGCTCGGTAAGGAGAGAAAGAATCTTGGATACTTCGAGGAAGTGTCCTGGCCCTATAGCAGAAGTAAGTGAGTGTTCATTGTTGGATATTCTCGCATAGTAAGCACTCACATCCGTGAACGAATAGAAGTGGAATAGCATCCTTTCTAGAGCTCCTTTGATGAACAAAATGCATATCGAGATCATCAAAGCCGTCGACCGAGACTGTTGTCTTGAACTGTGGAAGCTGGTTGATCTTGGCTTCCTGGGCACGCCAGTCAAAGCCAGCCCTCCAGTATTCAGCCAACCGCTTGATATCACCGAGTGGTGCGCCAAAGTTCCAGTCGTCTGAGAAGCCAACCTCATCAGGCCATGTGGTCAGGGCCAGTTTATCCTTGAGACGCTGGACGGCGGCATCAGGCACCTCGACCTTGAATGGTCTGATTTCAGCAGGCATGGTTAACTGTGTATTGAGATGAAGCCCAGTGGCACTGTAATATTCGTAATGGTATTATTGTTCAAGATAATTTGTCTTCTTGTCCCGACTATAACTAGGTATTTATGTTACAGCGAGAATGAGATCACCTTGATCCCTCGGTCTTAGAGCATTGGTGCGGAGACAATGCGGGGGCGCTCACCTTCGGCAAGAGCCCTTTTCGCCGCAGTCCTTGGAGTTGACCATAATCTCACTGCTGTGTCGGTGCCTAAGATACCCGTATTTGAGTGGATAGTATCCGTCCATGGATATGTTCTCAGGGCGATTCGATCTGTCTCGGGCGGCGGACTCTTTGTTCGTCCTGGCCGAGTTTTCCGCCATGGAAAGTTCCCGGGCTGACTCAAGCACCGCTACTCTGACATGCATCCATGGATATGGATATGAGAGTCTCATCAAATAAATGAGTCATATGCCGTCTAGATCCTATCGATCCATCCGATTCCCGAGAAGTCGATATTGGCTGCATCGTTTAATATCGCCATTCATCACCTGCATCCGCCACTAATTTGATAGGCCCAAGTTAGGCCACATGATTGCCGTCTCACCAACCGGAATGGGGACGGACAGCGCCATGTCATACCAGATTTAGTGCTCATGGAGTGCTAAACTCCGCTATAGGGCCTCAAAAACAGCACCAACAGCACTAACCAACAGCCTTGGAGCCCTGAAGGAACTTGGCAGCGGGACTAGCGGGGCAGTGGCTGCTGTCAACAGATTACCCATCTATTAGGCATTGGATCCATCCATGGATGTTACATCTTATCTGATGGTCTTGTCATCATGATCGAGATTTTTCTTCTTTTCTTTTTCCGTTTTAAGACTTCTCCTGCTTCCTCCCCCTCCTCTCCTTCATCTCCTCACATTCGCCCATCAACGCTTCTTTTGCAGATGGCCTTGAGCAGTACGATGCGGTAGAAAATCGTACGGAATATCCTACTACAGCGGGCGCTTCTCAAAGGCCCTCATCTCGACACGGATCAGGCATCAGGCATGACTATTACTTCGGAAGAGGCTCCGTTGCTGGGCCCGAGGCCTAGTTCTTCGACTAGATCTGAGGAATATACGAATGTTGGAGATAATCACATCTCAAGCCATGGAAAACCGCCGACATCAGCCAGTAGCCGTGCGGCTGGCGTTGCTCGTGCAGAAGTCATCTCTGCCCGGCTTTCCCCAATGGAGCGCTTTTGGATATTCTCGGGCATCTTTTTGGTCGGATACGCTTATGGTCTCGAAAGTCAGGTTCGGTCAACTTACCTACCTTATGCGACGGCCAGCTTCTCCATGCACTCGTATCTGGCGACCATAAATGTTTTGCGAAGTGTCATCGCCGTCGCTGTTCAGCCGACGGCCGCAAAGATTGCTGATATTTTTGGCCGCTTCGAAGTCGTGGCAATTTCAACCGTCTTTTATGTCCTCGGCATGATGATTGAGTCTACCTCTAATTCCGTCTATGCCTTTTGCGCTGGAACTCTTCTCTACCAGGTCGGGTTTACGTGCATAGTTCTGCTCCTGGAGATCCTCGTTGCCGACTTTTCTTCTATGAGAGCTCGCGTCTTCTTCAGCTATGTACCGGCTCTCCCCTTCATCATCAACACCTGGATCAGCGGCAACATCACTTCTGCTGTGCTGCGTCTCACTACATGGCGCTGGGGCATCGGCATGTGGTGCATTATTTACCCCATAGCCTCGCTGCCACTTCTGATAACTTTATACTCCATTGATCGTCGCGTCGCCCTCGATACCGAGTCGGGCTCTAAGAATGTCTATTCACGATTCCAGGTCTTTCGTCAACGGAGCTCTGAACTGCTGAATCAACTGGATGCCGTCGGCCTTCTCATCCTAGTTATGGCTTTTAGCCTCGTGCTGGCGCCTCTAACAGTTGCTGGCGGGACTGTTTCTCACTGGCGCAATCCTCAAGTTAGCATCCCTCTGACTGTGGGCATCTTTCTCATACCTCTCTTCATTATGTGGGAGAGACATGGCGCAAAGACTCCTCTTGTGCCGTTCCATCTTCTCAAGGATCGAGGGGTCTGGTCGGCACTGGCTGTAAGAAGTCTTCTAAACCTGGCGTGGTATGTTCAAGGAAACTACCTTTACACGGTGCTGGTGGTGGCTTTCGACTTTCCCATTGAAACTGCTACTCGTATCCTATCCTTTTACTCCTTCTTTGGCGTCGTCAGTGGAGTTGCCGTGGGTTGGGTCGTATACAAAGTCCGCAGGCTTAAGTTCATCATTGTGATTGGAACATGCTTATTTATGGCTGCTCTTGCAGTTCTAATCAAATTCCCCGGAGGAGCGTCCGCAACCTCGAGAGCCGGTATCATTTCGGGTCAGGTCCTTCTGGGCTTGGCCGGTGGCTTGTTTGCATACCCGACTCAGGCATCAATCCAAGCATCCGCGACACGGGACCATGTTGCTATTCTGACTGGTCTCTATCTTTCATTCTTTAATATTGGAAGTGCATTGGGGACTTGCCTGGCTGGTGCCCTCTGGACCCAGACACTTTATCCATCCTTAAAGGCTGGCTTGGCATTCCAGCCCGATGCCACATTGGCTCAAAGGATGTACGAGAACCCTTTCAAAGTTGTGTCCAATTATCCCATTGGAACGGAAATTAGAAATGCCATCATTCAAAGCTATCAAAATGTTCAGACATTGCTGTGTATAACAGCCATCTGCATCTGTGTACCAATGATTGCGTTTGCATTAGCATTGAGGAACCCGAAGCTGTCGGACCAACAGATTCAAGAAGAAGCGGAAGAAGTGGAGGACAGAAGCGAAGCATAAATTTTATGAAAGCATGATTCGGCATCATGTGTTTTAAGAATCATAGACGAGCGAGCATCACGAACATGTAGTCGGCATATCTTGGAGTTTCTATTGGGTTGGCTGTTTGATACTTACAACTATTACATACCTAGACCGAATCGAATTACCTATACCCCAACAGCAGTCCTATTTGAGCCCATGGATGTTTATTTTGAGAGGCTAGTGATGTTTGAGGATTGAAATAAGGTGGCGATGAAAGTTCTTTTTAGACTTATTATTAACGTCACCAACCAGACGCCACCTGCAGACCCAGCTCAGCTCGCCACGTCCATCTTTTTGGCTCCCTCAAATGCTTGGTCTAATAATAACTTACCTGCCACCGGCACTCCGCCCAATTCCCAGCAATATTGATGACTGGCGTCGGTTTCTCGCGCAGCCACCGTCTGCCAAGCGGTCGGCTACCTCGCGTGCCTCGTATCCCCATCGCCAGTCACCGTCGACAGAACGGTTGAAGTTTTCGTCGCCCTACCCAAAGCCAGTTAAACATCCGACGCTCGGCTGAACCCGTTCTCCACTGAGGGACGTAAGTGGCTATAGGACATTGGAGCAGGCGTCGGTAGTGCCAAGTTGCGGTGGAGGCAGAGTCCTCGTATTTTGTTCGATAGGTCCACAGTGTGACTATGTTTTATGACCGGAGGTTGGGAAGTCTGACCCGATTCTAGGGTTGATGTGATGTATATAAGGCCTTTGTCCACCTGGGAAGAAGATTATTATTCCAGCATCCTCAGTTCAGTCCACATCAGTTTCACTTGCTCGCTAAACACACACACACACACACTCGCTTATCATCCCACTTATTCAACTCTTACAAAATGAAGTCCACATTCGCCACCGCCATTCTCTCCCTCTTCGGAGCCAGCTCTGTCTTGGCAACCCCCCCTCCGGCACCCAATGCGTTCGGTTTGATGGCCCTCCACGCCAAAAGCCCAATCGACTCCAGCAGAGTCAGTGCCGCCCAAAGAAGTCTCTTTGTCAATCTCAAAGATCAGAATGCGACGTGCCAGGGCAAGTCGGACGGATATGCCAGTTTTTACATCCAGGATGAGCAGCTCTTCTTGTATACCTCCAAGGCAGAGAAGCAGCAGGTGTTTACCGATCGTTCGGGCATGGGTATGTGTTTCCACTCCTTTGACTCACGGGTATCAAAGTATCGTTGCTAATCTGTGTTTCGAATAGGTCAAGGAAAGCTTGGTTATCTCACGGGTAACCAGTCACCTCCCCGCTATGGCGAGTTGAAGGGATGGAAGATCAACGATGCCGGCGAATTGGTCTTCAAGGACGCCTCCATGATTGCTTGCCCGAACAGTATCAACGGCGCTTGGAGCATCTGGCTGGCCGTTGGTATTGCGCAGCCTGGTGGTAACAAGGACTGCCTGCCCTTCACTGCTCGCACGCTCCCGTACGGCACTTGCGGCACTCCTGTTACCTGCTGCTACACGCAGTAAGGTATTAATTCCGCTATTTTGTGGATGAATATGAGGAGGTCGTGAACCAATAGAATGACGGATTTATTGGTGGAACATTGTGGTAATAGCATTGGGCGAGGGAATCTCTACTTAATTGGATCGACGGCATTATTCAAAGCATTAGTCAATGCATTAGACTTTATAATCGATATTATATATACAGCATAGTCTAGAATTTCCCGCAGAAGGGATCATTATTTGGATCAGAGTTCCACACATATTCTGACAGCCGTGCAATGTTCTTTGCAGTGTCCAGCCCGTACTGATCCGCGACAAAGGCATACATCATGTCTATCCCGGCCGATATCCCGGATGATGTCCAACAATTGCCGTCGGTAACCCATCGCGCTTGGCGAACCCATTTAACGTCGGGTCTTTGACTTTCAACCTTTGGTCCTAAGTTAGACAGAGCTCGGGCTTTACGTGCGTTGTTTTTGGTCGGACTGATTTGATCCACTTACCCACTCGAACGCCGACTTATTAGAAGTTGCCCTTTTCCCATCAAGAAACCCGGTCCTCGCTAATAATACGCTTCCGGTGCAGACGGTGAAAACGAAACGCAATTTGGGATAGGTCTCCTTGATGTAGTCCACCACTGGTTGGGTAAGTTCCAGTTTACGGGCCCCTCTTCCACCAGGGACAATGAGAACCTCGATATCCTCAGGGGCTGTTTCGTAGGTATGCGTGGGCACGATGCTCTGTCCAATGGTGTTGTTTGGTGTAAAGCCTTCAAGGAGAGTCGACACCGGATCTAGACTTGTTGACAGCAGGCTGAGCTCCAGGGGGATGGACGCGGAGAGTATGTTGAGAACATCCAGGGGGCCGAAGAGGTCGAGGGCTTGAAAGCCAGGGAATAGAGCAACACCATACTTGGTGGGCGGCTGCTTTTCTGTAGTACCGGTTGTCATTTTGAAGCTTAGGTTCATAAAATGGATGAGATTCAATGCTCGCACTGGGGAAAAAGAGAGGTGAGAGGTTGAATATTTATACTTGGGCCATGATGAATGTCAGATTGGGGCCTGTCAGCCACGATTGGACATCCCACTTCATCTTGGACCCATGGATCTTGGCGCCTGCAAAGCGTGGAATACTAGGTAGGTATCTAGTGTACAAATTGCCTAATAGGGAGATTTGATACGAGAATGATTGCCGGCTTCATTGACCGAGAGCAGGTTTTGCTGAAATACCGAGTAGCCTAGGACGTGGGGGGAAAGCTTGGGTAGGTAAGCGTCCGATGAGATGAGTCAATTTCTGCAATAGTTCTTTTGTGTTATAGATGGGATTTTGTATGTGTGATAGCAGATGTATTGCTGGAAGTCCACCGGTGATGAGCTCGTCGGAGCGAGTACAACATTATTATCGTGAAATGGTCTTAACAATGAAGAGAAAAATAACATAAAATACCAGTTTACTTCCAATTTGAATTGCGGGCGTTCTTCTGAGGCAGTATTCTATTTTTGGTTCTTGTGCACTGGTTAATTAAGAGTGAGGCATCTTGCGGAGGAACTTGCCTCATCCTCAGAAAAATGGTTGACGAGGCTCAAGTCAAGTCCGAGACAAGCCGGAATAAGAAGGACTCAGAAAGCAGTAGGAACTTCCATCCAATGTACAAGTACAACAATGCAGGAACCCACAAGTCATGTGTAGTCCAATAAACATGATTGAGCGGACTGGGGACCCCAGGCGTTATTGCGTAATCAATGGCTTTGAGACGCAGTGATGAGACGCAGTGAATGTATTTATATGGGATTGGTGAAGTGGGATGCCGACTTGCAAAAATAGGGTCACTGATTACCCGTCGCAAAGAACCTTGAGCTGGTCTCACCATTCTTGGTAGATAGTAATCATTCTTGGGTGGCGTACCGGGCGATGGTGGCTTCGGCATTGATCTCTAGGTCAGGAGTAAGCATAGATAAGCATGCGGCGTCATATATTGACGTCGCCTCATGGTGTGGAGTGTTGTATTCGAAACTCGTAGGATCTCAGCCTGCTTTCGCCCTTCCAACCACAAGGCGAGAACCCCACAGGAATGGTTTGCCTCATGTTCTTTCCCAGATGTCGGTAGAGACAACAAGTGGGACTCTGACCGCATTGCCGGGGAATGCTGGAGAGCGGTAAAGCGCTTATTCGAGAATATCGTCGGCTAGAATACGAGTCCAGTCCATGGATGGATGGATGGATATACATAAGACACACATACGCACACGCGCACATAGGCACACACACAGCCTGATAATGTGGTCATGAGTCACCCGGAGTGAGTGGGCCAAGGAACCTTTCATCCGCCCTTGATTCGCCCGACGTTCTAGAAGGATACCGAACATCATACGGCATTCGTGTATCGAGATCAAGGCTGTCAAGGCTGTGTAGGATTTGATGGACAGAGGATGAAAAGCCTTGTTGTGGACAGCAAAGCAATGCCAATCATTATTGTATCCGGGCCGTGCCGCGCCAAAGAAGAAGCTGGAGGATTTACATCCTGTGGTCCATGGATCCCAAAGAACAGCGCATTCATCTCACCACAGCCACGGTGATGTTTTAGCCACGTCAAAAGGAGGCATTTGTTTTCGTTTGCCTTGAGTCATGGCGGCATAGGGTATTGACGGAGTTCCAGGAGCATCATGACTGCGAGGCTTCCTCTCTTGGACTCGAAATTCCCGTGATATGAGCAGGCGATGACGAGTTCATGTGTTGGGTTGGTGCTGTAACAAAACGTCCCGGCCTTGGAATGTACGTATGTATGGACGGATGGATGGCGGGTGAAATATTACCGCCTGCAAATCGGTAGTTGGTGCAACCATCCACTGAGCCTTAGGGGGCCAAGTAACCAAATTTAGGGTCAGGCGTCACTATAATTGTGGGGGTTCCAGGGGCCTGTGATGGCGCTGCAGGCGAACCACCGCCCTGAAATCTATCATTGGATCTCCATCCCACAGACTCTGTACCCTGAGCAGGAAGCTTCCAACCTTCAACCCCACAAAATTCGAGGCACACAGCCAACATCATGAATCCTAACATCGACTCAAGCCCTGCATGGCCCTCCCCCATGTCGTCCATTTTTAGCGTCAGCACTGCTGCAAGAGGACAGAGATGCAACGGCAAACGGAACAGATTCTGCACTCCCATAGACGAACGCCCCAGGAGACCCGGCCATGATGCAGCCTGCTCCAACTGATGTAACGCAAGGTGGCCAATCAGGCACACATGCCTGGTTGTTGGTCTGTTGCCTTGTCCATGCCATGCCTTGCCGTTTCCTTCAGACTCTCTCCTCTTATTTGACAAACGCCCCCCCACCGTCATGGTTTTTCCTCACGCTGGTTTGTATTTAAGAACTGCTTAGGCCGCATCAATGGGACCGGGCTGTGGCGCTGCACACGCTAGAATCATGATCGAACAACCAAAGAAGAAGCAGCCAACGACCACCACCATGGATCCCCAGTTTGCGGCCATAGTGGCCGATGCTGCGAAGCAATATGTGGATTCATCCAGTAAAGCGTCCAAACTCGACGACTTCCTGACACCACCTATGAAGTCTGTCGACGACTTGATACGACAGTTGAGCCTACAGAATGACAACTTTGCTCAGTTTCGAGTCAAACGCCAAAACATCTTTGATGCCGTTGCAACAGCACTCGGGCCGGTGGAAGTCATTGGTCAGATTGTCGCTGGTGCAACTGAAGAGGCATTTCCACCAGCACAGCACATCTTCAGTGCCGTCATGTACCTGATCAATGCTGCTCATGATGTTACCTCCATGTACGACTCCATCATTGAGCTATTTGTAAAGTTAAAGG
This sequence comes from Hypomyces rosellus, assembly GCA_011799845.1. Classification (NCBI taxonomy): domain Eukaryota; kingdom Fungi; phylum Ascomycota; class Sordariomycetes; order Hypocreales; family Hypocreaceae; genus Hypomyces; species Hypomyces rosellus. The sequence continues at coordinate 3,771,472 of WWCI01000002.1, read as the reverse complement.
TATACTCTTATTTCTATATCATCTCTTATTCAACTCCTTCATGTCGTGCTAACCTATTGCCTAGGACTTCACGTCACGACTAGATGTCTATGTCAAACATGCAATGACCCCCGCCCTTCGCGAGAAAGTAGTGTCCATCCTCGCCGTCTTATTCGAGGTTCTCGTCATCTCCACACAAGCCGCTCGCCAAGGACGCTTCAAAACCTACTTCAAGCGACTAATTGGATCCGAAAGCCCTGCCCAGCCTGCACTTGAGAAGCTCGATGCCCTGACAATAAGTGAAGAGAGACAAGTGATAGCCGAAACTTATGGAGGTGTTGCTCAGATCAATACCAAAACCGACAGGGTAGAAGGTATTGTCTCACAAGTGAGCCAGAGCATCCAGTTGCTGAGGCTGGAGCAACGAGATAGGATGAGTGCTACTCATCGGGATAAGTTGAGAGACATTTTGGAGCCTTCCCCGTTTGCCGAAGACTTTTACACGTCATTCAGCAAAAGCAGAATTTCGGGAACCGGGGACTGGTTAATAGAAGATGAAGGACTGAAGGCTTGGGTTGACGGCGAAACTCGTTATCTCTGGATGTGCGGGAGTCCAGGTAAGTCATTTATTGCCCTGAACCCTAATTTCAAATAAACCTAACAATTCATATTAGGCACTGGAAAGTCATTTTTGACGACAAGACTCATCATATGGGGTCTCGAGAAGCTTCCTCAGATAGCCTACTTCTTCTTCCGTGACACTGATCCGGAGACGAGATCTGTTCTTCAGGCACTGCGTGACATTGCCTACCAATTAACCGAAACTGATGCATATTATGCCGAAAAGCTCATGCGACAATTACATAGCAGCGATGACATTAAAACAGTGGCTAGCGCCTTTCGACGACTATTTGTTCAGCCCTTCGCTGATGACAAGCGGGACAAAACTGTTTACATCTTCCTTGACGGTATTGATGAGGCTGATCAAGGTGAAATTGAAGAGCTTTTATCACTTCTCGCGCCAGAGGAAGACGGTCCTCTGCCAGCACCAGAGCAGAAGTTACAGTTTGCCCTGATCGGAAGATCGTACCTCACTGAAACCGTGGCATCTGCATTGGATCCAAATGGACGTGGTCAGGTCTTTACAACTATTCTTATAACTCCAGATCGAAGCGAGAATGACGTTGCCGCGTTCATCAAGGACGGAGTCCGTCGCTCGAGAATCCTCAATCGGTCAACGGACAAGTTCAAGAAGGATGTAGTGGAAGCCATGAAGAAACAAGTTGACGGGCTTTTCATTCTGGCCAAGTTCATGTTGACAGAAATAAACCACAAACGGCATCCAAGTTCAATCTTGAAGAGCCTCGAATCGTTTCCCAAGGAGATTAACGGTATGCTTAATGAAACGCTTGCCAATCTGGCTGCTACGGTATCCGAAGAAGAGTCCAGGGATCTCAACGAGATGCTGCAGTGGGTAGCATGCGCTGAGGAATCGTTGACCTTGGAGCAGCTTGAAGCAGCTCTAATCTTGGTGTTTGGAGACCCACCGCTGCGACTTGAAGAGGAGCTACGTGGACAGTATGCCTGTTTCTTTGAACTGGAACGTGCAGACGGTCTTACTACAGATGATCTCATCAAGGATTTCGCCAAAAAGCAGCGGGAGATGAATCCGGAACGAAACGTAGGGAGAACTATGAGTCCTAATGGACGACTGGGCTCTCCAGGTTCAAGCACCCCTAGCAGTGGTGTCAGTCCCAGTCCAAATCGGCAACCAAGCCCCGGTGTCCGGGCTTTAAGCCCAGCGCGGAGTCCAGGCGTATTTGACTATGCTAACGAGATGGACTATCGCTCTCCCTCCAATACGAAAGTCAACTTCTTCCATAACTCGGTGAGACAATTCTTCCGAGAAGGCGCCTCCGCTTCCCCTACGACGAAAAGTCAGAGTATGACGATTGGTTTTGATATTGTTGACGCTCGCGTCCATATTCTCAAGGTTTGCCTAAGAATCTTCATCGATAAACCATGGTTCGAAAAGCAGAAACTTGGGCGTGGCAAGGAAGCAATCAAGCAATATGCCGCGTGGTATTGGCAAGAACACTTGGCAGTACTTGATCCAGCAATGGTACCACCTAGCGACAGACGCGAACTAGGCATGCAAATCTATAAGATGCTCACCGATGACAATACCCTCTTTGATTGGAGCATAATGTACGAGAAGAACAACGAAGGCCTGGAACTTCTTACAGATTCCAACATCGCGGGGCTTCGCAAATGGCTAAACGACCCAATAGTTTTTGACAGTCTTACACCAGAGGCCAAGGAATGCGCCCTCAAAGCAAAGGGGAAAGCGCTGGGAATTTGCGAACCGATTGGTCGATATTATGCCAAGGCCTGGCTTTCCTCGGACTGTCACGAGTATGTTCCGACTCTGTTTTGCTTCAAGATAGTTCAGAATATGGCCCTTATGGACGCTGGTCACGCCTGGTCTGAAGCTGGTGCCATCTGGAAGGACATAGCAATTCAGGAAAGAATGTCCAAAGCCACCGAATGGGCGAATTACCCCAAGACAGCCCACTGGTATCTCCGCCTCGGTAGCACATACCTAATGTTAGGCATGTATGGAAGCGCTCTCGAACATTATCAGGAAGCTCTTGAGTTGCAGAAAGACAGCGTTCAAATAGCCGGACGCATCGCCTTCTGTTATTCCAAGTATGGACACTTCGGCAAGGCCCTGGACCAAGCTCTTAAATGCGCCGAGATTGAAAAGAAGAGCTTGAGCGATGGGAAACTACAGGGCTTTGCTTTGAACAGCTGCAAATGGCGACTATATAAGGATTATCTCCTCGTTGCAAGATGTTACTATCGTACAGGCAAAGTGGATGCGGCTCGTGAATACTTTCTCAAGGCTGTCGAGAGTGCAGCAGACGTGGATCTTGGCCCTTTGGAATACTGTGAGGTCGAGACAGAGTATATCGGGATGCTAGCAGCCGAGAATATGCACGATGAGATGATGAGTCTAGTCAACAAGATGGCGTCACAGAACACTGGCAGTACTAATGGCAAAAGTCGTCTGATTGACCTCTTCCTAGACCATTACACCAAGCCGTTGGTAATGGATTGGATACCCAAGGCGGCGTGTAAAGCGGGAAAGGCAGATTTTATCCTGGAACAACTGGAATTGGCCATTGACCTTGCTCAGGCAATTCGCGATCCGATTGCAGTCCTATATCTCCGAATTGCCTATGGAATTACCTGCGCCTATCATCGCGATATTGATGGGGCGATTGAACTGTTTGAGAAGATTTCGCTGGATGAGTATAGACCTCGAGGCAATGTACCAACACGACAAGGCCATGCTCTTTCGTTTCAGAAGCTGGCGAATCTTTATAAACAAAAGGTTCTGCAGTTTGACATCAACTCTAAGACAGCCCATGATTGGATCGCCAAGCTTGAGGTTATTCAGGGAAAACAGAGCAAACACCAGAACTTGGACATGCCGGCCGACATGTTTGGCTCAGACGTCAATGTTGCGTCCATTTATCTAGCCTCGCTTTACACAGCCCTCGGCAGAAATTTAGAGGCAAACACTCTGCTTCGAAAACTAGTGTTGAGCAGTCTTGACATTTTGTTGGATGATGAGCCACGCAATGACGAGTACGCGCTGGAGAATCTTTTGCGGGCGTTTATTGCGGCAGACGACATTCCCAATGCGCTTGCTCTGGCTCAGTCTATGCGAAAAGTCAACCCAAAGGCTGCTCTCCCCACGCCGGTAGAATCCCCTGTCCATACACGCATCCAACCCAAGCTTCCGGATATACAATCAGCGAACCGGAATTGCGCTCAGTGCTTCAACAACACGCCGCCCTGGGAGGAATTTGTGCTGTGCCGGTTCTGTCTTGATTCCTATTGTGTGAAATGTCTCGAAGGACTCATCAAGAAGCCCGGAAACAAAACTGCTGATGGTAGAGCAGATGTCTCTTGTCGCAGTGACCATGAGTGGTTCATTGTGCCGCCGTTGAACAAATTTCTTCATAGGGGAGAAATACTCTGGGGCGATGGTCAGGTAAAGGTGTTCACGGAATGGGAGAGCGGGCTGAGGCGGATATGGCGCGGGCTGCCGCATGAAGAATCGCTTGCCTCGACAATATCTTTCTGGCTGGATTGAGAATGTCGAGGAAGAGAAGGAATTGTGATTTGATTGGGTTCATATAAAGGCGTCAAGGCATTGAGAGTCATTGGGCATTATTAGTATCTTTATGAATTGAATTGTATATATATCGTTATAGGGAAAAGGAGCAAATGTGCAAAGGGTGTCAACTAGCAAAAATGTTATTCAGGATAGATTCAATCTCATTCGACGGAAACAGCAAAAAAGAAACCCATGATGGTCGCTGCTCTCCCGCCGGGAATTGAACCCGGGTCCCAAGCGTGACAAGCTTGTATACTGACCACTATACTACGGAAGATGAATGGCTTTGTAAAGCCATTGTAGCGGGTTCGGATACTGAGGAGCTAGCTAATGGTAACTATGAGGTCTTAAAGGCTGTATCCGCGTGGTTATCTGCCGCTGTGTCAACCAAACATGGACTCGGTCTTGGGAATTTGCATACTTGGGGGCTTTTATGTCCTAATTTTAGTTTTATGTTTCTCAGGACTTGATGCTTTGGTTGACGTGAATCGTGAATGTTTCTGTTGTGATATTCAGCTAGACTTGGGGGCTTCATCGCTAATCCGTCCCAAAACGGCCAGCGGGACGATGCATTTAGCTGAATCCCTAAAAGGGATGAGTTGGCGACAGTAATAAGAGAGCTTGGATGTTACGAGTAGCAGTTCATGTACTATCTCTATCTTCTATCTTTCTCTCTCTATTTCATTTTATTTTCATTTTATTTTCATTTCTACTCTACAAAATCCTTGTTCAAGTCAAGGTGCAACTTTTAGGTAGCGTTCTCTTCAGGGTAACCATAGGATAACGAGAATGGCATTTCAAGGGCAAACTTACTTGAAGTTGGATAGGGTAGTGATGATGACATTGAGTTGTGTGGTCTACAATAGAGGGCTTCAAGGCGGAGAGGGGAAAATAAATACTGAAACACGGAACATGATAGACAAATTTATTTATATCTCTGGTTTCTCTTAATTTCTAATTTTTCTGTCTAATTATGTCCAAGTTCATAATTACGTAGGGTAGGGTAGATACCTTATCATACCTGGCTCTGATGCGGTGTTCTGTTCTCCGCCAGGCAGGCACGTCTGTGGCCAACTTTTCATACAAATGACCTGTCCTCCCTTTCAGCTCCTTCACTTAAACATCATCGTCCACCACAAAAGCAGATCTTTCACGCACATTAAAATGCCAGCGTGCAGGACTTGTGTTCGGCGCCGACTTGACTGTGATGCTCTCAAGCCAAGGTGTTCTCCTTGTAAGCGCTCACATCTGAAATGCGCCTACGATGCACAACCTCCAAGCTTTGAGTTCTGTGACGAAACGAGACTTGTCATGACCAGGTCTGCATCTCGTCCCCGTGGGAGGACGGCGAAGCTATCAAGACGACGGGAATCTACTAGAAAGGGACTGGCCGCTGTTTCAGAAGCAAATCATGCGAGCATTTTGTCCTCCGAAATGGCTACTACTATTATTGCGGAGCCCATCACTCCACCGATGGACGCATCGTTTGCCCCAGAGGTTCAAGATCAACAATGGGAATTGCCGCTGCAAGATTTCTTCTCTTGGAACTTTGAGGCTTGGGAAGCGGAAATCCAGTTCATAGACCAGGCATCAATGTTGAATACTGAAGATCCCATGCAAGACGTCACTTCCCATGCCAACCATGCGCACTTGGAGGTTATCGAGCCATCCTCCAGTCCAGAATCTACCATATCTGATCATGAGCTAGCTCAGCATTACATACGCAGCCTGACGTCTCTCTACAGCTCCAAAAACCCTGGATGGAACATTCACACTTATTTTTTCAATCGTTTCAGTTCAAAATACCCATTCGTCATGGCTTCTTTATACACTTGGACAGCCGCACACCTATTCTGCCAAGAGTATTTGACTTCACTGGCAAATGCCATGACATATTATGAGAAAACCATGCTTGAGTTGAAGGAACGGTTTAGCATTGATGTCACCAACAGATCGGACATTGAGCTATCAAGCTTTGTTACCAATCAAGATGACCTCGACGCAATTGCGGTATCCCTTTACTTCCTGGCATCTACAGACCTAATCCTCTCAAGGCCCGAAAGGCTGAGAAACTTGCTGGAAGTTGAGGCCGGCATTTTACGTGCTCGTCCGCTCAAGGGACCAGACTCTGTCTTTACAAAAATTGCTACATGGTTCTGTTTTCTAGATGCTCGCATGTCGACTTTCGGCCGATATCACGATAGGGTCATACAACTTGTTGGAGGTGAAATGGGAATGCTAGCTGCATTGCACAACTCTGAGCATTTTTTGCAGAATGAGTACAAGAGGCTGTATCCACTCGAGGAGAGACGGCGAGATGCCGCACATCTGCCGTTTTATAAGGTGACTTGCAGACTCGTCGCTTTATGGGGCTACGTCTCCAGATTTTATCGCAATGAGGGTGATGTGACCCTCAAGTCTAATGTTAGGGACTCACTTGATGACATTCGACATGTAAGTGGTATAACGCATTAATTGAAGCCTCAGCGCAATCAGGAGAGCTGATATTGGCATTAGTTCCTTAACGATGCTTCTGAAGCCAAGGCAGCCGAAGATGATGTATTGTCCATCTTCTTCACCACATCAACGCTCTATCACGCTCTCGAGATTTATTACTCACGAGCCGTTGATCCAGAAGCGCCGTTATATACTGCGGATTACCATGCAACCAGCATCATCAGAACGACAGATCGATATTACCAGGCCCTCAGTCGCCCCAGAAAGGAGCCGCCTCCAACCAAGGTCTGGCCTCTGCCACTTGTCATGGCAGCCATCGAGGCAAATGATTCCATATATCGTGGATGGGCAGTCCAGCGCATTCGAGATTATGAGTATGCCGGCAAACATTACGCCAATTCGAGCCGTTTTGTCGAAACCGTGTTCCTTCAAGAACAAGGGTCTCGACGGAGAACTGATCTCGCTGCGGCGGCCGAATGCATCGGTGATGATTTTGTCATCTGATTGAGCTAACTTTTGAAGGCTTGTTCTAATTTGTCTAATTGTACGAATTAGAGCTTATGATCTTGACTGTCGATAGCCATCGCCAACCAATCCAACTCGGGACACGCGGCGAAATGCATGCGTTGCGTGGAAACGATGCAACATCGAAGCTGAATAGCATGTGAGACAATTCCGACGATTGAATTTCGGGTTATATAAACCCATAGCTCTTCTCACCGATGGAAGACATCACCATCGCATTTAATCAGCTCCTCTTCCAACCTTACTTCTTTACAACATTCCATCCGATTTTGACTATCACAGAAGTCGCAATGCAGGACAAGCATGACTCAGCTGCACGCCCACTCCACTATCAACATATTGTTGTTGAGGGACTGCCATATGATCGAGGCTTTTCTCATGGAAGTCAACTTCAGGAGAAGGTTCATACAAATCTCGCGTACTATAAGCTGCCTGGCAAGCTCCCGGACTGGTATATATACCTCTTCATTTGACTTCGACTGGTAGTATTGACATCTTGCGACTAGGTCCATCTCTGAAGGGATAGTCAAATCCGTCTACATCCCATCGCTTGAGAAGCTCTACCCGACTGGTCTCGAGGAGATGCGTGGTATTGCAGACGGCGCTGGTGTTTCTCTGGAAGAGATCGTCATGCTGAATGCTCGGTATGACCTGGGAAGATGCATGTACCGGCTGCAGAACGGAGAAAAAGCCCCGCAAAATCCAACAGTGGTGAATAAGGACGAAGCTGCGGAAGAATGCACCAGTGGCTTCTTCTCGCCTGAAGCGACCGAGTCGGGACAGACTCTGGCCGTTCACAACTGGGACATGTCGCACCATCTGTACAACCAAGACCTCGTCGTGTACCTGGAGGTTCATCCGCATCCGTCTGAGAACCGTCCGTCCATGTTCATCTTGACGGAAGCAGGCCAGCTGATTCGAAGCGGTATGAACTCTGCAGGCCTATCGGTGACGGCAAACTCCCTCTTGTCGAGCAATGATTACGTTCCCGTGTCGTACGTTGATCAAGACGGAGTCCACCAGGAAGTGGATTCGAAGCCGGCCTTGCCTCTTTCGCTTGCTCGTAGGGTCTTTTTAGAGCATACCAACTATGCTGAGGCTCTGGTAGCGGTCCACGCTTTCCCCCGCCATGTCTCGGGCAATCTGCATGTTGCGACGGCGGATGGATTCGCCATGGCTCTTGAATGTGCGCCAGACCGAACATACAAATTTTATGGTCGGATCGACGACAACTATGTCATTCACAGCAACCACTTTATGAGCCCTGAGTTTCTGGGTCGTGGCGATGTTTTTGACAGGTCCCCTGGTGGGAGCACCTGGTACCGTTTCTGGCAAGCCGAGAAGGGCGTGCGGCCGCACTGCAATGGAAAATTGACATCCGATATCATCAAAAGGGCGTTTTCTGACCATCTGGCTTATCCGGAAAGTTTATGCAATCATCCGAACCTGCAGCAGCGGAGCATGCCGAGCGCGACGTTGACGGGATACACGTCCAAGTTGAACATGACGGTTGCTTTTGTGATTTACAATCTGTCGGAGAGGACGGTGACGGTATGCAAAGGACCGCCGTGTCAGGGGGTACTTGAATATTTTAAGCTGGAGGATAAAGTCCTTGGCGTCAAGAATGAAGCTCAATAGATGCCCTCCGGTCCGCGGAGTGCAACTCTACAAACTGTACATGCACCTTGTGTGTCAGGTCAATGGAACCATTACTTTGAAGATGCAATCTGTTCCTCTTTGCGTATTTGATGACGCCCCATTTATCATACAGACTAAATAACAAACAATAGTCTCGACTCCTCCCGTTCAAACAAGATGTAGGACGCCGGCCCCCCGGATTTATTATCGGTGAGACTGGACTGTCTAAACTCTTCCTGGCCTGAGCCTCGGTTGATGAACATTCCTGGACGGGACGGGAGCGGAGTTTCGGTCGCATCTAATCGGCTCCATGACGAATCCCGTATCATCCTTGCAGGGGGCGTTTTCTCAACAAACAAACAAACAAAGGAGCGGAACTAATGCCGGGCACGCGGGGCGCATAAGACGAGCCAAGATTCCTTCATAAACGAACGCTGGGTGAAACACGAACTTCAACTCACGGTCTCGCCTACTTTTACGTGTACATTGGGGAATGAAGGACTCGAAAAGTCCGTATCCGTGGATACAAAACTCCGGTTACATTCTCAACCTCATCCGGTCCCATCTCTTTTGCCCGCCATGGGATTGAATCTGGCGGCCGTTACGGTGTCAGGTAATTTGCGGGGTTGGGCTAGGCTACCCCGTACATTGCCTTTTTCTGTGTGTCTCTATGTGTGTGTGCGTATTCAGCTCCGCCCCCATAATCAGGGTTAGGGGAAACCAACAAGAGGAGACCTTGCATTTCTCCACCACCACCACCACCACCAGATTTTCACCTCGGTATCTTTCTCAGTTTTGGGGTAATTAGTTCGGTGTCTGGTCGGCTCCGATGGCGGTGACCAATAGGAGGAGGATTATTCTTTTTGTTGGAAATGATATAAATATTTTGTATCTGTCTGTGCTGTTAGAGGGGGCTTCAAGATTGACAGGTCGACGATATTTTTGGTAGTTTTGTAGTACAGCAGGCTAGACAAGGACGATCACGATGATATACAACGAGGGAAACAGCCTTGCGGTTCCTAATTTGGATATCCTTACTTACCTCTTCGGTATGGAGCAGCTCACCCACTCACTCGCTGGCTTTGCGACTCATCTAACTTGAAGCCAAACACCAGAATCCGAACACTGCGCCGCAAAGGAAGACACGCCTCTTTTCGCCGAAGCAAAGTATCCCCAACAGGTCCTCACCAAGACTCAGCTTCGTGACTTGACCAAGCAGATTGCCTACTTTTTCCGCCACACGTATGGCATAGGCAAATCAGGACCCGCCAAGGACGTCGTCGTCACGGTTTCCACCGGACAGTCTGCCCTGGCGACGATCTTCTATGGTGTTATTGCTGCGGATGGCATTTACTCTGCTGCTGCGGCTGCGGCAACCGAATCAGACCTGACGAGACAGATCAAGGATGGCCCTGGGCAGGTCGTCGTGTGCAGCAAAGATCGCAAGGACTTGGCAGTAGCTGCTGCCCGAGGCGCTGGACTGCCCGAAAGAAATGTCCTGATCCTGGAGTCGTACCCCGAAATCAAACTCTACAGCGCCGACGGCACCGTTGTCTGTGATTTCAAGGGTAGCCTGGACTGGAGACGCATCACTGATCTGAAAGAGTTGGAGACTAGCAAGGTCTGCATTCTCTACTCATCTGGTACTACGGGTTTACCAAAAGGTATGGCGTCGCGAAGGATGAATCTGAGTTGGTCGGGTCAACGATGCTGACACCATTTATGCAGGAGTTCTCATTTCACACCTCAACCTGACATCAGAAACGTACATTCCTGCCACCAAGAATCGCATAGAATGGGAAAAGCTTGGAATCGACTTCCCCAAGTCGACGCTGGCTCATTTGCCCACAGCCCACATCGCCGGTATCATGGGTTATTTCGTCGGCCCGTTCAATGAGGCTGGAATTACGTACTGGATGCCGGCCTTTAACTTCAACGACTTTGTGAAGTACTGTGGAGAGCTCAAGATTACCTTTTTCTTCACGGTGCCACCAATCTACATGGCCATTGCCAAGCACCCCTCGGTCAAGGATCAGTTCAAGCACGTTGAGTATGCAGTAAGTGGAGCGGCCCCATTGAGCCGTGAGCTGCAACTGGCAGCAAGCGACAAGCTTTTGGGGCATGTAAACCAGGTCTGGGGTCTCAGTGAGACGACGGGTGCCGTGACACAGACTCTGCCTGGGCGTACCGATGCCATCGGCAGTCTCAGTCCGTTGATGCCCAACGTCACTTTGAGGTAAGCAGTGGAGCGACAAGTGAAGAAGTTCTTTCGACAGATAACTAACGGTTTGATGATAGGTTGGTGGATGACGATGAAAAGGACGTCGAGCCTGGGCAGCCTGGTGAGGCTTTGTTGAAGGGACCGATGATCACTCAGGGCTATCACAACAACCCCGAGGCGAACAAGAACTCTTTCACCGCCGATGGGTGGTTCAAAACTGGCGATATCATCAAGGTGGAAGGAGATTTGCTCTTTATTGTTGACAGAAAGAAGGCAAGTAACCCCCGCAGCCGCTGTTCCTTGTGCCCATCTAACATTATATACGCAGGAGTTGATCAAGTACAAGGGACTCCAAGTTGCGCCAGCTGAGCTTGAGGGTGTCCTCACGGCCCACTCCGCAATCGCCGACGCAGCAGTCATTGGGATAGAGGCGCAGGATACAGAGGTGCCGATAGCCTACGTAGTGTTGGCGCCTCCCGCGCGCGGCAAGGTCTCCGAGGACGATGTGATCAAATACGTGGCATCCAAGGTGGCAGACTACAAGCGACTACGAGGTGGCGTCAAGTTCCTCGATGCGATTCCACGAAGCGCCGCTGGCAAGATCCTGAGAAAGGACCTGAGGGCGCTGCACAAGCGCGAGGCGAAGATTTAGACGTAATGATTGAGGACTATCATGAGTGGAGTCTATAGAGCGCGATGTTGGGCTATATTTCATGTGTAATACGATACGATGATGGGATATTAGTTTTTTTCAGGAGCCATACTGGGCTATTCTTTCTGATGTATTAGAAGCTAGAACTTGAGGTCGTTTAAGAAATCTAATGCTGCTGCAGTCACTTCTTCGGGGGCCTCGATGCAGTGCCAGTGAGCAATGTCTAGAACCACAATTTTCTTCTGAGACTCTGCGCAGCCCCAGCTATTATCTCTGTTAGGCCATTTCCTGAATTACGCGATAGTTTTTTCACGTACCTGCTGAGAATCGTCTCTGAAGTTGCCAATGGAGTGGTGCGATCATGAGTTCCGGCGATGATTAACACAGGGCAAGTGATTTTGGAGTAGTCTGGACGCTGGGAATTCATGAGGGTATTACAGGCAGCCGTGTAACCTTCGGGTGATGACGAGAGGATGAGAGTACGGATAAAGGCGCGCTGCAACGGGGTAGCTTTGGGTCCAGTCGCGGAGGCGAGGACAATGTCGACGGCTCCATCCAAGCCCTCTATCCGATAATCTGTTAGCCGGTCTGTCTCTTTATTCAGTGCACATTTAAAAAAGGCTGATTCCCTTACTCTCCTCTACGACTTTGATCCTAGTTTTGAAGATGTGAGCCAGCTCCTGGTTGGGATACCAGGGCCCGAGGAGGATGGCGCCGGCTACGGGGTAGCGCAGGGCGATTTCGCAGGCGATGTGGCCGCCTAGGGAATGGCCTACGATGACGGTGCGGTTGTGGGATAGATGAAGGGCTTGCATGGCTTCTGTCGTGTCTTGTATGATTTGTTGGTCGCCTTTGTCGGGGCCGGCGAAGGGGGATATTCCCATGCCTGTGGGTTGTAAGTTGCGCTTCCTTACATCATGAGAGAGGGCTTTTTGGGGTGATGAGCGATAATAAAAAAAGAAATAATAATAAAAAAGAGAAAGAAAAAAAGAAGAAAAAAAAGAAAAAAGAAGAAAAAAAGAAGAAAAAAAGAAGAAAAAAGAAGAAGAAAAGAAGAAGAAAAAAAAAAGAAAAAGAAGAAGACTGACCGTGTGTATCTAGAGCAAGACATGCGTAACCAGCTGCTGCAATGGCCGGTATTATCGGTGCGAAGAATGAGCTTGATGAGCCCAAGCCGTGGACGAAGACTAGAGTTGGTCTGGAGCCATCGCCGAGGGATTCTGGTGGTGAGCTCGAGGTGTAGTAGAGTTTCCTCTCTCCGTTTTGGATAGATAGGAACGGCATTGTAAGGCTGCTTACTGTGAGATTATGAGTGTGAAAGATTCAGAGATGAGGCATTCCTTATACCTTATTCGTAGTAATATGAGATTGATGGGTCAGAATTTCGTGTAGATTTACAAGAACCGGTACAAGAACCGATACAATAAACACAAACTCTTTTGCGGGCGTTTGTCGCGCGCGCGGTTACACTGCCGATGGGGGGGGGGTCTTGGAGTGAGTGAGTGAGTGAGTTCCAGTAAGTGTCGGGTAAGGACTCAGCACAGCGTAACCCCACACGGAATGGAAGTGGGATGAGGGGATGAAGGGGAGAGGGGGTTCCATCGTCCATGTATGACACGAGGAGGCGGCCACTAAAAGACGGATGCGCGCGGGAGATGCTTCGGCGGTAATCAATCTGAAAGTGTCGAGCGGGAACACTGAAGAGGGCTTGGAATCATTGATCCGAGAGTGGGTATTCCGCATGGCGGCGATGGCCGGAATGGTTAGCCGAAGGGTCTGTCTTTGTTTTCTAAGCATCTCGTAATTTACACGCCCTTTCATGTATACTCGGCGCTGGACGGGTAGACAATTCAAAGACGCTGGGACTCGAGTCTCCTTGTGTCAGCAGCATCATCAATTTCTCACCTCCAAGCTACTAATATCGAAAACCCCAATCATGGCCGGGTCACTGCAAACCTACTCGTCCAAGGAGGAGGCATTCCGCATCTTCGACTACCTCTCTAATCAATTCGACCCGCTCTCATTCCCGCCCGAGATAGCCAGCCGCCGTCACCTCATCAACATCACCGCAGACCGAGATTTGCCGTATTTTCCCATCCCGTTCAAGGAGACGGAGACGGCGGCGGCATTAAAGGCCGTCGAGGGTACCGTTGCGGCGCTGCTTGCGGATGTTGGCAGGACTACTGCTCCTTGCTGCGGCGGGGCGTGTTCCAGGAAGAGAAAGGTTACGGTCAATCTTGAGAAGACGACGGCGTTTCTCTTTCAGGCGTATCTGGCGCGGGTGGGTGGGTATGGGAAGCTTGACAAGGAAGCAAAGGGCTTCTTGAAGGGTATGTTTACAACTGCTTTTATCTTACGGATACAGTGTAGCCATGTATGAATGAATGAATGAATGAATGAATGACTGAATAAATGAACGAATCAATGCATGAACGAGTCTAATACATATTCTAGACACCGACTTGCTTCAGGCGCAATCAAATCCCTACCGGCGCATGTCTGCAAATCTATACTTCACCAAGCGACAAGATGAGTACTATCACATTCACGGGTCACTGGAAGCATCGACTACTCTACGGATGATTGGCCTTGACCCTTTTCGCCCAGATTTGGAAAAGCACGAGGACATTGTCGACACAATCGAATCAGCCGTCAAGAAGTTCACGGTAGAGGAGCTCGAAGGGTTGAATGCCCAGCATCGACAGGCTGGGGTCAAGGCATTTACTCACACTGAGTTTTTACGGACGCCTCATGTAAGTTGACTCCCCATTTGGTGAGAGTACAATACATGGAGTGTCGGTCTCATATCTGCTACAGGGCAAGACGAATAGTGTGCTCCCGCCATGGTCCGTCGAGAATCTCGAAAACGAGACGCCCAAGGTTCCTTTGGCGGACACCACCAATCGCATCCTCGACGGCATCAAGGTCCTGGAGCTTTGTCGCATCATCGCCGGCCCCACCATTACCAGGATCCTGGCAGAATACGGCGCCGAGGTGATCAAGGTGACGAGCCCCAACCTCAGCGACGTGCCGTTCTTCCAGGTCGACGGCAACATGGGGAAGCGTGCAGCGGACATTGACCTCAAGACGGCGGAAGGGAGAAGAATCTTTGAGCACCTTCTGGCTGATGCGGATGTCGTGGTGGACGGATATCGACCGGGTGCCATCGACAAGCTGGGTTACGGCGCCAAAGCACTGGCCGAGCTTGCGAGGAAGAGAGGCAAGGGAATCGTCTACATCAACGAGAACTGTTTTGGTTATGAGGGAGAGTGGGCTGGTCGTCCTGGATGGCAGCAGATTGCAGACTGCGTACGTTGTCTTCGAGATGATCTCATATTTACACGAAACAAAACAAACTAACACATCATATCCTAGGTCACCGGAGTCGCATGGGAGCAAGGCAGATTCATGGGCCTACAAGAACCACTCGTACCGCCCTTCCCCATCTCCGACTACGGGACCGGATGCATCGGCGCAATCACCGCCCTGATAGGGCTCTACCACAGAGCCACGCGCGGCGGATCGTGGCACGGAAAAGCATCGCTTCTGCACTACGACCTGCTGCTCTTCAAAGTAGGGCTGCTGCCGGAGGAGGTGCAGGACGACCTGCGCAAGATGATGGGGGAGAAGGTCATGGCGCTGCGGCACGCCAACAGCGTGGACCAGATCTCGGGCATCACCCTGCGGCGGATGAGGGAGGTATACCCGGGGTTTGTGGGTCATGAGAAGTATTCGAGTCGTTGGTACTCGGACGCGTATGGGACACATGTATCTGCTGTTTTGCCTGTTGTTGAGATTGATGGTCTTGATATTAGCTTCAAGAGGGCGAGTCGGCCGAATGGGTCGGATGCACCAACGTGGGATGTCGGAGAAGAGAAGGATTATAGAATAGGCAAATAGGGGAATGAATTGTTGAGCATAGAATTAACAACTGTACGGTTGATTGTGCAGCTGGGCATTATTGCATCTTTCGGATACTCTTCGTAGCGGTGACACTTTCAAGGCAAAGATAGATGGATGTATCGTGTATGCGTTGCCTCCTTGTTGGTCGGATGTCTCAGCTGTGCCCTGAGTAACAGCACAGCAACGAAACTGTCATCAATCCGATAGAAGCCGTCGACGCCAACACAACCAAAAAAGCCAAGGTTTGTGTGGCTTCCGCCCTGCATGAACCTTGGAAACGAGTAACCCATTGCTCCATCACCACCCTATCAAAAGACCACGCTTTCTAAGCCATCTCCCTGCATGAATCATTGATAGGTAACGCCTGGAGCTTGTCGCCGCCCCAGTTTTGCGGGGTTCTGTCATGTCGGGTAGCATCTTCGGGATGTCAACCGTCAGGGGGGGGGGACCATATCCGACCAAACAAAACAAGGGGGGTCGGAAATAATCCCCCCCCCCCGCAGTGGGCGGCCGGCTGTGTTGAGCATGCAATGATTCATGGCTGACTGAACGCGGATTGAAGCCCACATAGAGCCGCTTATCCGCGAATTAATAAGGTGTTGCAAATGCTCCAGCTGTTATGAGATGATTGCAAAGCCTTCCTTGTTGATGTCCAGGGTATTGGTTGGGTGTAATTTATAAACAAGATAAAAGGTCGACAATTTAGGGAGAAACGGAATTGTTTTTCTACTCACTGCAGATTCAACAGCTCTTTATTCATCTTCCTTTACACAGGGAAAAAAACACCTATTAATACAAACATCACCAACAAACAACACCCACAAACAGCATCATCAAACATCACCCACAAACATCACCCACAAGCATCATCAACAAAACACTCAGCAATGTCTTCACAACCAGAGAGCCAGGGCCTCGGCCAGGAATTCACCCAGCAAGTCATCGCAGCCATGGGCCCAAACACCGACCCCAGGCTACGCACCGTCATGGGCTCCTTCATCCAGCACATCCACGATTTTGCGCGCGACGTCGACCTGACGCTGGAGGAGTGGACGCTCGGCGTCAACATGATTAACTGGGCTGGCAAGATTAGCGACGGTCGGCGGAATGAGGGCCAATTGCTTTGCGATGTAATTGGTCTTGAATCGTATGTTTATTCATTTATTCTTCCGTATTCACTACTTCCCCATATCTGATGGATAGCTAACCTTGGTGGGAAATGTGTAGACTGGTCGACGACATCACCTACCGAGTCGCCAGCAAAAACTCCATACCCGCCACCTCATCCGCCATCCTCGGACCATTCTGGCGCGCCGACGCTCCTATCAGGGAAAACGGCACGACCATTAGCTTCGATACGCCAGAGGATGCGGAGGTTACTTTCATGTATGGAAAGGTGACTTGCACAGAGACGGGGAAGCCGCTGGCGAATGCGTCTGTGGATATTTGGCAGGCTTCTACAAATGGTATGCTGCTCTACGAAAGAAAAGAGAAGATTAGACTTGAGTGTGGTTGCTGATCTGAGAAAATAGGTCTATATGAACAGCAGGATGATAACCAGGTCGATTGCAATCTACGCGGCAAGTTCATCACCGACGCAGAGGGCCGGTACTCATTCTACTGCCTCCGTCCAACACCTTATCCTGTAAGATGACCTCTTCAGAAAACACTTTGCGTGACTATAAATACTAATATGGAGAGCCGTAGATTCCAGACGACGGTCCAGCAGGACAGCTCCTCAAACTCATGGACCGACACGAATACCGACCCGCACACATCCATCTCATTGTATGAACGCCCCAAAATCCACCCTCTCGCAGGCCCATGGGAGAAGTTGCTAATCCATCATATAGGTTACCGCAGAGGGATTCAAGCCCTTGACTACACAAATCTTCGACAAGGACTCGAAGTACCTCGAGGACGATTCTGTATTTGCTGTGAAGGAGGGTCTGACTGTGGAGTTTACGCCTAGGAAGGGTGATCCAGAGGCCCAGCTAGAGTTGGAGTATAATGTTCAGCTTGCCAAGATTGAATGAATGGCTTGGTTTGGGGTAAATGATTTATTGTTGTTGTGATGGATATGGTGATAGGTTTGGGCTTGTATAGTTATGGACTTGGTTCTACGTAATGATCAGCGGTTCTCTTTTAGTCTAGCAATCTGGTTCATCAAATTGATAGCTTCTTGTCTGTGATGCCCATTTCGGTTCTCCATGCACCTCAATGGATGATTGGTATATGGGTAGATACATCTTCTATAACACTAAGTGATGGTGTTATAGTGTCATAATACTATAATTGATCTTATCCGGTCACAAAACTCAATAACCTGCAAGCCGTTGAGGCTCAGAAAACATCACAAGACTTTGGCAGGAATAGCTTAAAACATCTAAATCATGATTCAAATAAATCGTCAAAAGAGAAAGAAGAAAGAAGAAAGAAGAAAGAAAACGCCCGCTTTAGTAATACATGATGATATATGCCTGCAAATCACCGCTTGCCGATTCTTTTCTTCTTTTCTTTTAGTTATCTTGCCCAATGATGATTCCGCTGGGCAACTCCAGCCCGACTGGTAGACCTCGAATAAACTTGTCCTGATACCTGATGCCCCGTTTCTCGGAAAGGATTTGCTCAACGTCCTTGTACATGTCATATCTAAAGGATAATATTAGTGTCTTGGTAGTGCGGTGAGCGGAACTTGGAGGGGGGACGTACGCATTCATCTCCTCGATCGTGAGCTTCTTCTTCTCGTCTTCAACTTTGTATGTAGGAATGTCCTTGTTTTGCGAGAATCCTAAACACCACATTAGCTTGAATACCGCACTTTTGTTTCGTTTGAGCAACTGTGAGAATACATACCGATTCTCTCGTTGATATTGTAAGCGGCTTTGGCAGCTGCAGATTGCACTCTCGTCGCCCGGGGAAGACGAACAGTCTCGTACACCGAAAGGGCTTCGGCGATGCTGCCACTAAAATACTTTTTGCTAAAGACGATTCCGAGAGCGGCGGCATCTTCAATTGCCATGCATGCGCCTTGGCTTTGGTGAGGCATCATCTGCACATGGTCAGTCGACGCTCGCTCCACAGGAGATGAAGAATACATACCGGGTGTCCAGCATCGCCCAAGAGGCAAACCATGCCCTTGTGAATATAAGGATATGGCTCACTGTGGTTACAGTATTAGCATGGTCGTATCGAAAGTATCAATAAAAGGGAGGCACTTACTGCACCCACAAACGCCAGGGCTGAATCTCCTTGCCAATCTTCAAATGAGCCAACACCTTGGGATCCAGATTAGGATACGGCGCCAGAAGCTCCTCTACTGGTCTATCATCATTGCCCCAGGTGTGATTGGTGTAATCACCCACCGAGCGCGGGAAGAAGCAGTAGTACGAAAGCAGCTTGCCGCCATTGCAGGGCGACAACACAATCTTATCCCACTTTCCTTCTTGGCCACCCCAGTATTCCAGGGCGCTGTCTTGTGAGTAGTCGACAAGTCCGAGCTTGACGGCCTCTTCGGTTGTGACGTTGGCGTGTAGACAGCTGGACTCTGAGGGCTTCTTTTCCGGGTGAATGCCTAGATGGCGTCGGACAACCGAACCGATACCGTCGGCACCAATGATGAGGTCGTGCTGTACTTTGACTCCGTGCTCAAATGTAATGGTTCCCGCATTGAAATCGATTTCTTGGCACTATGCATCATGTCAGCCATTATACCCCAATGATTCACATTCCTCAGCGCTGCATACCTTGTGGTTGACCAGCAACTTGGCCGGTACACCCTCGCCCTCATCTTCCAAGGCAGTATCTTTCAGCATCTGGTGCATATACTGTCGATGAAACATGTTGTAGACATATCCCCACCGCTTCTCGTAATCACCCAAGTCATAGACACTGACTGGCTCTCCCGTCTTCCAGTCTCTGTTGATGAGCTTTCTCAACACCACCGGGTCGCCTTTCTCAACATCAACTTTCCACTCATGCAACCACCGGGTTCCGTTGGCCGCGCATGAAACCGAGGCGCCCACTTCGCCGACGAAATCGTGCTTCTCGTAGATGGTGACGTGGTGACCGGCGCGGCGCAAGGCAATGGCAACAGACATGCCGCCGATACCACCGCCAATGACACCGACGTTGAGTTGTTTCCAACCAGTCGTGAAATTTGAACCCATGTTGAATAAAAATATGATTTTGGTTTGATATGAAAAAGAATAAAGATATAATAAGGGTATATTGAGTGTTATTAGAAATAGTAGTTCATGTCGTTCAGTCCATCATGACGAGGGGGGGTTATATGTATGACCTTCTTGTCTTACTTCACGTGCCCTCATAACTTGATTTCTTTTTCCGTTGCTGTACCCAAGGGAGAAAAAAGCTTGACCATTGAATCATGACACAGAATCTTGATTGGTTCGATCCTTGCAATATCCGCCTTTCTTGGCGTCGATTCCTCTTCACCCTGACGAGATGCACACGCAACGATACACATCACAAACCTCCGAAACATCCTACAGGGCGGACACGGATGCCGTCGGCTAAGACACCTAATGCGGTCAGGGTGGTATAACCGCCCAGATACAAGGGGGGTATACCCGACAGTCCGCAACCGATTATTCGCCACTTCGGCTTGGAGCGGTATTTTTCCTTCATCGTCGGTGTAACGAGGCATCTATTAAGTCATACGGAGTGAGGTGTACCCATAATGTTTTAGGGTCACAGGCGAGAATCCAATAGCTTGGCACACACCTCGACGATTGAACCCACCCTGCATGAATCGGCCATGTCTTGGGAACACTACGAAAAGTCCCAACCACATGCTGTCCAGCGACGTCGATACCAACGGCAGATAGGAGGCGCCAAGAAGGTGAAAAAGATGGCTAGTAGGGAGATTTATATACGCTGAGCGGTCGCCCCTTTTTTTGCTTCTGCGGTTGTGCAGCGCCATCTGTTGTTCATAGTAGCGATGTTGGCGCTCATACCTGGGGTTGATATCCTCTGGTCATGCGCAACTCCACAGTTTGAGAAAATTGAAATGTCTTTCCGTGTTGACTGCTAGGAGCTTAGTGGAGAAACCGAATTTTCATCATCTGATTATTCCGTTATTATGCAAAAAGTAATGCACCCAATGCGTGTTTGGGGCGACTGACACTGTTCCTCCACCTTGTCTCAGTTATCCAAATTCCACAGTGAAAGTTTTGTGTTCTGGACAGGTATCATTCGGTATCAAAAACTCTCGGACTATTAAACGGGAAGCTATCCCATTGGCATAAGTCTAGACTGTCCCAGCCACGCAATGCATCGCCGTCCATATCTGGCTGTTCGCCAGTGAACCAAGCTCCGCTTGTTTCTCCGACAAGCAACCCACCATTGTTGGCTTGCAGTACTGGTTGTACCATGGACTCGTCTGCCATGCTTCCCTCATTGGAAACTTTCCCTCCATTGAGGGTGAATATTCGCCCGACATATCTGCTTCGTCGTCGCGCAGCCAGTTTCTTTCGCTGTTCTAGTACGGCATTAGATAGCAAGGTGAGAATCTCGGAGTAATGTGCTGCTTGTGGGCTCTGTATTGCCAGAAAGTCAAGCACATCCCTTGCACTTTTGAATGCAGTCTCAACTTCATAGTCCATCTCCTTCTTTGCAAACATGTCAAAACCAAGAATTAGACCAGCGGAAAAAACGAGAGCCCTATAGTGCTATGTCAGCAGCCGTTACTTTTGAGATATCCAAGGGATTTCCTTACTTCATCAAGCACATGTTCCCTAGAAGCAATCCTGCCTTGTGTGCATCGGCACATGTTTGTGCCAGATATACCGCTGCATCGAGACATGCCGATGCCAGCGGTGATGGCGACGCTGTCCCTGCAACCGTTTGAGATGTCAACGCAGATATGAGAACAGGTCGAGTAACAAGTGTGACAGCAAAGTAGTATAGACAGGAGACGTGAATACTACCCAGCGTCGCCTTTTCAGGTATGGATCCATGGAGTGACCCAGGTGGACCACGTAAAAATTCCGGCAGGCTACGACTCCAGTCTTCAATCTTGTTGAGAAACTGCTCTACTAACGCAGTCGATGCGACTTTCTTGGCGTACAGCATGTCAATACTCTCATTAATAATGGAGAGAATCTTGTATGATGCAAAGAGGCATGCCACACTGTCTTGTCGATGAACTGTCCATTCATGGGACAAGTCAATGAGACTATTCTCAAGCTCGGAACGCAAACAAGCCGTTGCTGGAGGTCTGCCTAGAAGGGAACACACTAGCATATCTAGAATACACAAACTCATCCATACTTGTAACCTGTACAGATAATTAGCCAGTTCTCTCTTGTTGAAGATTCTTTCGTCGACATACCTGGTTTGATGCACCGGACTTTTCATATCAGTATAAGACTCGCGGCTGTGCATACCTAGTGCAACTGCTGCTCGTGCCGCGATGCCAAGGTACATGAAAGCGGTATTTCGGCGGCATTGACCTAACATGTAAAATGCCATGAGAAGAAATGCCCTGACCATGTGAATATTTGGATCCTCTAGCATGCCGGAGAATGCACTACGTTGAGCTTGGCGAAAATATGACTGTCCCATCTGCTGTGCATCCATGGGGGACTTGCATTGTGCTCCAATCGCCACGATTAAGTCGGCAGTTGCCTTCTGACATAGGTTCATTGAACTGGTGTCGTCGGTTCTCGCCTGGGTCAAGAGACTTTCAATCTCTGTTGGTGAGAAGATGTCCAAGAAACCTGCAGTCTACTGGCCATTTAATTACTGGTATTCTCATTGGCAAGGACAGATGTAAACTCACTGCGGCTTGGAAGATGCGAGCATAATCTAGACTGCAATTCATATCGAGGTTGCATTCCGACAGTTCCAAGGAATTGGATCGACCAGTGGCCGGTTCTGTCTCCAGCATGCTGTCGCTCTTGTCATTGTGTGAAAACTGCGATGGACCAATCTGTGCAGCTACTGTTTCCCTGACAAACTGGAGGAATGAAAGAGAAGCTGCTCCGCCGATGTAGACTATGGTTTTGTGTTAGTTATTGTGATTAATCGGATATTTGGACCTACCTCGTTCTCCTCGAAGATTTAGTAGCATACGAGCATGGGATTCCCGTCCGATTGCTGGAGATGCAGATCTTGGCAGAGCTGAATCTGGGGCACCATCACCCTGGCTTCCCGTAGCCTCCACGGTACTGATTCGGGACTCTGATGGCGAGATTGGTTGGTAGTCTCGGTCAGTAGACGGCGGGGCGGCAGTTGAGCTCCATTCCCGGATGGGAATTGATGCGAATGGGTTCAACCCCTGATCTTGCGGGACCATGGGCTGCAGATTCGGGCCCGCATCTGCAGCTGGTGACGACCCCGTTGGTGGTGATGCGGAGCTTCGTCTACGGGTCGGAACTGTTCTCGAACCCCTTGGTCGGTTAGTGAGATAGCACGAGGCGCCAATGCCTCTCCTTTGGCAGGCAGTACAAGGGACCGTTGCACTGCATCTCTTCTTCGAGGCGCGGCAGAAATTGCACGCTTCGGCTGCGCGTTGGCGCTGGCTGGGATGAACCCTTGGCCGCGGCATCAGTGAGTGAAGAAAGGGGGGTGGGGGGAGAAGGTGTGGGAGAGGGAGTTATCCGCAGGCGACGCGGGATTGCGAGGATTCAAAAATATTTACAAGTATGATGGGCGGATAAGAGGCCGTTAACCCGTCTACTGTGATGCAATTATCCGTAAAGCCCCCTAAGGTCTGCGTCGGCGCATTTGCAAAGCCACGTTCCTCCCTGGGGTTTGGAGAGCAGGGACAACGTGTCATGGTATCGCTTTGCGGCGGATGGCTGAACCTGGATGGCGGGTGGCAGCGGAAGTGCGAATATCCAGGCTCACACTGTGCGGCTAATGCACCATCACCGCAGGCATCATCCTCCACCCAAGGCAAGGGGGCTTCCCCTCCCCTCCCCTCCCCTCTCCTCCCGTCCACCCTCCCCTTCCCCACTCCCCATGGGACTACAGCGGTGCCATTCATTAGTTTGAATGCAGTTTCTCTAATGGCTTCATCGCAAATACGCCGAGATGTCTCATTTGTTATCAAGTGTTAATAGCTGACTAAACTGAAGAATCAGCCTTATATAGGTAGCTAGATCATGTAGCAAGATCCATCATCACCAACATCTTCTGCCACCATTCTTCCAATATCTTCACCCTTATTCAGTGACACTATTCACAAGATGCTCGGAAAAGTTGCTCTCGAAGAGGCATTTGCCTTGCCCCGCATGCAAGAGAAGACGAAATGGTGGGCTGGCTTCTTTGCTGTTGATCCGGTCAAGCATGCCGCCGAGATGACAGACATCACCAATACTCGCATCCAGTTTATGGACAAGCACGGAGTTGGCTACACCATTCTCTCTTACACTGCTCCTGGAGTTCAGGACATCTGGGACCCCAAGGAAGCTCAGGCCTTTGCTGTGGAGATCAACAACTATGTCGCTGAAACTATTAAAGCACACCCGGATCGTTTTGGAGCATTTGCGTATGTATTTATAGACGTCGTTGTATTTGAGTGCTGGGCTAATATTCGATCTTCAACCCAGAACTCTGTCTATGCATGATCCCGCTGAGGCTGCCGCAGAACTCAAGCGATGT
Source organism: Hypomyces rosellus (assembly GCA_011799845.1). NCBI lineage: Eukaryota > Fungi > Ascomycota > Sordariomycetes > Hypocreales > Hypocreaceae > Hypomyces > Hypomyces rosellus. The sequence continues at coordinate 3,747,280 of WWCI01000002.1, read as the reverse complement.
GTAACTGAATTCGGTTTCAAGGGAGTCCTCGTCAACGATACCCAACGTGCTGGTGACGATGGCGACGACATGATCTTTTATGACGGCCCCGAGTGGGACGTCTTTTGGTCTGCAGTGACTGAGCTAGATGTCCCATTCTACCTGCACCCTAGAAACCCTACGGGCACCATTTACGAAAAGCTCTGGGCCAAGCGAAAGTGGCTCGTTGGACCCCCTCTCAGCTTTGCCCAGGGCGTCAGTCTTCACCTCCTAGGCATGGTCACAAACGGCGTATTCGACAGGCATCCCAAGCTGCAAATCGTCATCGGCCATCTGGGCGAGCATCTTCCCTTTGACATTTGGAGAATCAACCACTGGTTCGAGGATGTCAAGAAGCCCCTCGGCCTATCGTGCAAGAAGACCATTCGGGAATACTTTGCGGAGAATATCTGGATCACTACGAGCGGCCACTTCTCGACCCCGACACTGGAGTACTGCATCACGGAGTTGGGATCCGATCGCATTCTATTCTCCATTGATTATCCCTTTGAGTCCTTTGGCGATGCTTGCAACTGGTATGATGGCGTTACCCTGAAGAACGAGGAGGATGTGAAGAAGATTGGTCGGGACAATGCAAAGAAGCTGTTCAAACTGGGTGTCTTCAAGGACTCGGAGTAATGGATGAGGCAAAATAAAAGAAACATTTGTATGTATTATGGTTCAATGAAATAAGAGAATTTATTGTCATTCAACACTGAACATTTTCGCTCAGACCTTTCAGATGATGATATATTGAACACATCCATGAGACTTCTACACCAAGCACACTCTCCCAAGTGCGAGGAACATGCCGTGTTCAGGGCTCATAACCACGGGGCATGATGTATAATGTCCAAATTTCTGTATGGAAGAACGAGTTCCCAGCATATCGATTTAAGATCAGAATACAGACTCAAAATATCATGTCCGTATTTAAACGGAGATCACTGGATGAAAAGGGCGTCTCATTCACTGATGGTGGTTTCATTGCCCCGCAGTCCAGGAAGTGGCTCACTCACTGAAACAGAATTCGATCCATCAATCCCTCCAATGTCTTCACTTGCAAAGGTTCCGCATGATTAATCCAATGTTATCAAAATACCAACTCACTTGATACGAGTGTGTTAATATCTATGCGTTCACATTTGGAGAAGAAAAAGCCATGGCATAACGGATCTCTCGGTAGGGTCACGTGCATGATTCCATCAAAATTCCACTGGTGACCGTTGCTGACAATTCAATCACTCACATCATCATCTGCATGCTACGAACTCGTATAAGTATACGCAGCGTATAGCCTCATATCTCTTATACAATAATAATGACCACCTCTTTAACACCGGCCGATGCGGCAGCCGCTGCCATTAATGACGGCAAAAAACATCTTCTGCTAGCGGCCAGCGGCTCTGTCGCAGTCGTCAAGTTAAACAGCATCATCTCAGCATTAGAGCACCATCCAAATCTCTCCATTCGTGTCATCCTCACCAAATCTGCGTCTCAATTCTTCAATGGCGAATCCGCAGAGCAGCCTACTCTGTCTTCTCTAGCCTCACTTCCCAATGTCGATGGTGTTCATCTAGACGAAGACGAATGGACGGATGCCTGGACAAGAGGGGGCGGGATCTTGCATATAAATTTGCGAAAATGGGCAGATATCATGTTCGTTGTGCCACTTAGCGCCAATACGCTGGCTAAGATTGTCTATGGAATGTCAGACAACTTGCTCCTCAGTGTTGTCAGAGCATGGGACACGACGGGGCTGGTTGATGGCAAGGGGAGGAGAAGAATTCTGGTAGCCCCAGCTATGAATACTGCCATGTGGCTACAGCCTGTTACCGCCAATCATATCCGAGTCCTTGAAGAAGACTGGGGCGTCAAAAATGAAGCTGAAGTTGTAACGATGGAGGTGAGTAAACAAGGTTGGTTCGAGGTGTTGAAACCTATCGAGGTACGTGATCTACTACCCCAGGATATAACTAGGACGTCCGAATGTGATATCATTAATGGCACCGGCCCCGAAGACACCAAAACCATGCGCACTGATTCTAACTGTCTACAGAAAGCACTTGCTTGTGGAGATGTGGGTGGTGGTGGCATGATGGAATGGAAAGATATTGTGAAGGTTATCGAGAAGAGACTGGGTCTTACGAATTAAATGCTCATTCGGCTTTAGCTCCATCAATTTGATCTTCAGTCTATATCAAGCTTGTTGGATTCTGCGGACGGGGTGGGTGGAGGACAGACCCCTTCCGATCTATGAATATGTGATCGCAACGTAGTGATACATTAGCAGGATTGAACCGCTCCATTTCGCTCGATGATACCGAATTTGGATCACCAGTTTTGACCAACGGATACTGAGATGGCTATGCATGAAGCTACTGCAAGACACCGCTGCCGAATGAGTCACTGGCGAAAGAAAACGTCAATTGCACAACACGAAATACGATAGAAACGAAATGTTTCCCAAAGCAACCGAGTATATAAGTAAACGTGATTCATTAATAGAAACCAAGGCATAATTTTGAACATCAAACTCAATTCTGCTTCAAAGATGGCTTCAAGACCACAGACCCCGCCTCACCAGCCGACATATGGCGTCCGTATGCCACACAGCACCATCAACTGTATTGTGAAGCAAGGATTTCCAAGCTCAAGCTTGGTCTCGATCAACCAGCTTCCAACAGGAAAATCCTATAACAATAGGATCTACTTCCTCAAGCTCAGTCATTCCGAAAACGCAACCCTACCAACCTCTGACTTGGCTAGTTATGAGGGACTAGAGCTTGTCTTAAAGGTCAACGGAAGATTTTTTGGTGCCAACAAGGTCGAGAACGAAGTGGCCTCTTTGAGGTTGCTGGAGGCTTATTGTCCAGATGTTCCTATACCCAATGTTTATGCTTGGTCTGGTGATGGGAAGAATGCGACTTTCATATCTCCAGAAAGGTATACGAAAGTAGGCATCACGATGGTACCATCGAATGACGAAAAGAAAGGACAAGACCATGGAGGGTGGATACTCATGTCGAGAGTACCTGGCGATCCGATAGCCAATCTTGACTTGGATGAGGCATCAATGGTGAATATCATGAGACAACTGGCCGATATAGCGACGAGTTGGCGCCGTCATATCCCTCCCCAAAGGTACTGCGGAAATTCTTGTCTCCGTAACGAGGAGAACAAAGACCAACCCGCAGATATCCATCCACAGATTTGTCATAGATCTAGTGGAACCGAGGTTTTGGTTCGAGGCGTATTGATGGACGAACTCACATCCCAAATTCCGATCCCAAGTCTTGCCGACTACTACAGGCAAAGACTCGAGAAGAAGCTAGATGAGCTAGAGACTGCTGATGTATACGCACCAAATCGCTCTCTCGCGGTTCTGGTTCGTAGTTTTATCACGGACAGTCTTCCTAGATTGGGGCTTGACGAGGCATTCGAACAATCTGGGTTCGACCAGCACAAGTTTGTCTTTACTCACTACGATCTATCGCCAAGGAATGTTCTCGTATCCGGACAGCCTCCGCAAATCACTGGGGTCGTGGACTTTGAGTTTTCAGGCTTCTTTTCACCTATTGAGGAATTCCTGAATGATTCGGTTGGCAATGATGGGGATTGGCCAAAGGCGGCGTATGATGCATACTTGGAGAGATTAGAACAGAACGGGATAGCCACACCAGACAGAAGTGTTAGTAAGAGATTGTGGGAAAGGAGTTTAAGTATCGAGACTTTGGTGGAGAATATGGCCCCGTGGTGGCTGCCTGGCGATTATGGTGATTCCAAGCTCGTGGATGAGCTCGTGAGGGTGGAAAAAATAATTCGAAATGAGATAAAGAAGCTCAAAGCTCCCCATAAATTAAATTAATAGCACTACCAACAGTCCTATTCAGAGAAGGTCCGGCCGAGAGACTATGCTCATTATCTCCTCAAGTTCGCTGCGTGATACTATATACGTCGGGATCAAGCTGTTCTTCCGTATGAATGCAGGAACACCATCAAAATCTTCACCCGGCATCTTATTTCAGCAATTTTCCATAAATACGCAGTCTTTTCGTAGTCGATATGGCCTGAATGTTCCGTTATCCAGCTGCCGTAGGTCTGTAACGGGGGGGGATCATATCTATAACAGCGTCAGTTTTCCTGCTCAATCAAGATAGAGACTCTTTTATGAAAAAGAAATAGAAAGAAAAAAGAGAGAAAAAAGAAAAATTAAGGAAAGTTCATACTTCCGGTTAAGCAATTGTTCATCCATCCTTGGTTAACCTTTCGGGCACTTGAGAAAGTCACTGGGGCATAAAAAATGCCAGCCTGCTTGTCTCCGCGGTTGTAGTCGAGATTGAAAGTAGCCTCGAGTACAAATCCAAACATCTTGTACTCCCATGTACGACCAGATTCACCATTGCCTTTACTGAGTGAACTAGCCCGTCCGGCTGGGTCGTTGACCTCAATCGGCGTGTCCCTCAGAGGGGATCCACTCAGTAGACCACAAAACATGTGTACCACTTCATGGGCAACAGACAGACTAATCAAGAACAAGAACTTTTTCCATTCGTCCATATCTCTGGCATCTGCGGCCGACAATGCGTTCTCGATGATCTATGATAATAAAAGGGGTTATTATGAAATCATCCAGAGAGTAGTAAAGCCAAACTGGGCCGGGATCAACCCTTACCGTTTTATTCAGACGAAAGTAAACGGCATTCTTAGCATCATAAGTGCCAAATTCAAGCCAGGAAGATCTTCTTGTTAGACCCTCCCCTTCGATGCGGTTGCTGATGATGATGGTTGGGGGGCTGGCGCGCAAGCAGACCAAGAAGCTGTCGACCTGAGCCCTCATCCGCCCTGGGATATTCAAGTCTTCTGTTATGTGATCAAAGTCATCCCTCTCTCGATCTCCCCAGGAGTCCCAAACTTCTTCACCAACGCGAGCCAGTGTTGCTCTGCCCTGCCCTGATTCCAGCATCGTAAGCCCTTGCTGCTAGCAATAGACAACGAAGCGAAACTTTCGCGAGGATTTGGCGAGCTTCTCAACCATGTGAGCTTTTTCTCTAGATTGGTCAAGAACTCGCATGCCCGTTAACATGTCTCTTTGAACAGTCTGACTAGGGCCAGCCTCAACAACGGACCGAGGAGGCCGGGGTCGTAGACTCGCCCGATAGTCGCGGGCTTGAGTTTGATCCATGGCTCATAGAGTTCAAGTTGAAGATTGAATTGATGTATTTAATGAGCTTATTCCGAGATGGGTATCCGAAAACAAACAAAGATGAGGGTTTGAACAAGTGCTGAATGGACAAATACAGAGGTGGACTCAACAGGTAGTGAGTGTTGTGGACTCGCAAGTCGCAAATACGTATATCAACGTTAGGGCTAGGGCTACATATTCGTTTAACGAAAACCATTGCAAATAGTCATTTAACAGAAATTTATGGTAAGAAAATCTATCTGGGCAGACTGTCTACCAGCTGTTGTCAACTGACGGGAGTGAGTTCAAGCTTCCTTGACAAGCACTCGCACGCACAGGTACCTATAGGTAGGTACCTTACATACAAAGGTATTGCTGGTTGAGTATTATCTAGTAGATACTACTAGGTAATTATAGAAATCTAGATTTAATCTTCCAGATTAATTGATGACGGGAACCTCCACTGCGTATATACCACTGATGCAAGGCATATCCATCCATCCATTGCTAAAAGCAAAAGTCACCCACCAATTGGTACTAAGATATGGATCCATGTAAGTAGCTAGCATGGAAGCCTACTACCTAGGAGGTACCTCTATCTAGGTAGGCACGTAGGCACGTCGGCAAATCAGTGACACATCCAGGGCAGCCTGAGAACACTGCATCACCATCACTTCCTCCCGTCCCCACCCCACCCCATCCCCCACTTTTTACCACCCAAATTCACTTTCATGACTGCACACCTGATCCGTCTACAGAAAAACAAAAAGAATTCAGCATTTTGTGCAAAGTTCTTGAAATAAAATTATCGGAACTCTTTACTTGGGCAATAAAAACAATGTCGTCTTCGGAGGAAGAAGATAGCGAGGCGTCAGCTGTTGAGGAGCTGCGCATCAAGGCCCAAAGGGATTTCAGAGCTCGCCGATCTCTCAACAGACTCGATTCCGAACATCTTGCCATCGCCACTCAAGCCATCAACAATGTTTTGTCAACCAACCTAGCTGTCTTTACCTACGCACAAATAATTGATGGTCTCCCCACGGCGGATGTCGCCTGGGATACCAGACAGCCCGGTATTTTTGGCCACCATCCTATTGGCAGCCATGAAAAGTTGTGCCCTGGTGCTATGCAGAAGGCACAAGAACTCTGCCAAAACTGGCGACGAGAAACCTTCTCGTTCAGCCCCAAGGTAAATTCAAGTCGGACAGCTAAACGGAAGTGAACGCTAATCAAGCCTCACCCATAGCTCATCAACTCTTTTCAACAAGCTACTCGTGGAACCAAAGAGTATCAAGCACGCCTTATCGAGCTAGTTGCGTTGACTCTTCATCAGTTTGGCGTTTCTATATACAAACGTGGCTTTCGCCTTCATCGAGACATCAAGAGCGTAGAGTCGTGGGTAAGGCCCCGGAAGCCTGACGCTCCCAGCATTTATATACCACCGCGGCCAACGCTATTCAACCACCCACACTATCTAGACGATTCTATCTATCCAGAAGGCGTAGCCGACATAGTGGGCTATTGGGTCGAGAACCGTATCCTCGGGGGTGTTGTAATCTTTGATCGAAAGGGCGAAGCTGCGAACAAAGAGTCTATGGTCCCCAACATCTACCTCCACGCCAGTCGACGCATGATAACACATCGCGTCTTCCAGTTACTTGACAACCAGCAGCGCGCATTGATTGACTTTCTGCAATCTAACGCAAGTAACAACCCGAATCCATCCTCATCGTCACCATTACCAGTACTCGGTGATGAACAGAATCGTGTTCGTGTTGATTCTCATTTAGCGATAGCTAACCAAATCTATCGGGAGATCTGGGAGCGGAAGCCACCGACAGCAGAGCATATTTATCAATTTAACAGGCGCCCGCAGAACATACTTGACTATCCTTGAATCAGGACTCGACTGGTCAGAGTAAGTATGTGCGGTTAGTGTCTCTGCAACTGATTGTCTGAAGCTGGGGTTTATAGGTGGGGCAGGCGAGATGCATTGATCAATAATCAAGGGGAATCAGATTGTCAAATCGTTGTTGTATTGTAGCGTAGCCAAGCTCACTCAAACTCCAACCAAAACATGAAAACACCGTTGTGTGCACAAGAACAAGAGGCAGTGTAAATTTGCTCCATAAGCATTTCGTACTGTATGTGAAAGATCCCGTCCGTGGCTTAGAATTTATCTTGCATGCAAGTGTAAGTCGAGACTAATCGTTGGGTAATGTCGGCCTCTCCACCCGGCCGGTCCGCTGACGGCGCCCCTTGCTTCTCGGACCTCTCGGCGCCGAGCGGAAGATGGGCTCATAGCCGACTTGAGTGAGACACGCAGAGGTACAAGCTGCTACCCGGGATACGAGACCACAGCCGAGTAAGTGCTCGCAAGTCGGCTACTTGACCCCAAGACGAACCTGTTGGGCCCTCCCTCTCAATTTGCCAAGATGCTTTGGCCTGCTCGCCTGCCTACTAAACCTACCTAAGAAGTTTGTAAGCCATGAATGAATGGATCCCTTGCAAGGATGCATATTGAAAGGCGCAACAACTTGGCCACCTGATTGGATATTCCTCTCCTTTGTCCTCCAGTTCCAACGGGTAAATTTTCCACGTCTCCATCTTCGGCTCCATTCTTTATTCCAATTTGTCCAACAGACTCGCCCTTGGCAGTGCTTTTAATGGAGAAGGGAACAGACTTGCCGGGAATAATGAAATCTTTTGCCGTGACGTCAGCCGAATCAAATACTGGGAAGGGAAAAAAAGGTCGTCGGCACTTTGCATCCGAACACCATGGAGGTAACGGGAATTGGTGTTGGCAAGGTTGTTGCCCAAGGGAAAGAAAGAACCCTGATAGGACAACGGCTGCTTGCAAGCTTTCTCTCTCTCTAGAGACCATTCATGAATCCGGATTTCGGCTGATTGGGGTTCCACCGAAAATATGGAACTTGTTGGTAGTGGTAGTTTGTGACTGTATCGCGATAGCAAACAGCCGGGCACGTATATTAGACATGGCCCCCTCCCCACAATGTTGTTGTTGGTAGTATTAGCCAACAGGCAGACCAATTGGAGTGGATTCATTGCAATCATATCCCATCAACATGGTAGATGACGAAGAGAATCGAGCCATAAGGCCACACACTGAAGTCATCGACATTGCCGCCGTTGGGACTCCCTTGAGCGTCCCCGACGATGACACCAGCACCCTTTCCGATGACGAAGACGAAAAGGACGACGAAAACGATGGCCACCGTCCGGCTCTACAGGAAATACGCACAAACATCTCCCGTTCCAGCAGCAGGAGCAGAACCAGGGCAGACACTTCCGGCGTAGCTCTGGCCAAAACCATTTCGAGGCGGGACACTGTCATATCACGGATTCGATCCCGGCCGGTCTACCAGTTTACACATCCTCTTGCCCATGCTCCCACGTCGGTAGACCAGCTCGTCGAGTTTGATGGGCCAGACGACCCCTATCATCCGCTCAATTGGCCACTACACAAAAAGGTGCTGACCACGGCGCTCTACGGCTTCGTCACCATGTCGGCTACGTACGCCTCGTCCTCATACTCGGCCGGCACCAGACAAATCGCAAAGGAGTTCCATGTCGGCACGCAAGTTGCCACGCTCGGCACCACCGTCTTCCTCTTTGGCTTCGGTCTTGGGCCGCTGCTCTGGGCACCCCTGAGCGAGGTCTACGGTCGCCGCCTGGCCGTCATGGTGCCCATGTTTATAGCCATCTGCTTCAGTTTCGGGACGGCGACGGCCAAGGATTTGCAGACCATCATGATTACTCGCTTTTTCGGGGCCTTTTTTGCTTCGGCTCCGGTCACGAATACCGGTGGTGTGTTGGGCGATTTGTTTTCCCCTGCGCAGAGAGGAATCGCAATGGCTGGATATGCCATGGCCGTGGTAGGCGGCCCCGTGTTGGGTGAGTAGTGAAGCTCTAATTTCATACAATTCTTTTTTTCTTTCAGAAACATTTTCTAACTCGTTATGTAGGCCCAATTGTCTCTGCTGCAGTGGTAGAACAGCCGTTTCTCGGCTGGCGCTGGACCGAATACCTGACGGGCATACTCCAATCCGTCATTCTTCTTATTGCCATCATCTTCATCGACGAGAGCTACCCTCCCAAGCTCCTTGTATACAAGTCTCGACGTCTCCGTCACGAAACCGGAAACTGGGCACTGCACGCCAAATTCGAAGAATGGGACGTCAACATCAAGGACCTGTGCAAAAAGTTCCTGGTCCGTCCGATTCAGCTGCTCATGACCCCCATCTGCTTCTTGGTTGCGCTCTACGCAAGTTTCTGCTACGGCATCTTATACATGCAGCTCGGAGGCATCCCCATTATTTTTGGAGAAAAGCGTGGATGGGGTCCTCTTGTTTCGACGCTCCCCTTTCTGTGCATCTTCCTCGGCGCCGTCATAGGATGCGCGATGAATGTGTACAACCAGCTAATTTACAACAAGTATTACCACGCCGCTGGAAACCGCGCCGTGCCCGAGAAACGGCTCCCGCCCATGATGATTGGCTCAGTCGTGTTCAGCGCCGGTCAGTTCTTGACGGGCTGGACGGGCCCTCAGCTGCATATCCACTGGATTGTGCCCTGCATCGGCTTGGTCATGCTCGGAGCCGGCTTCTTCACCATCTTCCAGGCCGCGCTGAACTATCTCGTGGACACGTTCCAGCTATACGCGGCCTCGGCTGTTGGCGCCAACACCTTTTTGCGATCATGCTTTGCCGGCGCCTTTCCTTTGGTCGTGGGTCCTTTATATCACAACATTGGGGTTGGGCCTGGCATGAGTATTACAGGCGGGTTTGCGGCGTTGCTTATTCCTGTTCCTTTCATCTTTTATATCTATGGAAAGAGAATCAGAGCGAGGTCCAAGTGGTCCAAGGCATCAGTATACGACTAAGGGGATGGAGAGCGAAAGGAGAATATTGCATAGAGTCTTGTTCAAAGCGTTTGGGCACATTTATTTTTAATTATTTACCTTGGCATATAGAGTATTCGATTTGGGATTACTTGGCGTTGGCATACGACGAATGGACATGACAGAGATTTAGCTATGAATAAATGCTACGATACCCCGTAATTCTCCCTTCTCATGACTCGTCGAATTTAATGGCAGGGCTGTTATTCAATTGCAAAGGCTTCGGAAATTTCCGAGCTTGCAGGTTAACATCCGACGTGTTGTAATGGGAACAAGCTGAAGATTGAGGTAATACGGGAGATTGCCCACGTTGATGATGACCAACTCATTGGCTCGCGACAAAGGCCGAATGACAGCTTAGCCATGATTACTGGTTCGTAATATCAACATAATTTCCAGATTACGTCGCCATCCATCTCCAGGCGTACGTGTAAGGCTTAGCGACGATCAACGTCTCGCGATGGATGCAGATGGCGCGTAGGCAGGCCATTTAAGCATGAAAGCCTACCTAGTAGCTGATGGAATAGCCAATATGCGCCTCGCGAAACACAATCGATTACCCGATTAAGCAATGATTGAGCGTCCCTGAGGCGATATTCGACGCAACTCGCATCACAAACAACACGTGGGTATGCCCGTTCATGGTGGCTGTGTCTCCCAGCTCCTCATGCTAGATCCGGGGCGGAGCCATGAATATGACGCAGGCACTGGACCTGCAAAGTTCTTTTTGCCCTGCGTCGGAAACAAATGCGAACATGCGGAGGACGCTAAAGCCCCTTTGAGAAATTGGGGAGCTCGGGGCATTCATTCTCTCCAGTCCCCCAGATTAGGTGGCTTGAATACTACCTGAGTCGGATCCCTGGCGGGAGTGACGCTTCTGAATGAGGCGTTCTGGACAAACGCTATGGTCATGGAAGGATGATCACGAGGATAAGCTGGCACAGCCTTACAAGATGGTCCAAGCAACTGGGGAAGAAACGTATAAAGTCAAGAGCATGCACTTTCAAGCTTATGTCAAGACTTTTATCAATCATCCGCAACTTGCAACTTGAACTTTGCAACAACAGTAACAAAGAATCTGGAAGACGACTCTGCATTATATAAAGGCAGCCCACCTTTGAGTCCATCGCACGTCCAAATCAAGACAACCACGCAGTCAACCTACAACTCAACACTCATCATCGCATCTCTGCGAAAACCAGAAAAAACTTGCACAAATAAAACATCTATCATAAGCACAATGTGCTTTGGATCCAAAAAGAAGAGAGGCGCTCCCGGCCTCAACGCCAGACCGGCCAGGAACACATCAAGCTATCAACCACGACACGACTACAAGACCAGCACATCCACCAATCGCTCCAGCAGAAACCAATACGACAACAGCGGGGCTTGGTACGGCACCATCAGCGACGGAGGTCATCACCACAACCATCATCACCACAACCATGATTTCCCGGGTGGACACGGAGGAGGATATGATGGCGGTCACCACGGTCACCACGGAGGATATGATGGGGGTGGACATCACGGAGGACATGATGGAGGTGGCGGTGGACATTCGGGAGGACACGATGGAGGCGGCGGTGGAGGAGGAGGAGATGGTGGAGGTGGCGGCGGTTTTTAAATGATATGGATGGCATTGCGACGATATGATTGATCATGAAGAAGATGACTTGTATGATGAATTTTGGGAGGAGTTTTTGCTTGATACACGCAGTGTGTGTGCTTTTGATCTGTGGATGATAGACTTATACCCGGCATTATAATGAGAATAGCTCAACCAACTTTTACTTTCCCTTTACATTTTTAGCATGCATTTATTGATTTCGGATTCATGCAACTGAAGACAAAGGGTGGTGATTCTTTCTTTCTTTCTTTCTTTGTTACTTTCTTTCTTTTGCTAGGGAGAGAGAGAGAGAATATGTAGAAAGTAGACGTTGTTGTAGGGCGTCACTGTGATGCTTCTCAGCCATCCATGCTGCATGCAATTTAGCGATATTAGAGCAGTAATTCATCCAGGCCATATCCTGCATAACAGGGATGTGTTATAGAAATTAAGTAATATGTGAGTCTATTTGATTGGCATGCACATTTGGTAACCTGTACTTGGAAACGATCTATCAATGTGGAAGTGATTCAAGCTCAAGCTTTGAGGTTGAAGGATTTGGGTGGCGGGGCGGATGACTTCAGCGGCTTTAGCTCTCGATATAGCGATCCATCGATAAGGTTGCTTGTGGCGAGCTGTTGCTTGTAGCACCCTGACGTTGGAGCCTGAAGGGGGTGTCAAAAAACACAGTTGGTCACCAAGTACAAAATACAGTTACCAGACCGGTGGCGTTTTCATATCTACATCGTGGGACCTGGATAAGTAGCTTGATGGACCTTGATGGTGTTGATGGATTCATGGATGATCCTTTCGGAGCCCGTGTTCATCAGTAGCAGCTCAACTTCTCACCAGCTCATCAAGACCTTTAACATGGATTTATACAGACATGGATAGATGGATAAGAATCCCTATATATATCACTCCGCAACATCTTCTCTACATTCCAGCATTCCAACATTATTCACGATTTTAAAGGAATTAATAAGCATCTATACTTATATGCACGAAAACTCCGTCATGCAGTGGACTTCGGATAGATCCAATGTGCGACTCACCACCATAAACCGTTTTACACAACCCCATTCATCCCCTCTTCCGGTCCACAAGCAGAAGGTAATTAAAATTGCTTACAAACAATGCCCATCATGATTTATCAAAAAAGGATCCACGTAAAAGAAATCTCCATGAGTTGGTCCGAATAAACAGCATATGGGCCCAGGTTATGGAATCCTATTCGTTGGAATAAAAAACTCAATCAAGAGAAGCTGAAACTCTGGCAACTATTGGAACGCGAGTGCCCGTATATATATATAGATTAGCATTGGATGTTCATGTTCATACGTCATCCCCATTCCATCTCCCCTCACTCTCATCATAGAAAAACAATAAAACACCAAATTCTCTTCATTTCTTACTTCCCCCTCCTTACTCAAACTGTAAAAGCCCTCATAGTTTGCTAACAAGATCAACCATGTCCAAAATCCTCACCGTCTTCGGCGCCACGGGCAACCAGGGAGGCTCTCTCATCAGAGCCGTCCTCGCCGACCCTGCTCTATCCAAGGAGTTTAGAATCCGGGGCGTTACTCGCGATGTGAATAAGCCTGCTGCAAAGGCATTGGCTGCTCAAGGTGTTGATCTTGTTGTTGTAAGTACTACATACATACATTATTCTTATTGATGAAGTTATGGGAGAGAAAGAAGAAGAAGAAGAAAGAAGAAGAAAGAAGAAGAAATATAAATCTCATAATAACATGCCACAGGCCGACATGTCAAGTCCCGAGCAAGCAGCCCCCGCCGTCAAGGACGCCCACACCGTCTTCCTCGTCACCAGCTTCTGGGAGACCATGTCCGCCGAGACCGAAATCGCCCAGGGCAAGGCCGTCACCGACGCCGCCAAATCCGCCGGCGTCAAGCACATCATCTTCTCGTCCCTCATCGACACCAACAAGGCTAGCGGCGGCCGGCTCACCCACATCTCCCACTTTGACGGGAAAGCCGAGATCGAGCAGTACATCCGGGACAGCGGCGTTCCCGGCACCTTTTTCCTCGCGGGCATGTTCATGAGCAACTTCACCAGCATGATCAAGAAGAATGAGGAGGGCGGATATACGCTGGCTGTTCCAGTCTCGCCTGTGAAGGCCAAGACGCCTCTGTTTGACGTGACTGATACTGGTAATTTTCTCACCTTTGAACTTTTGATGAATCCATGTGTATTATATCGCTGAACATATTCAAGGCAAATTTGTCAAAGCCGCCCTCAAAAACTTCCCCTCCTACACCAACAAGCGCATCCTCGGCGCGACAGACTACTACTCCCTCGAGAGGCTCGTCTCAGAGTTCTCCGAGGTCATTGGCAAGCCAGCCAAGGCTGTCCAAATCCCAGATGAAACATGGAAGTCGTTCCTGTCGCCCAACGTCGCCCAGGAGATGATGGAGAACTTTAAGCTTCTGGAAGATCCAGGCTATTATGGCGGGGAGGATTTGGCCGAGAGCTTGGCCCTGCTGGAGGAGAAGCCCACCTCGTGGAAGGAGTTTGTCGAGCAGAACAAGGAGAAGTGGCTGTGAGATGCTGTAGTGCAGTAAATGAATTGATGAAATTGATCGAATTGTTTGCCGAATTGATTATTTATACGGCGAATACAACATGTTAATGAATGAAACTCATAAAATATCATCTCAAAGAATGCCATGCTTGTTTTGTCATAAGACGCTTCTATCAAGTACATCGTCTGTATAGAAAGCATGGGCCATTGGCCTCCACGAAGAGAATTGCTCCATCAGAAAATCTGTTTACCAAGATCGGTCCGTCAAGTCATAACACATCATAAGCTCGCATGATTACTCCAGATACGGCTCGAGTCTCTCCTTGAGCTCCTCAACATCGATGTCACCAAACATTTCCTCTGCGGCAGACTTGTGTTTGTATGGTGGAAGAGGAACTTGGTCGACAACCTGAATCACGCCATTCTTGCCAATACCATTAGCTACAATCACTTGAGTAAAGCCGTTGACCTTCATGGTAGCGAAGCCAAAGATTCGGGCAATATCAACACCGATGCGGGCATCACCAAGTAGGGTTGGGAGGTCGTAGTGCTCGGTCTGGAAGCCCATGTTCGACGAGCTATCATCACCCTTTCTCTCGTCGTAAATGGCGTCAGTGTAGAGCGTGACGTCGGGAACGATTTGATACTTGAGGAGGGCGCTCAAATACTTTTTACCCTGATCGGTATTGAAGAGGAACGCATTGGCCTTGGGTCCAAGCCACGCAAAGGCTCCGTTAGTGGGCGCAAAGACGGTGCTGCCATCTAATTTGACGGTATGGAGAAACTTGACGAAATCCGTCTTTTCATAGGCCAGCAATAGGGTTGAGAAGCGGGAAGGGAACAGGCCGAGAATGCCTCCTATGAATGGGGGCGGAATCAGAATGTGATTGACCCCGTGGATAACTCCATTGCTCGCGGCCTGGTTGGCACGAACCATGGGTGGTCAGCAAAAGATGCACATGCAGTGTCCATGCGTTTCAGATTAAGCAACATACAATATCAGCTGCGATAACCTTGCTGTAAAAGTTGATCTTGACACCACCGAGACCAAAGGATGTGCGAAGACGCTGAGGCTCACCGCCAAGGAACTTTTCATTCAACGCTGATGGAATGGTGTACGTGCTGAGAATTTTGCCCGCAGAATACTTGTCCAATCCGATATGGTAGCGCAAGACAGCTTCGACATACTCCTTTGGAACATCAGGGTGGTCGTCTGGGATCTCGGCAAAGGCGTCGTCGGTGGGTACAAAGAGGGTGTAGTTGGCATCAGTGCTGTTAAGCAAGTCAACGATGCTCGGGTGCTTGTCCACGATCTTGGCGAATTTTGTCGTGTGGTTACTACTGCTTATGAGCTGATAGATTGTGAAATTGGCCGTGTCGCTAGGGTGATGAGGATGGTGATCAGTGGAGATGTCAGCAAGTTCATCACCAAAACCAAAGGCTTTAGCGAACTCGTCATGGATGCGTCCACGGGCCGTTTGCACCTCGTTCACGAGACTGTCAATGGCGGCGTGGACATGATCCGCAGAAGCATCTTCAAGGCCAAATCGGGACTCATCAAAGGAACCAGTTGATGGGAGACTTGGCCACCGGAAGTTCCCGCCTCCGGGGGCTGTGATATCGACGGATGGGTGAGATCCGCGCAGAGGCCTCTGGCTGGCGGCTGACTCGGGAAGAACAAACGAACTGGCACACGCGGCCAGCGAGAGCAACGCGGCACTGATGGAGGTGGACTTGGTCATGGTTTCAGAGCATTTGTCACGGCGATGATGGGAGTGTTATTTTTGATGGAAGGAAGATGGAATCTCTTGAGAGGGGAGATGGATGAATGGTTATCAGATGAGATTTGAATGCAAGGCGAGAGATGATGGAGTGATGATGCCACCGCCTGTGTCTGTCGCTGGAGCGGTACACGCACCCTGCAGGGGGAGCACCAAAGAAGAAGAAACTATGGATGGTTGGGAACGAAACACGACAGGTACAGGTAAGGTAACCCACTACTAGGTAGGTATGGTTGGTGGGTGCAGTGAGTGCAGACAGGTGCAGAATCCATGTTTCGCCCCCCACCTAAAACATTGCTAAGATCTATTTCAGGTATCCCGGAAGTAACCATGTCCGCTGCAAACGGGTGAGTGGGGGGGGAGGGTTGTTGGACTGTGTCCCATGGATTCATTCATTCCAAACGCATGTAAGACCCTGACTGTTGAACGCTGCTCTCTCTCTGCAGCAGGCCAAAGCGACCCGTTCCCGTTGAGAAGCATCCATCCAACAAGATCGTTGCACTCCCTCCTCTAAGCTACGGAGTATTGAAAAGGCACCAAGCATTGGGCCTTGAACAGCCCAGGATACCTACTAAGAAGTCTAATAGTAGTACCTGGAAGCTACACGGACGCTAACACATGAGCCAGCGAATCCTTCTCCTGACGTCAACCCTGTCATAGACGCGCAATGCCCTGTTCCCAGGCGGAGCTCCCAGCAAGGATGCGAGTGCTAATCTTGGTTGCTTAATGGGAGAGAGGCATGAGAGCCAACCCAACTCAGACAAAAGCCAGAACCCACATGCAAAACTAGTGTAGGGCTGGACTCTTCTGCTCGACTCTTGTTACCCTTGCTGGGAGACTTGGCGGGGACTTGGGAGGTGGAGAGGGGGGGACCAAGTGTTGACGACTCAAGGGCTCGCCCTCGTAAAGGGAGACTATTACGGTCCGTAGGTTTACCATGTGCAAGCGAGGGCTCTCTGGGGCGAAGCAACCATCCATCATTGGGTGTCCCCGTGGCGTTGGCGGGCGCCCTGATGAAATAGCAGCGGGAACACCTAACTGGTACTTGCATCAAGGCCCTCTCCTCTCTCTCACCAGTGCTTACACCTTGCTTGGAGAGCTGGAGAAAAGTCTCTGCCTTGTTGGTGCCACCACCGTTGGCAACTGGATACCAGTACATGCACAGTAACATCCATTTTGGCAGAGAAGGGTCAAGAGTAAAGATCGGCCCCCCCGCTCATACTACTAATGTGCTGACGGCATTCCCTTAATTTTGCGTTGCATCCTTTATCTTCTTGTGGGTTTGACTTTTGCATTCTTCTTCTTCTCTATTTCCACTCATAGTTGGAAGGCTGAAACATTCTCCCCTTTTTCATTATTCTTCTTCTACTTCCTCTTCCATCTTCCATCTTCTCTCCAAAACTTACCTGACGTTATCCCGCTGATCGGTGTCAATCATCCATTTCGGGGGCTGAACATCACTGCGGGGCGAATATTCCAGCTCAGCTCCAAGACAAGGTTGCCAGGATTAACTCATATTGGCCGCCATATTCCGCCAGTTCAACTGTTTTCCATTTCTGCCTCTTCAATTTTATTCAGCACGCAAAATAATCCGCCATCAAATCCATTACCTGAACCAAACCCAAAAATAAATAAAAAATGTTGCGCAAAAAGGAGGCGTTCACCGTCGTGACGCCCATCCCGGGCTTCATCCCGCGACAGCTCGCCATCGACATTCTTCACTCTCACAGCGAAGTCATCGGAGTCAACCCTCTTGTAATTGGACACAAGCCCATCACCGCCCCTCGCAATGCCGCCGCCGAAGAATTCTACAGCACGTGGTACGAGATCGAGGAGCGCATTCAGTACATCCCCGGAGCGGGCAAGTTTGGTTCGGGCAAGATCTCCTTCAATGGATGCTTCCACAACATGCCCTGGGGTCTGCAGACGCACATCTACGCGCCCATGAACATCGATCTACGCAACAAGTATCGCATTTCCGGCAACCAGCCCGGCATCGAGCCCCCCGAGCACCGTGAGATTGGCCTCGAGTCCCTTGGAGCGCCATCCGACGGCCTCTACCTGCGCGAGGATATTGAGTTCAAGTGCAACATCACCATGGTTTCCTTCGTCAAGGCCCAGCTCAAAGCCGCCAGCAAGGAAATGGTACATCGCATCATCAAAAAGGCCGAGCTTTTGGATGCCGGCGTTCTCAAGGCCATGATGGAGGACGGCAAGCTCAAGACGGTCAACCCCAACGATCGATCCGCGGCCAGCCAAGACAGAGCGTCCAAGATGGCCGAAACCCAGCAAGGACATCCCTATCTGTCCCCCATGAGCCCGCAACTGGCAAATGCCGCGCACCTCCCGCCAAGCTACTCTCCCACATTTCCCATGTATGCCCAGCCACTACAGGTACCCACGTCACCATCCCCACAAATGTACCACCACCAGAACCCATACTACCTGCAACAAGGTGGCTATGCCCCTCCACCAGTTCCTCCAAAGGAGCAGATTGTTGCCATGGAACTCCCGGGAGATTACATGTATCATCATCAACAACAGCCATCACCTGGGCGCACGAGCTCGGGACAGCCAAGCCCTGGCTTCCCCAACTCGAACCGCAGCTCGGTCAACACAGATCCCCGATTGTCGCAACAGCTGAACCCAGGAATGGTCGACCCCCATAGGATGAGTGGCAACTCCATGGCCAGCAACGGCGCCACCGGATATCCAGGATTTGTCAACGAACTAGCGGCACACCAAGAACACAAATAATGATTTGGAAATTCAATCTTTGTTCATTCTTTTTCTTTTTTCTTCTTCTTCTCCTTCAACCGGAATATAGAGGTGATGCTAGGGTGCGCTTTTGTGATATAAAAAAGGGGGACAAGTCGAGGAGGGCTGGATCGCCCATGATACCAAACAGTCGTTACCACGTTGGACGACGGGGGCAAATAATGATTTTGTGAATCACGGCGGGCGGGTTGAAGTTGGGAGCGAGGTTTTTTATTATTCTTCATCAGGCGTAAACTGGCGCGATATTACGTTTCTTTTGTATATGCTTTACATCACAATTTTGGGATGAGTTGTGAAACGGGAGTGAGGTGGGTGGCGGGCACAGAATACCATTTTGTATGTTTTTGTTCAAATGTCTTGTTTTCTATAGACAACGTTTGAAATGTCAGAAATTGACACGATTTATTTCACAACATTCTCTGACCGGGTCGTTGCACTGCAAGTTCATCCATTCAATCAATCAATATCGAACCGACCGTCCAACGGCCATGGGTCTTTTCGTTTTACACGTCTATAAATAAACTGTCAGCACCGTTACACCAGTCTGTCACTACAGATCCAACACACTTTGAGGGGGGATTTGGTGCGAACCAACCAGACACATTCCTCACCATCCTCCAGTGAAAATTGCTTCCCATGCCCATCTTCGCGACCGTCGCTGCCGTGTATGCCATCAATCTCGACCTGGACTGCCTCGTGCGAGCATACCCTTCAAGCGCCCTGCGCAGCTCAGCATTGCTGGACACGGGAGAAGACGCATACTGGACGAGCTGGCCGGCGAGCACCGTCGCATCCTCGACAGCAAAGCCGGAGCCCTGGCCGCTCGTCGGCAGCATGAGTCTCGAGGCATCGCCCACCACGACGGCGCTGCCGCATTGAATTTCTTCCGGCTTCCAGACGCGCTGCCGCAGTGGGCTGCGGATGATGCGATCGGCGGAGGTCAGGAGCGCCGAGAGGTTGCCTGCATAAGGATGGGAGACGCTGCTGTGGCTCTGCAGGATTCTCACCGTGGAGGCGAGCGGATACTGGCTTGGGGCTATGGAAGACTGCCACGGTTCTTCTGCATTTGGTCCAGATTCTTGCTCGTTTTGGGTTGCTGATGAGGGCGCTTCTTCTTCTGGTAGGATTAAATCCCATCGGATTCGATCATTGAGCAAGGGGCCAGTTGACAGCACGCCTCGATCCAGCCATATGCCATGGGCGTCTGAAAATTCGCAAATGGGATTATTCCCTTTTCTTCCCTCTGAGACGCCATAGAAGCAAGTTACTCCCATCGAATCTGGCATCCATCTCTCCTCCGCCGTTTTTGGATCTCTCTGATCGAGAATGAACCTCCTCACAGTCGAGTATCCGCCATCCGCGCCAACCAACAAATCCACATCAAGCGCCTCGCCATGCGCAAAACTAATCCTCGTTTTTCCATCGCCAAGGGCTTGGTATCCCGTAGCTTTCTTCCCCCAGGACACATCTTGGCCCCCCAATTCCCTCATCTTGTCGAGAAGTAAACCCTGCAGAGCATGTCGCTCAAAGTACCTGACGCCAGTCTGAAGATCATTGCTCCACAGGGCATTTGGCATCCGATTGATCTGACTGTAAGAGCCGTCGAGGGACCCCCTCCACGTAGACAGGGCATCATACTCGTAGCCGTGTTTCTCGATAGCACTTCTCAGGCCTAATTGATATAACGGATACAGACCATTTGCAAAAAGGCTAACCGTAGCACCCGCACGATGTTTTCCATTTCCCAGACCTGGCGCGGGGGCTTGATCGATTAATATCGGTGTAAATGTTCTTTTGAGGGTTGGATGGGAGAGAATCTGAAGTGCCAGAGTTGGTCCACTAATAGCAGCGCCAACGATGCTAACAACCTTTGGTCTTGTTGCTCCCATTTAGGAGGGATGACAGTTTACGCCCCGTAGGAAAAAGAATAGAAGAAAAAAAAGGAGAAGAAAAAAGGAATAAATAAGGAATAAAAATTAAATAAAAATTAAACAACCCGTTATGAGAAGATGAACAAGTGTAAGAGGATGGTTCGTCTCCTTGTCTTGGGACAAGATGCGAGGAGGAGTTTAGCAAGGGGGTAGAAAATAAATACTGGAACGCTGAAACAGGGTAGATAGATTCGTAGCTATCATGTCTCCTAGTTTTTGACGTTTCTGTCTATTTATTTTATTTCTACCTGTTTTTTTTGTACCTATTTGACACTTCCTCTTGTATCCATTTGTTCCCTTGTTTCTGTCAATTTCTCACATTTTGATTAATTACGTACATTGCCACAAATATCTCCCGCCTGCTGGGCTACCTACTGTCAATCTACAGCCAAAAAGGGAAAACATCCCGCGAAGGATGGATGTGCATACTACAGCTAAAATAACCTTACCTTGAATCATCCATCCAAAGGCCCTGAATCCTTGCTTCTGACGACGGGAACCTGTCAGCCGTAAACACTCTCATTACCACTCTGGAGTCGCAGTCAATCAGGTACAGAGACGAAAAAGTGGGACTGGCAATTCAACATTCTCATTCTCATTCAACAGTTTGCATCTCGCTTATTGCATTATAAGCCAAGGTATTTTCATTTCTCTAGTAATTTACACTCGCTGTTTCCTCGAATCATAAGCTAGGATATATGACGTAATATTTTTTGATCCATGTTTGCGGCGAATTCCTGGTTCGTGATGCATTGATTATCTATCCAGGCAAGCACTCATTCACCAGTCAATCTTCCGCTGCTCATGCACACGGGTCACAAGATATTATATTTTAAATGAGCTTTTACAGCTGGCGGCCATGGGTGGTTACACAAGGCGTTTACATCTTCATTTTGATTTGTTATAATCCGTCTCCTCCATGCATGATTGGCAGCCTCGTGTGATGAATGGATGGGATATGTGATGTGCCCATCCATGCTCCCCCCCAGGGCCGGCAGTGTTGACGTGGGAGGGAGCTGGGAGGCCAATACACGGGCTGCAATACAAATGCAGGTGGCCAGAGGGGTAACTCCCAGGTCACGGGAGCAGGAGGAGATTCACTGAAAAGGCTTCCGAGTAAGGTTGTCAATTCACTTCTGCCTCTTGACAGAAAAGGATTCCCTGCAGTCCCCTTTTTTTGCCCTGCTTCTTTTCGACTTTGGCATTTGAAGCAGCGGCTTCCAACGGACACATTCTTCACACTTTTTCTCCCCCTCCCTCCTCCCGACGCTCACCCTCCCGCGATAGCCTCGACATCCATTGGATCCAAACTCACATTTAGGCATTTGAGCTAGGTCGTCTTTAGTCTCACGTTCCTGAGGCGGAGCGGGGAATGCAACACTAGTCGGCAAACATGGACGGATCTATCCTCCCGTGTGCGAACGTCAATGGCCCCGATGGACCTTGCAAGGAGGACGGCCGTTTTGTCTGCAAGGCCTGTCACTTGGTTCAGGTCAGTTGCATTAAATAAAAAAAACAACACATGTCCATCCATCCCACTTCCCGACGAGAGAATGCATCCAACTAAATGCAGACCCCATCATGATAGTACTGCGGACGTAACTGTCAGGTCAGCCACTGGCGCACTCATGCCAAAGACTGCAAGTCGCCCATGTTGAAGAAAACTTGGGAGCCAGGCTGGGTCCTCGACAGACATCAACCCGCATTTGTCGGGGAGGCCCCCTCACCCATGGTTAACATGGGAGGCTTGAAATATCTCTGGGGCAACATGCCGGCCATCGACATGCTCAAGCTCGAGCAGAATGAAGGGGAAGCATATGAAGGTCGTTTGCGTTTGCTATGTGCAGGTGAGTTGGGCGAGTGCTAAATAGAATGCTGTCTGAGATCCCCCAAGGCTGATGATAACAATTACACTCCCCCAGCTTCTGGTGACCCGAGAAACGTCATCAAGACAATTGCTTCGCTGCCAGACAATTTCAAGGGGGCCATCCACGTAACCATGAACGACAAAGATACCGACATTGCGGCCCGGAACGTTGTCATCTTGCTCATCGCCCTCACTTTTGGCAACGTTGACGAGGCGGTCGATTTGATAGTACACATCTGGTACTCTGCCCTCCTTACGCAGCGCCACGCAGACCTCTTGCGCACAAAGGTCCGTCCCTTCATCAAGACCTTCAACGACAAGATTGCGGGCAAGAGCCCCAAGTCGCTGCAGGCCAAGACATGGAACTTTGGTCCTCGCAGCATCCGCCTCGTCTTCACAAAGGAGTTTTGGGGCAAGCTTCTCGGTTTTGTCAGCGTTTCGGAAACTTTCACCATGCAGGAAGCGGATGCAAGCCGCACTGCAATCACTCTCTGCTACGAGCGCAGGGATTATAGGGATAGGCAATATACCTGTCTCCTCCCGGCGCAGCGCATGTGTCAGGAGAGATACCGCACGGATGGCATCCTGTTGCCCTTTGGCCACAGTCGAGAGGCCTTTACCGTTCCGAATCCGTCAGTATTTCCCCAAACATTTTTATTCATTCGGATACTAATGTCTTCCGTCTAGTACCTTTTTCCAGAACAACAACACCTGGCCAATCAAGGATTCCTCTGACCCATTCGGGGACTGGGACATGCCCGATGTTTTGGACAAAACCCCCAGAGCCGCCTCCTCTGACATCTATGGCAAACTCTTTTATTATGTAGAAAATCTGTGCAAGAGATTCCTGGCGAGACTGAGACTTCTCCCGGTTGGATTTGAGCTTTTCAACATGGAGACCCAGGAGCTGCCCAAGCACTTGCGCGTGTCTTCCTTTGCACGCATCGAGGTAAGAAGACGGGACTACAATGGTCAGTTGCCCTACTAACATTTCGTTCTCAAGGTCTCCAACATGTCCGACATGGGATACCTTGGTTATGCAAAGACGCTGGCCTATCTCGGACCGCTCTTGCAGCCAAAGACGGCAAACCCCCACGCCACCCTCATCATGCTCTTCATGAACGCTGTTCGGGAAACGATGACTGAGGAAGACACCATGGCCGACATGGTCAATGCCTTCCCTTATGTCCAACACTTTGTCACCCGCCCCGAAACGAAGTCTACATATGATGTAGGCTTTATCCGATACACGTTTGGCATGGACCGCTTCCGAGACAATGACCGATATTTTAACAAGTACGTTTTGAACAACCAACCGTAACAACATGAGTAAACTTGATTTCTTTTTTTTTTTTTTTGCGAGCTAACGAGATTAAACTGCGTAGATACATGAGGGCATGGAAATTCGAAGACGGTGGCCGACGCATGGGCATGGCCATAAAGGAGAAGCATACCATTATCGAAAAGTGGCCTCTGAGACTGCGAAAGATTGCCGGAGAGGAAGGCTCAGATGAAGAATTTGACATGTCGCTTGGAACGGGACATGCTGGGGATGAGCGGTACATGGAATGGAAGTTTGCATAGAGTGGTGGTGATGGTAATGTGCAACTGGATGGACTTGACGATGGCATGCAGACTTGGTAGTGTCAATGAGACCTTTTTATTTTATCTTATTTTCTCCCACTATGATCCCTGAATGGCATCCTCCAAGTCCGGACAGGCCTGTAGAATGCTGGCCCATTCGTCGTCGGACAAACCTTGAATCCCCTCAGCACTAGATGTTGTCACCGAATCCTTTTGCCTCCTCTTCGGAGCCGTCCACTTTACACTGCAAGCCTCGTCGCCCCGTAACTGAGGCAGGTCCTCCATGGTAAAGTCTCCCTTTTTCGCAATCGTGCCCTCGTCGTCGAGCAGCCCCCTCTTTACGAGGTCGGCCAGCTCCTTCTCCTCGAGCGTGCAGAACCTCTCCGCCAGAATCTCTGATTGGAGTTTCTGCTGTCGGATGGCGGGGCCGGGGATGCCTTTGTCTTCTAGCCCGTCTTCTGTCGCATCGGCGTGGGTCTCGTTGGGGGGCAGTGGATCGGTAATCATGCTCGGGGCGGCATGTTGGTGCTGATGTTGGTACTGGTGTGGCTCTGAGGGTTGTTGATCTGTTGATCCCCCCTGGGGGACTGAGCGTGTGACGGGTGTTGATTCACCCATCTTGGTTTGTTGGAGAATCCTGGAAAAGTCTAGAGGGAAGCGCTGGAATGAAGAGCGTAATGGTGGTGGTGCTCAGTTTTCATCTTTACATCATTCTTGCGTCGTGTTTATATAGGCAACTACGTTTGAAATTCACAGTGAGTCAGCACTGTATGACCAAGTTTTCTGGAACAAAATGTGAGATGATGAGTAAATGAAGCTCTGTAGATTGACTCATCCGGCAGCACAGCCCAGCTGAGCCTTGAAAACCCTCTGCCACACTTCAATCTCTGAAATCGAGAGACAGATTGACAAAAGATTTAATTTGCAGGGGAGCAGGACGAGTTGGTCGATCGATCGCTTGCGTCTGTAATTTCTTCTTCTTATCTCCAGCACAAGCATGGCTTGGGCAGCTTTCGTATCAGCAGCCTATAAAAGGTCATTTATCAGGCGCCATTCACATGCTTTTTTCCGCCTCCAAAATACGACATTGATGGCTGCGTTCAATCCATTACGAGGAGCACACGTTTACTCGGCTCGTATGAGTCAGCTGCGGGGAGGAATGGGATGTGATGAAGATGAAGGCAACAACTTTGTCGCGTCGTGATACTGCCCTGACAGCAGTCACACCCAGACTATATACGTCCATTAGATTGCAGCGCATAATTAAACCAACCACCCCCTCGCAACTCATTAAAACCAGAAGAGAGCCCTACATGCATGAAATAGCCCTGAAGAGTCTCGATTTTGGCGAGATCGCTGGGCGCTACAGCCCATGGGGTGGCGTGACGGGCATAGCGGCAGCAGCCGGACGGGTTTGATGTCGAGAGGGGGTTTTACAAGGTCGCTCAACAGGGCAATGATGGGCAACGCTTGCGAACTGTCATGTTGACACCAGAGTGCGGTCATTGGCGGCTTTGTTTCTCCAT
This sequence comes from Hypomyces rosellus, assembly GCA_011799845.1. NCBI lineage: Eukaryota > Fungi > Ascomycota > Sordariomycetes > Hypocreales > Hypocreaceae > Hypomyces > Hypomyces rosellus. Next base: position 3,721,540 of record WWCI01000002.1, on the reverse strand, counting down.
CACATCATGTTGAATCATCAAGACAGGGCTAACGGCGATCCAAGCGTTCCTTTCTTGAAGCTTCGCTCTGTTTGTTCTGTAAACGGATTTGCCGCCTACACCGAGACCGGAGTAATTTGGGAATGTCTTGTCTGATCTTTTGTCTGATCTGGTGAGCACAGCCATTAACGTAAAATGTGTAATACCATGTTGCAGTCAGCGAGATGCACGTTTCACGGGGTTTGCCTTGACCGGCAGACAACTCGCCCATTCTCTAGGCCGCCGATTGTCTCACCTAAAACGTAATGGATTAGAGCCTTAGTCTAGGTTCCCTTGGCAATCGAATGAAGAAGCTGCTTCCATTCTCCAAGGGGCTGCTTTGAAGAAGAACAAAGGTCCGTTCGTTCAAAGGCTCCATGTTGGGCATCCAAAGGGCCGGTATTTTCGGGTTCAATCGAGACACAAGGGGGGATTTGTTTTCGCTTATCTGGCCTATGAGATACCAACGGCGCTCTTTGTCAATATTGATTTGCAATTTAATAAATCCCTTTGTTTTTAACATGTGAAGGCTGATGTGTCGCAATCCATTGACAGGGAAAAAGGAAAGGAAACCCCCCCACGATCAAAGTTCTTGGATGGTGGCACGTGGGCCAATTTGGCAATGCAGCCCTCCGGCTGGCATAGAACCTTCAGGGTACTGCTTCAGGTGCTGTCACAGCGCTATGACGACGCTGTAGCGCGCAAGTTGCATGCACTAAATGCAGCGCACCTCGTTGGGTAATTACGGGCTACATTGGCCCATGGATCCATCCCACAACCTTACCTGCCTACATACTTGCGCTGTCAGCGGGTGTGGCAGAGCGGTCAGATGGTTCGTTTTGGGCCCCAACCCAACATCTCCATTCAGAGGATCCATTCGTACCCCAGATTGATCTGGAGTAAGACCTCGTGAATTCTTTTCTCCCCCACATAATCTATCCCATATCTTGTCTGCCTGCCGACCTAAGCGTCTTCGTCTCCGTCTTCTCCCCCCCTTTTTTTTGTGTACTTATATATATTTTTGTGTATCCATTTGGCTTGTTACCTCTCAAATCGCAATCTTACAAGATCGTTGGGGGATGTACTAAACCTCATATTTTTGAATCCCGTCCCGCCCGTCATTACACAGTCGACCGATGCTCGCCCTGCGACGACAAGCCTGCGCGCCATGGCTGATTTCCTACTTCAGGCGCCTTCAATCTCTGCTAGACACGTAAACCAGACGAGACTGCCGCAGCGACGAAAATCCACCTCAACACTATCACAATTCCACGCGAACCACGATCAGACACTCCTTGGCACCGTTTCCAAGACAATCAGAGGGGCAACCGACCTATGGCGCTCGTGGAAAGATGGTGTCTCATCTGAGGAGCGCGAGGATATCAGGAGGCTAGAGGAAAGGAAGAACGTACTCTATACACGCCTAAAAAATGTAAGTGACTTGTCGCAATGAGTGGTAATGGGACGGATACTGACAGGACTCGTGGTAGGCCGAATCCTTGAAACAATGGCAAGCCGCAGCCCAAGAGCTCGACGTCCTAGAGGGCAATGACGAGTGGAAAAGCGACTCCTCCTCCACCGGCGATTATAACCCCGATCTTATCGAGGACCGACTACGGGAACTCGACGAAGCCAGAGCAAGCTGCGATATCCAATCTATGATGCATCTCATCCGCACAGCCCTATCTCGCGACCTCGGCGGAATGGGCAATGTCGAACTCTATAAACACTCCTACCTTGGCACAAAGACACTGATAGAACGTTATGTCGATTCCACGATTCAGACCATTGATGCCGTCATTGCGAAGAGCGCCTCGGATCAAGGCATTGCGTATAAAGATTTGCTTGAGGGTATGCTGCTCGCGCGTCAGAGCTTTGGTCGAAGCGCCTTGCTGCTATCAGGGGGTGGCACTTTTGGCATGGCGCATATCGGCGTTCTCAAGACATTGTTTGAAGCACAACTCTTGCCCCGAATTATTTCTGGAGCCAGCGCGGGGAGCATTGTGTGCGCCGTCATGTGCACAAGGACAGACGAAGAGATACCCGAACTTATAGAAAAATTCCCCTATGGCGACCTGGCCGTATTCGACCCGGCGGGCAAACCAGACAGCATTCTGGATCATTTTCGCCGACTTTTTACAGAGGGAAGCTGGTCGGACATTGGGAATCTCAGCAGAGTCATGCGGGAAATGATGGGAGATATTACGTTTCAAGAGGCGTACAACCGCACCCGTCGAATCCTCAACATCTGCGTGTCAACAGAATCCATGTATGAACTTCCCAAGCTGCTCAACTATGTTACAGCCCCCAATGTCATGATTTGGTCGGCTGTCGCAGCGTCCTGCTCCGTTCCTCTGGTCTTCAACGGATCGTCGTTGCTTGTCAAGGACCCCGCGACAGGGGAACACCGGCCTTGGAATCCAACCCCGCAGCGCTGGATTGATGGTTCGGTGGAGAATGACTTGCCCATGACTCGCCTTGCAGAAATGTTCAATGTCAACCACTTTATTGTCTCGCAAGTGAACCCTCACGTGGCGCCATTCCTGTCAAGGGAGGATTACCTGTCGCCAGAACTCCGGGCCAACCGAAACAACGCAACCCAGGCTGAAGAGTACGACTGGCTTGGGACATTCACGTCGCTCGCCAGAGATGAGGCCCTCCACCGCCTTCAGTTTATGGCTGAAATGGGAATTTTCCCCAACGTCATGACTAAATTCCGGAGCGTTCTTAGTCAGAAGTACTCTGGAGACATTAACATACTGCCTGAGATGACTATGGATAATCTCCCAGTTATCCTCCAAAACCCTACAGTTGACTTTATGCTCAAGTGCTGTATTGTTGGTCAGCGCGCAACCTGGCCGAAACTAAGCAGAGTACGTGATTGCTGTGCTATTGAGTTGGCACTAGATCGTGCCGTGCATCGTCTTCGGACCAGAGTTGTGTTTTCGGAGAGCCAGTCGGAGCTTAGGAATCTCGCCAATGCCCATTCTGGGAACCTGCGGCCTCACGTACAAGGGCTGACATCATACCCGTCGGCCATTAATGCGTCATACTCGGGTCAAGTGCATAAGCGGCAGCGTCGACGATCAGGTGGTAGCCTTCGTACTATGCCAGGTAACTTTATGATGCTAGAAGGCAGCATTACAGATGACGATACTGCCGAAGAAGAGCGCCTTGAGATGGCATCCAGGACTCGGGGTCCGCCATCACCGGGTGCCACCCGAAAGCCACGATTGAAGCGAGCCAGCAAGAGTTCAACACATGTACCGCAACATAACGGGATGCTGATGTCGACGTCTCACCCCACAGTCTTCCCAAATCCGGACTTTGACTTTTCCAAGCCACTCAGTCCCCCGCCGGTGCGCAGCTACAATGAACCCGACCACAATGACCTGTCGGAACTTGGACCTACAGATACCGAACCACCATTCCTATCAGATGCTGAATCAGATCATGCCACTGCTTCACAAGGGCGCATGTCCTCTCCCGTGGACGACTTGGAGACTAGTGAACAAGGCCATTCAAGTGACGCGGATGTGGAGCAGGCAACTGAGGAGAGTGACCCTGAACCTTATGACAGCAGTTATTCGGTACCAGCTAGTCCCAAACCAAAGCTAGCATTCAACGATGACTATAGTGCGTTTGGGCCTACAGGGAAAGTTTTTGGGAATATGTGGGGAATTTGAAGCTCGAATCGCTGGCGAGACAGCAATCACGAAGTTACAGACAAGGGTTTTCTTTTTTTGAACATAGAATTACATTATCACATAGATGTCCATGCCGGCAGTTGACACGCCGTTTTCTTCTATTACAGCCAGGTCGGCCTCTTTTTGTATAGGATAGGTTTTGTTCGGACAGTCTAGAGCACGATTTGATGCCTTGATGACTGGATTACGCATGTTGGAGAGGAGCTGGGAAGTGCAGTGGCACTTGCAGCACGAAGGAAGCGGTTGCATTGGGGAATACCATAGCATCATACAGTGTATGCGCTTGAATTATAATCTTGATGTATTTGATACGAATAGGAAAGAGTGTAATTGGTTTTTATATCTTTTGGTGAAAATATAATCTTGACTTACTTGAAACTATCTCTTGCTGAACATTCTGGTCTGGCTATGTACATAGGTCTGCATACTGGACAACCTGTCAACTAATCAGCTGCTTTGTATGATAAGCGGCCGCGTGGCCTAATGGCTAAGGCGTCAGATTTCGGTTTCAGCACCCTTCCTCTGAAGATTCCAGGTTCGACTCCTGGCGTGGTCGGTTTTTTTGGACTTTTTGTCATGTTTATTCCTTCTTTTTTCTTTTCCTTCTTCTTCCTTTGGTGTCTTGCATTTATGAATTGTGGCGTTGTCTAGTAGTGGTTGCATATTGCTGGTGTTTTCTATTCTAGGTATGTGATGGAGAGGGATTTTGAGTTTAGAGTGAGTGAGTGATGGGTGCAATTGCTGCTTGGGATGCAACGGCATACAGATATGTTTCTCTAGTAAATATCTTTATTATGTGCTAGAGGAGTATAGTCTAGATGAGAGTCTCGATTAGTTGGCCAAATCCCTTTGCTGTTTGATGCAAGTATCAAACTCGTAGTCGGCATAAGGATGATGTTATGACAGGTATATAAACGGTGCTGTTCGTAGTAGAACTAAGATTTTGCACAAGTTCATATAGAAATCAAGTGGTTGGGTCTTTCTCATGCTAGGCCAGCTGAATGCTTGCTTTCGAGAGAAGTGATTTTTGCTTATTGTATCAACTTGGTTGAGTGAGGGGAGATGCTAGGGATTTGTTTGCTGTCATTGAGATGGATGGCCGACGTGGCTAGTTGTGGACAAAATTTAAGATCACCAGTATGGATGACTGTATATCAATTTAATCGTTCCTTTCATTTTTCATATTTAAGAAACACGGAGGTTGTACGTTACACTAGATGTGAAGAATTGAGATGTGATGGATAGAGTTGAATGAGGTGGTGGATGCCTTGATTAGAATCATGTATGGCCTACCCTAAAGATGGAAGCTCGCTAGATAAGGAAGGGGTCCATCAAGTATAGTAATGAGGATTATTAATTATGTATTTGATCCAGATTCATTTTATATTCTAGAACTTTTTCTTACTCTTTTCTTATTTTCTTTCATCTTTTATTTGGATTGGCTATTGGTGTCTTTATTAGTCTTGGCATGGCAAGTTATCAGACCTGCAAGTAGACGGAACCAAACGAGGAGATGCATAAGAAAATTGAAGTCTAGATTCACGAAATCAGTATTTGTAATCACGCAATAAGTCTGGAAAGTAAGCAATTCATGTAGCCTGGCTAGGGGTGGAAAGTAAATGCCGAAATGCAGAAAATAACAGACCGGTTTATATGTATTGTTTCTCTTGATTTTTCGTGTCCCAGAATTCCTCTTGTGTCTGTTCATCTCCCTGGTTTCTCTTGATTCCTTCCTCTTGTTTCTCTTCATCCCTCTTGTATCTGACAATTCCTCTTGTGTCTGATGATTCCTCTTGTTTCTGTTCATGTCCCTTGCTTCCGTCCATTTCTTCGCCGTGCATGACTGTGGACTCCGGCTCATCGGTCACCCACGGGTCCATCCACCCCATACGCCGACCAGCCGTCCCAACGCCGCAACTTGAATGGCCAACACAGACTCACGGCTCTGGCAAGCTCCCCGGAACTAGTCGCAAAGCGTCCATTGCGTCAGAGAGACTCGAATTGCAAAATGCGCCCAGCCGGCCAATGAGACGGCACCCATAGCACGCAATCGGGGCGCCTTGCCGCTTCCAGGCCCCCTCCCTTGGTGATTTTGCTCACAAACTTGGGGCGCGATCTTCACAAGCTGTGGCATTTTCTCAAGTACACGCCAGGTACCGTTGCATGGGACGAGTTTTTTTCTCTCTGTATTGTCATGGGTAATGGATGTTTTGGTGGGAGAAGTTGGCCAAGATGAGGGGCAAAAAGGAGGGGTGTGAGATGAGGGGGAGGGGCTGACAGGGCTTTTTACTTCTCTTGCTATGGATGGCTTGCGCTTTTGGCCACGTCTATTGCGTTGGCTTTTATGATGAGTGAGTAATGGTGGAGGTGGAGGTGGAGGTGGAGGACGGAGGGAGAAAGAGGAGCTATGGGTTGATCTATCGAGTGCGTTTGAGATCTAATGTATATATAAAGGCTTGAGCAACCTTTTTCTTTTGCACGCGTCTCCTCTCTTACTTCCCTCGCCAGCTCCCTCCATCCCTCGCCTTACGCCATCCATATACCCTCCAAGATACACATCAACAACCCACAATGTCTGCTCCCGCTCCTCTCCGCCTGGGATCCAAGGCCCCCAACTTCAAGGCCGAGACCACCAAGGGCCCCATTGACTTCCACGAGTTCATTGGCGACAACTGGGTCATCCTCTTCTCCCACCCCGAGGACTACACTCCCGTCTGCACCACCGAGCTCGGTGCCTTTGCCAAGCTCGAGCCCGACTTCACCAAGCTTGGTGTCAAGCTGATTGGCCTCTCTGCCAACACCATTGAGTCTCACGATGGATGGATCAAGGACATTGCCGAGGTTACTGGCGGCCACGTCAACTTCCCCATCATTGGCGACAAGCAGCGACAGGTTGCCTTGCTCTACGACATGTAAGCCTCAACCGAGTCTTCTATAACTTGTGACTTCAATCACTAATAGTCTCTACAGGATCGACCAACAGGATGCCACCAATGTCGACGAGAAGGGCATTGCCTTCACCATCCGCTCCGTCTTCTTCATTGACCCCAAGAAGACGATCCGCACCATCCTCTCCTACCCCGCCTCCGCCGGCCGCAACACCGACGAGGTTCTCCGCATCGTCAGGGCCCTCCAGACTGGTGACAAGCACACCGTGACCACCCCCATCAACTGGCAGCCCGGCCAGGACGTCATTGTCCCTCCCTTTGTCAAGACGGAGGATGCCCAGAAGAAGTACCCCAACATCCGGATAGAGAAGCCTTACCTCCGATTCATCCCTCTTCCCGAGGTTGACTGAACGCCTTTTTTGTTGCTGGAATAAATAAATAAATATGAGTTGGGTGGGTGAGGGAGGCCAGAAAGAGGTCTAATAATCTGCTTATACTAGCGACGACAATTTCATGAAAAAAAATAAAATAAAGATACCAATTAACATCCCATGAGCCTTTTCTATGACGAACTCTCCGCTTTCGGCTGTGACGTGACCCAAGTTCGACCCTGAGACTGGGATCTATGTAACTCGTTATTGAGCTCTTCGATACGCACTGTATTTTACTGCAAGAACTTGTTGCATTCTGACCGTTTAGAATAATAGCTTTCTACACGGAGTACTAGCTAGTAGTGAAATCAATTTGCAAGCAAGGCTGGCCCACTCCACCTTGTTTCAAACTCAGGATCAAGGTTCAAGAAGGGGTCCAGGAAGGGCTTGAGAACTTAACCCGGGGAAATGGGACTGTCTAGTTCCATTGCAACTTAGGTTGTGGTTGATAATGCGAACAGATTTCCGTGTTGAGTTAGTAAATGGTCGTCTTATGTTTCCTATTTCATATCATCAACTTGCACACATGATGAGGACTGGCTGCGCAATCTATCAAAACACCCTACTTGATTCCATCTAGCCGTAAACGAAGCAAGGAATAAACTTGCGCGGGTTTCTAATTGGGTCCGAATAACTTCAAGGAGGGCACTCTTGAAGCATTCCAGTCTGGGGTCTCCCTTTTTGCCTAAATAATGGTGGCTGGACAATTTCTCCCTCTTTCTAGTAACATGGCGCAGCACAAGTCGGATGCTGCATCTGTACCAAAACGGATATCGAACCCTTTACCACAACTGGGGGCCGTTCTCGTATCATCATCAGCTTTGGGCCATGGCGTTCGTCAATGGCCCCATATTACTGTGGAAAAAAACGTTTGTTTCAAGACGATGGAACTACAAAGGCTTAGCGAAGAAAAGAAAAAAAAATACCACGTGCGAAAGAGTCCGGAAGGTGTGCATGGGGGGAGATGAGATATATATTCCCCTGCAAGTTGCAAGCCCTGGGGCGCTGCGAATGGCTGCAGTTTGTGCAACACCAGGCGTTCCAGACTTGGGCGATACCATGCCCAAGCAGGCAGGCTGGAGGATTAATTGGCGGGCAGGGTTGTTGAAACAATGGATGTTTCTTTGTTTTTTGGTTCTTTTTTTCCTTTCGTTTTGTTTGACGAAATGTTTAATGCTCGGTATTATATGTTTGGGGTGGTATCGGAGAGAAACTATATAGATATAGATATGGATATGTGGGCATCTTTAACCTAAGAGTTTCAAATCTCGGCTCCTTGTGGGCTGCAGATGCAACGCATGCACGCCCGTATTAATGGATAGATGGAAGATGATGGATGAGCGAAACAATCCATAACAAGTGCTGAGTGGCCACCGGTGTGTGAAGGAGCCGATCCGCTGTTTAGTTCTTCAGCAATCCCAGCTTAGCGGAACCATCTCGAAGCCACGTTTTGTGCGTCAAGAATTGGAATGCAACGTCGGCTCTCGTTTCTCTCCCTTTGGATACTTGAGTTAGGTACTAGATACCTTCCAAGGCGAACTTGAAGTGTGAGCGTGTTTGTCACAGGTTGTGCTTTGACAGTGTGAGGTGACTCTCTATAGGTAGAATATAGATTAATGCTTCTTATAACCTACCCAATGAGGCAGGGATTGGGATGACGCTCCATGCACGCACACGCACACGCACACTTGCAATCCTCCCATATGCCCGTCGTACGTATGTAGTAATATGTAAGGTATGGCCCTACCAAGCCCATGTCCATGTCCATGTCCATGTCCCTGCCATGCCATGCTATGCTATGCCATGCTATGCCAGCTGTTCCTGCATCTTGTCATCTTCACCACCGACTGCTAGTATTATTTACTCCGTCTCACTTCATTGGAACTCGCACGCAGGACCCCTCGACCAGCGACCAGCGACCCCTGACATTGCATGTGGGCGCGCCAGGCCAACCCAACCTGCATCCATCCCTCCAATCCATTGATCCAACAACATCCCATGGATTCCATCCCACTTTAACCACTGTGCAGGAAAAAAAACGAATACTTAGTAGAGAAGACTGGAGAGAGAGAGAGAGAAAAACGCCCATCTGACCAGTCGCCATCATTAGTCTCAACAAACAATATATTTTTTAACAGGAATTATTTTCTTTTTCTTTCTTCTTCGTTCTCCTTCTTCTTAACAAGGCCTAGCATTTCACAAGCAAAACAACCCTTTTTCCTAAACATTCTCAGCCCGTGCCTCCATCGACCTATCAGGTCCCAGCGCTGGGACTGTCACTTGGAAATCTCCATCTCCATTGACTGCGTCTGTGCGCCTTTGTCTCTGCAGTCCTGCTTGTGCTCAAACTCAACATCCACATCCATCGTCAGCTTTTCTTGTCGCGCAAAAAAACAGTGTCTGCCTACTCTAGTAGTCAAGAGACAGCAAGCAAGCAAGCAGACAAGCAACATTGCTAAATATTGCAACGTCAGGCTCCTTCCTCTTTTCCTGTCGCGGTTCTTGAATGGTACGTATTCTATTGTCATCCTATCTGTCGGGTCAGGTCAGTCAGTCAGTCAGTCAGTGTGATGACTGTCATCATTGTCTCTGAATTTCTTCAACACCCTTGTCATCGCACCAACAACAACACAGAGAAAGAAAAAAAATACCCACCCATGCCACATTTATCTTCCCTCCGTCTGCCTGTCTGCCTGCCCGCCGAACGAAACGGATCCATTGCTTGTCCACCGGATCCTCTCCCCGTTATCGAGCCCGTCGCCCCGTCTTTTCCTCTTCCTCTCTCTCCCTCCCTCTCTCTGTGGTGTGTGTGCCTGGTTGCTGGTGTGTGGACTCGATCCGCATCGTCAGGGCCACCTGCATCTTGACCGCAGTGCGCGGTCAGGAAAACCCCTGCTGGCTCGTCACCGTCAGGTCCCAAGGGAGTGGTCCAGCTCCCAGCTCCTCCCGCCAAGAGGGGGAGACCCATTTTACAAAGCCTCTGGCACTCTCTCCCGTTTTCTGCTCCACCAATCTGATTTTTGAACATTTTCCCCCCTCTCATCTACTTGTACATACACATACATACATATCGCCCTTGCTTCGTCTCGTCTTACCTGCCCTTTGACAGATCCAATAACCCTCGCTTGTCGCATGCGCCGTCGAGCGCATTGGCCGGCGTCATGGCTGATCCCGCAGAACTGACTGGCTCCCAGAACCCGACACAAACTAGCTTCTACGCCTTCTCCGAATCCAAGGCCAATGATCCTCCTTTGTCCAACGATCGATATAGTCCCGAAGGCGCATATCGAGGAGCCCAGCACAATTCTGCGGCCAGACTCCCCCGAAACAGTTCCCTCCAGGCCCTGCCTAGCTACGCAGCATCGGGTTTCACCACTGTGCCCTCGTCCTTTAGTGCTTCGAGAAGCAGAGCATCCTCGATATCCAGATCCCAGCATGCGAGGCAGCTGAGCCTTCAGCACAGCCTTGAGAAACCGTTGCCAGTCACGCCGCCTGCCCAACCAAGCCCCGCATCCCCTCCAACGCCCTTTAGCAATTTCCAGAGTCTCTTCTCAAAGCTCAACGACCTCGAGTTGTCAAAGAACCGCTACACCGAGTTCAACATGGATAGCCGAACCAGTACCATGGATTCCACGAGCTCGGCCGCCGCGAGCCAAATGTACGCCAGCCAGGAACGATACGTTAATGATCCCAGTACTAGCATGACTAGTTTGGTGAGCTCGATTAGACACGATGGCGGCGACGACCTTGGGAATGGGTTGAATCCGAGAAGTAATGGTTCTACGGCTGCAGCATCCCCAGCAATTCCCCAGGCACGAGCCCAATCTGTTGGTGCTCCCGTAGGCGGCCCGTCTCAGGGATCTTCGCCCCATCTATCTGGGTTAATGTGCAATGTGCACCGAACCACGGGACGAGAGCCGCCTCCGCTTGTTGGAGCCACAACGACTATCCTAGGGGACAAGCTTTATGTATTTGGCGGGAGGATTCTATCTAGGAACAGACCTGCGCCACTAACATCCGACCTATTCGAGCTTGATCTCATACGGAGGCACTGGACAAAACTTGACGCGGGTGGTGATGTTCCACCGCCACGATATTTTCATTCCATGTGCCCGCTTGGGGATACTAAAATGGTCTGCTACGGAGGCATGTCTCCAGCGCCAAACCAACCCGTCGGTGCGGATCAGCAACAACCCGAAGTTACAGTCATGTCTGACATTTATGTTTACGACGTACCGACCAAGAGATGGACGTACATACCAGCTCACGACCCTCCGCAAGGCCGTTACGCTCACTGCGCCTGCATTCTTCCATCATCCGCCACGTTTTCGTCCAAGGCCGCACCCCTTTCTGCTCTCCAGCATAACCCCTCGTCCAGGAACCCCAACGAAGGCCAGATAGGCATCAAGATTGATGGCACCGGGGGAGCTCAGATGGTTATCGTAGGCGGCCAGGACGGGGCGAATCATTACATTGAGCAGGTCAGCGTTTTCAACTTGCGAAGCCTCAAATGGACTTCGACCCAGCCTCTGGGGAAGAGTTGCGGTGCTTATAGGAGTGTCGCCGCTCCCCTCCCCCCCTCCGTAACGGCGAGGATTGGAGAGACAGAAGAAGGCCAGGACGGCCACCACCGGATTGACAATGAGGTCCACCATGAGACGCAGGACCCTGGCTCGTCCATGCTCATCTACTCCAACTATAACTTTATGGATGTCAAGCTGGAGCTTCAGATCAGGGCTCCAGATGGAACGCTCACCGAAAAACACATGTCAGGAAATTATTCTTCCCCCCCAGGCCTTCGGTTCCCCAACGGTGGCATTATCGATACCCATTTTGTGGTGAGCGGGACGTATCTTACTTCTTCAAAGCAGGAATATGCGCTGTGGGCTTTGGATTTACGCAGTCTGACATGGAGCCGAATCGATGCAGGAGGAAGTGTTTTCAGCCAAGGCAGTTGGAATAGGGGCGTTTTGTGGAATAGACGGAATACCTTTGTTATTTTGGGCAACAGGAAAAGAAGTCTGGTCGACGACTATAATCATCGACGGATCAACTTTTCCAACGTTTGCATGGTGGAGCTGGAGGCTTTCGGATTTTACGACAACCCCCGCAAGAAGAGTCCCATGTCGGGCTTTGTCTCTGCTAGCAGTCCCTACTCTGGGTCTGGCCTCAAACTTGCACGAAAGGCCGGATATACCGCAGGCGGTCGGTTTCATTCGCATGCAAGTGAGGGGCTTGGGGCCATGGCGCTGAGCTTGCGCGAGCTTGCAGATATGGACATCTTGTGCCTCAACGGCGAGAGAATACCGGTGAATTCGAGGATCGTTGCGCGAAGATGGGGGCCATACTTTGTCCAGCTACTGCGAGAAGGCACTGCAACACAGGATGGTAGCGATGCCATGACGCTTAGATCGGGGTTGTCGAGCAACCCTCTGCGAGCGTCAACCATGACTGTCACTCCGAGCACTAGAAAGGCCAGTGATAGCATGTCATCAATGAGCAATATGAGCCTGTCTTCATCCTCAGCCATGATCCCGCCAGGTACCGCCGACTCGACTGCTTCTGCTGGTACGATGACTACAACACACGGAGATGACATTAATCCGGCCATGATCAACACGGCCCCTACACCTCGATCACTGCCGCCAAATTCGCGTCCGAGGGTTCTCTATCTGCCTCATACGTTTTTAACAGTCCAAGCTCTTCTACATTTTTTATATACCAGTTCTCTCCCATTGGATTTCTGCACGCCGCAGATTCTTTGCTCGCTCCTCCAGATCGCACGACCATACCGCATCGATGGCCTCCTCGAAGCTGTTGTTGAGCGGCTGCATGCTCTTTTAGATAGTAGGAATGCGGCAGCTGTTTTCAATGCGACGGCCATGGCGGCAGGTGGAGGACGTGGCATTGATGGTTCTCTGAATCCCAACTTTTTTGTTGGTAGTCTTGATCCCGTGGGATCTCCGGTTTCGACATCGGATTTCTCCCTTAGCGGCACCACGACCAACGACTCGTTCTCGTCTGATATTGCCGCGCGTACCGCGAACTTGAGTCTCGATACAAGTTTCCAGCAGTCTGGCCGTCCGCCCAGTGGAGAGATGTCTGCAACAGCGAGTGTCAGCGGTTCAGAATGGGGATCGGAGGTTGACCTCAGTGATCGGGATACCTTGATATGGAATGGCGAGCTGAGCAGTGTCATTGGTCTGCAAAAACGTGGCCTTAGAGGACTCATGGAGGGAAGAAGAATGAGGGAAAGAAACGGAACTGGTTCGGGCAGTGCAGCTGGTATGGGAGCCGGTAGCATCCCCTATGGTAACCAGGGTGGCGGCCAGCGGGTGGGTTTGGGTATTGCTGGTTCCTAGAATGCGGGTTTATGATGTAATGAGAGGCATGATATGTAAAGATGTCTGATCGATATGCTGCGAAGCGAAAACATGGACTCAACGACGCGGTGCTGTCTTGAGCTAAAAAAGAAACGAATTTCACTGTAGATATTATGGTTTTTTTTTGGCTGGAGGAGTTTTTGGAGATGTGAAGGGATCTTCACTATGGGTTATATACAGGGATTATCAGAGGGTAAAAAAGAAATGTTGCATCTCTTCTAGTATAAAGTATAGGTGTTGATGAAGGCTTCTGGTGAGCCAATTGTGATTGTGTGTAACCAAGGGAAGTTGGGAGGTTAAACACCTCCGCGGCTGGAGTTCTTGGCCTATTTTGATGATATTCTTCTACATCGAAGCCTCTCCCTACGATCGAGCCGGGTTATCATACCACAGAAGACAAGCCTGGGATCGTTTCAACCCACAAGTATATAATGAAGGAGATCGAGGCAGCCGGCCATCCTGACGATGGCTATGTATTTATACAGGTACACAATACCGGGCTGGTGGGCCAAAGCCTATTCCTGTTGTTTCTCTCTATTCCTCTCGATCCTTTCTATCCCTCCTGTTCCTCTCTATCTCTTTCGTTCTTCTCTATCCCTCTCGTTTCACTCTATCCCTCCTGTTCCTCTTGTATCCGATTCAAGTTCTAGACTTATGCTATAGAAATCCACGCGGTTGATACTACCGCTGCTCAAACGATGGGCACTGCGTGTCTGGAAGGGGTGGTTGGAAGAAGAGTACTGTCGCCTCGTCTGTGGTTGAGGTCATGAGAGATACAGATGAGCGAGCATTTCTAAACTTACTATTTATACTTTATACAAACCTTGATGTTAAAAACTTATCAATAACTGCTATGTACCTATAATAACCTATGACTGTATAAAATCCACTACTTGCTTGAGCCCGACGTAATTCTTTTCTCTTAACACATTGTCATTCATTACCCATCTTAAATACCTTTCTTACGGCACAATCTTTTACAACGAAACCCTTAGCAGAGACTGAACTGATACCTGTTCAGCCCATCTATAATCCATTTCAATCTCCTTATTTTACATTTAGGGGGCATTTCCACCAGTCTGTGTTGTCCCTCTGCTTCCTCCTATCGTTCTTCCAACACTATAATCCCAGCCCCCCCCCCCCGAGTACACGCAAGGGAGAACGGCCATGGCTTTCCAACGACCCTATACGGACCTCATAAGAGAAGAAAGGCTGTGGTATCTTCGTACTCGGCTAGAAGAAAGCCATCGATTTGGCATGTACATGCAGAGCGCTATGCGTACGTACACACCGTCAATCCAAGGAGCCCACAGTCTACCTGCTATGGGAACGTCTGAATTTGTCGATACATGCAATAAATCGGTTCCCATCTATCTCATGAAGGGCTGTTGGCAGTTTAAAGGCGTGCTTCATAACTATGTATACCGCCGATGGTTCAAGCCCTATCGGACTGAGATTGAACATGATCGATTTATCTGCAAATTTATCGAACCAACGGATGACGTTGACGAAGCTTCGCCTTCGCAGTCGATCATACATGGCATCATCTCTCTAAATAGAGCCATCTGCGCCGAGGTTGATGCGTGCCGCCGCCTATACATTGAGACGATAGCCTCAGGGGGACCTCCGGCATTATGCGCAACGATGTGCTGGCGAAAGATTAACATAGAACTGCTTTGGTGAATATAGAGGTGGCTTTTACATGCCTGGATTGGTGGGAGTCTGTTAATTATCTTTGTCTTGTAGTTTCCATGAGTGTTTTGTAGGTAGATGGGTTTGGTAGATGTGCTAAACACGCGACTTGAGTTTAAGAGTGAAGGTTACTAGACTACTAGTACGTATCGATGCCTTCAAGTTTGGCCGCCGGTGTAAACATTTACCCTACTATTACGTATACATTTAATATTAATAGATGGAGTACCCAAATCAAGTAAGGGCTCTTTAAATAAAGGCCGCAAACCGCTTATTCAAACCTCTGGCTATACGATTTTCTCCGTTTCTCATTCTCAACCTCTTCACTCCCCCCATCCAAAGAGAGATTTGCTACAGTGCATCTTCACTACATCGTTTCTCTCATATCATCATTCCAACACTTGACTTGTCATAACTAGCCATGGTCTCCGACCCCGATCAAAAGAGAATGACCCAGCTCTTCCACCGCCCCTATACGGACCTAACAAGAGAAGAAAAGCTCTTCCATCTACGCACCTTCATGGAAGGAAGTCACCGAAACGACATGTTCTTGCACGGCGTCTGGCGCACCTACACGCCGTCGGTTCACGAGGCTGATAACTTACCTGCCATGACAGCGTATCAATTCGTTGATGCGTGTAACAAATCGGTGCCTGTTTATTTCATGAAAGGCTACTGGTTACTGGCTGGTATCCTTCATAACTACATCTATCGCCGGTGGTTCCGGCCGTATCGGAGCGAGATTGAATATGAACGGTTCATCTGTCAGTTCATTGCGCCCAAGGATGTTGATAGAGCTTCGCCTTCGCAGCCGACGATAGATGGCATCATCTCCCTCCACAACGCCATCTGTACCGAGGTCGAAGCACGCCGTCGCGAATACAGTAAAATAGAAGAAGCCGAACAAGCAAATTACTGGGATTTTATCAAGGACCATCAATTCCACATTCTCCAGCCCCTCTTCCGAGCACTCCTCCCCATCATCTCCCCCAAAGACTGGACCGGCGAGGATTCAAAAACCATAGCCAGGCTTCCCGTTCTTCTAGTTCGTACCGGTATCGAGGACGGCCTGAGTGCGCCAATAGCGTTTGAACCAATCGCCAGCAAGATCAATGGTTATACAGGAACGGCTGGAAATATTGTCAGCACCACACTGGAAACGGCCATCGACTTCATCATGGACCTGGAATCACGAGAAGCTACGGCTTTTGGTCTCCGGCCCGACCCAGTCGCCAGCTGGGATCCGGATATCTGCCTAGGAATGCTTGAATGGCGAGAAATTGTGGGAGATGAGCCATTGACCGGGCCTACCTCTCGATTTGTGAATATTGATAAATATCTACAATGGTTTGGGGACGGCCAAAAGTCGACTCTCAACAAATGCATGCACAAGAGCAACGGGAGCTCCAGCACTATACTAGGCATCGTGCTGATGGACTGCTTTAGTGAATCTATAAAGGGGGTCCTTACATACCTTGATGTGAGTCTGTTCATTAACTTTCGCCTTGTAGTATTTTCCATCGATTGATTCCTGGAAGCATTTAATAGCACGACAGGCGATGTTGACAAGGTTACCAATCACTTATCGCAGCACCTCAACCAAACAGACGCTCAGACGCGCAAAACTCATATAAGTGTCCCCCCAAGAAAGGAGCTGTTCCTCATATCAACAGGAATCAAGCTTCTCAGGAACCGGCAGGGAATTGCGCACATTCTATACTCTAGACTAGTACCAAATCACCGCCATCATCGAATTCCAGATCAGCGGCACAGGTATTTTCTTCCCCGCGTCAAGAAGGCACTATCCTATGACCTGAATAGCAGGGCCTTTTACTGACGTGCCCAAGGTCTATATACCGTCGTGATCGATTAGGTCGTTCTAACAAGACGCGGCGGAAGAACGTGATTGAGCCTTTCGGTGCTGACGCCTTTCTTTCCTCGACTTTGGCTGATCGTCAGGCGGTGGTGGCGGTGGTGGCAGGAGTGAGGGCAAGGGCACTTCGTCTAATATCCAACAGATAGCTGGTATCCAGCTGAAGGGGACGATTCGAACTCGGGAAATAAACTTCCGTCTGAACATTGCCAAGTAGTCTCCCAGCATTCTTGGGAAATAACAGGAATAGAGAGAAACAACAGGAATAGGGGAAAATGCCAGGAATCAAAGGTAACAATAGAAATCGAGAGTAAAGACCAGTCTTCGTCCCCCCCCTTCTTAGTAAGGCTCCAGTCTGCATCTCATTCCCGTTGTTTTTACGTGGTGCTACATGAATTTCAAGTTTTCATTGGAAAGCAGTCTCACAGGTTGATTCGATTCATTCGATATCGTCCAAATCTAATCTTCAAATCATGCCTTCATAACATTCTCTATTAGCGATCAACATTCCCCTACATCTAGTCCAATCCCAGATAAATGCAGTGCCAAGCCATCATGTCGTGGATAAATCCCATGAGACTTTGCGGGTATTTAGTCCGCATTATATAGTAATATGTACCCTCATTCGTCCATTGGTAGGCAGCCAAAATCACAAGACGAAGAAAAGTAAATTAGGCTCAGACTCCGCCAGCGCACTACCCCATGATCATCTACAGCCTCACTCTTCCACCTTCCAACTCACGCCATTCCTTCTCGCTAAATGGTACGTATGAGCCGCCTTTGAGCCAGTAGAGGTCAACCTCACCTGACGTGGGCTTCACGCCTGCTTTCCGTAAATGATGTTTCTGCTGCTTATTTGTCCCAGTTGTCTGGCCCTGTGCAGCAATCTCGCGCACGAGGCGTAAGAACAGCGGCTGGGCGTATCGTGGAAGGGTAGCCTTGACGTGCTCGGCTAGACTGCGCAGGGTCTCGCTATCAGGGACCTCCTGATCGAAGCAGATAGCTACACATCCTGCTCGGCCGTCGTGGTGGGGTAGCTCTACACCGTAGACGTTCGCTTCACGAACTCTGGGATGTAAGCTGACGGCCTCGCTAACCTCGGTGGTGGAAACATTCTCAGACTTCCAACGGAAGGTGTCTCCAATGCGATCATTGAAGTAAATGCGGCCATCCGAGTCCCACCGCATAACATCGCCAGTACGGAAGTAGGCGTCACCCTTGGCGAAGACATCGCGCATAATTTTGGCGTTGTTAGCCTTGGGGTTTTTGTAGTAACCTTGGAACCGCTCGTAGACGTTCTCTGCAGGCAGGCGGTAAAGCATTTCTCCCGGCTCACCAGAGGAGACCTTCTTGCAAAAACCAGTCTTGGAGTCACGCTTGGGCAGGTCGGTTTCGTAATCAAGTTCGGCAATAGCCCATTGGCGACCAAGAAGGTTGCGGTAAAACCACCCTATTCGGCCAATAACACCATTGGTGAAGTCGTTCTTGCTGACGGTCCAGGTTGCAGCGGGTCCATCGGTAGCGGCGTAGAATTCGACAATAGTACCAATACCGAAGCGGTCTTTGAATTTGCTCCATATGTCAGGTCGAAGACCGTTGCCAAAGGCAGTCTGTACTTGGTGCTTCTTGTCGAGATCCTCGCCCGTGATGGGGTCACGCTGGGGTGGTGCAGCGAGAAGATAGCGGAGTGTTTCGCCGACATATTGGATAGAAGTGGCATTGGAGGCGCGGACTTCCTCCCAGAAGAGCTTGGTAGAGAACTTGCGACCAATAGCTTGAGTAGCCCCAGCGGTGATAGTACTACAAACGGACATGACAGCGGCCGAAGCATGATAAAGGGGCATGGACTAGAGGAATCATGTTTCGTTAGGTCATCGCTCAAGAAATCCACGAAACTAAGAGATAATGAAGGCGAACTCACCGTATACATAATGTCATCCTTACCACCACGGCCCACCATAACTTCAGTCGAAGTGCCCCCAAAGTAGACTTTGGTCCACGCCACAATTGCAGGTTTTGGAAGCCCAGTAGTACCGGATGTGAAGATTAATATGGCCGGATTAGTTGGCTCATTCTCTGCTAGATCGGCATCAGGGCCTCTGACAGATGGGAATGACGAAGCTTCAGCTTCAACATCTGGCGTAAAGATGACGAGATTAACATCGCCAAGGTCTTCTCTAGCAGCGTCATCGAATGTTGAAGCTACCGCCGGATCGATGAGACAGATCTTGGTCTCCGAGGTCTTGATGCAGTGAGATAAGGATTTCCCGGTAAGGTTGTAATTGATGAAGGAGGGAGTTGCACCTATGGACCAGATGGCGAACCAGATGAAGATAAACGTGTCCGAGTTCTGGAAATCCATGGCGACCATATCCTTTGGCTTAACATCCAGTTTGGTCTTGAGCCAGTTTCCATAGCGGAGACTCTTTTCATAGACCTCAGCATAAGTAAATGTCTTCCCCTCGAATATGAGAAAGATTTTGGTGGCTGTCTTGGGATTATTTGCGCGTTCTTCTAGGTCGAAGAAGAGGTTGATACGGTTGGTTCGTCTACGCGTGATTATACGCCCTGCAGCAAGGAATGCGACTTTGAAGAGGGCGTAATCGTGTGCGAAGCCGCTCTTGGCATGGATGTAGGCGAGAGAAGCAGCGGCAGCCGGAGCTGCCAAGGCGAGGGGTACTGCGCATAGCATTAGAAGAAGTTTTTTTAAGAGAAGAAAACGTGAGGAGTGTGATGAGAAAAGGGGAGGTCATTTGTACCTGGCATGATATGTATGTTGATTGGTGTGATAAAAATGTGAGGTTCTACAGAAATGTAATGAATAGATGAGCTGAGCTGCTCTGAATATGTGCTCTGGTATATCAATGCTACAGCATATGTCCGGCGCCAAGGGGGACTTTTGTGAATAGACGAATCCGGTGGACGATAGAGTTTCAATTTCGCCGAGAGAATTAGCTTGCTGTTTGCATGGGCAGGTCAAGAGAGCGCCACGCCATCGCAGTTGGAGGAGGAGGAGGAGGAGGCTGTATGAAAGCAAGCAGACGAAGGGGTATCGAAAGCAAACAATGGACGGGAAGAGGATGAAGAGGATGGAATTGGGAAGAGGGGGTAAGATGGAAGACGCAACAAGATAAAGGAATCGAGATTTCCTTTCGGAAAGAAAAGGAAGGTACGGGGAATAAATAAATATCATCATGGGCTCCTTCCATCTATCGGAATCAATATTAGATGCGCGCACCTCCATCCCGTGGACATGGACAGCACATCGAGAGATACATTTACCGCCACATCGCACTCTAGGCCTGCAAAGTACCTCTTCCCTGTAAAAACCTTGGACGCAATATTCGGGGGCTCCGCTCCACTGTGGCCGCCGCCCCCGGACCCGCGCCCAACATGGATGCACAAGTAAAAGCTGGGTTAGGCTTGCGAGATTGCAGCTCAGCCCAGCGTTAGTGGTTGATGCCACTGATTAAGCAGCTGGAGGTGTTTTTAGTGGTATGCATGCTATGCTACTCTCAGAGGAAGCTCATGGATAGCGACCTTGGACTTGGTAAGCTAAATGGCCTGCAATTACCAATGGGTGCATGGAATGGATACTATAAATTCTACTCAGTATCAACCTCATGCCAACAAACATACGAGCAAGCGAGCCATCTTCCAGTGCCCAGCCAGATGACTCGGATCCTCTCATCCTCTCCTCTCAGCGGATCACAACCATCTCCCCGAGAGGCCGGGGCCGATATTGCCCATGGATCCATCTGGCAAAATGTAACCACCTCTACCCACCACAAAGACTGAGACAAAAACCACTGTCTCACCTTAACTGGTCGGAGAAATAAAGATCACCATCATCACATACGTCGTTGCCGTAATAATAATCAAAAGTGCCTCGGCTCGGCAACCTCGCCAGGTCTTACAGCAGGGTTCCCCTACGATATGATTGCCTCTTCCGATCCTAGTCTCTGCTTTAGCAGTTTTGGCGCCGTGCGGGGTCCGAGAAAGCGAGAGACATTGAGCATGACAGCTTCCGGGGTTCGGTCAAGAGAAGATGAGATGGATGGATGCATGGATAAACAGATGGATAGACTGGTTATTGCCGTGGCTCGGAGCAGGAGCTATGGAGTGTATCTCGCATCCGTTCCAATGCAACCTTGACACGCTCCCGTTTTGCTATCCAATCAATATAGTGTTTTGTCGGATCGACAGTCTTTGTTCATACACAAATTTGCTGAAATACGGTCTAGGAACTTGGCGGATATACACTCACCCGACGTATCATTATGACCGGGCTTGGTCTATCCGGAAATCAATTCGGCTCTTGTTGCGAATTTTTATACAAGGATTGCAAGGACCAGCTCTTCATCCCGTTTCTTCAGCATCTCTTCTTCCCGTCGTGACCCATAATACGAGTCCGGCAATAAATCGGACAACATGCTCCGTGCGAGATCATCCATGGATATTTATCCATCACGTGATGTCGCGCCAACTCAACGGTCGCTCCCCTGGAAGATGCCACGCATGGCTTAATATGGGGCACGCACACCAAAGACGGGGGCCTGGCTCTCAACTAACGGCCTCGACCCTGTTCACCAACCAGACGACATATATCGCGATTTGCTCAGAATCTACGACAGCAGTCATGGCCCCCGGGGAAGTAGAACAGTCGCAAGCTTCGGCTGCGTCTGCGCCTGTTACTGCAGCAGCCCCCGGCAAGCTTTCGCCAGAGAAGCCCGCCGCAGTCAGACAACGTTCCTACATTGTCCTCTCCTTCTGGCTGGTTGTCCTTCTCTTGGGATTGCCCATTTGGTGGAAGACAACTGCTATTTACAGAGCTGATCTTCCTCTAGATGGCATGCTCCAATGGTCTGATGGCAAGGTAAGGCTTGCTCGGAAATGTTTTTGCCTCTTCTATAGCTAATGATAGATAGGCTTGCCGTCCAGTGTTTCCCCTCCAAATCTCGATCCAGGCCGACTCGCTCCAAGACCAAGAAGCGCAACACCTCCTACGATTAACTCAACATGCCTTGGACGATCTCAATGACTTTTCGGGCCATCACTTGCGCTTACAGCTTGCGCCCAAGAATGCGCCTGTCCCAAAGGATGGCCTCGATGTTGCTCTTACCATTCGCCTGGCTCCTGGAGAAGCCAGTTCTGCGCTGCTCAATCAGCAATTAGCCGTGTTAGACATTACATATCCTCCCAACTTTGTCCCGTCTATCAATTCGCCTTCATCTGCGTTGGCCGCCTATATCACCAATGAGTTGCGGGCCACCTTTGCCGAGGAGCAGTCGATAATCTCCTATATGCTTTCCACGTCTTCCATGTCCTCGGGTGTTCGACCTCAGGGCCTAAGCGCAGACGCAGCTGAAGCACTTTCCAAACGAACAACACGGTCTCTTCGTTATTCACCAACATATCATCTAACATTTTCTCTCTTCACTGCTGGAGGCGCGCCTAATACATGGGATATCGAGGCTGCTGTAGATGAATACATCAAGCCCATGTTAGACATTTTACGTCCCATTCACAACTTTACGATTGATACGCAAGTTCAACTGTATGCCATCCCCGGTGTGCAGTCCCAGGTTCTCAGCAAAGAGCACCTGTCATCCTTTATAAATGCCGCAGAGTGGCCTCTATCACCGTCCATTGGCAAGGCCCGAACAGTCAACTTTGTTGTCTACGTCGGAAACCAGACCATTGGTCTAGATGCTGAAGCAGAAACGTCTCAATCTTGGATGATCCCACAGTGGGGTACCGTCTACTTGCTCTCGCTTCCTGATACCGCAGCCCATGTCTCGACTGCCACCCTAAAGCAGCCAATGCTTACGTTTGCCGGTCATCTCCTCTCTCTGTTGGGAACTCCCCAATCTGGCTCATTGCCACTGCGGCTCTCCACGCTTGCTCGTATCCGATCCACAGAGCTTTTGCTCCAGGCATCTTCCACCCTCGGATCATTAGCAAGATTGACACTGGCATTAACTTCGATATCGATTCCCCGCAGCGTAGCCGACGGGGTTTCAAAGACAATGTATCACCTGGAACAAGCTTGCACTGATCTTGGTGGACCGGAAGGATTAATGCACGCCAAGGTAGCCGAGGAAGAAGCTGAGAGGGCCTTTTTCGAGAAGAGCATGGTTGGACAATTATATTTCCCCGATGAACATAAAATCGCCGTCTATCTGCCACTCTTGGGACCAGTTGGCGTTCCATTGGTTCTGGGGCTAATTAATGAGTTGAAGAATTTTGTAAAGAGAAGGAAACAGAGAGCTCAGGAGGCGAAAGAAAAGAAATCTCTGTGATTTTTAAGGATATAGATGAACATACAAGATACCCATGATCAATCTCGTCAGCAAAACGGCATTGCTGTTTGAAGCGTCATCGTCGTAGAAGCTGGAGCCGTTAATTCGGCCAGTTTTTCGGGGGCTAATTATAGCTGGAGCACTGAAGAACCGAAGCTTGGGCGGCTAGGCGGTTCGTCATGATGGGCTGCGCTATTGGTTAGTGTCTCAACGTCCCTGGAACATGACGTCGAGCACTAGAAGCTCAAGGTCACCACTGAAGCCAGTGGAACAAGAAAACCCACATGGGCGGCTTTAACTGCCACCAATTCTTCGCAACATCATATATTTATCACAACCTGGATCGTACCAGTCTTTGGGCCGGCGGCCACGCATTCCGTCTTTTGACGCAAAATGCTATTAGAAAGATGCTTCCAGATCCTACCTTCACCCTAACGATCCCCAGCATCTACGACGGCACCGTCCTTGACTGCCGCATCTATCATCCCGCCTCTCTCGCCGCTAGACCTCACGCCCTGCCATGGCAACGGCATGCTGCGGTGTTTGCGCATCCATATGCGCCAATGGGCGGCTGTTACGATGATCCTATCCTAGACTTTGTTGGTGAGCAATTGCTTCGCAAGGGGTATCTTCTTGGGACGTTCAATTTCAGGTATGCGGCTCTTTGTGCGGCTGAGCAGTGAAAGGTTTGAAGCTAACATGCGCGACGCGATAGAGGAGCTGGACATTCTACCGGACGAACATCTTGGACCGCGAGACCAGAGCGAGACGACTATATAAGCTTTCTAGGCTTTATGGTGTATTACGTCCATCACTTGAACCCTTTCGGCCCTCACACACATTCATCATTGCATCCGCATACAGCCCAGAGTACGAATCAAGAGCTACCTGAAAGCTCAATCTCTCAGCACCAGCCGGTACTCCTAATGGGTGGTTACTCGTATGGTGCTATGGTTACCACTCGACTTCCTCCACTGACCGACATTCTTGAACCATTCACCTCGCCTGCTAGCGGATCCGATGCTGCTCAGATACGCCTCCGAGCTACAAGCCTTGCTGAACAACAGAATGTAGTTCTGAGCAGTGCTCGCGCTTTGTTAGGGCATCATAGAAATACCAGCGGTTCTAAACATGGAATTCGAATAGGTGGAGATGAGGGTGGCGGGAGAAGCCCCAGAAGAAGTCATGAGGGCTCGGGGCGGAGAAGCTTTTCCGATGCAGAAGAAAAGCTAAGACGAGGTGTCAATGAGGTCTTAGCCAAAACAAAGGCAGGGCGTCTTATCCACAAGCTACCTGATAAAGCCGTGATGCAGTCTGAGAAGCATATAGATTTTCCAGCAGATGGAAAACTTCCACCATTGGAAAACATCATCATCCCCAAGCCGGCATATCTACTTGTTTCGCCTCTTCAGGGGCTCGTTACCCACCTAGCGACCATGTCATTGGTTCCATCCGCCCTGGTGCGGTACAAAGCACCCGAAGAAGAGGCTGCCGAGGCCAAGTTGGTACAAAATCGTACATTGGCCGTTTATGGTAATGAAGACGTATTTGTGCCAGTGGGCAAGCTGCGTGCTTGGACTGAAAGATTGACTGCTCAAGAAGGCTCTCAATTTCAAGGACACGAGATACAGTCGGCAGGCCATTTTTGGTCTCAAGA
This sequence comes from Hypomyces rosellus, assembly GCA_011799845.1. Taxonomy (NCBI): domain Eukaryota; kingdom Fungi; phylum Ascomycota; class Sordariomycetes; order Hypocreales; family Hypocreaceae; genus Hypomyces; species Hypomyces rosellus. The sequence continues at coordinate 3,696,589 of WWCI01000002.1, read as the reverse complement.
GGGAGTGCTTTACCGCATGATAGATTTGGTGGATGAGTTTGCTGGCGAGCTCCTTGAGAATGAGTGATTGACACAGCGTGCTTGCAAGACGAGGAGTTTAGTATCATTTGGGGCTTGCTACAATGGCGTTTGAAGATGAATAATGTTTTATAAACTGGGGTGAGTACAATTGAGAGTAAATGGATGCAGTTCCGATTATTTTATAGAAGGCGTCTTGTTGGAAGGGTGTATATAGCAGCGATGTGGTTAAAAGAACAAGTTTCAATATGTTGGGTTGCGATTCAAGTATTTTAATTTGTCACAACAATTATCTACAGCTTGTTACCGAGGTTGACATGAATGGCCTTGGTCTCCAGATAGCTAGCAAGACCAGCCTCTCCCAGCTCGCGTCCGATACCGCTCTGCTTGACACCACCAAAGGGAACCTGGATCTCGGAGTCGTTGGATGAGTTGATCCAGACCATTCCGGCTTCTAGCGACGCGGCAGTCTTGTGCGCCCTGGCAATGTTCTCGCTGAAGACGGCGGCGCCGAGGCCGTACTCTGTGTCGTTGGCCAGGGCAATGGCCTCTTTATCATCCTTGAAGGGCGTGATGGCGACGACGGGGCCGAAGATTTCCTCCCGGAAGATGGTCATGTCCTTGGTGACGTTGGTGAAGATGGTGGGCTGGATGAAGAAGCCCTTGCCGTTGGATAGGCCCTTTTGGGCGGACTCGCCGCCGAGTTCGAGCTTGGCGCCTTCCTTCTTGGCGGTCTCGAGGTAGCCGAGGATCTTTTCGTACTGGACCTGGGAGACCTGCGGGCCGTGGGTGGTGTCTTCGGAGAAGGGGTCGCCCGTCTTGGCGTTTTCCGTGACGTAGGTGACGAACTCCTCGAGGAATTTCTCTGTTACGGACTCGTGGACGAGGAGGCGGGAGGTTGCGGTGCAGACCTGGCCCTGGTTGCTGAGGATGCCGACGTAGGCCCAGCGGGCAGCCTGCTCGAGGTCCGCGTCCTCGAAGACGATGAGCGGGGACTTGCCCCCCGTCTCGAGGGTGATGTTCTTCATGTTGACGCTGGCGGCCTTCATGATCTCGCGGCCCGTGGCGGTGGACCCTGTGAAGGCGATCTTGCGGACCTGCGGGTGGACGGTCAGGGCCTTGCCCGCGTCCCTGCCGTAGCCGTTGACGATGTTGATGACGCCCGGGGGAAAACCGGCCTGGCGGATGAGGTCGGCGACGTAGAGGATGGACAGGGGCGTCTGCTCGGCGGGCTTGAGGACGATGGTGTTGCCCGTGGCGAGGGCCGGGCCGAGTTTCCAGGCGGCCATGCCGAGCGGGTAGTTCCAGGGGATGATCTGGCCGCACACACCGATGGGCTGCCTGAGCGTGTAGGCGAGCTTGTTGGCGTGCGTGGGGATGGTCTGGCCGTGGATCTTGTCGGCGTAGCCTGCGTAGTAGCGCAGGGTGCCGATGATCTCGCTCAGGTCCTCATCGCGGGCCACGAGGTAGGGTTTCCCGTTGTCCCACGTCTCGATGGTGGCGAGGGTGTGCTTGTGCTCCTCGATGAGGTCGGCGAGCTTGTGCATGAGGGCGGCGCGCTCGGTGCCGGTGAGGGAGCGCCATTCGCCGCCTTCTTGAAAGGCGGCCCTGGCGGCTTGTACGGCGCGGTCGACGTCTGCCTCTGAAGCGGCCTCTACGGAGACGATTTCTTCTCCATTGCTTTTTTTGAAAGTGTTAGTACTTTATGCAATGAGTGTTACACAGCAGCTATGTGGGAATACTATGAGGGAGTGATAGCTTCCTCTATTGGAGGTTATAGATTGGGGGTGGATGACGACATGCAGATCCAAGGCGGCACTTACATGGGGCTTATGCTAGCAATCTTGTTCCCAGAGGTTGCTTCCACAAACTCATTGTTGATGAAGAGACCGGTTGGGAGGGAAAACTCGAGGCCGTTGGGCGCCTTGAGCTGTGCAACGAGATTCGACATGGTGATATTAAGTTGTATGAGTTAATTACAGGCTCAAGTCTTCAGAGAGAGAGGGGGGGGGGGAGAAAAGAAAAGGGGAAAGGAACGGTTTAAAAATGAAGAGAGTTTGAGGCTCTTGCCTATTTTTTTTATTTTTTTAAAAGCCGAAAGGATCCGGAATGGGTTGCGTCGGATTTATGATGACGGAGAACTCAGTTGCAGGGAAGTGTTATCCCGTCCGGGGGGGGGGTAGATGTCATTTTGCCATTACTTCATGAAGGGGGCCCTACTGAAAATTACGTACATGTGCATTTGTCATGGAGAGTTTGTGGGTATGCCAACCCGTCCTGGTGGTTGTTATCTTGAAGAGGGGGGAGGGGGGAGGGGGGGACGGTTTTGGATGCAACACTGCAATGCATGCCCGATGGGATTTCGTAGCGGAACCAAACAAAAAGGTTCTGCCTACTAATGCAAGCCGCTACCGAACTCCATGTCTGAGAACTACTAGAGGTAAGCAAGTAAACCGTTTCAAGCATACGCGGCACGGACATTATTCTAGAATGAGAATACGATGTAAGTCTATGTTTTTTTTATTTGTTGAGAATTTTCTAGCTAGCAACTTTTAGACATGTCTTGGTATCTCTCCGTTCAGAGGGAACCATGAGATGGCTCAGGATAACTCCGAGTTGGGGAGGTGGAGGGATTACCGTCCATAGGTATGTAGGATGCAACAGTGGCATGGGGGTTGTCTTCCGACATCCACTCTTTGGCCAGGGTTTCCCCTCTTGTTCTCCGCACCGTGGGCAGTTTCGTCCCCTCCCTCGATTCCGCTACTGGGCATTGCCTGATGGATGAAGCCCACGGTTGGTCAAAGCGTGCTAAATACATGGCAAAGGGTGGAGGGACGGAGCTTGGAAACGATGGAAGCGAGGGAAGCGATGGTAGCTGTTACTCATCATTTCTTTAGATGACCATAATATTGTTCTATCCTCTCTTACATCCTCATTCCTGCACAGCTTGTCTTGATACATCTTCCTTCATCTTATCTTTCTTTATCTCATCTTTCTCCATCTCATCTTCTTTCGTACCATTCTTCTCCAACTCATTGTCGCCTGCTCCATCCTCCCTTTTATCCCCTACCTCTAACTCCTCCTCCTCTGACCGATCCTCAAGCTCCGGCCCCGGCTCCTCCCCGTCCTCGGGCTTCTCCACCCGTCTACCGAAATCGTAAAAGGGAGGGTTTTCCGCATCATAAAAGTAAGGCTTCGGACCCTTGTCCCACTTCTGAATCCCCTCCAGCCGCCCGGCTACGATGGCGTCCAGTTTCTGGTCCCTGCGGGCGTAGCAGATGTTGCTCTGCTTGAAGAGAAAGTGGATCGGCTGCGTGGTGCTCTCCTTTATCCCAGCGCGGGTCGCATCGTCACATCCTTCTAGGAAAACATCGAAACAAAAGAAAGTGCGCGTCCTGTCGTCGAGCAGCTGGACGATTTGCATCTGGATATCGTATTTGGTATCCTCTTGCTCAAGCTGCTTGAGCAAACCAGCGGTGATGGCATGAGCCCCCGTCTGCGCCCAGGCAATGACGGGTCTGGAATGTCGTGACTCGAATTGATGCTTGATCTTGACAAGAAACCGCAGTGTGAGGTTGGCTTTTAGAGCGTCACATGTGTTGTCGGCGAACCGGTATTCACGCTTTGACGATGCCATTGTGTACGTTGATTCAGTGGGCGCGTTTGGTGATTAGAGACGTGAAAGCATGACGCCGTTTGGTGAGGGGCAGAGTGGCAGAGAGAGCAGCACCACCTGTGTTGTGCCAGTAGACGCTACATCAAGTTTAAGCTTAAAAACGTCACCATGCTCCTCCATCCATAACGGTTGCATTGTGCCAACGCCGCGCGCTTACACTGAAACCAATGCTTGTGGAAACATCATGGATCTAAAGCTGGAGCTCTCTTGTTGGTCAAACATCACCTATCACATACTCTACGCAGAGACACTGCTCTGAGACAAGAGCTAAAAATGAACCATGTCACACGCCTCAAGTGGGCGGTACGAGAGAAGCTGCAACTTCATGTAGCATGTCATCAAAGTCTTGTCTAATAATAAATGTGTAATTAATTTGTAAAATATATATTCATCAAAAGCAAACTGATATTTGTATCATCACTTCGTTCCCAGCTGCACTTGAACATGGTGTGTTGTATTGTTAGATGAGCTCGTATGAGGCCGCGGCTCTTGACCCGGATCATACACAATTCCCTCGCTGTAGTCCTCCACATGCATAAAAGATTCACGGCCCCCGAGGAACCAGAAGCCAAGGGCAACAACCAGCATAACCCCAAAGACGGCTATTGCGTAGTTCATGTCACTGGCAGATGGATTGGGGCTGCCCGGGAACAAGAAAAACACAGTCGTGATCGAGCAGTATATGATGGAGATGGCGTTGATGGCTGTGCCGAATCTGCCAAGGCGAAACTCTCCCGGAGGCAGCTTATCGCGACCAACTATGAGAAGGACAATGATCGGCATGGCGTATGAGATTGTGAGGGCGATGGTGCTGACGCTGAGGACGGCTTGGAGGACAGTGTTGGCGAAGAGGTAGAGAACGCCGACTACACTGACAATGGCAGCTTGCAGCCACAAAGCACGACCGGGGACTTTCCACGTAGGGTCCACGTGTTGAAAGTAGGTGCTAAACGGAATGCCTCCATCGCGGGCAAAGCTCCAGGTCAGACGCGATGCGGACGTCAGGACGCTGACACCTTGGCCCATTCCGTTGAAGATGAAGAGCGAGATCAATACAGCGGCTCCGTTGAGACCAACTGTTTCCTCCAAAAGTTCCATAAAGGGGAGGCCGGTGGGAGGGTCGAGAACACGCTCGAGATTCTGGATGCAAAACATGCAAATCATCATGAAGATGAAGCCAGTGACGGCTCCGCAGATGACCGACAGATACATGGTCTTGGGTCCGTTGCGTCGAGGCGCGGGTATTTCCTCGACCATGTGGATAACCGAGTCAAACGCCGTCAAGCCGTATGCTCCCTGGACGAGGCCGATGAACCAGGTCACGCCGTCAGGCCAGCCCGTCCGGTTGATCCACGTGCCAAACACAAACTTAGCCGGCATGAAGTGCTTGTCCGCGCCGACGCCAACGGAGATGAGGAGCGCCAGGCCGATGACGAAGAATAGGCCGACAAACCAGATCCCGACAAAGTTGTTGAACCAGGGCAGAAACTTTTCGTTGCGGCAGGCCATGTGGTTTACGGCGGTGAAGAAGACGGTGATGCCAATGTAGATGAGGAACTGGACCCAGCCTTTGGAGGCGCCGTCCCATTCATTGTCGAACATGACCTTCATGCCCAGGAGGAACTGCGTCATGAAGGAGATCTGAGACGCCGTCAGGGTCCACCATCCGAACGTGTTGATCCACGCGCACATGTACGACGCAAATCTCCCCGTCGAGCTCTGCAACAGGTGCGAAATCCAGTAGGCTTGCCCCAGCGCAGTAGGCATGCTGCTGCAGAGCTCTCCCATAGATAGTGCGACGCAGATGTTGCACAGGGTCACGACGACGAGGCCCCAGAGCACGGCAATGGGCCCTCCATTCGCGAGACCGATGGAGAGGTCCTGGGCTTCCGTCGACCACGTTCCCAGCACGCAGAACGCCAGCGAGAGCATGCTCCATGTGTTGAATTTTCGCGAAAGGGCCTGCTTATGGCCCATGGCAGCGAGGTCGACTGCATCGCGGGCGGCCTGGTCCAGCTCGTCGGCGGAAAGGTTGGCGGTCTTGAGGGGCGTGTGATCCATCTCGCTGGAAGCCTTGGGCGGCCGTGCCTCCAAGTGTGTCTTTTCCGGGTCCATGGCGCGGGGATACTTTATTTATATATATATTTATATATATACTATAGAGAACTAATAAAATCACGAATCAAAGGGGGAGATGACCACATGGTCTGGCCCACTGAGACATGCGTACGGACGAGGTAGCCGAGCCGTTGTGGAAATCGGAAAGACAAGCGATGGTTGGCTGTTGAGATGGATCTGATGATAACAAACTCGACTGGATCCGGGTCTCGGCGCAGTAGTCACAGGACCATCCAAAGAATGGAAAGTGGTAGCAGCAGTAGCCAAGAATGAGACGAGAAGAGGGGAAACTAACCACGCATGTCAACGCCCCATCACGAGGGAGAACGAGAGAGATGGAAAGATAAAGAACAGGCACGGCAGCCATATTTAAAGATGGTGTACAGGCGCTCCCTTTTGCCTCCTCTCTATACGAACCCGGCTTATCTTGATCCATGTCGCGTTCCCTCAGAACGAAGCACACACAGACAAAAGACAAAAGGACCCCGTCGGACGATCGCTAACCAACACTTCGTTATCAGTGTGTCGCCCCCTCCCCCCAGTAGCCCTTAGACTGGCTTTAGATTGGTTCCCGAATGGCCAATTCTGATCTCAGCGCAGATAGTGATTATGGGATAAAATATCTCACCCTCGGGAGGAGCAACTTGTACGTAACATTTGATAAGGAAAAGATGCGATTGGCGATCCCACTAGGATTGCCGAGGCAGCCATGAATCAGGCTTTGTTTTGCCTGGCTGCGTGTTTGCGCCTCTGAGGACTTCGAGACATTTTGATTCGCGTTCGTGGTTGGAACGAGCTTCTAGCCTACCCCGGACTTTTACCCCAGATAGATGCAGTTCCGAGATCAGCCAGTTTTGACAATATCCAGTTGTCATGTTTTCTTCTGATTAGGCTAATACCGTTCCCTTTTCAGCTTCCCATTCCTAGGTAGTGCTGTGTATAACAATCTTGCATGTTCATTAATAAAGGCTTCCATGCCACCGGGTCAGCGACGCCCTTCCCATGGACGGAATGTCTTGATCGTGTCACCATGGGAGAGCCGAAAGGTTCGACCAGCGAAGGCCCGAACCGAGAGTCCGGTTGAACGCCGTTCAGCCTCTTGCGATGCAATCAAGATGAAGATGAAATGGGGCAAATTCGATAGAAAGAATGAGCCCCTTTTCGTTTCAATTATATAGACATTTAATCTCTTCTTATCGGGACAATAGTACTGGTAGTAAACCAATGGAGATGTATTATCGGAACTTTGGAATCATCAAAATGGTTGCAGCATTCCGGCTGGACCCCTGTTGCATACATACTCTCATATTCAATTCCGTGTTTCAATAACGGGCCATGAGTAGCAGCTGTAGGACTACTGCAAGATTGCGTCAAGAATGAACATGTCATTATCTATGCTTATTAGTTAAACTTGCGTAGCATTTTTACTATTGAGTCTCTGCAACAATCACCACAGCTTCGTATTTGGCTTCAATTTTCGCTCTCTAGGGTAGTCTATTGTAAGAGACGCGAAATTGTGCCAAGACGCTGTGATCATCACATAACTTGTGCATTCATTAATTAATGTCTGCCGTGCGGGGAACGGCGATTTTACCCTTGTAGGTTTGAATTGACCATCTTGAATAGGGAGGACCTTTGGTAGAATATCTTGGCGGTGGATCGTATCTAGCCGTGTTGAAGCCTCGCCATGACATTACCTGAGGCACTAGATTATGGACTATATGAACATGATTAATTCGTTTATAGAGGAGTATACAGGAGTACAGGGATACGCAGCAATATACAGAATAATGCGGTGGTAGTGCTTGAGAATCTGCATAGAGGTTCAAGTACTCTCAAACACGTCCTGCAGCTCGTGCTATGGATACGCACCAAAGTATGGGTTCTCAATAACCAAGATAAGCAGCCCTGGATTCTTGTTTCAACATCTCACCGAGACGCGGGTCGCATATATAAGCCTGGATGTGGTGAAAAGTCCTGAGTCAAGTCATAAGTGGTTGTCATTGAGCCTCTTCTCGGGACATTAGCTAGCGAGGCACCTCTTAAGGATCCACGTTGTGTACGGAGTACGGAGTATGGACAAGGCAACGGGTCGCCAAGCCTACCCTATTAACCCAAGATCTGAAAAGGCATTTTGTCAGGGACGCCATCTTTAGAACATAGACGCTGTAGGATTCTTTGGCGAGAACATGGCATGGCTAATCTTGGACGACCCAGGTGACCGACCCATATTGAAGGATGCTTTGGCTTGCGCCAACATACGCTGGACCCAGTCAATCTACCTGCAGGAAACGTTGCATTCCAATGCAACTATAACAAAGACATGCCATAAAGAGAAAGGGAAAAAGAATGAGGCTAAAAGTAACCATCACCACCGGCCCCGCTGTCTCCCTCCGTCACTCCGGTAGCCGCCATTCCCCCCCTTCGCGGCAAAGTACGGAAGTGTTGGTGGAGATTAATATTATTGCAAAGTATTAATCCTCCCTCCCGATGTAGTCTAGAGCAAACCCAGCAGATAGGTTCTCTGCATCGACATGTCGCATTCTCGTGAACTAGTTCGTGAGACCTTTTTGGCCTGTTGGCCGAGGCGCAGATTTTTAGAAGCAAGCCCTTATTATTACGTAGTGATCCCAAGTTTTTGTCTCGCGGTGATACCGATATAGCGGGTAAGCGATCATATGGTACCTTGGTGTGAACACACAGTATCATTACCCACCATCGTGACGAGAGAAGGGGGGAGAAACAAAACGCCATGACTAGAATGCGCATGCAAAAAGGCCGCTCGACATTCCCAACAACAGCCTTGCACTTTTGTAGACGGTTGTTGGCCCCAAGTTGTCTTGACATCTCACCTTCTGGATCTCTGACGGCGAGTCTTTTTCTTTTTAACCGGGACATGATGAAACAGACCCATTGCAATTCATGACACGCCAAAAAAAAAAAAAAACTGAATTGCCGCCTTGGTGAGGCCAGTTCTTGAGGCCCGTCGAGTCGAAGGGGGAGGGGGGAGAGAAGGCGGCCTTTGGATCTCTGCTGATGGCCTCGCGATCTTGGTCCATGAAAAGTATCTCGCCACTGGTTCGCGCCCGGAAAAGTACATGCAGTGTACCTGAGTAAGTTGGCCAATCAAGCCTGCGCGGTAAGACCCTAGCGCCGCGGGCCTTGGCGAGGAACTGAAAATAGAAAGAAGCTAGCCCGGGTATGGTATAGACTGACTGATACATACCTAGACGCGCGCTTGCATGCCGCCCTCGACCAATGGCGCGTCTTTCGGCTGTGGATCGACTAACGAAATAAAAATAACCCTGGATTGAATTGTTTCCACCTCCCCTTTCCGAACCTCTCGAGATGACCCAACAGACGCACTAATACCATCAGCGCAACACGCAGCAGCAGCAGAATGCCATGGAAGCGCCCGTCATTTTGGGAGATGTGTGCGTGTGTTTGAACCGGAAGCGCTCGCTTTACGCTTGGAAGTTCCCATATTACTACTGTTGGTTTGGTTCAAAGTCCATGGGTACGTACGTATCCACCACCATGGAGCAAGCAAGGGCTTTTTTTGTCTTTCTTTTTGTTTCGTTTTATTTTGCCGCCTTGGTATCATGTTTCCCCCACCACGTCGATCCTCCAAGAGTCCGGTTTCGTTGTTCATATGCAATGCAATGATCCCCTTTCATTTCCCCCATCTGCGCGCTATTATCCACCCATGTCTTGGTGCTGCATACGGTTTTTTGGGAATTTGGGCTTGATGTCATCTTCCTCTCTCGGGAGAGGCTCTTGAAGCCATTCTCCTCCTCGCTATACCGGAATTGGAACGTTTCTGGCAATCCTCTGGCCTTTTTAAGCTGTTGGCCCATGGCCCTTACCTCCCCACTGCATACACTTACATGAGGCTGTATTGCCACATGATACATACATGTCTACTACCTGTGTCTTGAACTTGGGACTGGGGGGCCTTTATCCCTCCCCCCCTCCCCATTCTAACCGCCCTTGACACCAAGAGCAAGCGCTGCCTTCTGACGGATTCCCCACCCATCAAGCTTCTCTCTTTGCCCACATCGGGTCCCGGTTCCTCGGAACCTTGAGACCCTGCCAGGGACCCCCCCCTGCCTAGCCAGATAGCCGCTATCCCAGGGTCATCTAGCCGCCCAGGCCTATTCATTCTCCGTCTTGGACCAATATCATCGTGCCATTCTTGCCAAACCAGACTTTTCGGATACACTTGGCCCGTTTCATGTCCCCTCTGGCCTAGATCTCATGTTTCATCCGGGAGTTCAACTATGGCCATATTGGCTTTCGTCTCTCCTTTTCCAGATGGCCCATCTGAAGCTTAAAGCATGCCCATGTCCCCGGCTAGGCCATCTTTCTTTTCCCCTTCTCAAACCATCTGCTTTCGCTCAAGACCAGTCAACGGGTTGCCTTGTCTGTTTTTTCTCTTTTCATCCTTGTTTTTTTGTTTCTGTTCTTCCATCTTTCTTCTCTCTCTTTCCTATCTTGCATAGTTGTGGATATCTTTGACAGTTTCTCTCACCTTCTCTCTCTCTGTCTCTGTCTTGGTCTCCCTGCCCAATATCGTTCATTCTGCTCCTGGCACTAAGCCTCGGTGCCTTTCCGCTCTTACAAGGACCCTCAACTGGTAGACCACAACTGCAGGCCACCACGGTCAGGACCGTGATTGCCACCGCCACTCATTCTTCATCTTTAATCAATAATCTGTTTCACTCTTGGCAACCAAAAAGGACAACGGGCTGGCCTCGTATCCTCCTTCCACTACCAAGATAATCTTTTCTCCCCTGCTTTAACCCCCCTTACTACACAAAACTTCATCATCATCATCTACTACTACCTTGACAATGCCGAAACACACGAGACCCTCGAGCGAGCAGCAGAACTACGCTAGCCTCCGATCTGGCCTCGCCCCCTCCCCCATGTACCCTCAACAACAGCAAGTTCCCATGCCCGCCGAATACTACGGCGTCCAGCAGGCCGCCTCGTCCTCAACCATGCCTATGCCTCAGCAGCAGCAGCAGCAGCAGCAGCAGCAACAACAGCAACAACCGCAACAGCAGCAGCAGCAGTCGACCTACGAAGCCTATGGCGCCGGTACCACTCCTGCTCTCCCCATTCCATCCTCCCACCATCGGGCCAGCTCCGGGGCCTGGGCACCCCAGGATGACCAGCAACTCCTCACTGCTCGTATGCAAGGGCTCAACTGGGCCCAAATCAGGGACGCCTACTTCCAGAGCAAGACGCCCAATGCCTGCCGCAAGCGTCATGAGCGCCTCATGGAGAAGAAGGGGGCCGATGACTGGGACACCATCAAGATGGAGCGTATGGCCCAAGAATACATGATGATGCGCAAGGAGATCTGGAGCGGTCTGGCCGCACGAACCGGCGAGAAGTGGAATGTTGTCGAGCAAAAGGTAAGCCAATTGCTTATTTTCTCCCACAAAACTTACTCATACACCGACTCTCTCCCCATGGGAAGAAGGGGGGAGCGACCTGTCCTCCCTCCCTCCCCTCTTTCCCCTCTTCCCTTGACGTACCGATGCTGTCAAAACAACTCAGACTTGCATGCTGACACCACTACCCTCCCCCTCTCTCTAGTGCATGTCCCATGGCCTCAAGAACCTGCAGGCCCAAGCCCGCGCCGCTGCGCGCCGTGACCGTCTCGAGACTGGTGCTTCACTCACAGGGTATGACGACGACAGCGGCATTTCCGGCATCGGCCTGACTCCTGTTGATGAAATAGACGCATCCTACAGTAGTCCTGAAACGACCTCCTCAGGCACCCACTCCTTCTCCTCGAACTCTGCTGCTTCCTCAAGCTACCTGCAGCCCCACGTGGCCGCCGCCCACCTCCAGCAACAACAACAGCAGCAGCAGCAGCAACAGCAACAGCAACAGCAACAGGCCCAGGGGGCATACGGAATGGGCGCCGCCTACTACGGCCACGGATACTCCTCGAGCGTGAGCTCCACCACGAGCATGTCCCACGGCGGCTACGTTTCCCGCGGGGGAGCCAGCCAGGACAGCAGCCCGTACATAGACGCTCAGAGGCTATCCCAGCCCGACATGGGAATCGGCGCAATCATGAATCGCCCCGGCGGGGGTAGGGTATAGAAAAGTTCCTCTTTTTCTCTACTTTCGGTTTAATACGACGACTTTACTTCCCCTTTTTTTTTTTTGCGAAACCGCCTACGAGTATAACGAACCTTACCTCCCTACCCACGACGACGACCTTTCATACGGTTTACTATTTTTTTCCTTTTCGATTCCCCCCCTTTTGTTTTTATTTTTCGAGTATTGGCGTTTTTGTACTCTGGAGATCTTCTTTTTGGTCTCCACTCACACTCATTTATTGTTGTTGCTTTTTTCCTTAAACAATTTTCCTTGGATAACTTACTTTGCCTATTGGTAATTTCTTGTCACACACACACACACACATATCTACCACTGCCCCCTCTCCCCAATATTGACATTTGGCAAACGAACAAATCCTTTATTTAGTTATTTGCATGGCAGAGTGTGGGCGTTTGGAAGGGCGTTTTTTGTTTGTTTGTGGCATCATCATCATCATCATCATCCACCTTTAATGATCCAGCAGAGAAGGAAGAAATGGTTGCTTTTTTTGGACATGAAGAGAAATCCTCCCTGAGTATGTTCACGGAGGAAGGAAAAAAGGGAAATATGGTCTTTGTTTTTTTTTTGTTGCATTGTCCTTTTTCTTTTTGAATGACAAAAAGATGGTTCTAAGGATATAACAGATGGTTGAATTCGGCATGAGAAGACTGGAAATTTGACTTTTGTATAATAGATAGAGAACCCTCCCCCCCTTAGAGATGGGGAGAGGGTTATCTGGGATTAGGGATAAGTTGAATCATGAAATTTGTCTTTCTCCTTTGGCTTAACTTGAGCTTGATCATCACTTTGGCTACTTGTGTGTGCCTATTTTGGTAATTTACAACAGCGTTGCGTAATAGCCACGCTGTACATATGCATAGATGTATCAGACAAATGGTCCCCTTTCTCTCCACATACCATACAATGTCAAGTATTCATACAGTGGTTATGCATCATTGTTTCAACTGTGTTGTTGCTTCCGCCTTTTGGGCCACCGTTGCGGCCGTCATACTGGCCATTTCTTCCAACTCTTCCTCTTCCCACTCTCCCTCGTCCTCTCCAAAGACGCTCCTCCACGCTCGGCTCCACATGCCCTTTTTGTGCAGCAGCGCAAGGATCATAATGCCTGGCAGATGCCAGACGCTTGCCCAGAATAAACCCCGTGCACTTCCTTTGTGCCCTTCGTGCTTCCAAAAGCGGATAGCCTCACGGGCCAGCCACAGGTTGATGGGCAGACTGGTCACTACGAATGACCAATCCGTCACGCCGGCGGCGCAGAGCGCAGCGGACAAAGGAATAAAGACAAAGCTGTAGCGCAGTGCGACACGTGCGTTGCGCGCTGGGTTCGTCCACGCGAGCATTCGTAGGCCGGCGGCTTTGTACTCTTCGCGAATGGACCAGCTAAGGGCCATGAAGTGGGGGAACTGCCAAGCAAAGAGCAGACCGGCGAGCAACCACCCGCCAATCGACGAGCCATCGTTTGCTAATAGAAGCTCTCGCCATGAGCCGTCCTTTGTTGCGGCTTCGCCTGCCGCCGCGGCCCAACCCATGAGAGGTGGGATTCCGCCAACTACAGCTCCAACCCATGTGTTGAAGGCAGTGACTGCTTTTAGTGGCGTGTAGACACCGGCGTATAGCACGATATTAGAGAGTCCCAAAAATGAGACGGTGGGGTTTACGCCAAAGTAGAGCGCCCCCACGCCCGTGGCTCCAGCAAGAATTGCAAAAAGCGCTGCTGCGCGATTGGAGATGAGGCCCCTAACCAGAGGCCTGTTCCTTGTTCTCGACATCTTGGCATCGGTAGCGGGTTCGTAGAGCATATTGAGGGTGTTTGCGCTGGCTGAGCAGAGAGCGGTGCCTGTTGTTAGAAACAACAGGGTTAATGGACTGAGACTGGGCGTCTCGGTCATGGTGGGCATCAGCATTTCTGGGACTGGATATAGCGCATATGGTGCCATGGCTGTGAGGACAACGAGGGTAGTCAACCGAGGCTTGGAGAGGGACAAGAGGGTGGATAATATTCGACGCAAGGAATGTTGCGGTTGTGCCGCCGCAGTGGTGGTGAAGACCGAGGAGGCATCGGGAGGTAGAGGAGCATCGGACGGAGCAGAGCTCGAATTGGCTTGTTTGCGAGCTTGTCTGCGACGGTGCGGAGGAAGTTCTGAGGTCGATTGAGGTGTTTGAGAGATTGTCGCATTAGGCGGGGCGGTTGTCGAGGTTGACGTCGCTCTGGAATTGCGCTTGGAGATTATAGAATCAAGGCAGCTTGATCGTTCAAACGTTCGATTGGAGAGAAAGAAAGCTGCTTTTGGTGAGATTCTCGAGCTCCGAGGAGCTTGCAGACTTGAGCTCGCAGACAGGCATCGCCGTGCTATTCGAGGGCCCTGCATGGAGAGGAATTGGAGCTCCGGTGTGCGAGCCAGGACCCGTGATGACCACATCATCGCCAATTTTCCCAGCGCATGGCGTCCGGCGCAAAGGTCAATCCATTCCAATCACTCTGGGCGCACGTAGAATCTTGCGCCTCGACGGTGGTGACGATTTCCGGCAAGTCAATTGGAATCTTGGAGTTTTTGGCCGATTTGGAGATCTTGGGGGGTCACCCCACGTGCTAGATCATGTGACTTGAGGTTGATCTGGAAAGATGCAACGTGATGAATTGGAAGGAAAGTGAAGGAGGCAAAAGTAATGGACTTGAAAATTCATTCATTAGATTATAAGCTCAACTGTTAAGTGATTTGACGAATTTTTTATTTTTCAAATGTGAATTCATGGAATAATGTGGTCCTCCGCTTTGAGACGTAGCATGTATCCTGACAATGTTACACAAGCTGGCGTCCAGATGTCCCAACAAGCTGTCAATGTGGACGATGACTGCAAACTCGATTGTTCCCCTCAAATACTCTTGCGATTGACCTAACATCATTACTTTATTCTTTATTGGATTCCTATACTTCACATTTAAAACGCGCCAATAGAACGTGGAATTTGCGGCCTTCACGATGCCTTCACTACTGGATATTCTCCGCACTACAAGCATTGTCGACTGCGACACCTTTGACTACGAAGGTGTGCTAGATCAGCCGAATTTTCTTCTATCTTTAGCTGATATGCTATTTTAAAGTGGCAAAGAATCTTGGCCCCTTTGTTGATTGCACATCAAACCAGGTAGCTTGACCTAAACAATGACACTACTCTGTTGGCGAGAGACCATGGCTGATACTGGCACCGTATGCAAAGGCCATTGCTTATTTTGAGCTCTCAAGAACCGTCTCCGATGGGGAACTTCTGCATCATGATGCATTGATCAAAGAAGCAGTCCAGGAAGCCAAAGGGAAGCTGAAAGCGCTTCAAGGCGGCCTATCAACCGAAGAATTCGTGGTTGAGATCTTGGTCCGTGAAGCACCATCCACATCTAGAGCTTGGCTAAACATTCTTAGATGGTCAAATTGCAACTCAGGGTCATATCTTATGTGACGGGGTACGTCCATGTGCAGACAAACCCCAAGCTGTCGTACTCTGCTGTCGGTACGGTTGAGAATGCCGAAAGTGAGTTGTCTTCCTTCTCTAGCTAAAGGCGTAACGGGTTCTGATGGTATAGGAATCATTGCAATCTTTCAACAATTGGCACCGGAGATTGACGCCAAACGTGTCTGCATTAAAATCCCGGCGACCTGGGAGGGCTTGCAAGCGTGCCGAACTTTGGAGGCCAAGGGCATCGCCACCCTCGCGACAACAATGTTCTGTATGGAGCAAGCAGTATTGGCTGCTGATGCCAATTGCACCTACATTGCTCCCTATGTGAACGAACTAAAGGTTCATTTTGAAGTGTAGGTATTTCGATCCTGAAGTAAACTTTGCTCACCTGTTACTAGATACGCCGACCCCAACAAAGCGTTCGATTTCTGTCGCGAGGCTCAGGCTTACTATAAAAAACATTCTTGCCGTACGGTTATACTGGCCGCATCCCTTGCATCGGTTGATGATGTTATGCAACTCGCCTCCATTCAGCACATTACAATTCCTCCAATGCTACTACAAGCGCTCTTGCGCTGTGATTCATCGTCGTGGGACTCAAGACTTGGAAAGTACTTTGCAGAAGGCCCGAACAATAAGGATCTGGGATCGGAAAAGTACGAGAATATCCTCAGGGACGAGAGCGCATGGAGACTCGCATTTACAAGAAGTGGCTTTGGGGCAAGTGAGGGAAAGATCGTGCAGGCAATCAACTATTTCTCCGATTTCCAAGAGAAGGTGGAAGACATCGTCAAAAAGTATACGAATTAAGAAGCAGTGCGCGAGTTATACTGCATACACCAGTCTGTTGTCGGCTCATCGAAATCATTATTGTTTGATAGCATCTGGAAATATTCTGAGACGCAGCAAATATCACAAAGCTACCTTCTGGTAAACAACAAGACACCGCCAAACTGCAAGAAACCCTGCTCTAAGTGCATCAACGCTTGAGCTTTTACCGTTTGCGGCACTATATTTGTATCAGAGAGTATCTGAATTGTCAGTGCGTTTGTGATGTATATACTAATTTTAGCCAAAGAACTCATGCCCCTCATTGTGAGAGTCAACAAAGGGTCTGTCCAACGAATAATCCCCTTGTCAGAGATAGCTGACGGGTAACTCGTCGTAGGAATATCCTTCGATTGTGAATTTCTTGCTATACGCTTGGTCGACCATAAACAAATCTGGAGAAAGTCAAAGTTTGGGACCGACAAAAGCTCAGTACATATATGCCACAGATCTTTGGTGGTTAGAGCTCGGACAGGCCGCCTACATGTCTTTGGCTGTGGCCATGAAAACGAATATTTCGTGATGAAGGTGAATAGGTGTAGAGGGTATTACAAATGAACTGGATATCCGACCGAGTACCTATATTCACCACTCTATGCCTCACTCTTGTGGGTGTTTACATATATTCACCGCAGTGCATGCAAGTAAATGCATACAGTGTCGAAATTCCTGGAGTCCCGGATCAACTATTCCTTACTCGTCTCAACTTCTCAGTTCACAGTTTACCAGCCACATGCACGGCTAAGAAAAAATAAGTTCCTTTCATGGGTTGAGGACAAAGAAACTTTGGAATGTGTGCTTCACAATGACTATATAACAATGACGGACGCATGGACCGACATTCTCTCTGGTTGACATTTCATCCGACTCAAACACATATGACTTGGGACGATCCGCACGATTTTTTCCATTCCCATTTAGAAATCTTTCTTCTTATTTTTCTTTTGTTGCTTGCGAGTCCATCCCATAATACCCTTACCGTTTTCTTTTGCATTGTGGCCTACAACAATCTCTCCCTTCATTCCTGATTCTTCCCCCTCACAACCCATCAAGCGATCCCTCGTCGTTCATTGTGACCAAGTACCAAAAACGTCCCGTGCGGACGACACGCAGTTATGGAACAAGGAAACGACACATCACAACATCTGCTGGGCGGACCCGAGTTGGTTTTCAGCTTCACTGAGAAACACTTGGAGGAGCGGATCAACCCTACCATCTCCCCCGAAGATGAACAATGGGCTCAGGTGTACGACCAATTCGAGACACTACTTGGACCCAAGTCCGACCAGACGCTCGGTCAGGTCTTGGCTGCCCACTTCACGGAGCATGAAGTCCGCCTGTTTTCCCACACTGATTGCTCAGAGCTGAAGACGATCCAAGACGAAAACACAAGACGTTATGAGAGCTTGCTCAAGAGCCGGTTTCGTGGTGTTGGCATCGACTTGGCTGCGAAGCTGACAATGATGTATTTTGGACTTCCCGTGGAACCAACGGAGTTGGATCTGAGAAGTGCGATCATAAGCAATGATATACGAGAGCCAGAAGCCCCTCGGTTTGATGTTCAACCACCATTACATTTTCTCACTGCTCACACGGAGCGGAACTGGGGCAATGAGGATATGCGCGGTACGTCTTTACTTCCCCTCCCTCCCCTTGCAGGCTGGCTAACAACTCCATAGTCCGAGAGGAACTCGTTGGCCCATTGCCAGTCGCAATGCCAGAAGGACCAATTCTCCGCCTTAGAGGAGGTGACGGTTATTCAGATGATGAAAGTCTCTTTAATGTTCAAGATCTTGAAGACCTTGAAAACATTGAAAACCTTGAAGACGTGGAAGGCTACGAATCATCCGGCGATGAATTGGAATATCACGTCAGTGGATTTACCGACTATATCCCCAAGACTGAATCGCCAATCGACCTTGGTGGCGATGACTGGATCAATCTCTACGGATTCCAGGGTGTGGTGCCATTTATCCCTGGAAACTGGACTACCTTTTCAAACGCTGTGAGGCGGCTGCTGTCACTTCACTCTGACTTTGAGGGAAAGATTTCGATCATTCATTTCAACAAGCAAGATGGCAAAATTATTGATGAAGTGTTCGAGTCTCTGCCATTGACTTCGCAAAGTCCTGGCATGGAGTATATCACCAACATGTTTGAAAAGGATTGGCGATACCACTGGGAGTTGTCTGCCTTCTTCGTCAAGCTGAGGTCGGAACCGACACCGAGACACTGGCAACCGCAAGGAGACAACCTTGGTGTGGATGTGGTTCAAATCAGATGTGCTCTTCCCGAAGCACCTTCGTACAACAAGGACCCGCCTATGTCTTACTCTTATGTTTCTTTCCCCAGGCTGAATCAACTACAGCCACCACCTGCCCAAATTCAGAATTGGGGGGCCAACCAGTACAGCCTCTATATCCGTACTGCACTGGAAGTGTTGGTTGGTCGGTCACGCCCAGCCAGGTATCATCATGGCTTCCAAAGATTCTGTGACAATGGAACGGATCCTGAGAGCGTCCCATACATGTATGGACTTGTCAACATATCGTCTTTTGACTTAGTATCCATGCTGGTCAATGATCCTAGTGGGTTCCTTGAGCTTAAACAAGATGCATTAGCCAAGGATGAGATCGCCTTCGTTCTATCTGGCTACTATCCTATTGGGGGCGATGCTAGCATGACCACTGCGAAACGGGTGGGCTCAAAGGGAAGATCCACTCAGGATGAACTGTTTCCGACTGCAACTCAGGTTATACGGGGCATGGTGAAGAAACTGTTGGGCAAAAGCGCTGAAGGTATACGTCATGTACGGATACTCGCAGGTGCTTTTGTTCTCGGCCCTGATTGCAAAGCCGACCAGCCTTATTACTCCATCACCATGTCTGACAACACAAACAAAAAGTCTGAAGAGTCCCTAGATTCCATCTTGAGTCAGCTTGTTGAGCTCGAGGCTCCGGTTGTGGTTCTTTATCCTGAGTGGGAGGACGATGAAACTTTCATCTATGGTGGCTGGACTGGAGATACCCCTGACAAGGCGATTCAAGTCCCTATGCCGCCTCTTTCTTCTACGGTTGAAGATTTCAGAAACAGTGTTGCCGAACTTTTGAAACGCACTGGTGATATGCCACGCCAGTTGTCTACCATTACTAAGGGCAAGGGCCATATCAGCATTCGACCCATCCTAGGACCAAAAGGCGAGACATCATCCCCAGACCAAATTGTTGACTTTCCCTCTTTATTCGTTGGGCCTTATACCACGGATGATGAATGGTTTGCCATTCGTGCCAAGATTCCGACTCAAGGCGCAGTCGTCAACGTTCTGGGCGAAGGAGACTGGGACTGGATGAGTCAAGTTTTTAAAAACAGCATGTGGGGTCCTCGTTATGGTTACGTGGCCGAGGTCAACATGAATCGATTCAGGCCTATGAAAAAGTCAGTTAAATTGCAAAATCCACCGAAGCCACTGAAGCCAGTAACTTCTGATGGTTTTGACGAACCGAGCAATGGTGTCATGAAGTACTCTCCTAACGTTCCTCTGGAAGAGTCCAAGCCGGCCAAAGAAACTACTGGGTCTCGTATCAACAATTCTACCGCGGTAGTTCAAACTCCTCCCAAGAAGAGTCTTTCGCGCGGATTCAACCCCAAAGATCCTCCTCTTGACCCCGATGATCGCAGAAGGACGTGGGCAAACCAACCCAGCATCTTTGACGGCCATAACCTTCGCACCTGGCCTGCCAATTCGGGCATTCGGGTCCCCAGCACAGCTCCTCCTAAGGAGCATATGCTTCGGGTGGGCAACAGTGTTCCGATGGTCAGCAAGTCAATTTTGACTCCCACTGAGCAAGCTGAACTTCAGAAATCCTTCTATGACATACGGAATATAGCCCTGAGCCGTGTCTCGAAATGCTCCTACGCCGACTGTCATTTCACATACAAACACGGCGATGCCCATCTGCTGGCAGAGCACATGGAGTCGATGCATTTGGCTCGCAAGTGTCTTTGGTGCGATGAGGCACTCTACGAGCACTGGACTGACGCGCAGAGGGTTGCTCACATCCGACAGAAGCACAGGGACCAGCTCATGGGGGCACTTGGTGTCACTAGGGGAACTCTGACTGATCATGGCGGAAACGGAACTGTTTCTATCCCACTCAAACAAGTCTCCAGGCATCCTGTTAATGAAGGTTTGATCATGGTACCCGGGGCAAACTCCACAACCACACTTGGAATCCCACATCCCAGACCTGTATCATCCAGGATGCAGACGTATTGTGATCGGTGTGGCCGCGATCGTGCAGCCTTCTTCACCGACGCCGAAAAAGACTACCATGACAGAAACTGCAGACCGGGCATTTACAACAATGCCAGATGCGAATTCTGTAAGACTTGCGGTAGTCATTACTGGCTTACAGTGGGGGATGCAAAACAAAGCAATATGACAAATGGCAGTCAAGCATCTTGCAACCATAACAGGGACAACCCGGCCGGGCACTATTGTTGTCAATGCGGTTTCGATAAGCATAGTCTCTCTCCTGAAGGAAACCAGCTCCACAAGGTGAATTGTAAGGGGTATGAGTCAACCTCTGGGAAGTTCTGTTGCTATTGCGGCACTGGGCTTTGGGGAGGTGACACAGCTTTAGACTCACAGAGGAACATTGAGCATATGCGGCAATGCTTCGCGCGGCTTGCAGCGGGAGCCCAATTCGAGAACGATTTGAACGGTCTTGGATCAAGGCTGGGTGCGACGCAACTTGGGCCTCCTGGCTCCAGACCAAGCAGACAGATCCAAGATGAAGAACTAGCACGCCAAGCTGCTGAGCCGCAGGTGATTCAGTCAATGCCATCGCCTGTAAGCTCAGAGGCACCAGCGGCCGGAAGTGGTAGGAGGGTCGAAAGGGGCAGACTGTCCAATGTGCCAGAGGTAACTTCAGGAGTGTTTGACCTCGCATCGGAGAGCCATCTTCCCACCGAATTTGAACGTCCAGGTCCCTCGGGGACAAAGGCACTCGAGCCGGTAACGCCAATGGTTATAGATGGACCTCCAAGCCCGTTGCTTTCCATAGAACCAATGGACGAGGACTTTCCACCTACATCTATAAACAAGCGAAAGACCAAGAGGAAGAAGAAGAGGAACTCTGACCGCACCAGCGATGGAGATTACGAAGCCGGTGAAGATGAGGACGACGATGACACCGATATGGAAAGCGAGGCAGAGCATCCCGATCACCCCAGACGAGCCAAGTCCCCTGACTGGAATAAAAAGCTGGGACCTGAGGATCCGAACTTTGAGCTCAAGGGGGATCACTACTGCTCAAAATGTTTGCGTAAGGCGCCAAACAAGGCACACAAGCGAGACCGCTCTCCCCTTGGACTGAAGAAAGAAAAAGAGGTAAGACTCACCCCGGTACAGATGATTGATGGATTGAACATGCAAAAGACTAACCTGGTGTGATGTAGATGCACGTGGACAAGGCTCGCTGCTGTAGAATCCGCAACGGCATCGGCTCAGCCGAGAACCTCCCCAACCACAGCGGCTGGATCCCCGCCAGCGAGATGCCCAAGCCCCTATCCGGCTTTAGGAAGAAATTCCTCCAAAAGTATCCCGCCTACGGCCGCACTCTGTACCCCCTGCACGAAGCCAACCGCAACGGCTCCTACTGGCGCTCCGACCCTAACAACGACGAGAACACCAAGTGGTGGGGGATCCCCTGGCCGCCATACGAGCTAAACCCCCCGTTCCCCGGCTGGCAAGGCGAGGCTGCTCCGGATGACGCCCTGGCACAGGCAGCCAAGAAGAAGCAGGACTTTATCCTAAAGGCTGTTCACGATCCCACGTACAGATATCAGAGCGACGAGGATGTAGAGGATCTCGTCGGTTTGGTGCCAGACGACGCAGACGCAGACGACAAGAAGAGGAAGAGAGGCCGCACGACGCGCAGACCGCCCGCGAACCCCCTACCCCTTGCGAGTAGAATCGTCAAGCCTAGTGCGCAGCCGTCCGCGGGGGCTAACGCAGCAGGACAAGATGCTGGCAACGACGGAATCGTAAAGAAGACGAAAAGAATGGGAAAGTCGACGGCGAAACGACAAAAGACGAAGTAAAGGAAATGTGATGGGAGCGGGGTTTTGAGTTTTTGTCAGTCTGATTTGGTTACTGTCCGGCGTTTGGTAGAGTGATGACTTGGAGTTGGAATGCTTTCATGTGTCATTGTTGGTACATCTCATGTTTGTTTATCAGGTGGTTTGGTTGAATTGACCTTTTTATTACGACGATCTTGAGTTATCTAACTTTATTTTTATGCCCGTTTCCTACGGCTCCGCTATGCCTCAAATGCCCAGAATAACCCGCAAGTATTGTACATGAATCCCCCAAACCAAATCCCTTGTAAAATCTCCCGTTTCTCAACTTGGAATGTGTGCTGCGCCCAGTATGAACCCCGAATCAAACCATCATAGGCTTTCGATAGCCTTCAGCAGAACGTCGACTCCCATGTCGCCAATGTCGCCCTTGTCCCCCAACAACGCGCCCACGTCGCTCAGGATACCCAATGGGATATAGCAGCCCGTCTTGGCCTTGTCCAAGCTGTCCTTCAGCCTGCTTGTATGCTCCCATTCCTTGGCGGCTACTTCTGCCCTCTCAATGACGCGGTTGGAGATGCCGCACATGGCAGCGCAGTGCATACCGAAACTACCCTCTGCTACGCCGTCCTCCAGTTTGTACAGGAAGGTTACTCGTCGCTCTGCTTCATCCACGTGGATCTGCATTCGGCGAGCACGAATCTCAGGATGGTTCTCAAACTCGGTAGCCAAAGAGTGGTAGTGCGTTGCGAAGAAACCCACGCAGCCAATGTGAGAAGACACATGATGTAGTACGGCCTGTGCTACAGCAACACCATCATACGAACTGGTTCCTCGTCCCAGCTCATCAAGAATAACAAGGGAACGGGGCGTGGCCTCGGCGAGAATCTTCTTCGTCTCGGATAACTCTACGAAGAAGGTGGACTGCGCCGCAAAGATGTTGTCGTTGGCACCAAGACGAGACATGATACGATCCACAGGGGTCAGGCGTGCTGAAACTGCTGGAACAAAGCATCCAATTTGTGCCATGATGACGGCGGTGCAAGACTGTGACAACGGTTAGAAAACACGACGGTGGGCGAAAAGAAAGCAGGTTATGAAACTTACCATTCGGAGGATTGTCGACTTGCCGGCTGCATTGGCACCAGTCAACAGATTGATCTTGGCCTGGTCACCACCAAGCTTAATGTCATTAGGGATGAAGTCGTCCACTGTGTTGATCATGCATGGATGTCTTAGCTCCTCAAACTCAATCACACTACGCTCCTCATCAACAAACTGTGGCCGACAGCTTGGCTCGCCCAATGATCCCGATGCCTTTGCAAGACTGACAAGACAGTCAAGTTGAGCGATGATTTGGATAGCTCGAATCCAGGTTGGGTAGTCGACGTCAAATTTCTTACAAAAGCGCGATGCTACCTCTCGGACGAGTTGGGAATGTGTCTCCTCAGCCTCTTGGAGTTTTCGGACAAGATCGGTAAGTTGAGGGAAATACCATCGCTTGACATCTTTGGTTGCAGACATTTGGCGCCAGCTCGAAGGGATCTTAACGCTCTTCGGTGTTTCGATCTGATAGATTTCCTTGCCGATATCAGTAAACTTGAGTGTTTTACTCTTGAGCTCTGATCTTTTCTCGTTTAGCAAGTCATTTAGCTGGCCTTTGATATCATCAATGGTGGCTAAACTCTCGTCAAAGTCCTCATCGATGCCGCGCTCAGGAATCAGAAGTTTTTCCTCTCGGACCTTGCGTCGGTCAAACGCTGTTCTCCAATAATTCAGGGGCTCTTCAAGATCTGGCATGGACGAGATTAACCTATCCACAAGGCCATTACCACCCTTGAAGGCGTTCACGAGAGTCATTGTATACTCAATCTGTTCAAACCCTTCCAGAACACGAATAAAATCCTCGGGCTTGCAGGCGCCGGCGTGGATCCGAGAAATGAGTCTTTCCAGATCTGGCATCTTAACCAGCTGTGACGCGAATTGTTCGCGAACCGACGGATCCGCGTTCAGCATTTCAACAGCATCCAATCGCTCGTTAATACGCTCAATGTTGCATAACGGGTGGGCGACCCATTGGCGCAACAAACGCTTGCCAAAGGGCGTGACACACTTGTTTAGAAGATAGAAGAGTGTTCCCTCCGAGCCGCCATTAACGGTGTTCGAAAACACTTCCAGATTGATCAAACTCTGCCCATCTAGAATGAGTGTCCCATTCTTTTGAATAGGGCTATAAGTTTCAAAGCTTCCTTGTGAAAGGAGGGGCTTTTCCAGTTTCAAGAAACGAAGATATGAAACCAAACCACCAATAGCAGACATCATCAAATCACTATCCTTCTTTTCTTGCAGAATTTCAGGCCACGCCCCATCTTCGCCATCATCATCTGTAAAGTATTTTCCGCAACTCAACTCCCGACGTGAAGTATCTGCATCCCAGAACTCCGTCCCGGGTTTCAGGTGAGTCCAGATGGTGGTGGGGCTGGTATTGTTCTTGAGAATACGAAGAGCTTTTGTTGACAGGTGGGATTTTTCCAACAAAAGTTCTTTAGGGCTGACTTGTGCCACAAGAGTCTCAAACTTAGTGAGATCAACATCATCAACAAACTCAGACAAGTAGAACCGCCCAGTGGCAGTATCTGTAAAGGCAATACCAAAAGCCGGCAGGTCATCAACCACGGATTCCTTGATAGCAACACAGTAGGCAGCCATGTCGTCTTGCAACATGCCACCGTCAACGAGTGTGCCTGCTGTCAAAACACAGGCTAGTTCACGGGAAATGATTTTGTCAGCCTTCTTGCCGCTCTTATCTTGGCGTTCTCGCATCTCTTTGCCAAGATTTGTCTCCATCTGATCAACCCGAGCAACTTTGTACTGCTTTGCAATAAACTGGTTGACCCAATGATCAAGAGAACTTTCGGGTACTCCAACCATGCGCATGTTGACTCTGTCAGTCATCTTGAGGTCAAACTCTTGGTGCCCGACAGTCGCATCATTCTCGTAAAGCTCATAAAATTTGCCCTTTTTGAAAAAGACAATTGTATCCCAGAGGTTTTGTTTAATCTCCCAGTACTGCTTCTCAAATGCAGAGAACTTATTCCAGGCCATTGGCGGAACGAAAATCGATCGTGGGTCATATTCTGGATCACCAGGGGTGCGTTTCTCCTTGTCTCGGACGTTAACCAGCCAAGGGTGGCGCTCCTCGGGCTCCTTCATGTATGCCTTTTCCTTGACTTTTGGATCCTTGGCTGCTCGCTTAGCTGGTTCCGTAACGGCCTGTCTTTCGGTTGACTCTGGATCATAGCTCCACTGCTTAGCTGTGGATGCGGTAGGCAAATCATCCATAAGCTCATCGTCATTATCTATGAGGTCGACGGGTTCCTCTCGTTTAATTGCAGATGAGAGATTGGAGCGCTTGCGTGACAGCTGAGGCTTTGCCGGTCGCTTCCTCTTTTTGGATCGAGAGCTTTCGACATCTGACTCGTCATCGGATACAACAAAGTCACCCATGTCATCTGAAGGCACTGTCAGTGGAGCTTACACTACAAGGGGGGAGAAACAATTACCTTCATCCTCTTGCTCCGCAGCATCGCTCCCACCAAATTCATCTTCATCTTCCTCTTTAATTACGTTTCGTGTCCTATTGCGGCGTCGTGGTTGAGAAGCAGCATAGGAGAATGGTTCGTCTTCGTCAGAGGATTCGGCGTAGCTAACAACCATCTTTACCTATAGAGGGTTATGCATAAGCATCTATTCACAGCATTGTGGGGCCAACTCTGCTTACCTTGCGGGTTGGGCTGCTCCCTGCCATGGTACTCAATTTCTTCGACCTGCTCCCCCCTCGTACTGACGACGAAGGCAAAGTCTCCTTGGCTGGCTTTGGAGTCGCATCAAGGTTCTCCTGAGAGCTT
This sequence comes from Hypomyces rosellus, assembly GCA_011799845.1. NCBI lineage: Eukaryota > Fungi > Ascomycota > Sordariomycetes > Hypocreales > Hypocreaceae > Hypomyces > Hypomyces rosellus. Next base: position 3,670,360 of record WWCI01000002.1, on the reverse strand, counting down.
GACGGTTCCAGTGCATCGCTCGAGGGTACTGGAGTTGAGAGTTTGGTAGTTGACTTCATCTTTGGGAGAGAGTTGGCTTTGGTAGTCTCTTTCAACAAGGAGGAAGATTTAGGGTCAGAGGAGACCTCCTCCCGAACAGAGGGAGATTTAGCGGCGGGCGACGACTTCTGGAAGAATGACATGATGGATATCTGCTTGGCCGTAGATGAGACGGACGGAGCAGGCCTCGTGGGCCGTGCTGGCGTACGAGCAGTGCTCGCCGCCTTGTCAGCTGCTGGCATGTTGGCGAGGAGTGACGAAAGACGAGACGAAAATCGACAGCAATATGTTTACGGCGTGAATGACGGATCGATTTTTCGCAGTCGGCCAAGATGAAAAAAGATGCTGATGGAAATCGAGTAAACGAGTGTATAGTAGCAAGTCAGGGGCGTTGAGATTGAGAAATTACAACTACAGATTGGCCAATCCAGCTCCAGCTGAAGACGGCACGGCAAGCAATGCATGGAGAATGCACAGCACTAATTGAACCGCGTCGCGACCGCGTCTCCTTCCATTAATTTCATCACAGCGTGTAAAGTGCCCCGCAGCAAGCATTGTCCACTGTATTTGTTGAATACCAAGCACTGTACACCTTATCGCGATACTGCACCCCAGAGCTCCACTGCCTACTCCGTACTCCGGGTACTCGTAACCAGACAATACTGCAAAAAGTACTCCGTATGGAGCACGATAAAAATGGAGGACTGTATGTTTGCCCACCACTGAGACATTTCATCAATATTATAAACACATTACTCCATTACCCATCCATTTCTAACTCAAACGACTCTTCAGCCATCTCACCTTTCCCAACATCCATCCAACAATCCTACCGACAGACATCATCATACACAGCTTGAAATACCGCCATCCTGTACTGTGAGCCTCCTTCAGTCGCGACCGAGATGCTGTGAGGACCCTGGTTGCTCTGGGAACGCTAATGTTATCATACTCTGCGACGGCCGCAGCAAGGGATTTGCTTTTGCAGAGTTGCTCCGCCAAATCCCAGCCGTCGCTCAGTGCCAGATTGGCACCATAGCCCGCGAATGGGCTTACCGCATGATTGCTGTCCCCGATAAAGACGACAGGCACCTCCTCAACGTTGCAATGCGAGAATGGTGCCTTGTCCCGTGTGTTGAGATATAGGATTGTCGGCGGATCTGTCCGCTTGACGATGCTTTGGAAAGGCTCCTTGAAATGGGAGCCGAGCTCCAAGCATTTGTCCAACATGGCTTGTACCTGCTCGTCTGAATTGCGATCCAGGGCTGGCACCTGATCCTCGAAGTGGCCAAGCGTCCATACCACACTCTGTTTGTCGACCGGTGAGAAGAAACAAGAGACACCAGAGCGAGACATGATGAACCCCCAATCATCGCTAAGTGGCGCTGGAACTGCATCCTCGAACCTTGCTACTCCTCCACGTAACACTGCACCAGTGTATTCCAATTTGTCATCCGGACGAAGATCCTGACGCAGTTTGCTGTTGGCCCCATCAGCCGCCACAAGCAAGTCGCAATCCTTCTCTATTCCCCTGGCGTCACTGCCCTGGATGATGCGCACCCTTATGCGTCCGTTTGGAAGTCTGGTAGCGGAAACACATTGCGATTCCCATTCTATCAATCCTTGACCCTCAACGTCGGCTGCATCGTGTAAAGTTTGACGCAAGTCTTTCCGAGTAATTCGTATACTCGGGGCCGGTATGCCTGGTGCGGGTTTTCGACGAAAACGTAGTCGCTCTGTCCAGTCGGAATTCCATATTTTGAAAGACCCTCTGCCATCAAGCCCAGAGACTGCGTATCCAAGGGCTTGGTCCAGAAGCCCAAGCTTCTTCAAGGCGACGAGGCCGCTTGAGCTGTCTAGTCCAGACACTGATACAGTGTAGGTTTCTCTTTGGGCGGCGATATCTTGAGCATCCCGGTCGTAGACGATGATGGCTGGCGGTGTTAGACTCTGGTTCCATAGTTTTCGCAGTCCAACAACAAAGGCAGAGCCAGAAATACCGCCGCCAGCGATGATTATAGTCTTGCCCTCTAGAAAGTGACCCTGATCAGTAATTTCATCCATGGCCATGGTTGTAAATTGTCTCCTAGAAGGTAGTTGGTGTTGAAACGTTAGTGTGATTGAGTCTGGGAGATTGTCTAATTCTTATACTGATCCAGAGAGCGAGGGAGATCTTCCTTCCTTCGCTTGCTCTGCAGGAGGTATGTTCATTGGCGAATTACGAAGGGACAAATCAAGAAGTCTGTGCGAGGCAAACGGCACTCGGCGGCGTTGCATCCATTCATTCGCTGTCTCATGAGAATCTGAGATGACCATATGCAGACACGTATTTCCGTTTTGGGTAGACGAATTGCCCAATATTACCCATGTCGCAATCTTGGCAAAGCTTTTTATAACGCCATTACAGACTTCGTTTTTATAAACTAATAAAATCACCTATTTTCATCTTTATCGATTTTAACAGGACATTCGTATTTCATGCAACCTAAGCAAGTAATTCGTATAAGTGAGGATAGCGTCTCATCGTATGCAGGATGAGATTCGCCCTACCTAGATATATGACCAATTGTAATAGAAACACCAAAAGAGGATGCAGAAGTGACATATATCTTTAACAAGTGTGAATTGATTGTATAAACCGTAGATTTTGGTTTATTATACCAACTTAGGCCATACATCGTGATGTCCCTGGAATAGCTCGTAGAGAGGCATTGGATGCTAGGAACAAATTCGCATCGATTTCGCACCCGCCTGTCGTACAAGATTGGCACCTACACCCCGCTATAGCACAGGGGATCCTTACCCCTCCAACCATCGCACTTCAATTCCAGCTTATTGAATTTTTTCATTCTTCTTCTTTCTGCTCAATGTTTGATTTGTCTGCTTAGAGATAAGACAACGATCTAAAGGAGAAATTTCCAAACATATTAATCAGCCATGTCTAGCGAACTCGCTGCAGCACCCGTGCTATCGACGCCGGATGACCATATCCTCGAGGTCCCAGCCGCCACAGAAACGAAATCTACCCTATCCGAAGATGCGCTCAGAGCAACCTACGAGATCTCTCGGACAGCAAACGAGATTCGAGAGAGTGGGTGGAAGATGATCGCGCTTCAATTTCCAGACCACATGCTAGTCGACGCCCCGAGAGTAGTAGAGGCTCTGAAACAGGAGCTTAATAAAGAGGAGGAATCAATAGCCAAAAGGATATGCATCTTGGCGGATACAAGCTACAGTGCTTGTTGTGTGGATGAGGTTGCGGCAGAACACACAGATGCCGATGTTGTAGTGCACTACGGCAGGACTTGCCTCAGCCCAACAAGCCGTCTACCAGTCATCTACGTGTATACCTCACAAGAGCTTGATCACGAATCGGTACTCAGGGAGTTTACAAAAGAGTTTGGGGATAAGGATACGAAAGTTGTCATCATGGCGGATCTGACATACCAGAACCATGTGGAGCCCATCGCAAAAGTCTTGAGAGAAGCTGGGTATGGCAATGTGGTTACAACGGAAGTTCATAGGAATCCCAGCGGAATCATTCCCAACAGGAGAATAGAGGGAGAGGAAGTCGATGAGGAATCACTCAAGACTTATGCTCTCTTTCACATCTCCGATCCACCATCATCTCTTCTCCTCGCTTTACAGTCTCGATTTGCTTCCCTACATATTCTTTCGGTCCCTTCGCCATCTTCCCTAACCATCGACAACCCAACCTTTAGAACTGCAGGTCTCCTACGTCGACGATTTGCCAAAGTTCTCTCACTCGCTTCAGCTGGAGTCATTGGTATTCTTGTCAACACACTCTCCGTATCGAATTATCTATCATCCATCGACCTCCTGCGGAGTAAGATTGCCACGGCAGGCAAGAAGAGCTATACAGTCGTGGTTGGTAAATTGAATCCGGCTAAGCTGGCCAACTTTTCCGAAATCGAGGGCTGGGTAGTAATAGGCTGCTGGGAAAGTGGATTGATTGAAGATGATGTTGGGTACTGGCGGCCAGTCGTTACTCCATTCGAGATGGAGGTGGCCCTCATGAGTGAAGAAGAGCGGATCTGGGGTGGTGAATGGTGGGGAGGTATTGAGAAACTGAAATTGCAAGATGAGCAAGAGAAGAAGGAGGAAGAAAGCCCGAAACCACACGATGGAGAAAATGAAATGGAAGAAATAACCGAGGATGGCGTCGACGGAGAGGAATCTCTACCGCCCGTATTTGATCTAAGAACTGGCAAGCTTGTTAGCCATAGCAGGCCAATGCAGCTCACAGCTCGTCCTGCAGGTGAAAACAACGAAGCTAGTGATAATAAACAAGAGACTTCTGGCGCTCTTGTAAGAAGGATAGCTGGTGAATTGGCTAGCATCAATGGAGTTGCTAGCCCTGGGGCGGAATACCTACGGTCACAGCGAACATGGCAAGGCCTGGGTACTGATTTCGACGAGGAGGCAAGCACATTAATAGAGGAGGGAAGAAGCGGCATCGCGAGAGGATATCATGTTGGAGAGGAGGAGGGAAAGCATTAAGCTAAAAGAATAATGATACCAAGGACAACCAAAAGCGATTTCAAGCGTATGACTTGTGTCATTTCTCATTCATCGTCGGCAATTCTACCTCGTACTATGTAACGCATTCGGCCCCGAAAGCGCATACCAGCTAATCAGCTCAGAGACGTTATATACAACCAAAACAACAGAACAAAGGTATCCCAAACGTCAAAGTTAACATGTCAAGCAACCAAACAAACCTCCACAAGCAAAACCCAACGACCATCTGTGTGGCCATGTTGGAGATATATCCGTTCATAAAAGCAATAATCCGTTACCCAGGCCCCTTATCCTCGTATCATTAAACACATAGGGGCATCCCGTTCTTCGTATCACATTACCATCTAAGCTTGATTCCCTAAACCGCCCACTTTCGCACGCCATTTTATCATTGTTGTATTTTGTTCAGGATATTCTTAGTCCTTCGACATAATGTCCAAGTCAAAGGATGTCGCTTAAACATACACTCGGTGAGAGCGATGGCTGTGTCGAGAACCACCTGAGCGGCTGCGATGTCGGTGGCTGTGACGACTAGAGTGATGGCCGCTGTGGCTTCGGACAACACGCTCGTCATACACGACGACGGGGGTCTTGTCGCCATGCAAGTAGGCAGCGAAAGCCGTAACGGCGAAAAGCATGCAATTGATAATAGCAAAGGCCCACGAAGCCTTTAGCATGGCGCAAGGCTTCTCAAGACCCCAAACGATGCCTGCGTCATTGACACCCGGGACGTGTCGGGTCCAATATCTTCGAGGCGAGGGGTCATCGCAGTCGGCATGGCGGATTCCGCGGAGATAGTATATACCTGCGATGAAGGCACCGACGAAGAGGATATCGACGAGAGCGACCAGAAGCGCATTGTGTGACGAGCGGTGGTAGCTGAAGAGGGTGAAGACGGCCCAGGCTAGGGCGAGAGTAGAGACGATGAAGAGGATGAGGACAGGGTCGGGCGTGAGAGCGTTGTGGTCGTTGAATTTGTTGACGAACCAGCCGAGCATGCCAACAATGGGTGTCTGTGGAATGCAATTGTTAGCTTTGTCGCAAACCGAGATTGAGGGCTCCAACGTTGGCGCAACACGAGCACTATCACACACGCATGCGCCAAACGATCTTTGAACGTACCAGAGTGACGATTTGCGAGATTCGATTGCAGACGAATATCAGTGCGAACAACATGATGAGCAACAACTATGGTGTCGCAAATGCGACAATGCTTGCGACAATGTGGTGTTGTTTACAGGTATTGGTTTGGGCAGAGATGCTGTTGATGATAATGATGATGATGATGCTTGACAGGTTGTAGTTTGCGCAAAGCTCAGCCAAATTCGGTCGCAGCAAATGCAGGAACAGAAACGTGGAGTTATGAGATTGAATGCAAATGAGGAGAAGAAGAAAAACGTGGGAGGCGTTCCAGGGACAAGGGCATTATAACCATTGGATGACAGGTTGGGTTTTGACGTGCGTGCCGGATGCGAATTGGAGGTGGTTGGGGAGAGCTTCTTTTTCTTACAACTCTGGGAGAGAGCTGAGAAGAGAAGAGAGAGAGCGGACCACCCCGTAGTCTGTCTAGACTTCTTTGTCAACAGGGCGCATGATCACACCCTGATGCTTACACTACTTGGGAGGTGTTGTACGGAATTTTGACTTTGGGTTGAGTTTCTCCTGATTTTCTTTCTTTTCTTTTGGCGTCGATGCGATCAAGCCCAGTGGACGCCCACCATGCAGTAGGGAGAGCTCCAAAACTACAAGTACATACTCACAGAGCTAAAAGAGCTGCAACCGCTTACACGAACTCTGAGAGGCTTGCATCCGCCTCGAGACTGCAGGACAAGCTAAAAAGTGGGGGTTGCGATGCCATTCTGTCGTTTGCGAACCTGGTGGGGAGGGCCTGTGAGGTGGCTGGATGACGTTGCAGCAAAAAAGCACGCCCTGTCCGGGTTCTCTTTGCCCCCCCCCTTGTCAGCAGGGCCAAGATAGCTTGATAGCGTTACTTTTGTTCGAGAAGAGCTCGCTTCCGGGGACCTGACGAAACATATTGCAAGGTTGGGGAAACGTGCCTTGCAGAAGGGAGGGCGGTTAAAAGAAGCGAGAGAGAGAGAGAGAGTGAGCGTTATCCATTGAGTGGGATTTTCTTTTTGACTCGCGCTTAGGAAGAATATCCTCCGCACCTCGGTATGCTTGGCAGCAAGGTGTTGGCACTTTTGGGCCTCTGTCGCCAATGTTCTGGGTAATCGTCCAAGCCCAGGTGTTGCATGAAAGGCGGCCCCTTGGAGAGATCACCACCTGTCAGGGACACGATTCAGAGCTGCCAAATGGTTGTGGAAATTACACCGCCAATTAAGGCAAGCTTTACACCGTACAGCGGTGAATTGGGTCCTTTTTACTTGTACATTTCAACTTTTTACATGTCTGCCACGTACATTTGCTTAAGACCTCTGCCACGTGTTTCTCTTTCGTCGCTTCCATTGAGGCCTCAATTTGGGAGCTATCTATTATGATAAGGGGTATGCATCTACTATCCCGTCTTGTTCATGAGCAGCCGTACATGACTGTACAGAATTGAGTAGAATTCATACTTTCCACGACGAAGTTATTATATATTTTAATTCCACAAACAAGATACGCCGCTGTCACAGGTCCGGACACTCCCCGGCTGAATCGGTGGTCAAGAACACCTGAGTGGGGCCGTGTCTAGGCTCAGGATTCAGGAACCAAACTCCCCAACCACCCGATCTTCCCAAGACAGGACGGAAGAGAGAGAGAGAAGAGAAGTTTGTCTCACAGCTGGTACTCCATGATCCACAAAAAAAAGGAAAGGTTTCCCGAGTTGATGGTACCGAGTTGGCCGTGGGGCTGAGAGTTTCCTTTTTTTCTCTTTTTTTCTTTTTTCTTTTCTTTTCTTTTTTGTTCTTGTTTTCTTCTTGAGGGAGGGATTCCGGCGATGCTGGACGGTGTGGATCTACGGACCCCTCATCGGCGACGGTGACCGGAAGGATCTATCCATCTAGAAGAGATCCGAAGGGGCAGTTGGTAAAGTCAGTTCTTTTCTTATCATGGCAGTAGCAATGTAGGCGTGATTTAAATCATGTTTTCCTCCAGAGATATTACGAGAACAAACGTAATGTTTTGTCGTTCTTCTCTCCCGACTCCTGTTGCTTGATTGATTCTGCCCCTCACAATCGTTGTCGTTCTCGTCCCTTTTGAAAGCTGAAGACAGCTGATAGTATCATGCCTAAACCTTACGCACGAAAACATGTCTGCCAAAAACCATTAAATCAGAAAATCACGTTGGGTATGTATATTTACTAGATTTTACCGCTACAAGTGACCCAGCTCCCGTTCAGTTTTGTGAATAAAGTAATGAACGGATAGTCTCTTCCAGGCAGCAATTCCAGCTTCTGACAGTAGAACCCCCAGAAAAAACACCCGTTTTTCAGCTTCACCCACGGCGCTGAAAGCTAAACTTGAAAAAGACTCCGTGGACGGCACTAATAACTGACGCCGGGAGAACGTGCAGCTATGTGCAGCTACCTATGTATGGATGGGTAGTTGACAGCGATCTACACGAAACGTGCGGAGGCAGCCGTGGATGCCGTGAATGCAAGCACTTACGCTCGTCGGATGTACAGGATTGGCAGAAAAAGAAAAGAAGAAGAAAAAAGTATAAAATGCAAAGACAAAGACAACAACTTAGACAGTAAGCTCAAAGATATATCCATCCATCTACATCCAATACTACAACCCTCACACCACACTCCCAATAATCAAGAATTTCTTCTATAAAACCATGTCATCCCCAACCAGCCAAAGCAACCCCCTACTCACCATCTCCGCCATCTCCCTCTTCACAGAGGACGTCGCCGCCTCCAAGGCCTTCTACACCAGAGCCTTTGGCGCCACCCCTCTCTTCGAGGACGCCGAGTCGTGCTCCGTCCGCTTCAACAACACCATCCTCAACCTGCTGCTCGTCTCTGCCGCCGACGACCTCGTCAAGCCGTCCCAGGCCGCGCCGCGGGACGTGGGCAAGCGCTTTCAATTGACCGTCTGGGTGGACGATCTGGAGAGCGCCATGGCGAAATTGAGGGAGAATGACGTCACGTTCCTGAACGGGCCGGAGACGAAGCCGTGGGGGATGAGGGTGGTGACCTTTGAGGATCCGGCCGGTCACAGTTGGGAGATTGCGCAAAAAGTAGAAGTATGAAAAGTTTACAGACACAAGATGGAGCAGTTTGGTATACGCTATTTTGGAAATAAAAATGTTTTTACTTTGCATAATTCATAATCATCCATAAACGGGAGTGAGGGTAACGATCGGTCGACTAATTAACCGCCTTGATGGCGGCAAACAAAAAACAAGCAATATCAGGGTATCGACCTCCACATTCTCAACCAACAAGAGACTCCAACGTGACAACCAAAAGAAACCATAATCAAGCAAAGCCCGTCACCTCCTCCTGCATCTCACCATCTTAAGAGTTCCACTTGAATGTTTTTGAGTTTTGTTTCACATGTTCCGCATGCGTCAACTTAGACAGTCGAAGCGGTGGGAGCAGCAGTCTTGTCGGCGTTGGCACTGCCTCCCCTCGAGGCGGACAAGCCCTCCAAGACGCTAAGTCCGGTGAAAATGGCCCAGATGAAGAAGCCAAAGGCAATGGCAGCCTGCGCAGTCTGGCAGCCGCTGATTCCATGGCAGTTTGGCACGCCGAGAAAGGCGGCCATGGCAATGGAGCCGGCGAACCAAAAGATGGTGGTGATGACGAGGATTGCTAGCGCAACGAGGTTGTGGTAAAACTTGGCAAGGAAGAGAGGAGTAACGGCCAGGTAGACCAAGACCAAGATTGACCAGACACTGTTGAAGAGCATAAAGGCATATGATGAAGGCGTGCTGCTTCTCCAGGGGAAGACGGTTAAGTCGACAACTGTGATGGATGCAGTGTTAGTAACAACGAACGAGCCGGGTGCTGCGCGCAAGGGTCTTGGGAAGGGGGTGGGGGACATACCATCTGCCGTGAGGCCCAGCTCAATAATGACGAAAATCGCCAAAATGATGTGAATGATTGTAATGATTCCAAAGGCCATGGTGGGCGGTTGTGTTTGGATGGTTGATGGTTGGGTGAAGGAGTTGCGAGAAGATGATGGTTTCCAAGACTTGTCCGACGTAGGATGATGGCAAGATATTATGTGCTATGGCAAGGTCGAGAAAAAGAAGAAGAGAGATTATCCTCGATGGGAGGAGCAAAGGGTGTATTTAATAATGTCAAAAATAGCTGGAAATGGCGGCCCAAGGAATACAAAAGGGTAGCAGCAGTTGCGCAACGCAAGAGAAGGCTCGCTCGCTCGCTCGCTTTCAAGAGGGCGATGGCAAGATACACGCCAAGATATGCTCGAGGGGCAGGGGTCTATCGCAAAAGGGTGTGGCGGCCAAACTTGGCAAAGATGATCGGCAAGTAATCGTGAAGAATGGATTCGGGCTAGTTGGGCTGGAATTCTTGGCTTTAAAAAGGAATAGCGAGAGGAGTAGTGGTGAAGAAGCCTGGGGTAGCTTGTGTGGTGTGTGTGGTGTGTGAGGGAGCTCAAGATGGTTGGCGGTTAGTGGTTTTTTGTTGAACAGCTTTTCAGTACTCGGATTGAAGGCAGTAATAAGAATCAGAGTGTTGATGATCAGGTAGATGAAGAGTAATGAGTCTGTGAAGAGGAAGCTAATCAGGCTGTTATGTAGTGATTCTATGCTCTGGTCCCATTGCCTGATATGCTCGTAAGCTTTCCAAGGAACCAAACTTGGATGACAAACGGAAGCGGGTGACGTCGGTGTGATGAGGTCATGCGATGTGGCTGAGAAGAGCTTGGCACGTCACCAAAGCAGCTTTTTGTTGAATCATCGAGACTGAATCCAGGCAAAAGGGTTTCAGTGCCCCAGCGTTTGCGTCCACTTTGAATGCTACTTGTACATACATGCGCAAAACCGAAACAAAAAAGACCGGCAGAGCAAAGCTCCGATGCGGGGCCTCCGACGAAGCCGATTGTTTGATTTTCTTTTAGTGAGCAGTATCTTTGCAAAGAGGGAGAGGAGGGGAGCTTTCAGAGCGTGTAGGTATTCGTCCCTGCATCTCTTTGAAAGCCGAATGAGAATGATGATGATGCAACCATTAAAACGGCTCTGGCGGCAAAGACAGGCAGCAAAATGATTGGCGCTGATGGAAGCAGTGGCGGTGCCAGGTGATGCCCTGAAAGAAACCATCAAGTCCACTAATGGACCCTCTAAACGATGCGCTAAAGCAGTGACACTTGAGGGGTACTTTCACCTACGGATCCATCTACAGAGTCCCGTCAGAGTTCCAGGTGGGACGTCAAAAAAAAAAACCTGGGCTGGCTGCGCGTCCCTTCTCATGCAACTGCGCAAAGTGTCTACGTAACGTACGTCAGGCCCAGGTCAGGCCCAGGTCAGGTACCGGATGTGGCTTGGAACCGAGAGGGAGAGAGTCGCAGTGGAGGTGCTCCCAGCGTGTTCGGGTTCAGAGAGCAATCACTGGCTCCTCCGTCTTCAACTGCCAAGATTGAAGGCATTAATTATGCAGCAACTTCTGCAAGCGGACACTGATTTGGCTTGGCAAGACGACAGCGGCCACTAAAGGCGGTACAGAGAAAATTTTCTTTATTTTCATTCAATCATTCATTTTTTGTATGAAACGGCTTGGAGAGATGGATGTGGGCGCAGTGGCATGTAGAGTTCGGAACCCTTAACCTGTAAGCACGGGTCAAAGGCTTCCCGAGCAAAGGCTTTGTTTGTTGAAAGAGGCATTCATGCATAGAAATAATATTATTATTCTTAGTTGCTGCAGCCATTTTATCAACTGGGCGGTTAAATAGCAAATCAATAAATACCAGCCAAGGACCATTGCAGTTTCAAGATTGCTTCATATGTGCATTGCATAATGGTGGCATCCATCATCCACTTATCCATCCAATCAAAAGTCTTCTCCTGTTGGGTGGGGCGGCAGTTCTCATTCACTGCTTCTTGCCTTGTCTCTTTGCCCTTACTCCTCCTGCTTGTGATTGCCATTTCATTTCATCAAGCAACATTCAAACAACGTCAAGGCTACATATAAACTATTCATCTATTCGAAGGACATCTGATCAAGCCAAATTACAGCCAAGATCTTTGTATCGTCAAAACAACAGCTCGCAAATCTCAACTCAATCATGTCCGGAATACTATTAATACAATCCATGCCAACCTGTTGGTCAGGCGACCACCCCCAACAATCCCCCTCGTCAGCCTCACCCTAATGTTTCCCGCATCGGCCAACCAGCCCTGTGCGTCTTAATCTATCGGCTGCGATGCCTCCGGCAGCTGTGGTCGCTCTGGTGGCCCCCCTATTGCTTCAAGTCCAATGGCAAACACTCTGTCAACTGTTCTGGCGGTTAGCATGCAGACACAACTTCTTGAGGGATCGACTCACTTCTGCCGTCGGAAAACACCAGATGAGCAAATCCGTTTGGACACTTTCGGACGCATCTCTTTCCTGTGCCGTCCATGTACACTTCGTACGAAAGGGCACCAAAGTCAGGCCGTCCTTGTGCACTCATCCTTGAGAAGAAGTCTTCTGCTACTATGAGATGGTTAGCATGGGTTGACTGAGGTCAAATGCATATGCATTCTTACAGTCTTGACTAAGAGTGGAGTACCCATTCCGGCTCTGTACAATTAGTCGGAATCGCTTTGTCGTGGTGTTCTGCAGGATCGTTATTTCGGCGTCGTTGATATGCATGCGTTCTGTATCCACATTTTCGGCTTGCCTGTATTCAGGGGTCAGTCTCGGCTCATGACTAGGTATCAGTTCAACACTCACAGTTTGAATAATTCTTTTTCCTCCTCTCTAGGGTGTTGCAGATGAATGATGAAAAGCTCCATTCGAATGGCCTCCAACTCCTTTTGAAACTGGATGGCAGCTATCATCGTTGTCAGTATGAACCGATGGAGTTGTCTCAACGGAGTTGCCATACCTCCACGGCCGACAAAGTCAAACGTAACGGTTGCCGACATCCTTGGGTGCCGTGTTTCGCTGGCGTCGTAACCGGTACAGTCAATACTCTTGACCACCACCACATCGTCATGCGGCTTCAATTCAACCTCCGAGTTCCATTTTACTTTTCCGCGTGAGCCATACGTCGTATTCGGAAGTAAAATAGGAAACTTACAGTGAAGAATTGTGCGTACGATGTCATCTGCTCGGCCATTTTCTTGTTTCTTATACACAATGACAACTTCGGCTTGTCTGTGCTCGTCAAACGCACTCTGCGGTAGGGCTACATCGTCCATGATGCGGTCTAAGTTTATCGACTTGTAATGAAGCATCTGAACAAGTTCGATAGAGTCTCGGAAATAGGAGACACCACCCGAGGTGAACTTGATGGTGGTAACAGACGTCTGCACAGTCGTTGCGTTGCTGTAAAAAGAAATTAGAATCCATACCGTTGGCAGCCCCAAAATCACAAACTGCTCACCTGACGATATCCAACAAGTTTGCTTTTGGGCACTCGGTATCTGCCTCTGAAGCATGAGCGAGCATTGTGCTCATTCGTCGGCGCAGCATCTGTCTCGTCTGGATGACACTCAAACCATGCACTAACAACTCTTCAAAGTCATACATGGCTAAGCAAGACAAAGGCATGCATTAGCTTCCTATATATGAAAGGCTCATACTGATTCACTTACCATCTGGAGGCACACCCTTTACCACTAGAGCAACGAGTTGATCCGTCACTCGGCTGGCAACTTTGTATAAGAGCCAAGATCTCTCGCTGCCAGCAATCCTTGTGGCATAGCTCATAGGTGATACTAGAATGGAATATCAGTTCACGTTGAATCGAGGGGAATATTCATGCAAAACTAACAGCCATATGACTCTACAGCTGGTCTATGATTCGACGTATTGCAAACACAATTGAAGAGTTGGTTTGTTTTGATAGATGTGCTGTAGTAGGCACCAGAGACCTTTTCGTCGAGACAAGCCTTTGGACAAACGAGCCTTGATTTGGTACCGATTTGTTCGTAGAGCTCAAAGTGAAGCTCAACAGACGGTGCGTGTGCCTCGCCCATAAAGGACAGCTCGCCGCTGACTGATGTTGCGGCCGTAAAGGAGCGTACTGGCGCTGTACCGATACCTGTTGCATCCTTCAAATTCTTTTCAAACCACTCATGGATATCAACCAACATCTTGGACATGTGCCCAACGTCATTTCGAAGGCGATCAGTTTGAGAGCTGGCTTTTGTTAATGTGATGCACTCTGAATACGGAACGAAAGGGATTCCTACTTGATGACTACGCCTAGAATCAAGTTCAAGCTATTTGTTTGTGTTGTGAGACTGTTCTTTAGAGCTGTCAGATCACCGCCCTCAGTGGTCCAAGTAATCTTTCTCCAGTCTGAAGTCAAATCGGGCTTCCAGCGCTTCATTCGCGGCTTGTCCGGCTTGGCTCCCGGCGCGAGAACGCTATATCTTTCGACAATCTTTTCAAGATGTTCGAGCGTTTCCTTGCAACTGTTTACCATTCCAAGAATGATATCTTGGTTGCCGTCGAATTGAGCCGGGACATGCTTGGGCATTGTTGCGGGGTCTACAAGCAGAGGCGAGCTGCCCTCCGTCTCCCTGGCCTTTGCCAGGGCGCTGAGAGCCGCACTGAGGGCATACAGCTGGCTTTCTACTTCTCGAAATTCTGCCGGTGCGGATTTGCGACCTTTGGTAAATGCCTGGCCGATCTTGAGAGCGGCTTTGGCCAGGAAAACGGCATTGCTCATCAGCAATGGAGACGACATTTTTGCTTCTCAGGCGACAACCATATGATACAGAAGTTTGATGCCTATCATGGCTTTTGGAAAGGCGCATTGGCCTAATATGAAGATATCACAACTAGTTCTTCAATCTCAAGTCATGCCAGTCAATTTACAGGAAAAAGACATTACGAATCGCCATCGGCAAATGAAACGCCATTTGCGGCTGTGCTGCCCAGGGCTTGCAAGGCATAACGGGCAAACGTAGCCCGGGGACCTCTTCACGGCATTCCTCAAACATCGGGATCTTGGCGATATGGCCGTCCTGTGCTAGTGAGCTAGGTTACAACGGTCGCCTCAATATACCAGGACCAATCAATAATGCAGTCAGACGCAGAGCGCCTTTCCACGTATGGGATAGCCAGCTGGGTCTATTGATTAGCTTAAACCGCTTCCCACTTAACGCCATGTTGGCAGGTTGTTAAACCTTCAGTTTATTTCAGCCACCATAGTCAATACCGGGCCGGGTGATCCAGCTGCCCTTCATGATCAATTCAAGGCTTAATATAAGGCTGCCATAGTTGAGGTGGCGCAGCGCTCAGCTCAGTCACCGGCAAGGCACTATTCACCATGTTCTCGGTACATTAAGATGGGTTTAAAGGCGTTTCTTCCCAGGCGCGATGATGTCAAACCTGTTCTTGGCCAAGCCTTGGAAGGACTACTGCAAAGAGACGAGAAATGGATGAAGCTTTATAAACACGGGGTGGACGCGGCCGCAACGGCTGCATGTTTATCATCTCATACTCAATCATATTAACAACAAGCGATATTGGTATTGGTCACTGCTAAAAACAACATTCTGTAGTGTCTTTGACAGCGGCGCTGCGAATACCACGCTTGACAAAATGCCATATCTTTTCCCAGGCATCAGGTTCGACCCCCGCGAGCCACCGCCGCCGGGGTTCATGAACTTTCATGTCGCTGCTCACAATCAACCTTTTGAAGATTTTGGCCGAGGCAATCCTCATGGTGTACCTCATGCAGTGCAACCTCCGGCTCCAAACCCCTGGGCAGTTCATGAGAATCCCGCCGAGGACTCCTGGTCGGGAGGCGATCAACGACAGCCGATTCCAGCTCGTAAACCGATTCATCATGGAGCTGCCCATGCGAGACCTGCGGTAGCCCACCGCCGGGAACCACAACAAGATGAGGCGTTCCTGGCTCCGTTATCATCGTCGGTGAACGTTCAAATTGTTCATGATACGGCCAAGTTCACTGTTGTTCATCTCTTTAACAATAAGACAAATTTCATCAAGCAAGGAGCCTACCAATTTCCCTTGCCGCACGAAGCCACAGTTACCGATTTTACTTGCCGCATTGGCCAGAATAGAATTGTACACGGAAAAGTAAAGGAAAAGGAACAAGCCCGACAAGAATTCAACAATGCAGCTCGCATGGGCCGTGTCGGTGGCTTGGTGGAGCAAGAAACTACCGAGATCTTCACGACAACACTGACGAATATTCCGCCAGACACAAAATTGAGGGCGGAGTTGACATTCATGTGCCTCCTTAAACACAGGATATCCCAGAATCGAGAGGTATTCACTCTGACAATTCCGACATGTATTGCGCCGCGCTATGGAGAATTACCAGCAGGAGTACGGGTGGATGCCCGAAACAATCATGTCTTTGGCCTTGAGGTGGATGTTTTAACAACAGAAGAGCTCCTCAATATCAATAGCGACACGCATAGAATAACGTTTAAAAGGGGCGTTGGCCAGAGGCCTTGCCAGACATGGAATGACTTTGTTGTTCGTCGCGATGAAGCAGCGGTCAATTCGAAGACGGCGTCAATCCAGCTCGAGGATGGACGAGCCAGTCTCGACAAAGAGTTAGTCATCGATATTACAACAGCCATGTCCAACGAATCTGGTGATCCCCAGGCATGTCTTGAGACTCATCCGACATACAAAAACCACAAAGCGTTGATGCTCACTGTGCCGCCGGACTTTATGCTATCAGCCGAGGGTCACTCTCATGATGGCGAGATCATTTTCGTCGCAGACCGTTCAGGCTCCATGGTTGACAAGATCAACAGTCTGAGGTCAGCCATGATGTTTTTTATCAACGGAATTCCAGCAAATCGGCCATTTAATATTTGGTGCTTTGGAAGTGCGTCGACATCCATGTGGTCGAGATCCAAACCATTTAACGAGGCGACCAAGAGAGAGGCAATCGATTATGTTCGCCATGAGTTTGTGGCCAACATGGGCGGTACAGATATACTACCTGCGCTGCAGAATATTTACAATGCCAGAGGCGGGTACCACGCCATGGATATTATTGTTCTTACCGATGGAGAACTATGGTCGCCAAACGAAACCATCGATTTCGTGAAACAGAGATGGAGCCAAAGCGAGGGGATGATACGGTTCTTTTCCCTCGGCATTGGCCACGCCGTCTCTCACGAATTAGTTGAAGGGATTGCCAAAGCTGGTGGCGGTTATGCGGAGGTAATAGCTGATGCCAACGGCGGTGGCTGGGAGGATCGAGTTGTTGCGGTTCTCAAAGCGGCCACTACTGGCCACATTGGCTCCATACAGATTGAGCTGGAATGGAAGCAAAATGAGGGTGGCAACAATGCTCCAATTCCCGAGCACAAATCATCGCCATGCGATATTTCAACCCTCAGCCCCTTCATCCGCAACCGAGTGTTCTGGATGTTTGACTCTGGAGATCCAAACCCCGAGCTTGCCGCCATTGTACTCAAAGCCCGGGGACCGAACGGGCAAATAACTAAGAGAGTGCTGCCAAAGATGCTAAATTTGTCAGATGCTACAATTCACAAGTTAGCGGTTCGAGCATTGCTTGGCGACCTGGAGCGAGGGGAAAGTTGGCTACACCAAAATCGCATCTACGGCGAGAATCCTCATGTTGTATACAACCAAGTCCGACAGGAAGCTATCAAATTGGGTAGCAAATGGTCACTTGTATCGCAATATACAAGCTTGGTTGCCATTGAAGAGGAGACTACAGAACCAAATGAGGGAATGGACTTTGACATTGGCATACCAGACGCAAATGATGGGGTAGAGGATGCCCTTTTGCGGCCTCGTGGAGGTGGCAACTTGACCGCTGACAGGCTTTTGGGGCCTGCGAACGCAGCCGAAGGCAACAATAGCGACTCCGACAGTGACGATTCGGTTGACACTCCGACAGCGGGAGATAAAACTGATGATGACTCAGAGAGTAAGGAGGCCGGAAATAGTCCAGGTAACAATGTAGCTGGTAGAGACGAAAAAGACGAGAAGGACGATCATCTGGACGAGAAGCGCAGTCGAGGTCAAGGCGACCAGGAAGAGGATGGCCAGCATAAGGGGGACGGATACCTCGGCCAGCGAGCACGCAGCGCAGCCGCGTTAAGCAAGTACCAATTTGAGGCAGATGATGAAGAGGATGAGGATTTTGAGCTTCTATCAAGAAACGAAAAGTCTTTCATGGACTACACAAAATTGAAAGAACTTTACGCAAAGGTGGATG
This sequence comes from Hypomyces rosellus, assembly GCA_011799845.1. Classification (NCBI taxonomy): domain Eukaryota; kingdom Fungi; phylum Ascomycota; class Sordariomycetes; order Hypocreales; family Hypocreaceae; genus Hypomyces; species Hypomyces rosellus. Next base: position 3,652,468 of record WWCI01000002.1, on the reverse strand, counting down.
GAAATACTTCTGCGATGCACTCGGACATCAATGCGCGACTCCAAGCGATAGGGTCAAAATCAGCTCCATTATCCATGCCCTCGTCATCCACAATGCCGCAAATGAAGGAACGGCAGAGCTATGCCTATGGTTCTGCTGTCAAGTCTTCCGCCCCCAAGACTTCTTACACTGACCCGAACATTTCGCTTCAACTGTCAACCCTGGGCTTTGGAAGCTCACCTCCTGAAACCCGTAAGTCTGATTCGTTGTCTTGTATGCATCAATCTAGATACTGACATTTCACAGAAAAGAAGAAATCCGGAGTGTGGGGAAATATAACGGGTCATACGAAATCCCTTTTCAACAAGCGTGCTTCATCAAGTGGCAGCGGTAGCAGCAGCACCGTCCAGAATGCTACTACCGATGCTCAAGTCGCTGCTCATACTCAGGCACTGAAGTCCTCGGAGCAATTAATACCTGCCCGGAGTGCCATGCCTGTGCCGCTTTCTATGGCAAACAGTCTTCACAGTTGTACGATGGAGGGAATGTCTGAATCTGCCTATCCCTCATACTACAACACTCAATACTTCTACAGTGTTGTTCCATCGCCGGCGCCATCTGGCAGCGCCGCCGCAAGTACCCCGGTGCAAGTCCCCTCCCCAGGACTTCTCAGCAAGCTTTCTTCGGGTCAGAGCGCCCAGTCTCCATATGTACCGTGCACGCCTGTGACATCCGGGGTGTCTGCCTCAGCATCTCATAGTGGAGCTAATACACCAGTCTCTACCTCTGAGTATCAGCAGCCGACGTGGTCTGCACCAGGGAGGGTTAGTAGGTTACGTGAAAGTAAGCCTATAAGGTATAGTGAGCCAAGCTCACAATACAGTCCGCCAAATTCTGTAGTGCAGCCGCAGGAGATTGATGCGTGCGTTACATCTCATGGTGGAGCTTATATGCCAGTCGTTGTCCCTCAGTACCAGCAGCCACAGCAACAGCAGCAACAGCAGCAGCAACAGCAGCAGCTACCAAGTCGGGGGGCTAGTAGATCGTCTATACCTGTGCCCACGACGGGTTATAGTGCCTCGAGCTCACAATGTAGTCAGCCAAATTCTGTAGTGCAGTCACAGGAGATTGATGCGTGTGTTGCTTCTTCAGGCAGCTTGCGCTCTTCTCGTTCGACATGGAGCTCTATGCGCGAGAGACTTCAGCGATCATCATATCAATCAAGCCCTGCCGGATCCGCTCCCGGTGCTTCGTCCGGTTCAAGCTATCAGACCTCTACGCCTATCTACAACCCGCCGGCGTCGTCGTCCCTCCTCCGCCGTAAGGAGATAAAGAAGACGAAGGAAGCACTGGAAGCGGAGGACTTTGTTCGTAGCCTCCTTGCCTACCAGAGGTCAGATGGTTGCTTCTCCCTAACGACCACTGTTGCTATTAAGGCTGCTATCGGCCCATCGTTCCTAAAAGTTATCGAGGCGCTGCAAGACAAGTACGGTTCAATCGACATTGTCGTGACCTCCTCCATTGTAGCCCTTTTAGAGCTGCAGTTTGAGAATTGCGAGCCCCTCTGGGTGTTGATGGTTCGAAATGCCAAGGACTATGTGTCCTCGCGAGTCAAGGAAAAGGACTGCAACGCCATCTTGGTGGAAGCAAAGAATAGAGTGGCTTGTATCGGGCCCGTGATGAGGGACGTGGAGAAGGCGAAGAATGCCAGAGTGGCTACGGTGGAACTGGAGAGTGCGCCTATTTATTAGATTGGCAGAATTTGATGGCGGTTTAGCATGTTTGTAATTTTTGATGATGTTATGATGGACTTTGCGAGGTTTACTTTGGAACTTGATACAGAAGATTGATCATGTTTTTACTGTACCGACAAATTGACAGACAGTTTCTTTATTTCGTTAAGATGACTGGACTGTGAATAAGGATTGTCCCCTCGACTATATGAGTATATAAAGAGTTATCGTTCATCAGTATTCTAATAACTGTGCATCAGTCGCTATGCTACCAACAGCAAACCTATCCCAAAGCTCATCCAGATCCATCCTCACCGCCGCCGCCGCCGCAAACCCCCCTCCTATCCTACCCACCAACCTCGCCACCCAATCCCTCTGCCACGCCTCGCGCGACCTAGCGCCGGCTATCCTGAGCGGGAACAGGAAGAGCAGGGGCGATAGGCTGGTGGTGTCGAGCGCGAGGGTGGTCAGTCGGAGGATGGTGCTGGTGTGCGTCGCGAGGGCTTCCTCGTCGAGGGTTGAGGGGTAGAGGTTGAGGTGGGTCCAGTGCGTGATGCCGTAGTCGAAGGCGCCGGAGAGGTAGATGCTTATTGAGGCGAAGAAGATGCGTGATAGGATCATGCTGTCGTCTTCTTCTGTGGTGGGTGGAGGCGTGGTGGCGGTGGTAGGTGTGGTGGTTGTGGTTGACGAGGGGGAATCGTTTGGTGCGGCGTATGAAGTGTACCAACTATCTAGAGCTTCGCGGAGGAGGTAGCTGTCTTCGCAGATGGAGCGAGCTTCTGGTGATGGTTGGCCGTCTAAGCCCAACTCGACGATTTCATCTTGTCTTGAGGGGGAGTTATCCACAGTTAGAAACCACATATTCAAACAATTTAACAGAGCTTTCCAATCTTACCGCATTCGTAAAACAGAACACATCCTAGAGCACATGACCATGATATCGAGCAACGAGTCCAGCGGCCGCCATTCATCCTCTTCCCCTTCGTTGCTCCACATCTCGCGCGAGAGGTCCATCCATTCTGGCTGCGTGAGGAACGAGGGTTCGTTGAAGAGGATGGTGCGCGATACTTCAAAGACGCGGGCTTGGGTGAAGAATTGGCGGCTTGGTCCGGAGCGGCAGCTTGTTGGGCCGCTGGCTTCGAGGGCCTTTGCGGTTCCGTGGATCATGTGTTGGCCCCATCCGTAGCCGGTGGCTTCGTTCATGAGCTAGATCAAAGGAATCAGTTATAACACTTTGCGATGATGCTTATGGTGATGATATTGTTGATGATGATGACGATGATGATATCAAGAGCTGTATTTGCTTACCTCAAAGAGACCAAGAAAAAGGGTGGTCCACAGCACCGTATCAAGTCCACCCTGCCGACCTCCCCCCCGAACATCAATCGCATCTCGTAAGCCAATGATGGAGCTTGAGTAGTACTCCAAACCCAATGTCAGCCCCTGTTTGACGAATGGGACATCCGGGGCCCGCAGCTTGACGGCCTGCAGCGCACCGAGGGCGAGCATGGCATCCATCAGATACTGCCCAGAGTGTAGGCCAGCCAGGTCCTTTACCTCATCGCTCAGCATCCGCTTCTTGCCGTTGAAATTGTTTGTCTGCGCAAACAGGTCGAAATAGTACAGGTAGCATAGCCTATCGTCTATAAGTCGGGATAGCGGTGGTGATGGAGGAGTGGCCGTCCTAATGACAGCGTTGGAAGTAGTTGTCTTGAGCTTTCTCTTGTCCGACCAGTTTGCTACCGTCTTTTGCTTGCCTCTTTCGACAAGGATAATGGCTTTGCTATTTTTAGTCTGTCCGAATGTGCATGTAACATGGCGACGCTCGCAGTTGGTGCAGGGTGCTTGGCCAGAACACTACAAGTATATGAGACAGTGTCTTCCCCCCTCCCACATACCAGAATGGCAGGGCTTGGGTTCGGAGATTTTTCCTTGGTAGACGTACCTTTAAGTGACTAGTTGAGCATGCCTGACAGCGAGATCGCTTCTTTCGGCCGTCAAAGGGTCCTACCAACATGGTTCAACGGGAGGGAGGGGCAGCTGAGACGCGGATGTGTTTAATGGCGTTATGCATAGGGATAAGGTATGATGCCCCTGGATGCGTTGCCTTGGCTTCTAGTGATCTCCCTGCTGTTCCCCAATCCGGTAGTCATGCAGCGAGCGAGAGAACACGGCAATCGTAGCAAGCGCACGTATTAAACGCCCTCGCAGATTCGCAGTGTCTGCTGTTGGCTAGCGATTAATCCAAGAGAACTATTGTTTGCTGGCCTTGCTTCTATCCGAGATTAGTATGAAAAAGGACTGTTCAAATCAATTTTATCAGAGGCAAGAGAAGAATGAGCTTGGAATTGGATGTGTTGGTGGGTATTAATTAAAATGGAGTCTGCTATGGAGGAGGTGGAGAGTGGGCAAATGGGTTGAGTCAATGGGTGAACAGCCTCAATATTACTTGTACGTACGTGCTGACATTCCTACCCTGCACCTCTAACAGCACAGGTCTAAGCACGAAGGAAGCTTGGCAGGACTGTTCTTCTACGAGTATTATCTGATGTATTCGAAATTAGTTCCCATGGGATTGTTTGACTATATATTCTTATCAACTATACAATTAGAACATGACCTTATTTTTTTTTGGTATGATGAGATGTTTGCCCGTTCTGCGTAGAGTAAGGATATTATTCCATCTAATATGCTTCGATCATCACCAATTTGTATGTTAGTTAGTGTGTGAGTGATCCTTCTCTGTAAACGATTAATAGCAACCAGGATAAATACCAAGGGTTTAGGCATCATCTCACCCGTACATGCAAGTCCAATCTCGCCAAGGAGCTGAAATACAATGCATGGGTCTAGAAGCATCCCCGAGGCTCCGACTGGGCGACACACTCCACTCCATGACGCCGCCGCCCCATGTCCCAGATAGGCAATCATCTCGCGACGCTATCACCCATCCAGTCAGACAAAGATCCTCCCCGATACTCAGTTGGGAAGTGAAGCTGCGATGCTTGGGTTTCGTGTCTTACTTTTGGTTTACGTGTGTATATGCGTGCGTGTAGATAGTAAATTAGATGAGGGAAACTACGTGTTTCTTGATACTGGGGTGGAATCAGCATAGCCTCTCGTGGTATTGTGCTCGAAATGGGAATGGCTTCAAGTAAACGCCCGGTGAGCCAAGTGATGTTGTTGCTGTATATATTCTCCCTCAAGTCAAGACCATAATTCAATATTCGCTTCAATCATTACCAACAACAACACAGCAACACAGCAATACAAACATCTCTATAAGAGCTTCTACTCCTCCATCCCATCTCATACATCTCCCTTCAGTCAATCACTTAGTCGACCGAACATCAACATCATGCGTCTCCTTACTTCAATCCACCTCTTCTCTGCGGTGGCAACAGCAGTCCTCGTCCCAGGACCCTTCGGACCATACGATGTCGCAGTCAAGATCCAACCTCTCACCGACACCAGCCGCCCCGACCCCTTTGATCCCACCGGCCAGTCCAAGACGAGACGTCTCTTGGTCTCCGTCTTCCTACCCATCGAGAAGCAGAGGCGCTCATGCCCGCCCATCACGGTCCCGTACATGACGCCCCCGGTAGCTGCCGTTTACGGGGAGCAGGCTAACCAGGTGGTTGGCCTGCCGGCTACCTTTTACAATCAGTTTGAGATGCAGTTTTGCGATCTCTCCAAGCTCCCCTCGTGTGTAAAGAACGGAAAGCAAAAGAAGAAATATCCCTTGATTCTGTTCGGTCCCGGATTGGCGGAATCAAGACTCATCTACAATGCCATGGCGAGGTCGCTGGCTAGCCAGGGCTATGTCGTCGTCAGCGTCGACCACCCATTCGAAGCCCCGGCGATTCAGTTCCCAGACGGAAGCATCATCGAGGGAATCGACATTGACGACTCGGAAAGTAGTCTGGAAAAGGTCCTCTCGGTAAGCAAAATATGAATTCTTTTCCCTGTGCATCAAACACAATGTACTTACCAGTCTTTTTTTTTTCTAGGTCCGCACCACAGACATGTCCTTCATCATCGACCAGCTCAGCAACAAAACCATCACGGATCCTCTTCTCACAGACTTCCCCGGCACCATCGACCCGAAGCAGCTCGCCATGTGGGGCCATTCCTTCGGCGGCGCGACATCCGCCTCGGTGCTGCACTCCGACAAGCGGCTCGTCGGCGGCCTCGACCTGGACGGCATGCTAGTCAACCCCATCCTCAGCACCGACATCACCAAGCCCTTCGTCCTGGCCGGCCAGCTGGACCACAACGCCGGGGACCCTACCTGGGACCAGTTCTGGCCCCACCTCAAGGGCCAGAGCATGCAGGTCGGCATCGACCACACCCTGCACGGTTCCTTCAAGGACATCCTCATGCTCGCCTCCGTCCTCGACCTCACGGACGAGACCCGGCAGGCCATCCAGCAGGCCGTGGGCAGCATCGACCCTTACCAGCTGGACAAGGACCTCAACGGCATCCTAAACGCATTCTTCAAGCTCATCTTCAACGGGCAGACCGCACCACTCAAAAACCTGCCCCAGAACTTTGCCAACGTCAGTATCGTGCGCAGCAACTTGTAGAAGAAAGAAAGAAAAGACAGAAAAAAGAAAAAGGGAGTCATTTACTTGGAGTCGGAGAAAGTATGCCCCTTCTTAATGTAGTTGGGGCACGCAGACTTACAACTCAGCTAGAGGGTGTTACAAGGACCGGTAGCTCAGTGGTAGAGTGTGAGATTGCAATCTTCTACTGCAGATATCTCCAGGTCGCGATTTCGATTATCGCCTGGTCCTATCCCTTTCTTTTTTTATGTTTTTGGGTCTGCATTATCGATAATAGTCTTCTTTTTCTTTTGGTCAACTTGATTGATATTAGTTTGTTATAGAGAATTATAAAATGACAATGAATTATTCTACATCTTCACCATCGTGATATGTGGCTCCAGCTGAAAACGTGTGGATTAAAGTCTAAACACCGTGGCAACACCAACAAACGCCCAAGCACACAATATTCAAACCTCAAATATCATCTATTCTTACAAAATTCCGTCCATGCTCCAAAATTACTACCAAAAGGTCCACATTAATCCCCCCCCCCTCCTAAGATACTTCACGTCTGTGTCCCAAACTGGCTCCTCTGTCCCAGTTCCACCCCTAAACGCTGCATGCTCACCGCATGTAGCCTCACCTCGTCCGAATAGGCATCCCTCGTCAGATGCCCATCGCAGTTAAATACGCCCCGAATATTCGGCAGCATGAGCGCGTGGTGGGCTGCCTGGCCCGTTGAACCAGCCGTATGTGGCCGAAAGCCAGCCACCGCGTCCCCTACCATGATAGCCCCGTCGTTTCCCAAATACCAGGCCGGGCCGTCTGCTGGCGGAGGAAGGTCCGTGATGGCTTGCACAAAGGGTCTTTCGGTCCTTTCTACCAACTCGGCAAATTGTGGGGGCAGAAACATCCGAGCACGCCTCCTCTGCCTACCCCAAACCCGTGGGTCCATGTCGTCTCCAGGCGGAAGCGTGAACCTGTGCAGCCTCCCTCGCCGATCTGTGAATATCCATCTGAATTCATCCGAGTCCTGCTCGACGTTCCAGTACCACACCCAGTTCACCAGCCGCTCTCCTTCCTGCGTGCTGCCGTTCCGTCCTGGGATTAGATAGGCCAGGATCTGGATGTGCGTGGCGTGGTAGAAGACAAACTTTTCGCGAAAGGTGGCCAGGGAAAATGAGCTGAGCATGCTCTCGCTCACTGTTCCGCGGAAGGCGACGTATCCTGCGTATGTTCTGGTGACTGATGAAGGGGTTAGAATTGCCCGAATCGTGGACGAGGATCCATCGGCAATGATGACGTTGTCGGCGATGAGAGTCCGAGATGGTGTTTCTGTTTCCTCGCCAGACAGGCTGGATTTCCATGATATCTCGACTCCGGATCCCATCTCCCTTATGCCTGTTGCCAACACTCCATGGTGGTACACCGCATCGCCCCATGCAGCACTCTCCGCCACACCTTCAGGAATCTCGCCCACGTAGTCGCTCCTCAAGCCATCAAAATTCGCTCTCAGAACATGGTACAGCAAACCCCAGCTCGTCATCTGCTGCACGCTGGCTTGTCTGCCGACAACGTTTCCAGCCCGGTCTAGATACAATCGCTCACGCGACGTCACCGAGACAAGAGTATTAGTGCAATCATACAGATCGAAAAAGGCTCGGGTGTAGTCGCCGAAAACAATGCCAGCTCCTTGATCATGTAAAAGTTGTGTTGGTGAACGCTCCAAGATGTGAACTCGGTGGCCGAGGCGTCGCAAGGCAATAGATGACATGAGACCACCCAGAGACCCGCCAATCTTGAGAGGTAATCCAGTCAGTATTGAGAATGCAGAGCTGGATTGGAGTGTCAGATCGTGGACACTGATACCTACCGTGATGATACTCTTTCGAGGTTTGAATGTCTCCATTGCTGTTTTGGATCCTAGAGACCAATGACAGTGTCAAGGATTCCTTACCAAACAAGCCAGAGACTGAAATATAAAAATATTTCTATATCTAATCTTATCAGCTATATCCTCATAATCTCATAGCGCTTTCAATCCTTATACTTGCCGAATGCTGCATCTGAAACATGTTATATGCCGTGACAAATTCCTATATAATACCGATTAGTTATTTTGAATCGCTTATCAAGCAAGAATCGTTTCTATAAGATTGGCATATATAGCTTATAATATAAGCATTTATACCTGCTACAGTTTCAGAAAGAGTCATAAAAGGTTTCAAATCTCGTCCAATCGGCACCAACTGATGCTGGGGTTGGGATTGGGAACGAAAACGACGACGTTGCAGCGCGGGGCGGCCCGAATTACCGGGTCCTAATCAGGTGAAGTTGCAACTTCTCTTTTTGGTGAGGCTTCAATTGGAATCATGAAACAATGGCAGTCTGACAGTAATCGGTGTAGGGAAGGTAATCGATGTCTTATATATGTACATCTTTGTGTCTTTGATCTTGTAAATGCTTCTTTTGACCTCCTATGTATAGTAGTTGTATGTATTATGGTAATATGTAAATGAAAATGATCATCTCAAAGTGTCGTCACTCACAACCCCAGACCGAAGCAGTTGGCATAGTATGTCACCGTGGCGCTCCAATCGGAAAACATGCCAATGACACCAACTTCATGATAGAGTGCATCAACCAAAGTATAGATATCACCATCCCTCTTGACAAGGTCCTGAATCGTGGAGTAGTAGTAATCACCATTCTTGTGGACTTTCGCCATGGGAGGTGAGCGCTCCAAACTCCAAGTAATAATCTTGAGACCCAACTCTTTTGCTCGCTTCGCATATTCGCTTGCTACGATCTTGCCCTTCTCGGAAGCGACCAGATAAGCCAGCGGTGGTGCGACAATCTGGACGCCATCATTTTGGTATCGGGCGAGGTTCTTGATGGCTGCAGGCATCGTTCCGGGAGCATCGCCGCTAGCATCCAGCAGCATGGCCTGTTTGGCAAATTCAGGCTCATGCTTAAGCCAGTAGAGAATATCATCGTAGAGGAAACTCTGGGTCCACACGCGGGACGGGGGAATGCCAGCCTCCTTGAATGTGTCAATCATCTGCTGCGCGTATATTTCCTGTGTGTAGTTTCCCTCAAAAGGCATCTTGACCTGTGGTGTCTTGAGCTCTGGTGTAAACTGGAGGCCGAGTGCCTTTGTCATTACAATGTGCTCTTTGAGAGACATTACAGTGCCACAAGTAGCATAAAGATCGGTCCTCCAGTTTGGTGTTCCGTTCAGGTAATCCTTGGCGTTGGTGGCATTGGCATTGAAACCGTCCATCTTGGCGCAAAGTAACTTGAACTCGGCAAGTGTGATGTCGCTTGTACAGCACTCGGCGACGGCAGGCTTGCCATCGGCGGCAGGCTGGAATGGAATCGTGCACTTTGCATTTAGCTCTGGGATAGTAACAATGTTAGTCGTCGTATGTAGATCGCACTGGCTGTGTCGGCAAACGAGTTCGCGATCCTTTGTAAAGGCAACATCGCATTCGAGGATTCCAGCTCCCATACGCGCCCCTGCCATGTTTGACTCCTTGGAGTGCTCGGGGAATTGAAGAGGGCTGCCGCCACGGTGGGCAATCGACCAAGATGTCGGTTTCATCGGCATTTCCTTGCACCACGATAGCCTATCCTTGAGAGGGCTTTCATCCATATCATCAACGAGGTAGTAGGGTCTTGGTCCAAGCTGGATCTGCTTGATAGGTTTGAGACCATCAGCTGGAGGATAAGGGACGGCCGATACCTGGCCAACGGCGGCAAGGCCAGCTGCCAGGAGAGCAGAGGTGACGTGCATTGATGACTCGATTTATTAAAATATAACGAGCAGACAAGAAGAATCCAATTAGGACAGTCGGATGTTCCCGACAACCACAACGCTCAACAGGAGAAAAACCGCGCAAGGTCAAACCAGGACGTGACGAAATCGCAAAGAAGCTGCTAGGTAAGAAGCAATAACCGTGGGTATATGAACGGCTTTTATAATCTCCATTATATAAGGACCCGGGCACTAATCTCCCCAGTCAACTGGTGGCACACACTACCCTGGGATGAAGGGCACGATGGAGGGTACACCTGGTCCTGTCACGATGGCACCTAGCCCTGTCACGATGCTTGCCGAGAAGCTCTTAAACATGCCTATTCGGCACTAGCTTGAAGAGGCGGGTATTTGAAGCCTGCACGAGAGAACCACCCGATATGATTGAAGGATGGTCTTGTTTTCCAAGGTTCAAATTTGTTGTGATTGAGATTCTCATCAAGCAGCTGAAGCTATTTCGAGACAAATGTCGCTTGCACGATCTCCAGCTACTTTGGCCTTCCCGACCTAGTATTAGTTGGTTTTCTTGTTCCATGGACCATTACCGATTGTACGATGTTGGCTGACCCTCGATCTAGTGGTTGAGCCGGGTAGAGCCGCCTTTGCATTGCAACGGCCCTGCAGGAATGCTCGCATAGCCTTGCCTTCATCCTCGTGCGGCATATGAGCGAATTTGTGACCGAACTCGACTAATGAGTGGAGGTAAAAGTTCTAGACCCGAACTAGATCAACATACTCGGGGATTGAGACAAGATAAACTACCCTTCCAGAGAAGAAATGGGCATGGTAAGCGTGGCGCACTTGGCGATTATGATTTGTTGGGCTTGAAACTGGGGCTTCCCGCAGAATGCCAGACCAGGACGGATAGCGTATCTTGGCTTCACCGAGGCGATGTCGGCAGCTCGAGGCACTTTTTCCGCATATGTGTCAGATACACACTGCATGAACGACGGGAAATGTAAAAAAAATTTGGCCATGGAACCGATTCGGGACAAGCACCGGGCCCTTTCATAATCACTCTTGTTGTCCCGCTGATAGGAAACAGAGAACCTCCAATCATCGCCTAGAGTGAGCACATGCGGTGGAGCAAGCAAGACACGGCTATTATAAAAAAGAATGTGCATAGGAAAGATACCATAAAGGCACGAGCAAGATCTGCTCCTCTCAACAAACAAAACGAACCGGCATCTCGAACGTGGATCCATGATGGTTTTGGGTCGCCAGCATCCTCTCATTAGGTAATTTGATCCTTCTGACTGCCGGGTGAGCAGACTGTTTAGGAACCGAGGTATCGCAGCACCTTGCCATTATAACTCATCCTTGACATCGTCATCCAAGGCTCTCGGGCCGTTCAACTTGCGCACACCGTCAAGCGTAGCCTTTAGGTGCGTAAACTTCGGTGCGTCCTCGCCGAGACCCCAGGCGAATACTCCACCGAGTCCCAATTCTCCAACGATTCGGGATAATTTTGCCTGGATGACCTCGGGCGTGTCATAGGACCACCACCGCCTCTCCGCAGCATCCCAAAAGCCATAGCTTCCATCGTCAAAATAATTGCCATCTTTCTGAGCTCGCGCAAATGACGCGGCGAGTTCTATCAGAACCTTATCGTGCCAGCTAAAGGCAGCAGTTTTGCCCAGATCTGCTCCGGTGTTGGGGTCTTCAAGGGACTCGGTAGGACAGCCGAGGGGATGGTCGGGCTCGCAGTCCTTGGTCATGAACCACTTCACATAATACCCCAAACCGAGGTTCAGCTGTTGTGGCGGTGCTCCATGGTTGATGTACGTCTGTATGGTCTCATGAGATCCGGCCACTCCGCTGTGATGCGTGACCACGGTGTCGCGACGATTCATCATATCATAGGTCATGACATTGATGAAGTCGACTTCTTGAATGATTTGCGGGATCGTCGCAGATGTAAATGCCATCAAATCACGTTTCAGAGCAGGAACCGCAATAGAGATGAGCTTGTCGCCCAACGCAGCTCGGAGTGTTCTGAGGAGCAGAACGAAAGCTGCAATTTCCCATTCACGTTGAGAATTAGGGATCTCCTTGTAATCATCACGATTCCCTCTAAGTAAAGTCAGTGAAGTGCTCGGTTACAGCGTGACTCGGAGCTTTTGCTCACCCGGGATATTCCCAATCGATATCCACGCCGTCTGCTCCAGTCATGTCTACCATGGCTTTCACCTGCGTTGCCCACCGTCGTCTTGAGGCATCATCAATAGCCGCCTCTTCAAACCCTTTAGAATCGCCCCAGCCGCCAATGGCAATCATTATTTTTGTGCCTGGCTGCACTTGAGACCGAACTTTGTCAACCGTTGTGAAGAGGGGAAATTCTGCAGGCGTCTTGTCCACGTTGAACACATCAGAACGCATAAACGCCAGAACCACGTGCGTGATATCATTGACCAGGTCTTTTGTAGTAGGGACAATGTCGTGTTGGCTGACTTGACAATCAGTGCGATTCCATCATCATAAACTATTGTTGGTGGTATTTTTCACCCTGTAAGATACATGATGCAGCGAACCGCCTCTGAACTCGTTGACGCTATTGTTACGGCTGCTGTCATGAGCCAGACGGCCCAAATGGTTGATAACTGCATGTTCAAGCTTCATGCAAGTAATTAGTTCGAATGCCGACAGTACTTTGAGCGTAGAGTGGAACGTGAGTAATTGTTCTTTGTTGAAGAATGAAGCTCTATTCAGGTTCTTTGACGTTCTAGGGTGGGCTCAATGGCTTTGTAGGGAGTTCCACATCATCTATTAATAGAGCTTGATGATAAAGGTGGATTTCATTGTTTGAGGGGAATTTAATAATCCATGATGAATGGATATTAATATTGAATCAGCTTTTATTTCGACTGCAAGTTCTCATTGGCTCATTACAAAGCTGCCCTGCCCTGGATGCCTTCCTCCAGCTGAGGTGGGACACACAGTGCTAACACGCTACTATCGCACAATTGATACTGTAGCTCCAAGCTGAAGCTATTTTTCATGAGCTTGGTCAAACTTGCAATGCATTATTTGCTGTCTCAAAGAACCAACCGAACAATGAATACGACCTGACCACGAGCTTGGGGTATGACGAAAACTCATTGAGGCGCATTAATTTAATTCAATTACTGAGAATTCCTACTTAATCATTCATCCACCCTACCCAGCGCATCTTACCTTTTCACTCCCATCCCTCAAGCCAGCGCATACTTTGCCCAAACATGTTGGAGAATACCTGCACACTACCGCTTCATGCGGACGTTTTCACGACTGCCCTGCACCCCACGGAGCCATTGTTCACCGTCGGTCTCTCCAATGGCGTTGTCGAGACCTTCAGGCTGCCATCTAGTGGGCAGGTATCAGACGAGAGCGCGGATGGAGACACGAGCGTCCTGAGTGATGGAAAAGCTACCATCGACACGGTCTGGCGCACGAGGAGACACAAGGGAAGCTGCCGCTGCTTGGCTTACTCTGATGATGGCAAGGGTATGTCAATACCAATAGCCAATGGCTAATTCTTTTACCACATTAAACTGACTGTGCATTGAAAAAAAATAGTCCAGTACTCTGCTGGTACTGACGCCTTGGTCAAGCACTACGATGCCGAGACGGGCAAAGTTATTTCAAAGTTTGCGATCCCGACTACCACATCGAGGCCCGATGCGCCCACCATGCTCCACGTCCTCAACCCCCAAGCCCTCCTCTTGGCAACCGACTCCGGCGCCTTGCACATCATCGACATGCGCGACGGCCTCCCTGGCAAAAAACCTGCACAGACACACTACCCACACTCCGATTATGTCTCATCCATCACGCCGCTGCCGGCCTCGGAAGAGAGTACGAGTGGCTTTCCTAAACAATGGGTGAGCACGGGAGGAACAACACTGGCAGTCACAGATGTACGACGTGGTGTGCTGGTACGAAGCGAAGATCAAGAGGATGAGCTGCTGAGCGCTTGCTTCATCCCTGGACTTGGGCCCAAGAAGAATCGACAGAATGGTGTCATGGCTATTGGCTCTGGATCGGGAGTGTTGACTCTGTGGGACAAGGGTGCCTGGGACGATCAGCAAGAGCGTATCATTGTGGATTCGTCTAAATTGGGCGGAGAGAGTATCGACTCCGTTGTCATGGTGCCCAAGGAGTTGGGTTGGGGTAAGAAGGTAGTCTGTGGCGTGGGCGACGGAAGTCTGAGAATTGTAGACCTGTTGCGACGAGAAGTCGAAGTGTCAACCAACCTACGCCACGACGATATGGAAGCCGTTGTTTCCCTCCAATTCGACTCGGAGCACCGCCTCATTAGTGCTGGCGGTCGAACGGTCAAAGTGTGGGAGGAGCTGTCGGAGCTCCAGGGCAGCGGCAGCGAGGCAGAAGACGACGACGAATCAGACGACTCGGATGTCGATGAGCCCAATGCCAAACGCGCAGCGGAAAGTGACAGCGATGATGATGACGACGACGACGACAGCGAGGATGGCGTGGAAGAGATGAAGCGTCGGGCGAAGCGACGCAAGGAGATGCAGAGCACCAAACTAGGGCCCATGGGAGCCCACGGTATCCTGGGCTTCGACAATCTGGATTAAGATGGGGGGGTTGAATGTCGGTATACCCGAGAGACGGGAAGTAGTTGGCTGATGATCTTGATGATGCTTTAGCGTAATGCGATACAAAGTTGGGTGATTAATTTCGTCCGATATATAGCATGGCAAGAAAAGGCGGCTGCCTAAAAGAAATAGGAAAAAAAGTAAAACAGATAAATTGATTTATTCACCGAAATGAGGGAGTGCAAGTATGAAGAAGCACAAGCTTTCTTCTTTTTTCCATACTAAAGAACTACTACCAAGTCATATCCAGGCAGAGAAATGAAGTTACGAACATGTAATGAACCTCCTGGGTTCATGACGAAAATAAATCCTAAAAGACATGGCGTCATAACTCATTTAATCATAATAGAATCTTCGCCGGTGATCTTCATCCCATTTCCATTCCCCTCTATGCCAGCGCCCCGCCAACGCTCTGCCAACACTCCGTCATGGTACAGCAATCATTGCTTTCCCAATGCACTCTTTCCCCCCTTCTGAATGCAGGTCTCGGTCATTTCTTGACGCATCTTGAATCTATCCCCTAATGCCTTTTTTTGCCTCAAACCCCCCCGCTTCCCCCCCCCTTCCGCTATGGTTCATGAGGACCGAAATGCCCAACAACTCCGACCCGGGTCTCCAATCTGGGAGCGAATGCTTTTGTGTCAAGTAGCCGGTTGTCCCTGAGCGCTAATAAACTCGACAAAATAATAATCATATCCGGCCAACTTGGGGTGGGGGGTAAAGGAACATGAAGAACAAGTTGAAAAAAAGAATCTCGCAATCTCGGTTGTGTAGAGTTTTGATGATGATCTTTCCAGTTGTTGTTATTGTGTAAGTAAAGATGATAGCTTAACGGTCTCTTGAGTGCTTAGACACCGGGGAGATGGATGAAGCTCCATTGAGCTGTGCTGCTGTTCTTGACGGACCGGCAGGCCTTTGATTTTGGTATGGAGGGGATCTCTGACGGGGCGGAGAAGCGCTTTGGATGGCTCATGGTGAGCTTCTCGTCGTAGATGATGACAGCCGGGAGAGTCGAGTTGTCTACCTCGTCAAGATGGAAGTCAGGGGTAAAGCCTTGATCGTCCTTTCGCAGGCGAGGATCATCTGAGCCACTATATGTGGTGGGCACGCAGATGTGTGGAATGTCCTTCTTTGCACTTAGTGCTCTGGCCAGAGCCACTGCCGAGGCACCGCCAACACTGATGACGGAATCACGGCTGGATACAATAGAGGCACTGAGCGGGGAATCCGAGTCAAGGATCCGGGAGTCGAGGTTCGGCAGTAAAGACTGGATACGCCTGGCGAGGGACATGCGCGAGGGGCTGGATACAATGAGAGGGGAAGAAAGACACAGCCTCCCGAGTTCATTGGGGAGACGTGACACGGCGTCGTACCCCATGACTACACGTGGCGTCTCCTGCTTGGTGGTCTCGACTGTCGGGACGGGAACGTCGGGAATCTGGCGAGACGGGGAGCTGTGAGAGGAACGGGAGCGAGTGGCCCTGGCGGACGTTGTAGGGCCAGCAGCGGGAGAGTTATTCCTGTTCATGTTGATGCTCAACCTCCGACCAGCATGGCGGCGTTGCATGGAGATGGCCAGCCGTATGAGGACGGGATCAGAAGAACCAGAATGGTGTTGGTGATGATAGTGATGAGGATGATAATAATTATGATGAGGGGAAGGCAATGGGACCTCTAACGGTGACATTTGATGGCAAGATGGGAAATTGCCGAATATCGACAAGGAACTGGTGGCAATGATGGAGAAGTGCGGGAGAACAATATGAGGAATGTTGCCGGTCCAGCCATGGGGAAATAACTAAATATCTATACTAACCCTTCATGCCCTTCCACCTTCGTCCTTGTGGGGGGGGGGGGGGGCCAACGAAGAAAAACGTGGATGTGGCGCCCAGGACCCTTAAACGGCACGGACGAGGGACGTGGGGCCGGGGAGAGGACAGAAACTCCACCCCAGAAAGGGTGCCGGATTGAACGAACGGCGTCCAGTGATTGGGTGTTTCCCTTGGGAGGGGGTAGTTGAACGGAAGAGGAGGGTGTGCTCGAAGCAAAGTATGGGTAGTATGGGATATGTTACATGTATGCGTTGTAGAACCATGCGGTTTGCATGTATGTCTAGCACGTTTGTTTCGCTTTTATCGAGACCGGTGAGAGGTTTTTCGTTCATTTACTCCCCCGGTCAAGCGTTGGATGAAGCAAAGGAAAAGAAAAGAAGAAGCAAGAAAGGAAGAAAAAAAGAAAAGCAATAAAAGATTGGAGTACACAAATAATGTTCGTAATAGATTAGGATGCATGCAGGATGTGGAGGAGACAAGGGGGAACTTTCCTGCGTAATGTACGTTGATGCATTGATATTGGCATCGCGTGCGTACGATAGGTAATTTACAGCACAGTGCAGTGAGATACAGTGCAGTATAGCACATACTTACAGTGGACGGAGTACAGACGGAGTATGCCATCATGGTAAGCGGATTGGACGCAGGAGGGAAGTTGGGCGATCCGGGTTCAAAGTAAAAAAAGGGGAGGAGGTGGGGGGTGTGCGTTTGTGAGTGCGAGTGTGAGTGCATGAGTGCATGAGTGCAGTACTTGTTGCATGAATGTGCGTGCGTGTGGGCGTTCAGGCGAGACAACCTTGAGTTGCAAGACAGACAGGGTCTTCGTTGGACCCTTATTTTCACTCTCTCTTCATCTATTTCTTCCCCCTCGCACCAACCACACGCATGCACACACGCACACACACCTCCTTCTCTATGCTTCCTGTCCCGTCCCGTGTTTTGACGGGCACACCTGAAGTGTTGCTACCGCTTCAACGGTGATCATCCTCGTCTTGTCTCCTTTGCCGTGGTGTGGATGCAATACGTATGTATGTGGCCAATTCTTGGACTCCAATTTGAGCATCTTCGGTTGAAAGCATGATGGCAGATCCGGGTTGAGAAGACAGAAGAAAAAGAAAAAGAGAAACCCTGGCCCTTGATCAGCAAACAATAGCACATATCAGATCGGTCCCAAGTTGTCAAAAACGGGCAAGCATAAAGAAACAAATAAACTCGTCTTATTTTTATCTCTCGTCGCTCCGACCAATGCATGACCTGAACGAGCTGACAGCATGGGTGGTGCATGCGCAATTGATGGTGGGAAAAAATGGTTATATGTGAAACTGGCCAGATTAGCATTCCGAGCCATCACGTAAAATCGGTAAACCTGCATTGCGCGCCTTGCAAAATTGCATGCCTCGGGTGTAAATGCGCATGCCAATACCGACCCTTCTTTTTTTGACTCACACATGCGTACAGTCGCACAACCAACGCATGAATGCTACTCACAAGGAACAAGAAAGAAAAGAAAAGAAAAGAAAAAAGCCATGACCAGCCGCCAATGCCCTGTGTCCTTCGCTTAGGTACACACACGCACTCTCTCTCTCTCTCTCTCTCTCTCTCTCTCTCTCTCACAAAAAGCACACACACCTCGTCGTCGTCGTCATGCGTGGCGCCAAGCATTTTCCATCGAAAAATCAAAGCGTAGGTAGTCCAAAGAAAATCTATGCCATTTTGGCCAAGCTGGCGTAAAAAGATGCACAAGTCAAAGTTCATCAGGGCGTTGCATCGTTTGCTTGGTGCGTCTGTCTTGTCTTTTTTTTTTTTTTGTTGGGTTGTGTTGATGGTGGACTGTCATCCATTGGCCCCAAAGATCCATGGATATGATAGCTCCCAACGGGCAAATGCGACCATCTCTTTTCTTTTCTTTTCTTTTTTTAGAGACTACGCTCAAGATGTGTTAGTTGGCTCACTTGGTAAAGCTCTCTTTTTGTGGTTCTTGGAGCTAAGGTGGTGAGCTGTGCTGGCTGCAACCTGAAGGGTTTCGGCGTGATGTAGTAATTGTGCATCTTTAGTCGGCACACACCGGGCAGCCGATGCATCGTTAGTAAAGGAGACGACAAGGTGAAGCCCACTCAGAGATGTTGCATCCATGGATCCATTGCATCCATGAATGGCATCTTCGTCTTGGGCTACTACGTAGTCGATACCCTCTTATGATACTACTAGGTATTTACAGCCAGTCTGAAAGTGTGTCTTCATCAAATATGATGATGTCATTGCCAAGGAAAGAATGAAGGAAAGAAGGAAAGAAGAGGGGGGAAAAGTCATTTGACTTGCCATGTCTCGTGAAATCTCGGTCAACTACCTAGCCTTATCGAGGTTAGATTTCTCATTACCTCAGTACTACTAGGTAGGTACCTATATACAGAGTGGCATGTATACCGAGGCTGGATATACGCCTGTTTCAACGGTAAAAAAACAGCTGGTAGGTAGATACACGGAAGAGACGAACTGCCGTGATCGACATATACAACCCCATGCTTCCAACAGGGCAGTGTGGAGTCGCGTCTCAGCACATCCTGGGACCCTGCCTGTGCGGAAGAAGCACTCCAGGGCTCTCTCCAGGTAGAGCAGGAGCTTCACGTCCGCGTTTTCGCACCAGTAAGTCCTCCAGAGCCAGGTAGACACCTTCCTCTCTCCACCACTACGCATCATGTCTTACAAGCTCAACTCTCCCAGTCCCGTGTCTCTAGATGTAACCCGAGAAAAAGAACATCTCTTGTTCGGAAGCCTCTCAACTCTGAGCGTCATCTCACAAGAGGCCTGGAACACACGTCTGTAACCCGGCAAGGGTCGGGGTGCCTTTTCCCCCTCCATGTGGTGGCGTTGCTAAATAAATTATAGCTCTTCGACTTGTCCAAGCAAGCTCTCAGTCTCCAGCCCTTTTTGGCGTGTTACCAAAGAGTTGCTCCTGTTCGGCTTTGCGCGACAGCCTCATCCCTCTCCTCCCACCCCAAGCTTGGGGTCTAGCCGTCGGACAAAAAAGCGCTTTACGAAAATGCATGCATGCGACCCGAACGCTGGGCATCCGGTCTGGCATAGGTCGAGTCTAGTCTGGCTGGAATGAGTGGGCGCAAACGGGGGCGTTTCTGTACGTCCCTAGACAGCGCCCTTGGCTTGCGTCTTTCCTTGCCCTGCACAAACCAAACAAAAAAGAAGAAGCCCACCCGACGATCTATGCCTTTGTTGACCGGAGAATATGAATTGGCATGACAAGGGCGGGCATGGGTCATGAGCCCACGACCACCAGCCCGTGTCTTGCGCATAATCAGCCTTGTTAATCCTTTTTGCTTCCCCGCACCCCCGAAACCTTGGTATCATGCACTGTATTATAGTCCCAAGGCTATGGATGCATCCTCTTGAAAACTCTCTTGGGTTGACGACAGAGGGGATTGGAATGTCAACTCCCCCCTCTCCTGTCATGTGATTCAAATCCTTTTGCTTGTTGACCCGGTTATCGGATCCAGCTGTCCATTCCTATGTACTCCAATTGAGACCAGGGGGAGGGGAAGAGAGGGGGAATTCAGGGTTCGGAACCCAGATGCATACCGGAGTGCCATTTTGGGCAACTTGCGGCGTGCTTCATGCAGACGAGACGCTGCTTGTCTTAGAAGATGCGCATGTTGCCCTGGTTTGTCTCTCTTTGTGGACGGCGGAGAAGTTTTTTTTTTATATTCATTTCCTTTCTTCTCCCTTGCAAAATCCCATCGTCCCAATATTCTCGATATCAGCATTGTCCCGATGCTTCCGATGCTTCCGATGTACGGAATAAATCAGGAGTGAGATGGAGGTCTCAACCTAGACCATGTCCTGTCTATACTATATCCCATCTTCTTATTCATGCCTGCATCTACAAACTGATAAATTACAGGCAGCGGTTATCAAAGCAGCGCAATACAGCCTGATTTACCGTGCTGTGCCGACTGCCCGAAGGAGCCAGTGAGAAGATCGAGATAAGCAAAAGGAATCCATTCCTGGGAATCCTGTCAAACGGCAGCCAACCAACCCATGACATGGCCGAAATGGATCATGATTATCTCTCACCCAGAGCGCGCTACCAACTGCCCAAACATGCTTGGGGTCAGCTTATCGCGCATCTCATCAACCAAACTAAATAACGATGGATTGAATTTCAATGACATACCCAAAAAGCGCAATCAGCTCTATCTAAACAATGATAAGCAGCCCTTCGCTTTCTGCTACTTTTCTTCCCCTCTAGATCGAATCGCCCCTCTGCTTTTTTTTTTATCGCCCAGCCCCCAACCACTGCAATTCCGATCGTCTTTCTGTGATTTCTCCTTTCTTCTTTTCTTTTCTTTTCTTCGTAGAATGTTCTTTTGGGTCGCGGGGAAATAACAGAGATCTTTGAACAATGCCATTGTGAACTTTTGCGCGAATCTCGTAGAATCTTGGGACTTCAGCAGGTTTGTCCACCAACAACCGCCAGGATTCAGCAGGTTAACCTGTTCACAACCGCAAGCAATTCTTCCCTTCTTCTCCTTCTTTTCTTTCTGCGCCAATTAAAGCGCATTAAAGATTCATACCCGTCATCATGGACGATGAAGGGCATGGTCCAAATACAATCACGCCCGAGACGGCTTCCCCCCGGAGATCCATCGGACGCCAACTTCGATCCATTCGTCGAGCCTTCACGACTAGGGAGGGACTCCTCGGCAGCTATGACTACGCCATGCTCTTCCGCCCGAACCTGCCCTTTATAACGAAGGGGAACCGAGCGGGACCCTTCTTCGGGCTCAACGACCGCATGCCCGTCGTGCTGGCCCTCATCCTAGGCCTGCAACATGCGCTCGCCATGCTGGCTGGCATCATCACGCCCCCCATCATCCTCAGCGGCGTGGGGGGCGCGAACTTGGAGCCTGAGCAGCAGCAGTACCTCGTTTCTACGGCGTTGATCGTGTCGGGTATACTGTCGAGTATTCAGATCACCAGGTTCCATGTATACAAGACTCCGTGAGTCCATAAACAATCCTCTAGTTTACACAAGGGTTTAGATATAAGTAAACAAAACAAACCAAGGCTAAACATGATTCCGTTTCTATCAAACAGCTACTATATTGGCACCGGCCTCATATCCGTCGTGGGCATCTCCTTCAGCATCATCCCCATCGCCCAAGGCGCATTCACCCAAATGTACGCCAACGGCTTCTGTTCATCAGACGCAAACGGTAGCCCCTTGCCCTGCCCTAGGGGATACGGCGCTCTCATCGGCACATGCGCCGTCTGCGCCCTCATCGAGATCCTCATGTCCTTCATCCCGCCTCGGATCCTGCTTCGCATGTTCCCCCCGATCGTCACAGGCCCGACCGTCATGCTCATCGGCGTAAACCTCATACAGAGCGGTTTCAAGGACTGGATGGGAGGGAGCGGACCTTGCTCCAGCCCACCTCCCGGGGATGCGCTCTTTGCCGTTTGTCCCAATTCGGGCGCACCGCATGCGCTTCCCTGGGGTTCTCCCGAGTTCCTTGGCCTGGGTTTCTCCGTCTTCGTCACCATCATGATATGCGAGCGTTTCGGATCTCCCATTATGAAATCTACCTCGGTCGTCATCGGTCTCCTGACGGGCTGCATAATCGCGGCCGCCTGTGGCTACTTTGACCGCTCCGGCATCGACTCCGCGCCAGTCGCCTCCTTCATTTGGGTTCACACATTCCCGCTCTCCGTCTACGGCCCGCTCGTTCTACCCGTCATGGCCGTCTTCATAGTATGCGCCACGGAAGCCATCGGCGACATCACGGCTACCTGCGACGTATCCATGCTCGAAGTGGACGGCATCATATACGAGTCGAGGATCCAGGGCGGAATCCTAGCCGACGGTCTCAACGGCTGTCTTGCTGCTCTCATGACCCTCACGCCCATGAGCACGTTTGCTCAGAACAACGGCGTTATAGCCCTCACCCGCTGCGCTAACCGCAAAGCCGGCTACGCATGCTGCTTCTTCCTAGTCATCATGGGTATCTTTGCCAAGTTCGCGGCCGCCATCGTGGCCATTCCATCCTCTGTCCTCGGCGGCATGACGACCTTTCTCTTCTGCGCCGTCGCCGTCTCTGGCATAGCCATCATCGCCCGTGGCGTGCCCTTTACACGGCGCAACCGCTTCATCCTCACTGCAGGCCTGGCCCTCGGCTACGGAGCCACCCTGGTCCCCACGTACTTTAACCGCATCTTCAGCTACTCTGGGCCCAACAAATCCCTGCTGGGATTCCTCGACGCAATCACCTTGGTCATGGAAACAGGCTTCGCCGTCACGGCGGCCATGTGCATGATTCTCAACCTAATACTACCAGAGGAGATGGAAGATGACATTGGAGTCACCCACGGCGTGCTTGGGGATACCACACCTCCTGTGTCTAAATATCAGCAGACTAATGACAGTAATGAGATACGAGAAATGGGGGAGACTAGTTCTGAGCCGTATAACAAAGGTGAGAAGCAAGTCTAGCGGCGATGAAAAGGAATCAGCACCAGAAGATGTGATTTTCTTCTTCTTTTTTTCTCTTTCTTCTTCTTCTTTTTTCGGACGCATAGATATTTATAGAATAGTCATGATACGTAAACAAATTGGAAATGAAAAAGACACCACAATGATACCAAGTTATCATAATCATTCCTGCGACCCAACCAAGTCCTTCCAGTCAGCCAAGGATCTGTGAAATGGTAATTTGGAACCAACCCTGGAGATAACCTAGAGTAACGACGGGACGGTAAAACAAGTAGTAAAATGCATCCATGAGGACTCTCCCCCTTGAAAGCCCAACACATCCATGGATCCATAAACAACACCCATCCACTGGCACGCAGCACTCACCAAAAAACATGATCACATTCCTCAAGCAAAGTAAAACACACGCCTGCCATTTCACAGCCACCCCATCTCTTTTCTTCACATCTGAAAATAAAACGAAACATGGCTTAATCGGTTAGCCAATGACTGCAAAGAGTCGGAATCATTCCATTCTACTACATATTTCCCGTCAAACCAGCCCGACAGGAAGCGCCTCCTCTCCCTCTCCCTCTCCATCCCCTTTCTTTCCTCTCATATAAACTGAAAAAGTGAAAACAAAAAGATATACCCATTTTTGCTCCCCATGAACCCCTCCCGCTATTTATCATTCGTTGCGTTCCAAACCAGAAGAAAGAAAGAAAGAAAGAAAGAAAGAAAGAAGAAGAAAAGTCCCATAGTTAATTAAAATTGAGTATGTTGTTTTTTTATACTTGCGCAAACTCCTTGGCCTTTCGCGCCAAAACCCGTACATTATCAATAAAACCTTCAACCAACTCCTGGTATTTATGGGGCGCTCCGCTCATGGCCCTTCGTCCCTGGTCTACTAACACGTCGGCAGCGAGTTCGATTTCGAGCTCGTGCTCTTTTTCCGTCCGTTGGGTATTCTGTAAAATAGTAAAGAGGTTAGCTTTGGCGGACTTGGGCAAAAGAGAGGGAAACTTTTGGCGGATTCGTACCCCTGGTCCATTAGCTGCATGTGTAACTTGTGTAAGATCGATTTGGTAATGTCCCTGAGTGTAACTCAGTCGATCCTTGACGCGATCAGGCTGCCTATCACCCCGTCCCGCTGCCTGTTCTAATTCCTCCACCGAGCCGTCCCAGTTCATTTCAAGGTTGACGCTGACTCGACAGTCCATAGGGGCCATGGGCATATGAATGTTGATATCTGCCACTCGTGCCTTGACGATCTTGTTCAACACCTCTTTAGTCTTCTGGTCGTACGTCACTCGTACCCGGACATTTCTACCGCGTCCAAATCGAGATCGCATGCAACCTGGGATGTGATTCTGTAGATCCGGCGGCAGCTCGAAGAACCGGTCGATTTCTCGTCTATGTTTGTAGTGGACTTGTACTCGGCTGCCTCCATGGGGCGCGCGGGGATCGGTCTGAATGACGACGTGGTTTAGGAAGTCATTGAAGGCTTTGTGGTGTACCTAAAGAAAGAAAAAAGATTAGCGAGAGAGCAATGGCTAGCAGGACTTGTAAACTCACCTCGGTCATACTACTCTTGAAGGCGACACGGCCATTATCATTAAGAACGCACTCGGAATCAATAAACCTATCCACGCGGTGATTGGTATCTTTGTCGATAAGTGTACCTAGCTTAGCCTCAATTTCAAATTGTATCCCTCGGCTCGTAATCTCCTGCATGTCTGGATTATTGACGACATGAATGAAGAGAAAGTCGGCCACCGTCTTGGACAACTCTTCAATAGGCTTGACACCAGCGATGCTGGCTTCCCAAGGACCTAGAATGTCTTGCGGCCCTGATTCGGCTGGAGGAGGAGGAGGAGGAGGTGCTGGTGCTGGTGCTGGTGCTGGTGGTGCCTGACCATGACTTTCATGGCGTGGTCGCGTTGTTTCGGGTGAGGCGTGACGGCTCGCGTTTTCTGGCTTGCTTACGCTGTCGTGTTTGCCATTGACAGGTGCGTGAATGTGGGAGTGGGCTCGCTTCTGAAGGACAAAGTTGGGATTATTCGGTAATTTCTTTCCTAGATTATTTGCGCTCTGTGCCCAGATGGGAGGTTGGGCCCGAGGAACACGCCTCTTTTTGGCGACGACAGGCGATATCGACTTTTTAATGCGGTCGGCATATCCGCCATTGACTTCTCCGGGCGGCGGCTTGATCTCCTTGTGCTCCAATTCCCGGGGACTCATGCTGCGATCGTCTAATTTTCGCTTGGCTGGCGTTACCGCTCGATCAGAGTCAATAGCCATGCTCTGAACACTGAGCGCTCGCCTGGGTTCTGGCTCGGCCGCAATCGGGGCAGCAGTTCGGTCAGGGTTGCTGGGGATAGATCCGACTCGAGTCTTGGGGCTTACAGAAAGGCTCTGCTCACGATCGTGTTGGGACCTGGGGCGTTGACTCGTTTCTGAAATGGGTGATGCATGCGTGGAATGGGAATTTGAGAGGCGATGCGCAGGTAACGAGGGAGGTGCAGCGGGTTTTGGAGAAGGTTGTGTGTGCACGCTTCCAATTGATGGCATTCGTTGTTGGTATGGACTTGGCGGCTGCGCGAAACTACCAGGTGCGGAAGCTTGACGTGGTGCAGCAATAACGGGAGCAGCATGTGGTGGAGGACCCAAAGGGGTAGGCGGGTGAGAAGGGTGGCGGTTGTATTCGGCCGGTGGAGGCTGCGTCGCAAGGATTGGGCTGCCCTGTGCGTATGGGGGCCCATAGTGATATTCTCGATGGGCCGATGTAGGGGTCGGTGTGGACTGAGTCGACTGAGAGCGCTGGTGAAGGTATGGGTGATTTGAACCACCAGGCGTAACGACAGGTGATGCTTGTGGGACAGGCTGCTGCTGCTGTTGTTGCTGCTGTTGTGGTTGTGAATGCGGATGCGGATGTGGATGTTGATGTGGCTGTGGCTGTGATTGCTGCTGCTGCTGCTGCTGCACATATGGGACAGGAGCATGTGTTGCCACACTTGGCCCTTGCGAGTAGCTGTCCCTTCTCTGATGATATTGTTGTGTTGGAGGATATTGGTGTCGTTGCACTGGACTTGCTAGATCCTGAGTAGATTGCGTAGGCGGAAAAGGATACCCTGCTGTACTGCCTCCCGGCGTCGTAGTCGGCGTATGTGTCGATCTATACGGGGATGCAATAGGAGCCGAGTTGGTTCTGGAGACGCCGGGAGAGCGAACATCGTGATAGGATGCTGGGGGTTGGAGTGGCGGAGGCTGCGGACGCGATTGATACTGTCTCGAGTCTTGATATGGCGAAGTGTGAGGATATGAATTCGACGGATGTTGATGTTGTTGATGATGCGGAAACTCTTGAGCTACGGGTTTGACTGGCGACGGATGAGGGGGCTGTTGGTGGCTGTATTCGCGATAACCATACGGGGCTGGACTGCCTTGACTATGACGATGCGGTTGCTGTTGCTGCTGTTGATGATGATGATGCTGCTGCTGCTGCTGGTGTTGCTGAGGGGTAGGCGGCGGCGCCCTTGACAGCGCGCGATCGCCATTGTCAGACGTGTTGAGAACCGATCGAAGATCCATGACGGCTGAGGCTGGATGATGCCGTGGTCCCTCCGCAACCAGGGCGCGGCAAGAGACAATGGGGTTCGATCTGGTCTCAATTCGCCAGTGACAATGGCCGTTGTCCCATGAGGCTGCTGAGAACGCGATAGTAAATGGGACCGGTGATGGTTTAGATTGCTGTGGAGCGCGCGAAGGATGCGATGCCGGTCGAGTCGCAAACCAACATTCTCATGCTTGTCGTGAACAAAACGGGCTCGACTCGGGGCAGGACGGCGGAGTCGCGATGATGGGACGGATGGACAGTTCGGCGCGGGGGGGCGATTGCTGGTTGCTGGTTGTAGGCACGCGCGCAGACGCCAGCTGGCCAGACAAATGCATGAAAGGTCTTGGACGACCGGTGGGTTCGAGATGAGATGCGCGTCGAGTAGATGCTAGCAAGCCATGGGGGGCTTTGTCGTCGTTGGAAATGGGATCTGGACAGGCCTGATATGGGCTCAGGCAGGGATGAACGAGATGGGGGTTTTGATGGAAATGCGCCTGGACAACTTTTTTTTTTTTGCTCCTGTGATGGACTCGACCGTCTCTAATAGTAGCACCCTTATAGTTGTAGCCGTAGCAGCTGTAGCAGATGGTGTTTGGCTGGCGACTGGACAGGCTAACAAGGCGATTATTGTGTCAACGAATCATGGATGGATCACTCTACAAGATGCACAAGGACATGAGGTTGTGATGAGGAATAGTCACAATATTGAAAAAAAATTATTTGATTTTATATGCACATTTTCTCTGTTATCAATCGTATCATCATAGCCAAGAGCATCATCTATTGTCAGATCTCAATCAAGCTTGATCTCTGCCGTTTGCCCGTCCAGCTCAGCCAGACGCCCATGGAGGAGAAGGACAGGGGGCCGGATGCTGGCCTGATGCTACCTCTACGCCGGGCTGGGCTGGGGGGGAGGTACCTGGATGTCAAGTACCGAGTAACCCTGACCCGAGCGTGAATGATGTGCGAACCACACGTGAGGGTACGTGAACTACATACATACGAATCTGGTAACTGGACATGTACATAGGCAATAGAGAGATATAGATGAAGCAAAATGAATCACCGTTTTCCTCATTTCTCGAGAGTTTCCATCACCTACAAGATACACAAAACTTAATCACATAATTTTTCTCGTGTCACCCCTTATTTCAAAATCGTTGCGCCAGCCTTTGGCCGCCTTGCTTAAGCCTGAAGCCGCTCAAAGCAAACCAAGTTTAGCTCAGCCTCGAAATTGCTTTGTGTCCATCCAAATTTCCCACTCTAGGCTTCATAGAGACTAGCAGCCTTCAGAGCTTCGAAAGATGGGTCTGATCACGTGTTGCCAGACACATTTACTAATCGCATTACATAAGCCAAGTTGCCAAGCTAAGTACAGGCCTGCTATCAAAGCTCGTCTTGGCCCGTGCACGACTTGGAGAAGGACAAGGCAGCGCTGTGCCTGACGTGGACGTGGACCTTGTCGTGCCTGGCGCAAAACATACGGCATCACATCATCACCAGCTTCCCTCTACACAACTGCCGTAGCATTACTTCTCATCAACCCTTGGCATTGGGGTTCTCGCCATTGATCACACCCTCTCTCTCGCTCTTTTTTAGAGTTCTTTTTTCTCTCAGACGTTTGCGCCACCTCTTCCCCCCCGTATATCCTGTCGCCACCCTCTTCAACAGTATCATCATGCCTGGCCTGGTGTCTGCAACGGGTGTGTTGGCCTTCCTCTCCGATGAGGAGCCTGAGCTCAAGGTCTTTGCTTTGCAAACACTCAACGATGATATTGACACTATCTGGACTGAGGTTGCTGGCTCCCTGAGTCAAATGTATGTTTCACCCACCAAGGTATATGTGCATATGGATTGCGGCTAACACCTTGTCCTTAGCGAGGCTCTCTACGAAGACGAGTCCTTCTCGGAACGACAACTTGCTGCTCTTGTTCTTGCCAAGGTGTACTATCACCTTCAAGCTTACAATGACAGCATGGTCTTTGCTCTCGCCGCCGGCGATCTCTTCAAACTGGATGCCCCCAGCGAATTCGAGGAGACTATAATCTCCAAGTGCGTGGACCAGTATATTGCTGTCACTGCTGCCAAGCATGCCTCTCCCAAGTCCTCCAAGAATCCCGACCTTCCCGAGTTGTCGACAACCTTCTCCAACGTCACTGATGGCGCTGCTGTGCTGTCGCCCACGACTCCCTTCTCCCAGACGACTCTCCCTCCCAAGTCTCTTCTTTCTCGCGCCTCCCTCGACACCACCATCCTCGACGCTACTTTCCAGCCGGTTGTCAAGGACGGCCGCTCCGGATCCATCGCCCAGCTCCCTGATAAGGCTACCGAGGCTTCTCTGCAGCGGGTCATTGACCGTCTGTTTGAGAGCTGCTTGTCCCAAGGCAGATATAGACAGGTTGTTGGTATTGCCGTTGAGGCTAAGAATCTCGATGTTCTGAGGCGGGTCATCAAGCGCGCCAACGATGATGAGAAGCGCTCGAAAGCCAAGGCCCAGGAGGGACAGCAGGGCCCTGCCGAGGAACTGATGGAGTATACACTAAGCATTTGCATGGATATCGTCCAAGAAAGAGCTTTCCGTACCGAAATTTTGCGCCTCATTCTCGATCTCCTCAACGAAATCCCCAACCCAGATTACTTTGCGATAGCTAGGTGTGTGGTTTATCTGAACGCAGATGAGGAAGCCTCTCAGATGCTTCAAACTCTCGTCACCAAAGGCGATCGCACATCCATTGCCAACGCATACCAAATTGCATTTGATTTGTACGATAATGGAACTCAGGAGTTCTTGGGCAAGGTTCTGGCTTCGCTTCCATCTGGTGAACAAAAGAAGGAAGAGACTCCCCAGGGCGCGGATAAGGAGAATGAACCTCTGCTGCAGAATCAGCAAAGCACCCCTGAGAACGAGTTGGCAGACGAAGTTGCCAAGGTCTATCGCAACATCCGATCTATCCTGGACGGCTCCAAGACCATTCGCCTGAACCTCGAGTTTCTTTACCGTAATAACCACACTGACCTGAGCATCCTAAATAAGGTCAGGGACAGTTTGGAAGGCCGTAATTCCATCTTCCATACTGCCGTTACTTTCTGTAACGCTTTCATGAACCAGGGCACTACAAACGACAAGTTCTTCCGCGACAATCTGGAGTGGCTTGGCAAGGCTGTCAACTGGTCCAAGTTCACTGCCACCGCAGCACTTGGTGTTATTCACCGGGGAAATATTTCACAGGCGAGGAAGCTTCTTGAGCCCTATCTACCCAGACAGGGAGGCCTCGGCACTGGCTCCATCTTTAGCCAGGGTGGTGCCTTGTACGCCTACGGTCTCATTCATGCCAACCACGGTGCTGGTGCTTTGGAGTACCTGAAGACACAATTCAGCCAGACCGAAGAGGAAGTTGTTCAGCATGGTGGTGCCCTTGGTCTGGGTATTGCTGGTATGGGCACGGGTGACAGTGAAGCGTTCGAGAAGCTCAAGGAAATCCTCTTCCAAGATTCTGCTCTCAATGGTGAGGCGGTTGGCCTATCCATGGGTCTGATCATGCTGGGAACTGGCAACGTCAAGGCTCTCGAGGACATGATCACCTATGCACACGAGACTACACACGAGAAGATTGTTCGAGGTGTCGCTCTCGGAATGGCCCTCATCATGTATGGCCGCCAAGAGGGAGCCGATGTCTTGATTGACGGTCTTTTGAACGATCCTGATCCAACTCTGCGATACGGTGGTATCATGACTGTTGCCCTGGCCTATTGCGGCACAGGCAGCAACAAGGCTGTGAGGAAGCTTCTTCACACTGCAGTCAGCGATGTCAATGATGATGTTCGCCGTATTGCCGTCATGAGTCTTGGATTCATCCTCTTCCGTAAGCCGGGCAGTGTTCCTAGGATGGTTGAGCTGCTGTCAGAGTCCTACAACCCTCACGTGCGCTATGGTTCCGCCATGGCTCTCGGTATCTCCTGCGCTGGTACCGGCCTCGATGAGGCCATTGACCTTCTCGAGCCCATGATGAAGGATCCTACCGACTTTGTCCGACAGGGTGCACTTATCGCCCTCGCCATGATCATGGTCCAGCAAAATGAGGTCATGAACCCCAAGGTGTCTGCCATTCGTAAGACTTTGAAGAAGGTTGTGGGTGACCGACACGAGGATGCCATGACCAAATTCGGTGCTGCCCTTGCTCTCGGTATCATCGATGCTGGTGGCCGAAACTGCACAATCGGGCTTCAGACTCAGACAGGTAACCTGAACATGACTGGTATTGTGGGCATGGCCGTCTTTACTCAGTACTGGTATTGGTTCCCCTTGACCCATTTCTTGTCTTTGAGCTTCTCGCCAACTTCTGTCATTGGCTTGGACTCGGACCTGGAGATTCCCGACTTCAAATTCCATTGTGCCACCCGCCAGAGCTTGTTCGACTACCCACCTGAGCAGGAGGTTAAGACCGAAGAGGGTCCCGCATTGATTGCTACGGCTATCCTGTCAACGACTGCTCAGGCCAAGAGAAGAGCACAGAAGAAGGAGCGAGCCCAGCGACGCGAAAGCATGGACATTGATTCTGCCCCTGTTAAGAGCAGCGACAAGATGGATGTCGATGAGGAGAAGACCAAGGAAGAATCCAAGGACAAGAAGGAGGCAGACGATAAGGATGCTGCGGCCTCTACTGATTCAAAGAAGAAGCCTGAGAAGGAGAAGATTGGCTACGAGCTTGAGAATATGAGCAGAGTCCTACCAGGACAGTTGAAGTACATCAGCTTCCCTGCTGGCCGATACAAGCCAGTCAAAAAGGTAAAGTTACAATGCTACTATGTTGAAGTTTGTTTAAGACTAACCTTACTTAGCCAACCGGTGGTCCTCTGCTTCTAGATGATACCCAACCCAAAGAGACCAAGGTTCTTGTTGAAGAGAAATTAAAGAAGGTCACAACCGAGCGTGCCCCCGTTGCTGGACAGCAGAACACTCGAGGCGCTGGTGGCCGTTCTGGTGCATCAGGAAGATCACTGCTCGAGGGTCTCGTGGACCCTGCACGTGGCTCTACTGGCAACCCAGTCATGGATCAGTTGCTGCGCACTCAAGGTCGTACCGCATTCGGATTAGCAGATCCTCAGACCCCTGGTGGCAATGGAGGCATAGGATCAGGGGCTGCCGCCGCCGCCGGTGTGTTGACTGCAGTAGATGAAGATGGTGAAGGTGATGAGGAAGCCGGCGTTCCCCGTCCGTTTGAATACTTTTCCGATGCCGAGGATGAGGAATGAGGTTCGTTTCAAGAATTGAGAAACAAAGATTCAACGGCTAGACATTGAGTTGCGCGGTATGGTTAGATGAACTTCGTTTATGAGGTCTAGGCATTTGCAGATGGTCTATGGAGTTACCGCCGAGTTGATGATTCATTTGCGCGAGTAACCAGAAGGGACGGCGACTCAATAGACAATTAATTGGACATGGACATGTGGTCAAAGGCGAATGCTGGTTGGGTGGGTGTAAAGTATGTAGGCGAACTGTGTAGAATTCGCAGTGTATACTACCAAATTCAATAAAGTACATCAACGCGTTGAATATGTCCCCTTGCCATGAATGTGAGAAGAGACTGAGTTGGATGATGTTTGGTAAATGAGCCATGATTCCACATCGAAAGTGTTGATCAGTAATCGAAAGCGATGACGAAAAAACTGACCTAATAGCACAACTAATCATGCTCACGAACAGTCTAGCACCGAATCAACACCAAGCCTACTCTGATGTGGGGCTAAGAGGGATGATTCCAAAGAATTTAGGAAATCGTTGGATCGGCGGCTCGGATCAATGAGATGATGTAGGATGCAACAACAAGGCCTCCATCGATAAACCTCGGACTATTGAGTAATCAGCCAGTCTTATACACTATAGAGGATAGATATTCCCGATGTACAGCATGTCGTATTTACGTATTAGCTCAATAGTTTGGTTTATCTGGGGGTAGAACAACAGTATAGTGCTGTAGCACAACCTGGGGCAGACTGTGGTTGCTGGTATCCTCCTTCGTATCCATAAGCTGATTACTTTTCATTCCATGATTAGTATGCTGTTACTAGAGGCACGGGTGCTTGTGGGTTGCGTTGTGAGGCTGTGAGTGTCTCCTACCGGCACCACCTACATGTTTGCAAGTACTTCTCTAGACGAGTACATTTGAAGTGAAGTGAAGTAGAAGATGTTAACTCCGGCATCATGATTAGTGATATCCTATGGTTCTTATGAATTCTATCGTATATATCAGAATAACTACAGAGATATGGGTTCTATCAAGACGTATAAAGGCCAGAGTTCCAGACTGAATATGATGCTCTGCTCACTCACTGATCAATTCTACTTAATCATCTAGATCATCTTACAATATCACAGTATCGTTTATACACCGAGAAAAAAAAGAAAAGGACAACATGGCGGCAACTAAAACCATTCTCATCCTTGGAGGCGCAGGTGCGCAAAACTCGGCCGTGGTACGAGAGCTCACCAAGAACGAGTCGTTTGTGATTAGGCTGCTTTCACGAGACGCCACATCGGAGCGGTGCAAGGAACTCGCTCTTCTACCTCGGGTTCAACTGGTAGAAGGGGATTGCTACGATGAAGACACTCTTGTCTCTGCCTTTAAGGGGGTCGACGCATGCTTTGTCAACACCAATGGCTTTGCCATCGGTGAAAAGGCGGAGCTTTTCTGGGGCATACGCATATATGAGATTGCCTACTGGGCTGGGGTGAAGCATTTCATATACAGCTCTCTGCCGTATGTGTCCAAGAAGAGCGGCTTCGATCCCACCTACCGTGTTCCGTTTGTGGACGGCAAGGCAAAGGTCGTTGGTATGTGTTACCCTCCCTCATTATCATGACGAGGCATGGATCGCTAATGAGTTTTTTACTTTTCAGAGTACTTGAGAGCTCAGCCGACTGACAAGATGAACTGGAGCATCATCGAGACTGGACCCTATGCGGAAGCTCACCTTGGCAACAGTTGGTTCCCAAGCAAAGGTCCAGACGGCGTGTATGTGTTCCGCATGTCAATCGGACCTACCGGTGCATTTGCCATCCAATCGCTCGCCGAAATCGGGTGGTTCACGCGCTACATGTTCGAGCATCCCCAGGAGTTCGAGGGCGATCTCCTAGGCGTCGGCATCGAGCACGCGACGGGGGACAGGATCGCCTCCGCCTTCACCAACGTCACGGGCCTCGCCGCCCGCTTCGAGCCCCTGGACATCCCGGCCCTCCTCGCCACCTGGCCCGACAAGAAGATCGGCCTGAGCGGCTCCCCGGGGTACGACGACCCGACGCTGAAGACGAGACGCGAGATGTTTGCGCCGTGGTTCCGCATCTGGGCTGAGAGCGGGGGCAACACGGGGCTCTGGACAAAGGACTATGAGCGTCTGGATAGGATTTACCCGGGGAGGATGAAGTCGATTGAGGAGTGGATGAGGTCTGTGGGATACTCGGCGGAGAAGCTGCCCGATGTGCTGAGGACGGGGCTGAACTGAGTCTTGGCATGGGGTCTTGAGATGACACTGCCCTGCATTACTCGGGGTGGATGGGTTAGTTGGGGTTTCTTGAATCATTGTACTCTGGTTGATGGGTGATGCCGGGGTCTACTCTTCTATAGTTTTCTACTTTCCCTCATTCGCTGTTGTTCCTGCATGAATTCTACAACTCTTATTCCGTGTCAATACTTCAATCTTACCTCTTCCGTCTCGCCCAGCGCTTAAAAAGTTTCACTCATCGTGGATGTGGCATGCACGAGCCAATCAGATGCCCCTCCGATGATCCTTTGGATGCATCATGCGTGGGTTTCACCACAGAGATGAAGACACCGCTTACCAAATAGGAAGTGTCCGAATAGTAGGGGCGGCTAAGCAAGAAATAAAATAAATAAATAAATAAAAATAAAGATAAAAAATGAATGATTGAACTAAATAAAAATAATAAAATAGAAATAATGCTGATTCTATTTTTAAAACAAATCATGGCCTATGTAATTTGGAAATAGAATGGATCCCGATCGATCCCTTGCATCCCACCATTTCAATTGCTCGGATTTGACTTTTTCCTCCCTTGTTTGTTCGTTTTGTTCTTTCTTGTCCTTCATTCTGCAGTGATCTCGTCTCTCTGTTGTTTTTTTGGGAACAAGGAGGAGTCGGCAGATCATCTGCCTGACTAGTCGCCATGGTTCTCCTACAGTCCCTCGTTTTATTGCTGGCGACCCTGATCGCTGGTGTTTGCTCTTACAGCACCTTTATCGAACCTCCACCAGCTGGAGCGCCGGACGATTATTCTAATAACCCGACATACTATGTTGGCAAGCCGATTATCCTTAAATGGAGCCTGAGTGTCAAGTATATCGACCTTGTCTTGCAGAAACAATATCCTGCTCCGCATCAGACCTTTAGTATCCTAAGTAAGCCCCCCCCCCCTCTTACTCCTCAACATAACCTGTAGCAACTTGGAGCAAGTTATCCTTGGCGACTGCGTGGACTGACTAGACATCTATTGTAGCTAATGAAAGCGTTTCAAACGTGGCCCTGAACGTGGCCATTGACAAGCTTTCGTTGCAAGGACTGCCCAAGGGACAGAATCCGGTGTTTTACTTGGAGCTTTTCCCGACTGGCCAGAGCATCTCGATTTCGACGTCTCATTACTTTAATCTTAGCATTACCGCTTTATCAACTACAACAACATCATCATCCACACCAACATCGACGATAGCGACATCGACAATAGCATCAACGTCCACGAGTCCGACCGTTTTGTCCAGCTCAACCCCATCAGCTTCCGTGAATCTCGATCTCGCACCGGATAAGACCGTAGCAGCTACCCCAGCCATCTCAGGAGGAGCCATTGCGGGCATCGCAGTCGGGGCTACCATAGGCGGTATCCTGCTCCTCGGTGGCTTGGGGTTCCTCGCCTGGAAGCGTTTCCGCAAGGGGGGCTCTGCGGGATACGCGGGACGACCAGGCGACGGGCCGTTTAAAAACGACATGATTGAGTTGTCAGGGGATGCGAGCAAGTCTGAGCTGCCGGGGAATAGCGACTGGGTTCAGTCCTCGAGATTTCAGACGCCTCAGTCTACGACATCACCGCAATATGCAATGCCACAGCGTCAACAAGGCTATGGACAACTTTACGAGCTGCCTTGACGGGCTTTTGCAGCAGGAGAACCGTCTTGCTTATGTTTTCTTCTTTTCTTTTTTTCTTTTTTTCTTTCTTTCTCTCTTTTTTGTCTTTTTGGGGTACATGCATGAAGGCGATATGAAGGTGATACATGAAGGCATTTATTTATATCCTGGGACGAATCTGGAGTTGAACGACGGTTTGGAACTTTGGAGCATTATCATTGTTTAAAGCATTTTCTGTTTAGAGATTCAATGAACTGAATGAATACAAGAAATTATTTTAGAATATGAGTTAAAGTTGCCTCTATCGTAGAATTTTATTCTTAAAAGTGCGTTATGTCCAATACATTGGAATGGCACAAGCAGTGGAATGCCATGTTTTATATGGAAATCCCACTACTATGAATTTTCCGAGACAAGCGGGGTATCTCTGCTGCCTGGAATCCTGCAGGTGGCTGTGACCTCGAGTTGTTGCTCGTGTGGATTACACGTTCAATTCGGCATTTGGACGTTACGGGACTTCACCTTGACACTCACTTGGCGCAGGCTAATCCCCTCATCGAGTACCATGGACGACCACGAGAGCGCAACGAAACAGCCAGAGTACCATGTCAGTTCCTATACATGCAGCTTTCCAGGCGAGGATAACGACTGGTTCTCCCTCGAACTGCGACTACACGGCAAAGAATTTCATCTCAAAGTGCCGCTTTCCGGCTTCCAGGATTCACCATGCAGAGCTCGAGAGTTCCAAGAGTATCTAGGATACATACGAGATTATCTGTACCGCGAAGATGATGATATTCTGGAAGAGGACCTTGAAGAGCGAAATCATGCTGATGCCATGATTGATAAAGGCCTTCGCTGGGCCGTGACTCCGTGTCTTGAGCTGTTTGAAAGCCATGCACCGCCGCTGACGATCGATATCTCAGAGCTCACTCTTCAGAACTTCTTTAAGAAGGATTATTTTGAGTGCGGCCTAGGAGCCGTTGACGACTGTTTTGTCCCAGGGCCAATTGAACAAGGCATCCAGGAATACGATAGGGGCGTTGAGCTTGAACCAGACTCTAAGCCCTGGACCACGACGTTTCCGACATTTCTCAAAAGTCAAGTCCAAGTTTTGCCCCCCGATGACTGGGAAGACTTGTATACTGTACTAGACTCACTGCCAACTGATGTCGCTATCAATGGCCAGAGGCTTTACTTCAAGCACGTCCACATACACAGAGACGGTGCCAGAAAAACGGAGGTCAAAGCACACGAGCAAATTACCAACGCCAACTTTGGACCTGATGTCCGCACTTCGCGACTTTATGGAGTTGTACTAGATGACGATGAGAAACTTCTCGGCCTACTCCTGCACCGCGTCGAAATAAGCGATACTCTGGAGAATATCCTAAAGTCGGATACGCCGCAGTCCCTGAGAGAGCGGTGGGCTCAACAGATCGAGACGACGCTCGAAGCACTACATGGATGCGGCATTATTTGGGGAGACGCGAAAGCAGACAACGTTGTCATTGATGTCAATCAAGATGCCTGGATTATTGACTTTGGGGGCGGGTATACGCACAGATGGGATGACGAGGACAAGGACGATGCCAAGGCCGGGACGATGGAGGGGGATCTACAAGGTCTGCGGAAAATCCTGGAGTTTATTTCCACTGGAAATAAAGAGGACGTTTGATCCATCTTTACCTTTTTAGTCTTTCCTTGTATTGAGATTATTGTCGTTGGCTTTGTTGTTCACTAAGCGAGACAGGAGCCGGAGATCAAGTAAAACAACTCTTATATTCTTCTTCTAATAAAAATAACTCTATCATCTACCAGCATAAACATTCATAAACATGACATGATATTCCATCCCTCCATTCTACCAACGCTTTACCAGGTGCACCTGAACTTTCCAATGTGGAACTGGAGGGGCCCAGTGGTGTCAGCGTTTCCAGGGAAGCGAATGGTAGTAACGCTGTTGTCTCCAAACTGGTTGGAAAAGAAGTCGCAGGAGACGCCTGTTTTTTATAATCGTATTAGTATTTTTCGTGATGATGATGAGGTGTTGCAAACGCCCGAGATGGCATGAACAAAGGAAGAAAGAAAGAAAGGAGAAGAAAACTCACCCTGAGGGGGACCGATGGAGCCAGGTCCGGTGAAGAGGTTGTTGGGCCACTTGACATCGCCCCAGTTGTTCATGCGGCCATTCTGAGCAGGGAAGAAGGCTTGGGCACCGCCCCAGTTCCTGTTTTCTCTGTTAGTTATACGTTTCTCACAACCATGAAGCCCTTTATCTCTTCTCTTTTCTCTCTTCTTCTTCTTCTTCAGGGGAATCCTTACTTCTTGCTGGTGAAAAAGATGGTTCTGGAGTCACGCTTGTCGGCAACTTCAACGACCTCCTCGGTGGGGGTTTGGATAGGGCCGGCGAGGGCAAGGCCAGCGGTGGCGGCAGTGAGGAAGAACTTGGTGAAATGCATGGCGAAGGTTGGAAGATGTTTGAAATGTGCTTTGTTTGTGAGTTGTGTTTGTTGGATTGGGTTGGATTGTTATGAGAGTTTCTTGTTATTGAAGGACGTGAAGCTGCTTCTTATACTATTTTCTTCCTTCTATTCCCCCCTTTCCCTTTCACTTGCATCTACGCATGAAACTTGCAAGTAAGCTTAAGCATTTAGAATATCCACTACCAATCCAAGTGTGCATTTGTGTCAGCTCTAGCGAACAAGATGAGGCCCCAAAAGGCTGCGCTCATCTAGAACACCAGAATTCGCCTCTTCTCCATTCTTCCGCAGTCATTTTCTCACTAACCTGTAAGATCACAGGAGCGTACTCTGGTCGTCCCTGAAGGCTGCTTATAAGCGGGCGCTTGCGCAAGTCCTGGAGGCGCTTGTAAGCAAATAACCGAACCCATCTGACGCCCCCCGGCCAGTGAGAATGACGAGCCCCATTGGAAAAGTTGGAATAGTATTGTTCTAGGGCCGAATTCAAGAGGGCCCAACGAGGCGCGGTAATAAAAAAGCGTGAGAATAAAGGCTCCCGATTTGAATGGCCCCCAAAACACATCGCTCTTATGCGCCACCGTGGGAGCGTTTGCCCCATCTTGGGTATATGATGTGCTTTTGCGAGGATCCTCCGCCAGGACCAAAAGGCGTGAGGCTGACATGGTGTTGTTTTTTTGCTTCTTCGCACGACTTGAATCTTACAAATCTGTCATACATGCTA
This sequence comes from Hypomyces rosellus, assembly GCA_011799845.1. Classification (NCBI taxonomy): domain Eukaryota; kingdom Fungi; phylum Ascomycota; class Sordariomycetes; order Hypocreales; family Hypocreaceae; genus Hypomyces; species Hypomyces rosellus. The sequence continues at coordinate 3,613,529 of WWCI01000002.1, read as the reverse complement.
CAAGATTGATAAAGATCGTGACGCAGGCAGGATAACTAACTGTTTGCTGTTCATCGGGTTCCACAAGCTGGCTCACGAGACTGCGCCTCCTGCGGACGATTGCCCTCTCTAGAACTCGGGGTTGAAAGGTTGGGCATGTGATTTTTCCCCTCTCAATAGTTAACCAGTTATAAAAACGGATTATTAATATTGAGGAGCAAAATCGGCCTGCTCGAATTTCTACCAATAAATATGAGTGCCTTGGACTATGAGTTGCGTTGGGTAGGCCGACTTGCTTCGTTTGGAATGCCGTTCATTGTAAAGTTCAAAGTAGCCAAGGGTAGGGGAGTACGCCTTAATAAGAAATACTACAGTCCCTCAAAATGCAAAAGAAAAGGACAAGAATGATAAATGAACTACGGGTACATGGATAATAGTTAATACTATGCATTTGGTATGCAAGTCTTGGTTTTACTCGTCGTGGACCCTCCCTTCCTCCCCAAACACATTCAGAGGCCTACCCGGGACTTTAGTCCTTTAAGGTCTATCTTTTGGTATTGGAAATCAACACAAGTACTTCAATGAGTGGGGTAGGTCACCTTTGCATAGTGAGACGTGAACGGATAGTTCAAGATGATTCGCAGTCATCCATATATGCAATTGCAATGTTGGGATTGGGGCTCCATGCGTCATACATCTATCCTTTAACAACTTCTCATAAGTATAGCACCCTCAAGCCTTATTCTTCTCCAGTGCTTTACGCTGCCGTATCGCTGTGCTGCTTATTTTGGCTGCAAACCCATCCGTCGCCGTTGCAGCAGCGCCCTCGGCACCATCCTCCTCCATCACTCCATTCGCATCCAAAACGTCAATCTCGTACACCTGCAACGATTCCCATCCCTTTCCCGACCTCTTGTCGTTGATGGCCTGCCCGCCACTGCGCGTCTCGCCCGATACGGCAATGGCTTCGACGTCTTCTTCTGAAATAGTGGGACCAAAGGGGTCGTGGATGTTGACGAGCCGAACCAGCACGGTGCCATCCCGGAATGTGGCGTGTCGCTCATCTTCATTGGGGGATGTGGTTTCTGGGAGTGTGTTTGTGTTGGACAGGGGCGAGTTAAAGATTGTGGATAGGAAGAGCAGGACTCGTTCGGCGCGAAAGTCCCATGACTGCAGCTCTTCTGCGTACTTTTTATTTCTGAGTAGTTCGTCGCCTGAAATGCCAACGATGAGGACGGATTGCTTTTTAGAATTTGCTTCCGCCACGGCCAGGAGAAGTACCGTGGCGTGCAGGAGGAGCTTGTGACCTAGGTGGAGGTGGTCAAACGTCCCCCCGAGACAAACTGTGTTGTAACCCGCGATGCTATTCTCCTTGGTTGGACTGGAAGCTGTGCTGGTGGAGAGGCTAAGGCCACCCTCGACAGCAACGAGTTGGTTTTGTAGAATGATTTGTGTACTCTCTGCCAGGGCAAGATAGCCGTTTAGTAGTTCATAACCAGCCTCGGTGCTCGGATGAAAGACCTTTTTCCAGGGATAGACGGTCGTCGCAAAGGACGCCAGGTCGTAGACTGTAGTGGAATTCTTCTCATATACGCCGTCAAAGTTCCTTTCATAAGACCTCTTCCTTTCATGGTCTACCAGCACGACGCGCGCATCCACGCCCCCATCCCCCACGGCATCTATAGCTGCCTCGGTGCATATAGCCGAGATGAGAGTGTAGAAGCTCGCCAGGAGAGATTGGGCGGTATTCCAGTCTAGTGATTTGCGCTTTGGCACGGGCCCGCTGAGAAGAGGGCTGGTGACGGCAATGACTAGCACAGAAGTGGAGCCCGGGTTTGAGGCCAGTTCATCCCTCAGACGTGTGAGGACGGCTGTAAGAGGTGCACGGTAGGCTGCGTTGAGGGCCGGTCTGGTGGGTGGCTGAGGCGGGGGAGGGAGGAGGAGCAATGAAGGCGCCGCCTTGGCCGCCGCAGATGCCATGATCAGTATAAGTGGCAGGTAATGACGGATATCTTGATATTCGTATAAAATATGATATATTATAGCTGGAGTGCTTTTGTGAATTGAGCGAGGAATGCTTGAAGCCGTCAATGTGAGATCTTGACAGCCTGTCTGGCCGAGGTTGTTCGCTGACGTGGGGTAATTTAGAGTGCTGGACCCCACATCACGTCAGTCGATCCGGGCCCTCACTCCGACATGGCGATAGGTGGTGGCCCCTCCTCATGACCATTACCTGATCAATCACCAGTGCTCTCGACTCCATGTACATTGTAATTATGGAATCTACCATAGTTCTACATTAAAGCCATGGATGAGGAAAAGTAGAATTGAAAAAAAAAGCACAAGCAAGCTTCTAGCAACCGAGAGTGGCATCTCCTGTCTGAAAAGGGTTTGTTGTCATCACGTGGGACCTTGCCCATAGAGTTTATATCCATCATCTCCATGATGAGTACTTTGAGTTTACCTGGTGGAAAAGAGGAGAAGAGCAAGCAAAACACTCTTTTAAGCTGTAGCCAAAATAACCTTTGACCATATCATCTTCATCCTTGACCCTAGCCCTAGACTATGAAGAATCACGATGAGTGAAGTAACTGCAAGTCGATGCAGAAATACCGCCTGGAAGATGAAAAGAAAATTCTTTTCTGGTTGAAAAGTAGGCTTATGGAATCTCATGATATCGCCAAAGAAATAGGATATAGTGGAGTGGACAGCGTGCATGTATGGATATCTCAACCTTATACACGCCACTGCAAAGTTTGCACACCTTGGTCTTCGCATCTGACAATAAAACTCTTTCGCTTCGTATCAAAACACAAACACAATACTAAGTTTTATAAGAGTGTTAAAAAATTGCCTAAAGTTAGTTGAGATGCGCTCTTCCAAGTGCCATGATCAGAATTCTCCCAAGTTGTTCACTTGCCGATCCCCTACTCTTCATCCCCATCCATCACTTGTTTTCCATCACCTTGATCATCATCAAGATTCAAACTATCACGAAAGAAAGAAAAAGATTCGCTCATATCTCTGGATATATCTTGCTCTTCACCACCTAGGCTTGCATCTAGCACCTGATCGATATTCATCATGCCCCCTTACTTGATCCACAAAAACCACACGACTACTGTCGTTGGAGTAGACTCCATCTCCACGACTCTCCAACCCAACATCGCCGCATCCAAGGAGTCTGACCGTGACGCGGATACCACCCAGCTGCTCACCTTTGGTCTCCTCGCCGTCTTCTTTGGCTTCTGCCTCGGCATCGCCGTCTTCGACATGTTCCGAAAATACAGGTCCGGCGAGCTTCGTGACGACGCTCGAGGTGCCAGGGACCTCTCCGTCAACCTGGCCAAGGGCATCGGCAGAGGCTTCGCCAAGCTGTTTAAGAAGAATACCTGGCATTGGGCTACCCGGCGCTTCACCAAGCCTGAAGATGAATCCAAGAGCATCAGCGTCGTTCAAGAGAAGAGCGTCAAGTCCATGGCCATTATCGAGAGGCTTGCTGCCAAGTCGGGCACCAGCGTCGTGCCCATGACCAGCGTCGCCGTCGTCGAGGTTGATACGGAGAATGACACGGTCCTCGTCGAAACGAACATCCAGGTCATTGTGACACCGCCATCCCCGATGAAAGACTCGGCCGAAGAGGTCGAAATGGGGCCAGAAGGAGGCGATCTAGCCGAAACGGCTCCAGCTAAGATTGCCCAGGAGGTGGAGTTACCAAACAGCAGACCCCCTAGCATCTACTCCATCGATATATCGGCAATCGACCGCGATTTTGAAGCAATGCCAGCGGCGTGATAAGGACGACGGAAAAGTTGTCGGAACCAATCAAACGCGGCCTCGGTAAATATGCTTACTTCACCTGCTGGACATGGTGAATTTACACAATGGCAAGTTTTATTTATGGCGAAATATGTTTTAACGGGTTTTTTTTTTTTTGTTTGGAGAAGGGGAGGACTATGGTATACTAGTACCTATATGATGAATATTAAAGGATGGATGCAAATGGATGGATAGGTACTTGGGGATGTGGAACGAGTGAATAATTCGGGGCTCTGGAGTTGTTCGAAGGATACGGGAGAAATTACGGCGCCATGCGGAGTAAAATCATGCTGCAAGTTTTTCTGTTGTAATTGAAGATATGGATTCGTATGTCTGGGTGGCCGTTCCAATGGGCAAAATAAAAATAAAAACAACCAAAAAATTGAAACAAAATGAAAACTCGCAAAATGTTTTCACGTTATTTGTGTTGAGTAGTAAAACCGCATGATGACAGATGTTTCGGGTGAGATTTTGTAAAAACTCTGATGTTTGCCCTCGGAAGTGTGGTTGTGATGTTGGCGATGTCATCACGTTGTGCGGGCAGTCATGTGATGTGACGTGCAGCACACATCACCGAGTAGTCTATATCTCCTACCCGTAGTTGGATGCATGGATATATAGCTCTCCACATCTACGGGATGTATCAGATCGTCAGATGCATCGGATATGGATACTGTCATGTTTTGGATGCCCGACGACCCGACGCACTGTGGCGACTTCCATGATGGAATTCGGGGCATCGCCGAGAGTCCGAAGATGGTGAAACGAAGCTTCTAGTGTCGGTTTGTCTGTTGAACGAGTATATGGAGAAGTAAATGGGGAGATATCACATCCATGCCATGGCCGAAAGTGGCCCGTATGGGGAGGCCTGATGTCCGGGTGTCTCTTGACTAGATGCCTGATTACCTACATGCTGCTCTACTTGTAGAATCTGCATCCATGCTGATAGTCGTGATGATGATACCGAGCTTCCGTTCCTGTTGCTCTGAATGGGAGGGGTTCGGTATCCAAAGTGATGAGTCCAGTCTGTGTCAAATATGATGCATCTATTTGGGGGTGTCTCAACCTCAGCCAGCCGTCTTCTCTGCCGACATGAGAAAGATAGCCTTGGTTGCTTTGCCCTAGATAGCAGAACTTGGTGAGACATTTTTATGGGCCATCTGGATTCGCTTTGCTGGCGAAAACTTGAACAAACAAGCTGGAATGCAGCTCCAGACACGGGACAAGAGGGGGCGGCCCATCGGGGCTTCAACAGACCTAAAATCTTTGGGCACTTGCCCAGCATTGAACCAGGATTGGGATTGGCAAGGTTACACGTATGCATGGACACACACAGTGCTAAAGCCCGTATCAAAACATGCCAATCACCCAACGTCCTGATACGTAATGGCGACCACCCGAAGGATGCCCCCCTTTTGAAGCTTGTGACAAGGTTGGCATGGCCCATTTCGGCTGGACGGCTAGCAAGGGTCTTTCTTTAGTTCCAACATGGACATGGCCTGTTTGTCTGCCTGTCCAATCTTTGCTTTTACGTATGGCTTTGACGACAAATCTGACAAGACAGTACGCTGGACTGGAGACGATCTGATCAGCGCAAGGAGAGCATTCCTCCTGATGCTTTAGATTGACCGCACTAACACCTAAGGACCGAGCGGTAATCGTCGGCCTCCCTCCCTAGGCTCTGCTCTTACCTACAAAGCACCACTGCAACTTCATATTACCTCCCGTCCCCTCCCGTCATCCATACCTACTTACCCAGATAGCCATGACCTCCTTGCTGCCTCCACCGCTTATCTCTGGTCTCCTCCTCCATCACCGCCAAATCCCTTGAGACCACTGAGCTTTGAATCAGGTCCCACGCGGTACTTGTCTGTCGCACTCTTGCAGCGCCCACCCAGCCAGCCCACAAACATTGCGACCCCGGCAGCTAATCTATTGATCGGCCAGGCGGAGAGACCCGACCCTCTTCTTCAACCCGTTGTCTATCTATTGCATACCATAATACCCTTTAAAAAGCGTCGCTCCTTGTTGGTGTGCGCCCATGTTCTAGAGATACCCCAATTACCTTACTGTCTATACCGTCTCGTTCAGGATCATGAACCTAAAACACCTGCCGTATCTCTTCCGGATCTAAAATAAACAATAAAAATGACATTAACGGCTTCTACTTATCTCGCCAGACCACTGCGGCTGGCGACACGGTCCCGCGGTCCGCTATCACGACAGTGGCAAAAACCCTCTAGGACATCATGCCGCACATTCACCAAGACATCTACACCGAGACAGCAAAGCCAGAGTGCTTCGGCCCCAAAACCCACTGCCCTTCGACAATTCGCCCCTCGAGCCGCTGCTCTTCTAGCCAGCCTAGGCTTTCTGTCGTTTGCCCTCAACTTCTCTCTAACCCCCCATGCCTTCTTGGATACGGCCGCCGCATCCTTGAGCTACCCGGAAAACGTCTCGGAAATCGAATTTGATGAGCGCGACCCAAGACTCCCTCGATTTCGCGTATCTGAAGTTCGAAAACATGATGCCAAATCGGGCAATCCCTGGGTCATATACGGCGACAAGGTATACGACATCACAGACTGGATAGAAGCCCACCCCGGTGGCCAGGTCATTCTCACGGCAGCTGGCAGCTCAATTGAGCCCTACTGGAATATATTTACCATTCACAAGAACAAATACGTCTATGATATACTGGAGCAGTACTGCATTGGCTATGTCCACAAGGATGACCTCGTAGACGGCAAGCCCGCTCAAGAGTTGATTGAGGACCCATTCGCCGACGACCCCAAGAGACATGCCGCTCTCATGACGCACACCTCCAAGCCTCGCAATGCCGAAACGCCCGGCGATGCCCTCAGTTCCGAGTTCCTTACCCCCAACGAGCTCTTTTACGTCCGTAACCACTTCTGGGTGCCCAAGATGACAGACGAAGAAGCAGAGGCGCACGTCCTGACCATTGAGCTCCTCGACGGCACAACAAAGGAGTACACCCTGCGGGATCTCAAGACCAAATTCCCGAAGCGGTCAGTCACTGCGGTCTTGCAGTGCTCCGGCAATCGGCGATCGCACATGTCCGAGGACTCGGGTCGCAAGACGAATGGGCTCCCATGGACTGCTGGCGCGATATCCAACGCCACGTGGGAAGGCGTCTACCTTGCCGATGTCCTCGCCGACGCTGGCTTTGACAGGATGGCTGTGCTGCACGGCACTAGCGAAGAGAAGCACGTGCACTTTGCCGGCCTGGAAGCCTACGCCGCTTCGATTCCCATCAAAAAGGCCGTCGACCCCCAGGGCGATGTCCTGCTCGCGTATGGCATGAACGGCAAGACGCTTCCGCGAGACCACGGATTCCCGCTGCGATCCGTCGTGCCTGGGAATGTGGCGGCCCGATCGGTAAAGTGGCTGAATCACATTGCCCTGAGTGACGAGGAGAGCTACAGCCAGTGGCAGAGAAAGGACTATAAGTGCTTTGGTCCCAATCAGACAAAGGTGGATTGGGATGCCGCTCCGTCGATTCAGGAAATGCCAGTGCAAAGCGCAATTACTACGGTCAAATTGGGTGATTGGAAGACAGGGAGTGATATATCATCCTCATCGACGACGACAACGACGACGAAAATTCCTGCGAGAGATATCTCGTTAAGTGGATACGCCATTTCCGGCGGTGGACGACAAGTGATTCGCGTCGATGTCTCGGCCGACAATGGAAAGAATTGGTCACAGGCGCATCTCCTCCCAGATTGTGTAGCCAAAGATGGATCTCCGTCTCCCTGCCAGGGCCATGGTGCTTGGGCCTGGAAGCGATGGCAGTTCAACGGAACCCTGCCCCTGGAAGCATTCAAAGATGCCGAGCAAAATGATGCCTCCTCCAGTGATGGGAATACGATTATGAGACAAGGCGCCGAGGGAGCCATGGGCGATACGAGCAAGGCAAAGGATGACAACAAGAAGAAGCGATGTACGACTCTGGTGGTAAAGGCAACGGATGAGGGCTACAACACGCAGCCAGAGCACCAGGCCGCCATCTGGAATGTCCGCGGCAATCTGGCCACGGCGTGGCATCGTGTCCAGGTCTGCTCCGACTGCTCTCCCAGCGCGATTATTACAAAGCCACGAGAAAAGGTCTCGGCTGTGGATAAAAGGTAATGTTTTTGGCACATGGTAACGATGCACGGGCTTGATGTATTCATGATGGAGAAAATGCATTGGTGTCTGGCGTTTTTTCGGGTTTTTTGGTTCTGGGGTTTGATGCATTATGCGTATACAATGATTTAATAGAGGATTGAACATGCTATGATGTTGCACTTTTTGCGTGATTCTTTGTCTTGTTCATACCATTTTAGCACACCAAGTCCAGTAGCCACTTGTTATTTGAACTCATTATAAAAAAGGTAAATATTCTATGCTACTATATAAAGTTGATCAAGATAGGTAGTATCAAGCGAAACAACAAATAGAAATACACTGTATTTTATTTAAACAATATGACGGGAGTTCTATATTTACTTTGTAAGTAATAACTGGACCTTGTAAATAATAACTGGGCGAGCATGATATACGGAGCTCTGCACATGGATTGGGACTTTTCTTATTGACTACACTGGAGACACCCTAGAGTCTCGGCAACTTGGTTACAGGACTAGTTTTGATGGGATGCGGATTACGGAAACTTCGTAGATTATCATGCCGCTCTCTTGGCAGTATAGATCAGAGACATCCAAAGCATATGGCTCCGTCATTGGTCTTGGATATCAATCCGGGTGGATTTTGGTAGTGCGCTTCAAGGGGGGTTTCTAAACTCGTGCATCGAGGACGATTGATGGATTTAGTTTATGGGGTTGTTTGTTCATGCTCATGTACATTTCGATATGAACTAGATACCAAGTAGATGGAATGGAAGCTAATAACAGAAGTAGAATTATTCATCTGCTCTGCCCAAGTCATGCACGCAACAAGATCTCGCCCTTACCCCCATTATCGTAATCAGAGACTATGAAACTGGGCAAGCTCCTCGAAGAAGCACGTAATCTCAACGTTCCTGCCCCCCCCCCCCCCCCCCCTTTTTTTTTTCACTCAGCCCCCTCGTCGTTGAACTAGAACCTAACCTGGATGGACTCAAGCAGCTGGCTGTCAGGTCTCTAGGACCTCTAGGAGGGGATCTGTTGGTGGACTTGACGAGGTCCAGCGATGAGGCCGGGGGGATCTTGACCTAGTCGACTATCCAAGAGCCCATTGTAGGGCGCGCCCATGAACATGATGCCACCGGTGTGGTTAAATACGTCTCGGAGATTGGGGATTCCGGGTTGTTTCTGGATAAAATGATGGCTTCCCTGCAGAGGAGTCTTCCCAAGCTGCGGGCAATAAATAGGAGTGGCCGAACTAATGTATCATCACAGTAAGCTCTGTCCGCCGTCAAATCAGCCAAGAGGTTCGTAGTAGAGTCACTCCCCTTCGTTTTCCGAACCTTGCGCTTCTTCAAGACCTTACCAACTACTCTGATACGTATATACAAAATGAGCTAATGAAACCAAAAGAAGAAGAAGAAGAAGAAGAAGAAAGCCTCTAAAGTAGAAATACGGGAAAAGTTCACCCCAAGTTTTTATTTCCTATTCGATTATAAACGAGTAAAAAAAGGATTAAAAAACACTATGTCTTTTTATGCACGATTAGAGAGAAAAAAATCATTCAAGTCCTTTTTTTGATTGCTCTCTCTACCTTTATAGCGAGACACTGGAAGAGGAGGAAGAGGAGAAGGAGGGGGCCTTGAGGTAAGTTGAAATGGGCTGTGTTTCTACGAACCCGCTTCAAGGGGAGGCCAACAAAAGAGCATGATACAGAATGGTCAAGCGTTAATTCTACTAGGTAGATGGACGATATATGTATGGAGGCCGCAGATCGCTTAATGATACCGAGGCGCTAGACCACGGTCACGATTCTTTGGCCACTTCACATACCAGCTGACAATAAACGACCCAGTCTGTTGAGAGCATAACACCCGCATAAGACTACGAGAACCTATATGATGTACCACCAAGTTTCTAACTCAGTCAACCAGGACCCATTCTCATACCCAACAGATCCACCCACCAGGCGCCCTCCTAGAAACACGTTCCTTCAACTCCCAAATCTCTTCCAATAGCGCCCGCAGAACCAGCCGTCCCCTATTGGATCCAACACAGCCTGATCGTCCAGAGAGAGCCACCGTAGGGAAAACGACGTAGCACCTCTTCATCCACTTGTTCATGTCCACGTCATAATAATAATGAATAAGTAAATGAATAAAAATAGAAAAACTCTGCCCTGGGTCATGGTGTTGGCCTCTCTACATGGCCTGTAGGATGCGGCCGGGCGGCAAAGCGTTTCAGCTGAGTGCAAGGCTCTATCAACCTCCACTACGAGACATTGGGCATGGTATTCTACCGGGTGATCCTACATTTCCAAACTGCAGGAGACCAATGTTTTCATAACGCTAGTGACCCCGACCAAAGTATCGGTAATGTCAAAGTCGCTGTCCGAAGAAGAGGATTCACCATGCCATTCCTCTCTCCACAATAGGTCTGGTCCGGGGCCTTGGAACAGCCGTAATGGCTCCGATTGCCCACATCAGAATTGGAAACCAGAGCAATTGAAGCGATGATTATCATCAGTAGAAGAAAGAAAGATTTATTAAGGTTGACTAGGAAATGATCATTAAATGGCCTTGGATATGCTAGGCGTCGTATCCTCGTGATTTGTACTATAACCTCCAAACATTAATACTCCGGCTTATTCGACGCGGGTATAGCTGTCAATATCGACCCTATCAAAGAAACTGATATGTCCAAAGCCAACCCAGTATTGAGCCAATCTGTTGGGCCCCATGAGTATTAGCTGACTCTCAATAAACTTGCCTGTACTTCAATTAGCCTAGAGAACACCCCTTGATTCGCTTTCTCACTTACTGCTTGCGAAGCCAGTGGCCGCAACATGTCCTTTGCTTTTAACGACTCGCGCACCATGGAACGGAGCGCCAGGGGCCACTCCCACATACCCGGCAGGGCCCAGATCATTAGCAACAAACGTGTACTCCCCGCGGGGAACATTCGGGTCACCTGTCAGCTTAATAGCCTCAAGTCGTCCCCTATATATTCTAGCATTCAACCTCCTTCTTTCCCACGACTCTTCTGTTTCTCCCGGTGCACGATAAAGATCCAAATGTTCATCAGGCACCACTGGGTCATCGGGCTGATTGATGAGCAAAAACTCGCAACCATGTCCGCTATAGTCACCAACCCAGATTCCCCGCCACGGCTTAGTTTTTGTGGGAGTGTAGAGAGCAGGGTCCACAGTCGCGTACGTGATGATTTCCTCGCCAATATGTACGCCCATTGGACTTCTCGTCCTAAGAAAGCGGTCTCGACCAGCTGGCCCGCCGAGGTATTGGAGTGCAACAGACCCATTTGGCTGTCCCATTAATATCGGCGGTGATCCGACCAATTCCATCCACTGCCTAATTTGGAATGTCCGGTCGGACAATTCGTACCTGTATCTTGGTCGATCCTCAAATCTGAATTCCAGCAGTGGTTGTTGTCCAGTGCGAAAACCTGACACATGATGGAGCGCTGGAACGACAGGCGGCGGCCAAATATTCTCGTAGGGAAACCCGGCAGTGAGCCTCCTGTCGGCCTCTTCAGCACTCAGAGGTCGTGTGAAAATAAAATTGCTATACATGCCTCCTAATGGGTCCTCTAGTCTCATGGGCATCTCGTCGGCAAAGCGGTTAGCATCGGGTCTTTCTGAAGAGCCCCCGTCATTCTCGCCCTTTCGGGCAGGGAAGTGCACGATGGGCTTGTCCAGATGGAGCTTGACTTTCGGCTCAAATCCATGTATAATGACCTGGCTGTCTGCGGCCCAGGGTTGAAAACTCGTTCTGTCGCTAACAGCAACTAGTTGGTAGCCGTCAATGCATGCCCGTCTCGGGTCGTAGCGGGCAATCATTAGCCTCCCTACGAGGTCGCGATCGCAAAACCAGAGTTTGTACTTGGGCAGAAACCAGAGCGGATCATGAGTGGTATACAACTCACGGTAACTGGCAAATGGTCCCGAGGTAGTTACTTTTGCGCCAGGCACATTTTCCTGGACGCAGCGTTCCCAGTGCATGTCACCATGTGCATATTTGCGCAACGCATGACAGGTAGCAGCGACAGCCGCGAGGTCGCCGGCCGAGAGGTGAGATAATATTGCGTCAACGAGTTCGGCGGGGATAGTAAGGATGGGCGGAGGAACAAGGGACGTAGGGGGGGATCGTTGACGCTTATTGTCCCCGCCTCGCTCTGAGCGGTATATGCTTGTATCTATTAAATTCTCTTGTCAGCAAAATCGGGAGAATCGGTTTTCAATAAGAATGAGAATTTAAAAATCGACATGTTTCTCCGATACGTGAACGAAAGAAGAAGGTGATTGAAAGTGCCGAGGGGCCAGGAACAGGACTGCCGCCGTACCTTGCATGGTGTCGAATCGTCGTTTAGCATCGGTATTGGAGTTTAGAAAGTCTGTGCTGAACCAAGCGCCGCCGCGACCACCTGTGTGAGCGCTAGGCGATGATGATAGCGACGATATTCCAGGTGTAAGCAGGTTTTCTCGCCACCTCAAAGCGCCATCCTCGGGGATGCCAGCGAGCAGTTGAAGATTGCTTTCGTTCTCAGCGTTCATACGTCCATAGTTGAACGGAGAGGTAACGGCAAGAGTTGGGACGATGGGTAACGCTTCTTGCGATGATGATGATGATGATGACGATGACGATGAGGATGAGGAGGGCGTGGTGTCAGATGGCGGCACCGGACAGTTGGATGCCTCCGCTGGTGCTGGCACTGGCACTGTCCCGCTAACTGGAGGAGCAGCCATGACAGGCGGCGGCGATGCAGGATGGCCGCTGGTTAAATCCAAATTCGATAGACGCTGCCCTGTTCATAAAATTGGGCAATTTTGTTGAGATGATGTGGAGACGAAGCAAAGCTGCCGGCACTTTCAAATATCGACCAGATGAGGTGCCAGCCCTGGAGGTTTAATATGAACTGAATAGGTATGTATGAGTAATTCAGAAGTGGGTGGTGGATGGAGGCAAGGAGCTGGAGGGATGGAGGGAATGGATGGGAACCTAGACCTGGAACCTTGGAAGGAAGACTCAGGTCCCGTCGGCTGCGTCCTAACCTTGGAACCCTCCAGGCCAGGGACAGCAGGGCGAGCAGTTTTGGTGCAGGGGAATTAGCGATTGGAGGGTAAAATCACAGCGAATTAGATCCTCTGTAAGTGTGATTGTTATAGGTGACACAGCAGAACCTTGGAACCTTGGAACCTTGCGGACTTTTGAACCCGACCGACCTCTATGGGTAGGTAAATATTATCCCTCAGAGTGCCCCCTGCCTTCCCGGGTTCGCTTTCCAGCGGCAAACAAGACCAAGGCATGGAAGGGAAAGAAAGAAAGAAGAAGAAGAAGAAGAAGAAGAAGAAAAAATAGGTTACCTGGTTTTAAATTATTCTCTCAGTTCCATCAACCAGGCAGGACATCCTAGCAAAGAATCAAGGATGTGCAAAAAGCCGAGTTACATGTACTTGACAATCTCAAAATGGCCTCGGAGCCGACGAACAAGATTTGTTAGCAATGTTTGATCTGGAGGCTCGGCACATGGCTCAAGATGGCTCCTATCCAACGACGGCTCTTCTCTCGAGCACATGTTCAACTTGTCAAACTGGTCGGCCCGCCTCTTCCATGTCTTCCTCCTCCTCCATGTCTCATCTTCTGGCATTGCCGTCATGTCTCTCTTTTCTACCCCGGTGTTAGATTAGGTGCCTACTCCTACATACTACCACCACTACCTAGACATTGGTCTGTTTGGCCGGTGCGTCCGCGCCAAACACGGTGTCGCAGCCCCTGGTCTGTATCCACTCCCTCCGCCGTCTCCTCCGCCCTCCAAGTTGTATTCTCGGCGTTGGCCTTCCGGAACGAGACTAACAAGACAATTGGCAGCTGCTGGATGAAAAAAACAGTGACTAGCCATCAAAGCATATTGATCATTTACGTTATTTGATCCGATATAGGGCCTTGGGCCAGGTGTGGCGGCCAGCCAAACTATAGACCACCGCCTTGTTGTGGACGGTGACTGATAGGCCAGTGCAAGTTCCCTCAGTTTAAAACTTAAATCACTGTCAAGGGGCAATGAAACCAACGGGCTCAATTACACTGCAGACGGTCGGCCGGAATGGCCGCCATCTTGTTATCTCTTTACTCCAAAGTTGGGGTCACGAGCCTACCTATCTAATCATGGAGCACCCACCGGTGCGACATACATACACCAAGACCGAGGAGCGGACCAACCGCAGGGCCGAGATGCAGCCCCGGCATGCAGAGTTACAGAGACAACGCATCCCTCATACAAGTATGCGCCTACCTACAGGCCTCAGCTGGACGTTGTATCCCCAAGAGCTGTTTAACCGAGCCAGGGTAATTATAATTATCCCAACATTTCAAATTGCTTTGCCCATGTCTAATTTCGTCAGGCAGCTACGTGTTTGGTGGTGTAATGCGCATCTAAACACCCTGGATCCAGGTCCTCGGATCTAGATTGTCGCCATGTTGGCATCCCCAATGTCGGGCCATCACATATCTAGGCAACTGTATGTATATCCTTCTGCTATCCATTCATAGCAAACCCATTAATACGCACCCATTTCGAGCTAAGCAAAGTCGCAACACTACCCCAGGACCCTGTATAATGCCCTTCTTGGCTAACCCCGGCCAACCCAGCTTCCCGTTCCGGCGGGATCTTGCGCTAGTCTCATCAAGAAGATAGCCCGATCACCATGTGCCAACAGCCAGGTCCCGTGTCGAGGGGGAATTGGAATTGTTAACTTGGACGTATGGGCACTGGGGGTAGGGCAGCAGCATGACGACCAAATAAAGGTGATGCAGCAAAGGCCCGAGTGCCCTAACCAACAAAGCGTTAGAAGAGGCATTGCCTATGGATCTCATGTCCCCAGTTAAATCTTGGCTTTACTAGGGCATATCTCTGACGATACGAAGCTTGCAGAACGCACCTACCAATAGCAGTAGGTAACATTCCCATTGGAGGGGATGTGTTCAGGATTCATCCCTGGAATCAGCATTACGAGGCCTTGCAGGCTAAAGAAATAAGCCCTGGTTGTCGCTGTGGAGCTGTGCAATAGTTCTCGGATGACAACATCCGACGACACACCTCTTGATGGCTGCAAAAGATCCCTCATTCCGTTATTACTTACTTAATATTGAGGCTCCGACGGAATGATGCTAAGCCGAGTATATCGACTGGTTTCCACACGAATAGGTACTGACGAGCATCCTCCATGGATCCATGTTGTCTTGGAATCTCGGCAAGCTGCCTAGGTAGCACTCCGCAGGTAGGCTGCATTCCTAGCATGCGACTGTGGAGGAGTCTCTGTCCAAGGCACCTAATAAACCGCCACGTCGTTGGATAAGTCGGCAGTACTGAACCGTCACTCGCTGGATAGGTAATTGATTGACATCCCGATAAGTTCTCGTCGTGTCAAATGTCACAATCCTCGGCTTTTGAGTGCCCGCCCTTCGCCCAAGCATTCATTCATTCCCGGCGGCAAATGACGAATGCCCATCCATCCCGCGGCTCATCTCTGAGACGCCCTAGTGAGCTCACGGTTAAGCTTCATGGCGGGGTACAGCAACCTCCATACCATTACAGCACTCCGCGGCAGGATTTCTGGGGGTTACACGTGCTGTATAATTTGGACATTCCAGCTCTGAATTTGCGGTGCTGCAACCCTCCCAAGGAGCCCTGGCCTGGTTCAGCCATTCATGCGCAACGCGAGTGATCAACTTTCACAACTCACTTTCTCCAATCTAATGGCCACGACCACGACAATGCCAGCTGGACAAAGGGGGCTCATCTCTCTACTATATTATATATATTAATCACAGCCAAATCCCACCCTGCCAACATTGCAAGCCCACTAGCACTCTTGGCTGCCTACCTGACAAGTGGTCGTCCCCAACCTTGAATCCATCCAGTAGGAACGTAGGAAGGTAATGCACAGGCAGGTATGGACCCGTTCAGAGTACCTGCCTGTATTTGCAAACAATATTCGCTACCTTCCCTGAAAGTGATCGGATTAATGAATCGCCGCCGCCTATCAAGAGCTCACCGTCAGCTCATGGTGCCTGTAGTGTCTCATCCACAAGCATCATCGTGAGATGTTACATATTGAGCCATCATCACGACATCGCCACCACGTCATACGTTTACACCCTTAGCATCCTCCCCATGTCCATCCTTTGGCCATCCATGTGCAGGAGAAGACTTGAATACAGCTTCCCAATAATTATTTCTCCGATTAGAACCCCAGATAATCCCCAACATCTACCAGCCACTGGTCGGCCAGTTTCCTCTTCGTACCACGTCGTTCCTAGCTCGCCTTCCTAGTTGGGCTTCGTTTAGCTTGGTGTCCAGTCCTCGGGTTGCATCCATAGCCGCCAAGCCGACCAACTCACAACTACGGGAAACAACAGGAGACAAAGACTTGTTACCGTCCGATATCGACGAGTACTTACCTACCAAGATAGTAACATCGAGAACAACCGGCGCCGAGGGAGGACACCCAAAGATTCCCGATCCTGGACATCATGGCTTCCTTTCTACCGTTCATTTCGGAGATCCTCCCCATGATTTTACCCTCCACCACTCAAGTCACACGTGGCAAGCAGCTTAAATCTAGTTCTGAAAACAATGGCGCCTCCATTAACCAGCCCGCTGTCGTTGACAAATGTGACAAGATGTGCGCCTCGGGTGAGTTCATATTCATCGCGTAGCATTTTGCTGCACTGTAACCTAACCTCTCCGTACAGTACTTACCACACGACCCCATTCTACATCCCCTATACGTCACAACAGTGAACAAGGTAAGGCAACATCCTGTTTCGTCCACTCATCTCAATCACTACTAATAATAACGTCAAGACGCCATCATATATGCCGTCTCCGGTACCGGCATTCTTGTTGTCAAGGAGGGCTTTGAGGGCGAATTACGACGGCACGAGCTCTCACCCGGCGACTTTGCTTTTGTCCCTGCCTGGACGGAACACCAAGCGCAGAACGAGTCGGGCCAGGACATTGTTTGGGTTATTACACAGAGCGGGTCGCATCCTGTTGGTGCCATCTTGACTGATTGGGGAGGTGATGAAGCCAAGACAATTCTTTAACGTTCTCTATGGACAAGTGGCTCTTCTAATCACAGTCCCTCATCAAAATCCTTGATTCCGGGCGTTGGTTCCATCTGCCGCACGTAAATCATCCTCTTCTACAGTACAGCTGAATGAGCTGGACCACCTTCTCGCAGTCTGGTGGGCTGTCGAAAACCTGCGCGTGGTCCAACTTCGGGAACATGATTACTTTAACACCAACTTCCTGACTGCTCCCGGCTCCGTCGCAATATGGCACCATCTGATCTGTCAGGTACTTTGCAACACTGGGCGTGTCGACCAAAATATCCCTACCAGCAAGGCACACTCCAACCCGCCGTCCCATCATCGGCCCTTCTCTCTGGTTCCTATCACGAAACAACAGCTCCTCCTTCCAGACGATGTTTTCCTGCCAGAAAAAGTGCCGGCCCAAACAATGTGCTACACCAGGATCTGTGCTTGCAAAGTACCAAAGCTGCCACTCATTTGCTTTCTTGGGACGCCTGCGCGTAAAGTTATACGCGACGTGGGGATGGTGAAGCATAATGGTTACTGGATCAATGAGAACCACCGACACGATCCTGTGCTGCAGAGTCGGACATTGGATCATATGGGTAGTCGGCACAGAGCCATATGAATGTGACACCACCGCAAATTTGTCCCACCCATGATGATCCAGTATTCTAGTCATTTGACGCAGGAATTCCGCTTTGCCCAGGGGCGGGGAAGTAAGGCGGAACGATACGGGGAGGATTTCTATCGCAATTACCCCAATACCGCCACGCTTCCCAGCCGCATGTATGTCGGCCAGAAACCGGGCATATGTCCATAGGCCAATGCCGATACCATGGATGAAGACAACAGGGAAACTGTCAGCTGAGATGTGGGGTCGATAATAGTAACTCAACTCAGTAGCCTGTGAACGTTGTTTCGTGAACAGCTCCTGCGGCCGAGGGGGGAATGTTTTCAGGGCGGCAACCGGTGGCCGGGCGTAGAGTGTGAATCCATACCACGAAAGGGCGCAATGCGCAATTTGATCAATTGCGAACATGATGACATACCACAGCAAACTCCGATATGTCGTCTCAATGTCATCAAAGGTCATCCGAATACACTGAGCATTTCCCCGACCGCTTAAGAGGGCGCGACCAAGCCCTTGCTCAATTCTAGCCACAAACTCATCCATCTCTTGCTCCAGGACATCAGAGCTGGCCTCCCCGTTTCTGTCACCGTCCAGATCAAAAAAGCCCCATAGCAGGAACTCTCGTAGATTGTCGCGGCGGATCTCCTCCATCTCCGCGCCTAGAAACCACCACCGCAGGTAATGCTCCATGTTATAAACATTTTTCATGCATTGATCGAACAAGGCTTTTCGTGCTGCAGATGATAAGGGAGCAGGGTGTACGGCTTTGATTGATAGTCGTCGGGTGTATGGCAAGTAAACAAAGCCATAGTAGATGGCTTCCGCC
This sequence comes from Hypomyces rosellus, assembly GCA_011799845.1. NCBI lineage: Eukaryota > Fungi > Ascomycota > Sordariomycetes > Hypocreales > Hypocreaceae > Hypomyces > Hypomyces rosellus. The sequence goes on along the minus strand of WWCI01000002.1, from coordinate 3,595,034 downwards.
ACCACTAAACCATAAAGGACGCTTGTGACTCCAAGTTGGCTTGCAGACGGGCCATAGAAGATGTAAATACCAAGCAAGGAGGCCAGGTTAAACAGTGGCGTGTACCGAAATAATGCGATGCAGAAGCGGATGGTGAGCAAGTCGCCAAATGATGTGCCAATCATGACTGGCGGGAGGGCGGTAGCCCGTTTTGTATGGTTGCTTCTAAGAGGCACAAGACGTCGATTTAATGTTATAGTCGTCGATTGTTTTGGCGTTCCTGGCCGATTCTGTCTACACGCAGTCTTGGAAATGATGTTGAAGTCAAAAATGAGTCAGGCTGACATTAGGCAATCCTACTCAACAGTGTTGGGTTGCGATGAGACTATTTTGGGTATGACGTAGCTAACAGTAGCTCTCAACTCAGTGAACGCACACCCCCAGGTCTCCATACACCAAAGAGTCACAACACACGATACTACATATAAATCTCAAAGCCAAAACTCAAGCTTGTCAAGGAAGATTATGGTTGGAAAGGTTGAACAGCACAGTCTACGATATGTTGAACCAATACGCTTAATTTAAATTCCATGCGTATAATGCAGAAAGTGAAAACCGCAATAGAATAAGGTACCAAGGTTCCAATATGCGTCTTGGGTTTGTTTACCATATACTCGAGGCCACCTCTTCCTCGAGATTAAACATAAATATTACTTCTATCCAGCAGTATGAAGGTTTTTGCTTTAGTTTAGCCAGAGAATATAGTCCCAGGTACTCATTAAACTCTCCTTTTACTGATTGAAGGCAACATTTTGTCATGTATAAATCCATCGACAGTCCGACATCTTTAACAGTCCTACATCTCCAACAGTCCTTCATCTCCAACTATCCTGCATCTTTAACAGCCATCCATCTCAATCAAAGATTCGGCTAGCTCACTACATTGACAATGAGTACCAAGGTCTACAATTACCATGAGGTCAAGGATAAAATCCATGATCCTCAGTTTCACAAGGTTCACGAGATGGTGTGCGCCGCATGCAACAACACAAACCTCCACGGCAAGGAGTACACGTTAATACCAACCTATAAGCCCAGACGCAGTCCCCCAACCTCGGAGCACATAGCTCAGGTTCTGCCCTGTGGCCATTTCATGGGCGCCAGCTGCATAGCGGCGGCAACTGATCCTCACTGCCCTCGCTGCAACATCCTCTTCGCCCGTCAACCCGCAAAGTATGGGCATTGTGAGCACGCCATTAGGCTGCCATTTGTGCTATTTAGCAAGGCCTTGAAGAGCGAGGAGGAGAGCAGTCTTTTGCCGCCGAGGTGCAGGTTGTCGCACCCGAGATGCGAGGACTGCGTTACCAAGGACGAGCTGCTCAAGCTGACACAGCGGACACGAGAGGCCCTGTCGAAGTATCGTGGCCTGAACGAGAAACGAATCTACTGCACAAACGGCAGGATTCATGGCATTTTTGCCAGCGATCAGATCGACGCCTCGCCGGACTCGGATGCCACAGTCAGCCCAGTTCTTCTTCCCGCGGAACTTTGTCAATCCGCACATATGATTCAGCACGGTATCCAGAGGAGGTTTCATATGGATTCACATGCCATCGACACTAAAATTGTGTTCAAGATGGGTGTTTACACGGGCCCGCCAACCAGCGGCGAGGAGTCCGATGAGACAGCGATCATGGCGGCTTGCGCCCTGGTAGCCATGAACAGAGACACGGGCAACAACTAGCCAAGTCCTAGGCTATACTGTTAGATGTCGGCTTTCTGTGGCATCTCGTTCTATATGACTTTTTGCTGGTTTTTGTTCTCGGTGTACCACCATTGCTCGGTATTCCTGGGAGTGCCCGGACGATTAACTTCTTGATGTTGATGGTTGGGAGTTGGACATGGACTGCCTGTGAGTGATCCGCCCAAAGTTTATCATCAACGCCAAGCAAGCGTTGAATTCCCGCAATTCAATGTTTGGCGTTTGATTATTTTTGTTTTGTTTTCATACTTGTATACTTACACAATGTGTAGAAGCGTTTTCGGCCGGAGCCTTCTCAGGCATCAAGCGACGGACGTTGGCAACAGGGTACGATAAACGCCCTCCCCGCTGTCCCCCATCTCCACACACAGATATAGCTGTGTTATAGAAAGGGATTGAAATTGGTTATCGGCCTGCATATTTGAAAGAGGCCTCAAAGGGGATGTGAAAGCAAATAGAGAGGGACGAAATACTGCTGGGTTTTATCGGAAAGCATTGCGAGACATTGTTCTGATTATTGCACGATTGTTGATAGGGTAGGCGTTTGGTGGAGGCTTTAGAGGGGCGTTCAAGTTTGGATACAATCAATTTGTTTTGCTGGCAGTCATAAACCTAAAAATATGCGTGAAAAAAAAGTTTTTGGCAGGCACACGTGCGAGCACTAATACTTGAAGGAATGCAAAACGTCATAACGAAAAAAACAACAAACTGCTCAATCGCTTACGCATTCATCTACAAGTATTGGTCATTGCCACGCTTGTGGTCTGAAGGAATCCTCACCATATCATCTTCTTGGAGAGATTCCATTTATCAAAATCATGACGGAAAAGTACATCCTTCGAATCACGGCGGGACCCAGTTATGACGAGGCAACGCATATTGAAGTTCCCGTGAACAAGCCTGAACCCGTGCACATCAAGAGCGAAACAGCCGCTGTCGAGCTCAATGTACGCATACAGAATTATCAGGGACTCCCGAGGGGCTCACCGTCTACATCGCCTTATTTTTCAATCGAGCCTCATGCCTACAATCAGGATCAGTACAGCATCTCGTTTCGCTTCACACCACTCAAACCCTCATCGCAGGGTGGAGATTCTGGGGGTGATGAGCCTAAGGGCATAAGCGCAGCGGAATTGCAATTTGGAAATGACTTTGACCGACCTATCCGGGACAGACTGCCTCCGGGGTTCAGCACAGCCATGAATATTGTTCGGTGGTGGATTGACCCTGGCCTTGATGGCGATGCCTACGCGGATAAACCGTACCTCTATGGACCTGCACTGAGCTCTTTCAACATCGTATCCGTGGGCGGTGGCACTCACGATGAAGAAAAGGGCGGCCTATGGTTTGAAGAAGGAGGGGATGAAGATGGCATGGCTACACGAAGCACAATTGGAGCACCGAGTGATACCAAGGCTCGCATGAAATGGGCGCTGCAACAAAGCAACAAGGAAAAGTGGATATGGGAGTACGGCAAGACCTATGGCCTTGATTTCTTCAACCCGTATCTCGATTTCGCAAACCTCGCGCTGAGACTTCCTGGGTTTCAGCTATCCGTCGCCAAGTACTGGGACGGCCAAGGTCTAAGGTGAGTTTATGTACTTGACCTCTTGCGGCGCCTCCGTTTGGTTCCCCCAACGTCCGATTTTCCTTTCCCTGCCTCCGTTTTGCTCGTGTCCTTTTGTTTAACCAACTTGACTTAGGTCTGATGCTAGACGCTCACACCAACTTAGATACGTCCTGCGGCACAAGACGACGGGCGATGTGTATCTGGTCATTGTCTTTTCGCTCTTCCTCAAAGATGATGTTAATGAGGACGGCACGATAAAGGAGTCTGCAGAAGGAACACAGACGCCACCAGATGTGGTTGCGCTTGACGATTTCGAAGCTGACGAACTTGATGAGGAGAAGGCCTTGCAGGCAGCGAGAGAGAAACTCGGGCTGGTAGCTGGAGAGCCGCAGACAGATGCCGACGATCTGGATTAGGATTCTTGCTGCGAGGCGCTATAAAGTGTCCCTTTACTCTGCGATGCGGGAAAGAGAGGCATACTGCAGCATGTTTCAGAGATTGTGTTGGACAGAACAGGTTGGATAGATCGTTTAGATACACAAGGTTACACAAAGCTGTCGTATCTGGAGGCGTGGGAAGTAACTGAATCACTGTTGGGAGAATTGTTCGCTTGGAGATGACAGAACGGATTATTATTTTCAGATAGCGTTCTTCCCCTATGCATAGACAGAATAGCGATAGATCTTGTTCAGGGCCTTGGGGATTTTCTTATGGGGATAAAGACGAGGCCCCAAATTGTCTGTATCTGGCAAATATTGACTGCTTGCCGGTGGTGATCCCGTGCTGTCAAACAACGGCAGCCGCTCCGAGTGGCTCCTGCCGATATAGCAAACATCATCACCCACCCCCTCTTCTCTTCCCAAATCTTGTTCAAATTGCACATCGTCTTTAAAAAAATTCTTCATCGCATCCTGTTTACTTGATTCGTTACTTTGTTCTGGCCAGACAGGAAAACAAGATACTGTGTTCTAACTGCAGACGCTCCTTAACCTTATCCGATCCCCAAGTCTCGACATCGCCAGCACTTAAACAAGCATGGCTGCAAGCACACTCTCTAGCGGCACAAAAGAGGTGCCGTACATGCCAATGACAATGCAGGCGATTCCATGTCCGGCTCCTGTGCTGGAGGACGACTTTGACAGCTGCAGAATTCCCGGGGGTCTCGATCTCTGGTCGAGCGGAGGCTTCTATTCACCCGGGGAATGCTTTGTTGGCTATCGAGCCATGTGCACTCAAACATCGGCCCTGAGTAACGGCTGGCCCATTCGAGAAAGCGAGATGGCGGTTAGATGTATACCAACGTGAGCCCTCATCTCGTCTGCAGCTCCTTTGGAAGACTACTGCTGACATAACAAGTGGCTATGAATGCAACGACAAAACGAAAGATCAGAGATATGCGATATCCAATTTTGGTGGAACCATTCTTTCTGCGCCGGCATTTGAGATTCGTTGGAGGAGTGAGGATTTGAAGACGGGAAGCAATCGTCTACCTCCTGGAGTTCCTACTCTGGCCCCTATTTCGAGCGAACCCCCAACGCCTGGATCGAGCGCAATATCGCCCGATGCAACAACGACGTCAGCTATGACAGATACTACGCCCGCTGATCAGCCAGTATCTCCCTCCCCTCACCCACCAGGGTCCAAGTTTGTTTTGACCCCAAGCTCCACTGCGGGAATCGCGGTTGGAAGCTGCTTGGGCGCAATAGCCGTCATGTCTGTGATCATATTCTTACTGGTACAGAGGAGGAGAAGAATCCACGAAGGGCCAGATAGGCTACCGGAAGATCCATGGGATCAACAAGATCCCTACCAAGGCCCGGCGCGGCTGGGGGAACAGATTCCTGTTGAGCTAGAGGATAAGCAAATGGAGCCAAAGGAGTTATCCGCAGAGACACGGCCTGGAGTCACAAAAAATGGTAATCCGAACACACACAATGACTTCATTCTCAGGATTCCCCACATCTCAGTTAATAACACCCCAGTTGAAGTCGCCGCAGAACCAGTTCAGGCACCTAGAGGCGATATGAACGGAGACAATAAGACAATGGGCCCAAGTTTACCAAAATTCACGTAAAGCAGGTGGCATACCACTCGGATCAGCTGCTGTTGTCTGCTATACAGTCCGTCGGTATAGAATCAATAAACGCAGCGAAAGTTGCAACTTTTGACTAGAACTTTCACTAACTGACAAATCACGTATGACAACTGTTGGTGTAGCGATTCATGGTGGGGCCTGCCAACAACCACTTCCGATTGATTCCAAAGGCCGTTACTTGTATCGGAGAAGGCGAATTAATGACATTAAGCTATTGGCCTGCTATACCTGGATTTCATTCGGCAAGGATCTTGAATTGGAGGCAGCAGTTACATCAATGTCTAAGCGCGAAAAGGTCCCAATGCCGGCAAATGAATCCCAAGCCCATGTCTTGGCACTGATCTTAGCAAATCTCGTTATCAAGCAGCTGATCCATCCTACCATGTCAGATTCGGAAATCGGAAAGACAGGCTGAGGATTCTGATCTTTTTAATTTTCGGTGCGTTTGGACTCCTAACAGCAACGTCCTATAGCCAGTATTAAACCTCCGGCAATCCCATGCACTAACATCGGTCCGAAGTACTCTCCGGTAGGGCTGCTATGAAGTGACACGATCCGATCGTACAAGCGCTTAGCCTGGGGATATTCAAGTTTAGTACTGTGATGGCATCGTCAAGTGCAAGGGTCATGGACAGATTCTTTAGTCCTGTCATGGTGACCAAATTAATCTACAGTTATTAAACAAGTCTCAGTAAAGATTCAGCTGCAGAAGATAAGATATTGACATCTTTTGTAGCTTTTGGTAAGATGTTGACCTCTTGGAGGAAATGCTTGCGGTAATGGCGTCCTTGGTGTCTGAAATTATGGAATCACTGCTCAAGATTTCTGGGGGTGGTGAGCCACTCCTGATGAAACGATGTGAAGAAATTTCACCTTGAATTCGGCGTGTTATCTGGCTGAGCTTCTCGCGGGTTTCCATCACGTCATTTGAATAGCTGCGTGGATCACTCGGAGAGAACCCTGCGCATATATTTCTTCTTTTTCGCCTTCTCGTTGACACAGTCTGAGCTCTACTCAAAAGAGGTTAATGTTTAACTGAGATCATGATCATAGGGAGTACATATTGCTCCCTCGTCCCCCGATTCTGCAGAAGTTTGTTCTAGAGCTACCATCACTTCCACTTCAAGTCACATCAACATGTTAGAGCTGCCAGAATACACAACCATGTCTTCCGGGAATTTGAGTTCGGCTCATGAGGACGATGCCAGCCTTTCTCCCACCGACGAGAAGACATATCATGGGCAGAACACGACAATCAGACTTGACAACAACAGCCCCATATCATATTTGTATCTTACGTTTGATACCAAACTGCCATTACCTCTGAGTTCTGAACAATCCGGCCGATCTGATGAGAAGGCATTACCGCCTTGCCCCGACATGGGGCGTTATGTCTCGCCATCAGAATGGAGTCCTGCCCGCAAATGCATGATGTTGATCTTGTCATGCATTGCTTGTTTTCTGACGGGCGTTGTTGCTGGTGCCTATTCACCCCCAGCACTCATTATGGCCCACGACTTTGGGACTTCTCGACTCGTCGTCTTGGTGGGTATTACTACCTACTGCTTTGGATTTGCTTCGGCACCCATGGTGCTTGCCCCCATGTCCGAGGTCTGGGGCCGGAAACCGATTTTTATGGCTGCTGGTGCCGTCTTTGTCATATTCCCGGCCATTTGCTCGGTTATGACTGGCATTGCGGGCATGCTGGTATGCCGGTTCTTCCAGGGCGTAGGAACGTCAGTCTTTAGCACCGTTGTTGGTGGCGTCTTGGCTGATATCTGGGCAAATCACGAGAGAAACACTCCCATGGCATTATTCGCGGGTTCGGCACTTGGAGGAACAGGGGCCGGCCCATTGGTCTCAGCCGCTCTAATTAAGACATTGGGCCCGACAACCATGGCATGGAAGTGGTCATTTTGGGTCCAGGTTATCCTGAATGGGACGACGACGGTGGCGTTTCTTGTCTTTTTTACCGAAAGCCGACGATCTGTCATCCTATCCAAGAAAGCAAAAGCGCTGAACCAATGGTACGAAAAGCTCGAGAACCATGGCGCATATGGCCTTTGGGTGAATCGTGACCTGGCAATGGCGAGTTCTGCGTCATCTAGTCTCACATCGTTCACGCTGGACAGTAGTGATGGCAATGACGGCGAAATTGATTCCAAACCCGAGAGCCGGCTTCGACGAGTCCGATGGGTTGTCAAGGAAGATGAACAAAGGGCATCGCTAGGGCAAATCATTGCGATATCCATCAGGCGGCCGTTTCATTTACTAGTCACCGAGCCTATCATCTTTTGCTTCTCGCTGTGGGCCGCCTTCTCTTGGGGTGTTCTCTATCTCTCCTTTTCAGTTGTTCCTTTCCTCCACGGAAACGACTTTAGCATGTCAAGTCGCGTTTACGTCGCCATGATGATTGCGTCGACTATTGCCCCGTGCGTTAGCATACTCCAGGAAAAACTCCTAAAGCACCCGCAGTGGAAAGTTCACGAGGAGGAATTCCAGTATTCTGATTCCAAACTTTGGGCGTTTCTGAGAAGACGGTTCCCGGCCGAAGCACCCGAGTCGAGGTTGTACTTTTCCTGCTTCACTGCCACGCTATTACCGATTGGGCTTTTTATCGCCTTCATGGCTGATACTACGGGCCGTGGCTATACGCAAGCTGTTGGTCTCGGATTGGCCATCTGGGGCATCTACGCCGTCTACCTGGCCACCTTTAACTATCTCGCCGACTCTTACCACATCTACGCTTCATCCGCGTTGGCGGCGCAAAGCTTCTGCCGAAATATCCTCGGCGGTGTCTTCCCTCTTGTCACCGGCGCCATGTTCCAAAATCTCGGCGTCAGGGGTGCTGGCGCGGTGCTCGGCGGGATTGCTACGGGGTTGACGGTGATACCCTGGGTATTGATGTTCTATGGCCAGAGGATTCGGTCGAAGAGCAAAGTAGCAATGGTCAGTTTTTTTCTCATTATGATGTCGGATGTCACATGCTAATTACCAAACTAGGCTCTGCAGAAGAACTGAAAACGCTTCATCACCATCCTAATATCCTTGTAATTGATGTAGTATTAGTTTATATTGTTCAAGCAAGTATGGGCAGATGCACTGCACGAGAAACGTAAGAACACATGGCCCCTACAAACCAGTTCAATAAAACTTTGTTCGTTTAGCGTCAAGACATTATCAAGTAGTGAATACATATCTTATTGCCAAGTCTTAAATACAAGTATCTTCTTCCCTTGTAAAGTAATGATTGACAGCAAAGGACCCAGCTAATAACAGGGTATAACAATGACGCCGGATACCATCTTAGACCTCTTATGGGTTGGGCATTGTCTCTAGGCCATGTGGAGCGCGGAAGCGGAATGTGGAGATGTCAAACTGTAACAATCTACCCATGTAGATGTAGATGTACTCCGTAGTTTCTGCCACACACATCCGGGCTACCTTAGGAACTTCTCCCGTAACGCCAAAGGCCGTATCGAGTTGTTGGGCTGAAACGTGAGTGATTGGATCATTTCATGTGGAGAGACAACGACGATAGCTGCGAGGTGATCCCCCCCCTTTTACGAAACCATATGTTGTTTTATTGTCTCCCTTTTTCTCTTTTTTCTTTCTTTCTTTTCTCCTTTCCCGAAATTATACGACGTATAATATTAGTCTTATCATATACATTTTTATTACTACTATTACATACTCATACATCACACCCGGTCAATATCTTATTACTTCTATAATACCCAACACGAAAGGAGAAAGAAACGAAAAAAGAAAAAGAAAAAAGGAGCTCAGACAGATGACGAAATCTTGTGCGCGTATCCTCTCATCGACAGGTTCCTCCCCTTGCCGTACTTGTGCATCATCATCTGCATCACCGACCTGTCCTGGCTCTGCACCTTGAATAAGGGGCTTGGTTCGCCGGAGCTCTCGCTGCTGTTCCAGCTACATGTACTCGGGGTGCTCCAGGAGATTCTGCTGGCGGGAATACTGCTACTGCTACTACTTGTGGTAATAGTAGTTGAGGAAACGCTCTTGGCTCTGATTCTGGTTCTGCGTGGGGGTAGGGGTCCCATGTCGGGGAGCGTGACGGTGCCGTCGGGAGAAACCACCGGAGGCGGGAGCTGTACGGCGCCCTCTGGGAAGATTGTTGGAATCTGGCCGTAAAGGTCGTGGTCGTCTAATGCAAGGTGCCCGTCGTAGTCGTCGACCCAGGATTTCTGTCCCCCTAATCTCGGCCAGGCCGTCGAAGGCGTGACGCGGTACGAGTGCTGTCCGGCGGATTGCTCGTCGTCGCCTGCGGCAGAGGGGAACAGCGTGGCGATGAGGCTGCCGGTGTAGTCATCGCTGAAGCCGGCCATGCGGATGGAACTGACGCGGTTGCGGAGGCGGATCAGGTGATTGCATATGAGTAGGTTGCTGTCGTCGCAGTAGCGCGGGCCAAAGGCAAGGTCCTGCAGGACGTCTGAGGGGATGGATCCGAAGCTGCCGGAACCGTAGTCGCTCGACGATGTCTTAGTTTCGTCACTGCTACTACTGCTGCTGTTGCTACTATTGGTAGAGCCCCAGAAACTGTCGGAAGTGTTTTGAGGATAGGCGGCTTCAGTGCTGCTAGAGTCGCCTGAATCAGTGGAACTATCCGAACTGCTCGAACTACCCGGGTCGCTTAGACGATCTGACTGGCTTAAAGTGCCTGAATCGGTAGAGTCATTCGAACCACTTGAGTCAATCGAGATAGTTGAATCATCTGAGCCACCAGAGCTGTTGGACGTATTTGGACTCTCGGGGTCCTCTTGATTGGTGAGAATACTGGCGTCGGTGTTGTTGCTGGACTTGCTACTACCGCTGCCATTACTGCCGTTGCTAATTTGACTAGTGTTGGCGTTGGTAGTATTGGCAATGGGGTTGGCAATGTCGTTTGTGCTCGTGTCGATTTGACTGTTGTTGGAGATTTGGTGAGTTGCGTCATCTGCCTGAGTGTTTTCTTCTCCTGCTTCTTCATCATTTGTGCTAGAGTTTTCGGGAATGTCCTCGATAATGCTATTCTCATCATGGCCTTTATCAACGTTATCCTCATTGTCATCATTATCAAAATCTGTAGAAGGGGAGTCGGTGGATTGGACAACTTGGGCAGACTGGTTACTCTTAGTAACTTGGTTCTCCGCAAGTGGGTCATCTCCCGTCGGTTGGTTGCTTGGTGAAGGGACACGGGTTTCCACCAAGAGATTTGAATGCTTGCTGGAACTGGAGGAGCCGGATGAGCCAGAAGATACTGCTGACTGAATAGACCTAGCCGACCTGGATGATTTGGGCGAATCGGAAGAAACCATAGAACCTGGAGAGCCGGTAGAGTTAGCTGCGTGAGAGGCGTGTAACATGTTGTGGAAGTCGGCTTTCAAAAACTGCGGCGATTTGGGGGACGAAAACAAGGATCCAAAGTTGAGTCTCATGGTCTCCCAGCCGCTGCGAGTCGGGGCCTCACTCTCAGGACTCTCCTGATGAATCTCAACGTATTGTCTCCTGCCGTAATATCTACGGCAAAGTAGAACCAAACTCTCCAGGGGTGCTGAACTCGCTCTTTTCTCCTGTGATGCGCTAAAGTCGAAAAGCAGCTTCTCCATGCGACCAAGACTGGGGGTCAAGTTGATTGCACCGAACTGCGGGCCATGGTAGAGTCTTGAGAGATCGATTTCGAGAGCGATGAACCGCATATATGGCCCATACTTGTTCAGCCATTTCGTCGCGAGTGGGTTGAGCCGCTCATTCACAAACGGAGAGAAAGTCGCATGGAAGACGTGTTTTGACAAAAAGGTCAACATGATATCAGCATAAAACCCAAATGAGACTTCAAAGTATGGCCACATCGGTTGAAGGGCGTCTTCGAGTGTCGTGAAATCGCAAGTCTCCCAACAGTCTTTGTTGGAACCAAAATGGTTTAGCGATATAGGGTTCTTTGTCTGACCGTGGTCGGCGATGAGGTGTTGGAATATGAGAAATCGTATGTTGTCCGGGAGCCTCAGGATGCTTGAGTCCGAGATGGCACGACCATGCTCGGCGAAAAAGGCTACCAAAGATGACTCAAAGGCTGCGCTGCGATTGTTCTCGGAATCTCCCTGTCTGTGTTTGTAGTAGACGACATCTACGGTCCGGTCCCAGGGTGGAGGTCGGGAGCGATTTGCCCCAACACGCTTGGCTCGGTTTGGGCTTGATTTCGTAGAATTAAGCGGTTGAAGAGACTGTGACTGCGATGACAAAGGTCGATTGGGTGTTTGGGGAGTTTGAGGAGTCTGGGGCCTCTGGGGAGTTTGAGGTCGAGGTTGAGGTGTCAAAGATCGCAACGGTGTCCAAGGTCGAGTTCGCTCTATCGTCGATTTTGCTCGCCTGGGACTTTGACTGCTTACAGATGCCGGAATAGCAACATCATCAGTAGTCAAAGATGCACATTTACGGTGTCCTCTAAACGCAGCCGGGCGGCCACCTCCCCAAGAGCCCGAGAACGAAGGACGATTCGGAGAATCCATTTTTTGTTTTCGTTTGCAGTTCCGATGAGGATATTCAGAAACGATGATGGTGGCAAAGGAAAATAAGCAAAAATAAAATTTTGGTATAAGAAAAAATGGGTAAAGTGTTGAAGTGAAGAAGAAGAAGAGGAAAAAGGCAAAGCCAAGTCAGCTGTTTGCGGCTGTCACTCGCGCCTCACCTTGAACGCATCACAGTCAATCTGTCAGACTAGGCGCTTCACGTTTGTTCGTCCGTTTGTTCCTGAACACGCCATGTGACGCACGCTCTCGTGACAGATAATGAACCACACCAACAGACAAAGAGACTATAATTCGCTACCACATTATTTTTTCTCTCTCTCTCTTTGTTCTTTATATCGATTTTGGTATTCGCCAGGATATTCTGAATTTCGAAAAGATAGATTATCGCAAGTTTTCAGTCTCGATGCTGGTGGTGAGCTTCACAACCAAACAAGTCCCAAGAGACAAATGCAGTGAATCATGGTGTTTGTATCCCATTTTTTTCACACAAGCCATACCATAAATAATGGAACTTACCCTCCAAATATTTTTTAATCCTCCGCTGTAAAGCCTCACGATATCTCAAATCATTTTCATCGTCAATATTCGCCATCCTGAATTAGTATACAGGCGAGTCAAACACGACAACGTTGGACATGAAGGAAACAACAGGACACAAACTTTTTTTTATATTGTCTAGCATGACATCTTTACTTAGAGCCGGCTTTTTTGGCTTGCGCCTTCTCGTATATCCAATCGTTCAAGCCATTCTTGTTCCTAAGACGGTGGTCAGTGATCAAGCCCAATACTAATAGTATGGGCAAAGAGATAACAAACCTCGCAATTTCGACGGCATAGAACTGCATTCGGGGGACAAAAATAGCTGTTTCCTCCTCATATTCCACCTTGGAGCTGTTTCGAAGCATGGTTCCAAAGTTAAAGTCATCAACCCTCCCCTCGTAGGCATTCATAAAGGCACGCCACTTCTCCTTGCCCTGCTTACTCTTCATCTCGTCCTCGTTTATTGTAGCGGCGGGGTCGAAATCGGGAAAGGCTTCTTTGAGGTGGCTGTAGATTTCGTCGTCGAGTCGGGTGAGACGCAGGCTAGAGCCCTTGACCATTTCGAGGATGGACCAGTATGTCTGAAGGTGTTGAACAGCTTGGGGTTGTTAGTATATGGAACTCCCCTGTTGTCATATCCGTAGTGACATACCCTTTACTGCAAACTGCTGCTCAATCTGTGGATAGGCATGCTGGTTAGTGAACCGTCCAGGCGAATGTATTGAGACTGTAAGATGTGGCGCCGCATACATACCTCCTCCATATTATCTGCCTGTTCGGCATCAAAATTGGCGGGGACGGGACCCTCCGATGACATGCTTTCTAAGGGATCCATAGTGATTGATGTGTGTGTTTGAAGATGGCGAGCGAGCTTCTCTGGTCTTGCAAATGCGTAATGAGTGTTATTCGTTATCGTTGCTTTAATCGTAAAATCCTCAACGTGGGGCACAAAAAAAGTTTGGATGGTTGCATGGAGGGGCAACGATATCAACAGACAGTGTCTGCGACAGATGTACACTGTGTCTCGTACTATGACCCACCTTTAACCTTCTTCGAACAAACGCGAACATCCTAGTCTATCCGAGCAGCCGCCAGTCACCTCCACCCACACACTCACACACTCATACACCAACACAATTCATCGGACACATCATTACCTACCTACAACAAGCAATTCTAGACGAATGTCACCAGAGAATTATCAAATCAATCCGAGTCTTCCGTAATCAGTTTCAGCTTCGGTAGTGACATTCGACTTATCTCTTTAGCGTGGAACTATCGATTAAAGACGCCAGAGGAAGATTTCTTCATGCTGGTTCGCCACAGCAGCCATACAGGGTAACTACTTACCTTGAGTTAATACCCCAAGATGGCGATGAAGATGAAGATGAAGATGAATTGCATTCTAGGGAAAAGGAAAAAACTTCTCTTCTTTCCAACTTTTCCAACGTCTTTACCCGATCCGCTGTGTCGGATACGTTCGTTTAAAATGTCGTGCTTCCGCCTGGGCGCCGCTCTGTGGGTCGGGGGCCTCGTGGTCACTGCTTGAGAACAATATCAACCACCGCAATGTGACAATGCATGGGCTAGAATAGGGTTTTCCCCCACAGCCTCAGGATCGCTTTGAGATTGTCCTGAACGGGCAATACATCCATAGCGTCTCTCCCTTTATCGAAGCCATCATGGATTCGAAGCAAACAAATTCTGAATACCGTCATGCCATCATTATCACCATCATCCCTTTTCTTCGCAACGCGCTTCGTCCCCCCTTTTGTCTCATGGCAAGACTTAAAAATCATACATGATGGCTTCGGACGGGAAGACAGAAGCAATCATGCCAGAGCCGACAGAGTCTTTCATGGTTGACCTTGACTCTTCCTCCGCCGCCGAGATCGACTCCCAACCCGTCGAGCATAATACCCACTCATCCTGGAAACACCTCTTCGCCTTCACCAAGAAGAAGCATGCCGGCCCCCTTGTCACTGCTATACTTTCCTCTGCCTTTTCCGCTACTCTCAAGACAGTCCTGGCGATTATCTTGGGCAAGATCTTCGATATTGTTGCCGACTTTGGAAATGGAACAAGGGATGGCAAAGATACGCTGTCCAACGTTTCACAATGGTGTCTCGTATTAGTCGGCCTGGGTATCGGCAACTGGCTTGCCAGCTCGGCATTTCTGGCATCATGGATTGTATTCGGAGAGTTACAAGCTAATGCTGTGCGCGAAGACGTCTTCTCGAGTCTGCTCTCACGGGGGATGGCCTGGTTTGACTCCTTGGACCAAGGTATCTCCAGTCTCTTGGTTAGGGTCCAGACGTATGTCATCATGGTCTTTCGCTAGGGGGTCTTTACTAACCTTGATTCTATAGACAGACGCGAGAACTTCAGCTAGCAACATCCCAAGTGCTGGGGTTGTTAATTTGCGATACCATGGCATCGATTGCCTCTCTTGGCGTGGCCTTCTACTTCTCATGGAAACTTACGCTGGTACTCCTTGCCACTGTTCCCGTCTCGATGATCGTCATGTCTCTTGCAACAAAACGTTTAGAACCGGCTATTCAAGCTCAGAAACACAATCTTGAAACAGCATCAAAACTCGCCACCGCCTCCATCAATGCCATTGATCTCGTTAAAGTCTTCAACGGCTTTGACCACGAGTTGTGGCAATACTACCAAGCAGTCAAGTTAGCTGGAATGCAGTATCTGGTGCAAGCTCAATGCAATGCCATTCAAATGGGATATGTCAGCTTCTGGGTTATCGCACTATTCCTGGTGGGGTTCTGGTATGGTGTCGTATTGGTGAATCAAGGCCTGGCCCCCGGTCATGTCTTGACAACCTTTTACGCAACGCTGGCTGCATTTCAAGGTATCGAAGCTCTTCTTCCTCACTGGTTGGTACTGTCTAAAGGCATGGCTGCCGGTTCCTTCTTGTCGTTAATCACGACGGACCCTGGTGATGCAGCGATAGGCCAGACAAGTGGCTCTCTCAAGCTGGAGTATTGTGTGGGCAATGTGGAGTTGACTAACGCACGTGCTCCCTTTCTATCATTGTCTGCAAGATAATAACTAACAGTGTTATACAGGTCAGCTTCGCATATCCGTCTAATCCTTCAAAGAAGGTTCTCGACACATCTTCTTTTTCATTCCCAGCAGGCGAGACGACCTTCATCGTTGGCAGAAGCGGCTCCGGCAAGAGCACCATTGGAAACTTGATCGCGAAATTCTACGAACCGCTCACGGGAATTATATGGTTCGATGGGCATCCACTAAGTGCATTTGATGCGCGGTGGATTCAATCTCACATTGCCCTCATTCAACAATCAAGCATTATTTTCAACGATACCGTCTTCAACAACATTGCTGTTGGGCACCCGGATGCCGAAAGTGCGACGCGCGACGATATCATAAGTGCCTGTGAATTTGCGTTACTGCAGTCAACTCTCAACACTCTACCAGAAGGACTTGACACAACCATCGGAGCCAACGGCCATAGACTAAGTGGTGGACAGAGACAAAGGCTTGCCCTGGCACGGGCTCGGCTGAGAGATCCCACTGTCCTTATTCTTGACGAAGTTACTAGCAGCTTAGATCAAATCAGTAGGAGCTTGATAATGGATGCGGTCCGAGAATGGCGACGGGAGAAAACCACCATAATTATCACCCACGATGTTAGTCAGATACGCGACGACGATTTTGTCTATGTGATGGAGGATGCCTCTCTGGTTCAAAAGGGTTTTAAGCGAGATTTGATACACGCCGATGGCCCATACGCAGCAATGGACAGTCCTGTTGAGCCATCTCCGACACCGATCGACATGCGCATCCTATGGCTGGATACCTCCGCAGACTCTCCATCCTCACCATTCACCAACGAAACCACTGACTGGACTTCATCTGCATCACGCTTCATACTTAACGAGCTGGAAAGTGATGAAATGAGAGCAATTCGATATCGAGTATCGCAACAACCTCCACTCGGCACTGGCACGGCCGTCGCTTTGAGAATGAGAAAGGCTGAATTATGGGAAGCCCCTATCTTGAAGCGGCCCAAGTCATTAAGGAAATTAACTCAACCTGCTTTGGAGAAGCTACCTCTATCTACACCTGTTGGCAACCGCCCTTCGACAGCTCCCGAGCACAAGCAAGGTCATACTCCCAATAAAATAGATGACTCTTTCCAAACCGATGATTCGGACGACTTTGCGTCCTTGACCGAAGATCCAGAGTTCTTATTTGGGACTGCAGACAGACGCGAGAATATTCCTGAGCTCCGGTTGGCTCGGACTCGCGAGTTACTTTCGCCTTCTGAGGAAGTCCCAGCTCCAAAGCCGCCGACACCACGCCGTAGTACTTTGTGGACAACTCTCGGGACTTTGTGGCCATCACTCTCACGTTCTGACCGAATAGTCTTCGTGCTTGGGATGATTGTCTGCATAATAGGGGCAGCAGGCACACCTGTTTTCTCATTCTGTTTCGCCAAATTACTTGGAGCCATGTGGTCATCTGGTGATAAGATGGCAGAGGGCAAGAAGTGGGCCATACTTCTTGTCATCATAGCAATTATTGACGGACTTACCACTGCCTTTGGCCACTACATGATGGAGAGAACGGGACAGGCTTGGGTGAACTCGATCCGAGCAGAGGCGATGAGAAGGATACTAAGGCAGCCAAAATCTTGGTTCGATAAGGAGAAAAACTCGGCCAGCCGCATCAACGAATGCCTCGAGAGGAACTCGGAAGAGATGCGTAATATTGTCGGTCGATTCATACCTATTGTCGCGTATGTCATATGCATCATCTCCATTTCCGTGACTTGGGCCATGGTCGTTTCATGGGAGCTGACTTTGGTTGCGCTCTCTCCCTTGCCCGTCGTGGTAAGCGCCGTGAAGGGCTACACTGCCATGAGCAGCAAGTGGGAGGCGAGATGCAACCAAGGCGCGGAAGAGGCCAGCGCTATGCTAAACGAAATACTTGTCAATATTCGCGTTGTTCGTGCCCTCACGCTTGAGAACCACTTTGGGAAGAAGTACAGGAAACTGGCATCGCAGACCCTGGGGTCTGGACTAAGGAGGGCCGGTTATACGTGCAGCTTATTCGGGCTGTATCAGTCAATGAGCTATCCCCTCACGGCTTTGGTGTTTTACTACGCAGCAATGGTGCTATCCAAAAACCAGGGCTTCGCCACGACGGAAGTATTGCAGGTTGTCAATCTGCTCCTCTTCAGCATCGGAAACGCAACGGCTTCCCTCAGTAGCATGCCTCAACTTACTATGGCTCAAGCGACTGCGACTAAACTCCTAGCCTACGCAAAGCTACCGTTGAATCCGCTAGAGGAGAGCTCAAGGGGGAAAATCCGTATAGAAGGCCTACTTCCCATCACAGCAAGGGACTTGGCTTTTGCTTATCCTCAAAACCCCGAGGAGCAAGTTTTGCGAGGCGCCTCATTCGATATCCGATCTGGGATATGCACGGCTATCGTTGGACCGTCAGGCTGTGGCAAATCGACAATAGTATCTTTGCTCATGGGCCTCTACGCCCCCGGCGCCTCATCTCAACTCAACTTTGCAAGCGTGCCGTATTCCCAATTGGACGTGCAGCATCTCCGCTCAAGGATGGCATACGTATCCCAGTCACCGTTCCTCTTCCCAGCAACGATAGCCAAGAACATTGCCTACGGTCTTGTCAAAGAGTCGCCCTATAGGAGCAGCATCAACATATACGCCGCAGCCCAAGCAGCGGGCATTCACGACTTCATCATCTCCCTGCCCCTCGGATACGCCACCGTCGTCGGCGAGGGAGGCATTTCCCTATCTGGCGGACAAGCTCAGCGCCTAAGCATCGCCCGCGCACTCGTCCGCCAACCTCAACTTCTCATCCTAGATGAACCAACCAGCGCTCTAGATACAGAGTCCTCAAGCATGATTCACGAAACGATATCCACCTTGGTCCAACAATCCAAGGAAGGAGATGGCAACATGGCCATTGTGCTCGTCACGCATAGCCGGGACATGATGCAAGTCGCTACCAACATCATCATGATCGACGGGGGCGTCAAGGTAGAAGAAGGGAGTTACGAGGACCTCTTGCGGGCGGGAGGTCCTTTTAAGCATTTAGTCAGTGGGGGGGAGTGGGGTATGTGAAGATTTTTGGAATAAATTTTACGATGGCACTGATATCATGATATGGATATCACGATGGTATGGAATATCAACAATGGTATGGAATATCACATGAACATGATGATTTGAATGAGAGGTGTTTTTCTTCTTTAGCATATATGTATTTTTTAGTTTATACTCACCAGGCGGCCATTTCATCGGTCGTTTTTTATATCCCGCATCAAAGCATTTGTTGCATCCTCTTCAATACACTTCAACTCACACAATACTCTCATCTCAGCATCCCGCCAGTGATCATCATAGTCAACATCAACATGAAGCAAGAAACAAGAGAGTGCTTGTATCATTAGATATCTCTATCTGTCCCGCAGGTCGTACCTCATCAACCCATCAAAGTAATGTATACCTTGAAAAAATAAAATAAACCTAAAATATCTGCCCATAAAAAAAGGGGGGATGCTATTTCCCTTCCATGACCCCATGTCCGAACACAAATGACGCCCTGGTTCCCAATCTAATAAATTCTCCAATTCCTCTATAAATTGGATGTAAAGAAAAAAGGAGAGAAAGAGTTGAAAAAATAAATAAATAAAATAGGAATAAAAAAAGTATTGCGAGATCACCGTCGCTTAGACCTTAGTAATCCTTCCCACGTTAGCCAGCTCCGTGAGTTCCGTCGTGTTCGAGCTGGAGCAGGTCGAGTGGGCTCTGCTTGATAAGGTTGTTGTCGTGGCGGTAGCCTCCTCTGCAGCTCTGGCAGATTTCGCTTCTTCTCGTTTCTTATGATGTACTTCTGAATAGCAAGGTCTTGGCTTGGTGGGATCCTAATATCAGATCTCCACGTCAAGATCGGATCATCCTTTGATGTTCCGGGATGTATCTCCAAAATCTCGTTCCTGGGTAGTGTTCCCAGCTTCGCAGTGTCGATGAGGTTCTGCAGATCCAGTTCTGGCTGTTCAGGCATGTCTGCAGTGCTACTCGTGGCTACCCGCTTTCCCAACGACACCTCTGTACTGTGGGCACTGCGGCCAAACGGCGAGTTCATTGGATGCAGTACCATAGGATGTAACAGAGTCCTTCCCGATCGTACGACAAGGCTTTCCACAGCCCCCATATCTTGTGACCCGTGGCCCAGCCCGTTGCCTCCGCTTTTTACGACGCCACCAAAACAGCCGTGGAATGGAGTCGTGATGAAGAGGAAGAACCTTTTGATGGAAAGGAAAAATGCCAGAACAAACCGATCCGGTACCTGCCGAATCAATGCACCAAGTGGAAGTGTTAGGACGCCAAAGAGCAAACTCCATCCCCATTGAGCTCCTGACAGAGGCTCGGTATCAAAGGCTTCCCCTCCCTTGAACATGATAACAAATTGGCCCACAATGGTAATAGCTTGTACGCCAATGAACCAAGGGTTAGTTAAGATACCTTGGTAATAAATGTCCAGTTTGTTATCCACTCTGCGGCAGTTGTGCTGGTTGAAGAACTGCATCCACACATACATGTTGAACACGAGCGACTGTAGTCTATCAACTTCGTCTTTGGTGTTGGGGTCGAATAAATCCCATCCCACGTAGTGTACGAGGAACACCACCAAGAATTGATAGATGGACTGGCCAATGATCATTTTCCACATGGTGATACTAACGAGTGGCGAATTTCGGGGTTCAGGTTTCCTCTTAAGAAAGTCCGGTGACGGATAGTCGGTTGCAAAGGCCATTGAGGCGAAAATATCCATGATAAGGTTAATCCAGAGCAGTTGCACGACGGTGAAGATGGAGTCACCAACAAGCTCCGAAACGATGGTGAGAACACCAGCCGTGATGTTGATTGTGAATTGAAACTATTGATGGTGTTAGTCAAATTAGATCGGACGCGACTTAGTATTTAGGACTTGCCTGGCAAAACTTCTTCACGGCATCAATCACCGTCCTACCCCAACTAAGAGCCTTGACGATGGAAGCGAAATTGTCGTCCAGAAGGATAATAGAGGCAGCTTCTTTCGCAACTTCTGTGCCCTGCATTCCCATGGCAAACCCGACATCGGCAGCCTTGAGAGCAAGCGCATCGTTTGTTCCGTCGCCAGTCACAGCCACCGTCTCACCCATTGCCCGCAGACCCGTCACAAGCAAGACCTTATCCTCTGGGCTGGACCTTGCCAAGACCTGCAGACGGGGTATAATAATATTCCGCTGCTCCGTTGTCAACGCGCGGAAAGTAGGGCCGTCCATAGCAATGCCACCAGGGGTATAGATGCCACACTCAGAAGCAACAGCCTTTGCAGTAAGGAAGTTGTCGCCGGTAACCATTCGTACGAACACGCCAGCCACTTGACACTTTCGAACCGACTCTACGACCTCGGGCCGTAGGGGGTCACGGAGGCCGAAGAATCCAATAAAGACCATGCCCGACGCCAGCCACTCGAGGTTGACAGCAGCCGGATCATCTTCAGTGTCGCCCAACACCTCGTGCTCCTCAAAATCTCGGAAACCAATCGCCACGGGTCGAAGCAGATTATTGGCATACTCCTGAATAGTATTACGGAAGACGGTGCGATCCTCCTCCTCGAGACGGGTGGTGGTAAAGCGATAGGTAGGGTCCTCGATAACGAAAGCGCAATATTCAAAAATTATCTCAGCGGCACCCTTTACCAACAAACGGTATTTTCCATCGGGAAGCTTAACCAGGACGGCCATCCACTTCCGGGCCGGATCAAAGGGAAGCATGGCGACAATCGATGAACTAGCTCGTTCCTGGCTCAATGCGCCCATGCCAAGATGTTCCCGACTAAAGGATAGAAGAGCAGTCTCGGTACTAGATCCGAAGAATTCTGCATCCGCAGAGTTGTCTCTCTCAAAGGCTGTAGAATTGAGGGCGATGCTATCTTTAATCAGCTCCTTCATTTCGGGAGACAGGGTTGCCATGAAGTGCCTCGATGTCGGACGCTTAACCTCGTGCGTGATGAGCGCCGGATCGCTAGAGCCAGAGGCAGGTACCTCGCAATCGTCAAAGCCGCTATCAAGTCCGATTCGTCCAGCAACAATGGTCATCTTATTTTGTGTAAGAGTGCCCGTCTTATCAGAACAAATGCAGGTGGCACTGCCCATGACTTCGACGGAACGAATCAAACGGACAAGGTTGTTATCCTTCAGCATCTTCTTTGTGGCAAAAGCCAAGGCAATGGTGACATTCAATGCCAGACCTTCAGGGACAGTGATGACGACGACGGCGATGGCCAGCATGAGAATATGAAGAAAGGCCTCTATCTTTTGAGTCGGACGCTTGTGCTTATAGTGGGGTAGTCGGACAAGATAGCGGACAAAGAGGATGAAGAAGTAGACAGAGCCAGCCACGGCGCCAAAGATGATGAGCTGCTTTCCCAGTCGCCCAAGCCTCTCCTGCAAAGGCGTAATGCCAACATCCTCTCCCAAGGACATGAGGTTCTTCCCATGTGTGGAGTTGGCGCCCGTCGAGGTGATTAGATAGCGGCCAACACCGCGCCGAACGGTTGTGCCGCTCAAAATGAAGGGGTCCGCGTTGCTAGAAGCCGGATGCCGATCGTCCGGAACGGTCTTGAGCAATATTCGAGATTCACCCGTAATAGACGACTCGTCAATGTAAAGACTTGAGGATTGGACAAGAACACCATCGGCCACCACCACCTCGCCAGCTTCGACGTGTATAATATCCCCCACCATAATATCATATATAGACACCTGCTGAACTCGACCAGAGCGTAGGACCGTGACATCGCGCTGCTGATTTCGCTCGGTAAGCTTTGCGAATCGGTGGTTCTTTTGCCAATCGGTCGCAGCGCTGGCGAGGACAATGACGACAATGGCGGCAACAACGGTCAAGCCATCTACCCATTCGATATTTGAGCTGTCTTCGTCGGCGGTAACAGACTGGTAGATGCCAATGGCCAGGGATATACAAGCTGAGATTGTAAGAAGGATCATGAGTTTATCGTTGAAGGCGATCCACATGAGCTTCATGAAGGATTTTGGCTGTCGCCTGGGCAGGCGGTTTGCGCCGAATATCCGCCTGCGGTCCGCATATTGCGTATTGGAGGTCTCGCCTATCTGGAATGTGAGGGTGGAGCGAGCGGGTGGAGGATCGACGGGTTGGAAGTCGGGTTGGCGGTGGTCGCGCGCAGCCGCAACGGCCTCATCGAAGGTGACGGCATCATCAAAGGTGGTTTCCTCGACGCTGAGGCCGTGGGTGAGATCGGTGCGAAGTCCGGCTGCGAGACCGCGCAGGCCACCGAAAAGATTGAGGGCATGGAGAGTCCTGGTGGTAAGAAGTTTGTGGAGTTGGGAGGGAGTAAAGGCGAAGTTGTTGGAAGGCAGCGGCGCCTCGCTGCGCAACTCATTAGCCAGAGCTTGAGCTGCTACGGCCTGCCGATCGGGTTCGGCAGTTTCAACCTGTTGGACATGTTGACGCGGGTTAGAGCTGGAAGACGCGATTCCGTCCATGGAGGAGATGCAAGCGCAGATGCTGGCGAAGCATCTGGAGGAGCGAACAAGTATGAACTTTTTTGTTTGTTTGTTTGTTGGGTTTCAGATAACAAAAACCTCAAGATCTCGTAGTCGACATGACATCGTACATGTAGAAAGAATGGGAAGCGTCAGCAATAAAAGCCGGAAAACATTCGGGAACCCAGGTATGCACTGGGGTGGCCCCTGTTGGCGGCTCTGTGCTTCGTAGTCTAAGACTAAGGTTGTCCGTCTGTGTCTCTCGTATGGAGAAGAGGGCTCCGTACTGATACTACGTACTTCTGTATGTAGGTAGCATGGAGGTAAGTACGTACAAGTGATGGCACTGGCCAGCAGCGGGAATAGGTAGGCTTCAAGCAAGGAAGACGACATGGACAGACGCCGGTTGAATCAACCACCAACAAACCATGCCTGCAGAAGACCCAGAAAGAAAAGACAAGACCCCTCCCCCCCGGGCCCAAGCTTGGCTGGGCTTGGCTTGGCTTGGCCTCTGAATTGAAAATGACTGGATTGGGGATAATGGAGTGGGTTCAGTGGAGGAACAGAAGATGGAGGGCCACGTCTCCCACCTATGGAAGCGTCCAGTGGCTGCAACAACCCAAATGCTTTGCTCAGGAAATGCTTGATTGCTTGCTTGCTCGCCAATGCCTGCCCACACCACCCCTAACCGAGACCTCTGTGAGCGGAGCTCCACATGGCTCAACAGCAGCACCGATCAATGGCGAAAGCGCGAATCCTTTAGGCTTGGCAAAGGCGAGTGAAAGGCGAGTGAAGAGCGAGATGTTTGCATTGTCGTACACGGGAGTTTTGTATCATGTTTGAGGGGGGGGGTTGGAGTTGAAAGGCAGAGAGAGCTCTTTCTATAAAATAAATAATGTCCATCCATCACTTGATATCCATAGGTACCTGTTTACTACTAATCCATAGAGCCGTTCATCCATCCAAGCACTGAATGCCCAGGGCTCTACAGTGATGATCTGCTCAGGGCGGGTTAATCACTGAGGTGAAGCACTCGAAGCGTTCCAGGCTCCCGTCTTCAGCGACTGGGCACCCATACAGTGCACTGTACACTATCAACCGCCTGTAGTCTAGACCCTGAGCGAATTAGCGGCCGGTTCTTGGCACTGTTCTCCCATGCATCATCAGCGATTTTTAGCTGCAGTGCTGTCCGTCTTTGTCCATGTCCATGGATGGATGCATGTCTCTCTCCCTCCTACACTCCGTACACTGCAATTATGACTCTTTTTTCTGCTGATGATCAACACTCTGTTTGTCCTTGCTCCTCGGTCCATCTCCTCTTTACGCGTGTGCGTGTACCTTCCCATGATTCTTTCCACCCTCTTCATCCTCCATTCATCATTTTTCTAAAATTCAATTCGGAGACGCCGGCTGGAACCACCTTGATTGATTAGTTTCACAAACCGTCCATCTGCATAGTTTGCTAGATATATCCACCATCAAAAACGCCCCCCATGCAGTACCCACTGCTTGCATGTACTGCGACTTCGTGATGGTGATGTAGATAAAGCATGGAGCCGTTTTAATAAAGCGGGTTCCAAGTAATAGGCTGGGGCTTTCTTCTCGCCCATGTTCATGTTCATATTCCTCAGCCCCCCGTGGCTTGATGGCTTTGTTACTACGATTAATGGCTGGGCAGGTTGTTTTTTTACTGGGGCCCCGTTAAACTGGGCATTGTTTGGGAGGCTTGGGGAGAGGACCGCGGCCGCTGTAACAGCTTTGCCCCCAGGTGCTGTGGCGCACCGGCAACTCCAATGCCGCAAGCCCCCCCTCTGGAGGTTCCGAACGCACGATGCCGTCTAGGGCAACTCAGTCCCGATCAGGGCAATATTATCCATCCGTCCATCCAGCCCGTCCATTCAGTGCATCATTTTGAAAGAAGTGAATTTCAACGACCTCCCTAGTGTCTAGTGCCCTACCATGCGCTCGCCCATGATGTAATTCACTCGGTCTCTGGGCTCCAGACTTTAATTCCCGGCTGCCTGATTACGCTGCCCGTCTACCAAGAGAATCGGACCCTAGAACAATGCGCCGTAATCCGCCCCAATTCCGAGGGCGGAACACCAGCATCATCATCACCACCACCATCTTTTACAGGTTGCTTGGTAGAAACAGCCGGAACTTACACATTCATCCAAGTGTCGCCAATGTCACTTGATCGCCCAGAACCTTGGCATCTTTTCTTCTCTTGCCAATAATATCCTTACATTAAAGCCACAGAAGCAAAAAGAAGCCCTCCAAATGTTCTCCCTATTACCTTGTTCTACACAAACCCCCAGCCGTTTTCTTCCGCCCTTCGTTTGACATATCGGAAAACGCTGCCAAGAAATGAACTAACTTGTTTAGCAAACAATCCCACATGACATTGCTTTCGTACTTCGTAGTTGTTGTTGATCATAATACCAGTTCCTTTTTTCATGCTTTGCTTTGCTTTGCTTGCCCAACTTTTTGTTACTTGCAGAAGATTGTCCTACAAGTACATACTTAGCCTTTCGAGGGAACATTCTGTTCAAAAAGTGAGACTCGTTTGCCGCAGCCAATTGGGTACCAGCCGCCCTCTCTCCTCGGCCTCCCGCTGCATCTCCCAACGGCAAAAGCCTTCCGAGACGAGACCCTTTTTTTTGTTCCCTCCCTCGCCAGATCACGGGCCATGTATGTATGATGTATCGGTCGTTTGCTTGAGTCGTACAAACAACAAAGATTCATTAAACTGAGCAAACAATCCTTGAGACTTGTAGTAAGATTTCTACCAGGGGGTGGTTTTTTTCTCAGAGATGACCCTGAAACTTGGCATCATCCCAAGGCCGATGCCCACCTAGACAGATCAGTAATTATGTATCTACCCTACACCGTAAAAGTGTACCAAATCGGTCTGATCTAGATCATTCACATCGTATTCTCAAACAGTCGAATCGAGTATCAGATATCACCATCCTCGCCCAGCAAATACCCCCCGAGTCAGAAACACAAAAGGCAATCTAATCTCACTCCCGTTTTACCCTTTCGTCTACCAGCTCCCATCTTGGCTTAGAGCCATTCTCATATTCTCACTCACATACATACTTGCAGCTCTCTTCAACTTGATCTGAGACTTGGCACCGCGTCGTCCAAGACATCGTCCAGCTTTCCCTCAAATAAAGCCAAGAATTGAATTATTGCAACATTCTCGCCAAGCCAATGTCCCCCAAGACCTTGGCATTTCCACTTCCTCGGCAAGGAAAAAAAAAAGCTGGGGCCGTAACCATCACAAGACCCCCCAAAGACATTTCACCTTTTTTTTGTTTCTTTTCTCGCTCGCGATATAAGCTTCTTTCGTGCATGTGTATTACAGGACATTTACAGTCTATCTCTCTTTTTTTCGTTCTTTCTTTTCTGAATAGAACGGATCGATGTCTCGGATCAGCCATCAAAGTCGTGGCCATTCTTTTCTTTTTCGGGCTCTAAATCTATATTTAAGCTTGAATAAAACTTCTTTTTGCCATGAACCGGCGGGGTTCCGAACCACCATCACGATTGCAAAAACTACAGGCAAATAAATATTGCTAATTAGCAGTGAAAAAGCAAAGGCAAAAGGATTTGCCGATTTTCCCATGATGCTTCTCATCGCTGTACTAACCGCTGTTATATCAGCATTGACTCTTTGTGGCCTTGTAAGCGCAGAAACATCTCCAAAGATTGCACCAAAAGTCATGATTATCTCCATGGTTTGCCCCCCCCCCCCCTTTTCTTTCTTCTCTTTTTCTTTCGGAGATCATACCTCTCTCAACTAACATGTCGACAGTGGACGCCCGAAGCAAAAGTATGGTACGATCGCTTCCCTGAATCTGGCCTCGGAAACCTCACCTCCCAAGCCATCGAAGCCCCTGGACTATCCATGCTCTTCCCCCGAGTCTACTGCACCCAGAACAACAATGACTGTCAGCTCACCGTCGGCGAGGGCGAAATCAACTCGGCCGCCTCCATGATGGCCCTCGTCCTGTCCAGCAGATTCGACCTCTCCAAGACGTACTTTCTCCTCGCTGGCATCGCCGGCGTAAACCCCCGGCACGCCACCATAGGAAGTGTCGCCCTCTCACGATATGCCGTCCAGGTCACCCTGCAGTACGAGATTGATCCCAGGTCGCTCCCCCCCGACTGGCCAACCGGGTACATATCCTACGGACGGGACTACCCCCTCGAATACCCCTGCATCACCTACGGCACCGAAGTCTTCGAGCTCAACGACAACCTCCGCGATGCTGCCTATCATCTCGCCTCCAAAGCCACCCTGAGAGACGACGAACAGCCCCAAAAGTACCGCTCCATGTACGCCGTGGCAGGAAACTCTTACCGCATGGCCATCCACCCCCCGACCATTGTCAAATGCGACAGCGCTACTAGCGACGTCTACTACTCCGGCATGCGCCTCGCCTAGGCCTTTGAAAACACCACCGCCCTCTGGACCAACGACACGGGTGTGTACTGCATGAGCGCCCAGGAGGACAACGCAACCCTTGAGGTTCTCATCCGTGCAGCCGTCCAGAACCTCGTCGAGTTTGGCAGGATCATCGCCATGCGCACCGGCTCCAACTTTGACCGGCCCCCTCCCGAGCGATCCGACTGGCAGCACCTCACCGACACGGACCAAAACGGCTTCCACATCGCCATCGACAACATCTACAACGCCGGCATCGAAATCGTCAAGGGAATCATCGTCGACTGGAACTGTACTTATAAGTCCGGCATCGCGGCGTCCAATTACATCGGCGACATCTTCGGTAGCTTAGGCGGGCATCCGGATTTTGGCTTCGGGAGCATCACCGACGGTAAACGAGTTGATCCTGCTAGAAACTCTGGTGCATCGGCTGTGTCCGAGATGGATCGGCGAAGGCGTTTTGGTAAAAGATCATGGATGAAGGCATGAAACTGATTTGTCTGATTTCCTTGTTTGGTTTATTTGTATTAGCGTTGGAGGTTTCATTGATTCATTGGCCACTTTTTGTCGTCGTCCGCTTAAACTCTGAGCTCCCAGGTTGGATATTGGTGATACAGCATGTTTACTTGTACAATTCCCAACTACCTAGGTAGTTAGCAAAATACCAAAATCTTCCCCTTAACTTGACACAAGATTGTCAGGTATATGCTAGAATCAGGACTTTTATTGCAGGAGATATAAATTTGGCAACTTGTGCTTTTCCTTTCCTTTCGCCAAGTCAACCTCAAACATGTCAACGCCAGCCAATCCTCGTAGTCACTAAATACAACTATTGGTAATCAACTCATGCTTCAGAGCAGAAAGGCAGAGCCATGTACATGGCGTGATCCGTGTTGGATAGATTAATCCACGCGGCACCACACATCTGACCAGACTGGGCCAGATGAATGTCGAAACCATGTACTCGCTCGCATTCACTCGCTAAATTTGATTTGTGGAACACGAAACGCTTATTCTTACCAATCCACCCAATCATCCCGAGAGACATTGGCGCATAAAGCATGCCAACGGCTGGCCATCCACACAACCATAATATGCAACGTGAGGAAGAGCAACCTTGTTCCTAGACCTGAATTGCGAAAATGACTCGCAATGAGATCTCCGTGACTAAGTCTTCTTCGTGGAGGAAAGTTTGTGCTAGCCGGTAGTCCCAGATCCAGAGCAGCCAATACAACCAGTGGTATGCTTACTTCGAGACTGGGCATGTACGGCCAGCAAGGTCGGGCCAGAGTGGCAATCTTGACAAAGAACAAGCTTAGGCGGCCAATATAATTCATAAAGTCAAGACTCAGTCCTACTGCAGCACGAAATCGTAGCAGCGCAAGCCCTGCTCTGTGTGGAAACCCTGCAGCCCCTGGAGGAGGTGGCGCTAGAAGAAGGGGGGGAGAGAGTGGTACTTGCCCATTGGTTGGCGAGTGTGGCTCACGCGGGCTAGTAGGTTGGAGGTCTCGATAACTATCTCGGCTAGGGCTCCTGACCACAGCATGGGCAGGCTGTAGATGATTTTGACTAGACGGCGACCCATTCAGCGATCTGACTCCGTCTCCAGAAACAGGACCCGGCCACGAATCAGAATCATCTTGTGTGAGGCTACGACTTCGAGATTGGTGGTGCTTCCGTGGATCTGTTATACCATAAGATCAAGTGCTGTCGGCATTTATACATTAGGAAGACTCACCTGGGATTGGTGTACCGGGCGTTGAGGGAGAATCTAGGGCCTGGACTCGATTACCACGGAGACCCTTAGTCGGGCTTAGACTCCTGTCCTTGGGGATTCCATCAACATTTGTTTCATTCTTCATTGCACCAAGAACTTCGTTAGCGCTTGGTCGTTGGGCTGGGTCCAGAGCAAGCAGCTTCTTAAGCAGCATGTAGAGTTTTGCCGGAAGATCTGGCCGCTCGCGTCGTTCATCTTGGAAGCCCTTCCAATCGGTAATTTCGGCTCGGAGCTGCTCAATATCTTCTAGCTCTTCTTGAATAGCGTTGGCACATTGGTAGGGCAACCTTCCGAAACACATAAAATACAGAATCATGCCCAAGGAGAATACGTCTGATTTTGTGGTAAAGTTTGCGTAGTTGCCCGTGCTATCCATTCTAAGGACTTCCGGCGCACAATATGATATGGTGCCGGTGGAGCCAGTTGATTTGCGCACCGCATGTTCCGGCTGAACCTCCCCAAAGTCGCTAATAAGGCAAGTTAGCTTGCCACTTTCGCGGTGCAACAAACAATTACTGGGCTTAAGATCGCGATGGATATAGTTTGCGCTATGAAGATAGGCGACGCCGGACGTAATATCTTTGAATAGGGAGTATATCTCCTCAAAGGCTAAGCGTGGTCTGCCTCCAAAAAGATCTCGAGGAGGTTCGGCTTTTCCCCTTGATCGCCGACGCATTCGCTCTTTAAGTTCTTCCTTTGTAGCTTCCCTCGGTACACTTCCGATAACGTATTGGTGGAGATCGCCGCCATTGCAGTACTGTTGCAAGATGAAGGCGCAGGGTACGGCTGGACCGAACATGGTGAGTCTGGCATCCTCCAGCCAGACATGACGATAAGACACCAAATTTGGATGCGAAAGCTTGGCAAGCAGTTCGACTTCAACCAGGACTTTTTCAAGCCAAGAGTGATCGTCGCCGACGGGAACTCGCTTGCAGGCGAAATGGCCAAGATGACAGCCATCAATTTCATGTCGTACCAGTAGGACGACACCTTTACCTCCCCTTCCTAGAATTCTCTCTTCTACAAAGAATGTTTTGAAATAGTTCGGGGTGAATGCATCTCTCTTTATTCGGCTGCCTTCTGATTGAGAAATATCCGGCGTACTGGATATAAACTCGGCGTCTCCATCCACGGCAGTCTGGTGAGAGTCCGAGGTCCCATTGGCCAGTGCAGGTTTGAACAGTCGACTTATTGGGCTGGAAGGAGCAATATTGGAAGCGGAATCGCCATTCCCGACACGAAGCATGCGAAAGTAAGACGGGTTGACGTAGGACTCTGGGTTCGCCTCATATGACCGTTCGAATGGATGCTCTGAAGTAGAAGATCTTAGCGGCTGGTGGCATGTAGGACACTCAGCATGACCTCGGATCTCTAGACGTTGCGAATCCTGGTCTCGCACGACGACAGCATTTCGATGTCGACTAAACCGCCCGTTAGGTTAGCAACAGTAGACAACGGGAGCGAAGAAATGGGCGGTGTTGATAGGGCAAAACGCACAGGACAATTTCACGACCCTCACGAGGATGATATGGGATCAACGACATGGCGACTCGATGCATTTGTCGGCGAGGGTTATCAGAGCAAGCATATCGAGCAACCAGAAACGCACAGCGAAATGATAATCGATTCTGTTTTGGAGCTCAATGGCTTGGATTGTAAATTTGGTAGGTTACTTGAAGATGAATGTTAAATAATAGATGTGGTGGAGGCGGAGAGCTCCCAAGGTATTAAGGTAGGAACGCAACGACGTAATTGCCCCAGTTGCAGTTGCAGTTGCTG
The DNA here is from genome assembly GCA_011799845.1 of Hypomyces rosellus. NCBI lineage: Eukaryota > Fungi > Ascomycota > Sordariomycetes > Hypocreales > Hypocreaceae > Hypomyces > Hypomyces rosellus. Next base: position 3,563,952 of record WWCI01000002.1, on the reverse strand, counting down.
GTGGATGCGACTAGCACTTTCCATGTCCAGGGCTTAGCGAACCCCGCAACGGCAGGACGCCTCTGCATCCAACTCCGACCCTAAGCTTGGTAATTGACCAACGACATCTCAAGCATCTCTTTTCTTGCATCAACACATCATTTCTTCATACTCATTAGTCTAAGAAGCCGTTTTTACTAAAAGTCTAATCAGCACCAATCAAGGCGCATACCAATTTCACGGGACCGATTACCATCATCACTCCAGTCTCTTGTCTGCAGCTTGCCTACGCACTTGGGCACTGACTGAACACATCTACCTAGTAGCTATCAATATCAAATCAGCATCAGAGCTACTGTGAACAAGATGAACAGGACTCGCCAGTCTTGCGAACGCTGTCGTCGAAATGGATTATCATGTGGTTAGCAAACGCCAATTTCGCGTACTTGCTATCGCTGCACTGAGGCCAAGGTTGAATGCGTCTCTACCCAGGGAACCCCAGCCATCCCACTGAGGTCCCCTCAACGACCACCACGAAGCAGACAAAATACCAGCAGCAATAACATTGCCCCTCCTCAGCTTCCACCTCAGCTTCCACCTTACTCACCTCAGACCCCTCAGCGTTCCCAACGACAACGGAGAACAAATACCAGCAGCAATAACATTGCCCCCTCTCAGCTTCCTCAGCCCTCCCGACGACAGAGCAGACAAAATACTAGCAGCAATAACATTGCCCCTCCTCAACTTCCACCTCGGCTTCCTCCGCGCCCCCAACGGCTACAGAGCAGACCGAGTACCAGCAGGAATGACAATGGGCCCCCTCGGCTCCCCCCTCTGGATCTAATACTTCCTCTGCCCACCCCTCGGCAGCCGTCGATAATGACTCAGGGCAGGGCTCCTATTCCCGCTCTTGTACCCGTTCCAATGCCAGCATTGTTGATGAGACCAGCAAGGGATCCAACCATACAAGAAAGGTTGACGCAACTAAATAGGTCAATGGAGACCGAGATACAAGCCCTCCCTTCATTACTTGATTTCCAAGATACAACAGGCAATCAGTTTAGCCTGCAACAGACTATTCACGCCGTCAGTCGCTTCACCCGCACACTGTCTATTATTCAGCTGCATATATCAAGCAACTTGATGGTGCTCGCCACCAGCCACGAGATATTTAACCTCCAAATATCTTGCCATCGTCGAATTCGCCTCCTGCTTGATCACCTCGCAACCCATCTCCAGCTGTGTGCTGAGAAGCGACTGAGTGACGAGCGAGCCTGGAACATCCTTTGATACCCAGAAAAAGAGCGAACATCCCGATTACGAAAGGGAAAGAATTTGCTTCTATTAACAATAGCGCCTAGACAATACGTTTATTCGTCAATTGACTTAATAACACCGGACATTGAAAAGCGTTGCTCCATATTTACCGCCCACGAACTTTTCAACGCAATTCTAGCTTTCCTGAAGCTAGAGATGATTTGCTAAGCAAATACTGGGTTTTTAGAATCATGTTTGTCTCAGGCTGGCTGGTGGTGATGCGGCGGAGTACCAAAGCGACTAGTTAAGAGAAGAAGCGAGATAGTAACAAAATAACAATAAAACCAATATTCTAAACAAGAAAGCAAAGAGGTGAGTATTGAATCGTGCTTAATGATCCAACCGGAGGCTATAAAGGCAGAGGGAGATCATTAGTGTCCATAAACAGTGATAGGATAGGCTCCAATATTGTTCGTAAACTACTAGGCTATTATACGCTTTGGTGCAGAAGCTTGTATTGCCCTATTAAAAACACAACTTGACGGTGGAATAATATAAGATTTTGAAGTGGGCTTGTAGGTCGGCAATGTAGAACAGCGTTGACCATCTTGAACCGGTACAATCTGAGAGTCGAAGCGTGAATGGTCAGATGATAACGCAAGGTGATTGCTATGATGAAGATTGAGCCGGAGAACAGGAATCACGCAGCCATGGAGGAGAATAAAATACCCGATTAGAGCTCATTACAAGGCATCATATCCCCTCCTAGTAGTCTCACATGTTCAGCGTTTTGGTGCCATCACGCCTTCTTTGAGGAGCTGGTGTCTGGCTGAAACAACATTTGAGAAGATCATTTGATGAAAGGACAAATAATTTGTTGAGACATATATGCCATGGTTGCATTAGCCATAAAAGCTTTATAAGCTAGGTAACTCCAAGAGAGTTCAGTCATCTTGGACTAGGCCAGACTATTATTGTGAAAAGAGGCCAGCAGCATGTCACACAGTATAGTTCAACAAATAGAACAGCACAAGTAATTAATCTTGGTCATGAGTTAATATGAATTCCATTTCCCTAATGATTTCAATTCAGCGGTTTTTTTTTTCCCGCCCCAACGTCACGGGGGTATATGACCAGCCGTGGCTCTCTATCTTATGCTTCATCCATTATTTCATTTCATTTTTCTTCTTTTGCAAACACGCCAACAACACTTCTTTGGACCTCCCAGAAACTTAGAGCTTACCAATTCCCAGGTGCTCAGGGTCAGCCTGAACGATCCGCAGAGTGTTGGTGTTACCCATACCACCCTTCCAGCCCTGAACAACGACGACAGTGTCGCCAATGGTCAAGGTGCCGAGCTGGAGAGCATGCTCAACAGCCCACTTGATACGCTTATCAACATCCTCTTGCCAGTTGACCTTATCAAAGTCAGGCTTGGCCTCGGGGAACAGGAAGGGGTAGACACCACGGTACAGGTGGGAGAATCGGCAGGTGGTGTCGTTTCGGGTGACCATGAAGATGGGGCAGACAGGTCGGTACTTGGAGAGGAATCGGGCAGACTCGCCAGAGGTGGAGAGGACAATGATACCACCAGCACCAAGGTCGAGAGAAGCACGGACAGCGGCCATGGCGCAGGCCTCAACGGTGGAGACGGGGCGCTTGACCAGAGTGCACATCTCCTCGAAGTGAGCGACGTAGGGGATGGTGTTCTCAGCCTTAAGACTGGCCTCGTGCATCTCACGGACGGCCTCGTTGGGGTAGGCACCCTTGGCAGTCTCACCAGACAACATGACACAGTCAGCACCGTCAGTGACAGCATTGCCAACGTCGCTGATCTCGGCACGAGTAGGACGAGGGTTCTTGATCATGGACTCGAGCATCTGAGTAGCACAGATGACGGACTTTCCGGCCACGTTGCACATGGCAATCATCTTCTTCTGGGCAGCAAACACCTCGGCGGCGGGGATCTCAATACCGAGATCACCACGGGCAACCATGACACCGTCAGTCTCCTCGAGAATCTCGGCAAAGTTGTTGAGACCCTGTCGGTTCTCAATCTTGGCAATGATCTGGATTTGCTTGCCCTCCTCGCCGAGAACGTCTCGGATGTCCTTGATGTCCTGAGCACGACGGATGAAAGAGGCAAAGACCATGTCGACATTGTTCTTGACACCGAATCTCAAGTCGGCCTTGTCCTTCTCGGACAGGGCAGGAAGGTCGACATCGGTATTGGGCAGGTTGACACCCTTCTTGGAGCAAATGAAGCCGTTGTTTCGGGCCTTGACCTCAATGGTCTTGTCATCCTTGATGGAAAGGACGTCAAAAGCCAGGACACCGTCGTCGACGTAGATGACACGGCCGACCTGGATGACCTTGGTAATGTTCTTATAGTCGACGTACCTAGGAAAAAGTCAGTATTTTGAAGAATTCGAAGCCCAACGAAAAATATTAGGCTAGTAAGGGAGATCTTTAGGTTAAGTCCAAGCAAAGGGAGGGTGATTATATCCCCCAGCCCCTATATGCTATAACGAAACAGGATCAACAGATGGGGAGAAACTTACATGTTGTCAGTGTCGCAGGCAGTAGCGTACTTCTCATCAGTGGTGATGTTCAGAATCTTGCCAGCAGCAATGGGGATATCCTCATCGTTCTTGGTGTTACCAGTACGGATTTCGGGTCCCTTGGTGTCGAGGGCAATACCGACGGGTCGGCCAGGGTACTTGGCAACGGCAGCACGAACATTGTCGATGACGGACTGGTGGTACTCGTAGCTTCCGTGGGAGAAGTTCATACGAGCAACATTGAGACCAGCATCACGAAGACCCTGAATAGCATCGACCGAGTTGGTCTTGGGGCCGATGGTGCAGATGATGGCGGTACGGCGAAAGTTGCGAGCAGGGGTGAAGGCAGTGTCGAGAGAGGCAAGCCAGTTGATCTTGCCACCAACCTCGAGGTGGTTCTGAGCTGTGGCACCCATGATGCTATAGGAACGAGATCGGGTAGGAATCTGGGACATGGTCAAGGTTAAGAGGTTGCGTCAAGCAAGAAGAATTCGTTTTGCCTAGGAGTAGAGCTCACAGGTTAGAGAGAAGAGGTATGATAGAGTCGTCGTCCTACGCAAGGCGATGCTTGGAAGGGAAAAGAGAGAAAAGAAGAGAGGGAGATTGGAGTGAAGAGGAGAGAAGTAGAGGTAGAAGAAGCTTGGGTTGGAACGATAGAGGGGAGGGAGAAAAAAAGATTGGGATCAATATTTTATGGTGAGTACTTACTAAGTTAACGTTGAGCTGTACTACAGCGGGTGGGTAGGGTAGGCAAGCTGGGGGCAAGCTTGTTAGTGGCTGAAATTGAGCATCCAAAAGTCACTAATCCTTCACTTCGTTTTCTTACCTTGTAAACGCACGGAGCCGTTTGTTTGCGAGATTATCTGAGACAGTTGGATTGGTTAGAAGAGGAGCATGGGAGGGATGAATGGACGTGAGGCCTTTTGGTGGGTTGGGATGGCCGCTGTAAGTCTGAGAGAGCGATGACGGTCCAAAGGGGAGTGCCCCGCCTTTGGCTTGGCCCTGGTGGCAGTACGTACTAGTGGTGGTGGTGAGCAAAAACGGAGGGGCAGCAGCGGTAGCACCAGGTGAGGGGCTTGAGGGGTTCAACGGGCTTGGTTAGCTTAGCGTCACTGTTATCTTTAGCAAGGATCCATGGATTTGCTACCTATGGATTGGATTCGGAAAAATACAATAATGGAAATGGATGGATGCAAAGTAATAATAATAATATCTGGGTACCTAATCGCTAATCTGCCAATCTGCCCAACTAAAGTCACTCACTTACCTTCTTCGGCACGTACCTACTATTGACCTCCTACTCCTACTAGAAAGCAGAGAGAGCTCATTGCTGCATACAGTAACAGTGCCGTAAATAAATGGAGGGGCAAGGTCAGAAAAAGGTGAAAAGGTCCGATTTCAAGGGTCAAGACGCGGAGGACTCCGAACCGAAAAGGGCCTTTTTGCTTGTCTGGCCGTTTTTTCCCTCCCGATCACGGCTTTGAGGCAATGATCCAAATTGATGGCTGTTTTGAGGGATTTGCTGTTCCCTTGGGGGCAAGGCCGGTAAGCATAGGTCAAGGGAGGGAGGTTGGATAGGATTCTTGGGAGCCGCGTGCACCGCCGCCGTCGCCTTGCCGTACCGGATCTCCGTTGCTGACTCGAGGCGCCACTAAATCACATTGGTACTGTCAGGTAATAATGAGAACAGAGTCAGGGTCAGGTCAGAAATAAAGTGACCATCTCAATGATGTGCCGTTCATCAACATCTGGCCGACCTTTGATACCCAACTTCAACGTTACTTCTGTAGGATTTTTTGGTAAAATTGTCTCTGAGTTCGCACTGCAAAAGTTGATGCCGAGCCCACTTATATAAGGCACTGCGCCCCTTGTCATTGAGACAAAAGCCCTTAGTCGCTCAAGTCAATGTTGCAGCCAACGACCTACCCAGCTGGCGACTCATAATTTGTAATTATGGTATTAAAAAGCTTCGGTGTTGGTAGCTGCAACGTCGGTATGTTTGCTGGAGAAGGATGACGAGTATAAGTATATGGCCAAGTCATGGCCATAACCCGACGTTTCAAGTTCTCGAGTTAGTTTCCCAATGACTGCTGCCAAGTATCAGGAAAAGGGCATGGTCTTGGTACGCGAGCCGAAGTGATGTGAAGCCTTGAGCATCTGTGCCCCCAATTTTCTGCAACTGGCCGTGCACGAAGCCCACGGAAACGGCATAGACTTTTGTGTCGACACCTTCAACTCTAGGTTGAAAAGATAATTGCCAATGCCAATGACATCTCATGGCCAGCGAAATGACAAGCTCTCAGTCGGCTTCAAATCCTTTCGATATCAACTCATCCCATGGCCAAATCGCTCGATGTTTCTTGTGAATATCCGGAGGGAATAGGGTTTGGAGACTCTTGGTCACCATCCTTCGATAGGCTCATGCAAACGTTAGATTTGATATGGCTTTGCGTTATGCTATGAGTAATATCATTAATACATACGCGCGTAGATTTTATGCATTCACTTACTTTTTGGAGCCTTTTTATAAGCTCAAAGATCTGTCCCCACTACGTTCAAGGTTGTTTGCTCTCCATCGAGCTTCAATCTTGAATCTCGTCCATCTAACCAAATCGGGCCAAGAGCTTTCCAGATCGGAAAAGATTCGGGTAAACATCATTTGTTGCAGATTGCTGAGTAATCTGACTGCTCCTTCTCAAGGGGGGTGATTGGATCCTGAGGGGTTCTTCCGTCCTCCGGGCCCAGAAAACACGTGAGACATTTGGCTATCGTCACCTGCCTCTCCAGCCACCCGTTGCGCATCAGATCGGGTACGAGGAACCGTTCTCCATTCTCGAACTTCCCGCCATTCTCAGCCGCGCAGATTCTCTCCCCTATTTCGAAGCTTCTTCCTCCTACCAAGCGTAGATCCATCCTCTCGAACTCGAACTCGCGAACTCCTCGAAAAAGAAAAACCAGAAAAACAAAACCGTCATCATGGTGGTATGTGGCACTCCCCCCTCGTGCTTTTGGTCCAGGCCAGCTCCCACCCAAACATGAATGCGAGTTGTGCTTTTCGGACATGACGAGTCTTCCTGCTTGCTCAGCCTGTTCTAAGACTGCTTGCAGCTTCTCAACCTGCTGACGTTTGGACTGTGGTCAAAGGTTGGACGATTGACACACTATGCCTTCGACGCTGTCCTGCGTAAGTTGCTCCCCTTAACCCCCCGGGTCTCCGAATTGTGTCCCCTCTCCCCCTGTTTGTTTGCTAAACGTTTTTATAGTGTCGGCTTTCCTTGCGGGCATGAAGCGATCGACCGGTTTGAGGTGAGTGCTCAGATGTTCTGATTAACGATGCTACCGCCAAGAAACTCGACTAACTCGTATCCCGCCGTGGGGTTTCTGTGGAATAGCTTCAAGACCGACAAAGTTGCTGGCGAAAATAAGGACATCACCAAGTGGATTGACAAGTATCTTGGTGTCGGCGAGTGGGTAATGGATCAGTCGGTCGCCATTGCTGGTTCCAGCGGCTTCTTTGAGCGCAAGCGGTGAGCAGTGCTCAACCAGAGCCATCTCATGATCTCGCTCAATATATGCGAGTCAACGACATCGTAACGACGCTTCATGTCTCTCAACTCCCTCTCTCTCTTTTGCTGCTCTTCCGGGGCTTGGAGGTGAACTCATCCTGGAATATGGTGGACGAAGGAAAACGGGGTAGCACGCAGAACTCGAACACGCTTATGTTTTAACGACCAGCCAAGTTAGTCACATTTTAAAGGCGTTGTAGGACACACAATTTGGATTAAATGCAAAGATACGACGAAATGATTGGGGTCTATATATAAAAAAACACCTATGTCATGCTGCTCCTCTTGTCCGGCTTGAGCTTGACTTGCATCCCCACAACCGCGGTGTAAAAATAGCCGAGGTTATCCGAAGATGCACAGCATTGTCCCGACTTGTTCCATAATTGCGAACTAACAACGATATGCACATGTTGAGAGCGTAATCTGTAAACTATTTATCACTATGAACTAATAGACTGAATATTGAAACTAGGGTTAAGTATAATATATATTATCATGAAATAGCGCTATAAACTCCTAGACTCGGGACAGGGTATATACAAGCGGTGTCATAGAACATAAACCGTCCAAGTTGTTGAATCGATATTAGTCGTTGCATCATTATCAGTTCTCATCGTGATACATCCTCCGCCAGAAACTCCGAAGGAACTTCATTCTCACTCCCGCTTTCGTATCGCTGTAGAGGGGCTCCATTTCCTGGATTGCCTAGGGGGTCGTGCTCATTATGGTGATCATCGGCGTGCGGACCTAGCAGATCTGACGGCACCTCGTTGTCGCTTTCTTCGACATATCCACGGCTCTGTTGCACATGCTGATCATTTGATTCCGTTTCGGCAGGGAAGCTGTCGCCGTCATTCGTAGAATTGTCCTCGGGGACCTCAACTAGGCCCTCTAGCATACTGTAGGCCTCCTTGAAAGCTTCCAGCTCGGCCCCAATGGCACAAATGAGAAGATTCCAGTGTTTCTCTTCAGCTAGAACCATGTGTCGCTCCAATTCTTCCACTACGTTCTTCATCTGGGGAAGCTGGTTCTGAATCATTTCTTCCTGAGACGGCAACTTTTCCTTGCCCTTGGCCGAGGAAGAGAGAGAAGGCGGTTTCATTATTTGTCGCAAACTTGATTCAAAGTCTGTAACCAACTGCATGACAAGTTCCCATACGGCGCCTCCCTCTTCCAAAGCTTGTCGATCAGCATCAATGCGGGCTCTCCGACTTTCTAGCGCGGCAACCTCGTTTTCCCACCACGACTTGGTCATCTCCAACGTGCGTCGTTCAGGGATGAGCCGCAAGAATTCTATTCCCCCAGGTGACTCTGGCTCTCCGTCGACACCTCCAGGTTGACTTAAAATATCAGGGTCAAGGGGCTGAATAGGGGGTTTATGCATTAATGCCGTAACTTCAGCATCTACCTGCTTCAATGCTCCGCGATACCCACTCAGCCCTGCATCTCGCTTGTTCTGGATGTCTTCCATTTTGTCCTTGAGCCAACGACGTCGGTTTCGCATTTCCATGAGCTTCTCTTCGAGGCGATGAATCTCCTTGTCCAAGGTATCATGTTTTATACCAAGTTCTCGGAGTTCTTTTCCCAGAGGCTCATCGCCGCCCTCGTCCAAACCGTTCAATTCGGTATGAATGTCAACCTTTCTAGCACTGAGAGTCTCCAAGTAAGCCAGAGCATCCTTTCGTTGAGCCAAGGCGGCCTCCAAGTGCATATCCTCTTCCTGTTTCACTCTCGCCATGGCCATGATTGTTTTTTGAAGTGCAGCTCGTGTAGCTCGCAGCCCTAAAGGTCTATCCTTTGTCGGCTGGCGCACTGGTATTACATTGCCATCAGGTGTTGCCCGAGTTGGGACGTAGAGAGAGTTTGTCATTCGGGATTTGGAGCTTTTGGTGGAGTAAAAAGTCCCTGTTGGAGTACTGCTCCCGTCGCTATAGGCATCAATATCATTTCCATACGGATCATTGGAGCCGCCGCTTCCCGCTATCAATCCGGCAGCTTGGAAGTCGAGTAGCTGCTGAATCTCTTGCTCCAAGGCATTTTCTTGACGTCGCAGACCTCTCCAACGTGAATCGGGCTTAGGAGATGCCATCTCCTGCCTTTGGTCAAACAGCACACTGCCGATGACAGGTCTGATCCCACTAACAAGGCTCTGGGGAGTGTTTCTGCTGGGGCCGGAGGAGCCACCAGGGGATCTTCGGTTTTTATCCTTGTTTATCATCATCGATGCTGTTATAGGCGGTGGTGGACCGGCAAACATGGCCCTTGGCTTCATCTTGGATGGCGAGCCTGGTGAGCTGGCTTTGTCACGCCAGGAGCTTGGCGAGGACCCGCGTGGAGTTCCTAGCACATCTTGTTCATTGACCCAGGCCCTTGGTAAATCATCGTCAAGAGAAGCAGCATCATCAGGCCGAGGACTTAGTGGTTCCAACTGATATTCACTCGGCGATCGCTTGGGGGCATGGTGTATAGGAAGGATCGGAGACATCATACGAGGGCTCGTTATTCGGTCGAAGAAGCCTGAAGAGGCCATGGTGGTGGTAGTTAATTACTAGGTGGCTTTTTATTTGAAGCCAAGAGGAAGAAGCCAACGAGTCGTTGCTGTAATTTCGATATGAAGAGTGAATAGTGAATCAAGAGGGATAGATAGCCAACATGAGAGAAAGGAATCGGATGTAGCCGGCCACAGAGCTCGCTCGAGACATGCTCACGAGGACTGATTCTGTAGGGGATGGCGTGGATTGTTAAGGTTGGCATGTGCTCTTACAGAAAGTCTTATCGATGACACCACAGATGGAGCTATGGAGAGGTACCCATTTGGGTACAAGTGGATGCGAGCTCCATGATGTCTATTGGCGAAGACTGACAGGATGGGTGCGAATATTTCTATTTCTACTCGTAAAAAAATGTTTTATTATATAGAAGACCGCCATGTCTTTGCCTGAATAATATCTTTTCTTATTACTATGTCGCATCGTCTCTTTTTATGCCAACATGAAATGCAGTGTACAGAGAGTACCTACTGGACCTCTTCACTCGTCCACTGGGCACACTCCGCATATGATCTGCACCAAGTGCCGTATGACAAAGACCCCCGCCGCCGACTCGAGTTTCCCTACAGTGATCTATAGGCTATAGAGGTGAAGAGGTAAGTCATCCACGGATAGGCAAGTATTCAGCACTGAGAAAGAATCACTCGTTGAATAATTTCGTTTTTATTTTAGATCTGTTCCCTCCATCTTCGCATCCAGACTTCAATCATCCATGTTACATCCGTGGATCACATTACCGAACAGACACTACAGTGCCTTGCAGCTCCTCCATTTCTTCAGGTGCATAGGTGATAGGTTCGGCCTACCTGCTAAAGTAGCTCCAGTCCAATCCATCCATTAGTGGAGGGAAGCGAGTGCTACGGCTGTGTCCTACAGGGCCGGTGGGCGGGCTGTCTTGGGCGACCTTCAACCAGTAGCGACTGGGACCAAGCCATTCCATCGATCGCTCCAAGGTTCCAAGGTTCCAGGTTCCTTGTTTCTCGACACCGCAAATCAGCAACGAGCTGCGACGGGGCCGCCAGCGCCTCTTGATCCAGCCGCCGCTTCGGGGCCTCCATGAGTCTCGCATATCCTGACCCTCAGACTCCAACCTTGAACTTTGCCTTTCCCAGCAGGCCTTGCCAGCCCTGTCTTAGCCCCTCCAGGCCCAAAAGCCAGCAAGCCATGAACCAATCACATCAGCTGCCTCCCCCGCGACGGCAGCAGACTGGAACAGGCTCATACGGCGCTCAACAGGATGAACTTCACATGTCGGGTATGAGTCCTCAGGCCCAGGTGTCGCCTCGAGATTATCCTCCCCAGATCAAGCTCGAGCATTCGCCTGTTGGCAGCCAGCTCCCGCCACCGAGCTCTGTTCCCAACGTCCTTCAACCCGGTGGCCTGTCGGCGCCGCGACCACCAAGCATGTCTGCCAACACGGCTCCAACCATCCCCACGATACACGCCTCTGACACTTCCGCATCCGGTTCCGGCTCCATGTCAACTCTGCAGCACCAGCCATTGCAACAATCGCAGGCGCCGCCTCCGGATTACTCTTCGTCCTCAAGACCTCCGTTGAGCTTGTCGCACACCTACTCGCGCTCAAGCCCCGCAGCCAACTACGATGCGCCGCCATCAACCTCCTCCTACCATGCTTATACTCCAACAACCCCCGGCAGCTCGTCCTCTCAGTTCATGTCGCCGCAGGATGCCGCGACCAGATACAGCGCTCCCGGATCCCAGCGCAACCTATCCAACACGCCATTAGGTCTTGCAGACATTCGGCCGCGCGCTGACTCGAGCATGTCCGATGGCACACCCGGGACCCTGGGCTACGAGCTCGCCAATACCCAGCCTGGGCCAAGCAACTACTTGGCTCCGTGGCCAGTGTATGCTTTTGACTGGTGCAAGTGGACACCCCGCGGCAACAGTGCTGGCAAGGTAGCCGTGGGCAGTTACCTGGAGGATGGGCACAACTTTGTACAGCGATCCCCGCCTGGAAACACCTGTGTGTGTGTATGAGCTAACTCTGGCGTCAGATTCAAATTCTCGATACCCAGGTTGTCCCGACCTCTCAGGAGGTATACACGCCCGGAACCTCCAAGTTCAATATTGAATTCACCAAGATTGCCGAGGCTACGCACTCGTATCCTGTTACCCGACTGCTGTGGGAACCTCCATCCTCGCAAAAACAATCGACCGATTTGCTGGCTACATCTGGCGACCATCTGCGGCTATGGTCGCTCCCATCCGAGACCACAGCGAATCCCGGCAACACCATCACTCGATCTCAACGTGATGCGGCCATTACCAAGTTGACGCCTCTGGCACTCTTGTCCAACTCCAAGACACCGGATCACACTGCTCCGCTCACCTCTCTAGATTGGAATACCGTGTCTCCTAGTCTTATCATTACTTCTAGCATTGATACCACCTGCACTATCTGGGATATCCCTTCATTGACAGCAAAAACACAGCTGATTGCGCACGACAAGGAGGTTTACGACGTTAGGTTCTGTGCTAAAAGCGTCGATGTTTTCGTGAGCTGTGGTCAAGATGGAAGTGTACGCATGTTTGACTTGAGAAGCTTGGAACATTCAACCATCATTTACGAACCAACTGGCAAGGAAGAGAGAGGTACGTTGTCGCGGAAGTGTTGTATAGAATGAAGGAATGACGATGGCTAATGCGCTACAGCAACAGGGGACCGCATGAGTCCCACCACTGCTCAACAGACGCTTACAAATCCTCCGCCACTGCTACGTCTGGCGACATCGCCCCACGATACTCATCTTCTGGCAACTTTTGCTGCAGACTCTAATGTTATTCGCATTCTAGATGTACGACAACCTGGCCAAGCCTTGCTTGAACTTCGAGGCCATACGGGTCCTGTCAACTGTATAGAGTGGTCACCGTTGCGACGAGGGACATTGGCCTCTGGCGCAGATGACTGCCAAGTACTTCTCTGGGACTTAATGAGCTCTACGTCTTCCATCGGCGGACCCCCAGTCAACGGCACCCCTCAACAGAATAACCAAAAGAGCCCGGTAGCATGCTGGGACTGCGAGTATGAAGTTGGAAATCTGGGATGGGTACCTCATGTTCAGGGTACTGATTATGGCGAATGGCTTGGCGTAGCTTCTGGACGTGGTGTATGGGGTGCTAGGGTGTTGTGATGATATGTTGCTTTGATGAATGGCGTGCATGATGGCAACGGACGAAACGTTACTGTTTGCCGCTTACAACCCGCTTTTATTTATAGACCCTCACTATTCTGCGGGATATATGTATCACCAAATGTGAAACTGCTGAATCTATGTGCCAAAGCGCTTAACACGCCAGCAGAAATCGGGGCATAGAAATATGACGAGTGATGATGGGAAATGGTTGAATGTTGATATCAATGAAAGATGTTGCCATCGGAGCTCCATCCATTATGAAGGCCAGTAATTGAGCTGGTAAATGGCTACGACCTAAGTAGGCTTGGTAAATACAGTGGCTATTCGTAAATCCATCATGTGTACTTTATTTCAATTACATTGATATTATAAGAAGAGATATAAGTCCTATGAGCAGACGTATGTGGATGAAGATACACCCCATACCGTCTGATTCGCCAACGACTCTTGAAATAGTGAGATATGGAAAACTCTCTAAGACAATAACCTAACCGTGCAGCTGTCTCTGAGAGAATGCAGTAAAGCTTGTGACCTCATCGCCAAACATCACAGCTTTGACTCTATTTCCTTTTTCGCCTCGGGGCTGACTTGGATGACGGCTTTACCCAAGACCTTTCGATTTGAAATATCTGCCAGCGCTTCGGGGACGTTTTCAAGGCCTTGATAGATCTTGAAGACCGTAGGCCTGATCTTGCCACCCTGTATCAAGGAAGTCAACTGACTCCAGATTTGATCTCTCTCCTCGGGGTACCGTCGAATGCTCTCTCCGTATCGCTGCATCTATCAGCTTAATTCTTATCCAATATCGAAATTTGGGCATACTTACATATCCAATGAGAGTTGCCTGCTTCAGCAGCAATCTGTTCATGGCAATCTTTTCCATTTGCCCTTCCCTAGCGGCAAAGCCAACTATCAAGATCCTACCACGATGGGCGACGCACTTCAAGCTGAGATCTACTTGACCTACTGGATCGTAAACGACATCTACCCCCTTTCCGTCTGTTTCCTCTAATATGCGCTTCCACCAATCATCTTTATTATAGTTGACACATAGACTGGCACCATATGACTGGGCATAAGTGCACTTCTCGTCTGAGCCTGCAGTCCCCAAAACGCGACACCCCATGGCAACCGCTATTTGGACAGCCATGATGCCGAGTCCGCCCGCCGCTGCGTGAACCAAGACTGTCTCACCCGGCATGAGTTTACCAGCAAGAGCCAATGCGCCATAGGAGACAGGTAGCGTTGCACCGAGACCAGCGGCATCAGTGAGGCTCCATCCTAATGGGACATTTTGCAGAGAAGGGGAATCAGCAGGTACAGTCAAGAATTCGCTATAGGAGCCATGGTGATCTCCGAAGATGGCATCTCCAATCTTGAATTGGGAGTTTCTAGGGGCTGAAATGACGATGCCGGCAAACTCGAGACCAAGTATAAATGGCGGACGAACAAGGCTCCTATTGTTTTGGTGTTTTCCTCGTGCCTACGAGACATTAGTAGGTTCGTTTATTCGACTTGATGTATTTATAACTTGCATAAAGCGTGTCGACAAAGTTGACGCCAGCTGCTACAACTTTGACGACCACGTGGTTTGGCTGTGGTGTTGGTGTAGGGATCTCGGATACGTGAACTTGGCCGAGGTTCTCATAAAATTGGTCTATGAGGACTGCCTTCATCGTAGCGATAGGGACTCAAAACAACACCAGCATATGACAAAATGATTATAAATGCGATTTATATCAAATTAGGGAAAGAAGTAATCAAGGCGGTCGTAGAATTAATTCAACTAATTTATGTGTAGTTCAATCAATTTATTGCAGATGCAGCGGACATGTTTATCAAGGTGGGTACAAGGTGAACGCTGGCGATACCACCATCTCACCTCGTACCTCTATTTTTAGTGTACGGAGCAGCGGTCTCCTTGGAAAGTTCCCCAGACCCACACAACCACATCCTACTCGTACCTACATGTCAGGTACCTAGTAAGCCAGGCGCGTTCTGTCCGACAATTAGCCGCGTCGCCAACTTGCTGGTTTACCTTGAGCTCCGGAACATTTCTTCTTGATACTCGTCCTCCATCCTCCTTTTCCCTCCCTATCATCTTTTTTGCAGCTGCACGACCCCGAGGACGCGTGGCATCATACACATCAATATGGCGCCCAGCAATCCTCCGCGATTCGATGAGTCGGAAGACGAGGAAGACTTCAACCCTGCGCCTGCCGACTTGTCAGACGATGAAGGCGGCAACCAAGGCTCGGATGATGTTCGCGAAAGTAGCCCGCCCCGTCGTCGTAGCGGTGACGACGAGCAAGCTGCTCCATCCAAATCACGGCATCATGACGATGAAGACGAGGACGATGAAGATGAAGATGAGGACGAGGATGAAGGTCGCGGTCGCGGTCACGATGATGATGACGAGGATGAAGAAGACGAAGAGGATGAGGATGATGTCCAACAGGTACGTTGCAGGATAGACTTGTATCAATAGCGCGACAGGATGAAAAATCGCTCACACCCCCGCAAAGGGCCATCGTCGAAAGCGCAGACGCGACCGACGCAATGCCTTCTTCGATATCGAAGCCGAAGTCGACGATGAAGATGAGGACGGAGATGAGGAAAAGGACGGTGAAGAAATAGAGGATTTCATCGACAACGCTCATCCTGATGACATTGCCGAAAGCGCACGACTCGACGATGATAGAAGACATCGTGAGCTCGACCGGCGTCGAGAGATGGAATCCAGCATGGATGCAGAGAAACAAGCCGAGATTCTGCGACAACGCTACGGTAATCGACGGTCGGCCAAGGGATTCGGCGACTCTGCCGTTGTGCCAAAGCGTTTGCTGCTTCCCAGTGTCGATGATCCCAGCATCTGGGCCGTACGATGTAAGGAAGGCAAGGAGCGTGAGGTCATCATGTCCCTTATGAAACGTGTTGAAGAACGCAGGGGCACAAAGGACGAATTGGCCATCACCGCCGCCTTCGAACGTGGTGGCCCCGATTCCGTCATGAAGAGTTTCATCTATGTTGAAACCCAGAGGCAGACGGACATTCTGGTGGCCCTCGACGGCCTGCTTAACGTCTATCCTCACTCTAAGTTGACCTTGGTGGATATCAAGGACATGCCAGAGCTCCTGCGTGTTACAAAGACCCCGTCGCTAGAACCTGGCGCATGGGTGCGACTACGTAGGCCACCCAAGCACAGTGGTGATTTGGCCCAGGTCATCGACGTAACAGAGAACGGTTTGGAAGCGAGGGTTCGATTTATTCCTAGACTGGACTATGGCATGCGAGATGACGCCCTTAGCGTTACCGCGGACGGCAAGCGAAAACGAGCGCCAGGTCTTGGACCTAGGCCGCCGCAGAGACTCTTCAGCGAGATTGAGGCACGAAAACGACACCCCCGAAATGTCCAGGGCAATCCAACAACCAACACTTGGATGTACATGGGAGACGAGTTCGAAAACGGTTTCCAAGTCAAGGATGTCAAGATCCAACAGCTTGTCATTACGGACGTTAATCCATCCCTTGAAGAAGTCACACGGTTCGCTTCTGGCGCCGAGGATGGCACAGAAAATCTTGACCTCAAGGCCCTAGCTGCTAGTTTGAAGGACAGCAATACACTGGTCACATATCTCCCTGGCGATATTATCGAAGTCTACTCGGGAGAACAAAGAGGTGTCGTCGGCAAAGCCACAAACGTTCAAGGTGACATTGTCACAATGTTTGTCACCGAAGGTGATTTGAAGGGGCAGACTATCGAAGTTCCCATCAAGGGTCTGCGCAAACGCTTCAAGATTGGTGACCATGTCAAGGTTATTGGCGGCAGCAAGTTCCACGATGAGGTCGGTACAGTGGTAAAGATCTCCGAGGATCGGGTCACCATGTTGACGGACCAAACAAACAACGAAGTCACCGTCTTTAGTAAGGACCTGCGAGAAGCTAGTGACATTGGCGGGCAGGGCTCTCTTGGTCAATTCGAACTCTTTGATCTTGTGCAGCTGGATCCTACGACGGTCGGTTGTGTTGTCAAGGTTGACCGTGAATCTCTGGCTATTCTCGACCAGTACGGAGACACCCGACAAGTTATGCCCTCTCAGATTCCCAACAAGCTGCCCAAGAGGAAACAAGCAGTTGCTGCCGATCGGGAGGGTTCGGAGATCCGACTTGATGATGTCGTGAAGGAGTACGGAGGACAACTACGTCAAGGCAAGATTATTCACATCCATCGATCCTATGTTTTCCTCCACACAAACGACAGCAATGAAAATGCTGGTGTGTTTGTCACCAAAGCAGGCATGGTCAATACTATTGCTGCCAAGGGTGGTCGTGTAAACGCCACAGCAACGGGCCCTGATCTGTCGGCTATGAACCCAGCTCTTAAGATCCACAAGAACGGCGCCGAAAACAAACCCCTTCAGCCTGCCAAGGCATTTGGTCGAGATAAAGCCATCAACCAAACCGTGATTATCAAGAAAGGCGCGTACAAGGGTCTCCTTGGAATCGTCAAAGACACAACCGATACGCATGCCCGGGTTGAGCTTCACACCAAGAGCAAGACCATTACTGTGGCTCGAGACTGTCTTGGTTTCAAGGACAAGATTTCCGGCGCGAGCATTGAAATTAGTGGCAGAGGAGGTCGCGGCGGTTCAAACTCAATGGGCCGTGGCTCGGGTGGAGGTCGCGACGGCGACAGAGTTCCAGGTTGGCAGGGAGGATCTCGAACGCCGATGGGATCCAGTGGTTCAGACCGGGTTCCTGCTTGGGGATCAAGAAGTAAGTTTTTAATGATTGCCATCTCTTTCTATTTCACGTTTGCTAATTTTGAAACAGCGCCGGCTGCAGGTGGTCGCACACCAGCCTGGAAAGGACAAGATTATTCCGGATCCCGTACTCCTGCTTGGGCTGATGGTTCAAGAACTGTCAATCCTTATGACGGCAGCCGTACAGCCTACGGGTCGGGATCACGCACACCGGCATGGCAGTCTGGTGCAAGGACACCCGCTCCAGGGGACGCATTCGGCGCAGGATCGCGTACACCAGCATATTCCGGCGGAGAGGGCTGGTCCTCGGGGTCCAAGACGCCAGCATGGGGTGTGTCTGCGCCAACGCCTGGAGCCAGTGGGAACGAGCCTTGGGGTTACACTCCCGGAAACACATCTTCAGGTGCATACGATGCGCCAACACCAGGAGCAGCTATGGGAGCCCCCACTCCTGGCGCATTGAGCGCCCCTACTCCAGGGGCATACAATGCTCCGACACCTGGAGCGGGAGCACCCACCCCAGCTGGAGGATGGCAAGGTGGATGGGGAGGAGCAGAATCAGCGCCAACGCCTGCGGCTGGAGCACCTACACCGTCAGCATCTGGATACTCGGGTTACAGTGCGCCCACACCAGCAGCGTACGGGGCGCCAGAAACACCTGCTGCCAGTGGACCGAGATATACGGATGACGATTAAATGCGACGGAGTGTAAGTTAATTTTAAGGATATGGCGTTTGGGATGAGTGTATTCTTTCTTATAGAAGACGGGGTGTTGTCCTGTTTGAACAAACAGTTTGAGCAAGCCCGATATGAGAAGCGAGGCTATAAAAGAATGAAGGCAGTTTATAATGCATCAATGAAATTATTATATCAATGTGTCGATTGAACTGTAGCACCGGGTTTGGGCCGTCTATGAGTAATGATGTTACCAACCATTTCCAAAAGATGTACCCTGTAGATGAAGATGAAATGATACTGTATCTATTCATGATCAGGTCGAATGGCAAGATGTGACGACAATACTTGGGGTTTCATGTTGAGTTGAAGCATACCCGTGAATAAATGTCTTGTGGGTTACTGAGATGGCCGAGTTTCCACCGACGCTGTTCCGACCAAGCAAAAAAAAAAAAAAAAGTTGGTCGTCGCAACGAATTTCATCACAAACAGCTCTCAAGTTTCCAGAGTACTTCACACGCGCCGCTGCCCATTGCTAGCATCCAGGGACGCAATCATGTTTCGCCCACAGACGCAGAGACGGCTGATTGAGAGCTGTAAGAGTCGGCAGTGCCGGGGTTATCGGCGGTTGTTTACGGGTGCGGCGAGGGTGGCCTCGGTGGAGGGGTCTTGGGGGATGGTCCGGAGTTATGGTCCTTGCATGGCGAATGGAAGGGCTGCGAGGACAAAGACATTGAATATCTCGAGATTATCAGGCGTCAGATCGGCCTCCTCGTCCCCCTCATCCAAGATCAAAATCATCCCCCCAACAACCCCGCCCTCACCACCATCACCGCACACAACCCCCAGCCCAGCCGCCCTACGAACCGCCGAGGCACGAGAATCCGCCCTCCGCGCCGCCCGCCTGCGCCGCGCAGCGCAGCAGCAGGACAGGCGGGAAGAGGAGGGGAAGAAGGCGCAGGAGAAGAAGGAGTACCAGAAGAGGTATAAGACGGCGGCTAGGAAGTGGGTTTCGACGATTATTGCGTTGCCGATTTTGTTGGTTACTAGTTATTATCTTTTTGATCGATGTGAGTTTCTTTCTTTTCTTTCTTTTTCTTCTTCTTTTCCCCTCTTTTTTCTTTTTCTTTTCTCTTTTTCTCTTTCCTCCTTTTCTTCTTTCTTTTTTAACCTCCGGTTGAGGATGTTTAAAAGAAATTGGAGATTGGAGATGGGGATGGGGATAGGGATGGGGGTCCTAATGATATGGAAGTGCTAATGGAAGTGTACAGTGGCGTTGGGACATGAACCAAAGGAGCTGCCAAAGTTTCGGGAGGGAGACAAGGTAAAGGAGACTGAGGAGTAGAAGCTATGGCAATAGTAAGAGGGCAGAGATGCTCGGGCTAGTTTGATCATTCCCCAGAACGGAAGATCTGATGATGCTAGGGTAATTCGAGATGGAAGCTATAAAGCTGGGGCTATCCGAGGTTCTGAAGGGTTCTCCTGAGCCATTTCCTGACTTGGCTGATGGCGCGATGCTGGTACGATATGGAAGCAGAGTCATGTGAATGTGCTCTCTGCTTTGATGCCCCGAGAATTCACCAGTCATATGACCTAGACACCGACCTCCAACCATCTAAAAGGCATATTACATCAGTCTCTGTGATCTGGATACTCGACTGTCGTTTCTTCTATCAACCTAGGCAACTGGACTCGGACACGAGGAAGCTTCAGCCATTCGACCTTTATCATCAAGAAAACTGGCCAAACCCCTCCCAGTCCTAGAGAATGTAGCATGGATATCTCACGCAGACTACCTCCAAGACTCGGAATCAGGAGATTCAGTCAACAATACTATTCAGATAAATCGACCCACAAGACAAACCAGCATAATTTATCACAGTGGCTAAACAACCAGAGACCCTCGGCGAAGCATATATTGTTACGATTCTATACCAGAAAAACGACATAGGGAATATATTCCTAGTTAGCGAATGATCTCTATAGAAGCAATGAAACCAAAACATGATTTTATTCATAACAGTCTGAACATGAAGCCAAGCATGAGCAAAACGCCGAAAAGCCAAATACCATTCCTCCTCCTCCTCCTCCTCCTTTTTTTCTTTCTCTTTTCTTTTCTTTTTCTTTTTCTTCTTCTTCTTCTTCTTTTTCTTCTTCTTCTTTTTCTTCTTCTCTTCCTCCTTCTCCTCCCCCTGGTCGTTAATCGTATATCTCGTTAAATCACATTCTCATGTAAACCCATAAACCTCCCAATATTTTACTGTTTCTTTTATGCTTTTCTCCTTATTTTTTCTTGCTTTTGTAAACTGTAGGTGTGATGCTTTATCTCATAATGTTAGTTCATCCAGATAAAGAAAGAAAGAAGAAAGAAAAGAAAGAAAGAAAAAAAAGAAGGGGGGAAGAGGGGGGAGAAGAAGGAGAAGGGGGTTCATGAGTAAACGGGGGTCAAAACTCACACTAAAACGCTAGAAAGTTGAACCCCTCATAATAACTTTTGATCCATTTTTTGTCTTCTCTTACTTTCTTTTCTTTTTCTTTTTTTATGCTTTTAATGCGTAATATTTGTCGTCTCGAATTCTCTTGTTTTTTTTGGTGAAACTATTCAGGTATTTAAAGGATGGTTCAGAGGGGGTGTTCAAGTCGTTTTGTCGTCAAGATGTGCAAGATAGAAATCATTCTTTCAATGCATCGATATCATCCAAGGTCATGTTTCGTAAGTTCTTTAGTCGTATAATGCCTTTTGTACTGCTTTTCATTTTGAAGATATTCGTGCTCGTCATAAGTCGGCCGTTGGCGAATGAGGAATGTCTCCGCGTTTGCTCGCAGGGAGAAATGTCTACCCTACGAAAGCAAGTAGGCGAGTAAAGGCAGGTCGCCTTGCCCTTGTTGAAAGGGACTTGGTGAATTCAATCCAAACTCGGGACCAGGCGTCGGTATATATACACATTTCTCATTCCTCAAGGGATCATCATCATCATCCGTCACTCAACCCGCCCCATCTCGGACTCCCGCCGTTCATGACGACGCCGTGTAACCCAGCTCGCTCGTTATTTCTAATCAGACGTTAAAAACACCATTCGCATTACTACACATATACACATACATACTCACATACATATCCATCAAGATAGTAACGTAGTCGAGCGAATAATACACAAAAACCAACTTTTAGGCCATATCGGGATCTCACCGAATCCAAGCTCCGCTCCCCCACGGAATGATACGACGTCTACCCCGACCCAGGCAGATCCTCCGGCAGTTCATTTTAACCTACGTTAATCCGATCTACGGCATCCGAGATGGATTCGGGTCATCATTTTACTTTTCGCTTCTGGGGTAGCACCAAGTTCCGATGGGGTCGCTCGGAGGTGCCATACGCTACCTACATGTGAGACCATCACACATCCAATGCCATCTCGACAAGACTTCACATCGCATGCTGCCTATAATTCACGGACATCTTTCTTTCAGGTAGTATTCGATCAGAAAAATTAACATTCTCGCTCTTAATATCCTGTACCGGGTAGCCCACCGGCCTCTCACGGACTCGGTCAAGCCCCCTCATCATCCGACCTCCATCTACCTCCGTCTCAAAGTTGAGGCCGGCCTATAGCACCGGAATGTCTAAAAAGATCATTATCATCTCCGGCCGGCAGAGGACCACTTGTCCATCAATACCATGACCCCCAAATATTGTCTCAACATGATGCGCCCGGCAGCTGTCTAGAATTTGTACATTTATAGTTTCGACCGAAACACCGGAGCAGTTCCATTCTTCTCCATCTCAGCAGCATCTCTCTTGGCCCAATCTCTCATCACCTTGCGCATAATCTTTCCGCTGGCCAACTTGGGCACCTCGGCTATAAAGGTGACACCGCCAACGAGTCTCTTGTGTTTGGATACTCTCTTTGCGACCCAGTTTTGGACATCCTCGGTGGTGATCTTGTTCTTTGATCCGTCTTGAATCACAACGTAGGCTCGTGGCCATTCGTTTCCTTCCCTGCCAGTTGATATTAGTACTGCGGTAAAATCTTCCGGTTTTCCACTTCTTACAGCTTAATTTCCACAACGGCGGCATCTGCAATATGCTCGTTCTCCAAAAGTACCGCCTCCAGTTCTGCCGGAGCAACCTGGTGTCCGTTGACCTTGATGAGCTCCTAGGTACCAAGTATTAGTGACAGTTCCAGTAATCTTACATCTAGGATTTCAAAAGGACAGTCCGGGTGCCAACTAACCTTTTTCCTGTCTACAATCCAAAAGAGACCTTCATCGTTGCAAACACCAATGTCACCGGTCTTGAACCACCCCTCCTTATCCAAGCTCTCCTTTGTTGCTGCTTCATTTCTCCAATATCCTAGACACACATTTGGTCCACGGATACAAAGCTCACCGGGAGTCCCAGCGCTGACCTCTTTACCATCTTCCCCAATGAGCTTGCACTCACAATTAGGAAGAAGCTTTCCCACAGATCCAGGTTTGCTACCGGGAGCCCCGACCGGGAGGCTAATTGCACCGCAAGTCAATTCTGTCATTCCCCAGCCCTGTGCAATCTTCACATTGAGAAGCTCCTCGCATTGGACTTGCAATTCCCGCGATAAAGGAGCAGCGCCGCACAAGATTGTGCTCACACTCGACAGGTTATATCGCAATGTTTCAGGCCGCTTCGAGAGCATTATGAGCACAGGAGGTGCGACCTGCAGTGTCGTGATTTTGTACTTTTCTATTGTGGATAGAAAATCCTCAAAGCCAAACTTGGACATAATGTATATAGGAATATTAAGTTTGATGCATAGTATGTTGGCGTAGAGTTGGCCGTAGGCATGGTATAGTGGTAGGAATCCTATCCAGCGATCAGGAAGCTCCGGCCGGCCATCCGTGTACTTGGGATGGAAATCCCGTACATACGCCGTCTGAGCACCATTGGCAATAAGAGCAGAATGCGGTATGCAGACACCTTTAGGTAAGCCTGTGGTCCCAGAGCTGAAGTTGATTGTGGCGATTGTAGTGGTGGCTTCTTCTGGGGAGAACTCGGGCCATGTCCAATCGCCGACTTCCGAGGGAGCAGCAATCATGGCAGACCAATCTGCAACACCTTGACGAACGGGGTTTTGCTCGTCGGAGAATTGGAAGATTCGGTCTTTTGGAATGCCGACTTTAGCGGCAGCCTCAAGAATAGACGGCAGTACAGAGGGGTGAGCCAACACCGCCTTGGCCGTAGTATTTGAGAGTTGATGGACCAATTCTAGGATGATGAGTCTTGGTTAACATATGCGCCCGCAATTTATGACTATGCGCTCATCACATACCAGGAACCGTAAAGGTTGGATTGGCCCCACTGAATATGCATCCAGATCCAACAATGCCCAGGTACGCTACAGGGACAAATATGTGGTTTGGAGTGCAAAGCATGGCCACATCCCCTCTCTGCAAACCCAACCTCTGGAGGCCGTATCCCAATCGCTTAATCCATTGCAGCGCTTGCCTTGGAGACAGGCTCTTTTGGGGATTTTTGCTGTCTATCCAGAGAGGCTCTGCTGAAGCATTTTGCCCGTCGCCGAACAAATAGGTCAAGACATTGGTCTGTGGAATGTCAATCTTGGGATAAAGAGACGTGATAGGCATTGTTATGTAGGTCGTAGTGAGCGATGCTAGAGGGGGTATGATACGGTCCAACTTACACCGACTGAGACGGTGAAGGTGCGGGCGTCCTTTTAAAGGGGATCTTAGCAACAGCAAGGCTGAGATGGCTCTATGACCCCTTCAATGAGATGAGGAGATCTTGGAGAGCCGAGGTAGAGTAATCCCTTACATTGAGTCGATTGGCTGGCCAGGGTCGAATAAATGCGGTTTCCTTGATTTCCTTGGGTGGGGAAGCTGGTCAAGATGCTCGGCAGGCCAAGTACCATTTGTACGACCTGTACGCATAACAGGTACTTTCAACAGCATGGGGGCTGGACGGGTAAAACGGATCCGACCCCGGGATGGCAGTACGAGCCAGGGTATTTCATGTATGTTGGACTATCAAGTCGTCGCATTGCTCCAGACCGTCGACTGTTCTGAGCGGATTCGATTTGTATGGCTAACTAGAGCTGCAGTGGTGGATCTCTCTCCGATGCCGCCTGAGCA
Organism: Hypomyces rosellus; assembly: GCA_011799845.1. Lineage (NCBI taxonomy): Eukaryota > Fungi > Ascomycota > Sordariomycetes > Hypocreales > Hypocreaceae > Hypomyces > Hypomyces rosellus. The sequence goes on along the minus strand of WWCI01000002.1, from coordinate 3,539,318 downwards.
ATGCCTCCGACGGCTGCTAAATAACTTAGCGTGGCTGGGGAAAGCAGGGGCTTGTTCGGATTGGGTGCGTTGGATGGAAGCACGTTGCATTCGGCGTTGGGCTGCCTTGGACTGACTGGGCATCGTGCAGGTTCAATGTAAATCGTGAAAAGATACACAGGCCCTGTCTATTACAAGAATAACGTAATTCATGCAATGTGAAGGGAAAATAAGGGAATAAACGGAACTTCCCAAAGTACATATGCACGAGGCTCATTGCACCTTCCGCTGAGTAACCTCATTGACCGTTTTCACTTCAAGGTACGAGTCGCATGTACCAAGTACCAATCCTCTCACAAGAAGCAACGCCAAACCAACACCACCAACACATGCACACAAATATCGGGCTCCTCTGAATTAAATGGTCACAAAATAAATTCTCTGTGGACTAAAGACCTGCTTATCTATCCTATGCTGGTTTAGAGATGTTTCATCTTCCAGTTCTTTAACCGCTGGTGAAGCCACCGTCAACAACCAAGGCAGCACCGTTGACGTAGCTGCTCAAAGACGAAGCCAAGAACACGATGCTGTCCGCAATCTCCTCGGACTTTGCAAGTCTCCTCAGAGGCGTGTGAAGAACATGGTCGTACATCGGGTGGCCAGGGGTGTTGAAAGCGTCAGAGGGACCAAGAAGCGGGGTCTCAACATAGCCGGGACAGATGGCGTTGATGCGAATGTTGGTGCCAGAGTAGGAGAGCGCGTCAGCCTTTGTCATACCCAATACGGCTAAATGGAGAAGTCATTGTCAGTATCAATCCAATCGTTGACAAAGACGGCAGAGGGGGCTGCAGCTTACCATGCTTTGCCGTAGCGTAGTGGGTATGGTGGATGGTACTCCACGGGCCGACGAGACCATATACGGATGCCACATTGATAATGGTACCACGTCCACGTCGGTAGCCAAGATCCCTGACAAATCCATGAATGTGAGATACTTCTATACAAGGGTACAAAGTCCGACAGAGAAAACGGAAATCTCGGGGAAACTCACTCTTGCTCCACCATGACAGAAAGCTCCTCTTTCTGGCATCTGAAGACGCCGTTGAGGTTGATGTCGAGGACCTCTGTCCAGCTGTTCTCAGTCATCTCGTGGAGTTGCGATGTGGTGCCACGGATTCCGGCGTTGTTGATGGCAACATCCAATCTTCCGAACTTGGCAACAATCTCGGCGAGGGCGGCCTTGACCTCGTCAATGCTGGTCACATTAACCTTCAAGGCGAGAACCTCGACTTGAGGGTACTTCTCCTTGATGGCAGCAGCAGTCTTCTCCAGGGCTTCCTGATTCACATCAGAAACGGCCAACTTGGTGATGCCATGTTCGGCAAGGGCGTAGGCAGTGGCTTGACCGATACCTATCGACACAAGATTTAGCAACGATTAGCACTCGAATACAACGAGTCAAGTTATATATATATATATAAAAAAGGGCCCGGTCGTTTAGACCGCACGGGGTGGCACTCACCGGACGCAGCACCAGTGACAAAAGCGGATCCGTCGAGCAAAGCCATGATGGAGATTTGGGGACGCTTTTGGTTGCGTAGTCGGAGCCTAAGAGGGCGGGGTATCTTTAGAGCTTTGGAGTAAGATGGTAAGATTGTGAAGAGAACAATGGTGATTGTTTTGACTTGACTTGAAGCGACAAAGACGTCGATTTATAGATGATGAGGCAGTATGAGTAAACCGTTGTGAGGTTACATACGGAGAGGAAGAAATTTGACAAATGTCCGTAAGTGGATTCGAGAAGACAAAGTAGCAGTCCCTTATTCCGCAAGGAGGGAGAGGCATCATCCAACGAAGCCGCAATGGTTGGTCCATGCTCCCAACCTTTAGCCAATACGAAGTCTTTCCCATCCGACTTCCAACTCCGCACCCGAGTCAGGTCAGTAATCAAAAAAAATGTAAAAACTCTAAAATGCCACTTCACCGGGCGCAAACCTAAGCCGTTATGCTCTGCCGCGCTGCATCTGCCGCGATGAGCCTGCCGCGAGTCTGTCGCGATGTGTAGAGTCTTCTGTGAGGTCGAGGCCGAGGGAAGCCGCAAGACATCAGCTCGCATCTCATGCATCGAAAAAAAAACTTGTTTTGGTTAGCCGCGGCAAGATAGGAGCTGAAACATGGCAGATCTTAGATAAAGGCGGGAAAGATAACGATGATGGAGCACACAGCGGTAGGACTAGAGCAGCACGTGTTTTTGAGAGATATTTAAGAATGTTTCATCATGTTTACTATTCCCCTCCTGCTGAAAAAGGCAGGAGGAAGTTTGATATGGAGGTATGACACAAAAGATATAACATACAAGATGCAAGATGCAAAACAAAGGATAGATCCCATCAACCGCAACGCCTTGTGGGGCGGCGAGTGCAAAGCGACTCCAGCCATGCCCCAGTACATTTGACCCAACAACACCAGCCTTGACATGAACAAACATGATTCAACGATATAAATATACGGCACAGTATCAACCCGACTTGTCCTTGGGGCCGAAGCGAGCAATGCCGTTCTGGATGCGTCTCTCCATACCCTTGGCCATCCTCTCAAGCGGCAGCTTCTCATCAATCTTCTGCACCGTCCTGGCGATGGGAGGCTCGATGCGCTGGATGGTTCGCTCAGCGCGGGGGATGAAGTAGCTGATGTTGCGCTCCCAGCGGGGCGCCCACTTTGTGGTCTGGCGGGCGAGCGTCTCCTCGGCGCCGGGCATCATGAGGTAGAGGGGAGTGAGGACGCCAACGCCAGCAGCGCCAACGCAGAGGACCTCGGTCCTCTTGGCAGCGGGGAGACGGGAGATACGAGGAGGCATATTGAAGAGTGTTTGGACAGGCTATGTGATGGATGACTGGAGATGAGAAAGGCTTGGTCAGCGGTGATGAAGAGAGAGAGAGAGAGGAGGAATGAGTGTCGGCGATGAGGGAACGTACCGAAAAGACCGCGTGTGGTTCACAGTCTAGAGGATGGCGATTGAGATGGTGAGAAAGGTTGAATTGTTTGATGGATTTGAGAGTTTGGAGATGATGAAGATGAAGCGATGAGGGGAGGGAAGAGAGAGTTCGTACCTCCTCAGCTTATATATACCGCGGCTGTCGCCCCCTCATGCGTCAGGGCAATCAAGCCGTTGCTTGTAGGGAGTACCTTGCCAAGGTACGTGACGGTGAGGGCTGGTACAAACGGAGTACCTACACAAGAACAAGACAGGCCAACCGAGAGCCAAAAAAGGGCCCAAGAACAAGCGCAATCTCTACTGTACCTACGGAGGACAAGGCAAGGGCAGCAAGCGGGGTACAATGACACGCTCCTGGTGCGGAGAAGGAGCAGCTTGGTCTATTGGCGGTGCTATTTGTTATTTGGGGGGGGGGGGGGGCTTGATTCGCTTCCGGTCAAGGATTGTTTCGTCAGAAAGGTTGCCCAGTCAGTCATGCCAGGTCAAGGGCGAAGCGTTGCACACAAGCAAGCCACCACGCAGGACCGAGTGTGACGCACCCACGCCAGGGGGGGGGAGAGGAGGGAATGCGGCCGCTGAGTTTTTTCCCTTGCCCTGTCGCTTCGCCTATTACGTATAAAGAGAAACCATCTTTAGCCATCTCATCTTTAATTTTTTTGAGCCTCATTTTTTTCTTCTTCTTTCTTGAACGACCTTTCAACCAACGTTCTATCCATTTTGTTTACCCATCACTTCTCGTCGTCTTCATCAGGACCCAGGCAGAACCAACGAGATGCCTCGAACAACTCCAGCCCCGCCCCCAGACGAGACTAAGTCACTAAGCACTCTGTGCTCCATAATCGGCCCACTTCCCCAGACGGCACACGATCGTTGGTCCACAACGCGCTGGCCTCTTCCCCCAGTTTTGTGTTTTTCCCCACACGAATGTTTCTCCCTGCCTGAGAGAGGGAGCTCATCTCACCTCACACACACCGACACACACACGAGACAATATTGGGCATCGAGGGGAGAGAGAGAGAAGTCATGGGGACGTACGTTATGATACGATCATGGACACAAGATAATGAAGATGGGAAGAAAGATTTCGAGTGCAAATGCATGCGTTCAATCGACACGTGTTAAAAAGAAAAGAAAAAAGGCCCAACCAATTTGAGCAAAATAACCCTTGGAATGATGCCTCTTGCCTAAAAGCTGAACCCGTTGCATCAATGCAAGGTAGCGTCGTCACCCCAGAGGAAATGGCGCCAACTAAGCCCCCCCGCTGTTTCAATATCGAATGGGCCCTTTGATTGTATTGCAACCGAGGACGGACGACCAACTCGAGACCCTGCAAGGATTGCTCGGGTGTATGTACTCCGTACCTAGTCTCCGTACTGTACACGATACGAGCAAGAGTACTTCCGAGTGACATGGCTGGGCAAGCAAAGCTCCAAATGTTGCCACATCGTCATGCTTTGCTGACGGAACAATATTCCCCCCGGATGGGGAGAGGGGAGGGGGAGGAGCAATATGCATGCACGCAACCCCGGAAGGACATCCGGATTGGGACATGATTCCCCTGTCTTTATTGGTCCAATGATCACGCGACATTGATGTTGCTGTTCAATCGCGCACAGTTCTGTTGTTACTTGGTAATGATATCAGAGTTTGTTGTTTGTCAATTCAACCCCATCAGCCAGTCGATTCATCACTGGAAAAGCACATTTATCTCCCCCCTTGCCGCGAATCCCAAAGTCCCCCCACATCATCACAACGACAAGGTCAGACGCAGAAGTACATCTCCATGGATTTGTCATGTCCAATACACCAATTCGGAGCCCAGCTACAAAGACACTTCAATCAAGTCCTGTTCACAGCCCTGACAGGCGCATTCCGACATGATGAAAAGCAAGCTGAAAGCCGAGCCTGAAAGAGCACCATTTTGAAGCTGGACACGGGACTGGTGTTTGCCGAAATAGTTATCCCAGCAACTCCCTAGCATCGGCGACAGCTGAGAGTCGATATATGCCCTTTCTCGACCACAGAAAGCCCATCTCGAAAAACGGTCAGCCCAGAAGGCAAAACAAAACAAAGAGAATTGACTGAAGGTGTTGAACACCACGACCCCCAACGATCGAAATGCCGATGGCAAGACCGTTCGAGGCAAGGAAAAGCCAATATAGATCGAGTAACACGGATAAGGGTAGTGGTGACTGCCACGTAAGAAAGTGAATCACCCAGTAACAAAGCGAGAACCTCCACATACCTCAGGCAAGTCGATGGTCAGTCTGAGTAGGACTTCATGCTTCGAGTGATACACATCACACGATCAAAAGAACAAGAGCTTTTCTTGAAGGGTCCAGTAGTCATTAGAGCCTATTCCAAGAGCCGAGGCACTCTCCCATTCCATACCAACCTACCAGACCAGGACTACCTAGTAGTCAGTATTTCCAATGATGCCTAACAGTCGTAGGAGTTGGTAGCATATGACTGTTTGTAGTAATTCCAAGGCCCATCAAGCCGAATTCCATATATATATAAACACCCCTTGACTCGCCTACTGCCATCATAGACGTGTCCAATGCCGCTGATGTGCTGTTAAAAAGGGCGATCGCAACACCAATCTCTCTCGCAGTATAAGCAGCATCGTCATCATCTATATTGACATTTGATCGCCCCCAACTAAGTAGCAATAAAATAAAAGACCAGGCAGGTTCCAATTGTATATTAAGCGACACCAGCTTCTAAGGCAAAGTTGACCATAGACCAGTCAAGGAGTGGAAAATAACCACCAGAATGCTCAACATGGTAGACATATCCGTAGTTATTAGTCTACGTCTCTTAGTTTCTGATGTTTGGGTCTGTTGCTTCTGTGCCTGTTTGTTTCTCTTGTACTATCTGACGGTTCCTCTTGTTTCTGTCTATTTCCCTAGTTTCTGTCTATTTCTCGAGTGTTATGAATTACCTTGCCATAGGCTCTGATCCAGTGTGTTTTTTCTTCCGCGTGCCGGTGAAGCTTTTCTTGTACGTATGCTTGCCAAAGGTCTGCGCAATCAAGTTCTTCCCTGCGTTTTGACCAGGGACATTTACGTCAAATAGTAAGGCATTTCTAGATCATGAATGGTGCTACATAAGAGTTGTTCAAACGCAGGTATCACATCACATCGTATTGCATCGCAGCGCATCACCCATGCATCCATGCCTCCATGCCACTATAAGTGTCCGATTTTGGTCACGAGGGAGTGAATGAGCACACAACTTCAGTAGCTATCTCGTAGCTATATCGCAGGTAGGTATTAATTGTTGACGGTTTCAATTCTTGACCCCTTTCTAACTATGATCATCACGCCTCCTTACAGGTTTTCTTTCCTCGGCGCCGGCACATGACAATAAGATGTAAAGACAAAAGCCATGGTCCCCCTTATCCTCACCATTCCTTACCTCCATAAAACAACTGGATGATGTGCGTGATACATAAAAAAGAGTCTTTTTAAAATATTATAGAATTCCCTTGTACACAAAGCCAAACCACATGAGCTTACGGGACATCAAGCTAGCCATTCCATCCGAGCCTCGAGGATTAAGTCATCAGATAAACGACATCCAACTTCATCACACAGAGAAGTTTGCAGAAACACCATGGCTGACCTCGCAAGGCCGGTGTTATGCAAAACTCAAGATCCGAAACATCCGGTCATCCCATTCCCCGAATGCAGTCGACCTGTCGTATAACCTCTCGCCCGAGATCGTCCCAGGACCGTATCATACTCCCAATCAATTGAATCAGTTCCGATGCCCTACGAACGCTTCATAGGTAATTCCTACATACATTCAAGGACCTTGCCCGTGGTCTTCCATATCGATTCTGGTCGTAAGGTCAATTTCAGACTTGAGAAACATGTGTACCGAAAATTCTGGAAAGGGATATCTTTCATTCAATATGTCACATACGAAGTTAATGAAATGCAAGAGAAAAGCCATGGCAAAGATCACAAGACGGCAAAGGATGTTTGAGTCGTAACAGGTATATTTCTAAGGAAAAAAACTAACGAAGGTTACCGCAACTACCGCCAGCCACCATGACGCTCAAGATGAGAACAAACAAAAATATGTATTTTAAGTGTAATACATTGGTCAAAATCATCGCCATGGCCGTGAAATCGAAGTCGCGCAACAAAAATACAAATCCCAATATTATGTCCAGCTATAGCCTTTTGCTAAATACAGATCCCAAAACAATGCCTCGAGTAAATTATGCTGCGCAGATCATGCAACAAGAGTATTAAGTATGCAGAGGTCATCGCTTGAGATGCGAGATACCAAAAGCTTTTCAAGGGTCCTCGCAGAGAAGGGCCTCACCCAGGATGGGGAGGACACAGCACTTGGGAACCTGTCCGTAAGGGGCGCAAGAGTGCTTGAACTCCTCAAAGGTGTTGACGTAGGGAGGAACTGTTTACTAGTTAGATAATAGTTACACGAACGAGGTCAGGAATTGTACTCACCAGGACCGCAGCTGATGTCAGTAAGGCCGAGAACATCAGTAGAGCAGCATCGAGGAACGCTGTAAAGGCTGTCGTGGCAAATGCCATGGCCTCCAGAAGGAGGAGTGTAGGTAGGGTGGGGAGGAGGAGTATAGGTAGGGTGAGGAGTAGTGTGAGTGGGAGGAGTATAGGTAGGGTGAGGAGTAGTGTGAGTGGGAGGAGTGTAAGTAGGGTGAGGAGGAGTGGTAGTGTGGGGAGGAGGATAAGTGGTGGTGGGAGGAGGAGGAGGAGGAGGATAAGCAGGTCCTCCGGGTCCGCCAGGGCCGCCAGGAGGCTTGCCAGGTCCACCAGGTCCACCGGGACCACCAGGAGGACCGCCGGGACCACCGGGGCCTCCAGGAGGGTGAGGGCCGCCAGGTCCGCCAGGGGGACCAGGGGGGCCGGGAGGGCCAGGAGGTCCACCAGGACCACCGGGAGGCTTGCCAGGACCACCGGGTCCACCAGGGCCACCAGGTCCGCCAGGAGGCTTACCAGGTCCGCCAGGTCCGCCGGGAGGATAAGGGCCACCTGGGCCACCTGGGCCTCCAGGAGGGTGAGGGCCGCCAGGTCCACCGGGTCCGCCAGGGGGACCGGGAGGGCCAGGAGGGCCAGGAGGGCCACCAGGTCCGCCGGGAGGCTTACCGGGACCACCAGGTCCACCAGGAGGATAAGGACCGCCTGGGCCACCTGGGCCACCTGGACCACCAGGAGGGTGAGGACCGCCGGGTCCGCCAGGAGGGCCAGGAGGACCAGGGGGGCCGGGAGGGCCGGGAGGACCACCGGGGCCACCAGGTCCGCCAGGAGGGTGAGGACCGCCTGGACCGCCGGGACCACCAGGGGGAGGGTAAGAACCACCGGGTCCGCCAGGAGGCTTACCGGGGCCACCAGGTCCACCGGGAGGGTGAGGACCACCTGGGCCACCTGGGGGGCCAGGAGGACCGGGAGGACCAGGAGGACCACCGGGACCTCCAGGAGGGTGAGGGCCGCCAGGTCCGCCAGGGGGACCAGGGGGGCCGGGAGGACCGGGAGGACCACCAGGTCCGCCGGGAGGCTTACCGGGGCCACCAGGTCCACCGGGAGGATAAGGACCACCGGGACCGCCAGGTCCTCCGGGAGGGTGGGGACCACCAGGGCCGCCTGGGGGGCCAGGAGGACCGGGAGGACCAGGAGGACCAGGAGGGCCGCCGGGACCACCAGGTGGCTTACCAGGGCCACCAGGTCCACCGGGAGGATAAGGACCACCGGGACCGCCAGGGCCTCCGGGAGGATGGGGACCACCAGGGCCGCCTGGGGGACCAGGAGGACCGGGAGGACCAGGAGGACCAGGAGGACCGCCGGGACCACCAGGTGGCTTACCGGGGCCACCAGGTCCTCCAGGAGGGTGAGGACCGCCTGGGCCGCCGGGAGGGCCAGGAGGGCCGGGAGGACCGGGAGGACCACCAGGTCCGCCTGGAGGCTTGCCTGGGCCACCGGGGCCACCGGGGCCGCCAGGTGTGGGATAGTCACCACCACCTCCGGGGGGCTTGGTAGGAGGAGGGAGAGTAGGAGGAGGGTTGTCGCCTCCATCGGGAGGAGGAGGGTACTTGTCTGTGGGAGCAGCAATAGCCGCAGCCGCGAAGAGGGCAGCAACAGTAGAGAACTTCATGATGATCAACTGCTTGGGTGTATTAGAGAGTGTATGAGCAGAGTTGATCGAGTTGGTGATGATGAGACAAAAACTTCTCTTAGCGGGCGAGGATGGGTGATATTTATAATGAGTTTGCCAAGTTCAACCGTTGTTTGCAAGTCGTGCAGAAGTTGGCCTATTCGGCCAGAGACATGCTCTTCTCCGCTGATCTCATGCTACCCCTAACTCCAGCCGCCAGCTCTGAGATGGGTCAAGCTCAAGCTCCAACAATCAAAGATTGAATGAGTGCATACACGCATGATGGCACGGTGGGGTGAGGATTATCGCGATGGCCGTTCGCCGCAACGTCCTAGACTCCCAGACTCCCAGACTCCCCCCCGACCATATCCAACTCCGGTTCCATGGGCAAATTGCACCACCAATGCTCATGCATCTGGGGGAACAGTTGTCTCAGTTCACGAAACATCCAGCCAAGGCGTGGTGTGCGAAGTCTCATCTCGGGGGGCGTTCAGCATTCGAATCAGGCAAGAGATGGGTCTCGCCATCCAATTAGCTTCACACGCGATGGGGCTGAAAAGGGGCCCTGTACGACTTTGCAACTTAACGTGCCAGGAGAGTGTGTGTGTGTGGGTGGGTTTTGTTATCAACCGTTAATGGCATCGTCAAGGTCATGGCTCGAGGACTCTTTGGTAGCGGCGGCGGTACGTTAGCAGCGATGTTGGTAGGCAGCAGAAAAAGGGGAAGGTAGGTACACAGCACTGAGCTAGCAGTACGGAGTACAAGAGACAAGAGACGAGAGACAGAGAGAAAACAAACTGATTGTTAGTCCAAAATAGTGTGTGGTTGATTGTGGAGCAAAGCACAGTTAGTCACTTTCATGGAAATTATGCCGTTCCTCTCCCACTTGCCTTAACAGTGTGCGCACTGTGTCCCGTACGTGGTGAGGTGAAGTCAGGCCAAGTGAAGTGAAGTCAGGCGCTACCAGGTAGGCACTTGCTCATTCATACCCATGCCCATGCCTCATCCATAGATGCCTCTTGCTTCATCTCATCCAGGGTATGTAAGCATCACAACATCATCTCTCTACAATCGTCGCCAATCGTCGTTAATCTTGCTCTTTTCGTCTATTTTGGCGCCCGGTGGCTGTATCCATTGGCCGCAATCTCCTCGCAGATCATGCTCGCTTCTGTTTCCTCTTACATGCACCCAATAGGGGGAAATATTTCCGTTTGATCAAGCGCGGAAGAGAGCGGCTGGTCAAGAACCCGAGGCGGCATGTCAATGGAGAAGCTCACGGCAAATCGTACATCAGTGGATACCAATCGTACAGCATTTCGCACATTGGGACGGAACAATAAGCAAGGGGGGTGTATGCATAGCTGCGCAACTGGGCTGTATATCTGCATAATGCATTCTCCGCACAATACGACTCCTGTGCATCTTCCATTGTGTCTCCAGTTGGCCCGATGCCCTATCCTCGCCTCCAGCGAGCCGCCATCACCGTCTACAGTCTGCACGTCGAGGTTACCTCGAACAAGCTTCGTGGCGTCGATTGACCGTTTCCATTGGCTCACCAGAGATTGATCTCCTCCCAGAGAGGCCAAAATAGGACCGGCTGAGGCTAGGTTGGTTGGTGGCATCTGCGAGGCTGGGCCGAATCAATGAATCATCGGGTGACGAGATTGATGAACACGAAACAAGAAATCACGCCGTTCAAATTGTCGGTCTGCCTTTGGGAGCTGTAGAAACAAGGATGCCAAGGTCCAGACACACTTTCTTCCAAAGCACGCTCCCAGAGCCATGGCCATCTCGACTCATTTCTCATCAACAAGTGTCAAGCTTGCGTTTTGCTGGTATCGAACCAAAGAGAGACATGCATGATAGCGCCGTGGCCGAGACTCATTCGATGGGAGCACTTTACCCAAAGAGCCCTAAAGCCCAACAAGAGTGACAAGCCAAGTGGGTAGGTACCAACTGAGCTTCAACTTCACCAACATTGCAGCGACTTACTTGTAGTGTTTGTCTTCGATACTGCTTGAGATCGATGTATGATTCATACTATTGATGTTTCTACTGAAGAATACGGTACCGTTGGAGTGTTTCTATGTAACAATGACAATATAATCAACCAGCCAATCAATTTACGGCCTCTCCTGGAAGCCCAACGTGTCTTTCGCTTTTGACGCCTTATACGATGATCATGGACTGATTTGGTTCAACTGTGCCTACCCGGTAGATGTGGCATTTTTGCTATTTTGAGCAAAGAGCCCTTGCTATCAAGAGAAGCACAAGAGCCCTTATCCGCACCAAGGTGGATATTCAACGTTTCACAACATGGGGATGGATACTTGTGTCTACGAATCTCCTTATCTCAAGATGATGCAATTCGATCAATACCGTTCCTCATGGTTGATTCCAGCACATTCCCCTATATTTGCTCATTTAACGATATCATGAAGCTAGCCTAACCTAAACCTCATGTTCCAAAGGCTTCTGGAGTCTCTGGATTCCAACACCTCCCTGTGGCCCGATCGTCTGGTGCTGGGTGGAGTGGGGGATATCCTCCGCCATGCCGCGGGTGCGGTGCATTAGCGTGAGAATCCGGTGCTGAGAACAAAACCCTTGGCGCCTATTTTGGGCCAACTACATTCTGACAGACGTCCATCTGTACAGGGGGCCTCTATCTTTTGGTCCAGAGGCGAACAGTCACTTCGTGGCCTCCGGTCAATTTCCCACGAAGGAAACAACACACCAACCATCACCATTTCGGCCAAGAGGCGGCAATTGGTGTGTTACCTGTAATGAAAAACAAGACTGGCCCGGATGGGGAGGAGAAACAGGGTCCATGACAGCAAGACAAGGGCTTCGCCCGGCTCACCCAACTCCCGAACCGCTCCGGGACGCTAAGATTCCAATAGTCGATGTTGACCTGCATTGGTGGACTGGCACGACTTGGTGACTGGTAAGGCTGGGAACAATCTCTCGTCTTGTTACACCCAAAGGGACACTGTGATCGGGCATCATATGCAACTGGACGAAAAGAGTCGTCAAGGGAGTCCTTGAGAAGTCACCGGTGGTTGTTGAGGGTGGTATCCGCCCCCAATCCGGCCAGCTGAGATCCCTTTTTGGTTCAGGTTGATGAGCGGCAAATGGAGATGCCTGGTGCGCTGGGCGGGAATACCAGTGGCTTCTGCAAGCCTCCGGCACACCCTCGGGATATTAACTTGTGCCCCTCTGTGGTGCTTTGTCAGGCAGTGCAATGTTGGGGAATCACAACGTGCGTTTACAGGCATCGTGGCGGCGGCCTTGAGCGGAAACCATATTCAGCTGGAGATTGACAACGGGCCACTGTCGAGCGCCCACGCATCGTCAATTATCTGCAACTTTGTCTGCATCACCATTATGGCTTCACACCTTTGGCGCTGAGCCAGGCTGGTTCCATTGGTCGGGGAACAGCTTCTCCGTACAAACCCCAGGACTTTCTTCGACTCGACTCGACGAATATGTTCAATGTAACGCGTTTGCTGGCCTTCTGTTACAACGCTGGCGGGAGATCATCTAGCCGCTGGAATTCCTGTCTCTCCATAGGTCACTGCTGAGCTGCTACTGCGGAGTGGCCAATAGTTCGCCCCAGATCATGTCTCCGTGGTAACACGCTCTCCAGGAACATTCAGCGTTCGCTGTATGTCTTGCTTTTACGGGGTTCGAGACCAGTTGCTCACCGCGTCTGAAATGCCCAGAACGTACCTGCTGCCATACAATATGTATGTGTTCCGAAATTCGGCCATATCATCTCTCCAATGGGGCCGAGAATGCAATGTGCAGGGTTTCCCGCTGCAAGCACCCAACCATTGGCAAGGTACTCCGTACTTGCACTTGCCTGCAAATGTGGAGAGGAAGTGTGCCTGGTTTGCTTCATCTCTGCACATCGGCACCTTGCTCGGGACACTTGTCCCGCGTGGCTGCTGATAGTTGCCGCACCGAGATATCAACCTTTACTCTATTCTTACTTTCATGGTTGCACATCAATTGCTGGCTGTCGCTCGCATGCATGCAGGCGGCTGTATCCCGTGCACCTTTCGTACTCAAGGCAATAACCAACCCGCACATCGGCGTGAGCAACGAACAAATCTCACTTCAATCTCCGGACTTGATGGTACTACGACCGAAGTGAAAATAAAAATTCGCCACCCTCTTACAATTGGTCTATTGACTGGTTAACGTTGGAGGCGACTGTAACCAAAAGTTGACGATCGTTTTCAAGCGCGCGCGATTGTGGAACGGGGTCAAACTGAAAGAAACACCAAGGTGGCATCCAATTGATTCCAGTTGATATTGCATGTGCAACGATGGGAATGCCTTTTACTTGATTGCATCACCGTTACCGCCGCCAATGACAAATCGACAAAATCGACAAAATCGACAGGGAAGATGGGAAGAGAACCGTTTCGGCGCCGGTCTTCTCTCCTGACCGCACTTTGTTGTTTTAGGATGTTTTGGCTTGTGACGCTTTGAAACTTTCAGCCCAGTGAAGCCGGCTCAAACCCAGAAGAACAATGAAGGATGCAATCAGACATCTCTCGAGGGAATCCTGACCACCTCGGGCCTTCATCAACAATGAGCAGCGCTCAGAGCAGCTTTCTTAGACAAAATACGTTATTACTGAAACATTATTTCGGCCTTTAGTTTCCGGTCTCTTATCTGAGCATGCCTCCGCTGTCTCCATTTTTAACAATCTTCTAGCGAAGCAACTTGCCTTGATTATTTATTTTGGCCCACCCTCGCGATGAAATCTGGCAGCCGTGCGACAGGAAAACATGTCATCTTAATTTTTTCCCTCCCCCATGGAGTATCACAGATGCGGCGAGCGGGATCGAGGCACAAGTCAAATGCAGGAAGAAAGGAGACTCATGCAAGTAAGAACCAGGCAAAGAGACCATAGAGACCAAATAGACCAAACAGAAGAGCACGAGCCAGATGATTAGCCTCAATGTGGTTACGGAAAAAGCAAAACAACAGCTCTGACTCGGGTCAAATCAAATCAAATGATGGACGCTACCACGACGGGTTTTTCGTTGTCCACTGGCAACAGCGGGCATTACGTATCAACAAGATTAAGAGTCGCACAGGTTCCTTGAACTGCTTTAGATTGAAATCTTCCGTGCGCGTTAGATCACATTGCGTCTTTTTCACCATTTCTCATCAAAAGCTTGCTCATACTAATCTCTTCTGACGGGCTTGGCGCTGTTAATCCGGCAATCCGTCTTCGATAACGGCACGCCTGACGCTCGTTGCGAAAGAAGCCGCTTTTCGCCTGTTTCTCGCCTCGTTGGGCTGCGGTTCCCCCGTGATGAGACCCTCTTGTCAGTCAATGCTTGACATTCGGCTGTTCTCCTTGGCTTCGCTAATCCAGCTCGACACGCTTTCACCGAGCGATGTATTCGTGCCAAGCCGTCACACAGACATGTCTGTCTTCTCAGACACTTCTATGCCTCTTCCAGGCCACACTACGACTCGTCACTGAACGGTGTTTTAGATGATGGCCACCAGGCTTGAAGAGAAAAATTGCACGGCGGTCAGAGCGGACACCCAAAATTGAACATAATTAAACAAATGAACGCAAGATTCCTCCCCAAACTTTGCCAATTGTCGACATCGCTCCGAAGAAAGGTTATTACATGCTAGGAGATTTCGCTCCTATCAATCTGTGTTTGTTCGAAGCGAGGAGGGAGACCGGCCAGCCCTACGGCCCCCCGACCCTGGTACAATCAACGAGGCGGTCACCCAACCCAAGAGGTTGAATTCGGCGAGGCTTACTCGCTTCGCGACGAGGTCTATGACGTCCATTCTTACTCGGCTTCGCATGGGTCTTTACGATCATCACTGCATGTCATCTCATACCCAGCCTCTGTGGAGTTGAGAAATTTCCCTTCGGCTACGATTGACGGCAAAACAGATGGCAACAAAGCTGGTTAAACCAGTCCCGTATATTTGCGAGCGATCGCTTGGTCATCTCCACCTGTATCCGAACCTCATCGGCCACTCGACCATCCCACACCACGCTGTCTACAATACACCAACTGTACAAGCAAGCAATTGCGCTGCTTCGAACTTCTAGTTGTTGAATGATTTCTATCCAACGACAACGTGCGACGTCGAATATTCAATCCCCCACAGTCTCCTCATTGCGCCGATCAGCCCACGTGTTTCGGATTCAACAAGGCCGCATGTTGGTCACTACCCTTTCCATGCTAGCATTCCGAGCCAACAGCTGTTCCTGTCCTGATGCCAACCACACACATAATGGAGTAGGTTGATCCTATACCGAAAGTATAAAAGTCTGCAGCAGATTTGCAGTTGGTCGTAGGGACTATAGAGTGACGGAGATCCGGCAATGTGTTAGTTCTTCCGCATGCAAATGCCGGGCCGAAAATGTTGGAAGCTCAATGAAGAGCTCCAACGCATGTTCTACTATTCGTAGCAATTCCCCTCTCTCGAGCTGCATGAATATGCAGATTACACAGGTAAGGCAGATTTTGTCTTGTAGCTACCGTAGAGGCCAAAGATGGTTGTAATGTTTGGTGACAGTGTCTGTTGCCTGAAGGGGGGGTGCCTTGTGGTCAGTCGAACGCTCTAGGTCCATCGTATTTTTTTCAGCTCAGTGGATCTCTTGTAGGAACTTCTGAAATCTACGGGGAAGGTAGGATTCCTTGCCAATAGTGAATGCACTGTATATGTTTTGCGAACGAGCCGCTGTTGCATGCAGAACGGAGTTCAGTGGTGCGTTGAAACTGTCAAGGGTTGGGTGTGATGGAAGAGTGACAGTGCAGCTATATTCGAGTCATTACCCTTCATTGTAGGACTTCTATTATTGCCCGGAGGATTATTGCGGCTAATAAAAATCATAATTCGGAATAAATCATGCCGAATAGAGATTGAATGTTGTTAAACTCTTGTGCTAAAATAAATAAATAACATTCCGACTATAATAGTTGTGGCACTATTGCAGGTTATTCCATAAACATCCAGACTTTTTTTTGATGTGATCTAGGGTAGAATGTAGACGATTGGATGCATGCAGGAGAAACAAAGTCATGGTTCACGTGACGTGGTCTAGCCCCCATAATTGGCAATTGACCAATTATACCGCAAAGTGCTGCTATCCAATGAATGTCCAGCTTTAGCAAGTTCCGATGAGGCGGCCGCTGTATTCAGGGACTCGGTTCACTGGAAGCGTCTGCCGTACAGGCGGTCCGGAGACGGTGTGCTTCGCCCCGCCCCGCCTCCCCCAATTGTCTGAAGTCATCGCCGCCTTTCCATGACCAACCGAATTGTCGATCGGCTCCTGCCTTGCCGAAGACAGAATTTTCATTGCTCCTTGCGCTTTTCTCTTCCTACCATTTCGACACTGTTCACAGCATCAACATCAACATCGGCATCAACACCACCGTTACCGTCAGCGTTCCTGATCGCCAGCCCAGCTGTGGATTGAATTAGGCTGAGTTGAGTTGAATCGAAACGAATCTAGCGGGATCAGCAATGGCCAACGGACATCCTCCGTGAACTAAAGAATAAACCTCTTTTCCCTCTTCGTTTTCTCTCTTTTGATTATTATTATTATTATCATTATTATTTTTCTTCTTATTTTTAGTTGGACTCTAAGCTTATTACCTGGTGGCGTTGACCTCCACAGGCGAAACATCTCTTTTCTTGCTTACTGCATAGAGTGCCATCGAACCATGGAGGATTTCGTTGGCTCCTTTGATGGCCCCAGCAGCCTGCAAAGGGAACGACAGGCTGCCATTCTGGAACGGCATCTCCCCGAGGGGTATTCAGCTGACCCTGAAGTCTCCCTGGCCGCTGAGCCTGTTGAGGTGGTGGCCGGACCGGTGTCTCTCTCCGCATCCGCGTCTGCATCCGCCGATCAAATCCAGCCTACATCCCCAGCGGCATCATCATCCGAATCGACATCAGCCTCTGTTTTAACGGCTATTGCTGCTAACAATGGCGCATCACCGGCACCTGAGACACTAGAATCGTCGTTGAGGCTGCAGGGAGGCGACATTCACCGGGATATGTTTAAGATTAAAGCAAGGGCCAGCTCCGTCCGCCGATCAAACACATTCTCCCATCAGCCCTCACCATCGCCTAGATTTGGATCGACAGGCGACCTGGACCCTAGTGGGATTCGCCAACAGCACATGCGCCATCATCACCGTCGACACAGTGGTCCTATTATTGTTGGAGATAGTTTCTTCAACTTTATTAGTGTCTATGGTAGCTTTGCCGGTGAGGCTTTGGAAGACACCGACTCTGATGATGAGGCTGCTGTGGACGATGGCTCCGCGGAGAACTTGCCTGGTGAACAGCGTCCTCTCCTTGGACGCCCCATCAGCCGCCGGCGAAGCTCTCGTAAACTCACCAAGGGAGGCGATGCTAGCACAGTCAGGACTTTCTTCACTTTGATCAAGGCTTTCATTGGCACTGGAATCCTGTTTCTCCCCAAGGCTTTCCGAAACGGTGGCCTGCTCTTCTCCTCACTGACACTTGTAGTCGTTTCCATGATCAGTTGTTTCTGCTTCAGATTGCTCCTTGATTGCCACAAGAGGTATGGCGGCGGTTATGGTGAGCTCGGTGAGGCCATCGTCGGCCCTCGGTTCCGCAGCTTGATTCTTGCATCCATTGCCTTTTCACAACTGGGCTTCGTCTGCTCTGGAATCATCTTCACTGCAGAGAACCTCTTCTCATTTTTGATGGCTGTTACAAAGGGTAATCTGAACATTGGAGTTCCTGGACTGATTGCTCTTCAGTTCATACCCCTCGTACCTTTGGCGCTAATCAGAAACATCTCCAAGCTGGGACCCGTTGCACTAGTTGCGGATATCTTCATCCTCATAGGGCTGCTATACATTTGGTCCTACGATGTTGGAAGCCTTGTCAAGCATGGCATCGAACCAAGTGTCAAGCTCTTCAACCCCTCCGACTTTGCCCTGACTATGGGATCAGCCATCTTTACGTTTGAAGGGATTGGTCTCATCATGCCTATCCAGGCCAGCATGAAGAAGCCTCAGCAGTTTAGAGGGCTTCTCTACCTTGTCATGGTGATTATCACCATCATCTTCGCCTCTGTTGGAGCGTTATGTTACGCTACCTTTGGTGAGAATACCAAGATCCAGATCATCTCCAACTTCCCGCAGGACTCTCCCATTGTCAACGCCGTACAGTTTCTCTATACCATGGCCGTGTTGGCAGGCGAGCCCGTGCAGCTCTTCCCCGCGGTGCGTATCTTGGAGACGTCAATCTTTGGAGAACTGGCCACGGGGAAGAGAAGCCTGGCCATCAAGTGGCAGAAAAATGTTCTCCGCACTATTGCCATAGCAATCTGTGTTGGCGTGAGTATGGTCGGTGCCAGCGATTTGGACAAGTTCGTTGCATTGATTGGTGGGTTTGCGTGTGTTCCGCTAGTGTATATCTATCCGGCGTATATGCACTACAAGGGCGCCGCGGAAACACCACTGGCTAAAGGATTGGATATTGTGACCATGGTGCTTGGATTTGTCGCCATGATTTACACGACTTCCGTTGCTGTATTCCAGTGGGTACATGACAGGTAGTTGTCTCTTGGGTACTATTTAGAAGCTGGTAGCCGGCGACGGCATCCAATTGTACCAGTACGCTTATGCTTTGATGATTTATGAGGTTGTCGCCATATAGGGCTCATGTTATTTCAGTAGTGCTTGTAATGGATTTAAGGGCTATGTGAGGAGATGATGGTATCATGGATGAATTGAAGCGATGGCCTGACGTGCCACTTTATATGCAACTCGCTTTCTTCACTTGTCTATTTTTCGTGAATTTGTCAAGCACCGTTTCTACTTGGGGTATGAATTGAACGATATCGAGGGAGTCTGATAAGTCATCTCATTGGTCAAGTCGTGAGTATAAGAAAGAGGCGAATAGAGGTATCGAAATGGCTGATTTTAATATTATTATTTAATAATGCCGTTATGTAGGATCCCATCTTGACTTTTCCTCTTGGTTTACTCTCGTACTATTTTGTAAAGGCGAATCAAGTTCACGGAGTGGTATGTCAAATAACAGAGTGAATTCAGTATCGCATGTCGGTCTGGCCAACTTGCCCTGACTGTTAAATAGCTGGTCGAGCTTTTCTTCTTTTCTTCTTTTCTTCTTTTCTTCTTTTCTTCTTTTCTTCTTTTCTTCTTTTCTTCTTTTCTTCTTTTCTTCTTTTCTTCTTTTCTTCTTTTCTTCTTTTCTTCTTTTCTTCTTTCTTTTCTTCTTTCTCTTCTGAATATACACTTGAACCCCTTGAAACCATGGAGGGGGATGCCGGGATGTGTTATTCTGGGGATTTAATCTTATTGAGAACATCTTTTTGTTATTGTTTCTTTGCTATTGTCTTTGTGTAGGCTGATGGTCTTTTTCTTTTTCTTTTTGGATGGGAGTTTTTGGGGGGTGGTTGGGCGGAAGCCCTCGTGCACGATTTGTGCTCTGGGGGATACGATGAGGCTTGTTACTGGTGAGTGCTGTATAAAGAACCTTTTGGCTGCTTCATCCGTTCGAAAAAGGGATGAGTGAATGTTATTAATGGGACCTGTTCTGACTACCAGCTGCATGGCGGTGCAGAGAGATGGCTGGGATGGATGTGTCGAAAGGTGCCCAAGGACCCTCTAAGTCTACTTACTCTTTGTCGCTCATTTCTAATATAATTACTGCCTTTAACTTCTTTTCTTTTTTTCTCTCTTTTTTATTCTTCTTTTTTTCTTCTTCTTTTCTATAGCATGCTGCTGCTCGAGATGGAATATCGCTGGGTTCTGTGGTGGGGACACGGGAACGAATGGCTGATGGAGAGGTCAAGAGTGCAAGAGGGCAGCATACGTCCCGTTCAGGGGACATGCTAGAAGTATAAGTGGTTGCCAGTGTATCTTCTATTGATTGTAGTGTAATAGATGAGGTTTGTCTGTGATGACCCATGCTAGAGGAATTAGTATAGGCGGAAACCTCCTCGGCAGTTAGGGGGGAGGGGAAAGGGGGGACTGAAGCTGGTGAGTGCCTTTTGGATGTGATCATAATGTGGCCTCGAAGTTGACAGCGATGAACGCTCATGCTAGAAGCCGCGTAACTAATGAAGTATAGAAGGGCATTACTCTTTGGGAGATGAAATGACCTCTGTGTGCTGTGCTTCTCTTGATAAGTTTCATTTGTTCTACATGAAGGACGCAAATACACCTATCGACTCTTTTCTTCTTCTTCTTCTTCTTCTTTCTTTAATTCCCCCCTCGTTTCTCAGCTGGTAGTACGAAAAAAGGGAGAGAGAAAAAGAAAAAAAAAGACAAAAAGGATGCACTTGAATTCGATAGTGCCCTTTAAGTTGAACGCTTTCCCTTGATAAGAACAAGAACGGGAACTGAACAAGAAGAAGAAAAAGAAGAAAGGATTATTGCAACTGTGGTGGCTGCTTCAGTGACACACTCGCGCTCTGCTAATCGAGAGACGGGGAGCTATGGCTGGTTGATAACCTAAACTGTATGGAGATGCTTATATATATAAATTAACATAAAATACTTTGTATAAATATTAAGAAGCCCGAGGGGACATCACCTCGCGAACCAGTCGCATCGTCTTTACATGATTGAGACGTCATGTAACACCCCCCTACCCTTTACGTCTCTACTATACTTGGAACGAGCCGCCATCATTTATACCCAACTCACATAGTAGAATACATCTAACCAGGGCTAGGTTTCTATAGTCGCAATGCGTACGAGGTTTGGGTGATCAGAGTTCACAAGGGAGTATGAGAGTGAGCGATCCTGAGCACCAATCTGGCCTACGATATCATGCTTCAATATCAAGAGCAACGCTTTATCTAGTATAGAGGGGTCGACAAGATGGGTAATGCAGAGTACCTCCATGGCGGCATTAACAAGTATAATGAGGGGACAGCGAACTTGACGCGAGGTAGCATTATGCTGTACCATGGTCGCCTTCACTCACAAATCGAGTCCTGTTACCAAGTTCAAACCGCTCTTATTTCAAGGGTTGACTTGAATCGCGTTTCTAAGGAGGGAATAGAGCTACAGGCGGGATACTTGCCAGTGCTTGATAGTCCTCCTAGTTCTTTGCAGTCTGAGTGTGCGCTTGGCCAGCACATTTGCGCCATAGCACCGTAGCAGATTATCTCAGCATGATGCATTTTTGGACTGGGCAGGGAGATGACTGAGGTTATTTCCAGTCAAAATGGGCCAGTTGTTTGCATCCATGGGCACTTGAAGGCGCACTAAACTCTCGTGAGCAATAACTCCCGCAAGGCTCCAGCGTTGATATATCTTGTTGCGAAAGAGTCTATCCCAGCCCGTAGATGAGGGGAGGTCGAAATTGACGAAGAATGAGCTTTTGGCCAAGAATAGCTCACATATTCATCAGAAGAAAATGGAATCAAATTCGTTAATGGACAAGGCCATGTGTGCACTTGCGCTTTATGACGTTGTAAAACCATGGTCATATCTCAACATGAGGTGTTCGTTTGCTCGAAGCCGTCGAGATGGTGAGTATGAAGACTCCTTCTATTCGGAAATGAAAGCCAACTGATGACTGCATTGTCTTTCTTGTTCGTTTAATTTCATTCTGGAGCACTCTCATTGAGGGGGTTATGTTTTAGAGTCCCTATGTTAGGAGAGCAGGCTGTGCGGACAGGGCGGGATTCGATGCAAACTCGCGACCACGAGAATGATATGAGTGCAGTGTACAAGATTCACGAGTAGTAAAAGGAAAAGAACCCAGCATCGTGACTTGCAAGAACTCGGAGCAAAGTGGTGGACTGGGGTATACGGCCAAGGGAGTGAAAAGGGGGATAATGAACGTGTGTCAAGAACCACCAACAACAGCAGCAGCAACAGCAGCCTTCCTCGGACCGACAAAGTTCTCACGATGATAAGCTGAGCCCAGTCCTGACCGACAGAAGCCAAACTTGAGATCCGAGGTCGGAGGAGTCCACGATGCGTGGGCGTAGTTCTATCAGAAAAACAGCCAAACAAACAAAAGTGAAACATGCAGTAAGAAAAAATACCACCAAAGATAAAGTTGAAAAGATGAAAAAAAAAACCTTTCTTCACGATGCATCGTCGCAAACGGAACCGTAGCATCGCAGGCAGGGGGGAGAGGAGACCTGACCCCAGATACCCTGCTACCGAAATGCAAGGGATGAAGAAAAGGTTCGGAGGGATTGGAAGAGACAAGGGTCAGGCAGATGCATGCATGCATGAGGAAGAGAAAGCTTGGCGCTGAGTCAAATGCTCAAAAGGGCAAAACCGAGGATGAGCAGGGGTTTGTTTGGTGTTTGTGTTTGTATTTGATATGGAGTGGTGTAATGGTCATGGTGGTGGTGGTGGTGGCAGTGATAGGAATGTGTTGAGCTCCATATTGAGAGGTAGAGAGACAGACAGATAGATGGAGAGACGAAAAGGCGTTGCTCGTATATGTGAGAGTCGACAGTTGATTGCCTTGTTGGGAAGGAAGAGGGGCCTGATTAATTAAACAATATACAAGTACAAGCACTTGATATCATCCATGGATACTAACCTATAACTTACCCTGTACTCCAGAGGTATCCATTGTATTATTGATCCTACAAGAGGCTGTACTCACCGAAAGGAATAGTCATAGATTGCAACCTGATTGCAACTTGACTTGACTTGACTGTCATCCATATAGGTTAGTTAATATACCAGACCATCCATATTCAATTCACCATAACCTATGGGAACATGATCAGCACTACCAGCCCTCACCTCTCCCAAAATACAACCCTAGATGATGATCCCCTTTTAAGCATCAACACTAAAAACTAAAAACCTGGGGAAAGGAAGGGATCTCATGATTTCTCAAAAATCTATGATGTCGTCGTTACGATATAAGAATCATAACTAAGTAACAGGTGGGATCTCCAAGATATCTCATGTTATGTCGCTGAGGTCATGACGAATATGACGACAAATAGGAAGCAAGAAACAGGAAACAAGAAAACCGATAGCAAATGTTGCATTACGACTACACAATGCAGCATCATCTAATCTCGATGGCACACACACTTTTTACAAAAAAGAACATGCAACCACCAAATCTCGCTCGAATCAATCCTCACTCCAACTCTCCATCTCACAATCTCACAACCTCAGCTCTCTCCCCCTCTCACAGTCGCTCCCTCTCTCTCTCTCTCTCTCTCAGTCTTCCTCTTTCAATCCTCCTCTTTCAGCCTCCCTGTTCTCTTTTACTTCCCCACCCTCCCCATCAACCGGCACCGGAGAACCCCCTCCTTTTTCTTCACATGTACATACCCCAACACCATCCATCCATCGTCGTACTACACGAAAAAAGGACTTCTCACTCCATGCACGGGAGTGTGTGCATCCCCGTCAACAATAACCCAAGCATCGTGACCAACCTTTTTGAACCTCCTCCTCCTCCTCCTAAAACACACACACCATGCCCAAGTAGTCAACACCGAGCCTGCAAGGAGTTACGAAAAAACAAAGGGCTGGTCCTAGTTGTTGCGTTTAAAATTACATATCGGTGTAGCCAACCTACTTGTCTTCCTCCTCCTCCTCCAAGTTAATCAGGAGACAAGACGGGAAAAGGGAAAAATTCTTTCGAGTCAAGCGGCCTAAGCTTCCCGTTGTTCTGCTCGTCTGCCCCTCTACTAGCTGTAATAGTTATGAATCTCATTTTTTCTTCTTCTCTTTCTTTTCTTCTTTCATGCGACCATCGTGGACCCTGAAACTTGCCGCATTCGGTAACCCCCTGGTGGTGGCAAGTGGAACAACACTCACTCACTCACTCACTCCCAACAACTTCATCCCTGTTGCTTAGCTGCCTTGGGCATGCATCTGCAGGGAATAATAATTTAGAAAAGTAGTAAAGTAGTAAAGAGTATGGAGTATGGAGTATCATCCCCGACTCTAATTTTGGGAACACACAGGTCAGATGGGTCTCAAAAATCTTCCACTTTACTGGGACAACACCGGGGAATCGGTTCTCGAACACCCAAGACATCAACCCAAGACAGACCCAAGACAACAGGGCGAAGCAAATGCAAGCATTGCAGCTTGGCTTCGCTGCTAAAGATCAAAACGGGTCAAGATTTGCATTGTATCCTCTTTTTTTCTTTTTTCTTTTTGTTGCCTCTTCCCCACATTGATACCCGACCTGTATTGCTCGTCCTCGTAAGTAAGTCGTAGCATATGCAAGTATGGTATTCCAGAACACGCGGCTATGAATCGTACATGCAGGGTCGTTGCAACATTGAAGCCCCCCCCCTTGGTATTAGAAAAAAGAGTGTGAGGCAGCCTAGCATCCCATGGCTGTGTACTCTGTAGTCTACTGCCTATCGAGGAGTCTTTTCGGTATATGCGATTCATCAGGATTGCAGGATTCATCATACAATTGAGATTTGCTGTTCCAGTAGCCAATCCAACCTTACAAGCCGGACATCTGCTCCGTTGTTGACGAAATCATGATCTTCTCATCCCAATATCGACCAATGTCAGCCAATATCATTCTTGGCCTTGCTGTTTTTGTCTCGGACAACCTCCTGAAAGGATCATCACGAGACTATTCAGCACTGGCATTGTTTCCAAATAGAAATTGCATCTCAGTCAATACGGTGTAGGCAGTGAGGTGAGCGTAGCAGCGTGTTCCTGCAGACTCGATTGTAGACGGGGCATGGATGCCCTTTCGCAGACGGGACCTGGAACGTTGGATGCACTCTGATGGCTCAATGTTTGATGGATATGGATGGATGGCTGCCGTTTACAGTGCATATACCTGCAGCTGCTGAGATGTGCCTTGAAGGGCCTAGAACCCCCCCCAATCTATAGCGCTTCTTAGCAACCTCCGGCGCCTTTACCCCAGTGTATCCAGTGTGCTCCAGTTGTGCTCCAGTGCTGGGGGCAGTGGCTGACGCCTCCCCTCAGGTCCCGCTTCGGTTAACTGAAAACGGTAACCCGAAGCTCATGGAGGCACCCCAACCTCAATCTACCGGTAATCGAATGAGCTGCAGTCTCTTACTCCATCGATCAATCATAGCTCCCCGGCTCAATTGCCTTGTCGTTCGTTAACCCATTTGCATTAGCATTGACATTGGCATTGGCATTGGCACTGGCACTGCACTCAAACTTTCCTGTCCCCCTCCCTCTTCTCCCCGTTCCGGAGCCGGACATCGTGGCGGATCAGACCAGACAGACCCTTGTTTCCCCATCTACCCAACCCAACTCAATTCCAGCTGTATCGGAGCTCCCAGCCTAGCTCCCTCAAGCTTCCGAAGCTCACGGTCTCGCCCTCCATCTTGCAGCTTGCTTCTCCCATCTCAACCCTCTTACTCGCGGCTCATTCGTCCTTGTCCACCCCCAATTCCACTCCCCTCCTTGCTCGTGTCGTTTGTCTTGGCCCTGGTCCTGACCCTTTTCCTTCTGTCCTCGTGACAACCTGTGTGGCGCCACCGTGAGTTGGTCGCCATCGTGATGTGATTGTTCGGCCAGAGCATCCGTAGTTTTTTTTGCTTTGAGCTGGTCCGCCACTGACATCCCCGTCGCCCGACCTAACCGTAGCAAAGTATAATCGTCGTAGAATTTAAACCCAATTCATGTCCGCCTCAATTTGCCTTTTGATCATCACTCTTCAGTCCTCTCCAACTCTTCTCAACTCTTCTTAGCTCAGTCAACTTCAGACAAAGCTTTATATCGCAACCATCCCACCATCAGACACCTTCTTCTCCCAAGCTTGAAAACCAATCAACACATCCTCACCACAACAA
Organism: Hypomyces rosellus; assembly: GCA_011799845.1. NCBI lineage: Eukaryota > Fungi > Ascomycota > Sordariomycetes > Hypocreales > Hypocreaceae > Hypomyces > Hypomyces rosellus. Next base: position 3,513,390 of record WWCI01000002.1, on the reverse strand, counting down.
TGTCTCGATTCGCTCCTGCTCTGAGACTTCTGGCCCGACAGTCCCTCGCCGTCAAGGCACCAGTTCGACGAAGCGCATTGTTGGCTTCAGCTTCCGTTCGATCTATCCATAGCACCTCTTCTCTCCGGACACCACTTGATCCTGTCAGCCGCCCTCATTTGTTGCCCGAATTCAGTCTCAAGGACAAGGTCATTGTCGTCTCCGGCGGTGGTCGAGGATTGGGTCTTGTTCAAGCCGAGGCTTTGCTTGAGGCCGGTGCTATAGGTAAGATACAAGTCGTCTTTTGCCATTGTTTTTCTCTGTAGCTAACGCTTTCACCAGTTCACTGCATCGACAGACTCCCATCTCCTACAGAGGACCCCGACTCTGACTTCTCCCGAGTTGCCAGACGAGCAAAGGAGGAGCTTGACACAACCCTGTCATATCACCGAATGGATATCCGCAATGTGCCAGAGGTGAACAAGATTATGGAGGGCATTGCCAATGAGAACAACCGTCTGGATGGTCTTATTGCTGCCGCCGGTATCAACTATGAATCCCGCGCCCTTGATTATACCCCCGAGGAAGCCGACCGCATGATGAGCATCAACGTCTCTGGTGTTTTCATGACCGCTCAAGCTGCTGCCCGCCAGATGGTCCGACTTGAGCAACCAGGAAGCATCTGCCTGATTGCCAGCATGAGCGGTACCATTGCCAACAGGGGCATGTTTGCACCGTAAGTAGATCCAAGAGTCGACATCTCAAAGACATATTCTAACATGACATGCAGTGCCTATAACGCCTCCAAGGCTGGTGTTATCCAACTGGCCCGAAGCTTGGCCGCCGAGTGGGGCCAGCACGGCATCCGTGTTAACACTCTCTCTCCCGGCTACATCTTGACTCAGATGCTCATCAACTTGTTTGATGACTACCCCGAGCGCAAAGAACAGTGGCCCAAGGAGAACATGTTGGGCCGTTTCAGTCTCCCCAAAGAATACCGAGGTGCCGCCGTTTTCTTGCTCAGCGACGCCAGCAGCTTCATGACGGGCAGCGACCTCCGAATCGACGGTGGCCACGCTGCTTGGTAAATGGACTTGGGAGCGTTTTCGACAAAAAAATCGAGTTGATTCGTGAATAATATTTAACAACAAAAGATGGGTGTCGGATATTCCAATTGGCTACTGGCCAGCCTCTTGGACCGTTGATGTTTGCTTGACTAGGGTACTCGGACCGATTCTGATGGTAGCAATAGTAATAGCCGGCGTTTTGGGTTTGCTTTTATGTTCTGAGAGGAGAGTAGATAGAAGTTAATGGCATGAATTTAAAAACATATCAATCTGACTTGTGTCCATCATTCGAGGTGTGTGAAAAGGCTCGGGGGACCAAGCTTGCTCAAGAGACCCGGCTCGAGTCTGAATCGTTTCTCGACATCGGCGGTTTGCATGCCACGATGGCGCAGCTCTACAGCTTCGACCAATGTCCTCATGTCGACAAATCGCCTAGGGATGCCACGACCCATTGCTTCGAAATCTTGGTTGGCTCGTTGCTGCAGCTGTCGGCGTGCCTCGAGGACCGTGAGAGTGGCATTGTGCTTGGCCGATGGGAACATTGGGCCTAGGGGAGCGACCATTGATTCGGGAGAAAGGTTTGGCGAAGCTGTCGACGATGGCGAAAAGGTCGGGTTTGGTTGGACAATGCCCATTTGGTGAAGGCGTCGAGAGAAATCGCCACTGCTAAACTCGGAGTCCATGGCATCTGCGCGGATAGCTGTAAATCCCAGGCATTGTTAGAAGAGTGAGACATGCATGGTAATACAATGGAGCAGAGGAATGCATTTTTACCATCGTCCTTGGAACCGTTGTTATGAGGTTTAGCCTGAGGCTGTCTTCTCGTCGTTGCTTGAGGTATGGTAGCTCCCGGAGCTCGAGCGGGATACTTGCGAGCAGCAGCTCCAGCAGCCCCGCGCGTAGCTTTGGACGAAGAGGCCCCCATATTTTGACGTTTTGTTTCGGACGAGGATACGCAAAGCTGGGCGGACTATGAGGCGTCGGACTCTTGTGTGTGGGGAGAGGGAATGCGAGGAAACGGGACGTCTGACTGTTTTAATAAATTGTGCGTGTGGGTTTATTTTTTGGAATGGGAAACTTGTTGAAGAGGCATTTCTTTAGGGGTCTCCACACTCCAATGCACCTGTACCTGCTGCTGTTGCTGGGCTGGCGCGCTAAGACAGTAAAAACCGTAGAGGTGCAGGTGCGGTCCCCCAGAGCCAGAGACGCACAGTGACGTTGATGCCCCTCGAAAGCCTCCACAGCTCTGAGACGCCCACTAAGATATCCTTCCATATGGATCTATGGATGGGTGACTTTCTATCACGGGCTGTGACTCTATTTGGTCCATCACCATCCCGCCTTTCCATCTTTAGTATCCCAGACGTACCCGCTCCAATTCCTCTAGAAAGGCAATGCACATACTCAAGTCAGAGGTGCCCGCTGCTGGAGAGGGTCAATGGTACGAAATGGACAAGATCAGCGGCGTAGAGGTCAGCAAAGCAACCTATCTGACTCGTAAGGCGCGGTAGGCGGACTTGATGAAACGCATGAGCACATGAGCACAGTTATGTAGACTTTTATGAAGTATCAAGCTCGATTATACTATATAATCACTATCTAAGTGATGTCGTCGGCAAACTCGTAGCTTCAAGTGACTGATTCATATCCATTATTGCTTCCATCAAGAAGCTGCCACAATGGCCATAATCATGCCATGCCATGCCATACCGTACTGCATCATGTCTCGTAAGGGTATAACCATCCATAACTAGTAGTAATCATTAAGAAAAAAAGCATCCAGAGACAAGAAACCCAACCCGCAAAACAGAAAAACAAGAAACAATACCTCCCCCCCCCCAATCCTCCTACCACACCAACCTCAGCGGAGCCTCTCACCGTAGCTCCATCTAATTCCACATGGGATCATTGCCCCATCGCAGAGGAGACTTGTACTCCCTACCGCCGTAGAAGACCTCTCTCAGATCAGACTTGGCCAAAAAGGCCGGCGCCGGCTCCAGGCTCCCGTTCTCGACATACCCCTGGAACGAGCCGTCACTGCCCCAGGCCGGGGCTCCGCAGCGGCCCTCGTCCTTGATCTCGGGGTGGCATTCGTGGGTGAAGATGTTTATCCAATAGGTGCCCTGCGCGTAGTTGCCGTCCCGGGAAGCAAACCTCTTCACCTTGGCGGTGGCCGGGTCCACCTCGCAGAGGCTGTCGCCGACCTCGTAGGGCCCGTTGATGCCGTTGAACAGGAGGTACCGAGCGACGCGGATCTGCCAGCTGAGCCTGTTCTGGGAGTTGTGCGAGAGGATGTCCGCAGCGGAGGGGGGTCTCTGCGGGAGCGCCATGTTCTCCCAGCGGATTGGCGAGATGGGCTGCCTCGCCTGCTGGGGCGTGAGAGTAGCAGCAGCAGCACCCATAGGCTGTTGGTTCTGAGCCGCGAGACCGAGCTTGATGGCCGTGGCCTTTGCTTTTGGGTGGGGGGTTGGGCTGCGGTAGGATGTGTGCTTGCTGATGTGTGCTTTTTGGGTGGATTTTGCGATCTTGGAGGAGCCGTGGACGGAGAGTGATCCGGTGCCTCGACGAGATGAACTCGGAGGGGTGCTCTTGTAGGAACGAGGCGTCGCGGGGTGTCGACTCTCATCGGAAAACGAAGACTGAGACGAAGACGGCGGGCGTCTGGTCGCATTGTTGTTTGGAGTAGAGTAAGGTGCAAATAGCACCGCAGAGGGGGCAAATGGAGTATATCCCTGTTGAGGGACGACCACGCCCATGTAACGGGGGTCGATGACTGCATGATAGCATGTTGACTGCGGAACTCCAGCTGTCGTATGGTGTTAAATTTGGTGGTTCATTCTCATTTCAAAGAAAAGGAGTCAGATTCTTACCCTAAGGAGCTCCAGGCATCATCATGGGATGCTGCATCTCTTGCTTCAACACCGGATACGGAGTCCCCTGTCGGTCACAGTTCTGGAAGTTCTGCTGACTCTTGGTTAGAAATTATCGAGGACATCTCAGGGGGTTCGGGTGGGCTTTACCATGTAAACAGGAGACGGCTCATAATCCTCGATAGAGGGCATGATGGTTGGGGTGTTCATCGTGAGAGACTGCTCTCGGGAAAAAAAGATGAGACTGATGAAGATGAGTTGGTGCTTTGTGCGTGTGGTATGATCAAGTTATTTCGGACGGTAAAGTTAATTGAGTTGAAGTATCTACTTCAACTTGAGACGAATGAGATAAAATCCTGATGAAATCTTCAATAATTTGATGACTGAATTGAAAAAAAGCTGTATGAAGAAGAAGGAGAAGAAGAGTAGAAATTCTTTCCCCTCACAAGAACCAAATAATTCGTCTTTAGTGCGTCTGCTCAATTGAGTTTGCCAGCCACATGAAAAGTAGAGGGCGGAAAAGGGGGGAGGTTGGGTGAAGGCATCCCCGCTTGACTGCGCCTACCAAAGTCGAGCGAATTGCCCTCCGTCAGGTCGATTATAAGTAAAGTAGCATGTAAGAGAAAGCTATAATGATCTTATTACTATGATGATAAATGATATCTATCGACTCAATTTGGGCGGCACAGGGTGGCATCTCTGCCGTGTTGGACAATGTCAAAAATTTCAAGTATTGCTCTCTAACGACGAGTTGCAACTCGAGTGACTCGACCATACTTTTACCACAACAAAAGGTCTTCTTCTCCTCTCACTACGTTCAATAGAAGTTTGATATAATAACAGATCATTCATCATTAAAGGAGTGACGTAACTGTGCCTATATACATTAACATTAAACCTCCCCCCAACCACCCGAATTAGTTGAAGAAAATTCGCACAACGCCAGTAACTGCCAAGCAGTCAAAGTTCAGACAAACCCATCCAGAAAACCCATATCCAATGGCATGACATAATCATCATCAAACTCTTATCAGTTTCTAATCTCAATTCATAAGACGTCTAGCAAGTGGTAATGTAGAGACCGATGGGAGAAGGGTTGTAGTCCTGGAAGTATCTCAGGCACGTATCTCCAGCCTCGGAGATCTCAAAGGCAATCTGCTCGCCGGCCGGGCAATCGAAAGTGGCAATGTTGTAGCTGTTACCGGGTGCCACGTCGACAACCCCAAAGTCGTGCTTCTTGCTGGGCTGGTTGTTCCAGGTGGTGCCCGCAGTAGCAGGGGCGCTCAGCCAGGAAAAGTCAAGCTTGCCGTTGCCGGAAAAGGTAAAGGACGAAGTCTGGAGGTCCTTTTGCTGGGGGAAGAGGAACACGAGGCTACATTTCTTGCCCTTGTCACTGTTGGGGATGTCAAAGTTGAAGATGGACGACAGGGTTGGTGAGACCTCGCCAAAGTACGAGGTCCCGGATGCTTGGTCGGGGTGAGACTTGTCGACAGGGACGATCAAGTGCGGGAACTCATAGGGTCCGTTGAGGTTCGTAGGACATGTTGTAGCAGGAGGAGTTGGGGGATGAGGAGGCGGGTTGGTAGGGTGAGGAGGCGGAGGAGGAGCAGGGCAGTCAGAGTGGCAGCCATCGGCCTTGAGCGTCACCTTGCCACAACCGCCGCCATGCCCGTCCTCCAAGTAGAGGTTGTACTGGCCATCCACTCCTGTCGCGCATTCATAAAACTCAGTCTGTTTGTTGTATGAGACAGCCCCATCGCAGCCAACCTTGAACCCCTTGTCAGGGACCTGGTTGATGTCGCACTGGAGCACATGTGTCGGAGCTGTTACACATCTGTGTGAGTAACACAAAACTTCATATTAAGACATAGAAAAGGGGGAGGAGGAGGAGGAACATACGAGTCCACCAGCAACCATGTCCCTTGTCGTCCCAGAGCTGGTCTCCGTTCAAGGTAAAGGTGGTGGGTGAGATGCCATTGCCGGCCCGGACTTGACCACTTGAGATCTCGCCAACCAGACCAGAGATGGCTCCTCCAGCAGTAAAGTGTAACTGGCAGCCGGGGTTTCGAAGAGCAATGGCTTCAGTCAAGGCAGCGCCGAGGCTGATGGTGAGAAGTGTGGATAACATGTTGGAATTGCCCCGAGGGAGAGTATATGTCGAAGAAGGTTTGGTATGGTGTAAGATGCTAGAGGTCCAAGTATCTTAAGCGACAGAGTCTTATAAAGAATAATATATTTTCTCACAAAGATAGCAGGCCAAAGCTACCGTTATATACTCGAAATCAGGCACAGTCCGTCATCACCTTCCGACATACTCAACGCCAGCCACCGCCTTCGCCCCTTCAACAAACGCCTCTTTCGCTTCCTTGACACATCATGACAACCTCCAAGGTTAGAATGACCTCTCCCATCCAGCATTGACTTCATCGCCAAGTCTAATACGAGAAAAGCCACCGCGCTCCAACGTCAGTCTGGTCCCTGCGGAGCAACGATCCAACCTCCTCCTCCTCCCCAGGCATGCACATGAGCCTGGGGTAACAGCAACAAGGAACAGGAACAAGGATTGATCCATTGGGCAAACTCTGGAGATGTTGCGATTGGATAGACGGACCAAGCAGTGCAACAACGTGTAATCCACTGCCACCCAAATCCAGCCGAGACCCGAAGATTGCCAACTTTTAAAGTTGTTAGGTCTTCATTTCCGGCGACCAGCCGCCTTCTCTTCCTAGTCCGGCCATGTTCGCTCAAACCTAGTTGAACCCCTTAGAGTTCAACTACCACGTAACACAAAGAGAAAACTTGGTCTTGGTTGGGGCGGTGATGGTTTCAAATCCAAGCACAAAGGATTGCCCAGCCTTGAATCCTCCCTTTGGGCTGCGGTTCAGAATGACTTACACTTTGGCTGTTGGGAGTCAACGCATTACGTGCCGTGCGAACCGTGCCAACCCATTCTACCTACACATGTGATAAGTTTGTTTGCAATACGAGAAATGAGAGAATAGAGCCAACATCAGATTAAATAGGCATCACAACAGGTACTCGATTATGAATGGAAACATTTCTTATTTTTGTTACGATGGTTGCTAGGGTATACCGGTTGCAAGCCGTAAACCATCGACTGCATGTGCTTGTCTGACTATCTAGATACATCTAGTTACCCCAAGCTACTAGGGCGCAGGATCAACACAGGATCCATAAGGCTCTTCGACTGTCCAACTCTTCTTGCATCATATGGTGTATTCCGGTAAGCTAATTCGATTACCCCAGTGATGGTTTGAGTCCAACAGCCAAATGTCTTTCTCATTGTGGATATCATTAGCATAGAATACCCCAGCAAGGGAAAAGCATGTTGCTACAACCAGGCTTGGTACAATCAAATGACGTCTGATGCGAGGACAGAGTTCATCCCAAAGGAGCAAGTTGTGGTGAACCAACAACTGTACCCTAGCCAGTTGGTGAAGATCCACATGGCAAGGTTTGACTCCACAAAGACCAGCCATCCTGCGCAAAAATGCAATCGGTCCCTCCATGGTCAATGCCACAGCTTTGTTGCTGTCGGTCGGATGATGCGGGACGACAGTTCTGCATTTAGCAGCGTACACTGGGTCTTACTGACCTTGCATCCGGCTGGCATAGCCCGTATCTTTGAGCATTGCCTGGTTCTTTTGTTCGCCACTGCGGGCCACAGGCATATGCAGTACACGATAAAGCGCCAAGAGCAGAATTTTCATCTGCAGATCTGGCACAGAACCTGTCGTGCATCATTACATTATATTTGTCATACAAGATGCTCAGCTCTTCACCTTCGTTGGCGCTTGTTCGGCCGGGCAGCCTTGGACGGCTTCTGAGTATTGGCCGCGGAGATTCCTCTGGCAGGACGAGCGGCCTCAGCATCGTCATCTGAAACTTCCTCTTGGCCTTCGTCATTATCAGATTCACCAACGGAGATTATGTCTTCTCGGTCGCTTTCTGCCTCACTATCCGGGCCACTAGTAGCACCGACTGACTGCTTTCTTGATGAGGCTTCTTCGGTTTCACTGCCAAAACCCTCAAACTCATCTCCTTCATCCGTTTCTTCATCCTCCTCGGCCTTGCCAGCAGGAATCTCAGCGTCAGACACGTCGGCGTTGTCCTCCTCCTGCAGAGGTCGCTTCCGTGGCATCTCACCAAGCTTGCCACCACGACCATTCACGGCACCGTCGCCCGACTCTCCGTCGGTCAGCTTGGGAGGAGGAGTAAACCAAGGGATCTTGCCTCTCATGAAATCATTGAGCATCATTTTGGCTACACCATCCAGATCAGGCTCACCTCCTCGTAGCAGACGGCCGCCCTTTCTAGCAAGGAGTTCAAGTAGATCGGTAGCAGTTTCCCATCCTGTGATGTCATACGTCTTTTCCATATGATTCCGTTTGACTTTGCTTAGCATAGCGGTGATGTATTGCTCCGGGTGTTCTACCTTTTCCACTCGCACAACACCTCGCAGTACAAGATCTGTTGGTGTATCGGTGCTAGAGGGAGGGACAATGCCAGGGCAGTCGATAAGGTAGATGCGCTTCATCAGGGTCACGTATTGCCACACCTTGGTCTCACCAGGAATTGGTGCTACGGTGCACACCTTCTTCTTGAGCAATGTGTTGATGATGGAAGACTTTCCAGTGTTGGGACCGCCAATCAAGCCTACAGAGATCTGCTTCCTGTCCGAATGAAGACTAGAAAACTGTCTGAGTAGCTGAATCAGGGAACCCTTGCCAAAAGAGTTGTTGATGTTGGCATGGAAAGCAAGTGTTGGGTACTCCTTGGAAAGAGCTCGAACCCAGGCAGCCTATCGTCATGTTAGGTCATGCGATCACAGTTGTAATAAAAATTAAAGAAAACGATGGCATAGAAATGTGCGTGTCATCACTAAGAAGCTCCTGTGGATGCCTAGAGTGGCGAAGGAAGGCTTCAACTCATCAGACACTGCAGCCTTCTCGCGATGGGTAACCAAAACGGTACCCACCAGCCAACGACCAAGGCCGAAGGCAGTTGAGATAGCAATTGATCTCCCAATGTTGTAACAGGCGGTCCTCCACGGAGAGTATGTGAGGTGCCCTGACAGGAAACATTGGGGCCTCGAAAGGCAGAAGGGGAAAGGTTGGGTATAGTAATAATAGAACGGGAGAGTAACTTACTGCAACGTTTGTAGGGACCAGATCGCATTTATTGAGAACGAAAATCAGATGCTTGTGTGGAGCCTCATCTTTGAGATACTTCTCAACACTTCTGCAGCGGGTTCCGATGGGATCTCGGGCATCAAGCACATGGATGACAACGTCGGAAGAGTCAATGACCTTGTACAGCTCGTTCCAGATTCTCTTACTTTGACCCTTGTCAAAGACTGGTTCGATGGCCATGGTAAGGGCATCATCTTGTCCGGTGCCAGGTCCAGAGTTGCCACTAAGCAGCTGGATTTGTTCCAAGCGTTCCTCGTAGGTATCCATGCTCTTCTCAGTATCGTCAGCCAAGTCGGTAACTGTGCTGACGCCGAGCTTGACACGTTTCCTCTGGGCCTTGGGACCAAAGACACCAGAGAACGGAGCGGTCTCGATGGTCATCTTTGCCCTGTGTTGCTTGATACCGTTGACTGTATCCTCGCCGCCGTCTCGAATCAAGCTCATGGGGAGCTTGTTGGACTTGAGCAGAACCTGGTAGGGGTCCTTGGCCTTCTCAGCCATGGCCTCGCGGAACGCAGTCAAGGTGTCTTGGGATACAACACGAGTGTTGGTAAACCACTTGCGGTTTGGCTCGATTCGGGCATTGGGGATTTCCCTCGACTGGTAGCTTGCAGCTTTGGTGATCTTTCCCGCAGCATTCCTCTGGGCCTCGCCGCCCTTGTACATATTAAGGAGCTTGACCTTCTTCGCATCGCTTTGGATCTTGTTAGTTGACTCTGAAGCTCAATCGAGGATACTGCTCGTAGCAGCAACGAGCACATACCGATAGAAGTTCTCGCCCTTGGTTTTAACATTACCCAAGCCATCACCAGTCTTGCCCTGGCGGACAAGCCTGGTGGCTTCCTTCTTCCCGGTGCCCATTGCGAAGATTTGGGCTAGTTGGCAACCACGGGAATCAAAGGAAAGGAATGTTGCGAAAAAGAGGAAAATTTATTTGATGGGATGGGAATCTCTTCTTATCACCAACTTTTTTTTTCTCGAGACCCCACCTTTCTGCAGGCGGTGGCTGGACGACGAGGCTAAAACGACCGGGGTATGTACCTGAATTTTTTTGCTCGGAGAGGGGTAAAAGATGTTCCGGATAGATCTGCTGGATGAAGGCAATTTTCCATCAAAGTGTGGCCCAATGCGATATTGCAATATTGCGGCTCGTCTCTCTGCGCATTGCCATTGCGCCGGGCAATAGCCTCTTAAATATGTCTATAAATTCCGTACGATCAGGCCTGAGGCCTTCCATAGGCCAATTGCCGTCTCTCTGCAGAAGCTTCTCGACCACTCCCGCAATTCTCTCCAACAATGTCCCTCCCGAGTCCCCCTCCTACATTCGCCTACCTTCCCCTCCTCAATCCCAGTCCGACGAAGCAAAGCGCCCTCGCGTGAGGGGCCATCTGCCCGTACCGCGGGAGGTTTTCCCTCGCTTAGAAGGCAGCCGAAAAGTCCAACCCGAATACATACAAAAAACTGCCCCCAAACCTGCCAAGGAGCGGGAGCCATCAAATGAGGCTCAGCGATGGAAGTCCGAGCTGGCCAATACTCGAAGGGCCAATCTGGAACAGGGATTGAAATCTCTTTGGAAGCGACGCAACGAAATGGACAAGTCTCGAAACGCCCGTGTGAGCCGCAAGTTCAAGGAACACAACGATGCCGGTGCAGCACCGGAACGAGAGGATGATCGACTCACCCGAAGCACCGTTCTAGACGCCGTATTAGACACCCAGGTATACCCCGACCCAAACCGCTTCGCTCGCGCAGCCAACAGCAAGGCCAAGGTCGCGGCGAAGGAGAATGCAAAGTACGAGGCCAGGCGTGATGCGCTCATGGAGCTATACATCAATGCCTCCAACTTCATCGTGCACGAAAGCGAGCTCAGGGCGGAGATTGACAAGCTCTTCACCGAGGACTATTTCCGGAAGCAGAGTCAAATCGTGGACCGCTATGGTGCCACCGAAAACGTATGGGGCGTTTATGGCAAGCCACCTTCGATTGGTAACATGTTGGAATCCACCACCGGAACCTCCACTAAAGTCATGGACTATTACGAGTCTGAATACGATCGTTCAGTCCAGAGACAAAAAAGGATTGCTGAGGAGTTTACGGGAGGCAAAATGGAGTAAAATAGTGGGATATGCTGAGTATGTAGAGTATGGTGTGTGGTCCAACGCACTACATGTATAATACCATGGACAACCATCGAGAACAATTGACGTCTTATGAACCAATCATATCCCATATGGGTCACATTCGCCTCATCCAAATTAAATAAGATGAAATTTCAGTGTAAATTATAGTAAATCAACCAGGTACACAATACATTCTCCCAAGCTATGTCATTACCCATTCATACAAATCAAACCAGAGAAAAACCAAACATTGACTAACTCCCAAACACCAAAGCAGTAAGCGCAGATGGCATGATGACCTTACTCCTCTCCCCAAGTATGTACGTCTTATAGGTTGCACATATGCCCCATAGTTTTGGGCTGCAAAATCTGCAACTATGCGCAAAATGACGGTCTAGTGAATGCTCTATCGCTTCTCAATAAGAAGAACGTGCATCGCCCCATATGCCAAAACGATAAAGGCGGCTGCAAAGATGCCCAAGTTTCTGATATCAGACCAAAGCGCAGCATTTCGGAAACCAAACGAACTGAGAATCGCAGCACCAGGAACGGTAATGTCCAGGCCGTATTTTTTGTCCACAAGAGTGAGCTCTAGCACTTCATTAACAATAAGAGATTCAAAACCGTAGTGGAAAATCGATAGTGTCTGGAGCCACAGCGCTCCCTTGGGCGTAGCGTCGTGATTGAGGAGGAAACCGGCAAAAAGGAGACTGAACAACATGACCAGACTGCCAATGAGATTTGCAACACCTCCGTCCTTGCATACAATGCCAATGAAGAGGCAGATGGCAGACGCTGCTAGGTTGAACAGAACCAACACTAGCAGGAACTTGATGAAATGCGGGCCATCGGCGACAAGACCAGTCATGGGATAAATAATAGAACCCATGAGCAGTGGCGGTATGATCCTCAATGGAACAATATCGAACAGAACCTTGGCAGCGAAATAGGTAGCCGGGGAATAATAGCCATTGGCACGCTCACGAACAAATAGCAATCGCTCACTGGCGAAGACGTTCAAACTGGTGAGTGTGCTGAATCCAAAGAGGGCGAGAAGGAAGAAGAATAGACCGAGACGGTTCTGGAAGCCGGGAATGTCGTCAGTAAGACCATAGAAGAGGTATCCAGAAAACACAGCCAAGATGATTGCAATTGCATAGTGAGTAAGCATAAGCATTGGGTTTCGGTAAAGATTCTTCCACGTCCGCTCGGAAAGAATAACAAACTGCTGGAAATAGCCAACTCTGACGTATCCTTTACCAACTGCACTGATGTAGATATTGGGTCCATCAGGGTTGTATCCATTGGAGTTGGGTCCGTTTGCAGCAGCCGCTCCAGTAATTGCTTGCTGGATTTCCTCGCGGGTTGTAATTGCAATATCCGACTGGGCAAAAGACTGAGTAATAATATCAAGATCCGTTCCGGTGAAGGCAGCGGGGGGTAAATCGTGAGGATCTTCCGGTAGAACACTTGGTAGTGAGATGATTGGATTTGCCTGTAGGCGATATGAGCCTTGAACCTCACCACCAGCATCTGAAGATGCGGCAGTATCCGTGGTATGTTTTCTGCGTGTGAATAATTCTCGCTCCTGTCGCAGCTTGATGGAGTCGCGGCGTCGATTCCTAGGTCGTAGTGACGGTTCGGCACCACTATCTTCACCATTGCTGACCCCGGAAATGCTAGCCACAGACTTGACCGCTCTCGTGCTGCTTGGTCCCAGACTTGCAGAGTCGGTGGCAATAGTACCGTCGTCGATAGATTGAGTATTGCCGGCATGCATGGTGAGGTCGACAAGGTAATCGGCAATGTTGAATCCGGGAGGGCATTCGTATCCAACCTCGTCGAAATATGACTGACAGTGAGAAAATGAACCAGAGTAAACGACTTTTCCTTGCGCCAACAGAATGAGCCTATCAAACAGGGCCACAATGTTGGATCGAGGCTGATGAATGGTAAAAATAACAGTGCGCTTGTAGTTCTTAGCCATGCTGACGAGACATTCGACAACGTTGTATGCGTTGTAAGCATCCAATCCACTTGTAGGTTCGTCAAGGAACAGAATCGAAGGGCTAGTAACGAGCTCGCAGGCAATTCCAACTCGCCGCTTCTCGCCACCAGATATTCCTCGACCTTTGCCCTCTTCTGATCCAATGAGCGAATCTCGAATGTGATAGATGCCCAGCTCCTTCTCTACTTCGATAACTCTCTGTTCTTTTGCTGCACGACCCATGTCCCGTGGGAGACGAAGGAGGGCACTGTTGAGAATAGTCTCATGCACCGTCAACGTAGGGAGCATAGTGTCTTCCTGGTCAACAAATCCAACAACATTCTTGTAGTCAACGTCGCTGACCTTTTCACCATTGACATAAAAATCGCCATTAACATTACCGCGCTTATTCTTTCGAGCAAGGATATCCAAAAATGTGGTTTTGCCAGCGCCAGAGGCACCCATGATGGCAGTAACCTCTCCCGGATGACATATCCCTTGAATTCCGGACAAAATGTTCTTGCCATTGAGGGAATATGCGACGTTTTGGAAGTACAAGGTCGCAGGTTTATGATCGGCCATCAGCTTGGTGTTTTCATCATCGGAATCCTCCAGTCGGATAGCCCCATATCTCAGTTTGCGGCGCGACAAATACCATGTCAAGACAATAACTGCAGCTAGGAACAGAGACGCAGCCGCGATAACACCAGCAATAAGTGGTGTGTTGATTTGTTTAACTGGCCGCCTGTAACCCGGTACTTCGGTCTCGTATAGGCATTCACCTGCTTGGCAATCCAAAAGGATACTGGAGTCGCCAATCAGACTGATGATTAGGTTATCCATTTCGGGCTCGTGAAATGCGCAGTCATGGGCACCACCGCCTTTCTGGGAACACTCGAATCGTCCGGGACCCTTGATGGCCTCATCCAAAAAATCGGTAAGATCCAGCGAGCCATTCTTGCCACACATCATGCGGCCCGGAATACACTTGCAGGAGATTTTGTCGCATTTGTAGGAGGTGCTGTTCTTGGCCGTGCCAGACTGCGCGCTTGATGCGCATTCCGATAGGTGACAGTAGAAAGACTCGGTTTGATCGACCCAGACTAAGAGCGGTCAGCAGACGCACCAGTATGAAGCAAAACCTAGGGTAAACTCACATTGAAAGTCACACGTGGCAGCATCCTCTTTGCAGGTAAAAGTGACCTCGGCCTTCTGCTTGCCAAGCAGATCTTTGATCTTGCCGTTGGTGACTCTGCAAATCTGATTGTTGTAGTTGACAAGTTCGCCATTTTGATAGCAGACACCGCCACTTCCTGTTTCCATCAAGGCGTCGCAAGCTTTGTTTGACGTGCAAACATTGCAGTTGATACCAGTCCAGCCGTCATCACAATCGCAAGAATTGCCGGAGCGCATTGGCCTATCTTTGCCTCGGGGAAGAGAACCGCACACTGAGCGCAAATCGGTGTCAGCAAAAGTCTATCAAGGTCGCAACAGCGACAAGAGGCGATAAAAATGATGGGTGATGAACGTACGTGGTTCGAGACAATCATCGCCGCCGAAACCGTCGGGACAATCACACTTTCCGTTGTATTCGTTGCAGCCTGCGTACTGAGCGCAGGAATGAGCTGGCAGGAGACAGTTGAAGCTGGAGCAGATGTTAGCATTGGTTTCAGGGTGCTCTCAGAGCGACATGGAAGCCATTCTCACCATGGTGGGCATTCTGCTGGGCGGTTATCCATGAGAGAGAGTTGGGCACGAAGCATGTCCGCGCTGGAGTAGCTCGAGTTCGCATAGGCCGCCACGAGGGAGGGCAGAATTGCCACAACCCCGAGGAGCAGACTCCTAGGGCTGTTAGGAGCCATGGCGGGTTTCATGCGGGTGCGAAGCCGTATGTCGGAGAAGAGAGATTGAATGAGAAGGCGAAGACGCCAATGATTGCTAAAGCATCAAGGTTGAGGTTATGCTTGTTGGGAAGCCAGAGGAGTGAGTGACAACGCTGACCGCAGCCTTGAGAATGATTGCCTGGGGAGCTTTTTAGTCCAAGGTACGTACCGCATGCGGCAGGTTCCTGACCGTCGAGCGAATCCCATCTCACGTCGTCATCAATGTCTGGGGCAACCCCGCTCCCACCCAATCAGGTGCTACCTCCGCATCATTCTAATGCAGCAGGGCGGGAGCTTCAATCAACGCCTTCAATGCGACGAATACACGTGGAATTATGATTTTACCATCATGGGTAGGTAAAGTTTAAAAAGTTACGTTTCAGACTGTCATGGGCATCAATTTGGTCGATGGTTTCCATATGAGAGGGCATTGAAGCGGATTGCCTGCAATACCAGGTGGTAAGATGCAGCGAGCGTTCACTATCGCCCTTCTGGACTCCAGCTGCTGTCAGACCACCAACCACTGAAGCTCCAGCGCCATGTGACTGAACAACAAGGTCCCCAGAGATAGCAGCCAGCGCGCCATTCAATCAGCTCTTTGTTCCTTGCGCCCTCTTTCGTCATTGGCTGATTCTGACAATCACCCGGAGCTCTTCCGGTTCGGTTTGGAACAGTTGCAACTCTGTTCCGAACCCAGCCAAGGGTCCAATCTCAGTATTTCCCCTTGCATCGGTAGGCTTGAGAGGTACCCATCAGGTGGCTGGATTTGTTGAGCCTCAAGGTTTGGCCAGAGTGAAGTGAAGCACTTTCTGTGTGTGTCAGCGAGACGCTGAATCGATGTCCTAACATGAGGCGCATTTTCAAGCCAGAGGATTTTACACACGAACATAATATCAACGACTTTAACCGGACATTTTATCCATGCCAACACTTCTCGTTACTACCCAGTAACCACCGTAGTCTCACCAATAGAATGAGAATTGAATCATGATTCAATGACAAAGTAATATGTTCTTCTTGATACATCGCATCGCCCAGTGATTACTTTACATCTACTCCGTAGTCGCTGGCAATATATGTCTCCGTAAAATATAAGCATAACGGATTGAAAAGACTGATGTTGGATAACTTCTCGCGGATACTTGCCCGTCTAAAATAGCAGGGGGTTTGAAGGCGCGCCCTTCGCGCCCTCTGCGCCTTTTGAAGCCCATCCATGCATTCAATCCAACCCAATTCGACAGCGATCTGGTATCTGGTAGCGACAGCATAACAGTGGTATATCGATATTCAGAAGTATAAAGACATGCCATACTTCGTATATAATTAGTAGTAAATTATTCAATACAGCATCTTTACACCTCACTATTCACATTATACAACTATTTAAGCAGTCATCATGGTGCGCTTCGAGATTTTTGAGGTGGAAAAGTGGATGGATACGTATGAGACCACTCCCGGCATCATCAACATTGCTGAGACGTGTGCTTCATCTATTTCCATCGATGACCTGAGCCAGCTCTCCAAGGAAAAGCTATCATTAGGTCCGCTTCAAACAAGCGCCAAGCTCACGTACGGCGCAATCCGTGGTTCCTCGACACTGAGGGAGCGTGTCGGTGCTCTCATCAATGAGCGACAGCCCCTACCAGCCGACAATGTCATCATCACCCAAGGTGCAATTGGCGCCAACTTCCTCACGTTCTACACGTTGATACATCCCGGAGACCATGTCATTTGCGTTTATCCCACGTACCAGCAGCTCTACTCGGTTCCTGCGAGTCTGGGAGCCGAGGTCTCGCTTTGGCGACTACGAGCAGAAAATGACTTTATTCCGAATATCGATGAATTGGAGGGCCTTGTAAAGGCGAATACCAAGGTATGTCATGGTCCGCAGCATGCATCACTAGTTGCTTGCTGACAACAGCGACAAAAAAAAAGATGATTGTTATTAATAACCCCAACAATCCTACTGGCGCATCAATTCCTACCAGTGTTCTGCAACAAATTGTGGAATTTGCCAAAGAGAGAGGAATAATAATCCTATCCGACGAAGTCTATCGGCCGTTGTTTCACGATGGCCTCGACAAGAACCCCGATGTGCCCGTGTCCGCAGCGGAGCTTGGGTACGACAAGGTCATTGTTACTGGATCAATGTCCAAGGCCTATGCACTGGCAGGCATTCGGCTCGGCTGGGTTGCATCGCAGGACAGATCCATTATTGAAAAGCTGGCAGAAGCGCGCGATTATACGACACTGAGTGTGTCTCAGTTAGACGATCAGGTGGCCAGCTACGCTCTGTCTCCAGCCGTCGTTGGGCCACTGCTTGAGCGCAACATCAACCTTGCGAGGCGGAACGCTAGCATTGTGAGATCCTTTGTGGACAAGCATAGCTCCGTGTGCAGCTGGCAAGCCTACAAGGCCGGCAGCACTGCGTTTATCCAATTTCGCTCAGGCGGGAAGCCAGTTGACGATGTGGCATTCTGCAAGGACGTCTTGGAGAAGACAAAGGTCTTTTTTGTTCCCGGATCACTCTGCTTTGGACAGAACCAGGACTTTGCAGGATATGTTCGCGTGGGATATGTCTGTGCAACCGAGGTATTGGAACAGGGGCTGCAGGAGCTGAGCGTCTATGTCGAGCAGAACCTCAGGCCCTGATATTGATTGCTAGATAGTGTGGTTTGAACAATAGAGGTTGGCGGTTACGTATGCCCGCATGTAGCGGAACCGGAGACTCCAGAATGTATTCAATTGATTAGGTATTGGTATTGGACCAACAGTCTTTTTTTCGTCTCTTTTCTTATGCGCCCAAGCCAGACAAGGCAAGGCAGCTTTGCTCAGTGCGTGGACATCGCCACAATTGGATGGAGAGTTCGGCATTCCTATCCGGACGAGACGACCAGCTATTGAGCGCTAATGACGACGCTCAGCCACTCCAAACAACTCCTGCAGTACGACTCTGCGGTCAGTCCAGTCAGTCCAGGTCAGCCAGCGACTCGGCGGCAGCCCGGAGTTCCATCTCTTCCATCATTGTTTGGTCCTTGCAGTTGCATTTGGCAGTTGGATCGAATTGCTATCCACTTTCTTTCTTTTCGCTCTCTTCACAGCCCCATCGTTCTAGTATTCTGTGTTCTGTTGGATGTGTGCGTGTGCGTGTGCATAACGACTTAGTCCTTCCCCTACATACATATTTATTTATACATTCTTTCCGGTCTTTGTTTTCTTAATTGACTTGTCTTGGCTCTTCTTGCCTTGTCGGTTACATCGTTTGGTTTCACCGTAGACGCCTTTATCTCTCTCTCTTACTTGACCTTGATCCTTTGTCAACACTCTCGGGGCCTTTCCCTTTCGCTCACTCTCTGTCTCTCCGTCCCCCTCAAACCGAACAGACATTCGACATTATTCACGCGATACAAAGTTGCTTAACAACTCGGCCATCATTTCGAAACGAATAGCCCACGCCATCTTACTTTATTTCAGTCATTCATCTGCATCGTTGCGCGCGCCATGAAGGCCCGTTCGTTAGCCGCTGCCGGGGTTGTCTTGGCATCGACTGCGCATTCGCAGGTTGTACAGTTCGATATCGAGAAGCGCCAACTCCCGAACTCCAATCTTAACCGTCGTGCGACCAACGCGTTCGATACTCCCATTCTAAACAACCAACAACAAGGTGGATACTTTGTCAATGTCCAGGTCGGAAGCCCTGGTCAGCAATTAACCCTTCAACTCGATACGGGTAGTAGCGACGTCTGGGTCCCTTATACTGGAGCCTCAATTTGCACCCAAAAATCAGGGACCAATCCTGGCTGCACGCTTGGTAGTTGTATGTTTGGGCCCCATCTACTTACAAGATCTCACCTTGTCTCTCTTCCTCGTTTACTAACGGCGCGCATAGTTAATCCCGACAAATCCGATACGTTCGACGATCTTGGCCAGGGAACATTCAGCATTAAATACGTGGATAATAGCTACTCCAAGGGCGACTACTTCCAAGATGTCTTTCAAATCGGAGGCGCTACCGTTAAGAACCTCACGATGGGTCTCGGGCTGACCACAACCATTTCCAATGGCCTCATCGGTGTTGGTTACACAACCAACGAAGCTTCGATTGCGACAACGGGCGATACGTACCCGAACCTCCCCGTCGCCATGCAGCAAAACGGCTTGATCAAAACAGTCGCCTACAGCTTGTGGTTGAATGACTTGGATGCCAGCAAAGGCAGCATCTTGTTTGGTGGTATCGACACGGAAAAATATGTCGGTGACTTGACGAAGCTCGATCTGGTCGCCGAAAGCAACCGGAAAACCATCAGCGAATTTGCTGTTCAGATGTATTCTCTCGAGGGCGTCAGCCCAAGTGGATCCGATATCCTCACTACTGAGGAGGATACCTTGGTGGCCGTGTTGGACTCGGGCACGACCCTGACCTATCTACCCCAGGACTGGGCAGAACAGGCATGGCAGGAAGTGGGAGCAGTCTACGATGTAGGGTCTCAGCTGCCTCTGCTGCCCTGTTCCTTTGCAAACAGCCGTGGTCACTTCTCTTTCGGCTTCGGAGGTCCAAATGGCCCCCGTATCAACGTCGCCATGGACGAACTTGTTCTTGACGTTACCAACGGCCAGCAGCCAAAGTTCACTACTGGATCGTTCAAGGGCCAAACGATATGCGAGTTTGGTATCCTCAACCAGTCTGCCCCACCTTATCTCCTTGGCGACACCTTTCTCCGATCTGCCTATGTTGTTTATGATTTAGTGAACAACCAAGTTGGCATTGCTGCTACGGACTTTAACGCCACAAAATCCAACATTGTCCCATTCCCCAGCAATGGTGCCCCCATTCCATCAGCAACCGTACCCTCAGGCCTGACTAACAGTTCTCTCCCAACCGCTGCCAAGAAGACCAATCTCGCCGCGGCGAGTGGCTTCCAGGAGGTGAGCAAGGGCAGTGGTAGCAAAGGAAACGGCACCAACAACGATAACGCTGCCGGATCATTGACCGTTTTCTCGGGCTCGGGTATGGCTGTTGTTGGTATGACCATGTTATATGCTCTCATGGGAGGCGCATTCTATGGTCTTCGATTGGTTTAACGGACCCTTTTATTGCGGGATATTACTTTTTCACATGATTTTCATACATTGCATACAGCATGTAAACAATTGGTGTTGCTTTGGCGCATTTGGATGTTGGTGGGTAGATTGGTCTTTCAGGATGTAATGGGTTGGAATCCCTCGTATAGGATAAGAGGGGTCATTTTTCATGCCCTACTCTGTAGGCTGTAAAGTGCATAGACTATAAAAATGCACATAGAACTATTTTCATGTTTGATATTGCAGTTTAATAAAGGATGTTTTGGTTTGTGTTCTATGAGGGAGGTCTCTGGTGGTGGTGGCATGCCAGCCTGCCAGCCAATGGCGGCACGTGAGGGACACTGTGCAGCGCCAATTAATCGACCCTTGAAAAAAAAAGTTTCATCCCACCAAGAAAGTTCCTGGTTGATCCCAGCACCAGATATCAGCATCCGGTTTTGTCTCAACGAGCTCTCACAATGAGGGCCTTTGGGACGACCAGATGGCTTAATTGCCATCTGTTCTCGGATGTCCAAAAGGCAACTTTTGGCGTACGAGATTTCAAGGCCACCATTCTTCCTCTGGCATATCAAAGCCAGCGAGCATTTAGCGCAACAGCGCAACGATTTGGTGCAGCACAAGAAGCGTATGAACCCATTGAATCCGCATATCAATTGCATTTGGTTGCTAATATTGTTTTACATGACAGTTTGAAAAAGGCGCAAAATGATGCTGCGAGTCTAACACCCGAGTATGTGGCAGCTAATATGGCCCCGGAAGAGGCCCACAGACTATCTCGAGTTCGAAATATCGGTATTGCGGTACGGCTGTCGATCAACGGGCTTCGGAATGGCACAGAATACTGATTCGAAATACTCCAGGCACACATTGACAGTGGTAAAACAACGGTAACTGAGCGAGTTCTTTTCTACACCGGACGAATCAAGGCTATCCACGAGGTTCGAGGCAAAGATGCCGTCGGCGCCAAGATGGATTCTATGGAACTGGAAAGAGAAAAGGGTATCACCATTCAGTCTGCGGCTACATTTTGCGATTGGACAAAAACGGTAGATGGTAAAGAAGAACGGTTTCACATGAACTTGATCGACACTCCCGGCCATATTGACTTCACCATTGAGGTTGAGCGCGCATTGCGTGTTCTCGATGGTGCCGTCATGATTCTCTGTGCGGTTAGCGGCGTTCAGTCCCAAACAATTACGGTTCATCGTCAAATGAAGCGATACGATGTCCCGAGAATCTCCTTCGTCAACAAGATGGATCGCATGGGCGCCAACCCTTGGAAGGCCGTGGAACAAATCAACTCCAAGCTCAAGGTTCCTGCTGCTGCCATTCAGATTCCCATTGGCGCCGAGGACGAATTCGAAGGTGTTGTCGACATTATTGATATGAAGGCCATGTACTTTGAGGGCCCCCGTGGCACCAAAATCAGGATCACAGATCAAGTTCCGACAAACCTCCAGGCATTGGCTGCGGAAAAGCGACAGGTCCTGATTGAGAAGTTGGCTGATGTCGACGACGAAATGGCTGAGCTTTACCTCGACGAACAGGAACCAACCAACGAACAGATCAAGGCTGCCATCCGACGTGCAACAATCGCTCTCAAGTTCTCTCCCGTGCTGATGGGTTCTGCTCTGGCCGACAAGGCTGTTCAACCTATGCTGGACGCTGTATGCGACTACCTGCCAAATCCCGGCGAGATCGAAAACACTGCCCTGGACAAGTCTCAGGGAGAAAAGTCTGTCCAGCTCGTGCCTTACAACTCGCTTCCTTTTGTCGGACTGGCATTCAAGCTCGAAGAGAACAACTACGGTCAGCTCACTTATATCCGAGTCTACCAGGGAACGCTCAACAAGGGTACCTATCTGTTCAACTCGCGAAACGACAAGAAGGTCAGAATCCCACGTATCGTCCGCATGCACTCCAACGAAATGGAAGACGTCAATGAAGTCGGCGCCGGCGAGATCTGCGCCGTATTCGGTGTTGACTGCGCTTCCGGTGATACCTTTACCGACGGTGGTCTCCCTTACACCATGACATCCATGTTTGTCCCTGATGCCGTCATGTCTTTATCGATCAAGCCCAAGCGAAGTGGAGATGCCGATAACTTCAGTAAGGCCATGAACCGATTCCAGCGTGAGGACCCTACCTTCCGTGTCCACGTTGACGCCGAGAGCGAAGAGACCATCATTTCTGGTATGGGCGAGTTGCACTTGGAAGTCTACGTCGAGCGCCTAAAGAGAGAGTACAAGACTGAATGCGTCACTGGTCAGCCCCGTGTCGCGTACCGTGAGACCATTTCTCGCCGTGCCGACTTCGATTTCCTCCTCAAGCGACAAAGTGGCGGTCCCGGTGATTTCGCCCGTGTTGCTGGTTTCATTGAGCCCAACGACAAAGCCGACGAGAACCACTATGAAAGTCAAGTTATTGGTGGACATATTCCTGACAAATTCCTGTCTGCCTGTTCCAAGGGTTTCGAGCAAGTCTGTGAAAAGGGCCCCCTGCTCGGCCACCGAGTCATTGGATCCAAGATGATCATCAACGACGGTCAGACTCACGTCACAGATTCTTCCGATTATGCATTCAGCTTGGCTACCCAGATGGCTTTCCGCAAGGCATTCCCTGAGGCTGGTGGCCAAGTCCTGGAGCCTCTGATGAAGACTACCATTACTGCTCCCAACGAGTTCCAGGGTAATATTCTCATGCTCATGAACAAGCGCGGCGCCACCATCCACGATACGGAGATTGGTACCGAGGACTTTATTCTGACGTGCGACTGCAGCTTGAATGCCATGTTCGGCTTCAGCTCGCAGTTGCGTGCTGCTACTCAGGGCAAGGGAGAATTCAGCATGGAGTTTAGCCACTATGCTCCGGCACCACCTCATCTACAGTAAGTTGACCTGATGAGCATAATCATCTTTGTTTGAGAAATTGATACACTAACAAACTCTGCAGGAAAGAGTTGGTTGCCAAGTACGAGGCCGAGCTCGATGCCAAGCGAACCAAATAAAATCTCCACCTCATTTGGGATTATAGACTAGGAAATGATTCAGGTCGCGCATAACGACGATTGCGCAGCCTTGTAAGATATGACGGGGGCTACATCTACTTATACAAGTATGTACATGTTTTGTATCAAAAAAAAAGATATGGCTCATGACGGGTTCCTTGCCGCTATGGCGGATATGATTATCTAAAACGAGGCGGATACAAAAAAGGGCCACCACGGTGGTATTGTACACATAATACCCACGGGGTACAAGTAGACGATGATAGACATGGCAATATGTATATCGGATACCAACCATCACTTCACTCAGACATGCCGGCGCTCTGACTGAGAGCGCGGGACGGGAATGTGTGAAAGCTCTCGTGCATATGATTCAGACCAGCGTGCCAGACAAGGAAGCGTAGGATAAGGATAACCAACACACACACACACACACACACACACACTTGTAGCTACCCCATACAGCCTCGTGAAGAAATGAAGGGGGAGGGGGGAAGCTTCCAGGTGTTTTGTCGTGAATATGACACCTACCTGATTGGGAAATTAGCTTGGATCTTTTGATGTCTTGCCTCCTTTCACATAAATCATTAAATTCTCGCTCTCCTCCTTAGAGCTGAACTATTACAGCTCCCCGTGGTAAAAAAAGAAGCTGAAAGTTTCCAAACAGGTTCTTGATGACCATGGCTGATTTGCCACGCAGGCAGCAATTTCCAGAAAACATTGCGCTCCCGATCTCACTGTTACTTTTTCTGATTCATCTGTTGCCGGGCCATTACTGCATTTCGCTTGTTTGGAGAGGAGGGGACCCTGTCAATCTGTCTGCCTCGTGTGGAGTCTCTCATACTAAATGTGGCTCTCCCGCAATTTCATATCCGAGAGGACCAATTGGTCTTTGCTTTGCTTTCCCGCGGCTGCCGTGAGAGTGAGAGAAAGAGAGACATGAATTCTTTCTTGTGAGAGTTCATGTAACGCTACTCCGCATCGAACGACTGGATGCCGAGATTTCAAATGACCGAAACCCTAATCCATTGAAGATGTCGCACAAGGCCCCGGCTTGGGTAGATGCCTGCATGCATGTCCCGTGCTTATGCTACCCGTGGCTACGTAGCACTTGGAGGGTCATTCATCCATTCATTTTATGTGCATATACAATTAGTAGTAGCCGTACAAATAGTATATATCATACACGTCCCGTCAGAGTAAGCCGTCCCTAGATGATGGTAGTAATAGTACGGAGTAGTATACTGTATATCTGACTTGGGAAGCATGCGGGTGGTGCATATGCGAGAAAGGCAACGTGATTGACCCCAGGTTTAAAACGGCCCTAAGTAAAGTAATACTACCTACCACCTCCTAATGCAAACCCACTGATGAAGATTTATGACCAGGGGAGAGAGGGAGAGATTCAATGCTAGTGAATCAATGGTATCCGGTATAACGCCACGCCGTGCCTTGATGTGGTTGGCGATTCTTCTTCTTTCAATAGCTTCCATCATCAAAACTTACCCTCGGCAAAAAACAAAACAAAACAAAAAATTGCAATATTGACGCAAAACTGAGAAGGGTTTAGCCCGCAGACTCCATAGTTGGCCCTGATGAACTCGTCCGGGGAGATTAAATGATGGCTCTTCCAATTACGACAAGCCGAGCCAATCGGCTACGTTGCGGTGAGGATCCATTCCATGACAGGCCGCTCCGCCGTATGTAGGCCGTCTATTTGGGTATCCAAGCTTGGACTTTGCATTGTGCTTTTTTCCCTTTCTTCCCTCTTTAATGCTCTGTGTATTCTCTCGTGTTGTTTGTAGGAGGAGGAGTAATACGGAGCACAGCCGTGGGCTTGGCTTGGCTTGGGCAGAGAAGAGAGAGAGAGAGTACTAGGTACCTACTACGGAGTATTGGCAGATGGGATGTCTCGAGTGAGCCCTTCCTCTCCCCCCCCTGGGAGTGACACCCCTCCCCTCCAATCCCTTGATCAAAGATGATGGTGTGTTTCTTGTTGTTGTTTTGTTTACCTACCACTGGCTACCAGGTACTACAGCGTTTTCGGGACCCTCCACTCCGTTGGTACCCCATGTATAGCTGCCCTACCTTAACCTTACCAATACAGGCCAAAATGAGATTCTGCGGTGACCTGGTCAACCCCGAAAACAAAGCAAAGCCCCCTGATTTTCAATTTGAGGGCGACCCGCGCGGTACTTTTCTTCGTACTCCGTACCTGCTAGGCACCTGCCTGCTAGTAATACCTGTGAATGAATGTTGTCGCGCCAATGCCAAATGTAGCGGATCTTGGGAAGACGTGGACCTGCCAACCTACCTGCGCGGTACCTCGTTCCCAGAATGGATCGTGCCCGAGTACGAAGTGAGATACGTGTACGTTGGAGGTACCTTTGGAGGTACTATCGTGAATGAACAAACAGCCCTTAGCGAATGAGCCCAAGACCACCTGGGCACCCCCAAGACAACCCCAATCAAGACACCCCAGGACCCAAAACATGATCCTCATGGATCCATGGATCCCATCACATATGAAATGTACATCCGACAAACCAGAAACTGAATTCCCCCCAGCATCCCTTTCTCTCTCACTCTCCCTTACCCTTAATATTTCTACATTCATTCATTCATTCAATCATTCATTCAATCATTTGTTGTCAATCATATCATACTAATTCTTGTTTTACCATCCTCATTTCTATTACCCTATTGCCCCTACTATTGCTCCATCCCATCCAGACACCTTCTTTACCGCCTTACACCCTTTTCTTCTGCATCCATCCCTCTCCCTCTCCCACCTCTTAATCTCCATCTCAGTCCCTCTACACACCAACCACCCAAGATATATCCCATCGGCTCATCTCATTCGATCGACTATTGATTTGATTGATTGATTGATTGACAGTCAAGCGAGCACAGAGCAGAGCCGAGTGAGCGAGCGGCAACCCTCACGTACTCCAACTTTCTCTCTCACGCGCGCTCTCCCTCTCTCTTTCCCCGCAGCGCACGCTATTCACCATGAGCCAGGTCAAGAACCTGCGAGCCATGTTCGAGCATAATAAAGGGGACACGAGCCCACCTGACGAAAGAGGTAGATCTCTTGGTGTCTCAACTCCAACCCCAACCCCGGCAGGTAATGCTCACTCCACGCTTTGCCACCAACTTTTTTTTCCCTTTCCACTTTCTGTTTGCATTTCTCTCCCAACCTCCCCTTTCCCTGCCTGCCCTGGATTGTTCTCCTGACAGACGCTCATTCCACTCTCCACCCATCCCATCCCATCCCATCCCATCCCATCCTACCCCATCCCAATCCCAATAAAGCCAAGGCCCATTGAGGGGGTTGCATTCCCTTCTTCTCCTTTTCCCCCAAGGGCTATCACTCTGTTTGCCCCAAAACCGCCCTATATCTGGATTGCATGTCTAGTGCAAAAAGCGCTGACCCCCACCCTCTTCTCCAAATAGGCCTCAACGGATCTCCCAGACCGCTATCCAAAGTCAGAACAAACTTCATCGCAATAGAAAAGGACGGCCGAATTGGTTTGCGCCGAGAAACCAGCATCGAGTCGGGATCATCTAGAAGACGATTGAGCAACGCGACGGACACGTCCTCGCAATTGGACAAGTCAGCCATGGCCTCCGTCGAAGACACTAGCATCCCCCTGGAGAAGCAGTCCACCGATGACGCAGCTTCTGTGGGCGCTGTTTCGGACCACCCAGATACAAGTGTCGACAAACAGGTCGATGAGGAGCTCCCCGAAGTCACTCAGCAACCTGCCGAACCGACTGCAGAAACAGAAAAGGCCGCGCCAAAGCCTCCCACGCCCATTGGTAGCTCCAATGAAGCTCGGAAAGTGAGCAAGACTGGCCCCGCCTCAACAAAAACACCTTCTCTGCAGAAGACTACAAGTGCTACACCTACCAAGACGACCGCCAGACCCACTACCAAGCCGGCAACGACCAAGACAACTACTGAGGCCCCAAGGAGGTTGGCCACCAGACCCGCATCTGCTACTGCGAAGAAGGAGACAACCACGGCTACCAAGACGTCGACCACTACTGCAACAAAGCCAAGAGCTTCAGCGCCTTCTCTCGCAAAGAAGCCTGCTCCCATCAAGACAACTGGTCAGGATGCTGGCGCTGCCAAGGCGAGGGCGCCCAGGTCACCAACCAAGAATACCAATGTTCCTGCTTCTTTGACAGCGCCTACCGCATCTTCATCGTCCAGAACCTCTGTTCCTAGGCAAACTCTGTCAAGGCAATCTGCAGGTCGACCCACTGCTCAAGCTGGTTCCTCCACCGTTGGCGCCAGCTCTACCGCTTCCAAACCAGTCAGGAAACCGGTTACTACCGCCCGTAGCTCCCGACCTAGCCTGGGATCTACCACTAGCAAGCCTGCCCTAGAGACGACCAAAAAGTCTGATGATAGCTTCTTGGCTCGCATGACAAGACCTACACAAGCTTCATCAAGCAAGACAAGTGACAAGACGGCAACAACGCCACCCAAGAAGAGGGCACCGCGACCATCAACCTCTGCCGCCGATCTCACCTCGGGTCGTGCTAGCAGTGCTTCTGTCAAGAGCCCTTCCAGGACTGTCAAGAAGGCCGCTCCAAAGGAATCCATCGTTGAAGCAGCGAAGGAGGCTCCTGTTGAGGCTCCCGTTGCTGCGACTGAAGAGGCAACTCCTGTCAAGCAAGAGGATGAGGTAAAGGAGTCCGAGCCAGAGGCCAAGGTCGAGCCAGAGATAGTTGAAGAGGTCATTGTTGAGACTGCTACCGTGGACACGGCTGAAGAGGTTGCTGAACTAGCTCACAAGGCTGATTTGGAAGAGACTCTGGTCGGGGAGGAGTCTGAGAATGCCGCCAAGGTCGATACTGAGCCTAAGCAAGAGCCTGAGCATGAAGTTGTGGCAATTGAAGAGGCTGCCCCCGAGACCGCCAACGTTGAGACTGCTGAGGAAGTCGTTGCCATTGCCGAAGAAGCTGATTTGGTCGAGCCAAAGGAGGAGGTGGAGCCTGTTGTAGCTGAGGAGACCAAGGCCGAGGACGTATCTGAGGTTGCTCAAGAACCTGAGGTTGCTGAGCCTGCTGTCGTCGAGGAGAAGGCCACCGAGGATGTCGAAGCGAAGGAGGACAAGATTGTTGAGGAACCTGCTGTGACTGAAGAGGTTCAGACTATTGAGTCCATTCCCGAGCAGGTTGTCGAGGAAAAGACTGAGGAGACTGAGGAGCCCGTGAAAGTGGAAGAGCCTGTCGCGCCCACTCCTGTGACTAAGACTGAAGAATTTCCCAAAGCTACTGAGGAGAAGAAGGACGTTGAAGAAACTACTGAAAAGCCCGCCGAAGAGAAGGTGGAGGAGAAGACAGAGTCTGAAAAGGTCGAGGTTGCTTCCAATGGGCACGCAACTACTGGTGAAGTCGCTCACTCAGAGCCCGAGACCAAGACTGAGACTGAGACTGAATCATAGTCGCTGGTGTTGAATTGAGTTGAGAGCATCAGTAGGCTGGGAGGTTGGCGTTTGAATGGATTTTCGTTGGGGGGGATTGAGATGGACTTTATTTGCATAATAGTCGGGTCCTCAGTGCAATTGTTCAAAAGGAGGATGTAACCGTTAAAGATACCTTAGATACCTGTTTATAGCGACCATTGTTGAATTTGAGAGGGGAGTTGAAGGATTCTTGTATATACCTAGGGTTGTGAATCGAGTTTGTAAAACATGCTACTTATTTTCATCACGGCGACCTCTTGCGATGCTTGTGATGCTTTTGTGAATTTCTTTCTATTCATACAAGGGTTTCTCGAGGCGTATATATAGCATGTCGTTTTGACATGGTTTAATATTTTAACACCGTAGAGATGGATAACCCACGCACTCTTCTTGATATCCTCTCTTTCTTCCCTTCCTCTCCTTTCTCTCTTATGATACTCGGCAGATCAATAGTCCTCCCACTTTCTTCTCCAAAGCTTCCCTCGCCTCGAGGACCCCCCTCGACGTCGCCACGAACATGCACTCGCCGACGTTGAGCCCTGGCACGACGCCGCCCTTCAATTTGGTGGGGAACCCCCTGGCCAGCCTGGCCAGCTCCTTGATGTCGGCCGTCATGAGCCTGCTGGGCTTACTGATGACGTTGGCCCTCTCCAGCACGGGCTTCCCGTCCCAGTACTTGAGACCCAGCCAGATGCGCCGGCTGGCCACGTTGGCGCTGGTGACGGGCTCGGGCTCGAGGGAGGCCATCTGCTCCGGCGTCGGGGGCTGGGAGCCCGCGCGGTAGACGGCGGAGAAGAAGCCCGATCGGTGCATGGCCATGGCGAGGTGGAGGTTGTACTTGGAGTTGACGATGGATGTTATCCCCAGCTTGGCCTTGGATGCGTTTTGGAGGTGGGAGCACATGTGTGCTATGTTGAGGATGGAGGGCATGGTGGGCGAGGTTTTCTTATAACGGTGTTTTGAGGGTTTATTTTATTTTATTTTCTGAGATTGAGGTGATTCGGGGGAAAGGCTTCCTATGGGGAGGGCAAGACGGTTCTTGTTTCGACTCGAGGGTTCGTACGTCGTTCGTTCGTTTAGTCCTCTGCATCCCATTAGCAAAGGTAATCCCAAATGTGCGCCATCCTACGAGGGAGGCCAGTTGAGCTCGCTACCTCGTTGTGTTCAAACACCTCTTCTTGAGAGGAAAAAAAGAGAAGAAAAAGAAAAAAAGAACCTTCCAGCCAGCCAATTGTCTCTACAGCGAGATCAAGAGAGGACCCCTCTTCGTGGGATTTGATTTCTCGCGATATTGGACGATGCGCTACCTAGAGGCCCTTTGCTGGAGCCAAAATTTTGGCTTCGTTGGTGACTAAGCCACAGTTTTGATGGGTTGCGCCACGATGTATATTCTTTCAGCCACATTTGAGTTTACGGTTTGATTTCGTCTATACATCTTCTATTGCTTCATATGAAAATAGCAATCATGATATTTACTATTGGTCTTATTTATTTTTTATTGTATATGTCGTCGCTAATTACCTCGTCCAATTTTATAAAGTATATCCAGAGTTAATTCCGCTCCTAGCTTGCAACTCACATAACCTGTACATTCTTGATCTTACTCACATAGGTAACCTAAAATCACTAGTTTCGCTCAAAGGATTCAGTTAAAAGCCAAACACCTTTAACAAGGAAGATAGAAATGTCCGCTGGCGTTTGTACAAAAAAATCGCCCCGACTAGGATAAACGGGCTTCCGAGGAGTCCCATGAAGCTCCGCACGAGCATCTTGCCCTGGTGGTCGCTCTTTCGGATGATCTCGGAATACCCTTCGTTGCTGAAGCTGACCCTGGAGTACTTGGTCTGCCAGCCAAAAGACGGGAAATGGAGGCTCATAAACTCCTCAAGGAATTTGCGGAGCCGATACCGCTTGGAGAGCACCGAGGCCCTCATTTCAATGTAGTTTTGGAGGGCGAGGTTGTTGATGGCGTGGGCGTCGGGCGCCCGTACGGCTGAGTATTCGGCTAGTGCTAGGCCCCGATGGAAGGATGCAGTTGCGGCGAGGTTAGGAGACTCGCCGCTGGGGTCGTTTGTCTCACCCATCTCCGCGTGCTTGTCGAGGATCGAAAAGAAGATGCGTACGTCCTCCATTCCTGCGTTCATCCCCTGGCCGTAGAACGGCACCATGGCATGTGCGGCATCGCCAAGAATGACACCGGCGGAGCCATGGTGGTAGGGCTTGCATTTTAGACTGATAAGCGGGAGGTGAGGATTTGTATTGAAGGAGTCAATGAGGTCCTCGCTGGTTATCAACGAGGTTACGCCTGGGAAGTGCTTGTCGAAGAATGCTGGGAGTTTGGATGGATCGTTTTCTAGATCCGTGAATGGCCCGCTGGGCATGAATAGTGTGCAGGTAAATGAGCCGTCCTAGGAGAACCATGAGTACTAGCAAAATAAAAATAAAAAATTGACTGTGTGAACGCCAAACTGGATCGACTTACATCACTGGGAATAGCGATAAACATAAACTCCCTTCCTGGCCAGATGTGTAAGTGATTGGGGGATATCCGAAACTTGGACTCTTTGGCGTCGTCTCCGTTATCGGTCTCTCGTGGAGGAATGTTAAATTCGCACCATAAAGTATCGATATACTCTTGCTGGTAATCCATTCTCGTAAACTTCATCATGTGATAGCGCACAGCCGAATGAGCGCCATCGGCCCCAATCATGAGATCAAAGGAAATCTCAATTTCCCTAGGACGGCCATTGGGGAGGAGGCCATTGTCTCTGGCTTCGAACCAGGCTTTGGAGGTGTGAAAATCGGCACCCGTGAGTTTGTGATTGAAGAAGAGCTTGACATTGGGCATGGAATCCAAAATGTCGAGGAGTCGTGAGTTGAGTCCTCCTCTGTCAATTGCAAAGATGGTCTAATACAGCGCCCCTAGTCAGCACACGCTCTCTCTCTCCGTTGGGATTGAATTGTGAGACAAGACGGAATGAGAAGTGGATCATAACATACTCTGCCTTTGACATCATAATCCTGGGATTGCTCATAGAGGGTCCCATTGGGGGCCCTTCCATGAATCATCCGCCCCCTCATCGGGATCGTTGCAGCCATGACATGATCCAACAGGTCGGACTGATCAGCCTGTCGCATAGCATTGATGCCCCTCTCTGACAATGCTAGATTGATTGACTTTGTGAAATTGAGAGGGATAATATTTGGATCACGAAGATCTAGTGTGCTGGTTAGCAAGCCGATCTTTGAGCATGACAAAATTCGTTCGGAAGGGAAAGGAAGGTGGGTGAGTTGTCTCACTCAGTTGCTGCTTTGTAAGTGTGAGAATAGGTAATCGTCATCAGAGCAGACGAGAGTGAACCTCATAATCGTGAGAGATGAGGGAATAACTTCAACGATCGGTAGTGCCGGATCAGGAGATCGAGAGAGAGAAAAAGGCTTCAATTTTGTCACTTACCAGGGCGCAACTCATAAACTTCGACCTGGTAGCCTCTTTTGGCCGCATAGAGGGCTGCAAGGGAGCCAACAGGGCCAGCACCAACAACGACAATCTTCTGAGCTGCCGCCATGTTTTTCCTCCCCTTTGGATTTTTATCAAGATGTCCAAGGATAAAGAGGAATTTGTAGGAAAACAAAAGAGAGGAAAAATAGGACAGAAGCGGTATAAGAATTTAAAATAAAATAGGATATTTATTAGCCCTCGGTCGAAGGGGCGATAATAATCAACATGGCGCCCGTTTTCGGGTTTACAGAGGTACCTTTACCAATAACATCATTTTGCATGCAACTCTGTTTGCTCTGCTAGGACGACAGGACCTGAGCCAAGCTCCAGCTACAGTCGGTACTTTGGCAAGGATGTACCGGCTCCTTGGTTTCTGCAGTGCAGTGGCTGCCAGTGGGTACGGCCCAGGATAGAGAGCCTCGATAGCCTCCAGGGCTCCCAGGCCACTCATCCACTTTAGAGGGGGGGTCCGGTCCTTGTAAGTGGCATGTGTCTGAGCAAGCCAACCCAAGCCTTTTAAGCCCCCCCTTTCGAGCCGACTAAAGGGAAGGAAAGGGAAAAAAAACCCTTCTCGGCGGACTTTTATCCGCAGCTACCAGCCACGGCCACAGCCACAGCCCCACGGGACACTTGAAATGTGGGATGGTGCCTGTGAGGATTGGACCATCACGCCCTTGCAAAAAAAAAGTGTCAGCCCTTTGTTTGATTTGAAGGTTGCAATAGCCTTGTATCTGGTTTGTCGCAGGTCAGCTATAAGTTAAAAAAAGAATAGCATCTATACTCTGTTGCATAGATAATTATCATCTCTATTTTTCTATTTCTCAATCATCATCGCCATCGCCATTACCCCGTCGTCACCACCACCACCCGATACCATGACCTCCGAACCGCCCACCAAAAAGAAATGCCTGGGTATGGATTGCGAAAACGATGCTGGAGCTCTGCAATGCCCAACATGTCTGAAGCTCGACATCAAGGATAGCTTCTTCTGTTCGCAGGACTGCTTCAAGAGAAACTGGGTATGTGCAGCACCAACTTTTTGGCCGTCCCTTGCATGCTCCGGCAGACAACAACGTGCGAAGCAACAAAACAAACGCTGACCCCGCCTACCTTCCTATAGAGCAGCCACAAGAGCATGCACAAGACTCAAAGTAATATCCTCCATCATATCATTCCTTCGAAAAACCCTCTCACCAGATTCAGCTACCGGCTACTATAACCCGTTCCCGAGCTTCCCCTTTGCTGGCCCGTTGCGCCCCGTCTATCCTCTCTCCGACTACCGTCCCGTGCCCAAGTCGATCCCCCATCCCACCTGGTGGGAGGATGGCGACCCCAAGTACAGCCGCACCCTCGCGAACCGCAACAGGATCGATATCCACGACGCCAAAGGTATTGCGGGCATGCGAAAGGTTTGTAAGCTAGCCCGCGAGGTTCTCGACCTTGCCGCCGCTGCGGCTCAGCCCGGTGTGACGACCGATTACATTGACGAGCTTGTGCACCAGGCCTGCATAGAGCGCAAGGTATGTCCTGATGGTCTCGGAATCTAAGCTCACGTAGTCGGATACTCACAGCATGCGAATTAGTCATACCCGTCGCCGTTAAACTATAATCACTTCCCCAAGTCGTGCTGCACATCCGTCAACGAAGTCATCTGCCACGGCATTCCTGATCAACGAGTCCTCATCGATGGCGATATCCTCAACATTGACATTAGTCTTTACCACGAGGGCTACCACGCCGATCTCAACGAGACCTACTACATCGGTGACAAGTCCAAAGCCGACCCCGACAATGTCCGAGTTGTGGAGGCGGCACGTGAGTGTCTTGACGAGTCCATCAAGTCCATCAAACCCGGTGTATTGATCCGAGAGTTTGGAAACATCATCGAAAAGGTGGCAAAGCAAAAGAACTGCAGTGTCATTCGAACATACTGCGGTCACGGCGTCGGGAAACTCTTCCACTGCCCTCCCAACGTTCCGCATTACGCCAAGAACAAGGCCGTCGGCGAGTGCAAGGTGGGCATGACATTTACCATTGAGCCCATGATTGCGCTAGGAAAGTACAGGGATATTACATGGCCAGACAACTGGACCAGTACCACCATTGATGGAAAGCGAACAGCACAGTTTGGTATGTCGAGAGTAATCCATGGTTAGTTTGGAGTGCAAACGCTGACGAATATGCAGAGCATACCCTTCTTGTGACGGAAGATGGCTGTGAGATTCTCACGGCGAGAACAGCCGACTCCCCCGGAGGGCCAGAGCCCATGCCCGGTGCCGAGGAAGTAAAGGCTGAGGAGGCTACAGCATAGGAGTCTTGAAGCATAAGGTTGTTATGAGACATGGTCATCATCGGATCGGACCTAGAAGATATATGGTAATGCTTGGGTATGGTCGTAATAGGTGCTCGTGGTTCTCAAATCGTGTACTCTGCATCTCGGGCTATCCTCGATACTTGTATATAGGTGTGAAGCATATGCTCCGTGTTGAATTAGGGGCTTTGCTAGACTCGAATTTCAAAGGATGGAATTGCTCATAATGGCGATTACTATTTATAGCTTCAAGAATGGCATTGTGTGAGACTGAAACTTGTCACAAGTAGCATGCAGAATGTACATCTCCGGTGCATTATCTGTAGACTCTGCGCTACAGAAGTTTACAGGACCATCGGATAAAAACGGCTGTGTGCAGGTGGTGATACAACTGATATGATAGGCACTTGACCAATCTTCGAGGAGCCTACCATGCCATGCCTTCGGGATTAATTAATCAGTATCAGTTGGCCAAGGCAAGTGGTATGACCGAGTCGTTGGGGCAAACTTGGTATGAATCCAGGACTTGTCTAGGCCTCCAGGTTGCGTATCAAAATGCGTGGCAGCCATGCCGTTGGAGGTACATTGTACATGGCTGGATTCAGCCGAGCACGGGACAGCATCGCCACTAACAGACTTGCTTCTTGGGCACAGTCATGGTCACAGTCACAGTCACCACCACCTTTTTCCTTGTCTGGGCAAATTTACGCCAGAGATAGGTAACCCTCCCAACCTGGTCCTCTTCTGCATCTGCATAAATTTGTATGTATACATACCTACTTCCGCACACATCTTCCACTGCGGCCGTTATCAAGAGGACACCTCACCTTTTCCCGCATCAAAGAAACTCGACTGTGCATACATCCATCTATACATACATACCTACCTAGTAGTATTAATACTCCGTACTCCGTTCATACTACCCAAGGTACTACATGTACATTGCGTCAACTGCTTCAGAGCTGGCCCTGGACATCTGCCCTGCCCCGCGCGACCAACCAACCCACCCTTGTCCATTTTGCGCCTTGGAGACAAAAGCTCGTGACAGCCCTGGAGAGCTTTAACAACCTCCACCAAACATCTTCACCAAACCCACCATTTCGAGATACCCTTTTTGTTTCCCTCTAGCCTGCCCACCCTTTAGAACTCAGTCATAATGTCCGGAGAAGCGTGGCTCTACCTGTTGGCAGTGTTGATCAACGCTGTCAACCTGTTTCTTCAAGTTTTCTTCACCATCATGTACAGCGACCTGGAATGGTATGTCCTTTCTCCTCCCGCCCACAATGTTCCTTTTCTGGCAGCTCTGGATGCGCGCATAGATATTATATGCCTGTCCAATGCGCCGCTCCGTTTTTATTGTTTTGAATGAACCCAGCTAATGCCTGTTTTGTAGCGACTATATTAACCCCATCGATCTTTGCAACCGTCTCAACACCTACATCATCCCCGAAGCCGCTGTCCATGGATTCCTGACTTTCTTGTTCTTGATCAACGGGTACTGGGTGGCCCTCATTCTCAACCTCCCTCTCCTCGGATGGAATATCAAGAAGTAAGCCTTTGGGACTATGCGCTCCCTTGACATGCACCATCTGATCATGACTGACTTGGCTCCTAGGATTGCCGACAACACCCACCTCCTTGATGCAACCGAGATTTTCCGAAAGTTGAATGTCCACAAGAAGGTGCGCTACGCTGCCCCTGATATCTCGAGCCCATCAGCTGCTGACTACCGGATAGGAATCCTTTGCCAAGCTTGGTTTCCATCTGATCATGTTCTTCTTCTACCTCTACAGTATGATTGTTGCGCTCATCCGCGATGAGTCTGCGTAAAACCGGATTTTACGAAACAAAAACCCGAACCCACCAAATGATACCACACCATTTTCTGGCAGGACCGATGAACGACATTCGGCGAAAAGACTCACGGGGACAACGAACGCAAAGGAGAAGAAAAAGCTACAACTGGGGGAATTGGGACTTGATGTCTCGGGGTATATGTGATGAGTAGATGGCGAGAACGGCACAGCTTATTCTGAGTTTGAAGAAATGGGCATGGGCAATGACTTCGGGGACAGCGTCTGGTGGCACACTGGCGTTTGGGGCTTCAAGTAGAGCGAACTGTTCTTTGAGAGACGACTCATTTTGGGGGCCTCTTGCTGCTCAGTTCTTTTTGCTGTTTTGCAGGGAGGCTGGCGTTTTCTACGTATCTGACTGAGTAATGATAAACTTTACACGACCCAAACTTTGTGGCGGGACTTGGTTGCAATGATGGGATGGCATCTCATTCACAATTCATGAGACATCTTTGGGGTCTTGGAGTAATCCGAGTTCTTTCATCCCTTTACCCCGCAAACCCGGGGAGCTGCAGCATGCATGTCGTCGCTACTCGATGTGTTCCAACCGGGTTTCCCAGGATAGATGCCGCATACACTTGCGTAGGGGATATCCCGCGCGGATATTTCGGATATTGCTACAAGTTCCGTCTGACTGCTGCCAAGTTCCCCTTTTCCACTGCTTTTTTCCTTCATTTGATGAGGGCGATTTTCTCATCAAGTCCTATATGCTGATGTTTGCTTGACCTGGTTTTTTGAATGCATATCCCCCACTTGCCCTCGCCTTGCATATTCGGTGAACGCATAATGTCAACTGATCTTGAATAAGGGGTAAATACTTGCGGGAAAGAGGATGAGGGCGAGTCCGAGTGGCTGTTTGTTCTTTATATTTGGTATTGAATGGTGAGAAGGTCTATGGATCTTTGAGGACTGGAGCAGGGCTGACTGAGTGTACTGCTTGATAGTACGGAGTATGGCGATGCTATTCTTGAGAGTGAAGTGAACGGCTGATGAGTAACGAATCACGTAAAGGAGTTTGAAGAATATCTAAGTAACCATACTAATATTCTCAAGTATGCCAAATTGTTGCCTTGGAAATAGTAAAGGAAGGGCAGCTTTTATGTCCCCTCCATCGGTGACACTATGCGATCCCTCATCACGCAGTTTTTCTCAGTTTGCCTTTCAGACGCATTTTCCGAATCAGGACTCAGCTACCAGTCAACCAAGGGTGACATAAGTCGGTTCATCGCCTCGGGATCTTATTCCAGCTATGGATCTTGAATTTGAATGTGTGGAGGAGAGGTGAGCTTCTTAGTTTATGGCTCTTGATGTCCAGTTCCTCATAATGACGATGAGTTTGATGACTTGATGGAGTGTACTTAAGTATCGCTTGATTGCCTTGTACTTTAGAAGCTCGTGCAGCCGAGATAGAATTATGGGCTGTGATTTGATGAACCAACGACGTTGATAAATCTAGCCTTGTTACTACTGCCGAGTTATTAATAGTTCGCAAGACGCTGCCATTATAATGATGAGCCAAGATAGCCAAGCATCGCAATTCAATATCCAATATCCAAAAGTCCGCATGCAAAGCCTGAAATCGATGGTACTTTGGTAGCCCTTTAGGAGCCAAGTCCGCATATGCGGAGTAATGTTACACTAAAACAGACGACAGTTGATATCCAACTATCAAAAGATCCTCGGCCATGTCCAAATGAGGCAAGCTGTACAGCCTCAACCCGCGGAGTGCGTGTTTGTCAACAAAAATCACATATACAACCGAATAGGCAGACACCGAATATGAGGCATCTTGGTGGTGTGCGCAATGCTCTTTCATTGCTACGTATAATCCAAAGGCCATAAATACTCTTGGGCAGCTCTCGCCATGCAGCTTTATTCAATATGTAGCGGCATCAGCAGCAACGACTTACAATGGCCTCGGCACGAACTGTTCTCATCACCGGCTGCTCAGATGGTAGCTTAGGCTCAGCGCTGGCCCTCGCCTTTCACAAAGCCGGATGGCGTGTCTTTGCATCCGCTCGAAATCTGTCCAAGTTGAAACAGGTTGAAGCAACTGGCATCGAGACTGTACAGCTAGACACTCTCTCGGATGACTCCATAGCAAGCAGTGTTTCTCGAGTTCAGGAGCTTACGGGGGGCTCTCTCGATGTTCTCCTAAACAATGCTGGTGGCGGGTACTCGATGCCGCTGATGGACCTGGATATAGCCAGAGCTCGGGAGCTGTTTGACCTAAACGTCTTCTCCCTGATCAGCGTAACGCGCGCCTTCTACCCACTTCTAGCCAAGTCATCCTATGGCGGCATGGTAGTCAACAACACATCGTGCTCGTCACTGACGGCCGGCGCCCTGCCATTCGCCGGTGCATATAATGCCTCCAAGGCTGCCGCGATGAACCTCACCGAGGTGTTACGGCTGGAGCTCGCACCGTTTGGTATCAGGGTCATCAACCTGATGACGGGCGCCCTGCGGTCGACTTTCCATGACAATGCACCCCGTGCCACGCTGCCGCCCGATTCACTGTACAACATTGCAAAGGAGACGATTGAGAAGACCATGTCGGGCGAGGAAGCTACCGCTACCGGCGGTGATCCTGTCCAGTGGGCAGAAGGGGTCGTCAGAAATCTGGGCAAATCTAGCCCGTCACATTGGATCTGGGGAGGCAAGTATTCGCTAATAGCGAGGATCGGCTCTTTTTTCCCCATTGGGTTCTTGGATGCTCCTATTAGGAGCAAAGTAGGATTGGACGTGGTGGAGAGAAAGGTTCGAGAATAGGCGGACATGAACAAGGCCAAACTGTCGTGATATGACCTGGAACGATTATTGAGAGGAACATGTTTTAGTGTCCTGAGGATCATCCAGGTCTTGGAAGTATACGTTTTCTTTTTGTTATTATTCTTATACGTCTTTTTATGAGGACGATTATAAGACGTAAGAATTAGTTGCTGCTGGATATTCCGGCTGGACTGATAATACGAAGATATGGTGGAACATGATAGAAATTATAACATTATGAAAAGAAAATTCAATTAATACACTTTCAGGGCCTTAGAATAAATATCTTTATATTTTGGCGATAAATTTATTTCATCTTTTATAGGAGTGAACATTTGGGGCTGTTGTGTCGAGCTTCTGCTTCTTATTCTCTTAACTGGTTAGAATTCACGTCGCGTTTATAGATCACGTGACCTACTATATAAACTTCGCGACGGCCTCAAGATTTCATCCTGCAGCAACATTCAGGGTACTCGAATCGCTCAGCATGGCAGACTTTACGGAATACCCGCCAAATATGGCGCCCCAGGATGCCCTCGTCGTCCGGGCGCAGCAGGAACCCGACCACGCCGTCGTCCCCTATACCGCCGAAGACTTGTCCCGACCAAAAGTCGGTCCGGCGAACCCTTTCAAGGACGAGACCAACGCCAATCTGAAGCGGAAAAGCGTCCTGACCGGCCACGCGGAAGAGACGTTTGTGAGCGAGCATACGTTCCGGAGCAAACATCGCGCGATTGAGAGGAGAGGCGGGCCGGAGCGGGAGCAGAAGAGCAGCGCCGAGATCAAGGCTGAGGCAGCAAAGATACGAGCTGGCAGAGAGAGGAAGGGAGATGCGACCATTGCTGAGGGCACTGGCGCCTATCTTGGGCCCTGGGCCAAGTACAGGGCGGCAGAATATGAGGTTGTCGGAGAGGATGAGGAGCTAGCGAGCGACGAAGAATACGAAGTCGTGGAAGTGGAGGAAGACGATGTTATCGAGAGTGGTACAGTGCTACAAGCGCCTGCCGGTGCCCTCGCTCGGCGGAAAGAAGTCGAAGAGTTGGGAGAAGAGACGTCAACATTTAACGGCTCCCAGGAATACGATTACCAGGGCCGGACATACATGCACGTTCCTCAAGATCTGGACATCGATTTGCGCAAGGAGATTGGCAGCGTCGCCAATTTTATCCCCAAAAAGCAGATTCACGCATGGAAGGATCATTCCATGGCCGTTACGGCCCTGCGATTCTTCCCCGGGTCGGGACACCTGCTCCTGTCTGGCAGCGCCGATACAACAATCAAGATTCGGGATGTCTACCACGACAGGGAGCTTTTGCGCACGTACTCGGGCCACTCCAAGTCGCTGTCGGATGTCTGCTTCAACTACAATGGAACGCAGTTCTTGTCTGCTTCTTATGATCGCATGATGAAGCTTTGGGATACCGAGACGGGTGCTTGCATC
Source organism: Hypomyces rosellus (assembly GCA_011799845.1). Lineage (NCBI taxonomy): Eukaryota > Fungi > Ascomycota > Sordariomycetes > Hypocreales > Hypocreaceae > Hypomyces > Hypomyces rosellus. The sequence goes on along the minus strand of WWCI01000002.1, from coordinate 3,472,823 downwards.
AGCAAGTTTACGACTGGCAAGACGCCTCACGTTATCAAGTTTAATCCCGACCCGGAGCATTCAAACGAGTTTTTGGCGGGTATGTCGGACAAGAAGATTGTGCAGTTTGATATACGCACGCCGAGTGAAATTGTGCAGGAATATGATCACCATTTGGCGGCTATCAACACCATTACGTTTGTGGACCAGAATCGCCGTTTCATAACTACATCTGACGACAAGTCCCTCCGCGCATGGGACTACAACATTCCCGTGCCGATCAAATACACCGCCGAGCCGGACATGTATCCCATGACCCGAGCTGCTCTACATCCCTCTGGCAAATACGTCGCCTTCCAGAGCTCTGACAACCAGATCCTCGTCTACGGCGCAAACGACAAGTTCAGACAAAACAGGAAGAAGAGCTACCGCGGCCACAACAACGCCGGCCTAGCCATCGATTTGGACTGCAGTCCCGACGGCCAGTTCCTGGCGTCTGGTGATCAGGCTGGATACGTCTGCTTCTGGGACTGGAAGACGTGCAAGATGTACCACAAGCTGAAGGCGGGCAACCAGGCGATTACGTGCGTGCAGTGGCACCCCCAGGAGACGAGCAAGGTGGTGACTGCTGGGTTGGACGGTGATATCAGATTCTGGGATTAGAAGAGAAGGCATGATATACATGTATTGATTTTTTTTCCTTGCTTTTTGCTGTTTTGGAATAACTGGGGATTGTGAGCGAGAAAGAGAAACATTGGCTTGCATGGTGTTTTGGGCGTTCTTTTAAAAGGGGAGAAGGGGGATGGATTCATGTATAAGATGAATGGGACATGGAATGATCAACGAGACTGGAATCTTTCCCCAACCTTTTTTAAAACCAAAAAAATTAGATTAATGTATCATCACATACCCTTTTGGCTGTCAGTTTGCGTCTTTCCTCCACTGTTCGAGCAGTTTGATACTGATCCATAAACAACCCCGGTTTTCCCATCTTGACCACCATTCTCCCCTCATCCTCATCCCAGCTCTCATACGTTTCCAGGCCCGCCTCCTCCTCGTCGAGAGCATCAGTCGTCGGCACATATGCGTGCTTATCCCCCTGCCACTCCCCGTACTCCTCCTCGTCGTCCGATATCTCGCCAACTTCCTCGATGACGAAATTCGTTCCCGAGGCGGACCCGAAGCCGTAGGGGAACCATTTCATGGCTGCGGCTTTTCTGGCTTCTTGCTCGCGCTTTAGATCCCCTGGCGAGAGCGCGGAGTTGGAGGAGAGTTTAGGGTGGGATTTCTCCTTGGAGGAGCGGGATCGGAGGAGGTCTTGTTGAAAGGTGAAGGGGTTGGATTGCGCGCTGAGGACGGCGCGTTGGGCTTCGGCGGAACCCAGGTCGAGATGGATGACGTAGCAGGGCAACATAGCTCGCTCCTCGTGAATGATATACTCAAACTTCCCATCAAAATGCGAATCATACCCCTCCACCAGCCCGCCGTGCACCGACTGAGGCCCAAGCTTGGAAGTGTAGGTGCGCCCCATGACGACCGCGCAGACGAACAGGCGCATGGAGGGCAGGACGCCCAGCGGGGTGTGCTCCCGCTGGCCGCGGGCAAAGGACATGGCGTAGGGGGCGGCCTGGGAGGAGTATATGCCCCTGTCAAAGGCGATGCCCGAGCGCGGGGACTCGATGCGCCGGCCGTTGAGGAGCTTGCCCGGTAGGAGGAAGCCATGGCGGATGATGGAGCGGACGGACTTGAGCTGCGTGCCGTGAAAGGTCATTCTCGGCTTGAGCATGTCGTCTATCACGTCGTCCATGGCGATGGCGCTCCTGACTCTTCCCCGGAGGGTGGTCGAGTGGGGGGGCAGTTTGGTCCGGAGACCGGATGGGTTGGAGGTCAAGGCAGTGCGGAGGGAGGCCTGGTAGCGCCTGAAGCGTTTGAGGAGGTCTTCTCGCAGGACGGATTCCATGTGGATGACGCGCCATGAGTCTGGTATCTGCTTGATGATTTCCTCTGGCGTCATGCCGAGGAGATCGGAGGCTGTATCGCGGACGGTGGAGGCATCCAGGCCATAGGGGTTGTTGACAATGTCGTTCCAGTCTGATATCTCATCGGCCGCCCAGCCCTTGGCGTATCTATTTTCACGTTTCGGGCTTTCATTGGGTAGGGAGTCTTCATATTCGCATAACCGCTCCAAAGCTTGTAGGATGGCGATTTGAACATCTAGCTCTTTTAACCTTCCGAGGCTGGCATCATTCTCATACAGATCATGAAAGATGGAACGGATATCCTGACGGATCGGGTCGAGGATGCGCCGTCTTATCGAGCCATTGATATCCCGGACGTGGAACAAGAGAAGCTCCTGGTGGTTTAGGGAAAGAGTGAGTTCGAGTATTAATCTGGGGAAGTGGAATGTGAAGTGGTCCTCGTCTTGATCTTCTGATGACTCCTGGGACCAGCTGGTCACTTTCAGGGGGCGATGCTGGTCGATGAGACCGCCCCGGATGTCCATATCTGCGGATATGAATTCAGGGCGTCTTCGGAAGCAAAGGTATTATCTGAGAGCTGGAATAGTGATCGATTGGGTGGGAAGCGTGGCTCCTGATGTTACTTCGGTGTGCGAGGAATGGTCCGATAGAATGAAGACGCGTGCTTCGGTTTGGTAGGGGTAATATACCGAGGATACGATTCTTCATAGAATACAATAATGACTCCAATTTCTGTGATATTCTGCTTGAACAATTGGCGTGAACTTGTCTGATAATACTAAGCTCACTTTATAAGAGTAGAATCTTGTTTCGAAGCACGCAGCCCGTGTATTGGAGTGAAAGAAGATAAATGTTGATTGACGTATTTTCTAGATTTTATTCTAAATACGTCTACACTATTTACTATCCAAGTTTTCTAATACTGGAGCATATTGCGAGGATAATCAATGTCTTCGGCGTTGAGTCACCGGTGAGGCGGGACGCCAATGGAGGCCTTCGGTAAGCCCAAAACATCTTCAATGCAACTTTGGTATGTCCGTCATGTTTCAGCGTGGCGCAGCCTGGATAGACCAGTTGCATCGCCACGCTTCTGACTGAAGTTGTGATTTCGAGATAGTAGCATCACGAGGGGAGAGAAAACACCGCCGGTCATCACCTACAAATTACTATAGCCAGCCCGGCGCTGTATCCTATGAGCATATAAAATAATACTCTTATCACGCATTCCCAACTAGGATATGCCTTCATTATTTGTTTCAAGACATGTAGATCAAGCGTATGAGTGTTGACTGATGATCAACACCAGAAAGCCCTGGTCAGTATTCTGCTCCATATATAAATATGGCATACTTAGAGTATCAATGCCTTGAAGCTTGCTAGCTACTTTTCATCAGGTGCCTCAACAGAAGTTCCGAGCATGAGTTCAATAAGCGTAGTGACAACTTCGACCGCAGCTAAAGCAGTCGTCTCTCCTGGGCCGACATAGGCCGGTGATACTTCAACGACACCGCCGCGAACTATATGAAGGCCCTCCAAAACTGCGAGAATCATCAAGAGTTTGCGCGTGCTCCATCCACCAAGTTCCGGTATACCAGTTGCTATAAAATTATTAGTAACGCCATGAACGTATTGAACATGGACACTTATCAGGGGCAAATGCTGGGTCCAGCACATCGATATCAACGCTAATGTAAACCTTGGTATCACCAACACGATTGCGTATCTTGTCTATAACCTCCTGTACTCCATGGGCGTCGAGATCGCGGGCCGTCATGGCTAGAAACCCACATCATCTGTCATTCTTCATCTCGGGTTTGCACCTATTGAGTAGACCACGAATACCAGCGCTAATCGATGAGTGGAGGATCAAATGCTGATATAAATGAGTATGTCTTCATTGGATGGTGATGTTTGAAGTTGCCTCTTCATGAGTGATATGTAGAAATGTACCATGATTTAAGCCCCTGTAGTCCTGTCGGGACTCAACATGCAGCAATGATACTGCCGGGCCTACGCGTAATCAGAAATGCCGCCGTCTTGTTCACCACATAGTTAGCTACGCACAACTAAGAGATGATACTATGTTTGAGAATGTACCCAATACAGCCGGATCTACACATCTATTGCCCCTTTGTTAGGACATCCGTTTTCTTAATTGTAACCTCAGTACTTGCCAATGCGACTGTCGAAATGAATGACGGGAACAGCACCCCATCGTTTATACGTGGAGCGCAAGGCCGAGACCGCCGTGGTATCATCACCGGTCAGCGCTATAATTCTCGGAATAGTGGACTTTTCAGCATGGAGAGCTAGTCTCGCGAAAACTAGCTTATGGGATTCGTCGAGAGCCCTGAGGGCTGCTCTATTATCCAGCCGATTCATGGGAGCATCTCCATGATCAACTACTCTAGCCCAATCGTGAACCGGATCCCTCCCTAGTACCAGTAAGACAGGCGTCAGAAAATTCTACGCTCTGTGAAACTGTAATTTTGCAGAGTCACAGCTGTCCCGGGAGGTTGGTTGCTCACCGGTGAAGATGCTCTATCCATACTCCTTACGTTGGCCGCACGAATACCGGAGTCCGAATCGAGCTCCGGGACGGGATGTAACAGTCTAGGAGCGAAAAGAAATTGTCAGTCAGCGTTAGTGAGGCGGATTCTGATTACCTTGTCTCAGATTCCAACGGCTGGAAGTGGGACAAACGGTATCATGCGGGGCGCCTAGAATGGCAATATCGTATTTCCTCGCTGGGGAATCATCATGGACAAAGCAGTTCTGGTATGCAACTTTGGCAAAATTGTTGAGCTCGCAAAGGTCGAACGGTGATAGGTCAACCTCATCGTTGACCCCATTGGGGTGAACCCAGAAGGGGGGAGGGGGGTCTAGTCAGCGGAAGATCCGACGAAGTGATGAGTGGTAGTCATGCAGTGGCCTGCACGAAGCAGACATGCAAGGGAGAGCACATTGAGACCCAGGATTCTCATGTCGGTCGTTCTCATGCATCCTGTGTGGGGTTTGAGACATGCTTCTCTCTTCTCTCGACCATCCATGCTCGCAGATGGGGCCGTGGACACGACTTATAGTCACATAGCCTGTTATCACTAAGCCCCATACACCGCCGTTAAGCGATTGGTGCGTCTATACGAAGAATGGTGACCAAGATAAGCCTGATGAATGGCGGCCGCCGTTGCCCCATGCGGCCGGTCATGTTGGTTGGGGTTATGTTCGCGTTATAGGTACCCCCCACGCCAAGATGCGAGAGGAAACATATTTGGTGGTGGGTTGCGTTGCAATATCACAATCACAATCACAGGTGACACGCCTGAAAGTGATGAGACATTGTCTTCCCTGTCTGTGAATCTGCAAGACGACCATTCAGTCACATATTTTGCCTCCGCTATGAAAACCTACTGTTGATTCGCTAGCATACGAAGTACCACCCTTGGGGGAGGAGAATGAGCCTCATTGGAGGCGATGACCTACCCTGAACCCTGCCACCGACGCCACCCAAGTGATTAGCTTAGAGCCTAAATAATTCGACAGCCACCGGGGCGTCTGAGTTTGAGTATTCTTGGTCTTTGAATGTGTTGATTGAAGCATGCATGAATAATGGCTGGTGATTTTTTGGGTGGAATGGAGGAGAGGAGGAAGGACGGCGACGCACTTGCCTCTGTGTTGACGCGAGGTTTGAAAATCGAGATAAAGCAGAGAAAGAGGAAGGAAACACCGAATAGGCGAAATAGCGGAAGGCAGCATCTTGTAGTAGGAGCACTGAATAAACATCGACTTACTCACATTGCCATTATGAAGCCTCGCATTCTTGTAATCTCCATGCATCTGTGCCATTTTCATGGTGTCTACTAAATACTCTATCGCCAAGACAATAAAGAGCAAACGATCTTTGAGCATCAGTCATAGTCATGATAAAAAAATCTCAAGCTCTTCGCCAACGACGACGACGACCTACTAGCAATGATAAAGTCGACTTCCCCTCGACTCACGATGGTGCAGCAGATGAACGTCCCATTGATCTTGAAGACGATCCCACCGCACGAGTAGCCAGACGATGGAAGAGATGGTCCTACCTCTCATCCTTCAAGTGGTGGTCGGACGAATACCGCTATGCCGCCATCTGCATACTCAGCATCATGACTCTCGCCATCCTCCTCTGGCACTACGACGGCAAGCTTGCGCCCAAATTCTCTCCCGGCGTAGAACTCGACATGATTGTCGTCGCCTTGATGACCACCATACGAGTTGCCATGGGAAGTATCGTCGAGACCTGTATTTGCCAGTGTGCCTGGATCTGGGTATCAAAGACACATCAACTTCGAGCTGGGACTGAGGCTAAGCTGGAAGATTTCAAACTTTTTGATGAAGCTTCTGGTGGGCTGCTGGGGAGCTTGACATTGCTCTGGCGTCTCAAGGGGCGGTAAGGGATGCCTCTGCACTTGATATGCCGTTGAACACATTCTCTGACCCCGTCACAGCCATCTTGCCTGCATTGGAGCCCTCATTGTTGTTGTTACCCATGGTTTTGAGACCTTTTCCCAGCAATTGTTTGTTTACGATCAGAGACCTACCGCTTATTTTAATGCAACTTCTCGACCAGCCCCATCACCATTTCGGAGTGATTATTAGGATAATATCGCCCAAAAGGGGTACAAGGAAGGTAGGGAAAATAAGCAATCCAGCTATATGCCTCTGTTTCTGACAGAATTCTGTCATCTGCAGATTACTCCCTCGCCTTGTCGACTAAAGCAGCGATATACAGCGGAATATTAGCAACACAAGTCAATGATTTTGAGCCTCAATGCCATACTGCAAATTGTACATGGCCAGTAATCCCAACTCTGGCGGTGTGCGGTAAATGCACCCAGGCAGAAGTCAACATAAACTGTACGGATCAGACAGACTCCTGCACTTATGGTATACCACACGACACCAACGTTACCCTCCCCCAAGCAGGTGAAACGGATGTGTTCAAGGTGAATCCTTCAGCAGGCAATCCGTTTGGCAATGAGACTCGGGCGGTCATATCCTCCTTCGAAATCATGACGATATCCAAAAGAGAATCTGGAACGAGTACCATAGCATCCAGGTGCTCGCTCTGGGTGTGCATGAAGAGCTTTAACATCTCGGTCGCCGATGGCCGAACATACCAGTCCACAACAGCTACTTGGAATCGCACTCGCTTTGAAGTAGCCACAGGCTCGCATTCTGACGAATACTTGTTTATCGATATTCCAAAGCAAATGAATGCTGGCTCCCGTTCAAGATACAGCGTCTCCGCGAGATCTCTCAAAGCCTTGCGTAGCTTTATGGACTCCTTAACATTTGGGACTTTTGAATATGTCTCTGATGTTACCAGTTTTTCTTCAGACTGGATTGAGGCAATGTGGAAGGCAACGACCGACCTGGATTCATGGATAGCTAGGTTGAGTCTCAGTCTGACAAACGAGATGCGGCAACATGGCACTATACGAGATCCTTTTCGGACGGAATACGAAGGAAGTGCAAGCAAAATGGCCGACTATGTTCACGTCCAGTGGCCATGGATGATATACCCACCCATCTTCCTTCTTGTGAGTATATACTACCTCGTCAGCACCATCATCGCCGCAGCCCGAGATGACGTCGCTGTATGGAAAGGCGACTCTCTGCCAATGCTATTCAGCCGAATTGATCCTCGAATTCTGGCTCTTGGCACGAACAAGATGGATGTTCCCAATGGACTTGACGATCTTGGCAAGTCCAAGATTGCATTGTCTCGGGATGAGCGTGGGTACTGGACCTTTGAAGCAGTTCAGGAGTCGGAGGCGGAGGACAGCGGACTTGAAGATGACAATGAATATGTTTAATTTGTGGTGCACAAGACAGGGCGGGCGAATACCAAGGTGTAGTTGAGGTGAGACAATATAAGTACGGCAGCATGTTGGATGGAGGCGGTGATGATTCTATAGAATACCTAGGATAATGGTTTTGGCAAGGCATACCTACCTTGAGGCATATCGTCGGATGGGAGGAAAATAACATTTGTACGATCGTCTTCATAGAAGGAACTGGTTTGATTTTTTGTATGTCGTTATTGCTCTTGGCATTGGTGTTGGCCAGCGTTATGCCTAATTCCAATGCGACCCAACACTGCCAACTCAAGAAAACTCGAATTATTGGCCAACGCCCATTGTTACTCTTTTTCCTTTTTTTCCTGGTCATTATTCGTTGTTGCGAAGAGCGTGACCGCATAACACCGACGCTCCCAAGCAATGCCAAAAATATCCACCAATCCAAGTTGTTCCATTCCCTCCCTTGAATCCATGTAACGCCGTGGGGGCGACTATAAGTATATATGGAAAACCCCGAAATACGCAAAGAGCAACTTCTGCAGATGTTCTGAATCTGTAATAAAACCCCAAGGATTGGGGGAAATGGTGCGCCAGTTACCATTGATCCGTCAGGCGCCTGAATTCTTCGTCACTGAGGCCGTTGCAGGCACCGCAGCGGCAACGGAATCCATACCAAATATATAGAATGTCGGGCGGTCGGTCGTTTCCATATGATATCCTTAATTCTTCTCCGGCCGGAATTTTGTCGACCCTGACTGTCATGTTAAGATAACCGCGTTCGTGATCGTATCTGAAATCGATATTGTTCGCGGGGTGACAAGCGTGATTAAACCGAGCAGCGATGGGGAATAGACCGGCCATGTTGCCGCCCAAGGTAAAGCTATGGTCATGTCAGTGATTCATATATCCCGTAAATTCCAGTGCCATTACCGGAAGCATGTGTTGAGGTGTTGCAGCAACGCCTAGGGTCGTTGACATGTGCTCGTGAGTCGATTCAACACCAAGTGCTGGATCTTCTCCACGCTTGTCGTCAGATAACGACACGTTGGGAGAAGGGATTATGAGATAATCTTCAACGTACCAATTAATGTCCCAGACTCTCTTAATCTTTGGTGTTTCGATCTTGCCGTTGCCCCCGAAGAGACTAGTTGCCACCGCCTGGGCTTTCGCGTCCAGCTTGCCATACTGCTGGTAAACAGTAGACGAGTCGGCTACAAAGAGGGGAATCTCTTTTAGGATGGTATCGCCAAGTTTAAGCTCCTTTACTGCAAAGGCACCATACCCGGCGATTTTTGAACGATCGACTTTGAAGAATTCGTTTTCGTAGTAGTAGTCTGTCGATTGTTTGAGAACTGGTCTCAGAGTGGAAGTTTTGGTCGTCTCATCCGTCTCATAGTCGGAGGGAAAGCTGCGAGCATGTGTTTAGTTTCTTTTATCATCGTTGTCGATGGCACTTCTTCCGCGGAAGATGATGCGAAGGTTCTGGAGAAGGGTCGTACCGGTGGTTTTCGCTGAGAGATAAGTTTTGGATACGACTAAGATTGCGTCAGCTCCACATCAGAATCTAGACACCAGAGAGGTAATACTAACACATTGCTTTCGCTGCCGTCTTGTTCTGCCAATGTCACTGAGCCATGAGGAGGAGAAGAGAAATTTTCTTCTCCGTTTGGGAGCTCAGCAGTAGCACGGCTGTCCCCCCAGAGATTGTCCCATGTTGCAAATCCGTCATCGTCCAGCGTATCAACTAGCTCAAAATTGTCCCAGGCCAACGATGATGAGGTGCTTTCGATAGGGAGGTCATTTGATGGTTTGAGCTGAATGTTCTGACAGGAAGAAGAGAATATCAGTTCACGGTCAAACCAAGTCAAGGGACCAGAATAGGTGGTAGAAGGAACGATTAATGAAATTATCGGTGATTAATCATATTTAGTACTTGGAAGGTGCTATACAGAGTGTAGAAGTACTAGACAGGGAAAGTTAGTCGCTACTTACAAGTGGCTCTAGTGATGGAAACTCCGAGACTCTCTCCATCCTTCCTGACCAAGGATGGAGGAGAGCCTCGATCGTGTAGGAGCAAGCCATGATGGTGAAATTATGTGCAAAATATCTTGAACTCGCGTTGACTACATGGAAGAAGAAACGAATGTCGGCATTAGATCGATTATGTCGTGTAACGATGGTACAGACAGCAAAAAGGAGGAGTAGCGATAAGGAAACAGGAACCTGATGGGGATCTGGTCAGGAAAGACCTTGTGGCCTCAGTACCTAGATGTTGAAAAGCTCTGGAAAAGAAAAGAAAAGAAAAGAAGCGAAGGGAATGTGTTGCGAAGAGGGAGATAAACGATTGACTCTGCAGTTGTATAACTCAGTGCACGGCATTTCGCAGCTGCCCAGTCACATTTCTCCTGGAGACTGAGGCATCCCTCCAGAGCCGTGACAGCTGTCCTCGCCAACCCAGAACACCAGCACAGTAGTTTACGTGTGTGCGGCACACCAGCAAACACAGCATTATAGATTATGCAGCAATATATCACCACAACACCATCAACGCCAGTCCGCTGGCAGTACGGAATACTCCAAGCAGATACGTGGCTGTCCTGTGCAACTCGACTCAATATTCTCACCGCTATTTGTCTACTTGGATGATGCTACGCGACAGACATCTTGAAGAGGGCATCACAGGCGCTTCTTGGGAGGAATACAGTGCAATCGAATCATCACATTTTGCTCGAGCTATATAGCCTATATCTAAATCGAACATTACCCATCTGTTTTGCCGGAACGCCTCCACCATGATCTGAAAATCCGTCAGTCCCAAATCTTCCAAACCTCCCAAACCCATCCCTGACGCCTGGTAATGTATTATTAGAGCCCGACCCTTCCACCCTTCCCGCATCCTTCCCGATCGTGTCACGCCGCCAATCGATCGTGGAGGGAAGACGGCGCACCAAAGTCCCAGCTCTGTCGGGTCGTAAAAAAGCTTTTTTCGTCGTCTAAAGACCACTCGCGGAGTGCCTTGTAGCATACTCTTGAATGAGAGTGTCTTATCGTGCCCATGCCGAAACGCCAGTATAGTTGATTAATGCAAGGAAAATTAAAGGAAAAGAAAACGAGTGTACGGAAAAAGAAGAATCCATCAGAATAATCTTCGAGCTATGAGCAAATGAATCTTATGAGCTCAGGCACCTCCTGTACGGTCCGTCGCCACCTTTCGCCTCGGGCGAAGAGGGCAGTCTCCTTTGCAGTAAGGGCAACGCAGGCACCCAGGCTTGGACCAAACTCGTCGGCACCTGCAAACCCAGAGGTCTCGACCAGTTCTCGTTGTCAAACAATCAAATGGAGCGTGTAATCCTTCTTTTACACCACACCCGACGCAGAAGCGTCGAAGGCTGACCAGCTTGTCTGTCTGTGGGTTTGGTTCTCGGTCTCGAACAACGCGACCATACCTGTCGAGGTAGGCTGATTGGGGCTGAAGCATGTCGAAGTGGTCTGGAGCCCGTACTCGAAAGCAGATGTAGCATTCAAAGTTGCCCGGTTTGTAGTCATGACCCTTCTCACTGGGACGGTGTTGTGGAAAGTCCTTGGCGGCACGCATGACGAACTGTGCCTTGTCTGCAGAATCAGCCATCCTTTGGGGGTCTATCGTCCGGTTGAAGTATCGATTCATGGTAGAGAGGTGAATTAGGGCCTGGTAGTCCAGGTTGGAGAAGATCATCCGCTGGAGTTCGTTTGGAAGGCGTTCTATTAGACAGGGCATGGCTGACTGTGGTGGCGGCTCAAGACGCTGGGAAGGGGAAAGTTGCTCCTTTAGTGACGGCTGCTGATGATACTGGTACTGGAGTTGTTGGTCCTCTTGCGGGGGCGGAGGTGGCTGTTGCTGTTGTTGCTGCTGTTGCTGGTGCTGCTGGTACTGACTGGCGTAGCCAGCGCTGGAAGAAGTTTTGGCACTCATGTTGCAGAAGCTTGGAGACGCTCTCGGACTTGGAACAGTGGAAGGTTTAGGAAGGACGATCATTGCGGGCCAGACAGATTCCTGGATACAGTTGATCTCGATAACTTCATGCAAGACAAGGCATGCAGAGGAATTATAAGGCTGTAACCCCAGGACTGCCCGGCCACCACTCCTTGCCAACACCCTTGATCAATCTAATAACAAACGCCTTGCAGAAACGCCTCAACAAGGGGGGGTTCAACCACCAAGACGCACACGAGGAGCAAGGGCTAGTTCAGACGTACCGCACGCTGGGATGTGTGGGATGTCTTTGCCCAGCGTCGTTGGCTGTGTTTCATCTGCAGCTGAGACAGGCTCGCCTCTGATCCGGGTGGGCATTTACGAGGCGAAATGGCCATGGTGACTGTGGAAATGCACATGGGGGGAGACTCTCTCCACCTAGGGGGACACAGCACCGAATCGTGCTGGTTCCTTTATTCAGTCAAATGTCTGGCCGAGTGAGGATCTCAGCCAGCAGATACCATGGGCACACCCCCTCCCCCCCAACGGCTGATGGGCCCCGACAGCGCGGTTGGCTAGTTTCTCATGCTAAGTCGAGAATGGCCAACCGGCATGACAGGTCACGTACGTTAACCAAATCTGCATAGGTACCCTACGGTATTTGACGGCACGGCCAAGTTGTCAAGCCCATCCAGGAAGGGGTCAGTGGCCCATGACCAGGAACGTGGGGGTGAAATAAGGAGAGAATGCCTGCTCCAAGGCTTCTCTTCAGGCATCTATGTACCGGCGGCCTTCAGTTGACAAAAGTTGCCGGCATTTGAACAAGTGGCGTGTGCCATGGAAAAGGATAGGTAGGCCACGGCGCGTGCATTAAGATGGGCATCCACAACACTGCTGGCCCGGGACACTTCCCCGGCGATGGGTCTGTCAGTCCCCCTCGGGTCATGTGTACCCGAGTCGTAGTGCGGCCACAATTTCGGCTTCTCGGAATCACTGAGATGAACCATCCAGTCGGGTTCACCGCATGGGTGGCCTGACTGGAATTGCAATAGCCTTGTAGATCCATAGCAGAAACTGAGTCCATCTTCCCGTTGAGTGTGTTGTTGGTTCACAAAATCTCTAGTAAGTCCAAAGCGTACTAGGGGCACGAAGCCATGTGCAATCCTCGTGTTGCCCAGCGCCATCCAGGGTGGGAAATCAACAATCAAACGTTTTTCTGTATGGGTCAAACCATCGACCAGCCATCAATACCGTTTAAGCCCATTTCTGTGGGTCGAAATGCTCTCATTTCTAAAGCGGTTGTACCGTCTGCACATTACATACCACGACCCACTCCGCCCGCATGCAGTGATGTCTTTTCTGGTGTTGATCGGCACGCATAAATGCATCCACAATCGTCCAGCGGCAGTTCCCTAGGCTTTCAACGGCATTGCCGCGGCCAGCGCGATACTTGGGGAGGGGGGAGGGGGCTTCCGCCCCAGTCAGGCGTTCTGCTCGACTGTCTGTCTCCTCACGAAGTCCTTTCTCTCCCTCTCTCCCGACAAAAGGCCGCCGTGCGTCCTGCCATTCTCGGCCAACCGATCCAAACGGCTGGGCCCTCAATTTGAGAAAGCTCGCGCTACTGCACGTGGATCACTCGTGCTTAACGCTAAAGCTGGACGCTAAAGTTGTTTTTGGTGAAGAAGATAGGGGACGAGATTTGCTTCTGGGAAAAAGCAAGGTGGCGGACAGGGTCCGTTGCATGGCGATCGTTATTAGTTATTACTGGTGCTTGAAATCTGCTCGTGGTCTCAGTAGACAGACGAGAATCAAAATGGAGGGTAGCGGCAGCATTGGTAGGCGGAGTGGCACGACGTTGAATCATCTGCTAAGGTGCTGCCCATCGATCCTACCGTCCGTGGGTGGCGGAGCCTTCCGCTGTCTCAAAAAGCACGATCGTCGTTCAAATACCAATGCAGTGGTACTCATAACAGATTGCGTTCTTGCTAAACAATGCTAGTCGACTTGGCACCTTGCCCTTCGACCCGGTTTTACCCCTTGTGTTTTGGTAAGGTGGTGTTGCTGGAGCAGTTATCCGCGTGGCTGGAGTTGATTTAATTACCCCCATACGCAGAAATGAACCTGCGGTTTGGTCCCTGGCCGCAAGCTTGACCCAAAAGCTAAAAGCTGAGGTGTGACAGGTGACAAGGGAGAGAGAGTGGAAAGGCAGCTAGTGGGCTGAGGCGGTTCGGTTGCGTATGGAGATCGTAGCAAATGGGTATATTCTAGTTATGTTTGCACCCCCCATCTATCTGCACATATCATTTGCAGTATTAGTCTTTGTACTAGGTAGTAGTTCAAGATGGTGCGTATTAATTTGGCCATGACTAGTAGAAGTCCCGAGTCAGTCTCCTAGGCGAATGACTGCATTGCATAAGATATCTTACCATCCTCTCTGCGTCCGTCTGCCCGTAGCATTGCATCCCTTGGAACGCAATGATGTTTCCCTCAAGGCGCAAGGGATGGGGGGTTTGTGGGCCGCGTGCTGACCTGCTGACGTTATAAACTGTCCCTTCCCATGTGAATCCCTATTTAATTACGCGCCAATGGCGCCAATGTATCGCCCGCTCGCGAATTCATGAATAAGTGCTCCATGTGGGAAGACAGAGTGTGACTGGTGAGAGGGGAGAGGGTGGAGAGATGAGGAGGAGTCTTGTCACAGCCAGGGTTCCATCGTAAAGCACGAGAGAGGGTTTTTGTTTCTGTTTCTCCTCCTCTTTCAGTGGAGTCTCAATTAGTGGCCGAACGGCGGCAGCGGGTGGGAAATAGCGCTTCCGGACCCAGGGCTGAAGGTTTACCATCGTCAAATCAGCAACCAGCGGATGGTTTAGGATGGTTGCTTGATTGGCAAAACGGACAAGACCCGGCAATTCCTCCTGGTTCATGGCGCAGCCGCCAGGGTCAACGCGAAAAGAACCGAGCCACAGACGCGCCAGCCACCTGTGGCAGAAACAAGCGCTGCCAGCCAGTCAACAGTAAGCCGCTGGAGACGTTGGGATCAACCAACAAACATCCCTTTGTTGTCTCAGAAAACAAGGAATTTTTCGCAAAAAACGACGTCACATCAACAAAAGCTCGTTTCAGGGGATCTCAAGAGAAGTTTTCTGAAGGAATGAAGGTGATGCTTTCAACTTACCATCTCTTGATGTCAATATCTCCCTGATCAACCACGCAGACACGCCGTTATCCTTGCACGCCGATGCCTCGTAGAGAGCTGTGCTCCCAAAGTTGCTTTTTTTCACGAAAATGTCTGCCATCCTCGGATCCACGAACTGCACGGATGCTCCTGAATCTACCCCAAGCGATGCTGGCGTCGCAGGACAAGGCGTATGTTGATGAGAAGAGCTGCTATGACGGCCACCAGAATAGGGGGCTGCTGCTGCTCATGCATAGGCGTACGCTGATCCAGGTGTTAGATTCTTCTCTCCTTCATAATTACAGCGGGCCTTGCTATCATTCTGTCTGCCAGCGTCATTATTGCTGAAATCCGGGGCAAGACGTCAACCACACGGCGCAAACTACTCAATGGATATAGCGACTCGCAGATCATGCAGGGGATCGGGATCCAAAGTATGACGCACGCGCAAGTTCCCACAACGGTCTCTTGAGTTCCGAATATCGAGAGAGAAAAGAGAGACCCTGAGCTAGCATGGACACTAACGGGTAGAGCCACAGGCGTTGGACTGGCCAAGATGAACACGCTTGTGCCGTATCACTTTTTCCTTATTTGGATGCTATCACTTTTATCCATGGCGACTCATAACGCCACGCTTCTCGCTTTGGTCCAAGACTATCGACGTGATTGGGTTCTCAGGTGGTTACGGCAGTTCCTCATGTTTGTCAACTTGGCCCTCTCGTCCGTCTCTGGGATCTTCGTGCTCAGAGCAGTCGCCAAGGGCTTGGACAAGCAGACCTTGCCAATCGCCTGTGTTTGGAAGGTCTCTGGCGAAAAGGTTGACTCCACCGCTGGCCTCTCCTATGTTGGAACTATTGCGGCCATAGCCGGCAACTGCATCATCTTTGGCCTTGCGACATGGTACTTGCACAGCCGTGGCCAGAAATTTTACAGAATCGTGCAGATGGTCGGACTGGCGCTCATGACCGCCATCGCCGTTGGTGCCGCAGTGCGCATCATTCTGTTGTCCCAAGCATTCGGGCATCCTTCCGTGAAACTCAGCGACCAGGGGGAGAAGGACTGGAGCTTTGGACAGCTCTTGTCGATGCTTCTCCTCATCTTGCCTCTCATCTCAGTTGTGGAGATATACAGAGGCGAGATCCAAGTGGCACCGCCAGTTCAGGATGGTCGAGAGAGACTTTATGATGGAGAACTGCAGTCCGACCCACAGATCCATAACACATCCTTTCAGCCGAACCCATTTTTTGGATCCGAAACAGATCTGTTCAAGAAGAGAGGCGGCAGGGGCAATTGAGGTATCGCAACGAGCGGTGAGACCATGGTTTCGGACGATGGTCTCAATCCAGCATCACGGCCAGCATTGAGCAGCATTGAGCAACGAAGCTGGCAGGCCTAGACACAGAGCTTCAGCAATGAATTGAGACACCAAAATAATACTACCTTTGATATTTGAAATTTTTTTATGTATGGCTTGCATATAGTAACGTCGCAGTGCAGATGCAGAGTTGCTTTCTTTTTCCTGCTGACATTGATTTCTCCATGTAACGGCTCTCTCCCACAGTGTTTGGTTGCTTGGTTGGTTGCTTGGATGTTCGTAGGGGCATGTCCGTGCAAGAAACTAGAAGAACTAGCACTAAATAAGATTCGGCCCAGTAGTTTTTCATTTCTCACATCTCACATTTACCAATGTCTGGGTTAAAAGACGGTTGACATGGTGCGGATGCAGGGTAATTGATGAATCATTATGGGGTTGTGAGGAGGCTTTCTGAGGTGTTTCTTGATGGTTGTTGTGAGAGGAGGTTCAAGACGCGGCCGGCTCTTGTCATCCTCTCGATGTTACGGAGCACTCCCCCCTTCCTGCCCTAAGAAGTGAGAGAAGTGAATGTACCTCGGTACGATTGAGTGTAGCTTCGGTACTCTGTATACTTGGAAGTTTAGACCAACAGCTCCTGCCATGATCAAGAGACCTCGTAAAACGGCAGGAGCAAATTCTTCTTCTAATGAATCCGTGGTTGATGTCTCGCCCTGCTGATTCTCCAACTCCCCACTCCGCATTCTGTGCATCCAAATCCCATCCTCCACAAAATTCTTCGCAGCTGCCATCATGATGGCCACCAATCGACCCCTGTACTTGATCTTCTCCCTATCTGCCATCTTGTTTGTCTTTGCCGCAGTCCATCAATAGGGAGGTGGCACGGCTCAGGCTATCCAAGAACAATTGACAGCCCACCTGTGGGTATCCCGAGTGTAAACTGGATGAAGTGATCTGACTGCTCATAATTGCCAGAGGATCAAACGGCAATGCCGATAGCCATCGAGATGCAGCACAAAGCTTTGAACAGGTTGCCAAGAAGTACGGGACGGACAAGGTTACCACCCACAAGTACCAGTTCATGTACGACAAGTATCTCTCAGGAGTTCGAGACAAGACGCTCAAACTGCTAGAAATTGGACTTGGTTGTAACATGGTAGGACTCCCTTCTCCACGCTCAAAGGCATGCATCGCTGACTTGTTTCTTGTCCGTCTAGGACTATGGCCCTGGAGCTTCCTACTACACCTGGTTGGAGTATCTCCCGAACGTCGACCTGTATTTCATCGAGTACGACCGCCAATGTGCCGAAAAATACCAAGACAAGACTGCCAATGCCCATGTGTTCATCGGTGACCAAGCCGACCCTGTCTTTTTGGCCGAGTTCTCAGCAGCGGCTACTGTGAACGGACTTTTTGACATCATCATCGACGACGGTGGTCATACAATGAATCAGCAAATCACTTCGCTCGAGTCTCTCTGGCGAATTGTCAAACCCGGCGGGCTCTATATCATTGAGGATCTTCAGACAAGCTTCTGGGACACGTTTGGCGGAGACCCATCGACCAAGAACCCATCGAAACACACCGCGATGAAATATCTGTACCAGATCCTCGATGACATGATGGTCGGAAAGAATACGAAACCTATGAGCCGTGATGTGAGATCAATAGATTGCATGTCTGAGATTTGCGCATTGCGTAAAAAGGAAGAGGGTTCGGCATAGAGTGATTTCTCGCATAGTCGGTTGATTCATGTGCTTCAAGAGTATGGAAGATTTGCTAGAGTTTATTGTATCTATATATTAACTTTTTAATGAAAATGTATGACGCTGGCTTTACATGATTGTGCATTTTATGGGAAGACCACAGGGGCCCTCCTTTATTTTTCTGTCCCTCTCTTTTGATGCGTCCGAACCGCCTGTGGGGGTCTGCTTCTGGGCTCCGTTGGGTGCCACAGACTTAGCTACCTCTTTCTTCTTGGCCGAACCATCATGTAGTCAAGCCTTGATAAGGTTGTAGAAGTTCTCGCCCTGGATCTCAGCAATCTCGAGCTCAAGAGGAGTGGGCTGGCGCGAGCCATCGCTGCCGGCAAAGGTACCAGCACCCCAAGGGCTGCCACCGTGAACCTCGGTGAGGTTGGTCAGCTGAGCAAAGGACTTGGCGTAACCAAGAGGGATGTAGATGATGCCGTGGTGGGCGAGGGTAGACAGGGAGGCAATGACGGTAGACTCCTGACCACCACCGGCACCAGCAGTGGAAACGAAGACACCAGCCTTCTTGCCCCAGTAGCCACCGGTGGCCCAGATTTGGCCGGTCTTGTCCCAGAAAGCCTATCATTGGTTTGTTAGTCTCAGGAGTCCAGTTTGATGGGGGAGAAACTTGGGGGGGATGGGGGTGTCACATACCTTCCACTGAGCGGGGAAGTTGCCATATCGGGTGGGGATACCGAAGAGGAAAGCATCGTAGTCCTTCAAAGTGTTGGGGTCCTCGAGGACGGGGACGTCGGTGGGCTTGGGGGGAGCGTGCATCTTGGCGAGGACCTCCTCGGGGAGGGTCTCGGCGATCTGGTAGAGGTCGGCAGTACCGCCAGCCTTCTCAATGCCTCGCTTCTCGGCCTCGGCGAGATGACGGATATGTCCGTACATGGAGTACTGGATAACGAGTTAGTGAAGTGGCCATTGGCTAGATTAGAGCTCCCATGTTGCTGTGTAGAGCTTCATGGAGAGGCTCGAGATGCAGAAGAGGGGTTGAGGGGAAGCTTGTGATGGGGTCACCTACGTAAACAATTGCAACCTTGGGGCCGGTCATTGTGACTTGTTTGTTTGAGATTGAAGAGTTGGAAAGATGTGAGAGTGTTGTATTGAAGTTGAGATGGAAAGTGTTTGTCTTGGTGATGATGGAAAAGAGGAGACACTTTGAGTGGTGCAAGAACCAACTCTTATATGAAGGAGGACAAGCAGTCAAGGAATTCGGAAGCAAGGGGATCCATCCCACTTTGGTTATGGGATTAGATCGGTAGGTACCGTACCGCGCGTTTCTCCAGAAGGTGGAATGGAGACTTGTCGGCCGCAACGGGAACCAAGCTATGAGATCACATCATCTCCCGCTATAGAGGGGAGGTAGGGAGGTAGGTAGGGAGACTCCGCCGGAGAACTACCTGTCCACCACCACCACCACCACCACCATTACCAAACTAGGGGCCAACCGCATAGCTGGGATGGATGCGGGTCATGGTTCCAAACAATTGTTGGTAATCAAAAAGAATCAATATTTCTCAGGGGCCGTCACCTTTCGCGGTGAGGATTAAGCATGATTCCGTCAGCATTTGTGGTATGGCTTCAAAGCAAGGGGGTTGGTTGGGCTTCTAGCTTCAGCTTGTGGTAGAACAATCAGCATTACTTGAGCGTGACAAAACATCCAGTCTGGCCCTTGGGGAAAATTCCACCCCGCATTTACGGGCTGGAGGGGTACGAAAGAGTGGGGACGCTGTAGCTTTAGCAAAGCTTAGCAGAGCTTAACTAAGGCTTTGATAATCCTCCCTTCTCTCTGATCCAGCCAGCAACCAGCAGCCAACACACAGACAGACAGACACACTCTCTCGTTTCGGAACATGTAGCCGAAAAGGAGATCCGACAGTAAGAGCGAACATTCTCGGCCGATTGGAAAAGCAAATTTCATGTTTATTACCAAGCGTTTTTTGAAGCATCTAATAATAGGAAGAGAAGTGGGTCTGCATACAATGAGGGAGAGAAGGTGCCGCCTGGATAACCGCGCGGGATTCGGGAATACTTGTCAGCCGGAAGATGCGAGTGCGATGCAATGATGCAAGCCACCCAGCTAAAGCATTTTGCTCTTGGATGCTCATCCTAGCATTTTCAACAACCGACATGACCGCTGCCGTTGAATGCTGCCGTTGCACCTAGCATTTATCCATTTATTCATTCCTCCCTTCAGTCGCTGCGTGCAGAAACCAATCAAGCCAATCACAATCACAGGTTGCGTCTCACATCCTACCCCGTTCGTTGGAGATGGTGTCAAATAATACAACAATACTAAAATACCTACCCGTGAGGACTGGAAGTATTGCCGAGGATGTAACGGCTGGTGAGACATGACACTGTTGCAAAGAGAAATGAAAGTGACAAAAAACCCTGGATAAGACATTCTAATAATAACTATAATAAAAAAGATGAAAACGTATTCAAGAGAATTTGGAATTGTATGCATCATAATGATCGTCCAAACAAGAGCCTCAATCATGCAACCCAACTTGCCAACCCCTCAGCTGCCACATCTTACCCCTCACGAAAATGCAGGCTGTTAGTGCTGTATTACCTCCAAGTGGGGTCTAATGCTACAAAATCCACTCAATTATGGTCTGATTATTATCTTGACTCTAACATCTCCACCAAGTTAGACTATATTAGGGGTATTCGTGTATTTTGTTTCTGGCTGCCGGCCGGCAAAGAGAACTACTGCCACTGCACCTGTTCATTGTGAGAAATACGACTAAATCAAGAATGCTCGCCCCCTTAGTGAGACCACACTTGCAAAGAATGTCTAGCTTTGATGATCGTGGTTCTTCCTCATCAACCTCATAATCGACTTCGTCAACGGCTCATCATATTTTCCAAAGCCCTCTTCTTCTTCGTCTTCCCCATTGCTTGAATCATATTTCCTGACGCCATTCCCTTCGTGATCCGAATCTTCTGCAGAGGAGCCTGTGGTTCCATGCTCGTAGCCCCCTGACGATCTTCTAGAGCTGTGTCCTGGGTGAATTATGTTCCTGGACCGATAGCACTTGAAACAGAGGAGAAAGTCTGGACAAGAGCCACAGGAGTGGCTCATACCCACAGAGATCTATTCGTGACATTAGCATTGACAAGCTCAACAATTTCCTCATTTAGACCGTAATAACGGGCGAGCTCATATGCTGTCCATTTGCGGTCCAGCCCTTCACCTTGGACTCGCCTGTCCACTCCATGTTTCAGCAGCTCCTTGATAATTTTTGCACGTTCATTTTTCTTGGTGCCCCATCTCCCACAAATCCTCACAGCCCAAATTAGGGGGGTCCAGTCATCGATATCATTCCGAGTAACAAGATCCTAGTTCTGAGCAAGGACGTACCGAACGACGTCCAAACGACCGCTGACAACCGCGAAATGAAGAGCGTTTCTGTTCATCCGATCAGCGCTGTTCAAATTTGCACCGGAACGGATCGCCCGCTGAACATGATCGAGTGTTCGGTAGAGGGCAAAGTGAATAGGTCTCCTCCCCATCTTATCTTCCGCGTTTACGTCTGCTCCACGGTGAAGCAGGTTTTCGACCACCTCGAGGTCGGCGCGGAGAAAAGCAACGTTTAGAGGACTACCCCACCGACTGCTACTCTGCTCTAGATCTATGTCCTTTCTATCAAGCAAATAGGATATGATAGCAGCTTTATTTGCATTGTTTTCACGACGCAGTGCGGCATGAAGAGGAGTGCTATTGATACCAGAATCACTGCGGTTTACATCGGCTCCCCTCTCCGCTAGAAGTTTTACTATCTCAACACTGCTCTGGTAACATGCGAAATGTAGCACCGAACCATGTCGCCCAATATGGGCATTGGTGTTGGCACCC
The DNA here is from genome assembly GCA_011799845.1 of Hypomyces rosellus. Taxonomy (NCBI): domain Eukaryota; kingdom Fungi; phylum Ascomycota; class Sordariomycetes; order Hypocreales; family Hypocreaceae; genus Hypomyces; species Hypomyces rosellus. The sequence goes on along the minus strand of WWCI01000002.1, from coordinate 3,450,958 downwards.
AAGGAGACAAGATATTCAGCGACCTCAGCATTGCCGCATTGGATTGCCACCAATAAGGGTGTCTGCTTTTTTGCATTCGGTTTGTCTATTGATGCTCCGCGGTTTACGAGCAATCTTACCACTGGAACAGTAGTAATAGCACTGGTCCAGTGGAGTGCTGTTCTGCCGTTTTTGTCCACCTCATCGATGGGAATATTGTAGACTAACAGCATCTTCAGTACATTGACGTGGTTCTTTCCAACGCAAGTGTGTAGTAGAGGAGTCTTCAAGTCCTTTGCGGGACGTTCAAGGAGAGTTGCATCCGCATCTAAAAGCATACAGGCAATATCAGGGTATTCGAATGCTGCGACAGATAATTCGGTTTTCCCATATGAGAAGGTGCATATCTTGGCCTTGTGTTTAAGAAGCACCTTGACAGAGTCTTTCCAACCATATTTGCAGGCGTAGAATAGTGATGTCTTACCCAAGTCGTCTTTGACATTAACATCCGCGCCGGCCTCAATGAGCATCAACGATATTTCTGCATTGTCGTGGGCAGCATGTATTGCTCTCCAGCCACCGACATATCCAATGGTTTCCAAGTCCACCTTCGCTTCGAGCAAAGCTTTTACTATTTTCTTGTGGCCGCCAGATAAAGCAGAGAATAATATATCGAACTTACTTAAATTAATGTATGACTTATCTGGCATCTTTTCAATCAAAAAGAGCGCGGCCTTCTCATTGTTTACTTGAATCGCCCACTGAAGCGCATTGGTCAACGCTTGGGAATGTGTATCCTTATTGTAAAGCTTGAGCCCTTTTTCTTCAAGGGCTTTGATGACATCTATATCAGACTTTTTGTATAGTGGCGAAAAATAATAAATCTGAGAAGGTAGCAGGATCAAGACTGTCTAAGATACTCAATAGGTCGCGAACGAGAGGCTGCGAACGAGTCCCGATGGCGGCGTATAATGTTGAAATGACAACTTGCATTTTTTCATGTCCAGTGGTTGCTTTAAGACACGATAGTAGCTCTTTGCAGCATTTGTACATTCTTCTTTTATTGGCAGACTCGACTAAACCCTCGAAGAATTCAGGGTCCTGCCCATGCTTGGTCAAGGCGATATCAAGTAAACCCTGAAGGACGCGATGATGTCCATTTTTTATGGCAGTTCTGATGACTGAACGAAAGATAGTTTCCCATTCATCGTTTCCAGGGATATAGTCTGAGAAGATATGTCTGCCGAGAAGCATGACAACTGCTGAATTGCCTACTTTGCAGGCTGACTTAAGAAAGGCGATCGTTTCTGGTCCACCATCCAAAGAATGAGGAGTAACCGCAAGCAGCTCTGCGATCTTCAAGCTATTATCGGTATGTGAATTCGTGCTTCTCACTGTTAATTTTATTACCGCAAGAGTAGCTTCTTTCGCCTGGGCTGGTGGCATCATGGAGATCAACATCTCTACAGCCCTCATGAGGCCATGATAGGCTGCCCAGCCAATGATATTCAAAGGATCGCGGATTGCTTCAGGCCGTTGCTTGGCCCATTGGACAATACTATTGACAACATCCACGTTTCTTGATGCGAAAGACCGCAGTAGGATACTATCAATTGTCTCATTGTCAATGATCAGGACAGCTAATAGTTGATGCACGATCTGAAGTTGGCCGCATCTAGCAGCAGATCCCAACGCATGGTAGCACTGATCTTGGAATGATGGCTGATCCCGGCATCCATCCATTGCGGTGGCAAGCAACGTGTCTGCCCCGTTTTCGGCCAAAATTGCGAGTGGTGTTATGGATGAGGCACTCCCTCATGTTGCTGGATTGATATACTCCAATAAGCCCTTGACCAGAGTTGGAGAAGACTCCGATTCTCGAGAAGTCCCTTGGCATGTCGTAGATCGTTTCCTTCAAGCCCAGCTACCTTGAAATGGCGGACCCAATATTTAATGGCGTAGGAGAGGAAGTCTTTGTGTGATTCGATGATGACTCTACTCTCGTCATTTGTGTCAAAACGCTCCCAGTCCTTTGTGGTGGCCTTGCTGATGGACTCTAAGCACCAATCTGCGATTCTAGCATGTGTGCGTCTTGCGCCATCGTCGCCTGCGAAGCCAAACTCCTGATCACTCGTTTCCGCTCGAGAAATAAGGAAATTCCGAAACCTTGTATGACAGAACTGAATCTCGCTTTGTCGAATCACTGCAAGCCCACTAAGAACCGATAAAGACCTGGTTGAGGTATCATGAAGCGAATAAACATCCGATGTCCAGCCCACTTGCTGGCCATAACTAGTGCTTCTCTCCAGATACAGTAGTTCTGCGTCGGTAATTGATCTAAAGGAATATAGCAGCAGCCCAGTTGCTATGGCCATTTGTTGCCTGTATTCATAAGAAGTAGACTGTGGCAAGAACAGCCGCGTGAACACCCTCTCTGGCGATATGGGCATTAGATTGCAAATCTCATCTTCCAAATCTGAATATGAGACTTCAATCGCCCTCGATTTGAGCCATGCGAATATCAATTGCTGAAGCTCAACATCTTCTCCACAGTCTGAAGCTAATCGATGCAAGTGCTTTCTCACGCTGTATAGGTTCGGTACCTCAATTATGAGCTCCAAAACCTTTTGTTCAAGACTCAGAACTAAATCGTTCTCCACAGTCGCCAAGATCTCGGCGGGTTGCTTATCATTTTCTTCTTCTTTGTTGGAGGTATTCTCAAAAATAGCGCTCGATTCTGAGTGAGTCTCAGCTGACTGGTGGAAGCTTGAGTTCAAAGCTGGAGTATGTTTTCCTTCATCTGTCGGTATAATCGTAAAGTCCTTTATATACAGATCCAGTTTCGGAGGATATTCGTTGACAATGACCACATTAAATTCTAGATCGGAGTCTTTCAAGATCTCGCAAACGGCCGATAATAACCATTGGTATGAACGGATTTTCTCATCAAAGTTTACCAGGACCCATTTCATACTGAACTTAAGGGGTTCAAGAACAGAGGTGGGTAGTAGACATTGAAACAGAGTTGAGAAAAGATGCTGACATGACCATGCATGATGATTCAAGCAATCATCTCGGAACATGTCCATTATGTCTTGCCATTGCTCGTAGTGCGCAAGTTCCGCGAGAAATTTACACAGCATGAGCCCGCTTGAGTTGTATCGGTTGTCCCGGTGTCGAAACTCGAAGAATTGAACCATGTTATTTTTTGACGACTCCTCCCTAAGATGATTGAAGATGAATAGTGCTGTTGCTGCAGCATTTTTGGTATCATGAATCACCAGTGGGGTTGTCATGGTGTTCATCTTCCAATTCAAGAAAGCTCTGCTCTGCGATATTGCCGACCAGGACTCCCATAGTTTTGGCTGCGATGTCCCAACGAGCCGGTGCGGTGGAAGGGAAAAATCAGTGATTTGCAAGTGAGTTTCTGCGAGTAAAAGGGAGAGCGCAGAAGTTGTTGGTGAAATTTTAGGGAGGGAAGATATTGAGCCCCATAGTCCTTCCAGTTCATCAATAAACTCTGTTTCCAAGGAACGATATGACGTCAAATATTCTCTCTGGAATTTTTCAGCCTTGTTGAAATGCAGATTTACTGGCATAGTTGTCTCAAATGGATCGAGAATCTGTTTCTGTTAGGCAACTGTAGATTGAGTGTAAGAGGGGGTTTGACACATACTCTCATATTTGGATCTTGGTGGTTAGACCAGACATTCATCATTTGGATGTTCTGGGGTAGCCGAGTCTCCATAAAGCGTTGATTGATATCGGTCACCAAGCTGGCAAGGCTTTTCATCACAATTGGCGAAATAAACGCTGGAGATTCATTCAGCTGAAACAATCTCGTGATGCCCTCCTGCAAACTATCAACGTTATGGCTTCGATGAGGATAACCCAAAAAAACCTGGTTAAAATAGCAAGCTACCATGAAGCCTCTATTTCCTCACTAGAAATGGACTCAAAACACAGCTGGTGTATATGAGAATGTCTTGGAATCGAATATCTCCCAGAATGGCTATAGTTAGAGCCTTGGAGGCATGTTTAGATGAGCGCTTTCTGACACTAAATCCCATGATTCGCTTACCTCTTTCAGCAAAAGGCCTCCGATATCACGACAAATGAACACAATGCTTTGTTTCTGACAATGTAAGTGTAAAAAGCGCCCCAAGAGCGCGATTAACTTACCTCCGTTTCTCCCTTTCTCAGTTTCAGAACAGCCTCAAGAAGTTGGACAGCAACGTCTTGAAGTCCGGGGAGAACACAAATATTTTCGATGCCGTAATCAAAAACTGAGAGCCGTGATCTCGGGGTGTTCTTTTCGAAGCATTTCAAGAAGTGGTCGACATTTTTAATGCCGAACCCAGACACAACAACAACACTGTTTATAGTGAGCTATGCACCCACTCAGTCAAGCCTGGCATCACTTTTATACATACTCGACAAAGTCTTCCACATTGTCGATATCTGGATTGGCCAGACATTTCAGCCCGTGGCTAGCCATAAGAGGCACCGGTTTAATCTTTATCGTTTTGTTCGTTTTCCGTTGAACTGTTGTGAGAGCCTTACAGACTTTACGTATGATCTGCACTGAAGTTGGATGATCAAGATGTTTCACAGTAGCAAGGCAGGCCCATGATTCTTAACCTGGCCGTTTCATGCATAGATAATAACCTTTTGTCTGGGTTTTTTGTGTATTTTTTTTATTCACAGTCCTCGATGTCTTTGCGATCCCTCAAAGCCTCACATTTGTGTCGTATCGGCGACTGCATACCCCCCAATGAGTACCCACACCCCCAATACTTGCTGCTGTGGCCGGCAGCATGCCAATTTTACTGCTAAGAGCGCTGCCGATGTAAGTCGGCGAAACGTCTTTCCCCCACGGCGATTCCACTCGACTCCTAACGCATATCTATAGGCTGTAGAATTTGCTGTGAATCGCGGATTTGACATCATTTCCATGTCGTGGACTGTGCAGAAATCGGAAGAAAACGCTAAAGATATCGCTCGTCTCCAAGAAGCCCTCGAGCGTGCTGCAAAGGACAAAATCCTCATCTTCTGTTCGGCACCGGACATTGGCAGGACGAGCGACCAGACCATGAGCTCATACTACCCCTTTGGCTGCTCTAGCATCTCGAACGACATCTTCAAGATTGGCGCCGCGAAGGCGGACGGCTCTACATATAGCTGGACCGGCCATTCGCATAGCGTCGACTTTATCCTGCCAGGTCATAATGTCCAGTTGCGCAAGGGCGACAAGATCATGGAAGAAGACGATACGCCCAAAACAGGCTATTCAGTAGCAACAGCACTGGCAGCCGGTCTAGCCGCGCTTATTATACACTGCGTCCGACTCGGGGCCATTTACAACCACTATCTTCAAAAACACGGGGACACTAACGCGGTGAGCGAGAACTCGGTACGGATCATAAAGCGTTCTCCCGCTATGAAAGAGGCCTTTATGAAAGTGAGCTCCAGATACGCAGAGAGAGATAGGAAGGATAACAACTTGGAGGTAGAAAGCTTCTTCAAGGACCCTAGCGAGTTCATCAATACGGACAGCAATAAGTCAGACGAGGCGAAGTGGACTCAGATTACACAGCTTGCCCGGGATCTTGTTTCATCGAACGTGCAATCTCGAGCCATGTCACAATAGGAGTATGTATGTAATTAGGGCTATTAGGGTTGGACTTGTTCTCTTTTAGACGGACATCCAACTAGTTCTTCATGAACGCTTTGTGTTTAGGAAGACATTGGTCTTTTGGCTGTGTAAGCGTCATGAGTTTCAGACTGATGTGGCTTAGAAGAAGCGATGAAGGTCCCCGGCAAGACAAAAGACGGGAGAACTAATGGTTGAAGAAAACACTGGTGTGTTATTCTTGAAATCAAAGACAAAGAATCGTCCTTTACTCTATACGGTAGGCTGCTGTGTGCATCACCGCCATTCTCTGTTATTCAACCTTCAATTATGCAACCCCTCACTCGACCCCTCTCAACGGCCCCCTCCCCTCATCAACGATGGGCTATCCCAGTGCAGACTTAGTGAGACAAACATGGGGGACTGCCCATCCGCTAAGTATCCAGCTTGCAAGCCATGCATTGCTCCATTCCTGCAGCCAAACCGAAGAGGACTGGAGCTACTTATTCCATTTGTTGCTACCCTGCTTTTGTCTAAAAAATACACAAAAGATTCTAGGATTGCAAGTAAGGAGAAAGGGTTATATAAGCATGTATAGCTCCATCTTGGCTTAAATTACGTGCCAATTTGCGTTCATTGGAACCTTAACCAGTCGTTTGTATTGGAGTCGTTCCAAAAAATGGGCTATCATTCTGACAATATCCCCATATATGTCGCCAGTATTGTCCTGGCGCTGGCGCTGGGACTCTTTCGAGTGAGTGCATCTTCCATTGGCACATCCATGTACCATGTGTGGTAACCAGTGTCATAGGTAGCGTACCGAGTTCTTCGAGCACCGACTTCGAAAGTCCCGGGGCCGTGGTACTCGAGATGGACGAGCCTGGTCCTTGATTTCCACTTCTTATGTGGTACAAAGGGCTATTATATACATGCTCTTCATGAGAAATATGGTATGCTACTTTGATGAAGTTGGGGTGTATATAACATCACTGACTGTTTATCGTAGGACCGATTGTCCGCATTGCCCCGAATGACATTGATGTCACGGATCTGGAAGCTGTCAAAACCATATACAACCACAAGAATCCGTTCCAAAAGTCCCAGTTCTATCGACGGCTCGCCACAACAGGCCAGGAATCACTATTCACGACCACCAATGCCGAATTCCATCGCCGGCATCGAAGGCTTTTAGCAGGGCCAATGTCAGAGTCGTCCTTGAAATCTACAATACCTCGCGTCGACGCCCATGTGAAGCTGGCGATTGAAAAGATTGGCGAGGAAATGCGAACCCGAGGCGCAGCGGACATGTTCAAGTGGTGGCTCTTCATGGCGACGGACATCATCGGAACACTCACGTTTGGAGACTCATTCCACATGTTGGATCTGAGCCATGTCAGCGCCCTTGACTACGAGGCATGGAGGATATGAGCTGACACGCGTGATAGAAAAACGAGTACTCCATCAACCTGGAACAGGTCGCGCGTATTGGTGCCATTCGGGGGACCTTCCCGGCCGTAGTAGATAACAGCCGGTTCATCCCGCTACCGATATTTGATGGAGCACTGCAACACGATATGGACATGAGACGTTACGCGGTAGAGTCCTTGGAGCGATACCGACACCTCGTAGACACCTCTCCCGACTCGGTGCAGCAAACGCTCTTCACCAACGTATTTAAAGCCGAGGGGGACGAAAAGATGCCCTTTAACGAGATTCGAGATGAGGCCCAGTCATACATCACCGCCGGCAGCAACACGACGGCGATTTCGCTGACATACCTCACCTACGCCGTCTGCCGCAACCCAGATATAAAAGAGAAGTTAGTCAAGGAACTGCAGACGCTGCCTCCGGATTTCACCGAGGCTCAGCTGCGCGACCTTCCGTTCTTGAATCATGTTATTGACGAGGCGATGCGTCTCTACTCGGCGGCACCATGCACATTACCACGAACTGTGCCCGCAGGCGGCGTGGAACTTGGAGGATACTGGCTTGACCAGGGCACAGACGTTTCCGCGCAAGCGTACAGCCTGCACCGTGATCCCCTCATCTTTCCGAACCCGGATGAGTTTGTGCCCTCGCGTTGGGAATCGCCAACCAAGGCCATGAAGGATTCGTATATGCCATTTGGTCGAGGACCGCGAGGTGAGACCTGACAAGTGGAATAAAGAACTCCATATTTTCTGAGCCGGGTCTTTGCTAACAGCATCATCTCTTATTAGTCTGCCTGGGCCTGCATCTCGCGCACATCGAGCTCCGCCTGTCCACGGCCCGGTTCTTCCTTGCCTTTCCCGAGGCGCGGGTGTCATCGCTTGAGGGCATGTCGGATGATGACATGTTCCCCAAGATTTACGTTTTGCTAATTCCAGCGGGGGGTCGATGTCTAATTCAGGAGGCATAAATTGGATGTGTCTCACCATAATGCTGGAGTAGGGAGACTGTCGCATTTACACGTTAATGACCGCGATTGCCGCCAGTAGCTACTAGGCCGGTATTCCAACACAGATAGTTATTTCACGATGATGGAGTCTGGCTGTTTCTCCTGTACTCCCCTCGCCGTACGGGGTGGATGGGGAAATGTTTTGACTATTCTACTTCCGGGGCAATGCGTCGCTGTGTACTCCGTAGAACTGGCCCACATCATAGATTTAGCAAGGAGCATCCCTGCTAATGCACTTTAGTATGAAGGATAAACAGAAGTCCACTTTCTTGGACCGAGTTCTCGGCTTTCTAGAGTCTACCAAGCTACGACAGTGTCGTTCTGAGGTGACAAGACACACGCAGCGGACAATATAAACCCCCGTTCACAAGTTCTGCTATACTTAGTTAGTAAGGGAAGTGAAGGGACATTGCTATTGGCACTCTTCTTATTCTGTATTTTCTCTTCATTGTGTTATTGCTTATTTGTTGCGATTCATTGGCATACGCTGGAGTTGGAGGACCTTTGGATTATACACAACCCTCGCGGCCTGGGTCTACGACAGCGGAGAGATGGGAGAGATGAGAAAGATAGAAGAGGCGATCAACTGGCAAACCGTACGGGCCAAATACGACCCTGAGTTTGTATGGTTGTGCTACATGCCCTACAATGGAGCCTACGGTGTGAAAATGTTTCCCGCAGACGAGTTTTCGGCCATGATGGAGCAAAACGAAAGGGCAAGTCTCGCGGGTGCAGCCGTCTACACGACTCGCAATTTCCATGTGGTTGAGGGAGGAACCCCATGCGGAGTACTCTACCTGGAGCCGGACTGGTCCTCAGCCTACGCCAACCCGAGCGCTGCTACGCGGCGTGTGGAGGTCATGGCATCGTGGGTCGACGAGCTCGGTGTACCAGTTGCCGAGTGCGCGCGCAGCACACTGAGCAGACTGGCTCGCGAGATCCAATATGAACATAGGTTGACGCTGCTTTTCGGCTTCGAAGTCGAAGTGGTCTTTCGTCTTGGCAACGATGGCGCTTCAAAGGAGGAGATGCTGAGCATGGTGGAGGAAACAGTTCGCGCCTTGCGCAAAGCTGGAGTGCCAGTGAAGCAGTTCCATGCAGAAGTGGCACGGCATCAGTGGGAATTCGTCCTCGGGCCTGGTCCTCCAATGGAAGCTGTGGATCTCCTCGTTCGCGCTCGACGGGTCATCGATTTCGTTGCCCGTGCCCACGGAGCTCAGGTAACTCTGCATCCACGGCCTGTCGCAACGGAGGTGGGGACCGGCGCCCATGTCCACATCTCAGCTACGCCCATCGCATCTACCACTACAAGTTGTCCTCCGGATGCAACAGCAGCAACACCAGAGAGCTTCTTCGCAGGCATTTTACATCACATCCGGGCGGTCGCTGCATTTACAATGCCGCTTGACGTCAGCTATGACCGAGTGCGTCCGGGGATCTGGAGCAGCGGTGTGTATGCGTGCTGGGGCTGGCAGAACCGAGAGGTCCCCCTGCGCCGCATCTCCAGCAACCGTTTTGAGGTTAAAACGCTGTGCGGAACCGCCAACCCGTATGTGGCCATGGCGGCGTTGCTGGCGGCGGGCTTGGATGGTATGCGGAGACGCTTATCTTTCACTACCGAAGACTGCCAACAAGATCCCTCCAAGCTCACGGATGCCGAGCGCGAGGCTCTGGGAATTCGCGATCGTCTCCCGGTAAGCATCGATGAAAGCCTGGAGGCTCTTGAGCAGAATATTAATTTGCGTGAAACCATTGGCGAGCGTTTAGCCGCTCCATACGCGGCGGTAACTCGCGAGTGGAATGACCATTTGCGTACTATGGACGAGCATGAACGACACGAGTTTCTGCTGGCAAACTACTAAAACTCAATATGATGAGGAGCTGATCAGCTAAACAAACTTGGAGTAAAAGACAATACACTTTTATGAAGCCACTCGAAGAGTGCCGGATCCGGCCATCTGCACAATCTTGCGGATATGCAAAAAGGGGGGGGGGGGGGTGGTGTGATGATTCATGAGCGCCAGTCGAGCCGGCCCATCGCGCCGCTCAGCCTCGGGACATCGTGTTTGGGAGGAGATCAAAAGCCCTAAGCAACAATCAGATAGGGGCCCCTGATCAAACGCTATGATTGTTGGCTCCAAGTGCCGAACGGAGTGAACGGAGTCTTTACCGCTCTTTGAGCTGGTTTTCAGCTGCTTGAACGGTGGATAGTGGCGTATCGAACTACTGCAAGCATGGGGTGAGCTTTGCTAGTGAGGGATGAGAGACATCTGCTATCTCCTTGTACACTACGAGGGGGACAAAACATAACGAATCAAAACAATCGCAAGCTGGTATTTCTACTTAAGTATTGAATGATGAGATTCACAAGGGCAAATTCGTCATCCTCCTGATCAAGCCTCTAATAGGTCTCCGTCACCCGGGCTTACCCATCATGTCTCCATTCGATAAGGCATTGACCCTTCCCTGTCCAGGAGATCCATTAGAGATTGTTGTTGCGTTGCTGAGATGTCGTCGAGAAGAAGACTACTTTGCGTACGAGCACGGGGATACTTGGTACATTGGCCTGCGCAGCTATGCTTCTTTAATAATTGAACCTGATGGCAAAACAGCAATTAGGGTCGATCAAAATGGAAGAAGAGAGTCAGATCCGGCCAATGCTCACCTGAACGATATTGCAAGAGCCTTCAACTTGGAATACTCGAGTCATGGCAAAGTCTTTGGCCAGGTCGGATTCAACTACTCGGCCCATATCGCTGGGCAGGCATACACTCCTGGCCAGTGGCCTATACTCAGCCTGATGGCACCTTGTGTGCAAGTAGCTGTTTCTCCCGAGAGCATCATCGTCACGGGTGTTATAAAGGATGAGGCAGAGGAGGTGTTTGACCTTATCCAAAGCCATCTGGCTGGATTTGGCCGTACAAAAGGCTTCATACCAAACGGTTATCCTCTCATTGATCTTGAAAGAGATTCTTACGATTACAAGGCAAGAGTAGCTAGAGCAGTGCTGGATATAAAAAAAGGCAAATACACCAAGGCAATTCCATCTCGCATGGTCTGTCTCCCCAGGAGGGTAGACATGCTAGCCACCCTGCTCCATGGCCGCCGAGCAAATACGCCTGCCCGGACGTTTACGTTCAATCACATGGGGTTCCAAGCCACTGGCTTCAGTCCCGAAGTCGTATTATCGGTCGATGACCAGCTCGTCTTTACCGAAGCTCTAGCTGGGACGCAGGTATCACATGGAGCTTGCAGCCAACTACAGGATGATCCCAAGGAAGTCATGGAGCACACCATCGCAGTTAGGGGTTCGATTAGGAGACTAAAGCATATATGCTCTCCTGATAGTGTAGTCATCCAGGATTTTTTGACGACCATAACTCGCGGCAACGTGAACCATCTATATTCTCGCATAGTGGGTCGTATCTCACCCTCTAAAGATGGCTGGGATTCCATCCGCTCGAATATCACGGTGCCGGCTCTTCCAAAGGAGCGCAATATGGAAGCCATTGAAGCCTTTGAGCCGTATCCCAGAGAACTCTTCTGCGGATCGGTACTGATGCTAGATGGACCCAAATTCTTTGAGGCTACGCTTGCTCTTCGCACCGTCTTTCAAGATCAGCATCGCCAATGGTTACAGGCTGGGGCTGGAATCACGGCTCTTTCTGATCCTGAGCGTGAGTTTACGGAGACTTGCGAAAAGCTGGGTAGCGTTGCTCCATATGTGGTTGCAGAGGCCGCTGATAGCATTACGACTCTCTCTTACCCTGAGTTTGAGTTTGCGGAAACCTACGAGAAGCTAGGTATTGTTGCTCCATATGTAATGGCAGAGGCTCGAGTCTAGGGATTGAGTAAGAGGGTACATAATAACGGAGATAATGAGATCTTGAGAAGATAACGTGTAGGCCTATCACTTTGTAAATATAAAAAGAGCGACAATCTTGATTCAAAGTATCATACTCAGCATAGGTAATAGACAAACTTTTACCAGACATGTACTTGTAGAATAACGCCCTGGCAAGAGACTGAGAGTTCATTCTAAACTCCCACCACAAAGTGGACTGCATTGCTGGCTTGAAACGCTTGCTTGAGTTGAGCTGGGGGAGGAAAATGCGGTCTGAGCTATCCATAGCAAGCGAAAGCAAACTCGGAAGACTGCATGCGGGGTAATACCTCAGTCTGCAATTTACACTACGCCGCGCCGGGCGATGTAATGCATGATAGCGGGATGAGCTGTCTTCCACCCAGGCGGTCTAACCATGTAAGCGGACGTGAGTTTCAACGCTACCGAAACCATCCATAGTATTTCTCATTGGCTTATACTACTGTGTCCCAGTCAGTGCTCCAAGTAAGGCAAGCATATAGGTACCTGAGGCGAGATGTCTGTATGTGTTGTCGGCCCTTGAGATCCCCTCCAGTAAAGTGCCAGCCTCAGAGGCCCGTCTTACTATGTCTTCGTCAACGAATGGACACGTGACGCCTCCTCATAATGGCACAGAGGAGGTGTCGCTCATAGATCGATTCATTGATGAGCCCCGGCCACTGCGTGTTGCCGTCATAGGAGGTGGACTTTCAGGTATTCTAGCTGGTATCCTCCTCCCAGCCAAAGTGCCTAGTTTGATCTTGACTATTTATGAGAAGAATGAAGATTTCGTAAGTACTTCAATAACAAGCGGGACGTGTGTAACTATAAGCATACTAATGGAGAATTATTAGGGAGGGACATGGCTGGAGAATGTGTATCCAGGCGTTCGATGCGATACTACCGCTCATGCCTATCAGGCCACATTCTCGCCCAAATCAGATTGGTCTGAAGCCTTTCCACCAGGGATGGAGATCCGGGATTACTGGCAATCCGTCGCTCGCAAGTACGACGTATACCAGTATGCCAAGTTTAAACACAGAGTTGAGGCTGCTTCCTGGGACACTGATAAGGGGAAGTGGATGCTGAAGATACTCAATACCAACACAAATGATACTCTCAGCGAAGACTTTGACTTTGTCATCACATGCATTGGCAAATTCAACTCCTGGAAGCTCCCAGATTACCCAGGCATTGCCGAGTATAAAGGCTTACTCAAGCATACTTCAAACTGGGACCCATCGTTTGACCCAAGGGGTAAAAGAGTCGCGGTCATAGGCAATGGAGCCAGCGGTGTTCAGGTTGTTCCCAGCCTACAGAAGATGGCGGGCCATCTTGACCACTACGTTCGAAGCGCCACCTGGGTAGGCTCACCCTCAGCCCAGTACGATAAATTTATTGAGGTCCAGTCACTTCCATCGGAAAAGCACCAGGGGGCCTTTGATGATCCAGAGACGTATTTGGTGTATAGGAAAGACGTCGAAGACAGGACCTGGCGAGGGTACAGATCCGTCTTGCGCGGATCTAAGGAGAATGAGAGTCTTAGAGGGAGATTTGTTGGCTTCATGAGGGAACGCCTAGCGAAAAAGCCCAAACTGCTGGACAACTTTGTTCCTAGCTTCCCACCGGGCTGTCGCCGAGTAACACCAGCGCCTGGGTATCTCGAGGCCATCACCGAGGATAATGTGACTTATATACGGACACCTATCAAGCGATTTACGGCCACTGGTATCGAGACGCAAGATGGAGCTCACAGAGAGGTCGATGCGATATTTTGTGCAACGGGGTTTAAGACGACCGTGGCCTCCCAATTCCCCATTGAAGCCAACGGGCAGAACCTCTACGATGTCTGGAAGCCAGACAGTGCAACAGGCTTCCCGTATACATATATCAGCTTAGCCACTCCGGGATTTCCCAATCTTCTCTTCATCCACGGGCCACAGAGCTACACTCCCTCAGGCACTCTCCCATACGCCTTGGAGAACCAACTAACATACGCCGCAAAACTTCTCCGAAAGGTTTCTAGGGAAGGCATCAAATCAATGGACCCATCCCCCAGAGCAGCGGATGACTTTGCCGTGTATTCAGATGCCTTTTTCAAGAGGACAGTCCTCACCGATGGCTGCAGCTCCTCCCACAATGGCGAACGCCCGGGCGGTAGGATCTACGGTTTCTGGCCCGGCAGCGCGATGCATCTGGCCATTATACGACGAGAGCCCCGATGGGAGGATTGGAACTATCAGTACCTGGCCGAGTCGGGGAATAGGTTCTTGTGGTATTTTGGTAATGGGTTTAGTAAGAAGGAAGAAGATCCGGATGCGGACATGACGCAGTATCTCCAAACAGGGGCAAAGACAGATTTTAGAGACATTCATGAGAGTTGGTGGAAAATACCATAGAATGGAAAATAAAGCCGCCTAGATTATACATATAGTATGTAAATCAACACCTTCTACTAATAACGAGAAAATGCCCTTTCTATTTACAAAGACTATCCACTCATTCTGCAGATTCCTCGGGCAAATCAGTCAGATATCGTTGCTTCGTTAGTGTCGAGTAGATATCATTCATATCGACCTCCGACCCGTCCGGATACCTCCCTGACTCAAAGCACTTCCGCTCCTCCTCTTCCCATACAGAGCGCTTCTGCAAAACACATGCCAGCGCTGCGGCCTGCTTGATCCCCATCGTGTGAGCGATATGCTGTAGACGTCTGATTGCCCAGTGCCGGGCAGGGCCCGCTCGTATCTCCAGGCGGGCTGCGGCGTATAGGTTCCATATGAGAAGGAGGCCGTTGACTGGCTTTGGGGGTGTATCATCCTGGTTATGGAAATCGAGGTGGTAAGGAACAGAGGAGAATATCTCTGAACTCGCCTGACGAAGTTCAGTAAGCGACTTTTCGTACTGTCTGATAAAGTCGGACGGAAACCCCGTTAATAGCTGTTTCGACTTGACAATCTCCAGCTTTAGAACGTCCATAATCGTCTCGTGCGTCATAATCTTGGCGACTCGGTATAGATTCCATAACCACGCGATCCACAAGTCCTTGTATACGTGGTACTGATTATCGTAGACCTCTTCACTCGCCAGCCATATCCCCACGTGCGTGTACTCTCCGCGGAAGAGCAAGTATACAGACCACGCTCTGAGCTGCTCATCGATCCCTAGACAGGCATCCACGGATCCTTGCCAATTCAGCCCCTGAGATGATCGAATCAAGGCTCTGACCGAGCAAAGCTTTGCCATGATGTCTCCCAATACGCTGGCTTGAACCTGGTCGTGTGATCGAAATCTTTGTGATTCTCGCATCAGCCGCTGCATTAGTTCTGGAACTTCCTCGCCTCGTTGGATACAGGCAACCATCTAGCATATTATCAGTATTTTCTTCTTCAGCAAAAGAGTTTCTACACAAACAATCTGAGTGCGCAGGTGTAAAAACAGCTCGAGACCAATCTCATGTTCCAACTGCTGGTTGCCGCGTAGTTGAACCAAAGCCATGGCGCCGAGGACATGGTTATACCACGCCTGCACAGATTGCTGGCTGTCACATGAAATCACCTACTGATAGTCAGATCGGTCCATCGTCCGTAGACAAGCTACATACCTCATAAACTCCAAGTGTGACAATAGCTGCGAGAATATCGTCTTTGGTCACCCTAGCCGGATCCTGCAGCGCTTCGTTGATCTGGGAAATGGCAAGACTGTACTTTTTTCTCGCAGCAACCTCAAGCTGTGGTGAGGATTTCATAAAACTTATACCGGCGGTGCCGACGGCAACCAGAGCTGTTTTTAATGCGACATCGAGTTGTCCTCTAGTGAGTAGACGTGCTAGACATGACAGATGACCCGGGATCCCATCCCCTCTTAGGATGTAGCTGGACAAGAAGAAAGATTTCGCATACTCCTCTACATCAGCCGGTATCTCCGCGGGGATGGAAGTTAGTGGACTCCGTGATCGCGACTTGGACTGACGGTTGCTGGCGATGCTATTTTCAAGTCTGCGCTTTGCTTGAGACGCAGCTCTTGTCTTTACAATATTAGTCTCGTCGTGGAATATCACGTCAATGAGGTTTCGATATCCAGGACACTTTTCCCTGGCTCGCCTGCACTGTGAGCATCCGGGAACTTGGAAATCGCACTGTTTTCATAATGACATGAGCAAACATAGTTGTTGTAACTTGCAATCCAACAGCCAGAATGACTGACCTTAATCTTTCTCGCTCTACAAATTGCACAGGCCAGAGATGGTTTGCCTCGATACACCATTTTTCCTGATAGCGATACGTATGTTTTTTTTTCCTCCCGGAGTGTGACGGAGTTAGGATATAAGAAGAAGTTGAGTCAACCGAGATTGATAAAGGAAGAAAATATCCGAGGGAACGTTGCTCTAAAGTAATGCTTATCGTTGGCTTGGCTTGCATGACGTACCGAGACACTTGACCACCAGAGAACTAAAAATACATGTCTTGGAAGCCTGACGGCCGTAATAAGGGGGGAACTATACGGTCATTGGGCAGAAGATCCCGTTCTACAACGTCAAACGGTTGGAAATACGATTATTGTGGAAGATTGTGATTAATAAAAATGTGGCTGTGCGAGTGATTGTTTAGGTAGGTAGCTACATCAACATCGTGATGGTAATCATGGTGTTGAGCATTAGGGTTAAACTATGGGGATTAAAAATACTTCAATGCTACGTGTGAGCGGATATCCATGCATCATCAGCAAGCTCGAACAATGTCTGCCTAAAATAACTACGATGCTCTACAGTACAACGGATCAGTGGCTAATATTCGCATCTACATGTCACATGCTCTGCCCCTGACTTCCATAGATCCATGCCTCGTCTAACCTGTCGTCTTACTTCCTCAAGGCATTGAAGATGCGTCCGAAGATGGTCATGTTGAATATCTTAATTGCCCCACTGACCATGGGGTTCGGCTCTCGCTCGGAAATAACGGGGGGATTGACTCTTTCTTGCTGTTCGCTTCGACGGCTGCTTCTAGGCCGGCTGGTGAGCATCTCTCCCCCTTTGTAGTGAGATCGCTTATTAGGACGTCCCAGGGAGAGGCCCACGGCAATGTAGATGCAGATGATGATGACTTCCGGGATCACGGCGAGACACAGCCACGCTGTTGTGTTTCCGGTGATGAAGTTGAAGTCTTTGTCCTGAGTCAGGGTCGCTAGGATGGCGTAGATGAGGCGAACGGCGATGGGAAGGGTCGCTGCCATGACAGCCCACAAGAGACGTCGGTACTCGCGGTCGGCATGCGAAACGAAACGGAAGATTCTAGCGGTGAGAATCATAGTCAAGGCGAAGACGCCAATCAGCAAAACGCTGCCGGCTTTGCTAGTCCCATTGACGGTAAAACCACCAGCAGCCTTGCCAATATTCTCGCCCGACTTGATACCGCCAACGACTCCGAGGACAAGACCGACTATGATGATGATCTGGACAATGTGGAAGACATTTTTATTGATGGGAGTTCGATCGTTCTTGCGAATATTATCGTTGAGTCGATTGAGCAAGCCCAGAGAACCAGCCTGGAGCGGCGCCAGACCGATGGAGTTCATGATGGCAGCAATGGTGAAGAACTTTGTGGTGCTGGGATGATTCTTCGCGTCGAGCTGAATTGCCGAACCGACGATCCGAATGATGGAGAACAAGAAAATGTCTATCCATCCGGCGGTATGGAACTCGTTGATGATGGTGAGATAGAGGCCGATGACGGCTGACGGTAGGTAGACTGCGAGTTCCGCCACGGCGACGCCATCACGATAGCCTAGAGTCATGGTTCGTGCTTTTCGAGGTATAATGAATGAAGAAGAGAATGAAGAAGAAAAAATGGCTTGTTGAATAAAACGAGTCTGCATAAAAGAGTGACGAGAAGGGTATGATGGGGGTAACGAACGAAGGAACACTACAAATTTATAAACAACAGAATTGATCCAGCATAGCTGACGATACAGAAAAAGGTTCAACTTTATCTTTGCATAGCCTCCAAGAAAACAAAGATTACATGAAAAAGGGAGAATCCATTTTTTTCTTCCATCATCTCATCTCCAGACTTTGTCAAGGTCAAGGGAACCTCGCTCGCCTCTTACACATCGAATCGCATTACCCAAACGGGCGACGACCTGGCTCTTAACCAATCACATCAATTACACGTCTTGTATACCGTATCAGGATTAGTGTAGTGGGTAAATCAAGAGGGTGATTTTTTTATTCCCGAATCAAATCCTAGACTTTGAGCTTCCTCTACTATGCCCCCCTTCTCCCACCTCCCCCCCTGTTTTCTCAGTTCTAGACCCAACGGTATAAATCGGCAAACAACACCGGTACACCAATCAAAGACATGAAAATCATGCTTTGCCAAGCTTCTTCTCCAAAGCCAACAGGTTCTTGGCAGTGTCAACCACAATCTCCCGCAGGGGGATAAACTCCATCCCCAGCTCCCTCCTCGCCTTGCCGTTGTCGACGTCGTACACGCCGGCAATCGGCTTCCCAGGCCTACCGACCGGCACGCGTCCCCGCAGCTCGTCGGGAAACTCCTCGCGCAAAATGTCGCAAATCTGCTGGAACGAGAAGAGGCCCGCCGTGGTAAAGTACCGCTGGCCGGCGGCCGAGGGGGTCTCGTAGGCGATCTTGTGGGCGAGGGCCACGTCACGCACGTCGGCGATGGCCCAGAAGCCTGTCGGGGGTACGTCCTTGCGGGAGCCGTTCATGAGAGAGTAGAACATTCCGGACGACTCGTTGAGATTGTTCAGGTCATCGATGTAGTGGTGGTTGGGGCCGTAGACGACGGGGGGCAGCGTGGTCGAGAGTGTAAAGTTGGGCTTCTTCTCCCTGACAAAGTCCCATGCCAGCTTTTCGGCCAATGCCTTGGAAGCGCAGTAAGCAAAGGCTCCATTTTCCGTCTTGGACTCTTCAAACGTAGCCGGGTTCCAGTCCTTTTCCGTATACACATGTCCAGGTCTCAGACCCTTGGACAGGTCAACCAGCGCGGCAAATGAAGAAGTGATGACCACACGCTTCACCTGCGGGGCATGCTTATGAATTGACTCGAGGACATTGCTCGTCCCCTCAATCGCCGGGACGAGAAGATCCCTCTCATTGTTCTCGACCTCGAGACGAAAAGGGGAAGCCATGTGGATGACCCCGTCAACGCCCCTGACGGCCTCGTCAAAGGCGCCAGGCTTGGTGATGTCCGGGACAATGGCAAACTCGAGGAGCGATGCGTACTCCCGGTTGACCTTGAGGACCCGGTCGGCCGAGGCCTGGGAACGGACGGCGCCGCGGATTTTGGTGCCCTCTGCGAGGAAGAGCTCGAGGACATGGGCGCCGATGAAACTGGATGCGCCAGTGATGAGAATTGTTCCTTGAGATGACATTTTTAGTGTACTTAAAGGTAATCTTTTTATAACAATGTTGGTAGACTATGCTTGGTAGATGATGGCGATGATCCCCTCTCTTGACAACCACCTTCAACCCCCTAAATATATCCGTTTCTCGAGTCTCAACCACAAACCACGATGCCCGAACCATCGGCTTTTGCAGACCTATCACGACGGCCATAACGGATTTACGAACAAAAACAAACACGTCTGATTACAAAAGGGAATAGAAACTGACTAATTGCTTCTGCATGCTTCGTTGCTTTCTAGCGTTGTTGGAAGAGGAGGCCAAATGCACTCCCATGCCGCCCAAAGACCCCCCTCGTCGTTATCTGCCGAACAACACATGCCGAGAGGGCCTGTGGATAAGAATGTTAACAAATACTACTCTGTCCTAGTCCAAGAACCAGCTATTAGCAATCCGCTGGCTCCTATCCACTTTGACGTGGGTGAGTAGATGTGAACACCTTAGGATATTCTGATGTTCAGGACCCTGCAGTCACGCAACCTCAATTAATAGGACTGCTTCAACTCTTCAGTTTTCGTTAGATTTGACTGATATAAGCGAAAATAAATGGAAAAGATGAAGAATACTGCAGAAAGTGGCCATGGTTCTTCGAAAAAAGAAAAGAAAAAAGAGAGAAAAGAAGAAAAGGAATCACCCTTTGACAACGTGGATGCATACGCTCCATAATAAATTCATGACCAAACGCCACTTATAGCTACCTTGTTCACTCAACTTCAGCTCGATACACGTCTCTTCCAAGATGGCAGTATATATATAAAGCCAAATCCTTGCATGTGCCTATATACGTTAGAAACCGCCTACACGCTTCAAAGTATTCAAGATTTCCAACCCATTCGCTTTCTCTATAAAGAGCCCATTCATAACGCCAGTCATGCCCAGCCACTTTGCTATTGGCCAAGTGGTTATTCCAGAAACAAAATTTGATGCTCGCTTGATCATTCCTCCATACCCATATGTTCAATCCAAGAATTAAGTAGAGTCGTCCGTAAAATCATGGCTCATCCATTCAAACAAAGGTTTTTTCCAGTATGCTGCTATAGTCTAGGTATCGTGTACGGAGGGTGCCCGGCTTTCATCCCTTGGGTGAGCACTCGATGGCTGAATCACGATCTCGGGCAGCTGGCTAATCCTCAAGCTCGGGAGTTGTGGAATACCGCCAACACCACGCGATGTCCGCCGCGGCTCTCTATCTTCCGTCTCCGTATTGGGTGCCAAAGCAGCTTGGCCCTGCTCAGTTCTTTGAGATGCCGAGCGATAAGGTCCCGAATAATCCGGAGGTGGCTCATTGATTGATGGCCTGGACCGCATACTGCCATCATCATCCACAAGTGACACATCTTCATACTCGGGAGGCGGCATGGATTCGTCACCCAGATCTGCTTCCACAAGCTCAGGACTGGAGCCGGCCCTGGCTCCGCTGATGGACTGCGATCCTCCTCTAGAATGAGTGAGTCTGGGCGAGGGAAAGTCGCTATCCATACTCAATATTGAGCTCACGCTAGGTTCTCGTCGATGCATAGGAGACCGTGCGCCTTCGCGCTGAGAGTGAGCTATACTCGCCGCATCGGAGAGCAAGCCCATGCGTTCGCTATCGTTGCTGTTGGCCCGGATTCTGGTTCCATCATGGCGAGCCACACCCAGATCAGCATATGAAACGCTCGATACGGATCGCTGGCGAATTTCCTTTGCCCGCTCCATTTCTCGTCGCAATTCGTCAATCGGGTTGCCATTGCTTGCTGCTCGGGCCCGTTCTCGGATATTGGCCAATGCCGTAGAATCGCCTCGCTGCCGAGCCTCCCGGCGTTCCACCCGGCGTTGCTGCTGCTCGTCAATTTGCTGCCGTCTCGCAACCCGTATTTGATACATTGCTTCCATCTCTTCGTCGCGCAGGACTTCCTGGTCTTCTTCTGTCGGCAAGTCGACAATAACATCAATGCCATCTCTTTCGCCCTCCCGACCAAGAACTTGTTCGTTGGTAGAAGCGGTCTGGCGATAAGCGGGGAGGGTCATGACCGATCGAACAGAGGTATTTCGGTCAACCATGGCTCCCGCGGCGGCATTACCGCTGGCACCATTGCCATTAGCTGCTGCTGCGTTGGCTGCGGCGTTGGCGGCTAGATTGGCTCTGTTATTTCGAGTTGAGGGCGGCGCAGTCGTAGTATTTAGACGGTGCGAGTTGGGCGGTTGCGCTTCGATATTGTCGTCTCCCAAAGCTTGCTGGTACTTGACAGCCTGCTTCTTCTGCTTGCGCCTCTTGAAGCAGACGACTCCAACGACAGCGCCGAGCAAGACGACGCTGAAGCCGAGGACAATCTGGATACATGCATTGTCAGTTTAGTCGCAGGCCAAGGACAAGTAAACAAAACTCACGAGGACTACGAAGCCTCCATCTAGTTTCCGCCGCACCAGGGTGTGGGTGTGATTGTGAGAGTGAATCTGGCGGGGCGAGTATGAATGCGACAGCGAGGCCGCCACATTACTCAGCACCGCTGGACCGTCTGGCTCCATCCTTTCCTGGTCGTTGTCGACATGTAGAAAATGCGGATGAAGCGAATTGTTTGTCCTGCTCGCCCAAGATTCAAGTTCAGGCTCAGGTTGAGGTTCAGGTTTGCGGAAACGAGAAAAAGATTGGTTGGCTGGGTCGACGGACGGGTGGACGGCTGAGGCCTCAAGCTTATAGTACTAATAATACCTGCCTAGAACGAACGAGTACCCAAGTAGTTTCGTCAGCTACCCCAAATGCGGGCAGCGCCGGAAGTGTCTCTGTAGCGACCAGATCAGACCAGAACTTCAGCCCGCCGCTTCGCTGATGAGAGCAGCAGTGCGTGCTGCTGTGGCAAGCACTCTGGTCTCTGTGCACCTCTGATCCAGCAAACCCGTTACAGGTTATGGCGATACCCGATGTGACACTCGGAAAGAGACGTACCGCGATGCGATGCGATGGGGACGGAAGTGGGAATAAAGAAGGGGCAAGGAGAAGAAAATGGCTTGTCTTGGCTTTTGAAGAAGACTCTCTTCCTCTTCTCTGCTCTCCATCTTGGCCGGCGCTACGGTCGAGATACGTTATTCTATTTATTTCAGCCCCAGTACCAAGTCCCAGTTCCCCAGTATACATGCGTACTACGACAGGGGTCGTTGTCAACAACACGAGGACGTGGGAACTTGGGCCTTGCACCACCACCCAAGCCACTCCAACACAGCTAAAACCCCAGCCACGCCTTAGGGCTTCAGGCTGCTTTCTGTTCATGGTGGGCTGACTGGATGGGTCTTGCTAGCCACAGCTGGTTAAATGCCTGGACGTTGACTTGCAGGTTCACATCGGAGCCGCTCCTGGTTGGAGGATTGACCGCTGGACTCGAGTCTATTTTCATCCTGCATTAAGCCTATTGCCTTGTGTGTGTGTGGCCGGGGCATTAGCCTCCCATTGTCAAAAGCTTGGCTCAAGAGCACGTGGAGGAGATTGTGAGCAATGGCGATGATGATCATGCCCTATATTCCGGATTCACGGATGAAGGCGATGATGCAGGTGTGTGACCAACCGATCGGTATCCAAATCAGGAGATAGGATTCGTTCGTTCGTTCCATTTAAAGATCCATGAGTGTAACTGTACAACGGGCCACAACGCTCGGTAACTCTCGGTACCGCTCACATGGTTTCATGTCATGCAAGGCATCCTTCGCTCTCCAATTGCATGATTGGTAAAAGTGCAGAAAATATATCGAGAACATTTCTTCATGCAAGGCAAAGCGATATTGTTAAACTTCCCGTCTCCAGGCTGACGTGCCATTGCTGTGTTGTCATGAGACGTAATTCTTCTCTTAACCGATAATTAATACTACAAACGGTAAACCAGCGGTATATCATGGCATATCCGAAAACAAAATACTACCCAAAAAATCAGGCATTATCCAAACTTCTTCTCAAACTTCTTGAACATGCCTGACACGCCTCGTTCAAGTCGTGCCGCATTCTCCTCCAGCTTTCCCTTCGTCTCCGATTTTGGTTGATAAGGTGGTATCTTATGCCCTGCTTCTGCTTCTGTGGGTCGATACGCTTGTTGATGTATCGAGTAATCTACAGGACCCTGTGGGGCATGCACTTGTTGACTATAGGAGTAGTTTGAATAACCCCCCGGTGGTGGAGCATGTTGAAGGGGAGGCGGTTGCGTCGCGGGAGGTGGAGGTGGAGCAAAACCTGGTGTGGTAGGAAAGCCGCCTCCGAACGGGCTAGCAAGGCCGGGAGAGGGCAATGCGCCGTGTATGGGTTGAGTTGCCGCTCGGTGTAGCCCAGGATGGGTGAACTGAGGAGGAAACCCTGGAGTCGAAGGAGGGAACTGGGACGGTGGAGGAAGGCCTGGCGTAAAGGGCTGCCTCTGATAGTCGTATGCCACCGCTACCGCAAGTGGGTTTAGAGGGTCCTCATCCGGAGGAGGAGTCTTCTCCCGGTGTCTGATGGCTTCGGGAGCAGCAGGTGCCGCAGGGTTATAAGCCATAGGCGTGAAGCTTGCCGGAGGAGGAGGCGGTGGTGGCAAAGAAGCAGCACCAGGCGTCCCGGTAGACGTTCTTGTGGGTCCGACAGAGTTCCGAGAGTTGGAGTGCATCGAGTGAATCGAATGCCTCGAGTGCACCGAGGCCTGATCATTATTGTACTTGGGATCAGAAATCGCAGCATTTTCAAGCTTTTGGACTACGGCGCTCATGCCCGCCGGCTGAGGTGGAGGAGCGGGTTCGTCCAAAACTTCAACCTGGGCTGGTGGTAGAACTCGTCTGATGGCATTGACAAACTGAAGCGCATCCTGTTGCGTCCAGAAGTAAAGGTCGAGGGAATGGAGCTTGTAGTGGTATTTGCTCTCATTGCGCGGGTCATAAGTTGGGAGGTGCCATTGGCTTTGGTCGACGGCGTCAGCAACGGTGATTGAGACGGTACCATGCTGCTTGTATGAATATCGAACGTGAGTCTGGTCGAGGACTGTGATTCAACATGGTCAGCTGGTGTGTACCCATCTTCTTCAAGAATTACAACTCTTACATCCTTCAAACGCATCTTGGTCGTCTGTTCCAACGTTGTTGGCAATCTCAACTCGACATCGCCTTTCGCCAGCGTTCTCAAATAGATAGACATAGGAACCCTTGTCGAAGCGGTGGTGACGAGGCTTTACCTCTGCAGGAGAGTAAAAGTAATGGACATCTCCGAAGCTATAGGTAGATGTTTGGTGAGCAGCGGTTTTTTTTTTGTTGAATCCGAGCCATGGAATTGGACTTACAGTGTAGCCACATTCTCCTCGCCTGGCTTGGCCGCCATTTTGGTTAGCGATGGCTCTGAGGTGAAGCTGAGACGTTTAGAAGATATAGAGAGAGATTGGTCGTCGCGAGCGCAAAGGGAGAGAGCGCAGAAAGCAGATGCCGAAATTCAGGGGATTGCTGCAGGTCGCCTTTTGTAGTTTTGGCCTCGATCAATCAAGACACATGATTGCCCAGAACCGGCATGTTTGACAGCTCGTGGGCGCTTACATGTCAAGTTAGTGAGGGGATCCAGCACATGCCATGACCAATCAAATGTTGTGGCGGGGTGTAGGATCACAGAGCGAAAGTGACGACCCCGCCAAGTCAGCCCATTGAGACCACCAAGTTGAGAGTGAGGGAGCTAAAAATGCAGGCGATATCTTGACGGATGAACCCGTTGAATGCAATGGCTTCATCGTGCATGGGAAGAATATGAGAAATTCACAGTACCTTCTTGCATGTATAAGTCATACAGAGACAACGAATCAACAAAGCTTTATCCTTTGTCAGTGTCAACGCCGTCCCGCTGCTTATCCGCTGACGAATACAAGTGGAAGGTATACATCACGTGATCTCGTGTTCCTCTCGCTCTCGACATCTTCCTGGACTAGACGCGTCTCAGTGTCGCACGTCATTCTTCTCAATTCAAACCGCGACGGCGAAGCATCAACACTAAGTAGTAGACGAGAAAAGTAATGGATTTGCTTCTTCTAATTGATATTTGCTTTCTGAAGCCTATTTATGAATATTATCCTGTGTCATCTTCAATATGACATCCGCGGAAAGTACAGGAGAACAGTCAACGGAAGAACCAACCACAGTACAACATAGCGAGGTACAATCTAAGGAGGTATCACTTGAGCCAGAAGAAGAGAAGGAAGATACGCTCAAGACCTTGAAATATCATCTTCTTGGACCCTCATTAACAAAAGCTGGTCAAGGAAAGGTTGACCAAAGCAAGGTACACCAATAACCCTCTTCAAGTTTGAGCTCAATTAACACTTCAATTCTTAGGTCTCTGAAATAATTTACAATGCATCAAAGGGATCAAAGTTCTTCAACCGAGAAGAACTTCGAGACAAGGAGCTTACTCAAAGGATTGAAAGAATCTTGTCACGGAAACGTCAGTTAGAGAAACTGGATCTTTCTCGGGAGTTGCGAAATGCCGATCGCCTACTTGCTGAGCTCGAACTATCCAGAGATCTCACACAACATATAGTTCACATTGACTGCGATGCATTTTTCGCAGCGGTGGAGCAGCTGGACAGGCCAGACCTCAAGGATCTCCCTTTCGCAGTTGGCGGAGGTGTATTGACCACATGCAATTATATCGCCCGCCAATTTGGTGTCAGGTCTGGCATGGCGAGCTTCGTTGCCAAGAAAATTTGCCCGGAGCTCATTCTACTCAAACCAAACTTTCAAAAATACAACGCCAAAGCCAAGGAAGTGAGAGAGATTGTGGTGAATTACGACCCACGATTCGAGAGCGCCAGCATTGATGAGGCATACCTTAATATTACAGAATACTGCGAGGAGAAGAACATGGAGCCAGCCGAGGTTGTCGAGCAGATGAGGAAAGAAATTCATGAAGCAACAAAAATTACTGTCTCAGCAGGCATCGCAGCAAATGCGAGGCTGGCAAAGATATGCTCTGACAAGAACAAACCAAACGGCCAATTCGTTCTGCCCAAGGATCGGCCTTCCGTCATGGAGTTTATGCGAAATTTGCCTACTCGAAAGGTCAATGGAATTGGTCGCGTTTTGGAGCGTGAGCTGTCTGAGATTGGCGTCAAGACATGCGGTGATGTATATGGTCAACGGCAATACTTGAATCCGCTCTTTGGAGAGAAAACATTTGAGTTCCTGCTCCGTTGTTATCTGGGACTTGGTCGTACCAAAATCCAGCCGGCGGAGGAATATGAACGAAAAAGTGTTGGAACAGAAAGCACATTCCGTGAATTGTCAGACCCCACAAAACTTAGGGAAAAACTCCGCTCGACTGCTGAAGCTTTGGAGAAGGACATGAAGAAGGCCGAATGCAAAGGTCGTACACTCGTCCTGAAGATAAAGCTTCATACTTTCGAGGTTCTAACCAGACAATCGGTCACACCTAGGGCAATTTATGTCGCAGATGACCTATACAATTACTCTCTACCTATCCTCACAAAATTGGAGCAGGAGTTTCCGGGCATGAAACTCAGGTTAATGGGTTTGCGATGCACGCAACTTATAAGCACGAAGAAGCCAGACACAATGGCATTCTTTGGTTTCAAGCCGCGGAGTGGCGATACCAGCGAACTGCCCAAAAGCGGCGTTGTTAAACGAAAATCTAGCGGAGGCGCGTTTTGGCGTGAGGACGATGGTTGGGAGCAACTGCCGGACGATTTGAACTTTTCAGAGCTTGATGGGGACTCGGACCTCATCCCTAAAGACGATCATGAAGATATTGAAGAAAGCAATGAGGAACGAAGTCATGGCAAAGAGATTGTGCCTAATCCAAAACCTCAAAAGGAGTCTCCGCCAGAAGAAGAGTGGTGGGATTGCCCAATCTGCTCTCGGCCCCAGACAGCTAATGAGCGGGTGTTTAACGAACACATCGATCTCTGTCTATCTCGACAAACAATCCGGGATGCTGTTCAAGCGAATGACTCGAATAGAGAGCGCGCTACGACACAGGAGGTTAAACGGGTCAAACTGACGGAGAAGAGGAAAGGTCGGCCGGTTGCCGTTGACCCAAAACAGAAGAAGCTCACATTTGGATAGCGATGCATGGATGGCTAGCATGGATAACGACTTTATAGCAACGACGTTCAGGATTATATTACGCATTTGTCAATTCAACTCGCAACAATGCTCCCTTTAGCAAGCTTGTACCATTTACGATGTCACGCTTATACGATGAACTTGAGTCTCAATCTTCAACAAGTTGTGCTACATTTAGAAGCTAAACATGTATCATCTTCAACATGGCCTAAATTCAACAAACGCCCGTGTCCCTTTCGCAAGCTAGAGCAACCAACGCGGCCAATGCATACTGGCAAGTGCCCAGTCCAGAGAGGTTCTTGTTTCCGGGGAGTGAAGATGTGTACGTCGTAAGGGACGTTCACCCTTCCGTTCTTGATACACGTAGTTATGTTAATGAATACTCGCAAAACTCACCAGTCGACATACGATGGATTATATCCGCAGGTGCCTCTGCCTCCAACATGGCCTGCCATCAATCAACCGAACCGGATATCCGTGGTCCAGTGTGGGAAGACTCCGGGAATTATTCGATTGGGCGGGTGAGCGAATCGATGGGTAGTTATAGGATATCATTAATAGAATGGTGGTCACTTTTAGGTGGACAAAACACATGGTGGGTGCTCAGATGAGCAAACTTTTTTTTGGCCCTATATAGCTGGCTATCTAAGCATAGATTGCCCAAGCACTGTCATGATCCTGGTTGAATATATTTAGAGTTCCTGGTGTCCGTCGTCAGTATCCGTCAGAAGAATCTTGGCAGCATCAGTGGCCTCAGAAATAATGCTAGCTACCGGATGAGCGGGAGGGTTGAAGCCCTTGATTCCAACCAACTCGGTCTCGAAGACTGTGGTATCAAATATTAGATCAAGAATTCGTATACTGTATGCATGTGTGAAGAGAGAAGCATACTCAGAGTAGAACCGGCAGGGATGGGTCCCATGGCACGATCACCGTAAGCCAGGTCAGGAGGGATGGTCAGGGTTCTAAAATATTAGAGTCTTGTTAGCAGCCATGTATGTCCATAGATTTCCAATGAA
Organism: Hypomyces rosellus; assembly: GCA_011799845.1. Classification (NCBI taxonomy): domain Eukaryota; kingdom Fungi; phylum Ascomycota; class Sordariomycetes; order Hypocreales; family Hypocreaceae; genus Hypomyces; species Hypomyces rosellus. The sequence goes on along the minus strand of WWCI01000002.1, from coordinate 3,422,560 downwards.
GCTTGGAGGGCTATGGTATATGTGGAAGAACCTACCGCTTCTCGCCAATCTGCATGTCAAGGAGGCCCTGGTCCCAGCTGTGGTAGATTTGTTAGCCGAACTCTGACATAGGGGGTAGGGTATTTGCGGAAACGAACCCCTTGATGACCTGACCAGCTCCAACAGTGAAGGAGAGAGGGTCACCGCGATCATAGCCTGCACAGAATTAGCTTGATTGCGTCGTCCATAGTAGCAAGAGTCTACTCTGCTGTAAGAAGGATAGACAGACTGGCATCGAACTTCTTGCCGTTGGTCAAGGTTCCCTTGTAGTGCATAGACACAACATCACCCTTCTTGGTCTTTCGGTCATACTGGCCCTTCTGGGTGACCTCAATCTTGAGCTCGGTGGCGGCGGCGGCAGACATGATGGCGGCGAGAACGTAGGCAAACTTCATTGCAGTTAATTGATGTGGTGCGCGGCGAATACGGAGGGGGTGGTTACGTCGAAGTGATTATTGTAGCTGTTGTTTTTTCCAGCAGTGTAGGTAGCTTGAGGAGTTGAAATGTTCAAGGTTGCTTCTTTGAAAGTGGCGGCGGGAAGAGGAGGAGGAGGGGTAGCAGCTCCGTTGAGGTGGCATCAAGCCCCGCTATCCCAATATGATGACGGTGATGGTTGGCCAATCATAACAACTCATGGTCTTCTCCACGTCAGCAGAAAAAAGTGTGCAAGTTACTCTTCACCTGGGGTCACTTCTGTTACGGCCAACAAAGGTGTGTTGTTTGGAAAGCAACGGCGAGATTAACTAATTGCAACGACGACAATGGTGGCATGGTAGCCTGTAGGGCACACGTAAAAAATGATCGACAAGAGGGAACATCTCAGCCCAAAACTCGAAATTCAATGTCGTGATGGTAGCACTGGTAGTCGTAGGTGTATTTCTTTAGATGTACATGGGTTTTTTACACGAGGTCAAACGGCTTATTGTGACATCACTGTTGCCCAGGAGCTTACCGGCCAGTACCTGAAGACTTGGCCCGCGTGACTGGAGATGCCGCCAGACACCCGAGAGCCAAATAGCCTTGTCCATCATCACCAATGGATTAAAGAGCGCAAACCAGCTAAAGGCGCACTTTTACATCATTCTGTGGCGAGTTTGAAATCCGTCTCTAGGTAGACGAGCTCCAGGGCTGCCTCTTTTTGCTCCCTCAAAGGGAAAATGCGGTTCAAAAACGGTGAGGCCCCCCCGTCATGTGAGCTCGCAGCTGACAGGGGATGTTTCTGGGGGTTCCACCGAAAAGGAAACGAACGGTTTTGACATCACCGGGGGCGCGGCATGGCCGTTGAGAAAAGCCAAGTCGCCTCATTTCCAAAAGCATTCAATTTAGACTTTTGGTGGATGTCCCATTGGTTGGGAGCAAAAGTGAAACCATGTCTGTGGCACCGCATCTTCTGGCTGCTTGGCTCGGTTGCTTGCTTGGGCTTGACTGGGGTTGTTGCGGTTGCGGTTGCATCATGTAACATGTCTGCTACCCTACATGCGGGAGGAAGAAGTATCGGATGGATGGATGAATTAAAATCAGGCAAATCGTCGATGAAGCACATGACCTTTTGACGACGCCAGGAAGCGCTTGTTCATCTACATCTAGAAGGGCGTCTCGCCTTATCCAATAATCTCTCACACAGCATCTGTATCTACTGGTTCCTGCATGCCGGAGATTCGGGCTGGGCTCCCATCCTCCCCAACCATGACGATGGTGGATGGAAGTCCTAGCAAAGGAAGATTGGTTAGGACTAAGGACTCGGAACGGTTACCGAAAGGGCAGTGCTGGTCCATGCCGCGTTGCAGCAGCTGAGCGGGCAAAAAAAAAAAAGAGCTTTGTTTGCCTGTGAGACAGCCCACCGATTCGCTGACGACGACTATTGTAAGGCGAACGCAGAATTTTTTTTTTCATTCTGTTTGTTTGCTTATCCCAAGTCTGACTTGAGTATTGGCATTTCTCACGATCCTGCCCTGGCATTCACCATAGAAAGTACCAAGTCGTAATTTATTATCTGTACTAACCTGTAGGGTAATATGGAGTCTGCCACCAATTCTGCCCGTTGTGTCGCCACCCACCCGCACACCCCGCACACACACCCGCGCAATCACTGGAAAGTCCCCCCCTCCGCTAAACAATTCGGGGCTACATCCATTTCTTTTCCCATCAACAACAACCACTTTTGGGGGTCACCGTTTGCGCCCCACGTCCATTGTCGTCATTATCAGTCCATTATCCAATTCTCAACGCTTCAGCCTGGGGGCTCGGTGCCGAAAGCGATGCGGAAGAGGGAATTCCTTCTGTACCCTGAAGGTAGACGTCCACTCACTCTCTGGCAGTGGGACAAGGACTTGTCACGCTCCACCAAGCAGACGCAAATCATCAGACAGGAATCCATTACTTGCCTACCTAGTACCCAGTAATGGCCCTGCAGCAAGCACATGCGCGCGTTTGCAGTTCTGGGTGTGTGTGTGTGTGTGTGTGTGTGGTATGCAGGGAAGCAAAAGAAACTGTGGAACCTTTGGGTGCATCATGCAACCACTAAAAAACAAAGCGCGAAACAAACAAAACAAATGCTCCAGAAAAACAACCCATCACTTTTTCATGCAGCTTCTCCCAGCCTCCTCAAAAACGGATGCCATGACACCACAGCGTCTTACAGTGCAGGACAGCGCTCCGAGTACACTGATGCCTACCTAGCACTGGAAAGGAGACCGTTCGAGCCTGTTCTGCCTAAGGTTTAATGCAGTACTAACGGCCATGTCTCTGATTGTGAGGCTCCTTTTGTGGCGCGGTGCTTGACTCTTACGCATCAATCCTCTCCCTTCACACCTTTTGTCTGTACCAAGACGGTCACCTTGACAAGACAACCGCTCAGAGGCACCCGCTGATTCACTCACTCATTTCTCGGCCCTTATTGATTTCCCCCATCTGTGCGTGCGTCCTTAACTGACTACCGCCCCACCCAGCCCAGGTACTCTCTGTTTTGTGACGCCTGCCTGGTCTAAGCTTGGGAGATGGGATCATGGATACCTCTTGTTTCTTGTCTCCTGGCCCTCTACCTGCCTTTGCTCTCTCTCCTTTCCCTACCCACGCCTTATTGCGCAGCAAGGCACTAAGCCTCCCTTGGTTCACCTTACCCAAGGTCAAGAGGCAGCTTGTTAGACCCTTTCCTCTCTCGCCACTTCGTACTAGACTAAAGCTCCCTTTGTGTTTGTTTATGTGACGTCCGTCTTATTGTCAGTTACTATGGCTTCGAGGGTCACCTGCCATTGCGGAACCCAAATCAAAACCCAATCAAGTGATTGGCGCCTCGTTTTTTTCTACTCTCACACCTCGGCTGGCGGTCTTTGTCGGTGTTGTTGTTGGGAACCCGCTCGGCAGATCTTAACATGGCTTTTGCTGTTTCGCCCTGAGTCACAGTCACCCATGGGTCTGACACGGAATCACTCACTTAGCTCGAATGTTGCCTTGCCTTGTGTCTGCCTGTCAAAGCCTGGATTCAGAGCAGACTGGCAACGATACAATGAAGCTCCCATTTAAATATCCCCAGCTCCTCCCGTCCTCAGGATAACCTTCTTTCTGCCTCATCATCCTCACTCATACCTTGAACCATATCAACTACTGCAATATATATATATATATCCCGTCCTCAGGATAACCTTCTTCCTGCCTCATCATCCTCAACATCCTCACTATACCTTGAACCATATCAACTACTGCAATATATATATATATATATATATATATATATATATATATATATATATATATATCTTGATCAAGCCAACTCTTGATCCATACCGATACAGGACTATTACATAGAACCCAATAGTCATCACCAGAAAACCGCAAAGATGTCTTCCCGCACCCCCGTCATTCACCAGGCGTCTAGCAGCAGGGGTACATCGGCCAACAGCTCAGCCTATGCCCCCTCTTCCAACGCCGCTTCACGATCCGTCTCTTCTGAGACTCGTCGCGAGTACGGTGCTTGTATGTTGAGCCGCTTAAGCCACCTTTCTACAGACAACCCACTGACTATATTCTTAGCAAAGCACACTTCTGACGTCAAAACCTCTAGCAGCACAACCGTTATCAACCACCACAAGACGAGCTACGACAAGTACCCTTCTCCCGGCTATGGTCGTGCCCAAAAATGATGGGCATGTGCAACTCAACATGGACAATCAACACATTACAGCCCGAATATAGACCATCTTGGCACTCATATATGGCATCACCACATACCGGCAACTACTATTGCCTTGCTTCCAGACAACACATACAGCACCATCAGCGACTTCGCTTCATTTAGATCCCAGCTTCTGCATGGGACTTTCCTTTGTTTTCCACCCTTTGGGGTTGGCGTTCCGGGAATCTCCTTTATCAACAAGTGTATTACTATGGACAATCCTTACTTCTAGACACTTATGAGGGCTTACGCCTTCCTTCTTCGATTCTTCACCTGTATAACTACATATTTTTTGGCCATACAGTCTCACTGACTCTTGTATCTTGGCGCACAAAACAACACAAACAGAACAAAACATGGTCAAATAGGGGGGGAACTTCTGTCCTTAAAAGAATAGCGGGGCGTTTTGGGGGATTTGTCATTTTAGGATTTACCGATTTAACAATGAAACATTATATATAAAAAAACACCACCAATCTTGTCTCTTTGTGAATGATGCGAGTCATTAGTGGATGAGGTAGAAAGCCAAAGTCTTTTAGTTGGGTTTGCTACTGCAGGAACCATATTTGATACCCAACGGGGATATCTGGAGGAGAGATGTCACGCATGAATCGTGCATAATGGAGGGTGGTGAATGGAGACCTCAGGTTTAGGAATGACTGGATGCAATCATGATAGGTAGCACTGAAGGGTAGCGTCGATACAAGTCCAACGGCGTGTTTTATCGTCTTCCTTTATTGATTCGATTAGCGTAGGGTTTTTCGTACGTTGCGAATACAGTGAATACAGCGAATACAGCAAATCCCAAAGTAAAGTCCTTCATGTGTGCCCTTGTGCATGTTGCCTTCTTCTTTTTCTTCTCTCTCTCTTTCAGTGTGGTTGTACGTCCATTGTCAAAACGCCCTGTCAAACAAAAACTTGGTACAATAACTTGATCAAACAAGGAAAACCCAAAGGTCAAAACGGCCTCCCATCAGGCACCGCCCTCGCGCTTGGCATACTCGTCCTCGATGGCCTCCTCATATTTTTCCTCAGCGGTGCGCGGGTCCTCGTGCAACACACCTTCGTGCATCAGGGTTTCGGGGGTAGGTCGGTGAGCAATCTTGTCGTTGAGCTTGTCCTCGAGCATGTGCTTCTGCAACTATTTGATGGGGACACAGATTTTGGTTAGTCTTATCCGGGAGGTAGCCCGGTCAGGCAGTAGGAAGTAGGACAGGGCAGGTAGGGCTTACTTCTTTCTGGTTTGCGAGGAGGCTTGGTGCGGCCTTGGAGTCGGGGAGGATGTTCTCTGTGGCGGTGATTGAGGTTAGCTAGGCTTTTTCCTTTTGTTTGTTTGTTTTTTCGCAGTGCGAGGTAAGGCAAACGGCAGGGCGGATATCGATGAGTCAAAGGAGTAGATGGGGGGAGGGGGGTTCACGTACTGTCAATAAGTTCCGTGCGATCGGGGCGGTGCTTTAGGTGGTTTGAGAGGGAGTTCTTGCGGGCACTGTTCTCTCTGACGGGGGAGATGGGCGTCTCGTCGACGACGGGCGGGGTTTCGGTGGTATCGGCCATGGTGATGATTTGTGATGTGTGAATGTCTTTGTGGTTTGAATGGGTGTGATGAAGCTTGGTTCGGAGTGCTTGAAGCTGCCCTTCTTGTAGGGGAGAGCTCTCGGTGGAGGTGACGTCAGAGCTGTTGGAACTGGTTGAAGCTTGGAAGCTGGGAGGTCAATGTGGGGTATGGAGGTTCCGGTTTCAGTTGCCGTTTGCTACCAAGTACGGAGTACAAGCTTCGAAGACAGCGGGATCGCTGAGACAGAGTCTTGCAAAGAGACAAATGCTCAGAGAAATGAAAGAGATGAGGTCAAAGTAGCCTCAAGAGAGGGAGGGGGGGAAAATATGGAGTCTTTATTGCTCCCGTTCCGGTAGACTACCTTGTTTATTTGTGGCAACAAGCCTTTTACCATCGTGGACGAGATAGGAAAGGCATGGGCCATAAGTTCAGGTCGACACCCCGGCTGGGATCTGGTGATGGATGCATGCTTGATTGAGACTGGATGGATGTCATTGGTATGTGGGCGACGCTACCCCGCAATTTAGGTTCATTGAAGGGGAGAGAAAGAAATGGGCAACGGAACGGATGGAGAAGGAGCTGGAGATGTTGCGGCATGATGCGTAGGGTATCCCGTGGTGATGGCGTGGGATCATATTTATATGTTCTCTACAGTCTATGCGCATATTCATCCCCATCTCTCTCTTCGCTTTCTTTTCTACTTCGTATACAGCTTTCTGCAGACGATTCTCTTACATCCGTTCAGCTTTGAGAGCGACCAGTTTGTGGTCTTGTGCCGTAATGAAAGCGTCAAGCTTGACTGGCTCCCTTTAGTGCAAAATTTATGCATAATGGCTCACTCGCATTTCTTTTCTCTATTTGTGCTCTGTGGGAGCTGAAGAAACTAGAAGCAAGTTGGCCTATCATGCAACTAATTAAACTAACAAGAAGAAGCTCGGTGAGGGCGGAGAGAGAGGCGGGGATGCATGTAATTGTCCATGCTGTGTAGACGGGCCGCAAAACCTCGACCGCTCGGCAACGAAATGACCAGTGGTTAGCTTGCATCAATTTCTATTGCGAGGATAAGTCATCATTATTGAATTAAAACTAGATCAAGCTGGTTTTTATCGAATAGGCTGCACGCCTAGACTCGCTTCATAAGGACTGAATTCGGCAGGGCTGAAGAGCGGCAAGGATATACCAGAGAGGTAAAGATGAGACAAACTTCTGGTTCATAACTTACACTAACTGCTTGCTAGGCATCCGCGAAGAAGATGATACACAATTGGGGAGATTTGGAGGAAATGAGGGCTTTCCATCAAGAAAGCGAAAGCTCTCTATCCTTTGATGATCAGCAATGACGAGGACATGTCCCCAATTCATGCGAGATCTTATGCAGCCATCAAATCAAGATCCTCCACGCTCTCGCCGTTAAAACGTGGTTCAAGCGGAGGAGAGTATCCACTGACAGGATCAACTGAAATAGTGGGGGGTTAGGGGTTAACGAAGCCGGGCTGTCCAAGTATTACACCTGACCCAGATTAATATTATAGGGGAGCGAGAGTCGATGCCAGCTGGAGGTCGTATGGAGTCCGTTGGCGGAGTTCCGGATAGGCGCGCTATATCCCCAAATTTACAAGTCATCATCTTGCCCGTCTCCATTGAAGCTAACAAAAGGTCCAGTTCCTTATCTACAGTAGGTAAGCAACCTTGGAATTAAGCAAGGTTGGATTCCAGGGTCCCGAGCTTCCGAAAGATCCTCTGTAGGCAGTGAGATTCAGTTGACAGGCAGCAGAATACATCCATGAATGAGAAACAGAAAGGCGTCAAAATAATAACCAAAAGTAAAAAGAAAAAAAATCAAAGTTTCTAAAATTAAAATTCAGGGGAGGCGAGATTGAATAAACACAGTAAGATTTTCAAAACATTGGAACCTTGGTACTACTGTATCATGTATGTAAGAGCCCTGGAGACAAGTTAAAACTTCACTGGAGCCTTACAGAAGGTCGTCGCCCACTTTAGAGGCAAAAAACCCCTCCAACCTACCAACCCTCCACTGATACGTGTGCAAGTGGCTGAGCTGTCACTTTCTTTGTAGGTGGTAAAGGCGGAAAAACTATCGAGCGCTGTCGTCACCGTCCGTCAGGCACAGACATCATCGGCCGCGAATGTTGGAAACAAGCCACTTTCAAGTCGTTGGGTAAAGTCATCCTCTTTGTCTTATTTTCTATCTTCACGCAACCTCTTTTCCCTCTCCCTCTTCTCCTTCCATACCAACACTCGCTCGACATACCGCTTTTTTACGACATAGAGAATTCCCACGTCTGATGCTCAAATAATTCGTCGCCCACGGCTTGTACCGACTGCAACACCGACGCTTTAAAACCCCCCCTAAGTCACTCCCTCGTCTTCCGCCATGGTATGACCAACCAAATATTCCCTCCCCGCCATTGCATTGCCAACGACCTTGATTCTGACTACGAATTCGCCAATGTGTAGGGTATATCGCGGCGACCCAAGGGCAAAGCCGCCCAGAATGCTGGACCTGGAGCGTCGGGCATCCATGGCGGCGGCGGCGCAAAGCCCAAGAAGGCCATGTTCGAGGTGACCAAGAAGAAGGAGATTGGCGTCTCTGACTTGACGCTGCTCAGCAAGGTCTCCAACGAAGCCATCAACGAGAATCTCAAAAAACGTTTCGAGGGCGCCGAAATCTACACATACATTGGCCATGTCCTGGTCTCCGTCAACCCCTTCAGGGATCTGGGCATCTACACCGATCAGGTTCTCGATAGTTACAAAGGGAAGAATCGTCTGGAGATGCCGCCGCACGTCTTCGCTATTGCCGAAGCATCGTACTACAATATGAAGGCGTACAGTGAGAACCAGTGCGTGATCATTTCGGGCGAGTCGGGTGCGGGCAAGACCGAGGCTGCCAAGCGCATCATGCAGTACATTGCCAGCGTCTCTGGCGAGCAATCCGGCGATATCAAGAAGATCAAGGAAATGGTCCTGGCAACCAATCCGCTGCTCGAGTCCTTTGGAAACGCAAAGACACTTAGAAACAATAACTCTTCTAGATTCGGAAAATACCTCCAGATCTACTTCAACACCGCCGGCGAGCCGGTCGGAGCCGACATCACAAACTACCTTCTCGAGAAAACGCGAGTCGTCGGCCAGATTACGAACGAGCGAAATTTCCACATCTTCTACCAATTCACAAAGGGAGCTTCGCGCCAGTACCAGGAGCAGTTTGGCATTCAAAAGCCCGAGACATACATCTACACCAGTCGCTCCAAGTGTTTCGACGTAGACGGCATAGACGATGTTGCCGACTTCCAGGATACTCTCAACGCCATGAAGGTCATTGGATTAACGCAGGCCGAGCAGGATGAGATCTTCCGCATGCTTGCGAGTATCCTGTGGATTGGCAACATTCGATTCCAAGAAAGTCAAGAGGGTTATGCTGAGGTTGTGGATACTTCTGTGGTCGACTTTGCCGCATATCTCCTGCAGGTTACTCCGGACCAACTCATCAAGGGCATTACTATCCGCATCCTCACACCCCGAAATGGCGAGGTCATCGAGTCGCCGGCAAACCCATCGCAGGCTCTGGCGACCCGCGACGCCTTGGCCAAGGCCATTTACAGCAATCTCTTTGACTGGATTGTGGAGCGCGTCAATACGTCGCTCAAGTCCCGGCAAGCCACCACAAATACTATGGGTATCTTGGATATTTACGGGTTCGAGATTTTTGAGAACAACAGTTTCGAGCAGTTGTGTATCAATTACGTCAATGAGAAGTTGCAGCAAATCTTTATTCAATTGACTCTCAAGGCCGAGCAAGAGGAGTATGCACGAGAACAGATTCAATGGACACCCATCAAATATTTCGACAACAAGGTTGTGTGCGACCTGATTGAGCAAATGAGACCACCTGGCATTTTCTCTGCCATGAAAGACGCCACCAAGACGGCCCATGCCGATCCGGCGGCTTGCGATCGAACCTTTATGCAGAGCATCAGTGGCATGTCGCATGCTCATCTGTCTCCCCGATCAACTGGCTTCGTCATCAAGCATTATGCAGGCGACGTCGAGTATTCAGTAGAGGGCATTACAGACAAGAACAAGGATCAGCTCTTGAAGGGCCTGCTGAGCCTCTTCCAAACCAGCGGCAACCAATTCGTGCACACTCTATTCCCCCGCCCCGTTGATCAAGATAACCGAAAGCAGCCTCCATCAGCAGGAGACCGAATCAAGACTTCGGCCAATCTTCTCGTAGATACGCTGATGAAGTGTCAGCCATCATATATACGAACCATCAAGCCCAACGAAAACAAATCGCCCACGGAATACAATGCCTCCAACGTTCTTCATCAGATCAAGTACCTTGGTCTGCAAGAAAACGTTCGTATTCGAAGAGCTGGATTTGCCTACCGACAGGCTTTCGACAAATTTGTGGATCGATTTTTCCTTCTTTCCCCCGCCACATCATATGCAGGCGAATATACCTGGAAAGGTTCATATGAGGATGCCGTCAAACAGATTCTCAAAGATACGAGCATACCCAAAGAGGAGTGGCAACTAGGTGTAACAAAAGCATTTGTCAAGTCCCCAGAGACGCTGTTTGCCCTAGAACACATGAGGGACAGATACTGGCACAACATGGCGACCCGAATTCAGAGAATGTGGAGGGCCTATCTCGCGTACCGAGCCGAGTCCGCCACTAGGATACAACGGCTATGGAGAAAGAAGCGTACTGGTGCGGAGTTTTTGCAGCTGCGTGACCAGGGCCACAAGGTGCTCCAAGGGCGAAAGGAGCGAAGACGTTACAGTCTGCTTGGATCTCGAAGGTTCCTTGGAGACTATCTCGGCATAAACGCCGTGAACGGGCCAGGGTTTAACATTCGAAATGCTGCTAATTTCGGGTCCAACGAGCGCGTCATCTTTTCATGTCGTGCTGAGGTTCTTGAAGCCAAGTTTGGACGATCCAGCAAACCCAGCCCCCGCACCATCGTCATCACTAATAGCAAATTCTACATCGTTATCCACATGGTTGTCGGCGGCCAATTCCAGGTTTCTGTCGAAAAGGCTATTCCTCTCGGTGCTATCAAGTTTGTTGGAACTTCTACTGCCCAGGATGATTGGTTCTCGCTGGGTGTTGGATCACCTCAAGAGGCCGACCCCCTCTTGAATTGTGTCTTTAAGACAGAAATGTTTACCCATATGCAGCGAGCAATGCCCGGCCAATTCAACCTCAAGATTGGCGAAATCATTGAATATGCCAAGAAGCCGAACAAGATGCAGCAGGTCAAGGTTCTAAAGGACTCTCAGATGATAGCAGACTTTTACAAGAGTGGAACTGTCCACACCAAACCGGGAGAGCCTGCAAACTCCGTATCACGGCCGATGCCCAAGGCCAAGCCTGTACCGCCGAGACCAATCACCCGCGGCAAACTCATCAAGCCAGGCGGTCCCGGAGGTCGTCCTTCCCGGCTTACAAACAATCGACCTGCTCAAACGCACACTGGCGGTACGCGGTCTGTGCCACCACCCCCCTCTGCCCTCGCCAGTTCGTTGTCAGTGAATGAGGTGGGACAAAGCAGACCGGTTCCAAGCCCCGTAGCAGCAGCGATTCCCAGCCATACAAGAAACTCCAGCGGCGGCGCGCGTATACCACCACCCCCTCCTCCGCCTCCCCCTGCAGCAGGTGCTGCTAGGGGGACGATTACGGCCAAGGTTTTGTACGATTTCGCTGGTCAAAGGGAGAACGAGCTTACCATCAGAGCCGGCGATTTGGTTGAGATTGTCCAGAAGGAAAACAATGGTAAGTTACTCCCAGCTCTGGGCTTATCATAGTAGGCTAATATGATTGTAGGATGGTGGCTAGCAAAGAACCCAGATGGACAGGCTTGGATTCCGGCTGCGTATGTCGAGGAGCAAGCCGCAGCAGCAGTTCCAGCAGCAGCTCCTCGAGCACCTCCGGCCCCGCCAGCGGCCAAGGCTAAGCCAACACCCCCCGGCAAACGACCGGTGGCTGGCCGCAAGCCTGCCGATCTAGCACATAGAGACTCTGGCATGAGTCTGAACGGCAACGGGTCAGACGGCAGCCGTAGTAACACACCGACACCGAGCCTGGGCGGAAGTTTAGCGGACGCACTCTTGGCCCGGCAAAAGGCCATGCAGAAGAGAGAAGACGGCGAAGAGGATTGGTAGACTACGAATTTTATATGCTTCACGATGTTTGTTTGACGAAAGAAAAAAGACTTGTTTCTTCCTTTTTTTTCACTCCTACTTCAAGTTCTTTCATTCTTTCTTTTCTTCTATGCTTCCAAGATGGGTGATATAAGGGGGCAAGAGAAGGCAGAGCTTGTTGTATACACAAGAAATGTGGGGGGAAAAGAAGAAGATAATCATGTCGTATATCATGTAGACTTTGCGGGGGGAAGGGAGGGGGGACTTTCGGACATACGTGTCTTTTGTTTCTGGGTGGTATTTAGACATTTAAAGTTGGCTTTCTTGAAAAGAATCTATATCTGGTTATATTAAAACAAGGGTTTCTTGTTGTTTCCCCCGTGGTAGAATACGTCTGGTAGAAGACGCCTGCGTTATAATATATTTATATTACATTGCTCTCTATAATATCTTCATTCGTTTTCATCGTCTCGTGAAGTGACTTTTCTGCGCCGCAATAACTCTGCAATGGGGACGTCGTCTTCTACGTCCTCTGCCTCCTCGTCGACACCGAAATCATGAAGTCGCTCCCCATCTGCATTCGTCCATTCCCGCGGTGACTGTGCATCTCCTCCGTGGCCATCATAACCATCGTCATCATTATCCGTCATGTAATCGTCAACCTCTTCCTCGACGTCTTCCTGTGGGTCCTCGATGAACATGTTCCGCCTCCTGGCGTCCTGCTCCTGGCGCTCCCTAAAGGCAGCCTTGCGCTCCTCGGGGCTCTGGTCGGCCTCCTTGAGCTCGGCGGCAAAGTCCCTGCGGGCGGCGGGCCACTGGTTGCCGGCGCGGCGGAGCTTGTCGGGGTCCGGGGGAGGCCACATGCCCTCCTTGCGGTTGAAGCCGTTCTCCTCCCAGGTCCAGCCGGTGGTTTTTGCGTCCTTGTTGATCTTGGGGCTTCCGGCAAAGGGCCAGAACCAGAGGAGGAAGTTGGACGTGCCCATGGCCTGGGCCATGTTGTAGAAGAACCCAATATCGTACGGGAACTCGACCTTTTCGAAGCGAATCATGTCTCCGTCCGGTCCCTTGATGTCCCACCAGTCTTTTCCCCCGCGGCCGATGATGGCTTCGTGCCGCTCGACCTCCCAGCCCTCGATCGTGGTGCGATTGCATACCCAGTTATGGGTCGTGGTGATGAGCATGATGCCGAGGGCGAGGGACGTGAAGAACCATATGAGCGCCAGGAAGGCGAGGGCGATGAGGGCGCAGAGCGAGGGGCCCAGGTAGGCGGGCATGTCGCGGGTCTCGTACAGGGCGTAGAAGCGGTGCCACAGGAACCGGCCCAGGGCCCAGAGCGACACGTTGGCGTAGGCGAGGAACCGTAGGAAGTGAGGGAAGGTCGTCATGGACACGCAGTTCCTCGTCCACGGGCAGTGGTGGTCCATCTTGGGGACGCACCGGCCGCACACCCGGCAGTGGTGCGCCCGGGGGGGCTTCGGCGCCGCGCACTTCTTGCACCACCTGCCTTGCGCCTCGATGACCTGCTCCTTGAAGACATAGCGGCCCGGGTCGACCGTCACGGCGCGGTAGTAGGTGATCCAGAGGCAGAGCAGCAGGGCGTTGAAGACGACGGCCTCGTCGCGGCTCAGCGGCCCGGGGTCGAGCGACGAGTAGCGGAAGACGACTTGGGAAAAGTAGCTGAGGAAGGCAATCAGCAGACAGACTGCCGGGACGGCGAGGACCTGAACGATGGGAGCATCGCTGAATCCTGCCATTACGATGGTTGACGCATTGATTCACAACGCAATCGAAAGTGGACAGACAAGCAAGAGGGGGGTCGCCCATGGTTACAGGGAGCCCATAGAATCGCGCCACCGTACACTCGCGCCCCCGTAACTTAGTCAGCGTTACCCTGACCCTAGTACCTAGCCACATAACTTATCCTAATAAAATTCTCAACTTTCGCTTATTCTCATTATTAAAATAGTATCTCTTTTACCTTAATTAGTATATTAATTACAAAAAGATCTTTTTTTAGATATTACTATCTAAGCTAAAATTAAAAGCTTTAAATTTATTATTAAATAATTATATATTTATAAGTCTAGTTAAGCAATAATTATATATATATATAATTAATTGTATATTAGTTATTAATTTTTAATCTATATAAAAAAATAACTAGGCTAGCCTTTAGTGGCTTAAATATTGTATAGAAACCTGGTTGTTTTAATATAATTATAAGCTATATTAAAAGCTATAAAATAAACTATAAAACAAATTATAAAACAAGTTATAAGATAAGCTATAAAAGAAGCTATAAGATAATAAAAGAAAATTATCTACCTATAATAAATATCATATACAAGGTCATAGAAAATATATAATATCCTATTCTTTTAGATATAAAAAAAGCCTATAAGGCAGGTTAAATAGTATTAGGGTCAGGGTAACGCTAACTAAGTTACAGGGGCGCGAGTGTACGGTAGCGCGATTCTATGGGCTCCCATGGTTACATAGTCATCTTAGGTAATCAGCCTATACGAGAGAAGTCTAGGGTTGGTTCTTCTCTCCCCCTGAGTCCCGGCATATCCAACTCCAGGTCATTTTGCATAGCCTCTCTAAAAAAAGGTTATACCAGAGAGAAGAAAGAAAGAAAAGAAAAAAAAGAAACTGCAACACTCTTTTTTCTTTTTCTTCTCTAGCATCTTCCTTTGATTGTCATTATGATGGCTTAACAATTCCTCCCTTGTTGCGTTGAGTATTATATATATATGAGGAAAAAAACTCGGTATCCATAAACCTAAAAGTGAGGCCATGGCTCGACTACCGGCCGTGCATGTCTCGGCTCTATGGTACGTTGATGATCCCAAAGCTCTCAATTGTTGGCGACTTCCTTTTTTTTGCTGATTCTCTTTTGTTGTTTAGTACTATTCTATCCTTTGTGTATATATCACATTCTTTAGAGCGGCATTCTTTAACTGGTAAGTCATGATTGAGTATGAGAGGGGGGGGTTACATTTTCTCAATGACACACACATACAGACACACCGCTGACAAGACATCTCCAGAACGGCCACGCCTCTCATCACTGCTGGTCCTGCTGCTATCAGGCTGCATCTGCTACGCCGTCAGCGCCCTGGCAAAGTTCGTCCCCGGCGCAGATGGCCGATTCACCAAGCTCTCCGGCCAGGACCCGGACGCGCCGGCGCTGAGCGATGGCGTCGAGGGCGAGTTCTCGCAGGGCACGGGCGCTCATCTCCCCGGCCGCCCCAAGAAGTGGTCCCTCCCGGTGTTGATATTCGTCATCGTCGTCCGACTGGAGGTCTTCCACCGGGTCAATTACCAGCAGCAATGCTCGACTCCTGGCATCGAGGTAAGTCCTTCTCATTTACTAATGACGTCACTGAAGCTTTCTTCTAACGATATATCTAAACATCAAAAAATAGTCGTTTCTCTGTCTATTGCTCTTGGGGTATCAAATCTTCGTCACTCGTCGAAAATGGGGCTTCCCGGCATCTACGGAAGATGACGATCCATGGCGCAGCATCTTTGATGATGTATACGACTGGTTCAGCGGACCGCGAGTCATCATGTTCAACTCGGTCCTCAGCGCCTTCATCTTCTCTCTGGGCACATTCTTCTCCGTCTCTCAGGGGAGGAGATCGGGCTACCTATGCTTCAATCTCATTGACAGCCGTCTCATAACCGTCACCCTGCAGTTCATCGGCCTCATCCTCGACGCCGCCATTCTTATTCTCATCTGGCGGATGCTGGCGTGGGCAAGAACAACAAAGCAGCGAATTCGAATCGTGGGCACCGTCCTCCTCCTCTCCGCCGCATCAGTGTCGTTTCTCTATCTGGGCAACACCGCAATAAAAGGCTTCCGTAGAGTCAACGTCTCCTTTGGCTCGTTGTATGGTTTTGATGTCGTCGTCGACAGTTTTGCATTCGCGGCGCTCTTGATATCGCTCGCCTTTTGGATGTGCGAGACGTCGGCCACTACACCAGTCAGCATCCTTACTTTCTTGGTTGGCATCTGGAGCTCGTGCGATAATATTTTTCACATGGGCGACTGGCTTCACCTTTCACGACTCAATGCCTTGGGCCCGCTGTGGATCATCGCCGTTGGCACCATTCTATTCACCTATCTTTACGATCTCCGTTCCATCGTCTTTGTCAAGCGAATCATCTTGGCTATTCTTCTTTTAGCTCTCCTGCTGGGCGCCACCATTCTCACATTCCTAAAGCGGCCAGACATATACGCACGACACCCTCTCAGCGACTTTATCTATTCCGCCCACGTTGAGCATGACCGGTGGTTGTCAATTACGAGCATGAGTCAGTCGGTCTCTGCAGCGGTTGACATCTACCAAGAACGCCATGAGGGGAGGGTGCCCCCGCCCAACTTTGGGGAGTGGTACAAGTACGCGGAGGGTTCGGTCGTTATTGACGATTTTCTGCAAATTGACAGGGATCTTGATCCGTTCTGGGCTGCGTCTCCGTCTACCCTGCGTAAGAGAGCCGACGAGATGGCAGCCACAGCGGGTATCGCAAGCATAACCATCAAAGATGGACAGGTTACTTGGAAAGGCGCAGGAGATGGGGGCAGCAAGAAGGATGTTACTGAGCTCGTTAAAATGATTGAAAAGTTTTCCAAACATCTGCCAAACATGGTCCTACCCATCAACCTCAGCCCAACACCCCGCGTACTGCCAACATGGGAAGAAGCAAACGCAAAAAGCAGAGCGGCCGCCATAAGCTCCATGGCCGACATACTCTCTCGCCGCTCACTGGACGACGAAAGAGGCAATTCCACAGAGCCAATCCCGGCAGAGGAGAGCCCAGCGAGCGAGTCAAGCACAGCGCCAGCTTGGGAGCTTACCTGGGCGAGCGATTTTCGTCAAATGCAGGTCGAGGCATGCTCGCCTCTATCACGGACTAGGACCAGGCCTCATTGGAACTTTATGGAATTTTGCTCCGCGTGCGTGCAGGCCCACTCGCTAGGTCAGCTCGTGACCAAGTGGCAGCAATCCCTCGATGTTTGCTCTCAACCCGACCTAAGGCTGCTGCACGGGCTCTCGCTTACAGACCCTCACCGGCCGCCCATTCGCCAGCTGGTTCCGCTCTTTGGAGCCTCCAAGACGGATGAATTCAAGGATATTGTCATACCCTTTCCTAGGTCTAGACTGGAGCAGCCGGACATCAAGTGGCAGTTTGCCAGGAGATACGACAGCCTGGTCTGGAGGGGTAGTGTGGGGGAGCACGCCATTACGAACCAGGCGCTCCGGGGAAGCCACAAATATCGGCTTCTCCATATGGCCAACACACCATACCCACACGACGAGGTAACCATGATCTTGCCCATCCCGGGCAACGAGGAGAAGTTTGGCTACGAGAGAGTGAAAGCTGCAGAGGCCAATGGCGTCGTGCCGTTTAGCCTGGGCGTTGGCAGTTACGCGGCTTGTATGGGGACCAACTGCGAAGTGCTCGAAAGGGCGTACGGCAAGGGTGACGACGTGACCGAGCCACTCGAGTACCGCTACGTCCTGCTATTAGATGAGGACGATGGCCCACCACTAGAGATGATGCGAACCATTCGCTCGAGCAGCGTCCCATTCGTATCAACCATTTTTAGGACGTGGTTTACCGATCGCCTCATGCCATGGCTTCACTTTGTGCCCATTGACCCAAGGTATCAAGGCTTACACACCACGCTCACCTATTTTACCGGAACGGAGAATAAACCCAAGGTGAATGGCAGGGAGACATCCATGCCGGGCACTACGCAAGACGCAGAGTGGATCGCACAGCAAGGGCAAAAGTGGGCAGCAAAGGCCCTCGGGGAGAAGGACATGGAGATCTACGTATTTCGCCTGTTGCTGGAATGGGGGAGACTAATTAACGATCTGAGAAACGAGATTGGGTTCCGGAAGGATGACAAAGGAGGGTTCCAGAATGATGGGTGGACCCGACAGCAAGCCGCAGGGTAATGAAAAGGCGAGGATTGGATGGTGGTGTGATTTTTGGGCGAGCAATTGTTTGTTGGGTTTCAGGGAGAGAGGGAATGAGGGGCATCCTGGTGTGTAAAAGATACCCTGCCAGGGTTATTGATCCGTATGGGGATTGGGCAGCGGGTGTATATATGTATGCAATGTATGACAGGATGTTGGTTGGGTACCATGTATGATAGCACATAGGGCAGTATGTACATTATGGGTTCTGCGTGGGGATGAATGACATATGCCTGGCATGCCATGTACAAAAAGATGCGACGGGAAGGCAAGTCAAGTCAAGATTGGGTCGCCACGTGCATGTCACGAAGGGGGAGTGGGAAATCACCTGCAGGACAGGAAATCAAGGTATGCAGGCGACATGATTTTCGGAATAGCGGCCACGAAAAAGTTGTTGAGTGTCAGTTCATTTAGGTGAAATGAGGAGTAGGTAGCATTCGCCGGATTAAGGAAGAGGCCCGTATCATGTATCATGGATTGTCACAAGCTCTCAGGGAGGACGGAGGTCGGTGAACCTCGGCGTGAGGCGGCGGCGGCATGGTCAAAAGTTAGTGGGCCAAAGGGCTTCAGCTCTAAGCGCAAGTTAACGCTCAAAGCTCGGTTAGAAGGTTAGCTGAGAGATAAAACGACGTGAACAATAATGAGAGGGTGTGTGTGGTGCCGTGCTTGATGCGACACCTTACATCATAGGAGGGGTGTGAGTGGATGGATGGACAGAAGAATAGTGCTGGCGCTGGTGCACGACATCTGCTCGGGCATCGTTTCGCGGGGAGAAGTTCTGCTCTCTCAAGGATTTCTTTTTCTTTTGGTGTGAGTGGAGGAGGGGACCAAAGGGGGGGTTCAGGTTTTTGGGTCTCAGATTGTAACGCAGATTTGCATGGCGTTTTTTGGAGAGCGAGAAGATGGTGGTGTGGGCGGGTTGACAGCGAGCCGGGCCGCCGGTCAAGTGCTCGGGCAAATTCGTGAGGGCGCCTCTGTTGCTTTTTCACTCGCACTCGAGCCTGAGCTGTAAAGGCATATGTATGTATGTATGTTTGCGGCTGTGATTGTAGGCCTTTCGTTGCATTGCAATATCATGGTTCTCATATTACGTATGTTGGTGGAGTGGAGAGTCGAAAGATGATGCTTGCTGAGACTGATATCCATATTTATATTGTTTGCTATGAGGCGTGTGTGTGTGTGTGTGTGTGTGTGTGTGTGTGTGTGTGTCAGCCGGACTATCGTAATTTGAAATGGCATCACGATGCCGGAGTGGGTGGAAGTGGTTGTTGCAGGTAAAGTCGAGGTGAGGGTTTTAGCACCGTAGGTAACGTTGCGGGGCTTCGTGAAGAGACCAGGGTGGGGTTTTGGGGGGCTTTGGAACACCCGACTCAAGCCGTCGCAATGGAGCCTAAATTGTGAGAAAGGAGAAAAAGGTCCATTTGAGGAGAGAAAAAAAGGGAAATAAAAAGGGTAAAGGGAAAAAGGGTAGGATGATCAAATACATGGAAGACACATACATATAAAGATCTTGGCACTTGACAAGGTGTGGCCGGATCTCGCTCCAGACCCATGAAGACAGTTATAGAGTGTGGACTGCAGACAATGGGCTGAGGTGAAGGGTCAATTTCTTGTACTTGTAGCAGGTACCGGGTCGGCGTGTACTATGTAGAGACAAGGAGACCTCGCAGTTGACTCAAAGGATCCATATGAGGAGTAAAATAGGAAGAAAAAGGGACGTTCTGGACTCTTTGTGCATTAGCACCGTTTCTTTGTCCCGTGTCCTGTGTCTTGTTTCGGTAGAGGAGAGCACGGTGTCGTAGGTAAGCACGTGGGTAAGTGTAGCAGCCCAGGAGTTATCAGTAAAGAGAAATTGCAAAAAAAAGATGGCAATAAACAGGAAAAGGGAGACCAAGAGAAGCCAAGTAAATTCTCCGGCTATCAGGTGGCCATGTGATTTCTTGGTAAGTTATTGGATAATTATGATGAGGATGAGGATGAGGATGAGGATGATGAGAGGAGAGAGAGCAAGAAAATTGAATGATCGTGTTGGTGGGTTGACCGAGACTGCCACCGTTGCTCATTGTCAACGTCAGCCGAGGAAGGAGAGAGCTGCTCTAGCCTCCATATACTTTTACCGGTCGATGACGGTGACAGTTGCCTCTAATAGTCATCGAGCGGAAAGTGTCATTCCATCGAGAAAGAACAAGGACGGTGGAAAGTATAAAGACAGCTACAAGTTTAACAGGTATCGTTTTCTTTTTTCGACATGATACTACCTCAAACGGCCAAACGTTGGCGACTAGGCATAACAGGCTGTGCGAGCAACTATATTCTCTGCATTAGGTAATTTCCGACTGTCTGCCCAGGCGGTTTCGAAAAGGAAGCTCGCAAGAGGCTTTGAGAGGGGTCGCAGTAATGAATCAAGAACCAAAAACGTCCCAATCAAGTGAACCACCGTTCGGCCTACCCGAGATGCAGGTATCGGTGAGGTTTTGTGGCTGCATTCGCCGCGCGCGGTGAGCAGAGCGTTCAACTTAGCACACCAAATCAAAGGCCATAGTATGAGCCAGCGGATGGATCCACGTTGCGCTTATTTCATGGATGAGGCCTGCTTGTCTCTCCCGCCGTCTCGGGATCTGAGGACAGCCGCACTGCTGGCTTTTTCTTTTTTTCTCTCGCTCACTTGTCCGCAGGGCTTGAGTTATCATCGCGATCGGGAGCCTATAGGTGAATCGGAGTATTGGGGGGGCACGATATTTCAACTCGGCAGACTATCACGACGGCTAGGAGTCCCCGCGCGTCAGAATCTAATCAAGTCGGATACTACCTCGACCTCTGATTCGCCATACGGATGTAACTCTTTTTCTTTATTTTCTTTTCTTTTGATTGATCTGGCATTATCATCATCATCATCATCATTATTATTGCACATCATCAGTTGGTGGTTTCCGGGGTGTGTGTGGGCGGCTTGCTTCCACTCCCTCCTACCCTCATATTTACCCATCACCAGATTAAAACACCCAATGCACACGCACATTTTGATTCAGTGATTGGCTCCCGGTAGCGCTCTAGATGGACGATGGAGCGACTGCAGGAGCCTTGGCATTCCGTCATTTTACTGGCCTTGCTGCATTTCGCTGCATTGGAATTTCTTGTGTCTCCTCCTCTCCTTGTCACCTCCCCCAGATTCTCGCTTACATGTGCATTGTAGGCGGGCAGCCCTGGAGGTCCCTGGAGGTCCCTTTAGGCCCCTTTAGGAGGGTACCTGGTAGGACAACCTTGGGGACTTTGGTAGCACCCGGTTATAAGGCTATTTTCTATCTGGTCCACCAACTTCATTCATATCCATGTGCATGATCCCATCCATTTGCTCATAGTTGCACGGAGTAGGATGGACTTGTTTAATCTAAGCAGGTGCAAGGCTCAGTACTACGAAGCAGTAATTACTAGCAGATATCCAAGTACTCGTGCCAATCTTTTTTTCTTTTTACCACCTATTTCTCTGCCTCTTTATCCCTACCAAGGTACTAAGGTAGGCTGTCTGTCTCTGCACTCACTGCCGAGGGTTTTCCCTCACTTCTCAAAAAACTCCCTAATCAGTAATCCAACTTCCTCTTTCGTCTCGTTGTATCTGAGCTCTGCTGATGTCGAGAGTCACGCATCTGACCAAGACAAACAAGCAAACAAACAAATATTTCCCTTTTCTTTCATTACCCTATCTCCTCCCTTCAGCTCCTCTCACAACTCACAACTCACGACTCTTGGCTCTCGACTCTCCTATCCTTTTTTTCTTCTTGCTTACTTGCTTGCTGGACGCACTCCCGTCCCGTCTTGCCGCCGCGTGCCACAATCTAGAGGCTACTAAAACACATCTCCGACCTACTAGTGGCCTGCCGGTCACCTTGGGCCTTGTGCTCTAACGGGGTTGGTTTTCCGTGCCTGGCCAACAAAACTGGCCTCATCCTAGATCCCGAGCAAACCCGGCGACTTCCATCAAGTCTGAGGGATGCATGCCATGCCATGCCACTGGACACTGGGCACTGGGGCTTGGTTACGTAGCTTATTTGCAGGGATGTTAAATACCAGGTAGTTAGCCGCAGCACCTACCAAAGTGATTGCCCTTTTGTTTGCTGCTGTTACAGCTTGTTGTGGCTGTTGTTGCTTCTGCCTCTGCCTCTGCATCTGCTTTCGCTTGCTGTCCTGTCTCTCTCCTACAGACCGAGCGAGCTATTTTGACCTCGGCCATTTTTTGCGCTTTGGGAACCATATGAAAGCCCTCCCACCTTGCAACCTTTTAGAACAGCGACAACCACCAGCACCAGCACCAGCACCAACATTTAACGGCGCGCGACAACCATCTGACAGCGCATTGCTGGCTCTGACAACCTGTCACTGAGTCCATCGACATCTGACGATTAATGCGACCTGAATTGACTCATATACATAGAGTCTTTGGCCACGTCTTGAACTCTCTGTGGTTGCGGCTTATTTTTTGTTGTTTGCCAGGCTGTCTCCGTCTCTGTCTCTGTCTGCCAGTCAGTGTGTTTGTCCACCTAGCATACACCTGACACACCACACCCAGCACACAGAACCCCAGCAGCACCAGCACCAGCACCAGCCAGACAAGAGACCAGACGTCGTCGCATCCACACACATACATACATACATACATACCTGTAGGCTGTCCCTACTTAGGACCCGAGACCCAGTGCCAGGGACAAGGAGGGACCCCGCGTTCCCGTTGGCGCTTCACTTGTCGACTTTTGTTCCTTTTTCGCTTTTTTTTTCTTTCTTGTCCAAATTTTTTTGGCGGGGTCGATTTTTTTTTAAACACGCGCCGCCTCCGCCGCCCACACCTGCGACGTCTGCAGTCTACGCCTACCTCTTGTACATACTCCGTACGTACATACATACATACACATCCGTCCATCCATACTACCACTACTACTTAGGTATTGCAACTCGCACACACACACACACACACACACACTCACTCACACACACTCACACGGACTCTTATTCACACAAACTCTAGGACCTTCGCTATCTGAGGCGGCTCTCCCTTTTTTTTTAGGGGCCAAAACGTCAAAGCACACACATACATCACACCTATGCGAGCGCGCAAACGAAACCGGTGAACTGTTCATCGTCCAGCTCTCTTAGGCACCCTTTTGGCTCTTTTGCTAGCCAGTTCGGGTGCACCCACGTTCCGTCTGCACAGGCAGGTAGTTGGGTGGGCTGCACAGTTTCAAAACCTCAAACCCGCGGAGGCTGGTCGGTCCTTTTTTTCCCCAAAGAGCACAGTTTTTTTCTTCTTCTTCTCTTTTCTTCTCCTTTTTTCCTTCTCCTTCTCGATCTGGCTGTCTCGCGAGTGGTGGACCTATTTTGTTCTTCGGTCTCTCTCTTCATCACTCAAAAAGGTTGCCATCGACACTAGCGCGCGAAGCTCAGTGTCTGATCTTTCTCTTTAAACAACTCTCTCACCTTGATTCACCTCAGTTCACCTTGCATCGAAATTCTTCGGCCCCGCCCCCGCCAAGTATGGGATTTTGATCAGCCCGCGCCGGTCCGCCATCCATCCGTCCATTCTTCCATTCTCCTCAGCCATGAACTCCGTCCACAGCCTGATCGATGCGCCTCCGCCTCCTCCAGCGCCAGCCCCGGTTCAAAGCCCGGCTCAGGCTGCGTCTCAGGTTGGGCCTCATATACACGACCATGTTCATGACCATATTCACTCTCAGTCCGCTCGCCTGACTTCTCCGACTCCGAACCCGAACCCGAACTCGGCCCCGGTCCCGGCTCCGGCCCCCGTCGGGACTCTTTCACTGTCTCCCGTTCCAGCTCCAGCCTCGGCTCCTACTCCTATTCATACACCAAGGCCCGATGATATGCACCCCCGGCATCAAGGTCCTCATACGCCTTCCACCATCCACTATGCTCCCATAGCTTCTCCTCCGTTGCGTCAGGACACCAGTTCCTCCATCTCAACACAGGCCACTACGGCTACCCTGGCGTCCACAGAGACCAACAACACATCGTACAGTGCCGATACCTCCCCTAACCTGCACCAGTCAATTTTCTCCCTAAAGGATGGCTCCGACGTCTCTAACAGCCGTCGAACCAGCAGGAGACGTACCGGCCCTCTATCCCAGCAATCCAGAGAGCGGGCCGCTTTGATCAGGAAGCTAGGTGCCTGCGGCGACTGTCGCCGTAGGAGAGTTGCTGTAAGTCTTCCATTACAACAACGCTGGCACCGTCTTTACTGCATTGGTTTTTCTTTTTTTCTTCTTCTTCCTTTTCCTTTCTTGACTAACATGGTCACCATTTTGAGAAGTGCCATCCGAGCCACCACAACATGACATGGGAGGATGTCGTCAACAAGTTTCACAGATCACACAGTCCAACCATTCAGGATATTGCACCTTCGCTTGCTACCAGCCGGCCTCTGAGTCCCGTGGCCAGTCTCAGCAATGTCCAACCGATGTTTACACACGACCCCCAGGAAATGGAAATCGACACTACCACACCGAACCATCATCAGCCTGGCCGTCCGCCTCTTAGCGAGGCCCGCATTCGTACACCCTTGCCTTCAGGCCCGAGACTCGAAAAGTCTCTGTCGCTGCCGGGGATCGAAACCCTCAAAAACGACATACAAAACAATGCCTCTCGTATGCTATTAACCAGCAGCCGTGGCCGGTACAATTCAGTCCAGGCTCTTTTGCTCTTCTGGCAAGACGACGACGACACGCTGTTGGTCCAAAGCGCAGTCAGGGAGCTGGCTGAGGTTTTTGACAAATACTACCACTATACGTTTCAGATCCAAACTATTCCATCCTCTTCAGAGGGCTGCAAAAGCTCATGGAGGTGGCTGTCGCGAAAACTTAATGACTTTGCCGAAGATCGCGATCAGCGTGACGTTTTGAAGATTGTCTACTACGTAGGCTACACTTATCTCGATGGAAATCGGGACATGGTTTTGGCTAGGTAATATCTATCCTGGCAATCCTACCTCTCTCTCTCTCTCTCTCAACTATTGTTTTTTTATTGCCAAGTTTTTTAGACTTCTCCATAACCTTTTATACTAACCCAACACCATGCAGTTCACGAGATCACGAAAGAGCCTCTATTATTCGATGGGGTGGAATTCAACATATTCTCGAGGAGGCATGCGCAGACACTCTCATCATAATGGATGCAGCATATTATCCATCTTCTAGGATGGTGCGACAGCAAGGTGTGCTAGAACTCATTGCGGCCTCCATGTCCGATGAGCATTACACCTCTCTCGATCGCTGTGTATTCACCCGCGTCCTTGCGGAGCAATTACGGACTAGAGCTGCTCGCCAAAGTCCCCTCTCCGCCGCAGAGTTGCATTCGATACTACTTGCCACTTATCCCAAGATGGTTCGGGACATGACCCCTGAAAAGGAAGTTCTTACGAGCTTCCCCGCTCCATTGCACACAATGATGTCTGGTAACTCGAGACTTCCCTCCATCTTTCTCTCCCCAGTCCCGCAGAACAGCCCCCTACGAAACAGTTTTTCATACGAGAATAACCCCCAACTACATCTTCTGATCAAGCTCAATGACGAAAACATTGACGTTGAAAGCTGGAATGAATGGCTACGCATGATGCCCGAAGGCATCAAGGATATCAAGGTCGAGGGTCCGTTCCGGACGAGCTTCCGGTAGCGACTGTGGTCACTCATTTCTTACTCAGACGTCATTTCACCAGCCCATACCAATCTTTTAAGGTATATATGGGGATGACACCAAGACAGCTGACGCGACTGCTATTTCTTTGTACCATTTGATTTTTAAAATTGCCATGTTGTGTGCAGAGGCATGTCTTGTCTCTGCCACCTGTGCAATCGTCCACGCATGCATGCATGATTATGAGTTCATGATTGATTGCGCACCACACACATACTACAGCGAAGCACTTGAATTGGAACGATTGAAGAGCAAAATGTTCATTTTGATTTGGATGAGGGCGGTTTCTGGAAAAAGTTATTTATAAAACTAAAGAGTAGCATGGGAATGGGAGTCAACAAATGGCGCTTGGTCCCGGAATCCGACAACAACCTTTGAGTTTATGTTTGTCGTTTAAAAAATTGATTGCTGTGTATATACTTGGCTCTTACTGTTCCCTCTGTGCTTAGTGCTGCCATTGTTTTCATGTGTATGTATGTTGATCGATTATCGTGCATTCTTACGCAATCAACAAAACAATTGATGACGCCACAAAATATGCATTTTTTCGTACAAGTACGTCAGAAAAACGCCACTGCAATGGAAGTTGTTTTGTTTGCTGTTGCTCTCCCGAGTCATGGTGGAGTTGGGCTGGTGTCTTAACGATCTGACGGGTTCTCCTGATAAGTAAAGTGGCTTGGGGTGGGTCGTGGCGTTGCCGAGCAACAAGCACAGACTTGACGGTTACCCACACCCGTGAACACAACAAAACCGTCTAGGCTCCATCACGACTTCCACGTCAAATTCACCGCCCTGCCATGTAAACATTGGCTCGTTTCTTTCTTTCTCTCGTTGCTTCTTTATACTAACCCGATACCCTTACAGCGTAATCACCACACACCACCATGAACTCGCCACCTAAACGAGTCACCCGGGCCAGGGCCGCGGCCAAGTCCACTGAGCCTAGCGTGAAGACCACCAAGATTGTTACAGCCGCCGCGAAGGCACGAACTGCACCATCGTCTGGTTTCATGGCGGGCACAAGAAGCACAGCTGCTAAGCGCAAGGCGAGAACGGATGAGAAGGATGACGAGGAGTTGGAGCGAAGAGAGTTGATGGCCAAGAGGCCGAGAGGAAGGCCGAAGAAGGAAGAGGACGAGGACGATGATGAGGTTCTCGCTGCTGCTCCCGCGCCTGCTGCGGCCGGAAAGGCGACCGCCAAAAGCAAACCGGTGGCTCGAAAACCCGCGTCAGAAGCCCCCAAGGCAGAAGCGAAACCCATACGCGGTCGACCCAAAAAGGTTGCATCCGCCAATGAGGGGAAAGACGCCCGCGAACCAGCTGCAAAAACCACTCGTGGCCGATCCTCAACGTTGACAAAGACGAGCACCTCCACCACCACCACAAAAACAACCTCAACGATTGCATCCAAGCCCCCCATCAAGAAGGCCGTCAAATTTCAGGAGCCAGACAAGGAGAATGTCGAGCCAAACCCCAAGGAACCGGCTACCGTTGGCATTCGTGGCCGCCCAGCAAGACGAGGAGGCGCCGCAGCAGCCCGCGCAAGCACCCGCGCATCAGCAACAGCCACTGATGCTAGCGAGAAGAAACCATTGAGCCCTAAGAAGGTGACTCAGATTCCCATGACAAGGGAAGAATCCGATGATGAGCTCTGTACCGAGAAAACACCAACAAAACCATTGATGAAGAGCCCGATTAAGCCGCCTACTGCCAAAAAGATGGACGTTTTACCTGCGGATTTCGAGATAGACTCGAACATCACGGTCAACACAGCCATGTTCAGTCCACCAGACATGAACACGGTCATTTTTGGATCGCCAATTCGACGGCCAACATCTCCATTGAGAGAAACAATGAAGTCTCCGGCCAAGCGAATTGGTCCCATCGCGTTGCCTGGTTCCGTGCTGAAGCCTACATCCGACGAACAAACTGGCCAGACAACATTCATGACACATCTTCTTCAGTCTGCCGCCAAGCGACCCCAGTCTCCGATAAAGGGACTCGGCCTATCCGCTCAGATGTCGCAGATCACAGAATCTCCCTCTAAGCCGGCCATGTTCCAGTCGCCAGCAAAGCGAGCAATCCCAGGCTTCAAACCATTAATGGAACCGCTCACACGAGAACTCTCAGCGCTGAATGGATCCCCGGCAATGAAGCCTTTGGCCTCAACGCCAATGAGGTTTGGGAAATCATCCGAGAAGCTTATGCTTGAAAATGACGTGCACGAGGACGCGGATGAGGACGTTTTTACGGGACCTATCGAGGGACCGCAGTTTTCTGGGCGATTGTCTGCCGTTTTGCCGCGCCATGCTGATCCAGCACTCAACGAAATGGAAGCCGTGGATGAGGAAGATGAAGAGGCCCTTCAACTAGTCCAGGAGACTCCCGAGATTGTCGAAGCTGATGAGGCTCTGGAAGAGGAGCCGGTTGTCGATGAGGACCAGGACCCTGACGAGACCATGGACGAAAGCGAAGACCCCATGACTGTTGATGAGATTGTAGCGGAGATGGAAGAATCACCCCAGCTGCCACCCAAAGAGACGCCTCGGCACACAAACCCCATTTTTGAGTTGCGAGAGAAAGATCAAGATCCCTGCCATGACATGAGCACTCTATCGGATTCAGAAGATGACACGCTCCCGGTCGATAGAATTACAGCTACGCCGACTCTGACCAACCAGAAGACCCCAAAGTCTCTCGAAATCGCGCGCAGCGTATCCAAATCCGGACGCAGGTCTACCCTCGGCTTCACTACTCTTGCTGATCAACTTGATTCATGGTCTGCTGCAAGTCCAGTCAAGGCCTCACGCCCAACACGAAAGGCCAAGTCTTCAGTAGCCAGCAAGAAGGTTGTCGAACAGGTCAAGCAAGACAACCAATCACCCATGAAGAATACCTTTTTTGAAGACGAGATGAAGGTTCGTTCCGAGCCCACCACAACGCCGCGCACGACACGCCGACAGTCAGCCAAGATACAGAAGCCCACATCTGACGATGCTATGCTTACGGATGAAGACACGGCCCTCGCTCAGGAGGCCAACGAAATGTCGCTTCTTGACTCCAAGGAGGTGGAAGAGCCCGTCAATCACCGCCAGTCATTTGACGATGGTCTGTCCGACGCCAGCCAAGAATATGGTGATGAGAACCAGATTCCAGTTGATCCTGCCATCGTCATACCAGTTACACCAGCTCGTCCTCTGATGAAGTCATTCCACACGACTACAAAGGTCCCTCTAAAACCCGCAGATGACTCCTCACCAAGCCCCTTGAAAAAGCGCAGTTTTAGCGCTTCACGAATTGCTCCAAAGCGTCCAAGCAATTTGTCAAAGGGCACAACTACCTCTTCCGATTCACCCAGCAAGGAGCGCAGGCGGAGTTCACGAAAGTCCATTTCTGTTCGCGAAGACACAGCGCCCACCACGCCTACTAAGACGGACGTATGGTCAACTGCGGAAACACCAGGCCGAACTCCTCGCAAGGATCTCGATACTTCACTGCTTCGTGGTGCCATTATTTTCGTTGACGTGCACACTAGCGAAGGTGCCGATGCCAGCGGTATCTTTGTCGAGCTTCTCAGCCAGATGGGAGCGCGCTGTGTCAAGAGCTGGAACTGGAATCCTAGTAGCCCATCTGACGGCGGTGTCTCCTCTAACAAGGTGGGCATCACCCACGTTGTGTTCAAGGATGGTGGCAAGAGAACCCTGGAGAAGGTCAGGGAGGCCAATGGCGTCGTCCAGTGTGTCGGCGTCAGCTGGGTGCTTGAGTAAGTTTACGCAAAACCACAAATCGTTCATGTACTCCATTTGCTAACATTCAACTAGTTGTGAGCGTGAGAATGAGTGGTTAGATGAGTCGCCATACTGCATCGACACAAGCAATATTCCTCGCGGAGGTGCCCGTCGCCGAAAGAGTATGGAACCCAAGGCTCTTGCCAACATGAATGGAACTATTGTCAGCAGTCCCAACAAGTCCGGACGCGAGTCCTTGGGTGCGCCAACAACGCCAAACCGACGTCAAAGTACCATTTGGATGCATACGCCCTCCGACGCCGGTGAGGACGAGGATGAGGAGGAAGACATTGAGTGGTCTAAGCTTTTGTTGACTCCTGTTCCGAAAACTCCTGCTCCAGAGGCAATTGCCCGGTTTGCTACTGAAACGCCATCCGATGATGATGAAGAGGAAGAGGACGAAGAAGAGGAGATGACACCTTCAAGAAATGATATGCTCACGCGAACTTGTCCACCCAAGCAAAAGTTCCGCGAGTTCGGTGGTGGCATCCTGAATAAGACGCAGGATGACCACGTGCTGGTTCGGTTGATGGCTGCTAGGCGCAAGAGCTTGCAGTTTGCGCCCAAGGTTGGCAGTCCCCTGGCCAAGATGTGGCGCCAGGGACGAGAATGAGGTGTTTATAATAATAGTATTGTTTGTTGTGCTTAGAACACACCTCCACATTGGAAAGAGTGTGTACAGATTGTTTGATAGGGGGAGCGCGTTTTCCAGTCAACAGCCGCATCAATTTTGTCACTCACTTACCAAAAATCGGCATTGATGGAGATATAACTGCATGGATTAGGGGGAATTACAAGAAAAAATGCATTCATGGCAAGCCATGGTGTTACGGATTGGGGTCTGGGCGGCGTTTTGGGATGATTTGGATTTAAGTGTATGAATATCACACATGATAATGTACATGCCCGCTTGTACGTTAACTGAAGGGGGAAACGGCCTCAATTTTTTATTTGAATAAAGGATAATTAATGAAGATGAGTAACGTCGTGAAGCATATCATTATTAGCGCTGTCTATTTTTCTTCTTCTTTATCTTTTGAGTCCGGCGGCTCAACTATGAACGCGGAAAGCCATAACTGACAATATCGCTTATCAAGCACTACTCACTCTCATTCTCCCTCCTCACAGTTGGTGATGTAAAGAATACCGGATGTCCCGGTGCGCCAACATAGTTGCGGTTGATAGCAAGCGAAGGAGCAATAGAGGCACATATAGCTTGAACATCTGGCTCTCCTCCGCTCCAAGGCAGCTGGCCGTCCCAGTCGCACCACCCACCAACGCCGTCCAGGTTAATCAACACCTTGACATTCCATTTTTCGCCGTTCCCCGGGACGGTGCTGTCTCCGAACCCGGCCGAAATCTCGGTCATGCCATGCGTCCGAAGTTGCCCGCGCCCAATGTACCGCTCCAAGGCCTCGCCGGCGTCATCCTAGAACCGGGTGGGGGACCGTATGCCCTCCATGACGGTGCCGCAGCGCTGCCGGATCGCGTTGTGCGTCTCCGCGAGGGGATCGTCCTAGGCCCTGGCGAAGAGGCGTAGCACGGCCACGGCGTCGCCATCGTGCTGCTTGAGGAGCTCCGTGGCTTTGGGCCTGGGGAGGTCAAGCTGGTCGACGAGGAGGGCCACGTCTGCGGGGTCGATCTTGACGTTCTTCTTGGGAGCCGCAGTAGCACCACCGGCGGCAGCAGCAGCAGAGGGGGTTTTCGCGGAAGATGAGGTTTTAGAGGAGCCGAGGCCCTTCATGGCCTTGCTGACGGCTTCCTGGTCGACCTCGCCGGACGCGGCGTCGTCGTTGGAGGCGTCGAGGTTGGCGAGGGCGGAGGCTGCTTTGCGGTCCTCGGCGGACTTGGCGGTGGTGGGGGTTTCGTCCTCGACGTCTGCCATTGTGAGGGGAGTTTTAACGCTGTGTGTGATATAGATATAAGGTTGTATAAAGCTAATGTATATGTCCCCCCCCAAAAAATGAATGTTGATGTGAAATGTCCAAAAGGTGAGGGTGGATTTGGCGAGGTTGGCGAGGTTGGTGGTGATGATGAATTGGAGGAGGGGTTGTTTTTGAGAGAGGAATTATTTTTAGGTTCCTAAGAAAAGACAAAGGAAGCAAAGCTTTGATGGTGGGGTGAAGCTTCCTTTCCGTTTAGGTTTGCTCGCTAATGATACTGGCGACAACCAGTGCGAAATAAAAACAAGAACCATAAAAAGACATTCCCATACGAAAGATTGTCTACTTATCATTCTTCTTGGCCGTAAATAGCTATAAAAATATAAATTAGTACATAGAATAGTTTAATAAGGTGTCAAGTCTTTTATTTAATGTGATTTAATAAATAAATAAAAATAGATATTTCTATTAGTACAGAGTACTGGCGGATGATATTTTGTTTTGCGGTCTCTGCTTTGGCAAAAGGGTTGATGGAGCTTCAGTGTATGCCCCCCAGGCGTTGAAAAATAGATGAACAGGGGGACGGCTTCAGTGGACAAGCTACGACGCTCAACGCTTACAGTGCGTGGATACCCTATAATCTAATGCCAAGTTGGAATCTACTCCGACCTCGTTGAAGGAACTTGGGCATGTCATGTCCTCCATTGTTTACTATAATGAAAAAAGGGGTTCTACCTTATTTGCAACAACGACTTACAATAGCAGCAGTACTCATTCTTGGTGCACACTTCCCTTGCCGATTACGAAGTCACCGCCTCCAACAGAATGACAGAATTCATCGAGGAGGAAGCGAACTAAGACAAAAACATGCACAAAAGCCATCATTCAGCCCCCCCTGTCTGCAATGTTTTGCATGTCCAACATCCTTTCCCCCCGTTTTTACCCCTGTCTTTAGTTGCACGCCAAACCTCCAGGTTTCTACTTGTATAGTTCGGTGACTTCTCCATGCATGTACATACGTTACTTGTACCTGGTCATGTTCCGCATGTGCATTGTCGCAAACAGGTTCTGCGGGAGGAGAGGTAATCTGCTGTAAATGAAAGCTTGTTATTAACCATGATCAACGTACACGTGCGCTGGGCGGCTACTAGTAGGCGAGAACTGGAGAATGCTGGAGGGGAGAGGAGGGGGGAGCATGTAAAGAGAGACAAACCGGTTTGATTATACTTGTAGATGACTAGGTTGGTAGCGACACCATAGCGAGTGGTTATATCTGGTTGTTGTTCTGATGGGGGATGCGATTCTTCAGAGTAGCATTGTCGAGTTGCATCTACGTCTTCAGTACTACGTTAAAGAGTCTTCATCAGTAGTCATCCATTGTGGAAATTTTTCACATGCGCAAACTCTTTCCCTCCCCTTCTCGCCTCCACTGCCAAAGCTGAGTTGGTCCAGCACACACCGTCTCGAACCTCGAGATGTAGTAGGTAGTATTGCATTCGCCAAGTTTGAGACACGACCAAGACATGATTAGGGGGTTGCTTGTAGTAGTCCAAGTTTGGCATCGCCCTTTTTGAAGCTTTGAGAAGGCGTTTTGATGGCGTTGACAAGCTCTGCCGGTGTTTTACCATTTTATAGATACCTAAAAGGAGCCAGCACTGCTAGATAAAAAAGTAGGTAGCGAATTGGGTCTGGAATACTACAACACAGCGCTGACATGACCAATATGCAGCACCATCCAATATGACGGACATTGGAAGAGCAATGGGCCATGTTGTCCCCATAACATGTAATTACTTGCAGAATGACCTCATATCATATTGACTAACAGTAATATTCCTACTGTGGACACTGAAAGACTCTCGCGGAAGTAAGACATGATGGAACCCCCCCCCCAATGTGTGTCTCAATTGATTCGCCAATGCCCTCCCCCCAAAAAGCGCCGTTCAAATCCATGCATGCTCGACTTTTTAGCATGGAATCAAAGTTGGCCTTGCAAGGCCCAAGGCACCATCATCCATTCACCCATTCGCCCATTCACCTACCTACAGTAGAGTAGCATTAGGACAAGGTTCCATATCCATACCCGGCTGCACCCTTTTTTTTTCTGTTTGAGACTTTTTGTCTGACTCCGAAATTCAATCCGTTATTACAAAAGCTCCAGCTGCAGCACTGACTCACCTGCTCACTCACTCCACAGTCATTCTTCAATTCCGAAGCCGCTTTTATAAAAGAGACTCATTGCGTTGCCAGATAGAAAGCCTTCATTCAGTCTCTCTTGCCATTCCTCTTTCAAACATTTCATCATCGTTAGCTTCTTGTGGTTCATCTCAAGTCGCTCGCTCTTTACCCATTTACATCCTCCCAATTCCTTATCTTATCTCATACATTGGCGACTTCCTTCCACCACATCACCCTCTTTCCACCACAACCTCAGCCTCAACCTCAACCACTACCACCATCACAACCACAGCAATGGCCTCCCCAAGGGATCTCAAACTCCCCGTTCAGACAGCCCCCGCAGAAGCCTGGAACCCTTCGTCATGGCGCTCAAAGCCCATCAAGCAATCCCCTCCTTACCCCGACCAGGACAAGCTCGGCAAGGCCGTCAATGAGCTCACACGCCTGCCCCCGCTGGTTCACCCCAACGAGATCATTGCCCTCAAGAAGCACCTTCGCGATGTTGCCCAGGGAAACGCCTTCTTGCTCCAGGGCGGTGATTGCGCGGAGCTCTTCGACTACTGCGAGCAGGGCGCCATTGAGTCCAAGATCAAGCTGCTCCTTCAGATGAGTGTTGTCCTCATCTGGGGCACCAACAAGCGTGTCGTCCGTATTGGACGCATGGCCGGCCAGTACGCCAAGCCTCGCTCGAGCCCTACGGAAATGGTCAACGGAAAGGAGCTTCCTAGCTTCAGAGGTGATATTTTGAACGGCTACCATGAGGATGAGAGAGAGATTGATCCTCAGCGACTGGTCAAGTGAGTAATCTGACAATCATCATACCCCCTGCATCGTTGACTAACATCATTCCCTCTAGGGCCTACCATCACTCTGCTGCTACCCTCAACTATATCAGGACATGCATTTCTTCTGGTATTGCCGACCTTCATCGTCCTCTTGACTGGGGCCTGGGCCATGTCCGTGATCCTGTTCTTAAGGAGAAGTACACACACATTGCCACCAGCATCCAGCAGACCCTTCGCTTCCTTCGCGTCATTAATGCCCGCCCTGGCGAGCTCGAGTCCGTCGAATTCTTCACCTCCCATGAGGGTCTCCTGCTCGAATACGAACAGGCCTTGACCCGTCTCTTGGAGAAGCCTACTCACCCCGGCATCAGCCGCCCAGGCACCCCTCCCGGATTCTCCCCCACTACCAAGGCAGTCCACTTCCCAAACAATGACGGTAAGGAATATTACGACACATCCGCCCATTTTGTCTGGATCGGTGATCGTACTCGTCAGCTCGACCACGCCCACGTCGAGTTCTTCCGTGGCATTGCCAACCCCATTGGTATCAAGGTCGGCCCTAGTACTCCCACCACAGATCTCCTCGACATCCTCCGCAAGCTCAACCCCTCATGTGAGCCCGGCAAGATCACCCTCATCACTCGTTACGGTGCCGGAAAGGTCGCCGAGCTCCTCCCCAAGCACATTCGCGCAGTCGAGGACTCCGAGTACCGCTCCTGCGTCGTCTGGCAGTGCGACCCCATGCACGGCAACACCCTCTCTACTCCCACCGGTATCAAGACCCGCAAGTTCAATGACATCTACTCTGAGCTTGAGGAGTCTCTGCGTATCCACAAGGAACAGGGCAGCTACCTCGGTGGTATCCACCTCGAGCTCACTGGTGATGCTGTCACCGAGTGCATGGGTGGCAGCGAGGGTCTTGATGAGGACGATCTATCTACCAACTATACTTCCTTCTGCGATCCTCGTCTGAACGAGAAGCAGGCCCTGGAGCTTGCTTTCCTAGTCGCCGATCACTTCTCCCGAGAGCACAAAAAAGCTGCTACTGGGGGTCTTGAGGAAGTGAATATCTAAGAAATACAACAGCATTTGGAGAACATCAAGATCGCTTCTTTTATTACTTTTTTCTCTTTCTCTTTTTGTATATCGCTTGATTCTGAAAAATACAACCTTTTAAAAGAGTGATGTTTTGTCGACACGCATGAAACAACTTGCACAAGTCGAGTCGATATGGGTAGCAGTAATAAGTCATGTGCTTGGACGACGAAGGAGAAAAAAAAGATGGCAGCCATTTGGGATTACGGGAGGAAAAGATGATTAGGAATGGTTTTGTTTTGTTTTGTATATAGGATAGAAAAATCTCATGCTCTGATTCCAAAAAAGAAAAGAGATCCTGTTTAAGCTCAACGCAATGTGTGATATGCTCAAGCAACAATTAAGATAGCTAACTCTATGCTTATTAGACTTGATACGAAGCAGACCCTCAAGACAGGTAAATGCTCTGGGCTCCCTCGAAGGTATCACCCTTTTCCAATTTTTGCCAACCGCTCACGCTGCCCGCCTCAACGCAGACCATGTTCTTCCACCCATCCTTGGGCTGGAAATCGGCCATGCCGGCAGACTTGTCGGTCCAGGGGTTCCAAACCACGACGTCGTCGAGGTTATCGCGGACAACGCGGAAGCGGGTGCCACTTGCGTCCTGGATGATGACGGGGTGCTTGGGGCCGTTGGGAGGGGTGTAGACGCGGTCGGTCTCGGCGGAGAAGGTGACGGGGTTGGAGGCTTGGTTCTTGTCCTTGACGCCGTCGATTTTGTCGTGGTAGGGGGAGTCTTCGAGACCTGTGATTTTGACGGAGGAGATGTCCTAGTGGACTTGGTTAGTAATATGAATCTTGTGGACAGTAGTTTAACCATGTATATCCTTTTGAAAGGGGGAGTTTTGCGACGGTTAGTATAAGGTACTGGGTAATAATTACCTGAATCTTAAAGTAGGTGTGAAGCAGAGTCTGGCACTCAAACGGCTCGTCACCCTCGTTTGTCACCACGAGGGACGTGTTGAGGCTCTCGACGTCGAGCGTCACGCTGTACAGAAGGCCAAACTTGTAGGGCCAGAGCTGCCTCGTAGCTTCGTCGAGGTTTTCCGAGGACAGGCCAAAGTCGAGCTTGACGCTGGAGCTGGAGGACCCCTCGCTGGTGGACTTTCCGAGGAACTCCCAGCGCGAGTTGCGGGCGAAGCCGTGCTGGATGAGCTTGGATGTGGCGGGGTGGTCGGGGGCGGTTCCGAAGACCTTTGGGAGGAAGCAGCAAGTATTAGAGAAGAAGAAGCAAAAAAAAAAGAAAAAGGGTTTGATGTGGTTGCAAGACTCGAGATCAACATACCGGGAAGACCAAGGGGATACCACCGCGCACAGCCTTGGTCCCGTCCAGCTTTGCGCCCTCGCTCAGCCAGAGCTTCTCGTCGCCCTTGCCATCCTTCCAGCTTATGACGGTCGCGCCGTAGAGCAGGACCTCGACCGTTTCACCCGTGGGTAGCTCGGCGGCCACGCGGGAGTTGCCGTGGGAGATGGTGACCTGGGCCTGCGGCGGGAGGCTAGGGGTTGCGGCCAGGGCGGAGGGCTTGTTTGGTCTGTCCACCATGATTGCTTCTTTTTTTTTGGGGGGGGGAGTAATTTGATGAGTTGATGTGATTCTTTGTTGTTGATGGATTTGGAGGAAACGTGGGGGAGGGGGGGTGATGCGCCGGAATGAGGGGTTCGAGGGGAAGGATGAAAGATGTATGAACCTATAAGTTTTGGTCTTAGTCAAAAAGTAGAAAGAATAAAGATGAATGATACGAACCAGATCAATGGAATGGAAAGTAAAAGGAGGAAGAGATGAGGTTAAATAAAGATTGGGAATGCTAAATAATCAAAGCAGAGGATGGAATGAATGAATGGAAAGAGGGAGAGAGAGAAAGTGGAGGAAAGGCAAGCCTTGAAGTAATAAATTGTTTAGTTCCTTCCATCTCCAACACGGAGTTTCCAGTGACGAACTTTGTTTCGGATGGCGGGGTAGCAGGTGCAGTTGCAGTTGCCGTTGCATGCATGGATGTGGTGGGTGGATGCAGAGTAGCAAGATGCAGTTGCGGCATAGCTCCAACAGCTTGTTATAAGTACCTCTACTGTAGACAGTCATCATCTATTTGTTCTTGCTTCTTCCAATTACCTTTGTTGCTTTTTAATCATTCTTTCAATTAAATCTACATGTCTGATTATTTTCATTTGCTCCTCTTATTTTTCTCTCATTTTTCTTTCATTTTTCGCCTCATACTTTTTTACTCATTAGATCTCATTCATAGCTTTTAGCTTCATCACAACCACCAACTAGCAGCTCTTCTCCAAGACCCAACACAACCAAACAACATCATCAGACCAGCCATGTGGCGCAACACTGGTGTCAGCCATTGTCATGCTTTGGTGACGACGCATATCTCATGCATAAACGACCTGAAACATGGCTTCCCTTGTTCAACTTCTCATAGGACCGTTCCATCAAAAGAGCATGAATTTTGCACACCACCTGATACATCGCTATGCGCTCAGTCAAGCCTCGAATCCTCGTCACAGAATCCTTCTGGTCAAACAGTGTCAGCGATTGAATCATCTTCACTTCTTCATATAAGCCAAATAGGAGATGCATGTATTTCCTATGTATCCATCCATCCATGTGGCCTCCCAAATCCATCTATTCTATTGCCCTCGTCCCAAAGAATAATCATAACAGCCATATCAAGGCATCTTCCCCCCTTCCCTTCATAGGCATCATGAACCTGCATGAAAACACTGGGTATATAAAACCTCATTCACATCCGATGTCGAGTCCATAGTAGCAGCTTTCCCTGCTGCTTCGACTTTGTCCAGAAACATGATATAAGAAAAAAGAAGAAAAAAGAAAGCATCGTCAAAACTACCCGAAATCACACGGTGACACCGCATCCTTTGGTGCTACACTGCCCTTCTCCTCATCACCACGGATGACCATTACCCAATCTTGCGCTGGGTTTCCTCATCCACAGTGGTAAACAGTGCGGCGTTGCGGTCACTGCTACCCTCGCTCGTGTTGCCGTTGTGATGCTCCGCATTGGCCTTCTCGTCCACTTCATCGACAGCGATGAGCAACTCGCCGTTCTTTCCATACCGACGGGGCTCAATCCTGGCTTGATGCACAACTGTAAAGATACCCTTGATGCCCTTGACCTTGTGGAAGATGGTGTCCATCTCCTCGAGTGATCGGTATGCCGTTTCGGGGAAGAAGAAGTAGACACATGGCACCATGAAGGCATTAATGACGGCAAAGATGATGTATGTCTTGTATCCAATATTGGTAAATGCGACGGGGGTAATCATGACAACCTAGTAATTCCATCTATTAGTTACTATCCAACTAAGTCAGCATATGGTAAATGACTTACCATAAAGTTAAAGATCCAGTTGGATGAAGTAGACAGCGCATTGGCAGGTGCTCGAGTACGCAATGGTGTAATCTCGGCGGGGTACAGCCAAGTCATGCCAAGCCATCCAACAGCAAAGAAGGTGTTGAACACAAAGAGGAAGACAATGCCCGCAATTTGGAATCCCTTGATGTTGGGCTGAGAGTTGACGCCTGCTAGGATGGCCATGGTGGCAGCCTGACCGATGGCACCGAAAAGCATGAGCTTTCGACGACCGACACGCTCGACGAGGAAGACGGCGGGCCAGGAGGCGATGAAGTATTCGGTTCCGTTGAGGGCGGCCAACAGACGGGACATGAAAGGGCTCATGCCGAGGTCCGCGTAAATCTTGGCGGCGTAGTAAGTGATCAGGTTGATACCGGAAATCTGCTGGAACATCTGGTTGACGTAGGCAATGACGGTACGGTGTAGAGTGCGGTTCTTGTCGCGGGCAAAGAGATCGGCAAACGTGCCCTTGCTCATCTCCTCAACCGTCTCCTTGATGGCGCGGTATTCATTGTCGACGTACTTGTCGTTGAGCTCAACATCCGCAATGGCGGCAATGACTTCCTTGGCTTCTTCCTCACGGCCCTTGAGAATGAGCCATCGAGGAGACTCGGGAAGACCTAGAACAAAGCAAAGAATGAAGAGACAGAAGACGATCTGGAATGCTAGGGGGAATCGCCAAGCAACTGAGCCAGGGGCAAAGGATAAGCCGAGATCGACCCAGTAGGAAATCATGATGCCGCCGGTGATGAGAGCGCCTTCAATCATGACGAGCTTGCCGCGCTTGTGAGCAGAGCATGTTTCAGACTGCCACATGGGAACCGTCGAAGTGTTGCCGCCATTTCCTAGGCCGGTAATGATACGTCCAATGATGAAGTGTTCCAGAGAGAAGGCAGAGGCTTGCAGAGCGGCACCAACAACCATGATGGCAGTGCCGAGGAAGATCATACGCCGACGACCAAGGGGGTTGCCGATGAAGATGGTGATGATGGCGCCGATGAAGCATCCCAGGTTGTAGGAGGCCACGGCGACGCCCTGGTAGGTGGAACGGTTGGACTTTTCAATCTGGTTGGAGGCGGCGTCGGGGTTGATGGTGGGGAACTGGCTTAGGAAGATGGGCAAGGTGAGGATACCTCCCATGACACCTTGGTCTTTGATGATGTTAGCTTCATGATGCAAGATATGAAGATGGAACAAGTCAACATACCGTAACCAAAGAGGAGGAAATCACAGCCGGCAATACAGCCAATGGCCCAGTTGAGGGCATTGCCTCGAAGGCCAAAGTATTTCTTCCCCAGGCTGAGCATGCTGGGCTGCCGATCCTTGCCGTATATGGCTTATACTTTTTTACGTATGTCTCTCGCCTATCTCGCCCAGACAATGAAGAAACAAAGAATCAGATGAAGACACAATGGAAAGGGGAGAAAAAGAAAGAAAGAGAAGGGAAACACAAGGGTCTTTATAAGTCACATCGTGTGGACGGGATGGGCACAGAGAGGAATGCATAGATTTGCATGGATTAGACCAAGCGAAGAGCAAGCCTTGGAGAGCGCAGCCAGCTTAGAGGAGGCGAGACAATTAAAACTGGGTCTCTTTCTTGAAGGGGGGGGGGAGGGTTGGAGGGATGGTTTCCAGACAGAGCCTGTTCCCGCCAGCTCCATATGCATGGCCATTTCGGCTTCCGGGCTCCACGTTGGGTACTTGTATACATGGATTGATTGATTGACAAGAAGTATGCACTGTATTGTTGCTCCCTCCTTCATTTTGTATGAGCTTTGCTTTCCTGTTATCATCACTCACGAGGGAACGGGTTTCTTTGGTGGTGGATTCGGGGTTGATATCACCAGCACGTGGCTGTGTTGTATGTTGATCCGCTATCTACTACATCAGCAATGCTACACTGTCAAATGGGCCCTGAGGGTTTTTTTTCTTGCTCGATAAGGAAAGCTTCTTGACCTACATACATCTACATATACACATACATGCACATGGCATGGCATGGCATGACGCCTGTCTCGTCTCGGGTCTCAGAGCCCAGAGTGTTTGCGTGCATTTATGTGTTCACTAGCCCACACCACAGCACAAACACAACAACGCTCTTTCCGTGAAAGAAGAAAAAAGGGCTTATTATGAGATTAGGCAAATGTTCAATCAAGACGCCACGATCCAGGATATTACATGTACATGCAGACAAGGTCGGCAGCAAGGCAGGTACTTACTAGTATGAGCAAAGGAAAGAACCAATGGCATTGGTGGCGTGTACAAGTAAGGCAATCCGACTTTCCCTCACTTGCCTCTCTCCTGCCTCTCTCCTGCCTCTCTTCTCCTCTCAAGCCCTCCCTTTCTTCGGGCATTACCAATGGAAGATGCATGACCCTGCCAAGCCACCAAAGTCAACTAGAACTAGAAGAAAAAAACATCAGCAGGGACCCATGAAAAAAAGCGCCCGGCAGGGGAGGCGCCGAAAACGAAAGTGTTGCGATCGGCAGTGGAATGTGCCAGTGCCAACGTTTTTTTTTTTTTTTTTTGGGTTCTTCTTCTCCTCCTTCTAATGCAGGTGGTGAGAGAGAGGGAGGTATGCATGGGCCAGAGATGGGGTGTAGGCATAGGAATACATGTTGTATGGAGAGGTAGGTAGAGAGATGCATACGGCATACAACGGGCGCATGGGCTTAGCTGTGTCTTTTGTTATTATTGTTTTATTTTTATTTTTCTGAAAGCAACGCTGACATGTGGTTTGATCTCGACTGTTTGCGAATTACATGTATGCATATAGACAGGTAGATTACAGCTTTTTGTCTTGAACAACTGCATGTCTTGATCCCAGCTCTGCCAGGGCGTGTTCACTCTCCCAGAGTCAGCACACACAAAAATCCGGGGTAACAACTCACTCGCCTCTGCGTCCACTCAAGCTCGCGTGTCACTCCATCACGATATCCTTTTTTTATGTCTCTGATCCAATCCATCCATCCATCCATCTCGCTTCCGCCAAACCCCAGATTCTTGCACCCAACAAAAAAGAAAAGAAAAAACCCCTATTAAAGTAGGTCGCATTGTTCTAAAGATCCTAGAACTTGATCCCAAAGAAGAGATCCGAACCCTTCCTCTCTCGGAATCTGGGGTAATAAGAAAGAAAAAGCTGGGGGAGGGGAATGGATGGATGGACGGAACAACAAAAAGGACTCTGGTCTAGAACGTTGATGTCTACCCCCCCGTCGGTTCGCTTTCTCACGATGCATATGAATCACCCCAGATCGATAGCTTATAATAGCTATGGTGGTAGATGGATAACGGACGGGCAATAATCAGGCAACAACAATGCCAGGCAATTCCATCCCTGAACAAGCTGCAATGTTGTAATGCATGCAATTGTAGTAGCACCTTGTTAATACGAACATGCCTTGACAATCGTTGGCCGTATCATCCAGACCATCCACACACGTACATACATGGGAAAAAGAACCCCTGTAGTAAACATCTTCAGCTTTGCAACTCACCGTGACGATCCTCATGTTCCTGACATGCAGATACTCAGCGATCATTACCTCGACTGTATGAATATCATCAAAAAGAAAAAAGCATGGACCCAACAACATAAAAAAATCCTTCAAGGTCAGACATCACCATCACCACCACCACTAAAAACTTTGATTGAAGCCATCACTGACTCGCCATCCTCGCCACAATAACTCGAAACCCGGCCTCGGGGCCTCTTCTCGCCTCTAGTAACTCAACTCTCCTCATTACAACAAATCTCAATGTCACTTTCTGACAGGCAGCCATATTTCCTCACCCTCCATTCATCCATCCTTGCCCAGCCACCACATACACGCCACTCTTCTTATCCCCGTCTCCCCGTCTTCATTTCAACCCCCACATTAAAAAACTGGATCTACCGGCATAAGCGTGACATCTCGTTTATCCGTGCCTTTATTAGTTCCTGGTGGGCTGTTGTGTGGCCTCGGGACTTTTTCAGCCAAGCAGCCCAGCGCCATCCCCATCCTTCGCCAACGGGCTTCTTCGGGTTACCGGATTGGGAAACCCGGGAAATAATGGCTGAGGCTCTTTTTTTTGCTGCTGTTGTTGTTTGACCGCTGACCTGCTGGCGACCCCTCTGTATTCCGTCTGTGACATAGCAACAAGTTTTAATCTTTACACAACTTAGTAGTAGTAGCACTAGTTTCATTTTATATACGTATGTACGTCTTTCATGAGAAATACGGCCACCCTCGGCAGCTTCAGTCATACACAAATCCGACAACCTTATTCCCTCAAAGACAGCATCCTTATGGACTAGACCCAACACCAGTGCCTTGATAAACCAATCCAAGTCCCCAAAATATTTGACGCCGTATGATGCAGTGCTGCATTATGCATTCAATGATATCAATTCCCCCCTCCACCACTGCCCTATTACCCTCTTCTACCTCTCTTCTCCGCTGCGAATAGCTCCCGCTTCATATCCATCAACATATCTTCCATCTTGTATACTTCATCGCGGGATAGGGA
The DNA here is from genome assembly GCA_011799845.1 of Hypomyces rosellus. Taxonomy (NCBI): domain Eukaryota; kingdom Fungi; phylum Ascomycota; class Sordariomycetes; order Hypocreales; family Hypocreaceae; genus Hypomyces; species Hypomyces rosellus. Next base: position 3,379,319 of record WWCI01000002.1, on the reverse strand, counting down.
TGCATTACGCAATTGCTCCAGGCCAGTCCGCAGCATATTCATTAGTGTTGCGGGCTCGCCCTCATCCTTTTTCTGTTCCTCTCCCTCTTCTTCTTCTCCTTCTTCGTCTTCGTCCTCTTCAGCACGTGGCTCTGATTCAGCCTCATCTGCCGCCGTAGCATCCTCAGACTTGGCAGGCTCCATATCGTCGTCATTTGTGTCAGGCTCCTGCTCCTGCTCCTGCGAGGCTGCATTGTATTCCGTCACCAGCTGTGACATCACCTCATCATCCGTATCTCCACCCTGTTGCTTTCGTTTCCGGTTGCTTGCACGTGTGCGCGGTCCCTCAACTTCTTCCTCCTGTTGTTGGTGGTGTTGTTTACGGCGTGCGCTACCACGAGTCTCCACACCGGGCACACCGGTGGATTTTCGAGTGGACCGTCTAAGACTCCGCTCCGGTGACATGTCCTGTTCCTTGGCTTTGATCGGTGTTTCTTTCAGCTCAACGATTTCTTCGCTCTCAGTACGGCGCTTCTTCTCATTTCCACCATCGTGCCTTGACCCTGATCGCTTCCTCTTTCGCCGGGTTTCGGTTTCCGCAACCGCCTCCGTAGTCTCCACCGGTGTAGACGGGACGACAGGGGAAGCGGTACGCTTCGATCCCTTTTTGGATTTGTGTGACGGTGGTGGTGGTGGCGGTGATGCTGACGCTGAGGACTCCTTGCTTTGTGACTCAATGCTTTTACCGTTCTTTTTGTCTTGTTGCTTTTTTGATGGACTCTCATTGATCTTATCGTTGTCCAGATTGCAACGTCGAGATTCGAGTTCAACGACCAGCTTCAGCATGCAACTGTCATCAAGTTCACTGAGTGCAAAAGATGTATCCACGGAGTCGTTGACGGCATCGGGTAACTCGACGGGGGAAGAGGGTGCAGCCGGGCTACTTCTGGCGTCAACAAACTCATCATCCACTGATTTCGGGCTCTCTTCTGCCTTGATGATGGGGTCACGGCCCCCTTTCTTAGGTGTTGTTGGTGCCTCTTCCGCAGTTGGTAACACTTTCTCTACTTCTTCTTCTGCGGGTGCTACGTTTGCATCAAGCATGTCCGTATCCAAGGCTTCCTCCTCCTTTAAGGCCACACTCGAAGGAACCACTTCCTTTGACTTTTTCCTAGAAGATCTAGACCGCTTAGATTTCCTCGTCTTCTTTGTTTTGGCAGGCTTGGCATTTTCTGTGGATGGCGCCGTAGGCGGCTCCGAGTCTTCTGGCGGTTGTTGATGACTAGTCACAGGCGTCCCAGGTGGTGAGGAGAACTCCCAGCTTTCCATGGAGCCCTTTTCTTTAGATCGTGATTTAATTTCAGATAAAAGAGGATATGGTCGTGGCACCGGTGGCGAGGACGGTGGATCGTTGTCGAGTTGTAGCAATTGCCCTCGTCTGGGTGTCGGCGATGAGGTGATGGCATCCTCGTAAGATGTGGGACGACGAGGTGTCACATCTCCTCCCTGCTCGTCTCCTTTGCTTCCTGGGTCTTTGGACGGTTTCCGTGAACTCTCTAGGAGACGGATTGGCGAAGTATCTGGCTGATCAGAATAGAGAGCTGCGTTCTCCCGTTGTCTCTCTCGGATTTCTTTTTGACGTTCTGTGAGATGCTGCGATTCTTCCTCTCCTGGCGGAGGTGAGGACACGATTGGTGCAAATTGAATTTGAGAATCATCATGACGGAGTCGCGGTGTGGCTGTCCTCTTGGCTGATTTGCCACGGGTCGTTTCCGGGGTCGCTTCTAAGCGGCGCTTCCTATTCGAGCGCTTAGAAGTAGTCGTGGAATCGGAGGCCACGGAACTTGGAGGTGGCAGCTGGGCTTCCTGGTGAGACGAAGTAGACGACAAAACGACAAAGCTCACATCTCCTTGGGGGCGAATGAATGAAGAAGCTTGAGCGCCGAATTCTCCGCTCGATTGCTCCAGTCCACCAGTCACAAGTTCAACTTTTGAGCCAAGATTTGAAACGACCGACTTGAGACTATCGGAGCAGTCGGGATCGTCTTCATCTTTGACAAGCGCATTCCATGTCTGAACTGCCGTACCGACAATTCCGAGATGTTTGCTCTGGAACGCCGCAGTCAGTAGCGGTTCAACCTGATCGAATTCAGCCCTATCAAGTTGACCGCGGCCAACAAGCTCCGTAGAAATTCGATCCCATGTCAGAGAAACCTACAGCTGTTAGTAAAAGCTACCTTGAAAGGATTGGTCGTTCTCACCGTCTTAAAAATGGCCGACTTATCACCCGGCTGGAGAAGAGATTGCTCATCCTGTATCCATAGGCATAGCCCTGGTTGAAGCCTTGAGAGACTTTTAACACCAGACTGTGGGAAGCATCTCACAACGAATTTCTGAATGGCCTCAAGAATAGCGGCAGTTTCACTGCCGGAATCAAAGTCGGAGAATTTGCTGTAGAGTAGTTCCATGACCTGGTTGCCAAGTCTGTAAAGATGATCAAATGGATCAGAAGTGCCGCCTCTGTTTACAGTCAAAGGTATGCCCCATAACCGTCGCCGAGCAATTTCTAGAGTTGCTCGATCGCGAGGAAGCTTGGCGATTTCAAACAGTGATTTGGTTGCTCTGAGTGGTGTCGAAGCTGATTTGTTACTGCTATTACTGTAGATATCCAAAAGGACTTTAGCAAGCGGCTCAACAATAACGAGGGCTCGCCCCGCATCACCAGACTCTCTGGCTACATGCTCAGAAAGTCGTTCAAATAATAAGAACCACTGTTCAGTGGGTAGATTAGGATGATCAGTGAGCCCACGCTCAAGAAGAGAGGCAATATCCCGATACTTTGGTCCGAGAATTTTGTTGCCATCAACAGAACTTGGCAGCGGCCCATTACTATCGCCTTCAAGAGTTAATCGCAAGTTCTGAGCAGCCAATATCCAAGGCCCATAGGAGGAAAATGAGTCTCGGGGAAGTATCTGCAGCAATTCATGAGCCAGCTCCACGCGGCCCTTTGGCGACTTGCCGTTGAAGAACGGGTCAAAGACTGAGAGGAAGAAATCCGCCAACATATCGTCGTCGGCTCCACCAGCAGGAATAGAGCAAAGCATAGCGAAGAGGTGTTGTAAAGGAGTGCGAACGAGTCCATTGGACTTGTCTGGGCGATCTGAATTATGCGAGGGGGTCGCAGTAGGCTCGTACGTATTCGTGACGGTCATGGCAAGTCTCTTTTCTGTGAAGGGAAGCAACCCCAGCCCATCAACGAGAACGTTTATGAAATTTTGAATACTAGGCAAAAATGCAGGATGGAGAATATCGTTTCCTGTACTCCCAGCCGTCCATATCTTCGACAGCAAACCAAAAGTGTGAGCAAAGAACTTTGCTGTATCCTCAGATACCTTGATATCCTTTGCAGATGCTGCAGCCACAGACCCAACCAGAGCTTGCCAGAGCCTGAATGCCATCGAGTCCTTATTCGCCAGATCAATAAACTTCTTTTCGAGAATCGGCCCCACTGACTGCAAGATCTTGTCGCAGTTTCGCCTAATCCATTTAGCATCAACAGCAGGAAGCTCATCCGTCTTGACAGGCGGGATCTCCTGAATACGATCCTGTCTCCATACACGAGGTGTTGCAACATCTAATAGGCCCGTCAACATTCGACCAGCCTGCATTAGACAGTCAATGGGGACTTCGGGTCTGCCATCCAAACTAATCAGTTGCGTCATGATAGGTTGAACAGCTACATCCCAGACAATATCGGGCGAATAGTTATCATTCAACGGAGCAAAGGCATAGTAATAGAGATTGCAAATGCCACCAATGACAACCCTCCGTAGCTTCATTGCCTCCTCCAGGTGTTTTGGGTTTACCTTTCTCCGCAGTTGGCTTATAAGTGGTTGGCAAAGTGTCCCTAGCACCTTTGGGCTTGGCTTGCTATCGTGAAGGGTGAGGCAGACATATCGATTCCATGCGTAGTTTGCTTCCTGCTTCGTCGACCCATCTGTCATGTTGAATGCGGATTGAACAAGAGTCAGCCAGGGGCCATAGTATTGCCACCTCTCGAGAGGGCATCGCATAAATAAAATAACCGCACTCCAGATTTGGGGGACTGAGGGAGAGGTTTGTTTATCTTTGAGCATCTCTTGCAAATGGTGGATGTAAAACTCAATGTATGTCTTGTCCTCATCAGTCGTCTGAAAGATCTCGATGGCCTTGCGCATCAACTGCTTCTCTGATCTAAGGGCAAAACCGGCCTCTGTCGCGAGACTGATTGCTTGGGATCGGATATCCTTGACAGTGCTCAGCATATCCGTAAACATATTCTCCAGCCAGTTCAAGTGCGTCACCATGTGAATTCGCGACTGCTTGACGAGACGCTTGTAAATGTGTATCCGGCTCATGACGATGCTCTTGCCCGTGACATGGTTCTCGATTTGGTAAAGAGCATTAACCAGGCGTCCAACTCGATCGGATGTCATGACCTTGGCGGAGAAGTTCTGGAAAGCCACAACCTGCATCAAATGACGCAAAACATCTTTAGGCGTAGAGGCATCCTCAAAGGCACGTATGGAGTGGTCGAGCATGAAGATACCAAAGTCTGATGTAAGCGTCGAAGCGATGGCCGGGAAGTGAAGAAAAGTGGCGAGAAGCGTGAGAGCGTGGTTTATTAAGGAGGTGTCGAGGTTTCTATTCTCGGTCTTGGATGTAACATCACGTTGAATGAACTGCATGAACAGGCTCATCTTGTCCTGTAGAGCAACTCGATCTGGAAGATTGTTGGAGACCTTCAAGGCCCTGGACAGCATCATGTAGGCATCCAGCTTGGAATCCCGGTCAGCACCGGCAAGCTGTTTGATTGTTGAATCTAGCATCTCGATTATGTTGAGCTGACCCGTAGAGCCATCAAAGTCGGAGCCAAACGAGGAGGAGAGCGGGTTCAGTGACGGTGAAGGTTTGAGGATGCCCTTGATGGGCCTGGAGGAAAGAGCGGAGATGGGCGACGACTTGATGAGTCTTTCGATTTTGCGCAAGTCGGCGTGCTCCTTGTACTCGGTATGAGCCGACCATTCAACCCTCTTCCTTCTCGATTGCAGATTCGAATTGGTCGCACCAGAGACGGGGGTGTTGGCATTGGGAGGTGTGTGCAAGCTCGAGCACGGATCCGACTGACCGTTCCGCCCAAGGATCGACTTGAGGGAAACTTCAAGCTCGCGACTTGTTTCTCGCGGCGGCGTTGGTGGCCGAGGGGCAATGGGTTCGGAGGCAGTGGTCGAATCCGTGTCTTCTGAAGATGCCATGGCTGCTGCAAGGCAGCGCAGGCGATCTAGACAGCAGGAATCCGGCCAAGGAATGAACAGGAGACCTTATGCATCGGTATCCCGTTCCAGTCCAGCAGTAGGGTAAGGGAGGAGGAGATTGCGAAATGAGAGCAGAAGCCTTTGAAGCGAAAAGGGAAGAGAGAAAAAAGAAATTAGATGCGAAACTCGGTTCGGTATCAAGGCTGCATCGTTGCCTTGTTCAGTTGGTAGGCGGTGGTGGTGGTGGTCTTTGGTAGAGGATCTGTCTGGATCCGCATGCAGCTCGTCTTAGGCTGGCGTCTTGGTGGATTGGATTTTTTGCCGAACTAATTAAAGTCCAAGGGACCTGGGAAACGCGACACGGGTTGTACTTGCACGTACTTGCACGTACTTCGTACCCACGCTCATCTCACGCGTTCTGCTGACCCAGATGGAAGACCCACTAATTACTGAACCGGTAACTCGCGCTGCGGGCACCTTTTTAACGTGGCCGGGCAACTGTGGTAATGCTTGTGGAGGTCCACCAGGTACCGAGAAGTACCTAGTACCTTTACAGAGTACAGAGTTTGGAGTACCTACAAGTAGTGCCATGGACAAGGTTCAGTTAGATCTCAAGGTCTGTGCTGTGCCTCACGTGCACTGCTGAAACAATGGGCAAAAGGCGTGGATGGGCAAGGGCAAAAAGCAAAAGGCTTAGTACCTACTTGTACTAATCCATCCGTATCCGGGGTTGGGGTTGTTGGTTTTGTATTTTGCGTTTTGGCGCTCTATCCTACCTAGAAGTAGCAGACGACAGTTTGACGCTGATGCAAGCTGGGCTTGGGCTGCAGGTGGTCACAGGTGCCTGCCGCTTCTCCCTTAAGCCCCCTCCACCCGCCACATCAGCAGGCCATCACATCACCACTGAGTCTCATAGGCTTGCTTGGCCCTGTTTTAATTAGGGTCCTGTTGGTTTGCTAGGTACTGGGTAGTCTAGGTGGTAGGTTACCTGTTATGATGAGCCTCTGCATGGATGTATGGAGATCATTGAATACGCGGAAGAGCTGCCCTCCAGGTTTGTTCGCATCCAATGGCAATTTATTGAAACAGCGCTGAAATCAAGCCATCTTGATGGGTTACATTGCATCTGCCAACCGAATAAATCTCATATAGTGTGTATGCACTCTGACTCTGTGCTCGCTCCGTACCCGTGAATGCAAATCATCCTGGCATCATGACTAGCAATTCGGTTTCTATACATACTAATAAAGCGGTATGCTGAGTTCAATAGTCACGCCTTGTCAGTCGTCACAATCGATCGATTTTCCCAACTCCTCCATCTGGTCGTCTTTTTTTCATTCGCCATCCATCCAATAATAGCATTTTGCTTGATTGAGCTTCTATCGCACAAGTACCGACTTACGTACCTCCCTCCTTCCTTTTCGCCTTTTCAGCAGCTCCAGCTACCATTTAGTCAGTGGCGACCAGGACCGACCTCCAGGGACCACCTGCGCTGGCAACAAGGAGCTAGACCTGTCTGTCTGTATTTGACAAACGGCCTACCTTTTCTTCTTCTTCCTCTTCTTCTTCCTTGCTTTTTGTTGATGAGGTGTTTGCCTACTTTTTAACGCACATTCCGGCTGCTCTCTGCTCTCTTCTCTCCCTTTGGAACCAGACTTTACTTGTTCCATCCTTCCCTCGACTACAACTTAAATGCTCATGTTCTCCCCGCACTTCTTAGCACGTCGATAGACTCCATCGCCATGCCTGACCAAGGAACGGCCACAGCCAAGGGGCCCGGTGAGCTTTGCCGAAACCCCATGCCATGTGGGATCGCCCTTGCAGTGTCGTAACTGACCATGACGCTTATTTAGCCAAGCTCAAGGCCGTAACTGAGCTCGTCGAGAAACTCACCGAGGACCTTGACAAAATTACACTGTTGCCCAAAGGTTGGTTAATCTCGAAGCTGCACATCATAAAAAAGAGTACAAGCATTGATTGAAAATTGCTCTTTAGCCCGAAATGGAGCTCTCGAAGAGCTGAAAATCTATGGGCGAGAGCCCGAAGATGCTGACCCCATCTTCACTCAAGAGGTCAGAAGCAACAAATACAAGGGCTTGCTTACTTGGTTCGTATTGTGCTAACACTGGCCCAGGGCATATCAATGCTCCTTCGACATGGCTTTCACAGCCCATCTGGTGAAACTGCTCGAGCTGCCCTCAGAGTCTTGGCAAATGCCATGCTCCTCAAACCAGAGACCAGGCAGATGTTTGTTGACCAAGCATTTGCGGTAAGGGCATGCGGTGAGCTCAAGACTGAGAATTGGGACAATGAATTTCTCATCTCGCGCATCTTATTTCTATCGACTTATGGAACGGACGTCAACCTAGAAGATTTAATTACCAACCATCACCTTGCCGATCGTATTGTGGACAATCTTGCCCGACATGCGAAGCTCGCAACTAGCAAGTTTAAGAGTAAGACGAAACAACCAATGGAGGATATGGCGCTGAGCGAAACACTCAAGCTACTATTCAACGTCACTCATTTTTGCAAGGACGAAGCCGCCAAATTTGACGGCGCAGTTGCTCACATAGTGACTCTGTTTTGGAGACAAGATATTCCGACCGCAAAGCCTTTAGAAGCTCCCTTCGGGCCATTGGTCAATGCACTTCTGAACATGGAATTATCCACTGAGAGAAGTCAAGCGGCTGTTTATCCACAGAAGCCTGATCCTAACCGAGTTGCATTGAGACTAATCGACCTCCTCGATAAGTCAATGAAAGCCTACACTGGCAACGATCTGGAGACTGTGGTAACACCAGTTTTCAGCCTGCTAGGCAAGGTCCACGAGCACGCGCCTCCGCCCGTACGGCAACGCATACGCACAATGTTGCTTCCTACTGCTGAGGACAGGAAGTCGGTCTTGGGTCGGGGAGACACACTTTCCGCTAAAATCCTAAAGAACTCGACAAATCCTACCGCTCCTGCTCTGAGGGAGGCCATCTCCCAACTCTTATTTGACATGTCGGACAAGGATGCATCAAAATTTGTTGAGAACGTTGGCTACGGATTCGCGTCCGGTTTCTTATTTCAGAACAATGTCCCTATCCCAGCCTCCGCGTCAGAGGCTTTCAGCACCGGAGACCCATCGGATGCCCAACGACCCGTCAATCCCATCACAGGTCAGTTTCTTGACGAGGAATCGATTGAGGAAGGCCCGGCCCTCTCCCAAGCAGAAAAGGAGCGTGAAGCCGAGAAACTTTTTGTGCTTTTCGAAAGGTACGTTTTTGCCATCAGATTACTGGTGACACTCATTCATTAACTTTGCATCCAGGTTGAAGCAGAATGGCATTATAGACGTTCAGAATCCTGTCGAGGCAGCAATTCGAGAGGGGATGTTTCGTGAAATTCCTGAAGATGAGGTAGAGGAGCTTGAGTAATGGTAGCACGCTCTGGATATGAAAGGGGTGTTTCGCAGACGTTGTCTCGGAGTTCTTCCAAAGGCATGAACATGGGGACTGGAGACAGGAGCAAACGAAAGCTTGTTACCTGGACGCCTGGCGCTAGCTTGAGAGTCACCATTGCTTGTCTCGATAATTACCCGAAAATACCCACCTAGTAGCGATAGTATAGCCTTGTATACAAACCGTCTTGTGCCATCCATTTGTTGTGTTTCAATGGCTGACCGCATGTGTCCCTCTCATATATACGCAAGGTTATGATTGAGTATAGATGTCCGGCTTTGAGAGCCCTGAATATGCAGGCATGCAAGCTGGTTGAGATATGTAATGCAGACGAGCGGGTGAGCTAGTTTACAAACGATAAACCAACTCTGCGAATAGCCGCACATGAGCAAACTGTGCCCCATCCTATCGATTTACAGATAGCGAGGCGTCTTATTGTCGCCAGGAACAATATTAGGAGTTTTATTGACAGCCATAGAATCTTCGGGAACAAGTGTCCTTGTGTAACACAAATCAAGGACTGAACAGCTGCCAAGGTGAAGACGGATATGTCAACAGGGGTCATCACGGGATAGCTAGGACTCAGAAGATTATTGGACAGGCAACTAATTTGCGTGGTCTGCAGGATGATTCGCAAACGGATTTTACAGGTATATAAATCTCTGATGGAATATGAAGCGTTTTAAAATTCTACACTTTTTTTCTTTTCTGTCACTTCACTGTACAAGACTAGACAGACGTTTTACCCAGCCCATACATTCACCAACCCCTTTTCAAGGATTTTTGACAGTTATTCACCTTGATATCACTTACAAACTTTGGACGTATCTTTCTGCGATGTCTTACCGATCAAGGTCTGTTTTCATCGGTCGTACGACTGAAGTCTCTCGTGAAGAGTTTCCTCAGTAAGTTGTGCCAACTCCTAGCATTCACGTACACGGCACATTCACTGACGTTTCTTCTCCCGAAAGCATTCGTCCCAGTATTGAAGTTGACGAGGTGGATGGAGATGCCATGGATATTGATACTGATTTTGAAATGGTCACATCCGACATCGTTCCTAATAACTCGCCAGAGCCGCCCAATGCCCCCAGTCGACACCCGCCAGGGAGAGCAGGTCTCCTCCGTCCAGGCACGCCCGGGTCCTCGCGACCCCTACGAGCGAGAGAGGTGCCCAGCCCAAGCCCCCAGCGCCAGCTCCGCCCGCGGAACAGGGACGACAACACCGCCCCAAGGCTCGTGCCGGCTCTGGCTACGTCAAAGGGCCAGCGCAGGAGGAACCCCAACCACGTGAGGTTCGCCGCGAATGACAAGGACGACAAGGATGACAGGGACGACAGGGACAAGGAGTACGAAGTTGAGCAAGTTCTGGACTCGTGGGTTGAGGAGGGCTCGCTGGTGCAGTACTACCTGGTGAAGTGGAAGGGCTACCCTAGTTCTCAGAACTCGTGGGAGCCCAAGAGGAATTTAGGCAAGTGTCGCGAGCTCATTGAGGCGTATGAGAAGAAGGTCTCGAGGAAGAGGAAAAGGTGATATGATTTTGTGTTTGTTTGCACTTGAGGTGAGAGGGGGGGAGGGTGTTGACGGGGTTGGCTTGTGAGATGGTATGATACCCACGGAATAAAGTCAAGGATGTCTATTTAAGAAAAGAATGCTATGGATAGAAGGGGGATATACTGTAAAGCAAATAGGAATCAATGGATTTGTCTCTTTTTAAAAGTGAAGACCCTGTGAGAGCTTGTGTCCGAGTTGTAGATGTCTAAATATTGGGTTACCCTATAAACCTGTGTTTGCGCACCTTTCTTACACAACTCCATTACCATAGTAGTAGTAAATTAACAAGAACAGCAAAACATTCATAGTTTAATAGTAATAGGCGTTAATTATTAAAAATATTAAAAAATACGACGCTGATCTAAGATATTTTTATAAGATATTCTTACTTTGGTATCCATCACATCCACTTCGTTTACCTCAACCCCTCATTTTGACTCTGGCTTCTTCAATGTATAACCATACAACGTCTCAATCACACCAGGGTTCTCAGGATCCTCCTCTTTCCATATCCTAGCGAGTTTAAAACCAGCCTTGGCCAGCACGTTCTGGCTCGGCCCATTGTCGTCCACCGTGACCGCAACGATGCACTCTGGATGGAGCTCATTCTCTCCACTGCCCTCTTGCAGCGTCACCGTGCTCCTTTCCACCTTGAGCTCGACTTCCTCCCGGGGCAGAGACCAGAACTGCGTGAGAAACGCATTGACGAGCTCGGTCGCTAGGCCTTTGCCCCAGAACTCGCTTCGGATCATGTAGCCGATGACCGGCCAGCCAAACTCCCCGTTTCGCATGTGGGACCCCCCCGTGCCGATCATCTCCCCCGTCTCGGCCCAGCAAATGGCAAACTCGTAGCAGTTTTCGCCGTCGCTGCCCGGCAACCGCTGGTCGAGGACACCAGACGTCTGCTCCCGATCCACGTCCGGTTTTCCCTGAGAGGTCCACTTCATCACCTCGGGCTGGGTGCGGAGAAGATGAAAGTCATCCAGGTCGGCCGCCGCGTAGGGCCGAAGGATGAGGCGCTCTGTCCTGATTGGTTTCCGCTCGGCCATGGGTGGGTAGGGTTTTGGTAATGTGGTCTTGACAGTGACCCATTCCAGGGGGGCATCATGGGATTGTGTCATTGTGAGAAGACGTTTGTAGTGGGGTTTGAACGTAGTTGTGGTAATGATTGTGGTGAGAATGAGCTTTGCTCAAGAAAGAAGGGGACTTGTTCTAGAAGACTGTGATGGTGGTGATGATTTCTAGAAGCTATTAGAATTGCTACTTTAACCAACTATTTATCTTAAAAAGAAGAACAATGAGGCTATGTCGAGTCGGAGTAATAAAGTGAAGCTATCGCGGCATGAGTCACACGGCGGACCTCATATTGGTTGCAGCACGGCCTTGAAAGGAGCGGAAAGGCTGCGTCGTCTGCATGGAATTTCCGATCATAGGACCATCGTGACTCTAATAGTTCATTAGCGGATATTGTTGCTCAATCTGGTCAAGTGTCCGAGTAACATTATTCGCAGCTGCAAACGCAACAAACCACAATTAATTTTACTATGCTCGTAAACATTGGATTGGTGATTGATCGGTTGCTCTATAGCCGGGGAGCAGTCATCGCCGGCGATATCAGATCTGGACCTTTGAGTTCTCGACTGGCTTAGTTTGACTGATGCGCATACACACACACATACATACATACAAGTAAGGGCACGGAAATATGAATACGTAAACCGAACCGTTTGTATCAATTGCCTCGTTAAGACCCTCAATGCATCTGTAGCATCGAGTCTAAGTTTTTTATGGACATTACCCTAGTTTTGGAACAGAGAATGTCTCTTAGTGGAGGTTGACCTTCACATTGACTGCGTCACAAATCGTTTTGCTTTTTTCACCACGCCATGCTCAGAATTTTGGTTCATTCAATGCCCTTCTTATCGAGCAAATGCAGTTGATATTTCCATGATCCGTAGTAAACACCCGCAGAACCTTGCCCAACCGTCCTAGAAACCAAAAACATTCTTAAGCGAAAGTGGATGGTCGCTGCGCGCTGAAGATCTTCTGGGTGTTGATCTTGAGGACACGGTGGGGGAGAGGGAACTTCAGGTTCTTGGTAATAAGCTGCTTGATGTAGGGGCGCTTGATATCGGCGTTCTTCTCAATCTCAACGACACGGAGAATCTGTGAAAGAATTAGCACCTGTAACTGACATCATCCCTCATTGCACATGTACGCACGTGGATGGACCTGAAACGAGCACGGTGGCGGGCAGACATGTCGGAGTAGAGGGCCTCAACGGCATCGGTTCTGGACAACTCTCTGTACTCCTTGTACATGTTGTGGGTGCCAGAACGGGAGTCGTATCGGATCCAGATACCGAAGTTCTTGACCTTCTCGGGGTGCTTCTCGTGGATCTGACATCAAAATGTTAGCCTCATCGCCAGACCGCCGAGTGTTGCTAATTAGTGGGCACATACCGTCTTGATGCTGACGATCTCACCGGTAGCCTTCTTGACCTTTCGGAGACCCCGCAAGAAATACCAGTATCGGGACTTGGCGACGGTCTCGTTAACGGCGAAGATGGTCATCCTGTACATGGCAGGAGTAGGGTTAGCCTCGGTGGGCAAGTGGCGCCCGATGACCTCGTATTCATTGAGACGACCTGGAAGTCGCTTGTTAGTCTCCATGTTCCATATATCAAGTTTTGTCTCAATGAATTCTGTGCGGAAAGTATGCGTTGCCGGAGATGAAGTGCGGTAGGCCAAGCATCAGATGTTGCCTTGGGTTTGATGAAACTTATGCTGGCAGTGGTCGACTCGTTTCGCTCCGTCGATGAACCATTGTGATGAACCTGATCATGAATTCGATATTTCGATCCTTTTGCGTCCCAATGCCGCCCGACCTCCCACTCGAAATCATCGCTGTTCGCAAACCGTCGTCGTAGAGCAAATCGTGGCCCATTTCTTCTCCCGGCAACGCGCAAATTCGGCACAGAATTGATTGGAAATTAGGAAAAGCTTACCCATCTGGAATATCTGTTAGTAAATCGATGTAATTACTCTTCTGCAGTTGACTTACTGTGACGGCGGTCTAAGTCCTCGACAAGTCGCGAAATTTGAAGATTGACAAGTTAGAGGTGTTGCAGCGATAATTTTTGTGTGCGGGCTGGTGGGGAGGGCTGAGCACCAAATTTGTTGCAGGGCTTTGGCCCCAACAGCGATTGGTCCAAAACTAGGTAGGAGTCCCACTTAGCCGAGAGAGCGATCACGTGAAAAGTCACACGCTTCTCGCTGAGCGATGAACCTCAAAAGAGGCAAGCGCGATGGAAGCTTGGTCCTTTGCGGCAGGGTCAGGTACGTACCTTGCTTGACTTTGCGGGATCCTTGACAACGGATAGAAGATAAAACACAGCCAGCGCATGAACTCCTCCTTGATATGACACAGAAAGAATCGTGACAGCTTATTTTGTTATTCAACTGATATTCTGCTGAGTCTTCATCTCGCGCATTGCCACTTCTGCAACAGAATCATTTTCTTGTCGCCGTAATTTTGAACGCGGCTCAATTTGGCTCCCCAAAGCCAACACTGTGAGAGCTCAGCGCCATGAACGACTTGTTCAAAGACTTTGCCAATGCTCACTATGAGCAAAATGGTTACTTGCTTGCACAAACTCTCTCTCCAGTTTCTCCTGCCGATCAGCCTCATAGGTTGAGAGCAGTGTGCCAAAGTACAAATTCCCACAGCGTCAAGGGTGATGTTAAGCATTTCATCAAGACATCTACATCTCACAAGAGGAGCATCGACCATGATGAGGTGAAGGGATGGGTTGAAGTGTATGCTGCATACTGGAATGCAGTTAGTGAAATCGTTGCTGGGGAGAGTGGAAAGGTAATGTGCATCCTAAACGACCACCTTGGCGTGATCTGACTTTGGAGTAGTCATCATGGACAAAGGTTTATGACTCCTGGAAGGAGTTGACATCGATATTGATCCGGGGCTACAACAACTTTGGGTTTGAAGCTTGGACTATCCCTTGTCTCTATGTTGTGGGGAAGTATCTGAGACTATTCGCCATCAAATCCGACATGGAGCGTAGCCGCAACTCTACAGAGATGTCTGCGGGAAATTCACTGATTCAGGACGATTTTGATCCTGAGACGGATACGCAAAGTCAATTGAGAGACTGCGAACAACATCTGAAGCGAATCTTCACCCTATGTCTCAACGATAGGTCAGTTACCTGCTATGAGCATATGAACGCCGCTGACTTTCGTGCAGAGCTCCTTTAGAAGAGTCAAGAAAATGGGGTATTTACTTCATCATTAATTTGTTGTTCAAGACATACTTCAAGCTCAACTCGGCCTCACTCTCAAGAACGATTTTAAAGACCCTGAGTGCCTATAAAGGAGACATGCCTCCGCTGGAGGCGTTTCCAAAGTCGCAAAGAGTCACCTTTAAGTTTTACGAAGGTGTCCTGTTCTTCCTCGAAGAGAACTATGTGGAAGTGAGTAGCCAAATATCTAGTTCTGTTTGATGATATTAACCGTGCATTCCAAGGCCGAGAAACACCTCGTCGAGGCATGGGGGCTTTGCCACACACATGCCAAGCAGAATATGGAGTACGTCCACCTATCTATTCTATCAACATATGTGTGTACTGATATCTTGTAGACGAATTTTGACATATCTCATCCCATGTCGCCTCCTGACTAGTCACGTATTGCCTACCAAGGCCCTGCTAGAGCCCTTCCCTCGCCTGCAAAAGCTCTTCTTGCCCTTGTCACAATGCATCAGAACAGGTGATCTGCGAGCCTTTGACCTTGCCCTGCAAGAACGCGAGGAGGAATTTGTCAAGCGACGTATCTACCTGACTCTTGAACGCGGCCGCGATATTGCACTACGAAACCTCTTACGCAAGGTCTTTATTGCTGGCGGCTTCGACGAAGCCAGTGGTGATGCAGCACCGGTTCGCCGCACACGAGTGCCTGTGGTAGAATTCCGGGCCGCGATTTGCATGGGTAGTGGTGGAGAGTTGATAGATACTGACGAAGTTGAGTGCCTTTTGGCCAACATGATCTACAAGGTGAGTCTTGATGCATCTATTTTTAGTCAAAGTCACTTTGCACGCCAGGCTACACACCGATATCGCAACCATTATTCGATGGGTGCTTCCCCTGAGAATCATTTGGTTAGGCATGCTTGCATCCCTTTCCTCGCTGCTGCCTGCCTCAGGTAGCAAGGCATCTACCCCCCTACGACAACCATTGACCAATCTGTACACCCGTTCATCGAGTGAGTCACTAACCGTTACAATTTTCACGCAGGATCTGATGAAGGGCTACATTGCCCGCGAGAGGGGTATCCTTGTGCTGTCCAAGAAGGGTGCCTTCCCTGGCACCGGCGTCTGATTCTGGTACGCCGCGGCAAGGATCACAAGCGTGGGGGAAATAAGGCGGCATGCGAAACATCCAAGCTAACCTATGCATGCTCGGTGGCTACAAGAGTGAGGCTGTTGGAGCGGTTGGACGATATTGCCGGGGGTGATATGTTCAACGTACATATGCGGAACGCAGAACGCAACGTTAGCTTGCTTTCACTTGCATCTCTGCCGGCGAAGGATGAGGATTGAGTTAATACGGATACTATCAAGCTTAACGATTGGGCTATTTAAGCCTTGAAACTTTGACTGCGTTTGGCCCCCCTCCCTCACCGAGCACCTGTCGCCTTATCCTCAACGTGCATCATACACTGCCCATTCTTAGTTCACCTTATGTACACCCCCTAGTATTCGTGACTCACCCCCCCTACAATGACTTTCCAAGGCGTCCTCCCTCCCAAAAGGAAACTAAACATCCCATCTCACGCCAGGCAAGGAGGTGGCTTCAGATGGTGAGCTGGCGCAGAGTGGGTGGTGTGGATGCACTTCCCCTTGCACCCATCCCGCCTCTATCACCAGTCACTTTTTGCTTGATAAGTTTTCGTTAGGAGACATGTACTTTCGTTGTGATATGTGATTAACTTTTATTCCGAGCTTATAACTCTGTCTTTTCTTTTTCTGCCAAAACCCCTGATTGTGTTTCATGTTGGTACAAACGAGCGTTGAGAAAAATAATGATACACACGATCCCATCCTTTCCCCCCTTCCTCCTGAGTGTCAGTCTTGAAATCCTCTAACCTGAAATTTCACATATCCTTCGTAAACACTTCTCAGAAAGCCCATAAACACTCAAAAGATAAAAGCCCGTAAAACCCCCCAATAAAAGGTAACTGATCATCACGCCCCAAAAAAGAAAATTGACAAAAGGGAGAAAAACCAAAAACATACCCAGAGGGAAAACCAGACCGAGAAGAAAAGTATATACTTGTACATGAGTTTGCCGCGAATAATAAAATGCATTGAACCAAAAGGTATTACCATTTCCATAAAACGCCCGCCGAGTAGATATTTTTTGTAGATTGATGTCTTGCGCCACACAGGCCCATGTTATCAGGATGAAAGAAGTGAGAATAAGCATCATGTCATTAACAATATGGAAAGAAAGAAGAAGAAGAAAAAAATAATCATGGCCGACAGGGGATTGTTTCTGCCATCAGGAGTGACGGGTTGAGCGCGGAGTATTTCTGGAGAGGGCATAAGTAAAGGCAAGGAGGTTAGGGCAGACACGGGACTTACTGTGAAGATGAAATGTCATCGACGTGGTTGCAGAGCGCAACAAAGAGATCAAAGAAAAGTTGTGTTCCACCATTATACATTTCAAGTTGCATCGTACCGCTTCGTTTAAAAGTGCTTCGTGATCGAATTATGAGTGCAAGGTAATGGGCACGGAGCTTGGAGTCGTTATCAGGAGTGTTGGCATATGCATAGCGGGCCGAGGCCAAGATGGTGCTACACTGAATGCCAGATTCTGTTGAGGTCAGATATTAAGACAGCAACGTCAAAGGTGAAGTGAACTTACGAAGACCCTGCTTTCGCAAGGCTAGCTTCTTCAACTCATCAAGGCCGTATCTCTCAGCGGCACAGTAGATGACAGTATCTTTTAGAAGATCCCCATCGACACCCCGATGATAGACTGTGCTCTCAGAGGTTCTCTGGCTCTCCTCACTTGTGGGTTCCAACTCCCACGAGTTTCGACGCTTGTTGTGCATCAAGCGAGGATAATAGTCTCCCTTGTATAAAAATTCTAGGACTGAGCTGAAGATTTCGGGTTCTTCGTCTGGAAGAGCGATCCTCTTCGCAGTCGGGTCGACGTATGTGTTTCGCAGGGCGTTGTTGAAGAAGGGGCTCATGCAGAGGATATTTTCATGGGCGGCAAAGAGCCGTTGCTCAGCGCCAACAACGAGTGTAACGATGGCAGAACTAAGGGTGCTGGATGACCGGTTAGTTAGATAAAGACATGGTTAGACAAAAGAGAGGGAGAGAAAGAGAAAAAAACTTACCTGCCCATGACTATGTCTTCCGGAGTAGCCGAGGAGGAAGTAGTTGGTCTTCGAGGGCGGGCGTCATGACGTCGCTTACTCACTCCACTCTCCTTGCTAAAAGAGGAACTCGACTTGGAAGCCTTATGGTGGCTCTTAGAGAAGCTCCTGCCGGAAGTCTCAAAACGTTTGCTGAACATGGTGGCGATAATGTGAGGATGGGAGATGAATATTTTAAGAATTACAATGGAAAAAATAATATCTCCTAGATAACAAACGATAGTAGAGGAGGATGGAAGACTTCGTAATAAAGATAGAAAAAAGACAGAAACCGGAGAGACAGCCAAAAACCGGTCGACAAGTCGTTCTTGGTGTTGAATGTCGACAAAACTTACCTGAGGCACCAAGCCGTGATGAACCTGAAAAGTCTGCTGGATACGAGGCGGGCGCCATGGTTTTATAATGCTGCCGGTACGTCCCCATGGGAGGTGTTTAGCTGCCTATAGCCACTTTATGGCCACACCCAAGCTTTTATTAGTGAGGCAACCTAGACATGGTTGGTGATAGATTGGATGTGACGCGTTCCACTTGGCCCCAGCGCGTTGAGTGGTCCGCCAAATTTCCACGAACGCACGTGATGACGCTAACAGTGCTTTGGGCTCAGTGTCTCCAGCCAAGGTGCAAGGATAGTGAACCCATCGAGTCATTGCTGCAAGGAGCTGCAACAAAAGAAAGGGGGGGCTGGGGGTGTTCAGGGGTGTGTCGTGCAAACAGTGCTTTTTCAGGAATGGAGGCCGTGGGTTGTGGAACACTCTTGTTTGAACAGGCGTGCCGGGCGTGGAGCACTCGAAGGCAGCCATCCACTCATGACCAGGACTGGATGATAGTGCAGGACAATGCAGAGCCTTGCAGCACGGGAATCTGAGGAGCTGCACTTTTGAAAAAAAGAAGAATCATGGTTTCCGTATGCAAAGGATTCAATTGAGACCAATTAGACTCGACCTTTCGCCGTTGGGGAGCCGGAACGGAGTTTGACATGCTGCACCCATCATCTAAGTCTCACGACCTCAGGCGCATCACCGTTGAAGCTCTCTCCCTCGACTCACGCCTGAGCCGTGCTTTTTCCTCCCAGTGGGCCACGAATAGATTGTAAAACCTTGTAACATCCAAGTCCTTGGTAAGCTACCGAGTAGTAACACTCGCTAGGCCAAAAGCGTCGGCCGAAAAGGAAATACAAACTTCAAGGCTGATTGTGAGGCCTGGAATTGACGGCATCAACAGATGCTGCCTGGATTCAAAGGCTTGTAAGAAGAAAATGTTGGTCCCGGAACTGTAGTACTTGAATCCTATTGGTCATGTAGTGTCAGACTGGCTCGGAATTTGCTTCTGTTGTGAGTGTGATACACGGGCTCGTGCAACAGCAGAGGAGATTGAGTGAACAATGGCATGTTTGCCTTCTTTCCTGACCATTACATCATTATGGAAAGCCCCGCGGATCCTGTGCTTTTCAGCAAACAGTCCAACATCCTGGCAGCGTTGATAAAGGAGGGTGCCATGGTCGGACGGCACTAACTCGTCCTTACCGGCCTCGACGATATATATCGCCGGTTGTTGGCCATGTGGCTTCTTGGTCATTGTTTCAATGTTTGCTAAGCTATCCAGGTGATTCCGGAGGAACGGCCATAGATGCTGGTAAGGGAGCCATTTCTGAGGATAGAGCGCATACAGCATAGCTCGGGTATTCGTGAATGGTGTCTCTAATACCAAGGCATCGATCTGTAAGTTGGATCGCTCTTCAGTCTTGGCTGCCAAGTTGGTTGCGAAGCCACAGCCGATACTCTGGCCCCAAAGAATGACGGCAGGTCTCGGAAGCTGCTTTTCTGCTGTATTTTTATGATGGAGCTGAGACGTCCATCGAAGCGCCGCTTCGGTATCCATGTCAATGCCTTTCTCAGATGGGCGATCGTGTGAAGTCCAGTACCCTCTGTAGCTCACACAAATTACAGTATAGTGAACCGGTTCATCCAAGTCCTTTAGTCGACGGAGTATACCTGAGATATCTGGCAGCCGAGGAGGAAGTGATGAAGCATTGCCTAATACATGACAAATCAGCTGAATGTTTCATTTCGTCGATCGGGTCCGATCTGTCGCATTGTCGAACCTTGAAAGTAAAGCAGATATGCCGGTGTTTTAGGCACTGCTGGCGAGGCGCCGCCACGACTATCATCACCACTTGAAACCTCACTAACACAGAGCGCCATCTCAGTGCCATCCAATGACTTGATCCTTTCTTCCCGCCATTGAATGCCCCGGCACTGACGAGCGTAGTCAGATATCTGCATGCTTCGCGCATTTGGCGGCAAAAAGGGATTGTAAATGATGGCATTCTGGAACAGGACCAACATCATACACTTGTACGTCCATAGGGCCAAGAAGAGTCCTGTAAATATGATTGGCGGCATGAGGATTTGGCCAATATGGATCTGCCTCTTGATGCCAGGCAAGTCAGGCTTCCGCTCAAGGCATGTCCCACATCGCCATTGTGCCAGATGCCCTCTTGTTGTGAATTTGTTAGCCAGTGCCCTCAGTCGTGCAGCTGATGATGAGAAGCGGACCCTTTGCATCATCATTGCTATTGTCAAATGAATCAATATCCCATGAGGCCGGAGTGGTGACCAGCCCAGGAATCAATGGCGACATGTTCCCTCACGACTGGAGTTTTGCTCTCAGGGCTTTGTTAGTGGATGCCACGATGGTGCTTAGAGTGCTTTGGGTGATGTGGCAACCAATTTGTAGCGCCTCTTGCAGGGGTCCAGCTCCCATCACCCCGCTTTCAGGCCCTGAGGTCACTAATTGCTAGTCCTGACTCCTCTGAATGTTTATCCAAAACACCCCGCCAGGCATCAGGGTCAACCAAACATTTCTAATCCATACTTGCACAAGTACTGCCCGAGATCAACCTGAGCTGTGGAAACAAGACACTGCCTCAGCAACTTCACCTCTTCAAATTCTTCCCCTTGTCACCACTCGGCCATTTCTTCGACCAAAAGGACTCTTGAACGTACCAAATCATCACTACACCCCGAAAGCCATCATGTCGTCTTCGCTAGACACAGACCACGACAAAGAGACCAAAGCCACGCCTCATGTCGCCATTGTGGATGGTCCCTCCTCTCCCAGACCGGAAGTCGAGAGCAGTTCTGTTCTTAGAGATGGCGAGGAGAGTTCTGTGCTTAGAGATAGCGAGGGGTGGGATGGAAAGCTGCGCATACAGAGGACGGCACTCGTGACAAATCCAGAAGCTTTGTCAGACCCGGAATATTCAGACGACAGCAACGTATTGGCTGGAGAAGAAATCAGAGCTGATGAGAGTATGGTACCCCCAACCAAAATACCTATAGCAACAGTGACTAATCAGCATAATATCCATAGACCTTCTCGATAGCGAAGATTCTGAAACTGAAGAGATCATGTGCACGCATTCCCGAATCACGTCGATACCCGCCTTGCGCCTTGAGCGCTTCAAGAACGCCACCCGAATTTGTCTTAGGGAAAACCGTATCCAAGATATCGAAGGTCTCGAAATTCTCGCAGATACACTGGAGGATATCGATCTATACGATAATCTGATCTCTCATATCAGAGGCTTAGATAGTCTGACGAAGCTTACCAATCTGGACCTCAGCTACAACAAGATCAAGCACATCAAGCACATCAACCATCTGAAAGACCTCAAGGAAGTCTACCTTATTGCGAACAAGATTAGCAAGATAGAAGGATTAGAGGGACTAGACAAGCTGACGTTACTGGAATTGGGGTCAAATCGCATCCGAGAGATGGAAAATCTCGACAGTTTAAAGGCTTTGGAAGAGCTGTATGTGGCCAAGAACAAAATCACCGAGCTGAGTGGTCTTGGAGGGCTACCAAATCTGCGTCTCCTAAGCATCCAGTCCAACCGAATCAGGGACTTGTCCCCACTGAAGGACATTCCTCAGCTTGAGGAACTTCACATTAATCACAATGCTCTCGAGTCTTTGGACGGCATTGAAAACTGCTTGAATCTTCGACTAATAGACCTCTCCAACAACCAGGTCAAAAGCCTCAAGGGTCTCGGACCTCTGAAGAAGTTGGAAGACGTTTGGGCTAGTTACAATCAGATTGGAGACTTTGGCGAAGTCGAGAAGGAGCTGAAAGACAAGGAGGAGTTGGCGACGGTCTATTTCGAGGGAAACCCACTGCAGCTCCGTGCTCCAGCTCTTTACAGAAATAAAGTGCGGTTGGCATTACCGCAAGTCAAGCAGATTGATGCCAGTAAGTTCTTTTGAAGGCCTTGAACGTGGATGAAGCTAACCCATGACAGCCTATGTGAGAGTCTAAACATAATTTGTTAGAGCATCAGAGTACGACCGTTTTCTAGACAGTTCTGGGCGCTGGCCACGGCGCAACAAGCAATTTCAGCATTAACATGAATTTTCGAGTCAGAGTTGAAGCAATTACTACAAGATCCGGAACGCGGGCAATCGTGTTGGTTGGGAATTATGAGTCTGTACTCTATTACATCAAGGCCAGGTAATGGCTCTCTAAAGAATAATACAGTCAGTGGGAGGCGCCTCCATTGAAATTTTATTCAACCAAGTCCCAGTGAATCTAACCGGTTTTCCTTTTTTTCCCTATTCTAACCAAAGATCCAGAGCTTGTCACTAGGGAAGTACTATGAGACGAGATTAGCATACGTGAAGGACTTGATTTGCAGACGGAGAGGGAGCTTACGTTTGTCGGCGCATTGAATCTCAAGTTGAGGTCTAGCTTGGCAATGCGATCCATATCGGCCTGCTCCAGGTCGAATGTGACTGATTCGAGATTCTGGGCCATGACAGCCTGTCTGGATGTCTTGGGGATTACGGCGAGGCCACGCTGAGTGGCCCATCGGAGGAGGACCTGGGCTGGTGTCTTGGTGTGCTTGGTGGCCAGCTCCTTGATGACGTCGTGCTCCATCAGGGGGGCAGCGCTCTTTGCGCGGTCCATGTCCAATTCGATGAAGCCTGTTGGTCCAAAGGAGGAGTAAGCGGTGACGACGATGCCCTCCGCCTGGGCCAGGCTGACGAGGTCGTTTTGCTGGAGGTAAGGGTGCAGCTCAACCTGCAGAGTGGCAGGGCGGATCTTTGCGTATTTCAACAGATCGTAGACGCCCTGGGCCTGGTAGTTGGAGATTCCGATGCTCCGGGCCAGCCCCTTGCCTACCAGCTTCTCCATGGCGCCCCAGGTCTCCTGGTTGGTGGCCTTGCTCCAGCGGACCTCCTTGTCGCCGTCGTAGAACCAGCCCGGCGGGTAGCGCACGCTGGGGTCGACGTACTCGAGGGCAACGGGGAAGTGGATGAGGAAGAGGTCAAAGTAGTCGACCTGCCAGTCGGCGAGCTGGCGGCGCACGATGGGCTCGACCCTGTCCTCGTCGTGGAAGGTCTGCCAGAGCTTGGAGACGATGAAGAGGTCCTGGCGCTTTACGATGCCTTCTTTGATAGCGCGGGCGACGCCCTCGCCACATTCATTTTCATTGCCATAGTCTATATAAGAAAGAAGGTGTATGTTAGTATCGAATATGAAGCCACTTGAGATATGACAAAGTAAAGGATTCAATGAGTTAGAGAGAGTGAGAGAGAGAGAAAGACAAAAACGCACCGCATGCACCATCAAGGAGTCGATACCCGGCTTTGATGGCATTGTACACGGTATCAGCACAGGTGGCATTGTCGACCTTCCAAAGGCCAAAGCCAACCTGGGGCATCTCATAGCCACTGCTGAGCTTTATTGATGGCGTGGCCATGATGATGACGGCGATGGACTTGTTGTTTATTTATTTATTTATTTTTATTTCCTCTTTTGGGGGGTAGAGGTTCTGTTTTCAGCAAGTTTGATGATGAGATGAGATGAGATGAGGTGATGATGGTTTTAGAAACAGGTTCAAAACAGTCAGATCCTTTTTTTCAACGGGGACTATTTATGTTTTCAATGGCTCGGGAGAGAGACAGAGAGAAGAGACATGGAACCATTTGCCCTTTTGCCTCAAAACCCTTTTTTAGCATCGGTAGGCCAGCCTTGTTAGTAAAACCACCCCCAAGCGGAGTCCGGCTCCAAGGTTGCATGATAAACCCATCCATGATAAGGCAAAAAAAAAAGGAACCGCCCGCTCACCCCCGGATGACAGCCTGTTATGTATAGTTTGAACCGATTGGCATGGATTGGCATGGATATACATACTTATGTATGCTGGATATTCTGCTTCGGGCAAGCCGCTTGAGCCACCTTTGAATGTTTGTACCGCCATCCTTTTTTGCGCAAGTTTTGTATGGCTGGACTCGAGACCATGACCATGACCAAAGACGAACAAACAGCCAAAAGACAATGGCCGGGTCGGGTTGGGACTGGGCTTCGGCTTCGGCTTTGGTATGGGATTGGCATCCTTCTTTGGCGGGGTGACATGACATGGCATGGCATAGCACGCATGGCTCTGTTTTGTATTACGATATTATGTTGTGTAGGCAAACCTTCTTGTCTCACGTACAGTTACGTTGCAGGACTTGATCGAGCGAATCATCTTCTCGTTCACGAGTTATTCTATACATGATAAAAAAAGAACTCATCAAAACCCTCGGCGGCATTTTCTACCGTTACAGCAAGCCTACTGCAGTCACCCCCCTTGACTGGTTCATCGGATTTCAACTTATGCCTCTGCTTCTTCTTTTCTGATAGCCGGGATCATCAGGCTGAGCGCAATGGGTGGAGGTGGAGGGGGTGTGTCCATGTGGTGATTTTTTGGAGGCAATTTAGCCTGAATCTTCCATCTTGCTCCCAATTCTCTTGACGAGGGGGGGGGTGGGTGGTCTGAGATTTCTCCACAATGCGGCTAATTTGCCCGGATCAGGATGGCAGATGGAGACTGAGATGGAGAAGAAGCTTTTTTTTATTATTCCGCCCGCACATGTTCGATCTGTCACCGGAATGAGTCAAATCTTTTTTTCTCAGTGTTCTTATATCCTCCTCCGGAGATATGAAAGGGAGAGATATGAAGAACCACTATTAATTGTTGATTCACGCCCTTTGTGGCTTGGCTGGGCAAAAAGGGCCGTTTTCTTCTTCATCATGGCAAAAAGTCTTCAACTTCAACAATGGAGGCACGAGCAATCTTTTGTGCAGAAACAATGGAGCCTTGTGCGCGGGGGGGGGGGGCCTTGTGCTGGGTCGTTGTATTGGGTCCCTTGTCTAGAACTCACGAAAGTTGAGCCTTTGGTGTGTGAAAGGCCTTTGGGGGTGTTGAAAGGGTTCGATTGATGCTCAAAGTCTTATTCCAAGTTTCTTGTTCATAAAAGGATACAAAACAGAAAGGTCGCCTTGAAGAGACTATTCATCGAGTTCATTGGAATAGCCCTTTATCCCAACTCATCCCTTGTCAAGAAAACCATTCATGTTGATATCTCCAAATAGCTATATACAACTTATCTACCGTCGTTCTCTTCCAGCGTTTATAAGATGGCAAACATGACCATATTACTTTCACGACTCAAAATCATATTCACACATTATACATCGCCGCCAACATGGATCGCTTCCCCTACGTCGAGGTGCTGCAGCGCCGCACCTCTTTCCAAGGCTACCAGGGGCTGCGGAACATGCTCGCCTATCAGTCCGCCCTCATCCGCGGAGATAAAGAGGTGGTGCTCGACAACACCTGGGAGCTGAGCGTGGACCAGGAGGAAGACATCAGGGTGCCCTACTCCCCGGACCGCCACCCGCAGGACAGGGACTACCGGTGGTCCTTTGGGCACTCCTACCGCGAGGGCGGGGAGAGGGACTATGCCCAGCCCAGGGAGGTCATCACCCACCTGCCCGAGACCCAGTGGGAGAGCTTCGAGCTCGAATGGGTCAAGGTCCTCGGCGAGGGCGGCTTCGGCATAGCGACCCTCTGGGACGTCATCTACGACGACGGCAGCAAGCAGAAAGTCGTCATCAAGATCCCCAACAGCGGCACCGACATCACCCCCGAGGCCAAGTGGCACTGGCGGTACAGCGGCGCCTCCCACGTCGTCCAGCCCATCGACGTCCAGGGGAACGCCAGGAGGATCAGGGCCAGCCGGCCCCTGGACCAGGAAACCGACGAGGCGCCGGCGGCCGAGTTTAGGCCAAACGACGAGAACGTCATCGTGCTGGAGTTTGCGGAGCACGGCAACTTTTTCGACATGATGGCCAAGGCGTCTTACTTTGGCACCCGTTTCTCGAACAGGGTCTTGTGGCAGATTTGGGAGTGCTGTTAGTCCATACCCCCCTTTTCTCTCCCCTTTCTCCCCCCCTTCTCCTCTTCCAAGTTATCAACAACCTGATTTTTGCCTTCTCTTTTTTATACTGACTTAGAACGAATACAGTGGTCAAGGGAGTCGCCTCGGTAGCATATCAACCAGGCCATGTTCATTTTTTATCCAGACGTGGGCGAAATGATCTCGACAAGTTGCTGGACTGCACCGATGATCCCAAGCAATGGGACAAGCTAAACGCCTTTAGAACAATGGATAATAGTCATGATGTGCATTTCGATCTAGAGGAGCAAAACGGTACGTGTATTCTTCCTTGGCCCCCCCTTTTCTTGCTTCATCACGAGACTAACATGCAGACCACAGTTCTCATCGGCGAGGATCCTAGTCATGACTTCCATCCCATCTTCAAGGTCAGTACAACCTCTCTCTCTCTTTCTCTCTCTCTCTCACAGAGGTAGAAGTTTCTTAAAGCTTTGACTGACAAAATACGAAAACCCTTAGATCCACGATTTCGGCGACTTCAGTCACAAGATGCGCGAGTGCTGGAACACCTGGACCGAAGTAGACTACTGGTCCGCCAGACGGTGTCCCAAAAAGAACCGTCTCCCTCCTGTACGTATCAAATTTCTCTAGAGCCTCCCCCCCCCCTTTTTCTTTTTTTTTCTCTTTTTTTCTTTTGGTGGGAGAGTAAACAAAACTGACTTTTATGTTTTTTTATAACAGGAGACGTTTGTAAAAGACTGGGATAGTCTCTACATGGGTCGACCCCGCGCCGTCGAGGACTTTAAGGGTGATGACCTCTCAAGGGGTCATGCCGTGGCAGGTCGATATGGAACTTGGACGAATATATTTCTCATTGCACAAATTGTAAGCCCCCTCTTTTGCCTCTTGCTCTCCTTCCCTCTCCCCCCTTCCAAGTTCTGTCCATGAAACTAACAAAGTCGCAAAAAAAAAAGATGGAGGGCGCCATCACCCACAAGTACATCACCCACCCAGCCGTAGCCGGCGTCTACTGCAGCCTCGACTCCAGACAGGCCGCCCCGAGCTACGCCTGGCGCCTCAACGAGCCGGCCTACCACAACGTCGAGCCCGAGCTCAAGGACCTCATCTACCAGTGCCAGTTCAAGGACCCCGCCCACCGGCCCTCGGTCCACTACCTGCTCACCAAGATCGCCGAGCGCAAGGCAAAGGGCTTCGACGAGACCGACGACGACGTCCGCGTGTTCTGGAAGATGTTCTGGGAGCGCAGGAAGGAGCCCGTGGATCATAGGGGGAGGGGCGGATTTGGGAGGCGCCCGCCGCCGCCGCCGCCGAATCCTGGTGGTGTCTTCGGGAAGGGTAAGGGGAAGCTGAGGGTGATGAATCCGGATGGGGACAGTCCTGAGTCGGATGACTTCAAGACGAATAGAGTGACCATCCCGGGTACTGCGAGGACGTTCCGGGTCCCTTCTGGATCTACACTTGTCGGTACGGATCCCGATGAGCCCAACCGCCATAGCGGGGCGGATCTTGCTGATAGCGATCTCGTCGATACGGACCCCGTTCAACCAAATTCCCATGGCGACATCAAGACAAACAGGGTGTCGATACCGCGTCGTGGCTATCGTGCTCCAGCCTCCAGTACCTCATCAGATAACAACCCTCCTCTGTCGTTGATTTACGGGGCAAGCAGCAACGACGAGGAAAATGACCCGCTGCTGGCCAACCCCATGATCCGGCATCTATCCAATCTCATATCAAAGTCCAAGTCCAAATACAGGTCCGCAAAGAGGAGCAGCAGTCTGAGCCTGGGAGGCTCAGCCATGCCACTCCAGCCAGGAGACTTCAACTCGCCATTGCTACTCAACGTCATGGACGACCCCATCGCCCGAGATAATAACATCGCCGCGCTGTCCTCCCTAGACCTCGGAAACCCGCCCAGGGACGAGCGCTCCTCCTCCGACATCATGGACCTGCCCGTCCCCCAGGCCGTCAACTCGGAGACGTTCCCCGTCATCGGCACCAGGACCTCGGACGAGCAACCCCCCAGCACCCACGCCAGCATGGTCAGGCGAGCCGCCCACAACAAGGTCTCCAGGCCCTATATCTTCCAGGGCACCCGGGATCCCACCACGGGTCCCTCCCCTCTGCGCTACCTCTACCGCGGCGGCGCCACCGTCAGGGGCAGAAACCCCTTCAACCGCAACCGCCGCATCAACCTCCTAGACGACGAAGACGAAGACGACAACAATGACATGATGGAAGAAGACGAGGCACCAATCGACGACGACGTCATGTTCGACGCCCCATCCAGCAACCATTCCGTGGGCGATAAACGCAGAGGCGGCACCGCCCAGGGCGACGACAGGGCAAAGAGGCCCCGAGTGGGCGGGCTCATGGTCAGCGGCATGCAGGATCTGGTGCAGCGGACGCAGGAGCTCGATGTGATGTTGGGGTCGCCGATGGATACGGCGGATGATATGGGCTTGCCGTTTGATAAGGACTTGGATGTGAACATGGATATTGATTGATCGATTGATACATAGAGATACCCTTTTGGATGGAATTGCATGGTTTGGCGTTGGTAGTCATTTGTCTTGATTTGATATCAATAGAAGAGAGACACCCCTGTCAAGGATAATTATTAGACGTTGAAATAGAATACTTGAAATCCTCACTTACACCTCTTCAATCACGACCGCAAGATATATAATGATGGTCATGCCAAAAGAGCTAATACTCTTGATATTAATATTTGCACGAAAGGGAGACTTAGCTACCTAATTATGTTTTACATATTCATAACTTTTAAACAATATTTTCCGAATCATAAAGGTGTATCATGCTCTTCGGTCCTGCCTTAGACCGGGGAATCATTCAAAAAGACAAAAAGCGCTCATTTATCCGGGGTCCCATACAGACAGTCGCAGGTTCCGGCCCCGGCTTGCACATCGGCAATCATATTCCCCTTGTCGTCCTCACATTCTGGCGAGCCAAGTGTAGAATTCTTGGACTCCGTAACTTCGACCATGCCAGGCCAGGCTGGGTATCCGGGCTGCGGCAGCTCCTGTCTTCGGGTATGCTTTGATTTTACACTCGTACGGCGCGTCCATAGAGTGGCTTGGAAGGTGGTGTCGCTAAATGTGCATTTTGCTGCACGGTTGGTGGAAGTAAGAGCACTGCTGGGTACAACAGTTTTGCTCATCTGGAATGAGAAGACGAAACGCTCTGAGCCAAGACTGGCATCAAGAAGCGTCATTGATATGTTGGTGAAGGAGGTGGCGAAAGGGTTGTCGGAGGAGGAAACTTGGTAGTCGTTATGGCCATTGCCCTGTTGAATGGTCCAGTAGAATTTGGCTGATGAGCCGTTGCTGTAGGGGAAACATCGCCAGGTGGTGGGATTCGACGTGCATCCTGTGGAGGAGTTTTGAAGGGTGGTGTCAAGCGTGAATGATCCCGTTGGAATACTGGTAGAGCCACTTCCGGTGCTAGGATGTCCGTTTGTAACACTCCTGGATACGCTTGTCAGCCATCATTTCTCAGGCTTGCCAATACATCAGATATAGCAGCTCTCAGCGAACTCACTTTTTGGCTAATCCAAGAGACAATCCAACCGCCAATCCCACTATTATAATCATGACCATGGATATTATACCAATGAAGCGACATCTTCGATGCCTGCTTTCAGGATGCCATTGGCCACGACTCCGTCTGTCATCATCAGATGGCGGACGGTCAAATTTCATTTCATCAACCATCATCTTCTCCGGATCGCCCTCATATTTGGACTCTAGTAACGCGGCTGGTGGTGGAATGACATAACCACTGGGCGAGAGAGATGCGTATGGTGGCGGCGGCGTTATTGAACCTCGACCACCACTCCTCCGGGCATGTTTCTGAGGCATCCGTAGAGGCGGGCTCGGTAAGGGTGACTGGCCATCTTCACTGATGACGGGCATCTGGCCCACCGAGGAGAGCGAAGATCGCGACCCTACCCGGCCGTGAAACTTGGGTTGGTAAGTCATTGCTGAATTGCCGACGCCGCCGAAAATCCAGATGATAGCAATACGTCGTCGACTAGCTCAGCGACTTGTCTATCACCGGGTTTACGGGCGTCGGGCGACAATCCAGAGACTTTGAAGACTCAAAAAGCGAAGGACGAATTTGGTAAAGGAACAAGGGAGAAGGCGTAAGCTGTCGGCGGCGATGACTCGAGCTTAGATCGAATATTAATAAGAAAGCCGGCCAAGTGGGCTATTACATGGATAGGTCGCGCAACGTGCCCGTGAGTGAGACACAACCCGGTGAGACCATTGATGAGGAAACGGAAAAAGGGAGAGTCGACGGCAAAAGGAACGGTTGTATGAATGTCTTGGGCCTAGGATGAATGAAGGATGTATACAAATCCGCCCTTACATACTCCGCACAGGCTCGGCAGATGCATGATATCGTGGCAATGAGGCTGACATGTCGATGACGCCAATGGTTTTTTTTAATATAGCTTCTTCTTTAGAATTGATGGTTGTACGCCTCAGCTAGGACTTGTCCGGAAGCCATCCATTCGCACTGACACCATTGACAGCACATGCCTGCGACTCTTCCACCATGCTCACTCAGAGCTCGAAAAGGAATGCGGCTGCGACGGCGCCCCGGGACGGACTCTTTTGCGGTCCTCCCCACCTTTTACAACGCTGCAAACTGTTCAGATGCTTGAACCCAGATCGTTGGAAATCCCAATTCTGGCTGCTTCCGTCCAACCAACAAAATCACTAGTTCTTTGCATGCTGCATGGATGGTGTAGTGGTTGAAGTCATGATTGGCCGTGGACGTTGATCAATTGCGTCGGAGCTGGGCAATCCATTTTTATTTTTTTGTACTCTGCACTATGTACGGAGTACTTGTTGGCTTGAACTTATCTGCCTTGGACCAAGCTGTACAACATACATATTTGATCCGAGGCATTGCATTGGGCGTGCATGGAAAAGGGTTGTTGAGATTGGCTTGTCTCTGTCGAATGTCAGGGTCCGGCCAATGGACAAGGAGGATTTTAGTGGCGACGGACAGCCCTGAAGGATCCACGGATCAAGAGCCCAGCCCCAGTTCCATGCCAGGGCCAGGGGAACCATGTGGGGGATGAAAATCACCGGCGATGAATGAAGATGAGCTTGAAAATAGACAACCGCATGGAGGAGTGAAGAGAGCCCCAAGATAGGGCTGTAGTTGAAGGAGAAGATATAATTGCCACATAAATACATATTCAGAAATCATAAAGCCCATCCCATCCCGCACCTTCCTTCTCTTTTTTACCCAACTTGAGGAGGGAGGAAGGGAGGAAGGAAGGAGGACGAAGCTTCTTCCATGGGAAGGTAGCACACATGCATGCACTAAAGCTCACTACAGCAGGTCCCTGTAGGTCCAACTCTAGTACCTTCCAATAGCGCAGGCACAAACTCCCAATTCTTGTCTTCAGCTCTCTCATTGTGAGAAGAATAAAAATAACTCACCCATGCTTGAACATGAACAATTGACAAAAAGAAAGCAATTATTGATATCAATTCCCTCGCCCCCCGCCCCCCACCCTTCAAGGCAAAATCAGGGCAAACCAAGGCAAACAGTCGGACTCCATCAAGTCATACGTTTCCGAGACTCGCTCCACAACGGCTCATGTCCCACCCGCTCTCAACATTCGGGCATCCCCGCCGCAGCCGAGCTTCGTTTAATCTCCCTCCCTCAATCCCAACACCGCTCATCTTTCAAATACAGTCATGGCATCATAGAAAATAACCTTATATATATAAAGACATCGTATAACCATACATGCAAAGACATGGCGTTAGGAAGGCCTCGCAGATCTTGCAGATCTTCATCCAACTGACAATCTTGCATGTAAACACAAAAAGTAAATCCAAGGATTTGACGTGGCAAATGTCTCATTGGGGGTTTAAAAAAAATCTAAACAGTCTATGCATCTGTCTAAAGTACTCAAGCACATATATGTATGTAAGTATGTATGCGTATGCATGTCTTCGTACAGTACAGTAGTACAAACCAAACCACAAAAACAAGTTCACTACTCCTTACATATCACATCATAATCGTATCGTATCATACCTCCACCGCCTCCTCGCTCTCGGGCTGCGTCTCCTCATCACCAACATAGACGGGTGCATCGAGCGAATCTCCTTGCTCTGTCCACACCGCTGCGAGCTCCTGCTCAATCTCATCGCGCCTCTTCTTCCAATCCTCCACCTGCGAGAGTCGTTCACGCAACTCTTGGACTTCCTTCTCCACTTGCAGCTTCTCCCTCTCTGTGCCAATGCGCTCAAACTCCCACTCGTCACCGTTTTCGCCCGCGCCAAGAACAAGGTTAAAGGAGTGATACTTCTTGAGCGACGCTCGGGTGGAGATGGTGATCAGTGCTGAAGCATGGTTAGCTTTGGATGGTCATGCAAGATAACTTTGATCGGGAAATACTCACTGATGCCCCGCTCCTTGCATGTCTCGTATAGAAGACCTTCAACATCGCTGGAAACGGCGCTGGTACCTTCATCAATGATGGCGTATCGAGGCTCGTGGTACAGTAGTCGTGCAAACTGCATTCGCTGTTTCTCTCCACCGCTGAGCACATCCTTCCACTCCTTTCGAGTATCCCATCCACCCTCACGCTCGGGAAGGTAGCCAAGACGAGATGCCTCAAGGATCCGCTGGAGCTCCTGCTCAGACTTACGCTTCTCTCGCATGTCCAACTCGCAATCGGGGTAAATGACCTGGTCACGCAGGGTTCCGGGGCTGAGGTAGGGTCTTTGTGGCAGGAACATGATGCCATCCTGGCCAATGTTCTTCGGTCGACTCACCAAGCCCCGATAAGCTGGCCAGAGACCAGCAAGGATTCTGGAAATAGCAGTCTTACCAACGCCGTTGGGACCAGAGATCTACTCCTCGTTAGCACACTTCTATAACAAATTGATCGGATATGGCTTACCAAGAGATGCTCGCCGGTTCGGACAATCATAGACAGCGACTCCAGCAACTCCTCTCCGCCCTGTGGCCAAAGCCCAGGTGCCACAACAGGTACCTGCTCTAGTCGAATACCGTCAAAGCCCTTTTGAGTAGTACCTTGAACATCAGACAGCGAGTAGAGTTCGCTCTGGCCATTTCGAAGGTAGTATGCGTCGGCGTGGGCGCGATGTAGCGTTGAAATGAGGGTGTATACTCGGCTGGTATATCCAGCCAGCTCGGACAGATCCTTGATAGAGTACATCATTCGACCACCAGCATCAGCCAGCGACAACATGAGTCGTTTGTTTGTAATAAAGCCCTTCATACGGTTTCGCTCACGGCCACCCTTCTCGCCGTTCTCGGCCATCTCGGCCGCTCCACCAACACCACCCCAAGCGGGCAAGAAGACAGGTAATGAGGCGAGCAAGTAACCGTACGCACTCCAGCTGTACTTTAGGATGAAATCCTCAAGAATATTGTATCGGATCTTGAGCATGTAAATTCCTTCCATCCAAGTCTTGAGCGACTTGTATTCCCTGTTCAAGAACGTCTTTTCCGTTTCGGCACCACCGTAGAAAGCCACTTCTTCGGCATTGGCGATTAGACGAGCGTGAAGACTTCTAAAGTCACCTTCCTTTTTGCCTTCGACTGCCTTGAGTTTACCAAATGGTGGTGACAATCGTCGCAGAATGCTTGCGGTGAGGAAGTAGTTGCTCATCAGGCCAGTGAGAGCCAGGGGACCCAATGAACGGTAGAGTTGGAAGCTGAAGACGCAAATGTCCACAAAGGGTTTTCCAAGGGAGGAGTAGAGGTTGGCGGCGGCAGCGCAAAATAATGTCAGATCTTGCGTAATAAACTGGTCTGCACCCTGGCCGACGCCGCCGTCAAGATTAGCCAGCTTATAGTAGTTGAGGTTATCATTAAGGTAAAGATCATGGATATAGCGGGTAAGACGAGTTCGGAAGGCGATGGACACCTTGGACTCGAGGTACTGAATCATGGCGTTTGTATATGATGCAACTGTTCCCAAACCGCACCACTAAATTTTATGTTGGTTAATTAAATCTTCAAGGTAGATGTTATCCAGCACATACCTTTGCGATTCCCAATAGGAACGCTTTTCCGTTGCCTGCGACCAGGTCACGGACAAGCTCACCATCCAAACGAGCCACCACCAGCGATAGATATGTTCGGAGCATCAAGAAGACGCCGTGACTGATAAGAAGACCGGCTTCCTTGCTTGACCATCGAGGGATCATAATGCTCATGAGACTTAGGAACTGGTGCAGGAACGCCAGGTTCAAGCCCGGCTTCGTCTGCGCTGAAGGAACGGTCCCATCGCCAAGGCCCGATACTCTAGGGGGGTTGAGGAACAGTCGACGATGCGCCTCGAATGTGAGTGGCTTGGTGGTATGGATGACGACCTTGGAAGTCCTATCCTTGTATGGGACATATATGGTTCGTGATCCATCCTTGTGTCGAAGGAATGAATTTGTGCGAACCAACTTTCGGCCTTGTTCGCGCTCATCTCTTCGCCTCTTCCACCACCGCCGGCCACCTTCGGCACTAAGTATTATGGATGCTGCGAGGGCAAGCGTCGCGAGGATTCGGGTAACTCGAGATGTGCTGCGCAGCTTCTTCCGAGTGATGTTTGTCCATTTCTCAACGAACTGGGCCAGCGCGTCCTCGGCGGCCGTCCTTCTGAGGTTGGACTGCGCGGCCATGATGACGATGCCGGGACGGACGAGCTTATCACCAGGTACCGAACTTCAAACCATGAGTCTAGCAATTGGGGATTCGTCGTCAGGGATGCTGCATCCAAACTTGTATTTCGATCAGTCGCTTTAGTTGAAAAACGCCATCAGAGGACGAGGCGTCGATGTTCGGTGAGTTTTTGGTACAGTAACGGAGTGTTGGCGAAAGGACAGCCTCAACCGATTGGAAGGCATAGCATGTGAAGTCGCCCTAGCTTCCGAGGCCCAGCAGATCCAGAGGTTGGAGCCGGATTGGCCGCGCTTCCCTGAAATGGACGGAAATGGATGACGGAACTCCACAGCGCTAAATCCACGTGACCTTGATTTGACTGTTTGTGGGGTAAATCCGTGGGGAAGGGCTCTCGAGGCTTCACCACGGTCTGTGTCTGTGGCAAATGTGGTTGGTGGCCTGTGGCTTTCACAAGCCTGTCCTCGGTCAAAATACGTACCTGCAGTTTTCAAATGTGTGTCCGTGCGAATTGAAAAATGCGTGAGAGGGAGTCTGCATTGTCGTGAATCTGGAGCCACCCACGACTGTTGCTGCCCGAGTTGAAGCCATCGAAGCCATCTTTATGTTATCTTGCTCTGCAACGCGATCAGATTCAGTACTCGCCTCGACACTTATGCCGCAAAGGTTGATGATAAATGCTTGAGCACAAACGGCAGGGTCTGGTTCAAGAGGAAGCCAAAGCCATCAGAGAGAATGGGACGAAAGCCATGGATATTCTGGTTGCCGCAAAACCCAACTTGTTCATAATGCGTCTGATGTATCGTTAATGACGAGTGGTTTAGGGGTCCGAGTTGGAGTTCGGAAGAAATCGTTTGCTTATAGTGAAGGCTTGCCCTGGCTCGAAGCCTCGACATGCCAGTGATGATACTCCTACTACCCTGCTACGGAGTTGGCTAAAAGCCTCCTGTTCTTTGACACATGAGGAGGCTTGCTGTCAGTAATCCATCAAAGGCTACTCCTTGGAAGCCTCCTGAGGGGGCTTCCGAAGCAGTTATGTCACGCCTCATCTTGGGCCAAAATGACATGGCAATTTCCTACACTCAAGAGCTGCATTTCTTCAATTACATGTAAATCTCCACACTGTCAACAGGATATCTCGACGCCCTTCAGCCATGATTCATGAGAGTCAAGTGCAATCAGTGTTTGCTTTTTCCCGCATCCTTAAAGAGCCAGGGTTATCACAGTGAGTAATGTTAGTTGCAGCGGTAATCTCGGCTTGGAAATTCGGTAGTATGACAACGTCTTCAGCGCTTGCGTTCATCCGCCTTTCCGGCAACAGCATTCCAATTAAATCATTTTGCTTGGTTCAATGTAACTAATCCGGGATCGAGACCATGGTCTGGTTGTTCTTGGGTTGTGGGTGGTTGTCTTGAAGTACTGTGCTCCACAACAGTCACTGGATAAATCAAAGAGACCGTCTACCCTGTTGTTGGACCGTGGTCTCCTCATAATGAGAGGTTTTTTATTCGGGGCATATTGTTCCATGCAGATGAGCTTACTAATGTCAGTCGCCCCCGTTCTCCAGGTTTTTATGATTTTCTATTAAGAAAATATGCAAGATATGCTTGCATTGGAACAGAGATGGCGCGGTTACCCTGTATCATGTATGTGAGGGGTACCAACAAGCTTTTTCGTTGTGGGGACAAAATATTCACAACGTATGATCAAGAAAGAAGCTTGTCTTTTGGTTACTTTTTCCTTGTCGGGTGCTCACGGGTGAAACATTTGGAGATACTCGAAGGATTTGCTAGAACCCTCAGTGACACAGTGAGATGCAGTCAAGAAGCAAGAGCACCTTGCTTACTTGCCATACCATGTGAATATGTGAACATAGGGCTGTGGCAGACCTGCGATTTCGGTAGTAGTTGGAGTAGAGGGTGTGGTGGTGGCGGCATGTGCTAGCTGATGCCGCATGCCAATCAACGTGCGTTCCACTGCTACTCTGCATGAGGATGATGCTTGAACTGGCTCGTTAGAAAGCCGGCTTTGATGACCTTCTGCAAGAGCCTCAGTCCCTGCACGCACCAATGCGCGCAGAGAAGCAGGAGGAGATCAATCAAGAACCCCGGGAGGGGGCCAAATGCTTTTCTGGACTCGAGACTCTGTCTTCTTACTGGTAGTACAAGTACCAACAGCAGCAGTACCAGCGGGTCCCGTGTTGGTGCTACGACGACTGGCCCGTTGAGGCTTAATGCGCATGCTGGAGATTGGGCGCCAACAGGACCAATCACTATGCCTGAAGCAACCCATTTAGCTCCTGGCACGAATGAGAGAAGGGGACGGCAGCTCATCCTGTCTGAGAGATTGTCCCTTTGTCCCTTGAATCCCCAATCCCTTTGTCCAACAGGAAGGACGCTCGCAGGACTGTGCCAGTAGCGAGCGAATCCAGCAAGCATTCGATGAGGACCGAGTGAGCATGGGGCAAGGACAGGGAGCCAGAGAGGATCAATCAAAGGCCACAGAGATCTCGGCCCACAGTCCAGCCGCGCCATAGGCCACAGGCCACAGTGCATATTACAGGCCATGGGGAAGAGGCAGAGTCGATAGTTTGGCGCATGAACGCAGATGCATTTATGGCGAAAGCTGGGTCTGTCTTCTATGCAAATCATTTAACGTCTGTACCAAGTCTGTATGTATGCAGTATATGCACAAGTAGCTGTCATGGATGATTTAGCTTGTTTGCTGACGAACATGAGTGTGTGGTGGTCTTGGTCAAGGCGTGTGAAGCCAGACAGACCAAATCAAACATGCAGTAGCCCCAAACAAGAATAAAATGAAATTTGATGGATGGATGGATGGACGGATTGACAGAGAGAGTGAGAGAGGGAGGGACGGAGAGGGAGAGCGAGAGGGACAGACAAGACAGCCGGATGGACAGCATAAATTTCGTTGCAGCGTGTGAGCGGGCCGCTGTGCAGAGCGCCGACAATCACCACGCTTCGCCCAAAGAGGAACAGAATGAAGCCTCGGGGAGTCCACAATTCAAAAGTTGGATGGTGGTGGGAACAGAAGCTTGGCGGCCGCTATTAGCGGAGATTGAGACAGGTTGCCCATATGAGCGCAGTTTTACGAGGCTATCTTGAGACGGTGCGAACTAGAAGAAACCTAACGGTTAATTTTAGCTGAAAGGGGTGCTGCTCGTACTGTGCGAAATTGGCACTACCCACACAGTATAAGATACACCTCTTTCCGTTAGAAAGCACTGGGTTAATCTCAATCATCAATCCATTGACTCCACTCACACCTCTCTCGCGCCCCCCAAAAGACTCCCCAGCCGCCCGTCCCTGCACGCCGGACCATCCCCGACCTGGCTCAGTCAAACCATCACGCTTAAAGGCAATCATTTCGCTTGTGCCTCCAGTTTCTTCAGCCTCCGATACGCCGTCGCCGTCACTGTCGCCGTAACCTCTCCCAGTCTTTTCCCTTTTCCAACCTTCATTGCGAATCCTCTCCATCACGATAGCCTCGGAGCAGTGGTATCTCTACCATATCACTATCGCCCGTTTGCGGCGGCCTTTCGCTCGTCCTTTTGGAGCGCCACAGCTGTTTGTCTCTCTCATTCTCATTCTCTCACTCTCTCTCACTCTCTCTTCTCCCTCCCCCCAAATCTCTGCCCAACTCTTGTACGGCTACGACACGGGTTCGCACGGTGGACTCGTCAAATCTCTTCTGGCTTCATCAAGCTCGGCGCGTCTTGCTATCTCGCCAGCTCGGGTTTCGTTATCGTCAAAAGGGAACGCAAAGTACTTCATCCCCCAAACTCGCCCTTTGCGGGCAGACATTCTTTCCAAACCGTCGCTTTGGAGAGCTTGGTGCACCGTGTTGGTTAGCTTCGTGGGTAATTAATGTGAGTCCAACGCACCAGCTCGCGCGCTTCGATTGCGCAAATTTGCAACTGTTCGCCTGTCATTGCATGACACCAAGTCGCGCAGTTTCATACGGGATATTCTATTTGCACTTCAACTTTTTGTTTTGGA
This sequence comes from Hypomyces rosellus, assembly GCA_011799845.1. Lineage (NCBI taxonomy): Eukaryota > Fungi > Ascomycota > Sordariomycetes > Hypocreales > Hypocreaceae > Hypomyces > Hypomyces rosellus. The sequence goes on along the minus strand of WWCI01000002.1, from coordinate 3,340,623 downwards.
CCTATCAAGATTTGGGACGCAGGTAGTGCCTTTGTCCTATTTCGGCCTCAGCTGCTTCAAATCCGACCGAGTTGTCCTATCGCAGCAATTCACGCGCATGGTCATTTCTACCTCAACCGAGCCAGCCTACTGACACCTTCAAGTGTAGCAGTAGCCAAAATGTCAGAGGTCGCCGTATCAACGACTACCGCTGTCGATATCCAAGACAAAATTACATTCGCTTCCGATAGTGGGAAAGACAAGGATATGCTGTCTCCAGATGACGGGGAGGGCTCCAGCAAAGGCCGCGGGCTGCTGCAAGTACCGTCACGGTCGTCATCGCAGCAAAGGAACCAATCGTCGGTGACCACAACAGGCTTGAGCGGGGCAACTGTCGCCGATCCACGGAATAGCATCGACGGAAAATCAAAGGAGTCAAAGACCAGCTTCTTGGACAGACACAGAAACGGCAGTGCATCGAGCAAGCGAACAGGTGGCGACAGCGAACCTACACACACACTCGACGTTTCTCAACCCAGCTCTCCCTCCGCGAGCGATCAGAAGAAGAGAAAGAAGAAGAGCGGTGGACTTCTTGCATTCCTTGGATGCTGCGGCGTACCTGACTCTGCGAACACAGTAGAGGAGAGCGTCAACGTTCATAAACTGGATAAACTACCTCCAAGACCAACCACGGCCAAGTCACGCACGCACACGCCTCAAGAGCAAACACCGACAAAGCAAGTTAGTGAGAAGGAGTCTAACCCAGCAGCCACCATTCCCGCACCAAAAGACAATGTCGCCTCGTCAGCTAGCACACAGGAGCCAACTGCCACAGAAGAACAAACGCCCAAGGAAACGAAGCAGCCAGCACCGGCTGTGACGGTTGATCCTCCAACCTCGTCATCCGAAGCCAGCGATAATCACGAAGTAGGTGCATCGACTGAACACGAAGATGTGGATATGCAGGAGGCGCCGGCAGAGGAAACCGCAGAAGCTGTCCCAGAGGCTCCAGAGAATGAAGCTCACGAGGCAACAATACCACCACCTCCACCTGGCCCCGGTCCTTCGGCAGTTGCTCCTCTCCCCCCGGCAGACGAGGCGTCTGAGCCCCAGAAGTGGTTGCTCCCTCCTATTGCTCCCGAGCACAAGGGCCGGAAATGTTTAGTCTTGGACTTGGATGAAACTTTGGTTCATAGCTCCTTTAAGGTTCGTCACGCATTTGCCTAATTCTATAAAACAACTACTCACCGATTCTCCAGATACTCCACCAGGCGGACTTTACTATTCCTGTCGAGATCGAAGGCAACTATCATAATGTTTACGTCATAAAGCGACCTGGCGTTGATGAGTTCATGAAACGAGTTGGAGAGCTTTATGAAGTTGTTGTTTTCACAGCATCTGTTTCCAAGGTGAGCAGAATAGCCTGATACCAATTTGATAACTATTTAGCTGACTTTGTCCCTAGTACGGAGACCCCCTCTTGGATCAGCTTGATATCCACAATGTTGTTCACCACCGCCTGTTCCGAGAGAGCTGCTACAACCACCAAGGCAACTATGTCAAGGACCTCTCACAAGTTGGAAGAGACTTGAAGGATACAATCATTATCGATAATTCTCCGACATCTTACATCTTCCACCCACAACACGCTGTCCCCATCAGCAGTTGGTTTTCCGACGCTCACGACAATGAGTTATTAGATCTTATCCCTGTTCTTGAGGATCTTGCTGGATCGAACGTTAGCGACGTCAGCCTTGTCCTCGATGTCACTCTTTGAGATACCCATTTTTCTTCATCCTCGTTCTGCTTGAAGAGAACGCCCCGATCTGCAGCATTGCCGTCATAGCGGAAGGCGTTTGGTTGGAATCTTTCGTTTCCTGGTGTAGATGTACTACTGTCTAATCTTATATAATCGGCCTCAATCAAAGAACGCAACTCTATTAATTAGCATGATTTTTCGGCTTCTCGCTCAAATGACGGAGGGTGAGGCGAGCACTGCCAAAAAGTCTATCTTGTTATGACCAACGATTTTTCGAACGGGCACTGCCATCGCATCTCACGGACTCGAAAGCAACAAAAAAAAGAAGGGAGCGCACGCAAAGGGGGGTACGCAATGATGATTCGGGGAAGAGCAGGGCGTTCTTCTCCACAAATCAGTGATTTGATTCGGGCCTTTGAGGGCATGATAAGTGGAGGAGCGGTGTGCTTCTTCTACGGTGGTAGTGGCTTTGTCTGATCCCTCAGGCGTGTTGGTGTTTGTGAAGGAATACATGTCTGTTTGTAATACGACTCGACCGGAAGGCTGGGATTTATTATCTGCAATTCCCTTTGTCTTACTATTGAACTTTTTCTGCATTGTTTTGAACTACCTATACAAATACCACAAAGCAGGTCTGCGAGCAGACTTGGGAGGAGGAATGTTAGGAGACCTGGTGGAAGTCGAAATGTATGGAGTATGGAGTATGACTAGGGAATACGGAGTCGATTTGACGCTGCCCGTTATACATAGTCTCCCAAATTGTAAAAATATACCCCGATTATATAGGTATGGTCTAAATAAACGACTAATCTGAGGCATATGTAAAAGTCTTTTGATGGAGTTTATTTTTTAATATGGATGTGATTTTACTCGGGACTTGGTCGTGCTTATTGAAACATCCATGGGTCTATCCATCTGTATTGGCTTTGGCTAGAAGACGACTTGTGGCGAGCTTGGTGGAGGAGCTGAGATGGCGGATAAACATTCGGCCGCACTACCAGGCCTTTCTGTGAATGTGGCCTCAACTCAGTCCCTGGCAGCCGCAATTTCGACAGCTAACTGTGTCTCCCCCAAACCTTTCCCGTCGCAGTGCTTCTTTTTTTCCCATCTGTCAATCGATTCATCTTCTGGAATTCTGCTGTGGTTCCTGATTGACATTCATTTTCATATTTTAATAACTTTCCTTCAAAATGGTACGCATCATCTTCTATTCTGTTCTGTTCTGCCCTGTTGGACGAGAAATGTCCAAGCTCGTCCCATACATGTCTCTTGCGATCTGAAGCAATTGCTGGCGCATTGGATGTCGCGTCACACACGAGCGACTGATATGCGGCTTCTATATCAATTGCGACTATATCTTTGCTGCAGTGGACTGCGATTCGGACTGCGAAAATGCTAACATGTGGTCATCTAGTCTTCTCGTCCTTCTTCTCCCGCACCAGCTGCTGCCAGCGGCTCCAGCATCAGCCGTCCTTCCTCTCCTACTCCTCCTGGCGGTCCCCGAACGGCGATCCGACGACGTGCTGCGGCTGATCAGAAGGAGAAGCTCGCAAATGCTCGACCAAGCAGCACACGAGCGGCTGGCGCTGGAGGTTCCAGCAGCACCATGTTGAGTATGTGATTTGCGCTTATAGGACCGGCGCTACTATTCAGACGCTTCGCTGTCCAAGTTTCTAGAGCGCATGTGGCTGACTTGTTTGCAGGGCTCTACACCGACGAGTCTCCTGGTCTCAAGGTCGACCCCGTGGTTGTCCTTGTTCTGTCTCTTGTTTTCATTTTCAGCGTTGTTGCTCTTCACAGTAGGTCACATGCCGACTCCGTTGAATACCACCGTCTCCTAACAGTATAAAAAGTTATTGCCAAGATCAGCCGACGATTCTCCAGCTAAAGGACTTGACGGAATAAATGAAGGAGCATGATGGGATTGGGAAAGGGTTTTCTATCAGGGGCGCGGATTCACGAAGGGACATGGTTCATGAGGCACGTGTAACAAACATAATTGCACCCGGATTTATGGATTCGGCGGCGGATACTTGATATTTTGACCGGGCCTCTAACCAGCACGGGATCCAGCGACCATGATATTTTGTATTATATGAGCACACTAAAAATTCATTTGCAATTGTGGGTGTTTGCCTTTTTACAAAGAGCGGATAGGGTACGGAGTACTGTGATGAGTGCACAAGCCGAGGATTGGGTTCATGGGAGTTCTAGAGATGTGTGTTTAAAATGTTTGGTATATCTATCTGACTGGTATTGCGAAGAGTTCATGACCGAGCGATGGTAGATGTACTGATTCATGGGGCTCATAGTTGGATATTGATGACACCTATGAATGCCGGTTTATTATTATCATGAGAAAGCGAAGTGGTGTCTCCGTCATCGTGTTGCACCATCCCTTTCATCTGCAATCTGGAGGTCATGTCATTGACCCAAGTTTCTTGTTGAAGATATCATTCAAGGATGAGCGCTGCTAATTTTGGATGCATGAATGAATGAGGCTTTGCTGGTTTCGTCAGTGCGAGTGAGACAAGATTACTTTTTTTCGCGAATTTGTTTCCGGATAGGGAATGGAGCAACTTGTGTGCTTGGAACTGAATCATTGGCTCTGAGGCTTCATTGATCTTTTTTAGTCAACCTTGCCAAGGTGATGAAGGTGGGCGATGCCATGTGAAGCCCCCCATGGAGTTGATTTGTTTTTACCACAGCGCGGCTGTTGCAACAATTACGTGGACAATCAGGCCTCCCAATGACAGAATGACAAGGATTAAGGGTCCATGATAGAGAGTCTGTAGCCTGTAGGTGCCTGTGGCGCCACAAAAGATACGGCGCAGACGTTGCACTGGTACTGGCACTGATGCGGGGAGGGAGAGAGAGAGAGTCACCACTCATCAGTTCCCTGCTTTGCATGCGTTCCAATGTTGCTCGCCTGGGATTAGCCTCTTACATATTAGTAGGTATGTGACATGCACCCACGCCATGATATCAACCTGCAACCCAGTTTCAATGCATTCTCATTTCTCAATGCTATTTATATCGAGGTGCATCTTCCGTTAAAATTCCTGCAATCTTTTTTTCTTCTACCAAGACGCTATCATTTTCATGACTAGGCAGGGCACGTCATATCTAAACCCTCATGGCTGCATGTTGCGTTGAGGAGGCAAATCACTGCATAGCATCATTCTAATAGCCCTCAAGTGACCTCAAAAACGTCTCTCTCTCTCTCTCTCATCTCACTTTGTTGATTCCGTTACTGGTTGACTTCAAAGTGCCATTCAACAGCCGGTGCCATGGCTGTCTTCGATGAGAAGCAAGACGTAGCCAGGCAACAGGTCTCCGAGGCAATACCTCCATACAACGAGTACGAGAATGTGGCTGCCGAAGCCTTGGTTACGGATGGATTCGTCATACCAGATCTCGAGGTTCCAAATGAGGCGCCACCGGCATATGGGGATCAGATTGATCACATAGAAGTCTCGCAGCCAGGCCTTGATGCTGGCGCTGCTGTAACCAGTACGTATGATCTGAACTGCCTTCGCCAATAGAGCTGCGACACAAGACCTGCTTCCCCCCATGATATTATAGAAGTGCCATTTCATTTTCTAACCCGACTGTCTAGGCGATGGACGAGTTAACATTAGCATCAACCAAAAGAATAGACGGCTGGCTGAACTACTCGCACCGTCTATTGCTAGTCAAGTCGCTGCCCAACCAAGCCTACCTCCTGCGTATATCCCCCCAGACCTTGCAGGCGAACCTGGACACAAACCTCCCCCGGGCCTTAATGTCGTCATACAGATCGTTGGATCGCGAGGAGATGTCCAACCTTTTGTCGCCCTTGGCAAGGTTCTAAAAGAAACATATCGTCACCGAGTCCGTGTTGCAACTCACCCAACCTTTCAGACATTCGTCGAAGAAAATGGACTTGAATTTTTTAGCATTGGTGGAGACCCGGCGGAGCTCATGGCCTTCATGGTCAAGCATCCTGGGCTCATGCCGGGACTTGACGCCATAACGAGCGGCGAGATCAGTAGGCGCCGAAAGGGCGTTCAGGATATGTTACTTGGCTGTTGGAGGTCATGTATTGAAGCGGGAAATGGACTCGGGCCGCCCCCGCGGGCTCATGGCAAATTCGAGCCCTGGGATTCCTCAGCAGGCCTATCAGGGAACGAGAACCAAGATCCATTCGTGGCAGATGCCATTATTGCGAATCCTCCCAGTTTTGCACATATTCATATTGCAGAGAAGCTGGGTATCCCCCTACATATCATGTTTACGTGAGAGATCCCAATCTGAGCAAGATGCTTATTCACTACTGACAATTTGGTCTGATTAGGATGCCGTGGTCGCCCACCAGAGCGTTTCCTCATCCACTGGCTAATGTTCAATCCACTAATGCCGAAGATGCCATAACGAATTACTTGACATACTCACTAGTCGAGATGATGACTTGGCAAGGGCTAGGTGATGTTATTAACAGATTCAGAGAAAAAGCCCTGGATCTAGAACCATTAGCACTGATCTGGGCTCCAGGTCTTCTCCAGAGACTGAAGATATCCTATACCTATTGCTGGTATGACATTGTCAACTATACCTACTTGTTTCCCTTCTAATTCCGAATCTAGGTCACCGGCATTGATCCCCAAACCAAATGATTGGGGGCCACATATAGATGTCGCGGGATTCTACTTCTTGAATCTTGCGTCTTCATATACCCCCGACCCTGCGCTTGCGTCATTCCTTGAAGCAGGACCCCCACCAGTATATATCGGTTTTGGATCCATTGTTGTAGACGACCCGAATGCTATGACACGATTAATATTCGACGCCATTCATCTTGCTGGTGTCAGAGCCTTAGTTTCCAAAGGCTGGGGTGGCCTAGGTGCTGATGCCGTCGGTTTACCTGAAGGAGTTTTCATGCTTGGGAACGTTCCACATGACTGGCTATTTGAAAAGGTTTCTTGCGTTGTTCACCATGGAGGAGCTGGAACGACGGCGGCGGGAATCAAGGCCGGGAAACCAACCCTTGTGGTCCCTTTCTTTGGCGACCAGCCATTTTGGGGTGCTATGATTGCCAAAGCCAAGGCTGGACCAGACCCTATCCCTCATAAAACCTTGACTGCTGAGAAGCTAGCTGAAGCTCTAAAATTCTGTCTCCGACCAGAGACTCAGGAGCAAGCCAAAGGACTTGGCCAAAAGATTCGAGAGGAGCGAGGAGCTGATACTGGCGCCTACAGCTTTCATAACCATCTCAATTTGGAAGCTCTACGTTGTTCCGTGGCCCCTAGCCGGACTGCGGCTTGGAGAGTTAGGCGGACGGCTGTGCGACTTAGCCCTCTAGCTGCTGCGGTGCTTGTTGAGAAGGGTCTAGTGCAGTACAGTGATCTCAAGCTGTAAGTTCAATGTTGATATCACCACTATGATAGTTTCTAACGAGAAGCAAGGTATCGATCACGCGAGTACAACACAGAGGCCCAACCTCCCGACCCCATCACCGCCGGCGCCTCATCCATCATGTCCGATCTCAGTAGTATTGGCATGTCTCTATTTGCTGATACGCCGCGAGACATGTTTAGGAAGCGACGGACGGATTCCCAGACTTTGAAAGATGGTGATAGTAGAATTACAAAGGAGAGCAGCGACGCAGCCTCAAGACCTGAATCAAGCAGCATCCTATCCCCGGTAATAAGTTCTGACCGTAACACTCTATCCACTACCTCCCAGGATAGGATCGCCACACCCAATACATCACAGGAACCGCCGGCTTTCCCGCCACCACCTTTAGGGGTCTCTTCAAACGATCGCGCGGGGCCTGTCTCACCCGCACCAGGACGATCTTCAACCCCTAGCAACCAATCTGGTCCTAGCCGTCGGGATACATACGATAGAACAATGGCAACTTTTGATGCCACAGTGGGTGTTAGTAAGAATGTTGGTCGCGTCGTAGTCACGGGCGTCAAATCTCCCATGAACTTTTGCCTAGGACTGGCAAAGGGTTTTAGGAATCTACCTAGACTCTATAATGACGATACCATACGGGAGGTTGAAAAGGTCACAGATCTTAGCAGCGGCGTCAAGGTGGCTAGCAAAGAGTTTGGTCTCGGATTTTATGATGGCGTCTCTGGACTCGTCACGCAGCCGCTCAGGGGTGCCCAGAAGGATGGTGTCGGGGGCCTAGTCAAAGGTTTTGGCAAAGGCATTGGTGGGCTTATTGCTAAGCCCGCAGCCGGTGAGTCTTATACTAATTTCTAGATGTCATCTCTATACTAATAACTATTGTGTAGGTATCTGGGGCATACCTGCCTACGTGATGCAAGGCGCTTATGCCGAAGTTAACAAGTTCATGGCGAGAAGCGTTCAGAACCATGTCATGACCTCGCGCGTGGTCCAGGGAAGGCTTGATTTCAACAAGGCATCGGACGGTGAAAAGGCGGACATCATCAATCGCTGGAGCAATGATGTGAGATTTGACTTGAAGAATTATTACATGTGGAAGAAGAAGGAATCGACGGCAGAGAAGGCACCGGCAGGGAGTGAAGCAAATGAGGAAGCCCAATCTCCGTTTTCTCGTCCACAGACGGGATGGCGGCATATGCGCGGCATCTCCAACGAAGAGAAGAAGCGACGAACCCTACAGAAGAAGGGATACATTGATGCGCCAATCCCACAGCCAGACGGTTTTAGCTCGTCGCCAGGTACATCCGCTGATGGCGAGTACGAAGCAGCTATCCAGGCCTCTGTGAGGGAAACATCCAAGGGAAACGCAGAGGAAGACGCCATGATCGAGGCTGCCATACGGGACAGTGTCAATGCCGCCCGACAGCGTGGCGCTCTGCCCGACCCCGTGCGAGTACCCACAGACAGCAAGAATCCAAACCTGTTTGAAGATGCAGAGTATCAGATTACGGACGAGGAATACCAAGAGCTTATCGAACAAGCAATGCAAGAAAGCATGACTACCCACGGCGTTTTCCCTCCACCGCAAGAAGCTGGAGTTATAGGGCTCGGCGTAATGGACACCAAAGTGACACCCAGGGACCCGGACGCAGGCCCTGCACCTATCCAGATGCACAACAACGAAGACGTAGAATTACAGCGCGTCATCGAAGAATCCCGCAAAATCCCCGATCCCCCTCCCCACCCAGCCCCCGAGGAAGAAGACGAAGAATTCCAACGCGCCATCGCCGCCTCAAAGGATGACATGGAGCGAGCCCAGCACGAAAAATCGGAAGAGGAGATTGTCATGGAATACGTCAAGAAGCAGAGCCTGGCCGAGGAAGAGTTTAGACGACAACAGGAATCGGCCAAGGGGAAGGGCAAAGCCGCCGAGGAGAATAACGACGGCGCAGACGAAGAAGATGATGAGGAGTTTAGGAGAGCCATCGAGGAGAGTTTGAAGTTGAGCGGTGAGAATGGCTCGGGACCGTCGAAATATTCGGGGTGAGGGTGAGATGTTCAAGAAGGGATTTGTAAAAGGAAGAAAATGGGAGGGGGGTGTATGCAAAGGATGTACGCATTAGATACCCGTGTCGAAAGTGATTCAATGGATACCGAAATGATTCATATTTGCTGCTCATTGTTGATTGCTAAGGGGATTTTTAAGAAAGGTAAAGAAATAAGACTTTGTTCATCAGCTAAGCTAAAAGAGTGTGAATGAAATAAACGACATAGACAACGAAGAGGCCAATCTAGCAAAGAAACCAAAACTAAATATGCAATAGGTTCAGGGGTTTTCATCTAGCAAATCCTTCATTCCACCATAGATACCTTCAAAAGCTCAGCACCAAAAAACTCCAGCATCCAGCACCAACACAATATCAATAGAAGCCAAGTAAGGACATGTTAACGTCCCAATCTAGGTTATCCCAAATCAAGATCGGACCCCCCCAATAATATCGTGAAGCTCTTGTTCATCGACATTTACCTTGGTATAGCTAGCGTGCAACATCTCACACATGACCGTCGTAGACCAGATGAAGGCGAGAGAATTAGCCGCCAAGAGCGCAATCTGGCCAGGGGTTGGCAATAGCCGCATGGCCAGAGCGACAAGGGAGGATTGAACGATGAACAAGAGAATCCAGAGCCGAGCTATCATATAGGTATTGTTCCCTTTCTATGTGACTTGTTAGCTGTCTCGTCATTTGTATCAAGGTTTGGAAACCAATAGGGATGAGAACATACCTCAACTTGGTCCAGAACCTTCTCCCACAACTTGCTTGCTCTCGGCTCACCCTGCCATCGTGAAATTGACTCCTCCATGTATGATTTTGGAAGGGCTAGACGAAAATTGTGATACCGATCAGCGAGTCGCTGTGCTAAAGTTGATATGCGTTGTCTCTTCTCTCGCTCCCTCTCATTCCCGTTGGGTGTCAACTCAGCGAGTCGTGCTCGAGATGCTTCAGCGAGATCTTGGTAAAGAAAAGGCAAGCGCCGGAAGTGATTAATGACTGTCTGTGCTGTAGCTGGCTGTCGTATAGGAAGCCGACCATGTAGATAACTATGTTCTTCTGAGGTAAAATTGGGTGGTCGTGGCGGTAGTCGGAGTGGCCGACCCATTCGGTGTGCAGTCGGGCGTGGCCGGTCTGTTGTGGTGCTACCTTGGTCCTCATCAGTGGGAGAGTTGTGGGCGGTGGCCATGTGTGGTGGTGATGGTGTTGATGACTGGCGACTGGGGTTGAGATCGTACATGTGGGCGAGGACGAGATAATCCACTCGACCTATGGTTCCACCCACCTCTTCGGTCAGTCCGAGCCATGATATCCAGAATATGTGAATTTGGATTACTACAGGATTGGGGTAGGAGGGACAAGAAAGATAAATGACATGTATGCACAAACCTCGTGGCTGCGATATTTCTGATGCCTGCCTGCCTCTCATATCTCCCCAAGCCCGATCATTTTGAGAGATTCTAGCCTCAGTAGACTCCGTACTTTGCTGGTCGCCTTCATGTTGGGTTGAATTGGTTATTGAAGGCATATTCTGTCTGGGACGGCGTGCCGTAAAAGCCACGCAAAAAAGAGAGCAAACGAGAAACCATAAACGATCAATGAACCCCCAAAAGAGAGTCGTCCGTCGTCTATAACTTGTTGTCATAGCTCTTCCCAATCCCGCCACGGTACCCAATGCGCAACGCCAACTCATGATTGCTGCTGTAGATAGCCACATGACCCCCGCATTAATGGATGAGGTTCATCAATCAGTGGAGATCACCCTACTTGGACACACCGTCTAATTGGATTGAAAAGACAAAGATAAATCGGAAGAAGGACTTCCACTAAGCTGAGTGTACGGAGAGAGAGTATGTCTGATGCAATTGCCGAAACCCCTGATGCAGGTCTGCTATTAAAAGTCTAGTCAAATCCAGACCTCTTCCTGATATAGCCAAGCTGAATCTGAATCCCTGACATTGGTCGCGGAGGTAGCTGCTATGTGCGGATGTCGATCTCCCCGCAGACACGTGGCCGATGAGAGCATCTGTATAAATGGCTATGCCATGGGTGGCAAGCAAGGATCAGAAGGAGGCGTTGGCAGTTGGGCTATTACACTGCTTCTAAGTGTACCGTGCTGGTGGTTCTCCTTGGTATGGTTGCTGACCATATCCCTGTTGAGGTGGAGGATGAGATTGGCCACCGTTGCCGCTATTGGCCATAGCTGTGACGTCGGGACGATTTGCGATGGGCTGTTTGAAGCGACAGATGTGGCAAACGACCTCTTTGAAGCCAGAAATAGTGAATGGGATTACGGGCTGTGAATTGCTTGTTTGCCCGACTGTTTCACAATAGTGTGGGGAAGCAGGATTGGGGTGCAGAATGCGACAAGATGGAGGCGCGAGGCTAAGGACGGAAACCGAACCGCGAGGCGCGATGGATGCAGGCCAAAATTCCAGAACAAACGAAAGAGAAGAGGACGATAACGGATGGGATACTTACAATGAAGCAAAACGTGAAGAAGGGGCGGCTTTTGAGGACATGACCCGACATATTGCCACAGTTATGACATTGGCAAATAATGCCTTCATAGCCCTTGAGCTCGCTTTCAAAGGTCTGCTCACCGCAGACAAAGAAGAGGCACATGGTTGTACCGGTGAATTGCCACTTACTGCAAAGTAATAGCAATTATTGGTATATTCAGCCAGCAGAGCTCGTGGATTTTTTTATGTCTGTCTGGGTATGGTCTCTGCGACGTTTGGAGATGAAACAACCTCGGAAGTAGCCTCGCGAATGGCGAAAACGCGAAGTTCTCAACTTAGTAGTGTCGGATAGATTGAGTACACTCACACCTGACTGGGGAGGCTTGAGCGGAGTGCAGCTCGCCACTGGTTGCAGGAATCGCTGATTGAAGGATTCGGGTTGCAGGATGCAGTTGGGAGGCCGTTAGGATGAGAGGTGAGATGGGCTGATGTTGATGGGATAAGAAGGCAGGCCGTCTGCAGCTAGTTTGAAAAGGTTAAATAAGGTAGGTAATCAAGGTCGCAGTCTGAGACTGGTCATCGGGTCAATTCGAATAGCTGGATCTTGATCGAGGCTGTGTCTTGAATGAGTTATTACTACTCCGTCCTCCGTAGTCTATCTTGGTTGCATGGAGGAGGCGCTGGTCCACGTATGCGCCAAGACCGTCCAAGAGCCCTTTGACCTTCCTAGAGTTTGTAGAGGCCTTTATGATGACGGTGTAGAATCATTCATTGATGACCAACCTTGGTCAACCAATTCGTACCGATTCCAATGAAGGATCAAAAGTCACCTCTTAGTCACCTCTTGGTCTATTGAGACAAACACCAATGTCTTCTCAAATAAGCTGCAATGTCTTGTCGTCCCAGATGGTGAGTGGATGCGGTTGGAGGAGGAGCTGAGATGGATGCAGGATGCATGCTTTGGGGGTTGGCTTGTGGGAGCTTGTTCTGTCCTCAACGCTATTCTTTCCCCGAATGCACCTGCAACACCATCCGTGGACTGCCGGCTGAGCTCCGTATGGTTTTTTTTAGGTCATGTCGTTTGTACTAGTGCCTGATTTGCACTAGGCTCGCATTCAACAGATCAATTCTGTCCACTATCCAGGAACTGTCAGTGGACTGAATGCCCTGTAGCACCCCGCCAGCTTCCTGACCCCACTATCCACGCTATCCCTACTTGGACAGCGATAAAGCTCAAGTCCAAGACCCACAGAAAAGTTCAACTCCAACACTTTTTCCGCAGCCTCGAGACGACATCGCGCGTGAATCACACCTTGTCTAGTTCGAAGCGCCCGCACTCGCACTCGCATACAAGGAGAAACCGGAATAGAACACTTTAAGCCACACTGTGGCAATTATCTGCAGCATCCTTTCATACCGATAGCCGAAATGTATAGCTAGTGCAGACCACATCTACTTTCTCTTCTCTTGCCTGACCATCACCATCCTCTAATTCTACGCCCACAATGCTCTACGATCTCAATATTGCCTGGTCTCCGGCCACGAGCCAGGACCGGGTGCTTCAGATTCTCTCTGTCGCCTCCTCTCTTGGATATGCCACCGTCGCTCTGAATCACACTCTCGAGCTGCCGCTCCCTGGCAATCCCACATCGCCATTCCCGCAATTGCCACCTCCTTCCCCGTCCTCCAAGCTTCCCAATGTTCTCCGGCGCGCCACTTTTGCACTGGCAGACCCTGCCGCCTCAAACTATCGTCTTCAGACACTCATCAGTGTCTACGATCTGCTCGCCATCCGACCCCTAACAGAAAAGGCCTTTCAGAACGCCTGCATAACCCTCGACATACCCCTCATATCTCTCGACATGACGCAACACTTTCCTTTCCATTTTCGCCCCAAGCCATGTATGGCTGCCGTTAGTCGAGGCGTGCGTTTCGAGGTTTGCTACTCGCAAGCCTTAGCTGCAGATCAGAGAGGCCGTGCCAACTTCATTGCAAACACGACTAGTCTTATACGCGCCACGAGAGGGCGAGGCATCATACTAAGCAGCGAGGCGAAGAGTGCGCTGGGTCTCAGGGCACCAGCGGATGTCGTTAATCTGCTTCACATGTGGGGCTTACCAAGTGAAAAGGCCATGGAGGGGTTGCGATCCATCCCAAGAAGCGTCGTCATGAACGAGGGTTTGAAACGAAACGGCTTCAGGGGCGTCGTAGACGTTGTCCAAGTGGCCAAGAAGGATGCTACAGAAGGCGGCCAAGATGACGATCAGAGCTCAGCTCAGGAGCAGTCCAACAAGAAGAAGGAAAAAAACCAAAAGAGGAAAAATGGCGAAGATACACAACCTGTGAGCAAAAGACAAGCCAAGAAAATGAAGCTGGCAGCGAGATCTGCGGCGCCCGGAAAAGGAGGAACATGATTCATTACTATGACAAATGCGAAATGATACCCAATAGGAGAATAACTGAGGAGCATCCCAGAATTGAATGACAATAACAAATGGTTTCAGATTGCCACATGGGCCATGTTCAAAACTGTCTAATGCAAAAGTGACATCCTATCATATCGGGGTATATTCTGTTCCTTCCCCGCCCAATCCTTCCTCCTACATTGTGGCATATCATCTACCCCTATTAGGCAATTTCATGTTTCTATAATGAAAGATGGTTTTGCCTGTGTCGCGAATGTCGTTGGCGCAAAGCCTGCTAGATTGCCAAGAATCAACTGAGTCTTGAGCTTATAGCCCTTGAGATCAGCCGGCGGCTTTATGTACGTAACAACCGCACCTGGCGTGGCTGCGGGAACTGGTGCAAAGCCAGGCTGCCCCTCTCCTGCAGGACCCTTTGTTGCAAGTGGTCCGAGTATCAGACTAGATCCCATTTGTGTAGCAGCAACGGTACTGATGTCGATGCTGCTGGGTCCACTGCTATCAGTGGGCGTTATGCCGGCGGTATCGGCCGTGGTCGTGAAAGTTGCTTCGGCAGAAGCAGAGCTGCTTGTGTCAACAATTGAACTTGACGTCTCGACTACAGATGTCGAGGTATCTGTTGGGGAGTTATCAGTTGTGGCTGATGCCACTGTTTCCGTCGAGGAAATATCAGTCACAGAAGTACTCGTTTCTACAGAAGACACCGGTGTGGTTGTCGAGTCGCTAGTTGCACTGGTAGTTGTGCTAAGAGTAGATTGTATTTCCGTACTGGATGTCGAAGCTGGAATAGGAACATCCTGAATTGTTGACGTCGTTACAGGAGGCAGTGGGAGTAGAGTAGTTGTCGTCGTGGGCGGCAGCGGTGGAGGCGGTTGATTTGACGTGACTACCTCAGGTGGTATAAATGTTGAAGAGGCCGTCAATGCTTCGGTGGTTGATGAAACGCTTTCTGTAGTAGTGGGCGGCGGCGGCGGCGGCGGCGGCGGAGGAGGAGGAGGAGGAGGAGAAGCCGAAGAGCTATTCGGCAGAGGGGACAACGATGTTGAAGTCGTATCTACTGGCGGTTCGTTGATCGGAGCAGCGCTCGTAGCTGGTATGTTGGCTATCGTAGTGATAGCTGGAGGTATAACCAATGATGTTTGTGGTAAGGCAGTTTGTTCTGGTGTAGGCGGTGGTGTAGAAGAAGTCAGTGGAGGAGGTGCCAAAGGCGGCTGCGTGACAACCGGTGGTCCATCTATTATCAACTATCAGTATCACAAAGTAGGATAGATCATCAGTTCATTAACGGAGACAGTCTAATATACTCACTTTGCCCATCATCTCCCCCCAAACCAAATGTAGTCGTCGGTAACAACGATGCGGCGATTGGCACAGTCGAAACACCCACTCCGTTGCCATTTTCGTTTGTAGTCGCCTGGACTACGGATGGGGAGCTTGGTGCTGGCTGTTGGGCAATTGGGCTCGGAACTTGAGCAGTAGGGTTCGCGAGCGTGATGGTGGTGACGGCTGGAGGTATGACGACAGGAGGGACGCCACCATTATTCGAACCCTCTACGGGTCCGGGGAGAGCAGTCAATATCTCGACTGCGCTTCCGCCGAGTAACTGTCCTAGTTGGTCCAGTATGCCATCTCTTCTTTCGACGCCATGTACATGGCGATCTAATACTGCCCCCTATTCCTCATGTTAGCCCTGATTAGTGTATTCCTAGACTTGCCATACCTGGACCGCAAACGAAGCAAAGAGAATGTAAAGGGCTGTAGATCTCATTCCGAGACTTCTTAGTTGGGATCGCAATAATGATATTTTAACCAGCTAATTGAAGGAAATGAAGAAATGAATTTGTCTAGAGCGATGAAGAAAAACGCAAAGAGCTCGTAAGGAATGTATGGCCAGCCAGGTAAAGGAGCGACAAACAAAAGAATGACGATTTCAGGGCAACCAGCCTGAATGCTGAATCAATCAGCTCAAAGGTGAAGAGTCAAGAGCAAAACCGCAGAAACGAAAGAAGGACAAGAATGAAAGAGGAGAATGAAAGAGAGAAAGGATGGGAATAGAAGCAATGAGCTGTTGTTTCTGCGCCGCGTCATCCTCCTCTCTTCTCCCCCCTTCGCCCTTAATACACCCGCATATGAAGCATCTTGGCAGAGTCATAAACTTCTCCCATCTTAAGTTTCTGAATCGCAGGCTCAAACCATGGTGGTGCACGTTAGTCTCCGCTTTGCTAGCAAACTGCCGGGCCCGGACCCGGATCTGAGACGCCGGTCTGACAACTCCTGTCTGAGAGGTGTTCGTGACGTCCGGCGCTAGGGTCAACTCCACACCAGTTGGTATGGATGCTAAATTAAGGAGCCCAACAACTGTATCTTGTTTTAAAGTGAGACCATTCAGACTCCTCGGGACTCATTACCTATCGTCAGGAGTTAAAATCATGCATTCGGGATCCACAAACCGAAGGAACGTCTATTGAACATAGGTATAATTAAGGCTCTCTGATGTCATCCAATAACAAGACTAGACACTTTGGCCGAGTGGTTAAGGCGATGCCCTGCTATCAAATTCTGATATCCAAGGCATTGTGTTCGCACGCGCAGGTTCGAATCCTGCAGGTGTCGCTTCACTTTTTGCATCGTGATGCCCTCTTTATTTTTTTGTATTTTTTTTTTACTTGACCCTCCCCCGCTTCTGTATCCATAACCTCCCTGCGGTGAGCTAATCAGCATCTAAGAGTAAGACACTTTGGCCGAGTGGTTAAGGCGATGCCCTGCTATCAAGTTCTTGATACCAATAGGCATTGTGTTCGCACGCGCAGGTTCGAATCCTGCAGGTGTCGTTTTTTGCTTGTTTACACTTCCAAGACCTTCATTAATGGTGTTTACATATGTTTTGCTGCGCTTCATAGACGTTGACTTTTTGTTTGCTTTACATTTCAACCTCGGACATTACACTCCATCTTCACATGGCTCTTTCTCATGGAACGTATGCTAACCTATAGTCTACATAGGTAGTGCGCTGTGGCTAAGACCCCATGGATGTAATTCATGTTCCCCTCTTCCTCTACCACCTTGCTGCAGACAGCAGTGGTCATTGATTTCTTTTAGTAAATTATTACTAGACAGTTCGTTAAGCGGCATGCGGATATTTTCCCCGCAGATAAAAAGACGCCTGGCTGAGTCTCGAACAAGATCTTCATGCATATACGATCGATCTGCGTACCATCGTCTTAGTTCGCTTAGCATAATGTAGTACTATGTAGTCAAATTGACACCCTCTTTAGCCCCTCTCCCACCTCGTATACATAGGTAGGTGGGTAGTCCACTACCCATCGAAAGAGATGCATCGGATAGCTTGCACACAATTGTTCCGGTCACAAGTGTGGAAATATCTTCTGATTAAATTAAATAGTGATCGTTATCCATATTCATCGCCGTTGACATACCCTGAGAACGGGTAGCTCTGACCGTCGTACATCTAGCCTTTGAACCTATTCATATCTCCATCATGGCGACTGAACTCAACAGCTCGGTGCCCTTGGCCTCTAATGAAGCAGACAAAAAAGATTCAAAGCCAAATATACTCTACATCATGGCTGACCAGTTGACCGCTCCCCAGCTCAAAATGTACAACCCAGAGTCCCAGATCAAGACCCCCAACTTGGATCGCCTGGCTGCTTCATCGGTTCAGTTTGACTCTGCCTACTGCCCTTCGCCTCTCTGTGCGCCTTCTAGGATGAGCATGATATCTGGGCTCTTGCCTATGAAGATTGGCGCCTATGACAACGCTGCTCAGATTAATTCTGAGATTCCAACATATGCCCATTACCTAAGGGCCAAGGGCTATCACACTGTGCTGGCTGGCAAGATGCATTTTGTGGGCGATCAGCTCCACGGCTATGAGCAACGCTTGACGAGTGATATTTATCCTGGCGACTTTGGCTGGGTTGTTAATTGGGATGAACCCGACACACGTCTCGAGTGGTATCATAACGCCAGCTCTATCCTCCAAGCTGGGCCGTGTGGTCGTAGTAACCAGCTTGACTATGATGAAGAAGTCATGTATCGCAGCACGCAATATTTATGGGATCACGTCCGTGAGGGCCCCAACAAACGCCCCTTCTGTCTGACTGTACGTGACACCAAACAAAAGTCGGAACCACAGCTGAATCTCATCTTCCTCTAGGTTTCCCTCACTCATCCTCATGACCCGTATACCATCACTAAAAAGTACTGGAATCTATATGAGGGGGTCGACATTGCTTTACCAAAAGTCAGCATCCCAAAGGAGGAGCTTGACACGCATAGCAAGCGTCTCATGAAAGTGTGTGACCTATGGGATCAGGACTTTTCTGATGAGCAGATCAAGAGAGCCAGAAGGGCATATTACGGATCGGTAAGCTATGTAGACGACTGCGTTGGCAAGCTTCTTGAGACTTTGGAAGAGGCGGGATTGGCCGAGAATACGATTGTCATATTTAGCGGTGACCACGGGGACATGTTAGGAGAACGCGGTCTCTGGTACAAGATGAGCTACTTTGAGCCCTCTGTGCGAGTCCCCATGCTAGTGCATTACCCTTCGTGGTTCGAGCCTCATCGGGTTTCGCAAAATGTTTCCACCCTCGATCTTTTGCCAACAATTTGCGATCTCATTGGCACCAAATCTGCACCATATTTGCCAATGGATGGTGTTAGCATGATGCCTCACTTACTAGGAAAGGAGGGCGGTGGCGATACCGTCTTTGCCGAGTACACGGGTGAGGGCACAGTCCGCCCCATGATGATGATTCGACGCGGGCCATGGAAGTACATCACCTGTCCGGCTGACGAGCCCCAGTTCTTCAACCTTGAAAAAGACCCTCTGGAGGTGGACAACCTGGCACGGTTCGTCAAAGTGGACCCCAAGACGGACTATGAGAAGGAAGCAAAGGTTGAATTTGAGAGTTTCGAGGCGGAGGCGAAAGCCAAGTGGGATTTTGATGCCATCACGGAAAAGGTGCTGCAGTCTCAGCGCAGCCGTCGTCTAGTATGGGATGCGCTCAAGGTTGGTGCATTTACGAGCTGGGACCATGACCCCATGGATGATGGAAGACAAAAGTAAGTTTGGCCATGAAGTTTGAGTCCCAAGACAGGGTTTCTGACGTATTCTGACAGATATATCCGATCGACGATTCCCCTTGATGATTTGGAACGGCGTGCTAGATATCCCGTAGTGGACACGTATGGACTCGAGGTTGTTGGCAATCCCATCAACTCGACGAGAGGTGGCTAAACATGGGGCCAAAGATTTTATAAACAAATTAAGAGTAGGATTTTAATATTATGCCAATAGAAACAAAGTGATTTATGATGGAAGGGTTTCATGACTTCGTAGTGAAGAGTGAACGAATTCGTATGATGATGAAAGGTTGAAGCAATCTAGATCTTCAGGGCGCTGACATCCACTGTAAGACAGCCCTGGGAGAGATGCGCCCCACCACGGGCGTTCCCTGCACCATCTGCACGTGCTTTAGCGTTTCCTAAATTCAGGACCAGAGCTTCTGCCCCGCGTGGCGCGTTTCTCCAAGTCAACGTCACAGGCCTTCCAAGCTCTAAACACCATTTCTTCCCCCACCAACTTCTCCATTTCTCCAATTCTACGTCTCCAAATCGTCTACTTTATGAGCAGAGATAGCCCTTGGAGCCTCTTTCCAATAATCTCCTTCCGAAGATATTAAAGCCGCTATAAAATATGGCTACTCTGGGATTGGACGACGATGAGCTCAGGTCGGTTGAGCAAACGCTCTCTAGACTGGCGCAGCTGTCCAACAGTATCCAGAGCTTGAAAGCGGACATTCTAAAAAGCAATCCCTTACCGCCGCCGTATGTTCATCTTTGAACCACATGGCTCAATAGCTAACGAGGAATCTTGTAGCTCATCCCTCCAAGCATCCGCCCAGATCCTTCAGCGGAATCTTCAGACTGTGCTCGACAACTTGAGCGAGAACCACGAGCTCTTTTCTCGCATTGCCGTACACCCCTCGACAAACTACCCTGGTCGCACACAAGAAGGTATTTTAACGCAGCTGCTACGAAAGAAGTTGGAGCCAGATGTAGAAGAACTCGTCTTGAAAGGGCGCGAAACAGCCCGACTGGCCACGCCAGAGGGCATCGAGAAACTACAGGACGTATGGCAAGAGTTACGTGAATGGACACAAGAACGAATCGCTGGGTATGTGAGAGACGAAGCAGGCGATGTGTACACCAAAGAAGAGAGGGAGACGGGCGTAGAGAGTGTGCGTACAGGTTTACGCAAGGACTTGGACGAGGACAGCGACGACGAAGAGGACGAGTACGAGAACGAAGCAATCGGTGTAGATGGCTCAGACCAAGGACATCAACCATTTGTGCGAGGACCTGAGCCAGAAACTCTGCTGTGGTTTGCCACGAGGGGTGATTTTGATATTCCAAACAATATCGAGTATGAGCGCAAAGCCGATGTGAAAAAAGGGTTGGAGGGTGTCAGGATTCCGCTGGAGCCAATGGGGGACGTTGGATCGCTATAGGAGAGCGATGCGATTGCCTCGCTGAAACTGGAAGGTTTGGCAAACGACGAAGTTTTTCATTTTGAACCATTCTACGAGAATGATACGATGATCCCAGAGAAGTCTGACAGCTCCGAGGAAGATGTAATGTTTGCTATCATATCATGTCCAGAAAACAATACGGATACCCCGACGACTGATTATTCAAAGGGCGACTTGGCTCTTGATATCACAATGTCGTAAGATAATGATACGGTAGCCCCGTCAGAAAAGGGCAAGGACGATTTCAAGGGTCAGCCAAAGTTACCACCTTTGAACGCGAATTGGTATGAAGAAATCTGGTCAGGTGGATCTTGATGGATTGATTCAACATTATTATGACCTGACATGCATAACTTTTGCATCATATCCTTGACCGACTCATTGAGCATGTTGAGCAAGTTTAGCCCCTGAAGAGCAAGGATTGTATTATGCCCCGATTAATTAGCGAAGCTATCAAGCGATTCAGCCTTATGGAGGACAGTGCAGGAGCTCTAGATTCCTTGTGGCGCTGGGTAAAAACGATGGTGGACAAATCAAAGTAATTACCCACGGGGTACGAAGTACGAGGTGGTCTGCATGGATCTTTTGACAATGGCTTTGACCTTGGCTGGTAAGCAGACATGAACGTCATGATGATGAACCCCGCAACTTTGCATGCTCACCTGGGTTCTCGTCATCTACCGTCAAATTGCCAACCGAGAGTGGTAGTAATAAGCTTACATTCAACTTAACACTACGATCATGTTCACTCCGTGTTTCAGCCCTACAATGTGTTGATACCCAAAGATTCTGCACTAGAGCCCTGCTTCCATCACGCCAGGTTGACGATTGGATGGAAGCGCGCATCCGCAAAGCCGTTGGGTCGTGACTCGGCATGAGACATGCAGTATCTCTCCTGTTCGGAAGCCCGAGAACGACGCTGCTTCATAATCGACGTGGGAACGGACGAAATTACTCTAACACACTAGCAATCCCAAAGGGGAAAAAATAGGCATTCCCGGAGATAGCTAGCAGCTTTTCAGAGGCCTGCCTGTTTCAGGCAATATACCCGCCCGGAGTTTGCTTCTCGGGACGAGCTATAGTGAACTCCAATGCTATAGTAGTGCGTGATATCTCAAGGCGGTGGAGTTTCGATGACAGGTTGACGTCGCATGGGGATGACGGCAGCCAGGATGAGGATTCCGAGGCGACGGAGATGGAATCTCGTCCGAGGCTCCTGTCTCTGCCGCTCGAGGTCCGTCTATGCATATACCATTGGCTGCTACTCATGAACCCCGTTCGGCACACGGATCTAGGGCCTGGATATCCCGTCCCGGCTCACACTCGGTACATCCTTCGGACCGTGCGGGATGTAAACAGGGCCGAGAAAGTGGATGAGGCAGACCCAGAAGCCGAGGCATGTTCGCCAGAGGCACGCGAGCACAGAGAGTCCGAGCTCCTGCTCAGCCCGGATCGGCCGTTTGCCGGGCTACCTACGGGCCTGCTGCGCAGCTGCAGGCAAATCTACTTTGAAGCGCGACTGGTGCCCTTTACGACTAACGAATTCGTATTCATCAACTGGTTCTCGTCCGGTCTCAGCACCGCCGCCGCAGTGACCAGGGGGCAGCGTCCATGGCAAAGGGACGCGGTGCGCTACGTGAGGCTAGAAGTGCTGGCGAGGGATTTACGCGACCCGGCAGCATTAGAACAGTGGGCGGAGCACTGCGGACGCGGATCGGGATGGGCCGCGGGGCTATGGGGCATTCGGCTCACAATTGTGGGCCTGGACGGAGATGGATTCGGAGCCGAGTCCCACCATGACGGAGATGGCGACGGAGAAGGCACTACTGATGATGATGATGATGATGACAATGACGATGGTGATGATTATGAGAGTGGGTTGGTAAGCGCGGCGACGATGACAACGGTGAGGGGGTGGGTAGAGGTTGCAGGGCTGGCATCCATGAGCAGCCTAGAAAGGATGGAGATTGAGGTGCAGGCACCTACGTGGGGGTCCAGGCAGAAGCTGGCCTGGTGCCGGACAGTGCAAAATGTCTTGGAGGAGATGGGTTCCGGGGTGCAGGTGCAGGTGCAGGTTTCATGCGTGGAGAAAAGGGTGAGGTAAGGTACTTGTACTAAAGAGAGGTGAAGGGGGGGTGGCGGGTGGAGGGAGGTGGAGGTGGAGGGAGGGGAGAAAGAAAGAAAGAAAGAAAAGAGAAGGTAAAGGGTATGTGGGAAATGTGTGATGCATGTGGCATGTGTGTGAGCAACGGAGCATGGAACCCGAAGCATGGAGCATGGAGCATGGGATAGGCATCATGGCCCAACCTGGTAGTACGCGTACAGTAGTGCGGTGGTAGCACATGAGGTCGCAGCGCAGTAGTAGCCACACGGATGAAGCATGTGCCGGGTGGGTGGATGGGAATATGCAGGGTTGATCTTTAGCGTTCACATGTTTTTATTATTTTGCCCTTTAGTTGGAAGCTCCAGCTAACTACCTAGTATAATTAAAGGGTGGTGTGTGTGTGCAACATTAAACGGTTCAGCCTTGCGTGATGGGATGATGGTGCTTTTTGTTTGTGGGTGGGTTTAGGTTCTAAAAATATAAGTTATCCTTACCTTAACCATTTAGACAACGCCCCCCTCCCCCCTCTTCAATTGCCGAGTGTGACTTTATCGGTTTTGTCATGCCTTGGCTACGTAATAGATGGAGATGTCAAAATGGATCTACACATGATGGACGGCCAAGATGATTTACAGACAGAGAGACAAAAGAAAGGGAGAGGGGAAACAGCAGAAGAAGGGCGTGAACATGAGTCAGGTAGAGAGTAAAGAGAGAAGAAAAAAGTAAGCCTTAAGCTAGGGCAAGTATTGAAAGCTTGTTTGTTTACTATACATGCTATCATGTCTCCCCTCCTCCCCCTTGTAAAGGGAAAACAGAAACAAGAAGATGCTTATTTCCAGTTTGATCCTATGGTATCAGATTTGGGACATCTGTCTCTCCCTCCCTTTCTCTCCCAAAGCTTAATGATGGGATGATTATTCCTCATCGAGACAAGGCCCTGTAAATAAATACATAATAAAATAAAACCTTCAAGGGAAGGGGGAGGAATGGATGGATGGATGGATAGATGTAGGGTGACCAGATCTGCAACGGAGTTATCTCCGCTCACCCCCTCTTGGCTTGTCTACTAGAGAGATAGTTTCCCTTCTTTGACGTACACGCTGAGTGTGTGTGTGTGAGAGAGAAAAATACTTCTAAAAAAGGTACGCGTGTGATATGGGGAAGTATCCGAGCGTTGTTGCTGTTGAGGGTGAGAGCAAGAGAGAGAGTGAGAGAGAAAAAAAAAGGTGCGCATGTAACATCACGGACGCTCTGCCTAGGGAGAATGTTAATCAATCGGGGGCCCGGTTATCATGTCATCTGGAGGGCGCAATGTCTGACCGCAAAGGTTTACTTGCATGAAACCAAAACGCACGAACGATGACAAGGCGGACACTGTGAAGTCCTTTTTTTGCGTAGCAGCAGTAGCAGTAGGAGTAGCAGCAGCAGTAGTAGCAGTAGCAGCAGTAGTAGCAGGAGTAGGAGTAGGAGAAGGGAGGGAAAAAGCTTGGACTCTGGGTTGCCATTTTCTGCCCTGCCCTACATACGGAGTACTGCCTACCTACTAGTACCTACATACTACCAAGCAGGGTACTGGGTAGGCAATACAGTTCTCTCTGGGTTTGGCTAGCCGACGTGGTACCCCCCCAAGTAGTGCTTCGTCCCCCCCCCATCCTCCTCACCGGGGACTTGGAAAGGTCTTTCCCATTCCCTTGGAATCCAAGCCTTGCCTGTTGAACCGTTTCCTCCGGTCATTCTTGTCCTCGTTGGGGATAACGCCCGTCGATAGCCGAACACTACCTACCCTTATGTCAACACCGTTTACGTTTGCTGTGTTGTCTAATAGGCTACTATACGAGGGTCCGGGAGTAGGAGGTGAAGGGTTTCCAAGGTTTCTTTGTGGAAGCAACGCTGAACATCATCATCAGACGACTTTCCTTTCCTCTTTCTCTCACCCTCCTCACCCTCTCACTCACCCTCAGTCACTTACCAGTCAGTCAGCCAGCCAGCCAACCAACCAACCAACCACACACCTACATACACACATACATACATACCTGCCTACTACCTACATCCATACAAGTCAGGCAGAGAGCCCGGATTACTACTACTCATGGGACATGCCTCGTGCATCCAAATAACCGCGGTCTCATGTGATCTCGCGACTATTTCCTTTCAAAGCCCAGCCTCTATGCTTCCTCAGCTTCCCTTCCATCAATGAGTCACGTCACGACTGGTCTTGGCCGCCGGAGTTGGTAGGCCTTTTGTTTTGCCCCTCTCTTTTTTTCCTGTCTTTGACAGCCCAAACCTCCTTTCCCTATACACACACACTCACACTCACGCTCTCTCTCTCACTCACTCATACTCACACACACACACACGCTGCGCCTCTCCGGGTTCCGGTTCCCTCCAACCAGATCGAAGAGAGGAATCATCAACCCCCTCCCCCGCCCAACCCATAAGCGGAGAGAGAAGAGGAGTAAGAGAGACAAAGAAGGGGGCGGGATTACCACACAAAAACGAGGCATTGTTGCCTATAACACACACACACACAATCTTTTTTTAAATCCCATTCTTTTTCCCCCCCTCGCTCCATCATATGCCAAGCGGACCAACCCCCCGAAGACGGTAACCGAACAAAAAAAAATTAAGCAAGACCGGTCGAGGGAATAAAAAAAAAATAAACCAAAAGATTAAAAAAATAACAGTGCGCGACATACATACGTACCCCCTTGTCGAAACCCTTTTTTGCGATGTGACTCTGTGATTTACCTGCTTTTGTTGCCTGGGTTGTTACATGTTGGTATCACCATTCGCTCAAGCACGGGGGCAGCTCTCCCGACGTAGTATCGAAAGAGACTTGCTCGCTGTGCCTGGCGATTTCTTTTCGTATTTTTAGGGCTTTTTATTTATTTTATTTTTATTCTTTTTCTCGGTCTGTCTGCCTGTCTGCCTGACTATCTCTCTCTCTCTCTCTTTTGTCTTACTGGCTTTTATCAATAAGAGGAAAAGATATTTAATAGACTTGGGGGCCATGGAATATTTGAAGAAAGAAACTAGGTCTTCTTCTTCTTCTTCCCTTACCGTCTCTTTAAATTAACTTAAACTGGGAACCTCGAGACTGGATTCGATCACGCGACCAATACTACGATACATCGAACAACCGCATATCTGATTATCAATCCTTCTCTTTATCTCTCTCTTTCTCACTCTCTTACTCTTATTCTCTCTTCTCACAACCCCCCTCGCAACCCATACAGCCCTTACAATCCTTACAGAGCCTTGCCAATCCTCGCAAAGATGAATGCCCGATGCCAATGTGGAGCTGTCACCTTCAAGACGCCTCTTCCCGAACCCCTCGCTCTGTACATATGCCACTGCAATGAGTGTAAGAGGCAGACCGGCTCGGCGTTTGGAACTTCGGCCATTTTCCCTCAGTTCAAACTCCCCGATACCGATCTCCTGAGCTGTTACAAGTAGGTTCTTTCTCTCTCTCTCTCGGTTTGTTAAGACGCCTTCCCCTCAGAGTTGGGGAAACTCTTGTTGGGGGAGGAGGGGAGGAGGAGAAAATGAATAACTCTCTTACTAATCTGAACTTGTCAAAAGACGACCAACCGCCTCAGGCGACTCTCTGTATTGGTATGTATATACATAAATGTGTATCTACGATAGGAGATAACACAGAAAAACTCGGCTAACCTTGAATCCTTCGTCACAGCTACTTTTGTCGCAATTGTGGAACAAGACTTATCCACACTACTCCAGTATGACTCCCCTTGAAGAACCCCCCCTTACTAACATATAAATCCTTAAACTGACGCCCAAGTTTAAAAACAAGACGAAGCAAGTCGTCTCCGTTAAAGGTGGTTGTATCGAGGGCTTGGATTGGGAAAAGGCCATTCATCTCTGGACCAAGACAGCCATGGTGCCCATTCCGGAGGGTTCCGAGGCTCACACGGAGAGCACGGCAAGCACCGATATTGGGCAGACGCAGGAGCTGCTGGATCAACCTGGTTCCCTGGTGGTGGGAACTGGATCCTACGAGGTAGATCCGCAGGGCGTATATGATGGCCGGGGCGGTAGCCTAGTTCATGGGTAACCCCCTTGCCAAGTGGTTCGAGACACTGATGATGATAATGTAATCTGGGTAGAGAGCGAATTATGCTTTTTTTTATTTCTCTTTTTGGGGGGCGAGTGGTTTCACAACTCTGGGGATAACTTTTTTGTTTCGTTCAAATGGGTTATGAAGATTGGGAGCCAAGAAGAAGTAAAAAAAAAAAAAAAAAAAAGGTACCCAACTGCATTTAGGGTACTTTTGAATTATGTATGCATCGTGATGCGATGGGACAGGGTGTACAGCAGCACGATGATACGTCAAGGTTGTTCCCGGGCATATCAAAAGGCCAAGGCAGAAAATTAGATGAGCCTCTCCTCACCACTGCCTCGGTCTTTGTTGTCCGTCTCGGCACTCTCATTTGCATTTGATCTGTTGTTATGGTGGTGTTGGTGGTTGTGTTGGTGGTGTTGATCGCTGCGCCCCCCCCCCTGACTCTGCTGCTGTTGCTACTGTTCCTACTGTTGCTGCTGCTGCCACATCGGAATGCTTGGCGGGGTCAAAGACATACATTGGGAACTCGAGGAGCACCGTTCGCTTGATGATTGTCGGCAGTTTCTCGTATAGCCGTGGAGGGAACGGGATGAGGATGCTCGTCCGGTCGAGCCAGCGCTTGTATCCCTCCCAGTTGTTGTCCTTCTCATACCTCGCCTTGGCCTTTGGCCTCTCGCCCAGCGGGAGGCCGGAGACGAAGAGGAGGAGAAAGGTGATGAACAAGGGACCAAGGATAGTGGCGTAGAGAGCGTTGTATGCCTGTCCGCGGACGAATCCATCCGCGGCCGAGGAGACGGCAATCATGTATATGGCTGCCAAGTTCCCCATGTCAGCCCTGTTTTTTGTCTTTCTTTCCTTCCTTCGGTCCGAGAAGCTATCTTCGCGCCCTCCCCCTCATTGATGTGCCCCCCATCGATGCCCCCCAATCAAATAACTTACAGAAATGGATGACAATCTCCCCAAAGTAATTGGGATGCCGTGATAGGGCAAAGAGACCCCCGTCGCAGACTGCCTTGCCATCGTGCGTGCTGCGGAACCTATACCGCTGCGCATCACTAACCACCTCCATGGTCAGGCCAACGGCGTATAGGACCACCCCGGCGACGTCCCTACCCGTGCCAAACTCGTGCTGCGGGTGATAGTGGTGGTGGTAGTATCTCGCAACGGCGGGGGAGTTCAGGACGGTGACGGGCAGAGACACGGTCCAGACCCAGAGCATTTGAAAGACCCAGAAGCCGAGGAAGGGCAGGAATCTGTCGCGCATGCCATCGAAGCGGTCATCCTTGCCGGTCTTTACGATTCGGAAGAGCAGGAAGCCGGAGAGGCGGAGGGCCCATACGATGAGGAAAACGGAAACGATAATTTGACGAGCATGAAGGTGGTAACCGCCGCTGCTGCTGCTGGTACTGCCGAGAGACAGTGTGACGATGGCGAGGAGGGCAAAGTTGGTGCCGCCGGCAAAGTCTGTGTCGCAAGCATTATTATTTTTGTGTGTCTCAAATGAGTTTAACGGCTTTTCTTTTAGAAAAAAAGAAAGTTGAGAGACATTTTTGGGGCTTTTTGTGTTTCGGTTAATACGAACCCGTGAGTTTATCAAACTGCAGAGTGAAGGCGATGGCGAAGAAAGCGAGCTGATACGCGACTGTTATCAGGGCCGTGATGCCAAGGTAGTAATCATCGAGGACGTGGACTGCCGTCGTCGCCATATTGAGTCTAGAACCTTTTTGTATTTATTTGTTTTTTATTTTATTTATTTTATGAAAAGAGACTCTTGAGGGGGGTTTGTGTATGTTTGTTGGTATCGCAATGTATTTTATCGAGTTGCCGGATTGAGATATTGGCACTTGCTTGATCAAGGATAATTTGCTTTGAGAAAAAGGTACTAGATGTTTGTTATGGAGAGGTACGGAGTATAAAACGCATATATGTACTCCATATGTACGTATATATCTCAATAATGCGCAGTGTATGCCATTTTTATGCGAAAGAATGTCATCATCACGAGTGAGTAGTATATGGGACTTGTTAACTTGCAGGTAGGCTACTGTCACTTAGCACCCCCCCCCCTCCCCCCCATCCATGACATGCATGATCCCATATCCAAGACAAAAAATGGTTGACGTCGACAAAGGGTCTTCTCCAATTTCAATACAGGACGTTGGTCGCATGTGTATCTTCTCACGTAATTTTGTGTTACATAGTACATGTTTTGCCGCATTCGGACCGACAACCAATAGGAAGCAAAACCAGAGACACTATACAACGGCACTCGCCGTGAACAGCCCCTTCCCCCTCCCCTTCCCTTGCACGAGTAAATTAATAAGGCTGGGCGCTTCTTTTGAAGAAAATCTCCACTCTCGCGTTTTTTCTATCATCTCTCGATATCACTCTACTCTTAATGCCCTCTTCTCGATTTGGCTCGATGCAGGCATAGAATGGAGATGGCAATTTATTACAAGCGAAAGTAGAAATGATACGGGTCAGATCGGGCCGACAGGTGCAAAAAAAGAAGAAGATCCGATTAATTTATGACCCCCCCCTGAGATCCCCCATGTCAGCGAGGGGATCTATCATCTGCCTATTGATTGATTGATTTGATTTGATTGATTTGATTGATATTGGGTTGGGATCCATGTCCATGCGCAATCTGCATCGAGATAATGCGAAATTTCGCTGCTACCTCCTTTTACAAGACAACATGACGGAAAGGGAAGAAAAGGGTCTACCCCCTGGAAACTGTATCTTGTGTGACATGTCAATTGCTCAGACCAATCAGTTTTCAGGTATTTTATCAGTAACCTGTACATAATGCATAAAAATAACTGTGCTTGTCTGGTTGATAATAGTAAAAAATGATTATGCATTTATTTTATAACCAGTTTTCAAACAATGTTCTCAACGCCCGACGGAGTATAAAACATTGTTCACGAACTTGCTTCACGAGTAAAGTCATTTCGCATCACATTCTATAATGAATATATAAGCATTTAATGCCACTTCGGAATATCAAGTCTGGCTTAGACACTTTGGCCGAGTGGTTAAGGCGATGCCCTGCTATCAAATTTCTGATATCCAAGGCATTGTGTTCGCACGCGCAGGTTCGAATCCTGCAGGTGTCGCTTCACTTTTTGTCTTTTTGACAACCTCATCTAATGAATATCATTTGCACTTCTTCTTCTTTTATTTTTTTTTATTTTTTTTTATATATATATGCAACATTCATTGCTCGAGTTCTCCGACCGAACGGAGTATCGTCACCAAGTGGACTACACTGTACTTGATCGATCTACCACGTCATGATATCATGGCAAAGCTTACATGACAGCCAACTGCCGAAGCCAACATGCAAGGCCGCTCCTCCACGAGGTGTTTCAAAACGTGGCAAACACGCCTGTGCTCTTTCTTACCCAACAAATCACGCACATTCCTACAAACTACCATGAAACCAACACGCATTACATGGAATGCTCTTGTAACAAGCTCTGCGTAGCAGAAGCCACAACAGCTTTTAGGCCCGAGCGTGCCCGAAAAAATAAGCTGCAAGCTGATATGTGAACAGTGCGATTTCTAAAAATAAGCAAATGCGGGCACAAACCGTCATCATTAGAAGTTCTACTATTAAGACTTTGACTCGTTACCATGCAGGACTCTGACAAAGTCATCTTCTATATAATGTTTCTTTTTGTTTCAACAGCTCTCTGTTTCTGATTTTCTAGATTAACCAATAGTTTTGTTTTCTTCCATCAGGCGCATTCTCTCCAAAACAAGTGCAATCATGGCTATACGCAACTCGGCCCGTCGTCTTCTATTTGGCGAACCTCACAAGGATTACGCCACCACCACTACTACTACCCTGCACAAAAATGACTCGATTTCGGATTTGACCATAAAGACAACGACGGAGGAGCGCTTGGAGGACTTGCTTCTTGTCGCTCATGATTTGCCTGATCAGTGGGTGTGCGAGAGATGCGTGGCGTTGCACCCCGTACACACGTCCGATACACCGAAGCGTCCGCAGCATGCGTCCTGCCCCCTTGGGTGGGAGAGGTTACCGTACAACATCTACGGCGATGTGTCGTTTTCCCTGAGCCATCGACATATACAGCTCGTCTTCAAGTATATGCGCCTGAACAAGTGGAGGTATCGACTGTATCTCCATAACCTGTTGAAGGAGCACCACTCCTACTTTACCCCGAACACGCGGTTCGATGTGCTCAGGGGCGAGTTCTCGGCCTACCCAAAAGTCGTCGGGGACAGATATCTGCTTCTCTCGACGTGGAGTTTCTGGCCTGGCGTCGAGAAGATATCGAAAAGGGGCCTGGGGGCGGTGCGCATATGCAGGCACCAGGCCTTCATCGGAGACCCTTGCCTCGTGAGCCGGCGGCTATCCCACTCGACGCTCGTCGAGAAGCAGCCTCGGAGCGGCCCCACCGCCCCGGACAAGGCCCTCGCCTGGGCTGTGGATAGGGCCTTTGACCGGGAGAACCTCACGGTCAAGGGTTCCTGCCCGCTCTGCCCGACCGACTTCTCGGTGGAGGTGTCTCCGGAGCGTGCTCTCATACGTGTCTGGCAGGATTTCGGGGGCGGCGGCTCCCCGCTAGATTCGTCCTGGAGGATTCATGTCGATGATCATCACGATAATGATGATTATGAGGCAGAGGACACTGTGACTCACGCGGCGGGGAGCATTCGGGACAAGTTTGGGCACTGCATGCGTGAGGCACTGCGGGAGGCAAAGTATAGGAGGGATGCGTGCGAGACGGTTACCAATATATACATCTTATGAAATTTAATGGCGTCTATATAAAAAATCTGTAGCAATAGCAATAATGATTTTGTGGAGATTAGCGATGGGTAAAGGGGGTTAGGTGTTCTGGGTCTTTCTTATGGTAAAGGGTTATTGGAGTTGAGGGACGGTAAAAGGCTGGGTCTAAAAAGGGGATTAGATATTGGGCAACCGACCTACGGGATCGGATGGGAAAAGGGAAGTAGAGCTAGTCAGCTAGTCATATTACATGTATATTACTATATATACTAATATATATATATAGAAAGGGAATAGACTCACTATGACTCCAGTCGCTAGAGGTCCTTTCAACTCTTGCCACTAGAAACTACCGAGTCCCGTCCCGTACATTAGTGGTCGGATGCCGGAACCCCACACGGGGTGGGCCGTTGGTCGGCTCTTGCTTGCTTGAACAAATCTAAGCATTCACACCTCCGAGATCATCTCAGATGTCAAACTCTTAGTAAAAGAGAGGACCCCATTATATATCAAGTGTTTGGGTGCTTGATTTGTCAAAAAATAATAAACTGGTGATCTACAGAAAGAAGACAGCAATGACTGAAAATGGTTACCCTTCTTGCTAGTCAGCCTCAAACCTGTTGGTCCCGCCAGCCGCAACGCTTTTGTATTGGTTGCCTTGGGAAAGGCACACACACACATGCACACAGCCTCACTTTCGGAAATTATGGCTACCCTCCATCTTTTGTTTTCACATCGCCAAGATGGATGCGCTTTTCTTTTATATATTTCAAGAAGGAAGCTACCAAAAGCTCCAAACCATCAATGTCTTTATTGATCCCAAATGGATCCCCTCAGCGTCACCACGTCCATCAAAGGGCTCATCTCGGCCGCGAGCCTGGTGGCCAAGCTGTTGGGCCCATACGTCTCGGCCATGAATGGGACGCCGCAGATCGCGTTCCGCGTACAGGAGGAAGTCAATGCCACTAGGGTCATCTTGTCGGGGCTGCAGTTACTTGCACAAGATCTCGCTTCCAGTCCTGTCCCGTATTCCCACCTAATCCAGGTTGACGCCATCGTCGCCATCCTGACCGATGCTGTGTTGCTGTTTTCAGAGCTGGAGTCGGTTATAACATCATTGCCGCCCTGTGACCTGGCGACGCAACGGCCGTCATTACTATCCCGCCTAACTTGGGCGAAAAGGGAGAGTGCCTTGGAAGCTCTCTTAACGAGACTGCAGGGTGTCAAGAGCTCCCTATCCTTGATCTTAATGATTGTCAATGCGTGAGCCCCTTCAAAAAAAAAACTTCCAGCGAAGACTGCCTCTGATTTTTTTCCTTCCTTGTCTTATAGGGATTCATATCGGTCCGCCGTTCAATTGAAACAAGATCTCTCCGTTAACGTCGATGCACTCCTCGAAAAAAATATCTCTTTATTGAGACGGCTAATGGACCTGGAAGATGCGGTTGAAGCGCAAGCCATTAGATCAAAGCCGCAAAGCGTTGTAGCTAGCGCAGGCGCAATATTATCATCTGACTGCTCCCATCAGGCCACGGACATATTGGCCGTCAAAGCCTGTTCTGACTTCAACATTGACCTCGCAGCATCGCGCGTCTACCGTCGGGTCAGGAGGGACACGATGGACTTCTCATTCCGCAGTTCGGTTATCCGCCCCCGCGCATGGTCCATGAGCTCGAGTCTCAGCATAGGAGCCATCTCGAACATGTCCGTTATCGCTCTCCCAATATATCAGGAGGATCTGACCAACGCCGAGCATTACAACTTTGTTACCGACCCCGGACCTACGTCCACGAGTGTCTCGCTCGAGCCTGGTTCTAGATTCGGACTAATTATGCCCGAGTGTATGGAGATCCAACTAAAGCTTTCCCAAATCACCGGATTCCGTGAACTATATGAAGAAGAAGCGAATAATCGGAAAGATACCTTCTACGCTTTGTGGGCTATCTTAAAGCAAGGATTTCCTCTCTTAATGCTTCTCAACGCACTAGATAACCGCCACAACCTCTCCGAGTTCACAAGCAGTCGCTTAACAGATAGAAAGCGTTTGGCTAAAAAGGCCACGGCCGTGTTTCTTCAGGCATGCTCTGATGACTTGGGGGTTCCCGCTAACGAGCTCTTCACCATATTCGACTTGATTGGGGATGATATAGGAAGTTTTGTCAAGGTGGGTCCCATCGTCTTCTAGTTGCCTTGCCTGCCGCTCATCTAACGTGACTCGACATCCGTCCCATAGGTCATCAAAGTCGTGTCTTTAGTTTTGGGCATGCTTACTAGTGTCGGCACCGTGACAGAAGTTCACGACGCTGTCGCCCTCGCTGCAAGTCAGTCATATTCCACAACCGAGTATACTCTAAAAGCTTTGGCGACTGATCTTCTCAAATGCCAAGTACGACACTTGCAAATTCTAGAGGAACTTATAACTATAACTTGCATCGGAGAACGTTTCCAAATACCTCTAGGGGTTCCCTTTGTAACCTATAACCCACGAGAATCGAAGGCCATGATCAACCGGCATACTGCACTCTTGATTCATATAGAAAGGAATCTATTAAGGTCTGTTTCGGACCAACGGTGGGAGACTGTGTCTTCCTTGTACTTGGAAGCCCACGGTATCGACAATCACTTTATGACCTACGTGGGAAAAGTAGGAATAGTCATCAGGCGACATTTGGCGGCGGCCGGAAACAACAAGTCACCCTTACTTGAAAATTGTCTTAGGTTATATAATGAATTACCTCAACATCGTTTGGGGTATAGAGCTTTTCTTCAGGTGTGTATGATGATGATGATGATGATGATATCAAAGCAGCATCTCTAATTCCTAACAGGGGTTAAGGAGTCAAAAGGGGCTATCCAGTGCTCAGCAGGAAGATCTTGAAAAGGCTTGGGATCTCTGCCAAAAGGCTATCGCCAATGTCTCCTATGCATTCACGGATGAGCAATTTTTTAAAGAAATTTTGAGCATTGAGAGGATGGTTCATAGATTGGAAAGGCTAAATTTCAGCTGACCTCAGTTTATTCTGTGTGGCTGGTTCTCCTTGATACCTATAATTTACATGGAATCCATGTCGTATTCTGGTAGGTCTACTCAAGACAATCCAACAAGGTAGGCATCCATTCTAATGTGGCTCAGATTCGCACGAGCATCACGTGCGGTTGAGAAAAAAATGGTATATCCGGTTATATCACCTTCACATTCTCTTTCGCAAGTCAAATGAAGCTCCAGGTTGAGAAATTGGAACAGGCGAGGACTAAGTATGTGAAACGGCTACCTTCGTCGCAAATGATGACCGAGGCGTAAAAACTTAACAGTAGCCGCGCATACTTGCAAATCTCCAAATACACGCCTCAATATCTCTTTTAGGTGGCAACCACTTATCTCCTTTTATGAACCTCATTACTACTCCCAGATCTTAAGAGTGGCATCTATAACCAAACCTTGCTTCAGTATGGAGATCCAAGCACAAGGAGCGCGGAAGTCTCAAATAGAATAAAAGCACATGATCAGCCTGATACTCAAGACATAGTCAACGTTTCCTCTTCCACATATACTAGAACACATGTGACATATTGTCTAAGTTTATATCATTTTACATTATTTGAGAAATACTGCGTATTCAAGCTGAAGCTCATTGTTCATCTCCACAAGGTCTCGCAGCACGAAGACATAAAACAATCAGAAGACAAAACTTTGTATGTAAAACCGTCATGTCTTTGCCCACTGCGCCATTTGACTCAATCCTGATTCCCAATCCGTGACCGGCGCGTACGTCAGTCCCTAGTTCCCATCCGTCCGTCCAACCGCCCACTCTTCCAATGCAAAACCAACACCATTAAACACCAGAATACCCTATCACTCCAAATTCGCAATGCAAGTTCGTCATCCGGATCCTGTCCGGCTGTTTTTTGGTACATAAGATCATTGTGTCCTATAGAACTTCTTGTATACCAGGTGCAACAGCAGATTCACGTTGAGCTTGATGTTGCCCTCGAATAGCGTCATGAACTGGTGCGCCTCGAATTGTGCCTGCAAAAGATCCTCAATGGGCACTTGCGCAAGAGCTCCAGGAATTTGAATGGAGCCTCTGGTGCCCTCGATAGCAAAGACGCCGACCTGGTCGCAAGAGATGGTTAAGTTGATCTTTTCCCATTCTTTCTCAGTCATGCCATTCCATGTTACCAGCACACCCTTTTCTGATAATTGTCGTGCGCTGTACTTGAAGCTTCCGAATTTCGGTACCTGTCCTCTCCGCTCCAACTCACGTTGGTGATTGTATTGCCTGGTGAAGGGTAATAGGAATCGTTTTCTCCTATAGAATGGTTAGTTTCCTACACGGCTTGAATACACATCAGGTAAATAACTTACCCCTTCTTATTCTGCAGCGTCTTCATCGCTTGCTCAATATAGTCATCATAGCTCTTCCGCTGCAGCTCCAGGTACTTGGCCTTCTCGTGCAAGTTGGACAACGTAGAGCGGACACCCTCCAATTCACGCTGCCTCTGAACACGCCTGCGGCTCTGCGTGCGGATATCGCTTGCGATGGCATTGAGAACGTCTTGGTAATGGTTGCTCTTTGAGATCCTCCCTAATCTTTCCAGCTGCAACACATTCTCAAGCGCTGTTCGCTTCAAGTCATGGTATGACATGCTGGTCAAATCCACCATTTTGTCATCAGAGTATGCACCCCGAGTTTGGGCATTACCCACAAAGTCTTCTCGGAGCAACGCCTCCCACTTGGCCTCATCTTCTGGTGTGATGGGCTTCACCAAAATCTCCAAGAGATTAGCACCAGTCTGAACGCGAATGATGTACAAGACGCATCGTTTTGTCTCCATGAATAGGGACTTCACCTCTGCCTCCGGGTCATCGATATTATGGATTCTTGGTGTCAAGAACATTTGAATATCTGCTGATCCTGCCGCACTCATTTCGTTCTCGTTGCTCTTAGCACTGCCGAGATCCTGCATGATATCACGGAGGACATCTTCCCGGGCGAGAGACATGATCATGAGTTGTGCTGCGACGAGGCTGTGAATTGAAAAGACATCCGCCATTTTGATGTACAACGTAGGCTTGTTCTTGGCGTAGAGGTCATTGTACTCGTCAATATCAAAAGTCTTCTCGGCATCGGCAACAGAGATGAGGTCGTTGGTGATTTGTCGCAATCGCTCGATAGATTCGCTAATAAACGCATTCAAAGGCTGCAAGTAAATATTCTCGCCTCCAAATGGCCTGCCCAACGCGATTTGTCCAATGACTTTGGAGACTTCACCCAAGTTCCTCTTTTGCAGGGGGCTCAAGGCCTTGTCAATCACACCGAAATTTTCTGGCCCGATAACTGCTGGCTGGAGATAGAACTTCCATAGCCAGTGAGACACGATCTGAAGACAATGGTCCTGGGGTTCGCGGTCGAAACGCTGGCAGAGCGCCTCGAACATCTGATTGCACACAAAGCGGAGGCCGTAGGGCATTTTATGCACCTGATCCTCGAAAGACAAGAATAGCTGATCACAAATCTCACGGAGGTCACGGAGATGATCAATGAAAAGCCGGCGTGTCTCTGGGTCACGAATAGCAACCTCACGGGGCACATCCAGTGGTCGATGATCCGGTCGTCCTGTTCGAAGTTCCTCGTTATTAATAGATGCCTTGTAGATCTGCATAGGATCACTCTCCAAGTCAAGGTCAGGATCGTCAACAATGGTATCGCGAATCAAGGGACCCAAGAGGCTGCGGAGATATTTGCGGTCTCGTGGTGACCGAGTGTAGTTGGACAACAGTTTTGACCAGAAGTAGTGGCCACGTGAATATTCCTGCATATTGACGGCACAATCAATTTCCTCCCGTATTGACCTGGATATTAGCTTGAGGAGGTAGTATTCTTCTCGTCTTTTCTGGGCATAACCAAAGAGGCTCATCATTAGAAGCTCAACTCGTTTAGATTCCTTCTCGGCAGTGCCGTTCTCGCGAATATGCTTGAACAGCCGGGCAAGGTATTGCGGCTGTGTCTGGAGGCTGAAGAACAATTGTTGATAGGATTCAAGCTTCTTCCTTGAGCTCTTGTTCAGGGCCTTCAAATCGAATGAGTTGGAAGATGCAATTGCGGTGTTAGCGAGCAACCCCACGGTATGGCCGCCAAAGGTATGCTGATGCCGTACGACTTCGTCAAGAGTAATCTTGTTCTTCACGAGAAGGGCAATCTTGATATCGAGTTGGTCAATGTACTGTTCTACCATCTCGTTCTGTTGCACTTGGTGCACTACTGTCTTACGCATACGCTCAAACTCAACTTCTTCGTTGAAATCGAAGTCGCTGTCATTGAGAAGATGCACAAAGTTCTTGACAGCACTGACAGGTGGGTTTTTGCCAGTAGTGAGACTCTTGTACGCCTCACCTTGAACCTTGGCACGAACAAAGCTCTGAATCTTGATGACCTTTTTCATGTTCTCTTCATAGAATCGCTTCTTTTCCAAGAATCGAGCTCGAACCATGAAAGCCCTAGCGGCAGATTGCAAGGCGACAATGGTATCCTCCTCTTCCGCTAGCTCGGTGAGTAAGTCGTCAACCCTAGCTCGAGTCATCATGGCCTTCAAGATAGCTTGAAACTCGGCCGTCTCGTGATTGTGTGACTCCAGTTCGTCACATAACGAATAGTATTGCATGCGAGATACATAGCCTCGAATTCGGGCTTGCAAGCTCGTTATGACGGGTTCTTGGCGATCGAGATATTGTTGAATTGCAAAGACTCTTCGTCTCTCAAACATGCCCCTTATGCGCGACTGGAGTTCGATAACCTCGGGCTCGTTTTCGCCAAGAGCCTCCAATTGCAACGCCATCTCCTGACGAACTGCAGCTGCTCTCATCATAGCTTGAAGCTGTTCAATGATTGTCGCATGCTGGCCAAGTTCTGCTTTCAGGGCTTTCTGTTGGGCTCGAGTGCTGCGTCCACGGATTGTCGCTTGGAGTAGCTCAATCGTAGGTTCATGCTGCCCCAGCTCCGCCAACAAAGTAGTATGGTGTGCTCGAGTGCTACGTCCACGGATTGCAGCCTGAAGCGACTCAATCGTAGGTTCATACTGCCCCAGCTCCAACAACAAAGCATTCCGCTGTGCTCGAGCGATGCATCCACGGATTGTGGCTTGGAGTAGCTCAATCGTGGGTTTATGCTGCCCCAACTCCACCAACAAAGCAGTTTGCTGTGCTCGAGCGCTGCGTCCACGGATTGTAGCCTGGAGTAGCTCAATCGTAGGTTCATGCTGCCCTAGCTCCATCATCAAAGCTTCCTGTTGTGTACGGGCAGTACGGCCGCGTATCACAGCTTGAAGTAGCTCAATCTTGGTCGCATGTTGCCCTAGCTCTGCTCTCAAAGCTTCTTGTTGCAGTCGGGCGTTATAGCCGCGCATTGCACTTTGCAGGGAAGCCCATGTCTTAGTAGAGGCGTGGAGCTTCTGCTGCTCACGAGCGATCTGGGTTCTCGCCAGCGAGGCCCTAGCAGCAGATTGTAGCATGATGATAGCTTCCGTTTGTGAGTCGAGTGCTTGCAAGTCCTCGGCTACCTGGTTCCTCACCAACATTCCACGAACAAGAGCTTGAAGCATATGAACTTTGGCAGAGCTCTCCTTTGTCTCCTGTTGCTGTGCAACCTGGCTCTTGCGGACGAGAAACCCCTTGAATACGGCTTGAACGTTCCTGATTGGCCCTTCGCAGAGAGCCATGCGAGACTTGACATTCTGTACTTCATCTCGGACTTTCTTTGCTCGTATCAAACTCTGTAGCGTCAAAATCTTGGGTTCCATGGCTTTCCAGAATCGATCGCCCTGTTCAAGTTTACGCCGAGCAAGGAAACCACGGGCGGCGCTTTGAAAGAGAATGTTGGATTTCTTCGTTTGGAGTCGGTAGTTTATGATTTGTCGTGTAAAGTCTCCTCGTATACGAGACTGTAAATCGACAACCCAGTTCTCATTATCCCAGAATTGTTGCATCATAAGTCCAAGCTGTAATCGAGACATTGCTCCACGGATCTGAGCCTGGAAATCAACAATAACACCCTCATGCTCTGCCAGTTCGCGGTCAGTCCTCTCCTGCTCTGTTTCTTCAGGCTCGGGTTCGGGTTCAGGGACGCCGAAATCAGCGCCCATGTTACCAAAGCTGGGCATGTTAGTTCCCAGCATATCCAGACCCTTTTGCATCGCCTCCAGCTCATGATGTTCAAATTCAAGTTGGCCAACAAGGTTGCCAATCTGGAAGTCAACAATTCCTTTTCGGAATAAGAGCCAACTGAGAGCGTGGATACAATAGATGACTTTAGGTATGTTCTTCTTTTCGTAGAGGTCGATAAGTTCAAAACGGAAAAGATCGGGCACCTCCACCTGGTCAAGATACCGAAAGAAAATAGCAATGTTATCCGAGTGTCGATACTGGAGTTTTGGATGTCGAAATATTCGAAAACGCTTCTCTGGATTCAGCGATTCCACTACTTCCGCCAGCCTAACACCGTCGCGCAATGCCTCCTCCAGTTCAACAATGGGTGGCAGAGGTTGTTGAATAATATCTTCTATCCACTCCTTCGCTTCACCCACGTGGCAAAGGTACTCGTACGCCTGAAGGAACTGACGTTGCTTTTCCATCCAATTGCGCTCCCACCCGAAGCCGTTGTTCTTGCGACTCGCAGTCTTGTCGGTACGCTGCAGCCTACGTCGTCCTCGGAGACCAGCCACCTCCTGGTCGGGCGATGTGATATTGAAATCCTTGGCATCCCCAGACTGTGCGAGTTTGGAGAGAGTTCGGAACTGGGAGGTTGAAGACTTGCCAAGCATCTCTAGCTCCGGGGCCCCGATGTGGGTGCTATGGGCCACATGGGGAACAAGATCCTGACTAACGGCGACCTCCTCTCGAATAGAATCTGGTCGAACTAGAAGCAATGAATTAGGTCGTGAGGGCAGAGGGCGTAGTGCCGGCGTATGTGACGTGAGACCATCGTTGTGGGAAAGGGACAGTCTGCCAATATCGACAGTTTGATGGCGCTCGTGTTTCTTGGAAAGGTGAGACGGCGATGCAGTCGGTTTCGGAGGAGATGCGGGCGCCTGTGGTAAGGGTCGAAGGGACTGTCGCACTGAGCCATAGAGATTGTCTTGTGCCTTGCTGGAAGGCTTCATCTCTCTGGATTCAAAGATCCCTCGCGCCTTTGCTACGACATCGCTCTGGCCGCGCTTATGATGATGAGTCGAGGGTGAGCCGTGTGTGCTTGATGCTGATGTGTATTGGCTGTTGGCGCTATGTTCGGAGGAATAAGAGTAGCCGGATGAGGCCGACGAGGTGGTTGAGGGATTGCGATTGATGGCGCTTGTAGTGGGAATATCATCAAAGGTATGCGATTGTCGGAGATGGTGGGTTCGATATGACATTTTCTTCAATGTCTTGCCTCGTCCAGGCTACTTTCGTCTCTGGACACGTTTATTTTGGCTCTATCAGGGGGTATCATAAAATGCACTTTGGCACTGTCAACACATCGTTTCTGGAGGGTGATTAGACCAAAATAGATTCAGGAATGGAATTGAAATGCGAACAGCGACCAGCGGCGCGAGAAAACAAAAGAGGTCTGAGACATGCGCGTGGGAAAGGTAAGAAAGAGGCAAGTTGAAATGACAAAGGTCAAGGATTGATAACGAGTGAAGGCGTCAAGCAACCAACCGTTTTTCGGCAATCTGGTTTTGAGTCAAAGGTCGAGTATTTGAAACGAAGTCGAGAATGCAAATGCCGTCACAGTGGGAGATGTTTTTTTTTCGAGAAGAAGGACCTGGTAGGCTGAAGAGCCGCCATTACAGGGTGTGTCCACAGCGCGGGGTCTGATTTTCGTATCATGCACTACTGTTGCCGTCAAGTTGGGCATCCAAGGTAAACAAACAACGGGACAACAGCCTAGCAACGCCCAGCAACGCCCGCTTACCACTCGCCAATTCGCTAAGAGCCCTTGTCGGATTGGCCCGCTTTGGGCGTCTAAAGTCACTGTGAGGACAGAGGCCAATATAACCATCATGCAAATTAATTCAAAACATGAAATTGGCTGAGTGAGATGCAGTAGTTTTTTTTTTTCTCATTTCCTTTTTCCTTTCTCATGGGCTAAGAATAGCATGCAGCATTTTGTAAAGTAAAATCCCAACTGCATCAGGCTGTTCAAGTAGTTGAGCACTGAGAGAAAGCTGGACGAATTCTCGAGGTAGACAATGGATGGCTTAAAAATGTTAATCTGTCCCTATCGTAACAATCTGATTAGCGTTCTGGGATACTAAGCAGGCATTGGTGCAAAGTAGTACAGAGTAGTGCGCCTGTGATTTCCCCTGTGCTGAACACTTCCATGGTATCCATCCATGGAATGGATCCATAGATATAGTGCTGCATGGTAGGCACTTACTGCAAGTTGGCTCACTCTAAAGCTGGTAGATCCAAAATCACGTCTTGTTTCTACTTTATTGATGACTTTATACACTAATTGACCAGGTATTCCCTTGCCTGTATATGTCACAGCTGAAAAAGTTGGAATTATTTAATTAATATTAGAAATAACCATCACCATGTCACGCAGAAACCCAATCGCTCTACATTTGTCATTGCAGAAAACAAATATTTTCATCCCCCCAAGTTACAGGGTAGCCATTGCAGGATTCGTCCCAAAATGGCCTGTGGTGGGGTCGAATGAGGTCACCGCGTTTCGGTACTACCATATCGACGCTAACTGGAAGCTGCAGACACCTTAAATTCTCAACTTCAAAAGACAACCAACACCGTTTATGCGCCTCATCCAAGTCTCAACAATACCACGCACACATTGCTAATTTTTCATCTACGCGGCCCAATTGCTCGATCAACTCTACCACCTACTGCATATCAGCGTGGTTGGCGCTGGCTTGAGTGTATTGCCGCATCACCATGTCGTCTGCCAAGCAGAGGCCTTCCGTGCTGGTATGGCCTCGTTGGCTTTGATGGTTTCCATCCAACTTCTTGCTAACTCTATCCTAGGTCACGGATGCTAGAGAAAGAGCGGACCAGGGAAGAGGTCTGCGACGCCCAGGTACCTCTTCTGGGGCACCGGGTCGGACACCAATGCGATTTATGACCGTCGATAATATCCTCCAACACAGCTCGCAGATTCCGTCAGGTCAACCTCGCAGGGGTCCTCTTCCGACACAGAGGCATGGCATCACAGCTACAAGTGCATCTAGTCGACGAGCTACTTCTGGCGGCCTTCCGCATATACAGTCTCGAACAGGCCAGTCCATGCCATCTCGAACAACCAAGATCAGTGAAAAGCTTGTTTTGCTTCCAGTGACAGACGAGAAAGATGAATCCGACGAAGAAGCCGAAGACGGGATAGAGACCAATCTGAGACTACAGGATGAAGAGGGTCGGCCGTTGAGGGACGAAGAGCTGGATGTGCTCCGTAAAAGAGGAGGGATTCGAGGGAAGAGCTATGCTGAGCGGTTGCCGAAGTTACAGCGGACTGATAAAGTCAGTCGGTTGACAGCATACTGCACTGCGCAAGTATTTAAGACAAAGGAAACGGCGGAGTTTTTGAGGAAGAAGCACGAGGCCAAGACGAAGCTTTATGATGATTGTTTATACGTCATCTACGCCCTCCCTCTCATGAACGGGACGGAAGGTTATCGGGTCCGTAGCCGGCCGATCATGAAGACCCCAGGCTCAGGCAAGACAGTTTTGGATTTGGAGATTGAGCGCAACGAGCAACGGAATCACTACGAAGGCTATTTTGAAGACGATGCCTACACCAACCCTGCAAGTCCCCCAGATCGAACTCTCAGGGTACCACCGGCTTTCAGTGACACAATATCTCCCAGTCATGACTTTTTGTCACGAACATATCCTTTCCGTGAGACAGATATTGGCCCTACTCCAACAAATCGCCTTGCACCTGATGCCAAGAACTATGCTGAGATGTTTGTCTTTTCCTATGGCGTCGTTGTTTTCTGGAACTTCACGGAACATCAAGAAAAGGATATCCTTGCGGATTTGACATTTGCCGATGCCGAGGATGGCATCAGTCTTCTCGCACGACCTCTAGATCAAGGCGATATCGAGACGGAAGAATTTCACTTTGAGTACAGTGGAGATGTGAAGCGGCCGCGAATCTTCAACGACATGATCACCTTGCTACCTCGTTCAGACCACATGATTAAACTTACCATTAGCCACGCTATTGCCCAGAGTACCAAGTTGTGCTTCTTTGAAGAAAAGATGAGCGAGACCATGTCAGATGCACAGCACGTTCCCAAGACAC
Source organism: Hypomyces rosellus (assembly GCA_011799845.1). Taxonomy (NCBI): domain Eukaryota; kingdom Fungi; phylum Ascomycota; class Sordariomycetes; order Hypocreales; family Hypocreaceae; genus Hypomyces; species Hypomyces rosellus. The sequence goes on along the minus strand of WWCI01000002.1, from coordinate 3,296,746 downwards.
TTGCCCTTACAGGAGAACTGGGCATGACGCGAATTGAGATTGTCAAGATTATGGGACGACTATTCAAGAGCCGCGTCGAAATCAACCTCTGTAAGAAGTGCCCCCTTACTCTCACCGAAGATACAATTACTTACATCGTGTGTAGCATCGAATATCCTAGATGTACCCAACTTCTTTTGGGACTCGGAGCCTACGCTGCACCCCTTGTATCAGGCTATCCGCGAGTATCTCGAAATCGACCCGCGAATCAAGGTGCTCAACGAAAGGTGCCGCGTGTTCCTCGACCTTGCCGAAATTCTTTCGGACTCTGATGCCGACGTTAAAATGAGCTCCATCACCTGGATCGTCATTATCCTCATCGTGGTCAGCATAACAGTCTCGTGTTTGGAAGTGGGTCTCCGCTTCAGGATGTTGACTGGCAATCACGGCGAGGCACCTGGTGGCAAAAACGGCACCAGCCACGCCGGAGCAGACGTGGCCTGGAGTACCAAGGCCGGCCGGGAAATGCCCAAGGTGGTACTCAGCCAACCGTCAACGTCTCTGCCCCGCTCGGCAGCGCATGCCGAAGCTGAGCAGGAGGATGCGAATACAGCTGGGCTTAGCGACCTGGAGATTCTGGCGCGCACCCTGGGGTTGGAGAGCAATGCCACACTCCAACAGATCAGACGGGGCATCTGGGATCTGAAGCGGAACAGCGTGGCTTCTCCACGATGTGACACTCTTGAGCCGCATGTGGCTGAGGAAGTGGACTAAAAGGTTGGTAAGATGGCAATTTGTTATGCGGCAAAAGAGGTTATGATACACGAGTCAGTTTGGAGGGGAACAGTCGCTTTCTTTTTCTTTTCTTTCTTTCTTTCTCAAGCCCTGTCTTTTTTTGGCCAAAGGCGTTCAATCCTTATCCTGGAGAGCATGGCGTTTTGGGAATACACAATCAGCGAAATTATCAACTACGTTTATACTCTTTACAGGCATAATTTACATGAAATTTACTCCCCAAAAAATCACCCCCGTATCAAATCATGTCATCATTTTACTCTTGTTGCCTTACCTGCATGATGACCTAAAAAGGGGGGAGAAAAATACCGTAAGATGCCAATCAAATAACCAAACATGATGACCAACTTTATCTCCTTTCGGCACATCTTCGTCCGACCCAACCCAACTCATGCCAAACCGACATGCATGTTGCAATCCAAAGATTCAAGCAAAAGAAAGAAACCTCCGTCCTGCCGACGGAGTCGACAGACTTACGCAAGCGTTCTCTCCCGTCCCTCCGAGCAGCTTACCGCAAATAGAACACCCACCCACCAGAGCCAGGACCAACACCAACACCAGCGAATCTGCTTGCAGCAACGAAAAGGACACTGGCTAGTCAGCCCCCCTTGCTCACCTGCTCACACCCCCTTGTTCCAGCCCAATGCACTGTAAACGCGTTATACCACCAGAACAACCAAAAAGGTGAACCAGCACTAACCTCACCTTTCCAATCCTCCATTGGTTGGCGGAAGCAAAAAATAATGAGGTTGGAACTTGAACTTGAATGATTCTCAACTGAATCATGCATGCTAACCTTATCCAAATCACGACAGCTTCACATGGACGGTTTTTTTAGTAGGCCTTTTTTTTTTGGCTTAAATTTAACCTCTTTTTTTTTTTTGGTCTATTTTGTGCTCCCTATCAAAAGTGGAACAAGACTGTTGAAAAAAAGAAAAAAGCAACAACAAAAAGTAGTAGTTAATAGTTTCTAAAACTCCAGGTTATCCAGGTTGATCCCCGAGGTTATTTGATGCAACAATCGCTTGTGTTACACACCCGTATGCTGCCAATTCAGTCACCTTCCCAACGCCGTATCCCTATGATCATGACAACCCATCCCTCGCCTTTGGTGCCACAAAGTGGTCACACTTGTATAGTATATAAAACACGAAGCCTTGTGGGCTCGGAAATGCTGTAGTATTACGACAATGACAGTTTTTTCTGCCTTGTCACTCCACCATCCTCCCCAACCCCATTGGGTATCCTTCTTCGTAGTTGTCTCGTTGATTAAAAGAGATATAAGAGAAAAAAACAATGACATTAGTTTACCGAACATTTTGCTCAACAGCCTTGTATTGAGCTTGAGCCTCCTTCTGCTTTCTGGCTTTGTTGTCCAACTCAGCTTTGCTATAGATGGCGGCACCGAACATAGTAACAGCCATACCAGCTCCATTGAGCATATCAACTGTAACATTGAACAGGAAGATTCCAAGCATGACGGTAAGGCACTGCTTCAAGTTGCCACACACTGTCATAGTCAAGGCGCCCGCCAGCTTGTTGGTGTTGAATGAGGAAATGTTGAGGAGCAATGCTAGGAAACCATTGCCAAAAAGGGAGGCCGAGGCTGGAGCAATAGCGATGTCGCCGGTCTTGAGGAGGTCGCGGAATCCAGCCACTTCGCCCGTGGCGGTGGCGCAAGCCAAAGCTTGAAGTGCGGCAAGGGGTGACATGCGCATCAGGAATTCGACGGGTGGGAGAGCCAGAGATCCAGTCATGAATCGATTGGTGACAACAGTCTATGAAGACGTTAGTTTGGTGTTCTACTTTTGCGCTGGACGCACACAATAAAGAACATACCTTGGTGGCGGCAAGAATAACACCGAGAACGGTCAAGAGGAACCCAGCGTCCGAGAAGCTCATCTCGCCGGCAGTTGTCATGGCAGCGCCGATAATGAGGGGCAAAAGGGACATGTAGGTCGTTGTGCTGTATGTTCGGCCGTACCAGACGCGGTAGATGAGAATGGTGAAGATCGGGCAGAGCATGCGCATAGTCTGATAGAATGGTACTGAAACCATGGCGAGAGACAGGTTCGAGACGGCAATGTTGGCAGTAAACAAGGCACTGAAGGCGACAAGAGCCAGGTGTTCCCTACGACCAAGGCGAGATAACTTGAAATAACCGAATTGTAGTAGAGCATAGGTACCTATACTGGCGAACGAGGTGTGGAGGAAGGTGAGCAGCCATGGGAAATGGAACTGTGTCGTGCAAACAGGTTAGCAATTGATGCCATGGAGAATATGCCAGCGCCAAGAATATGCGACGCCATCGTGAATTGGACTTGAAAGAGGACAGTGACCTACCATGCCAAGGACCAACTTGTTGTACAGAGTCAGTATCAGGGAAAAGAAGAAGTATGTGCCCAACCACGTAAACTTGACGGCGCTGGGTATTGTGTATTCGTGGTCGAGGTTCTGGTCCTTGGATGGTTCGGCTTGGCTGGCGCCAGCTTCGACATCGAAGCCCTCTGGCTTTGCTTCATAGTCCCTGTTCTCTTCTTGAGCAGACAGCAGGGTGACTGCGTCTTGGGAGTTGCGTCGATTCATGGTGATGGTTGAAATGCTATATCCGTGATGATGCGGAAAGTGATTTCAATAGCGAGATTCAAAGAGTTGAATATGGACCTGCCAGCATATTTCAAGCAAATAAAGAGCAAGAAAAAAAAGAAACAAGACAATCAGAGGTGGTTCCCCCCCCTGGAGTGGCTTGGACGCTCGCGCAGTAGTCTAAGGCAAACAGGTGTCGCGTGCGGGTAAAGAGGTCGTCGTACAGAAAACCGTTCCTGGTCGTAGGGAAGAAATGGAGAGCGGACTCGGATTAGCCCAGCCAACCGGATGAGACAAGACAACAACAATAGACCAGAGACGAGAAAAGGGCAAACAAGGCAAAAAACGGGGATCCAAAAAATGATTGATGGACAAAGATCTTCTCCCAAAGCGTTTATCGTGCAAGGAGGAGGAGGAGGAGGGGGAATGAAGGGGAAAAAGGCGGCGGCGTAAGTAGAAGAAGGAATGGATGATGAGGTAGTGGTAGCGTCGAGAGAGGTACCTCAGTAATTAGTAGCGGTAGTAGTAGTGGTGGTGGTGCAACAAAGTTCAAAGGGAGTGTGGCTGCGATCGAGTACAAGTACTGTGTGCAGTGAGTGCAGTGCAGTGCAGCTGGCTGAGGCAGACTGGGCTGAAGGCTGAAGGTGCCAGTGCAGTTCAAACCGTCTGAGAGAGAGCGCGGCCAGTGCCAGTGAGCCAGTGAGCCAGTGAGCCCAGTGGTAAATTACAGTGAGGATGGATGCAAGCTGGGGGGTAACCCGCAGTGGGTATCCCGGGTTTCCAATGTGTGAAAGTGGGGGTGTGTACGCAATCGTCTGCTCGCAAGTTCAATTTAGGGGGGGGGCAGCAATGAGTAGTGATTGGCAAGGGAAGCCAGTAGGGAGCCAATCGCTGTGGGAGACTCGGACGTCGGATTCCAAGGGGGAGGAGGGAGATGTAGTGGGTATAGTGGACGTAGTGGGCGTTGGCGGAGGTTTTTGGGGGGCGTGAGCTGAGAAGGTACAAGGAGGCAGGGAGGGCTTTTCCAGAGTCAGCGATGGCGCTGGATCCGGGGTCTTGGCAACGCTACAGAGGATGCAAGCTAATGAAGCAGCGAGTAAAGCTAGCGATTGAATGTTGAGGAACCTGAAAAAAGCAGCATCATCAATGAATTTAGGAATGGTCTGACGGTGTTAGTACGACTACCGAAAATACACACGTTGTTTTATTTATAAATCCAAGTTGTAAACTGTCGTCACGGGTATACGAAGCGGTTTCTCTTTACTCTTTCAGCGCATGTAGTCGCCAAGCCCATGTCCTTGGTCCCCTTGTGTTTTATGTGTGTAGAGGTTAAGTACAAGTACGTAAGAGGCGGAGATGGGATGGAAAACTTATGGGTACAGGTACACAAAACGTTCAAGGGGGGAAACAAATGCAAGAGGACAGTATGGAGTTATGTTTTAGGCCAGAAAAATACCCGAAAGCAACGACTTCATGTGACGACGTGCATCCATCTATCTCCCTTTAAACGACGGAGTACTTTTCGTAGGTACTGTACTGATAGGCATTTATTTTCATTTTTTATTAATGGCCGCGTGGATGGAATTGATAGACAACAATATCAATTGGATCCATGAGGATGAATTAGCAGCAAAGCTCCTCCTGCGAATAGCGAGGCTTGCCTGGAACATATGGGCACTAGCCACACCTGTGGTTGGAGAGGCGGGTCTGCCAAGAACGACTAAGACGCGGCCAAGGCCAAGTTGCAATTCCACCTCGACACGCTCACACGACACCACTTTCTTTCCAATGTTGTTGTGGCTGTTTCCTTTTTGCCGTGGGGTGCGGTTTTTTACAAGTAAAACGTGCTGGGTATACGTATGTGGTATTCCGACTTAGCCGAGTTGATTGCTCTTCCCTCCGATCAAACGGTTTGGAGAAATGATGGCATCCATATCAAGCTGGATTGTTGTTGCTTACAGGTAACCTACAACGTGGCGATGGCAAAAGCCGTTGGGGAAAACATCCACCTAGGTACCGAGGCATTATTACAAGCACTTGTCCAAACAATTAACCCTTATCTGCTCCTACTCCGTAAAGCGGCAAGATACTTGCTGCTCGTGCTCCAAAACCTCAATCTCTTCATCTCGATATTAGCACTCCATTTAAACTGGAGCCTCATTCACGTCCCTACCTAGTGGCTTATTGGGGGTTCGGAAGGAAAAAAACGAAAACCAGTGGAAAACCCTGAATCCCCCCAAGCATTTCATCTAGACGACACCGTCTTGCGAGATTGGAACTGTTACCGATCCTTCATTGTCATTGGCTTGGCTTGCCCAGCTGAGGAATCAAGAGGCTTGAAATCCCTCCTCAACAAGGCGTTTCGTGCCATGGAATTGCTTGTACGGAATACAAGCAGGATTCTTTTGCTTTCCCCCAAGGCAAGCCTCATCTTATCTTGTTATTACTAATGTCATGTGCAAAAACTGAAAACTGAGTGTTTTCTTTAATTCTTCCGAAACCCCTGTTTTCGTCATAATGAAAGGGAATCTTTCCTCTCTCCCATGCCCTTTTCCTCCCCCCACGAACGACCCTCCCCTCCTTTTTCTCGGTTTTGCCCAGATCCAAGACATCCATTGAAATTTCTTACTTGTACACAATCAGGATGGCGCCACGCCAGCTCTTGGCCCCGCGACAACTTCGGGACTCCTCCCGCCTTGGCCTCGACAAGAGAGAGCCTGTTGATTCCTCTTCCATTGCTTGGCAGAGCATTGGCAAAGCATTGGCAATATGCAACGAAAATGCTCGAGCAGCCACTCATATGCACTCATCCTGCTCCGTACAACAAACGTAGTCATGAGCCCGACTTCTTCTCCCGCTTTGTGGCTCTCTCTCTGCCCTGAGCTTTTTTGCACACCCCCTGGTCAGCTCTCTTCTTTTTTTTCTGCAATGGATCATCATGAACCTTGTTCCTTGAATGATGATTGTGATGAAATATTATTACTACCTACCTCCCTTGTAGTAGTAGGCAAAACCCGGCACACTGTCCCAGGCACTGTATTACGTAGGTAGCCATCTCACATACTCTCTCACACCTTCATATCATGCCCAACTGCGTGTGTGCATCTTGGCCGTTTCACAATAACCATGATCGTCCAGGGGGGGGGCAGCATTACTCGGGTCTATTCAACAAAGGCAGCTTAGGGCATGGTTGGCATGTCAAAAGTGATGGTAAGGTTAAAATTGGTAAATTTGCGTGAAGATCTCAGAACCTTGGGGATCAGGTCAGCGTCCTAGCAGACAACTCCCAGTCCCCAGTCCCAAGTCCTAAGTCCCAACCCAACCAACCTTGGCGGATCTGCTGGGACCTGCGTCTGTTCTCATCCCATTGAACATTTGGAACTTCCCCATAGAGTACAAGTGCGGAAAAAGAAGAATCGACCACATCGGTTTTCTTACTGCTACTTGAATAGTCACAGAGCTGTGCGTTACGTGTATTGTATTGTGTGTGGCAGACAGGCAGGGTGATCGCCCCCAGAGATCACCAGTCATCATCACCCCTGATAGCCCTCCCCTTCAGAAGTGTCCACAACGGGCGGCGCTGCCGTAGTGGTCAATCTTCCCAAACCAAACCAAAAAGTACTCTGTAGATCCCCTTACTTTGTTTGCTGCTCCGAAGTGAGAAGATTCCATGGGTTTGGGAGGGGGAGCCTACTAAATATGATTGTTTCGTGGGCTGTTGTGTATGTCTTACTTGTATCTACCTTATCATCGTGGGCCTTTCCCTTGGCATTTTCTCCATGATCCATCCCCATTTCCTGTTTTCCTGGTTCCTGGCTCCTTGTTGGCCGTCATTTCTTCTTTCTGTTGTCGAAACTCCGCCTGGGGTCTCTCGGCACGCATCGTCAAGTCTTTTCTTTTTCCTAACCACCGGCTCTCGCGCCCTTTGTATGATATCTGAGCCGCTTTTTGAATCTTTACTTCTTTTTCTTTTTCTTTGTTGGTGTATCATTCATCGATTTATGATCATCAATATACTTGTAGACCGTTGACATTGGGAGAGAAAAGATGTTGGCTGCGTCCTTGATGCGGCGCAATCTTGCCATTGCCGTCTTGTTTGTTTCGCTTTTGCTTATAGGATTCTACTCTCAGCCCTACGTTGATGCAGTACGTTACATCCAACAAACGACTGGCTGAGCCATTGTCTTGCCCTTCACTAACACTGTCTGGTCAGGAGAGATTCATCAACAGTATTCCTTATACATCAAAAAACTTGAAGGCATCGTCTTCACATGCAGCTCCACCACCACCGGAACCATTGCCGGAGTCACCACTTACGCCTACACCACCGTCTGATGTCGAGTTTCTGCCTCTACCCCCGCCACCAGCACAGGAACCCATCGACACCAAGCCCCCAGTAAAGACCTCTCGTCTACACTATCTCATCCCCGCCAGCCAGCCGAATCCCCATTTCTGCTACAACCTGGCCTCCTCTCTGGTCAACCGCTTCCCGGTCCCCATTCTCCTCGGCTGGCATGGAGTCGACGAATTCGACGCGGCAAAGACGCATCTTGCCAAGCTGCGAGCCGTGGAGCGCTACTTCAACACGCTCCCGCCCGAGGAGGACGACGACCTAGTCATTATCGTGGATGGTTATGATATCCTCATGCAACTCCCCGCAGAGATCATGGTCGAGCGCTACTTTGAACTTGCCGCGCGCGCGGATGCCCGTCTCGCCGAGCGCTTCGGTCTCACCGTCGAGCAGCTTCATGCCCGTGGTCTTCGCCAGACCATCTTCTGGGGGCCTGACAAGATCTGCTGGCCCATCGATCCTCGTGCGCCGCGATGTTGGGCCGCCCCTGCATCTCCCATTCCCCGCGAGGCTTTCGGATTGGATAAAGATGACGATGCCATGTTTTATGCTGACCCTCGATGGCTCAACTCGGGGACGGTCATGGCTCCGATTGGTGATATGAAGAGATACCTTGCCGCTACCATGGATGAGATTAGGGCAACCCATGATCCGGAGTATGAGTTCAAGGAATCCGACCAGTACTACCTGTCGAACGTATGGGGCAGACAAGAATACTGGCGCTCTCGAATCGCCAACAACGGGGGTGACGTCCTCGGAGGCCCCCCAGATCGGATCATTCCCGAAAAGCGCACCGAGGATCAGGAGACAGAGTATCACATCGCCATTGAGTACGAGTCTGCCCTCTTCCAGACACGGGCCGGTTACCAGCCCTACTTTGGATACATGCAGTTCAACAACTCCGACCTATCTGCCACACAAACCAAGGATGTACACGATGAAGGCCTCGAATTTCAACCCACTCAGATCAAGATGCCGACCAATGTCGAGACGGCCCTGAGCAAGTTGTACGATGACATCCCCGAAGCCCACCCCGGTTCGGTAGCCAGCGACTGGATCCGCGTGGCCGAATTGGGTGTCAACTTTATCACCCACCACATCTACGTTCTGTGGCACTGCACAGGCCCAAAGGAATTCGTCGGCCTCGAGTATCCCACATTATGGTTCTACCCCTTTGTCAAGTCTCTACTTAGGGCCAACGTCAAGGCATCCCAGTCGGGAGAGCCCATTTCACGCAAGCTCATCGATGGCCGACACTGGGCTCCCAAAACGGTATTCCCCGGCCCCGGAAGCCTCGATGACGAGTTTGGCGGGGCTTGGACCGACTTTGACGAAGAACGGTTCGTTCCATGGGGTGCCCTGTGCGGTGCGCACGAGGAGCTCCTCTTCGAGGGCGAGAATAAGCCTGCCACGGAGCTATTGCAAAGCAGGTGACGAATCCTCGTCTGATTGACGAATCAAGTAGTTTGTATGGAAACACATACATTGGGGTTTATTGGAGTAAATATTGGGTTTCTTGGTTTCTTTGTCTTTGGGAAATATCATACATGGTTTATGACGGGTTGGATTTAACTGGGTTGCGTTGTATAAAATTTGGTGTTTTTTTTGCACTTCAGGAGAGGGGAGACGAGAGATAGATGAACCACCGGGCGATACCCATATTGCTCTGAGCATCCGGTGGTTGAAGAATAGTTTTATTTTATTTTATTTTTTACTTCATATATTCATCATCATCATTATTATTGTCATGTATATACTTCTTTTCATAGTACCTTAACATTTCAATATCATACTCGTTACACATCTCGAACCACATATGGCACAACGAAACAAGAGCTTTGCCAACCGAGTTTGCAACATGACGACGAGAAGATGCCCATCAGAACAGGAGACTCTTATGAGTCGAAATGATACTAGCTTCTACCAAAGACCCGTTTCGTATCACATCTTCAGACATACTCCACAATCAAGATCATCCAAAAAAACATGACATGACATGTAAATATCTGAAACCCTTTGTCTTTAACCCCAACTTCTTCTTTTGTTCCAGATCGACACCAACTCATCAACTTCCACTAACAGGGATGAATAGTTAATAATACCGCCGTAAATGTGCTCATCATCTTCCACTAGCCCTCACCGTCGATCTTTTTCCGTCAACACATCGGCCTCCCCCCCTTATCCACACCGTATCCCATACCCTTACCTAAATACTGTGCTGCAAGCCTTGGGTCCGCATTATTAAAGATAAGGAAGATCTACCGTTACATTGGTCAAGCTTTGTTTTCGGCGTAAAAAAAAAATAAGAAATATTCGCGTTTCAAAGACGTTTTTGGTCTGTTTCCTCGGAGGACCCCGTACGTTTCTAAGGGGGGGCTTATGCTAGGGGTTGTTTGGATTTGACGTGAGTTTATTCGCGGAAGGCCGCTCAAGGCGTTGTCGATCACGTAGTATCAAAGATCGACCTGCAGAAGAAGGCAGTTTGTCTGATTGCGAAACATGACATCTTGACAGGGGGGGACTAGATGTTCAGCAAACTTTGCCTGGTTTATCAGCGAGTAAACATCCATAAATTGCAAGATCGACAGAGATCACCCGACTATTCACAAATAAACCACCGAAACTTCAAGAGACGTATTAGGTAAAACATATTGTATAATAAAAATTGAAGCGAGTTCGGTCCTAAACGCCAGGGGAATATCCACAGAATCGTCCTACGCCATGCCATCTACTTTCAGCGGCAAAGTTCTGCTTCGCCATGCTCCTTCTTCCCTATGAACAACACCCAGGTCTATCCCAAACAAAAAAGAACTACGCCTCGACGTTTTGCAAGGGCACGTATCCTTCATCACCCTTGTTCATCCTTGCCCTACCCAGCATCTCCCTCATCCATCCCACAATGCCATTGCCGCTCATCCATCGCAGGCCGCCGGTTCGTTGAGCAGCCTCGTCCTCCATCCACTGAGGTCGCTTCCACATCTTGAGTAGCAAGCTGCTCACCACGACGCTGACACTACTGCATGCCATGGCGAGACCGGCCATCATAGGGTGCATGTGCAGGCCAAAGGGCAGGAAGAAGCCCATGGCGATGGGCAAACCAATTAGGTTGTACATGCAAGCCCATGCAAGGTTAAGCTTGATTCTCCTAAAGATGTGTCGTGTCAAGTGCATTGCCGCCGGGATGCTCATCAAGTCTGTTGGTCGCATGAGCACCACGTCCGCAGCCTCCATGGCAACGTCAGTTCCGCTAGACATGGCGATGCCGACATCTGCTGTAGCCAACGCGGGCGAGTCATTGATACCGTCTCCTACCATGGCTACGACCTCACCCTGTGACTGAATTTGCTTGATAATGGCTTGCTTCTGGTCGGGGCTAACTCCAGCGAAAACAGCATCAGGGGAGATGCCTACAGCAGCAGCTACAGCCAGAGCTGTTGGTCGCTGATCACCCGTAACCATAGCTGTCTTGACGCCCATCTTGTGCAACACAGCGATTGCTGCCGCAGCACCATCCTTGATAGTATCAGACAGGCAGAGGTGACCAGTGTACTTGCCGTCAATAGCGATGAAGATGTTCGTGGTACCGGCAGTTGATGACTTTGATTTCACCTTTTTAGCGGCTGAGTTGATCTGTTCCGAGGCTGCGATAGCGTCCGAAGGTACTTCAATGCCGTTTTCCTCGAGGAAGCGAGTATTTCCGATCAAGACCCTATAACGCACACGCTCCGCGGAGGACTGGGGCTCAACGAGAGCATTGACACCCTTTCCAACAGTAATTTTGAATTCGCCAACGCTGCCTGGAATCGCACTCTCGGCGCCATAGATGCCAATTTCCTCCTTAGCAGCTCCCAGAATAGCTCGGCCGATAGGATGCTCACTGCCCATCTCTGCGAGTCCAACGATGGTCCACCAGAGGCGTTTGCGCCATCCATTATCATCCCAGAGAGTAACCAATGACATCTTTGCCACGCTCATCTTGCCGTGTGTGATGGTACCCGTCTTGTCAAGGACAACCTGAGTGACCTTGGTGGTTCTCTCCAAAGCAGCACCACCCTTGATGAGGATACCGTTCTCGGCGCCAACACCAGTTCCGACCATGACTGCGGTTGGTGTAGCCAAACCGAGCGCACAGGGGCAAGCAAAGACAATGACTGAGATGCAAAGCTTTACACACACCATGATCTTACCGCCACTGTTATCTTGCAGGAAAATCATGGGTGGGTTCGGCAGCACATGGCTGAGAATCATCCACGAGAAGAAAGTCAGGAGCCCCAAAATGAGGATTGTAGGTACAAAGTAGCCAGCAAGAGTATCGGCCACTTGCTGGATTGGTGCCCTGGTGGTTTGCGCATCCTGGACCAGTTTCACAATCTGACTGAGCTGAGTGTCCCTGCCGGCACGAGTGACTCGGAAGTCAACCCGACCGTTGCCATTGACTGTGCCTCCAATCATACCATCCCCAAGACGTTTCTGCACGGGCATGGCTTCTCCAGTAACCATACTCTCATCAGCGTAGGTTTCTCCGCGAACAACTGTGCCATCTGCTGGGATCTTGTCTCCCGGCCTGATCACGACAATGTCGCCAACTTGGAGCAACTCGGTTGGAATAATCTTTTCCTCGTATGCGGAGGCACTAGGCTCAGCTTGCTGTGAAGGCTTTTGTGTGTCAGTGCTTGACTTTGCCCAGGCTTCTGAGGCCTTCTCCACAGCAATGGGGTCTGCATAGATGGTAGCCATCGAGGGCGCGAGAGACATGAGACGAGATAGTGCTGCAGATGTTTGACCCTTGGCTCGGTTTTCCAGGTAGCGTCCAAATGTGATAAAGGTGATGAGCATTGTACTCGTATCGAAAATAGTGCTGGGTCTTGTATGCGGCGGCAGCAAGATTGATACAACCATGGAAAAGACGCTGAAGAAAAAGGCACACGATGTGCCGAGAATAACGAGAACATCCATGGTAGGCGAACCGTGCCTGACAGACTTGTATGCAGAGATGTAGAAGCGCTTTCCAATGCCAAATTGGACGGGTATCGTAAGGACCAAACATATGACATCTCCAAGCCAGACGCCGGTAAATAGTCTATAAGTGCCAAAATCGTAGCTTGGGAAGACCATTGGCATGACCATGCTAATGAAAAAGACGGGGAGCGCAAAGGCCAAAGAAGTCCTAAAGGCTGTTCGCCACTCAGTGATTTCTCGGGTCTTGGCCAGCGACTCGAGCTGGGCATTGTTGTCTTGGCTGTCGGCAACAAGGGCATTGAGTCCTTCGGCTTCTACTGCTTCGACAATTCCTCGAAGACCAATGGCGGCTGGGAGATGTGTGACGGAGAGTCTGTCCGTAGATAGACTGAGAGACGCTGACTTGACACCAGACAGAGATTTGAGCTTGTCTTCAAGTGCCTTTGCCATTGTAGCAGTCGGGCTTCCGTAGATTTTGAACTGAGCCGTGGTAGCGGCAGAACCAAATGCGGCAGTATCATACTGTGTTGAAAGAACCGTTGCATCAAAACCTCTATCGTCGATGATTTCTGCAATTTTATCGGCGGACAGCTTTGTGATGTCGTGAGTAATGACAGCACGTTCAGCCAAAAGACTAATGTTGAACTTGAGAACTCCATCGACGCCATTAAAGCCTCCTTCTACGGCAGATGTGCAGGCGCCGCATGTCATTCCCTCAATAGCCACGGTAGTGGTAGCGATATTGGTTGACTCGCCTGCCGCCTTGCCATCTGCTGCTTGCGACTTGGCAGAGTCAACAATCTCGGCGCCAAACCCTCTATCCTCTATGATCTCGGCGATCTGCTCGGCGGTAAGGAGATCCGGGTCGTGCTCGATAACAGCTCGTTCGGAAAGCAAAGAGATGCTAAAGCTCTTGACGCCAGGAATGTCCTTGAAGCCACCTTCAACGGCCGACGTGCATGCGCCGCATGTCATTCCCTCAATTGCGATCGTCGTCGTCAAAATATCATTATCCTCCTCTTCGCTATCATCGCCCTCGTCGGGAAGATCAGACGAAATAACCTCTGCATCGAAACCGCAATCTTCAATGATTTCTTGGACCTTGTCGGCGCCAATCTTTCGGGGGTCATGCATAACGACTGCACGCTCCATGACAAGACTGACCGAGACGTTTCCAATGCCATCAACATTCTTGAAACCTCCTTCGACAGCAGCAGTGCATGCTCCGCATCTTCAGAGAAGGATAATGTTAGCAACGGAATACCCGAGGGGTTGACGGGATACCCGGAACAAGAAGCACTCACGTCATGCCGCCCACGCGGACGGTTGTCGTCGCAAAATGCTGCGCATTGCCTGCACTCTTGCTGCTATCCCCCATGTGAACTTTTTTGTATGATGATGCCATATTTCCTTCGGTTTGGCGCCCGGCGCCTATTCTCTTCAACGTGGCAGAAGCGCCTCCACGACCGACGGATTGATTGTCCCCTCTATCGTTCTATGTCGTCACCGGACAGTCGCATAAGATTCCACAAACGCTGCAATAAATGGGTATAGATGTATAGATCGCGAATCTTGCAATGAGCGAAACGGCTCGCAGCCTCGTCGAAGACCAGCTTCAAGAGGAATCGTCGACGTTGGCGGTTGGGAAGCTCTTTTTTGGTTGATAAAAATGACGGGTGGCCGGGTTGTTTGTCAGCGGCGGTTTCGGTGCAAGGTAGATGGATGTACTCCGTTTCTTCGCAATGCTCCCACGATCAGCGCAAGGCGAAAATACGAGGCGCAACAGCCGAATGATATGAGAGCAGTCCCTTGAGGTCACGCGGGATACTCCAAAATACCAAAATAGGTGTTATACAGATGATTTCAAAGCAGAATATGGAAATTGAGGATTCGAGAAAGGATGAAGGGACAACGCGCTAGCGACCTGGCGCTCTCTTTATGTGAGACGGCACAGGGCGGATCCTGATGCTACTATTTCTTACTGGAAAGCCTCAAGCTAATAAGCGCAACTAATAAGCGCAACAACTGGAGATGTTCGTTCTTCGGAGAACGAAAACGTCTCGGGATCCGTCGATGCCGGTACTTGGATCATGATTGATCTGACACCGGGCGATGGATTGGACAATGGCGGGGAAAGACTGACAGCTCACCATGCATTGCATCATGAGGTTATCGACGGTGCTCTTGTCAGTCCTGATCTGACAGGCATTCAAAAGGGTCACTCTTCCAGTAGTATTTGACACATCTGGCTAATCGGAGCCAGAACTTCCGAGTCATGTTCTCATCGTGAGCAAGTTGTTTCAAACTCGAATGTCTGAGGGGCCACCAGCCTCCCCCAAGTCCAGATGTCGCACTAAGGCTTCATGGCGGTTAATAATGTCACCTCCAATAATAGGAGGTAACTCATGGTAATGACTTGCTTCTTTGGATGAAGAAATTGTTTTTGGGCTGTTTGCTATGTAATTGCTTCTCGGCTAAAGTGCTATTTATGAGGCAACCTACTTGCCTACCTATCCCACCCTACCATTCAAGAGGTCAAGCGGACTCTCGGGTCTGTCATACTGACAAAAGCGCCTATCGTAAGCTGACAGCAGCATCTTTAGGCGCCTTTGACCTTATTGTCCACTGATACATCTATATTTATACCTGAGCTTGAATCATGACTTTACATGTCTTGTAGATTTCCTTCATCCACCTAGAACTGACTGTTGAACTCGCCTTGATTCAAACGTTTGGCTTCTCTTCCAGGTTAGCACATGTTGAATGCAACCAGGGACAGCCAAGGCGGTGGTACTTCGGGTTCTCCGCGTTCTGTAATCAATATTTAATCAAACATATATAAGAAGTTTGTCGATTTAACCGAGTTTCTCGCAACTGCTATACAAAATAAGGAAACTGGAAAGGCTGTGGGTGAGTGAATGATACGGTGCATATCTAATTAGTATGCAAGCTTGTTCAATGGTCGTATGGAGGATATCAATCTGGATCGACAGCAACAAGTCCACGCTCCAGTGACGACAAACAAGTGACCTCTGCTCTGTACCGCAATGGACCCCCACCACGCTAGGCCCCGCGCCAGACAAGCAACCTCTCACGCTGGAGCTCATCAACGTCTCGTGTGAATCTCAAACACTCGTGATACACGTGTAAAGCACTTTGCAGTTAATTATCCTGATATCCATCAAAAATTGAATTGTTAGCTTAGCCTTGTCCCCATCAGGCTGAGATCTTGACCCCACCATAGGCACCGGGCGTATCGACGCCTTCTTCCACTACTACAAAGCTCGTCCACCATGGAGCAAACCAAGGCACTCAATGCTCTAGAGGTATGCGTCCCGTACATCTACTCCAATCTCTGGACATAACACATGAGACTCATGACATGATATACAGCCCTTCATCGCTCTATCAAAATCGGCCTCATCCCCTCGCGCAGCGGCCGATCTCGTTACTCGCGCCACCTCCGCTCCCAACACATTCCTCTTCGCCGAGCTCCTCCAAACGCCCCAGATCCAAGCTCTCGCCGACAGCCCCGAGTTCACATCCCATCTCACCTTGCTCCAAATCTTCTCCTACGGGACATACAAGACCTACAATGCCACCCCCGACCTGCCCGCCTTGAGCGAAACACAGACCCTCAAGCTCCGCCAGCTCTCCCTCTTGACGCTGGCGAGCGACCGTTCCAGCCTCTCCTACGATGCCCTGCAGCAGGCTCTAGGGCTCTCATCCGCCCGCGAGGTGGAAGACCTCGTTATCACTGCCATCTACGCCGGCCTCCTCCACGGTACCCTCGACCCCGCCCGTCAGGCCGTCCAGGTCACAAGCATTTCCCCCCTCCGGGACCTCGCCCCCGGCGCCATCCCCGACATGATCGCCGCGCTGCAAAACTGGGCAGGTCGCTGCACATCTACCCTTGGCGACCTCGAGAACCGGATTTCGAGCATCCGCACCACCGCCCTTCTTAGGGAGAGGGAGAAGAGATCCTCAGACGACAGGCTGCAGGCGCTGATGACCGAATTGCGGGACACGGAGAAGAAGCATGAGATGTTACCATACGGCCGCGAGGCGCTTGCTAGAAGGGGGATCAACAAGAGGACCATGATAGACGCAATGAATCTGATGAGCTCCGATTCTATGGACGTCGATGAGCCCTTTGCTGGAGATGACAAAACTAAACGGGCAAGCAAGCGTAAGATGTGAATGTTTGTTTACAATAAGTAGTTTGAACTACGCATCCCGCCCGAGTTGGGGGACAAAGTTAGCAGTTGATGTTACGACCAAACATTATGATATAATAGACGATAAAATGATTACCGCCATTCATTGCAATGGAGCTACCTATCTACGAAGAATTTGAAGTAAGAAAAAAAAAGTCGTATAGCCCACAACTCCAAACGGCAACTGTCAAAAGACGTAGTTGATGATACAGGTTGTAGATGATACAGAGAAAAGGGGAGGTCCCAAGCCCAATGCCTGGACCCCTCTGGTCTTTAGTTTTTGTTTTTACTTTCCGGCAAAGCATACTAATTCACTAAACTTGCAAATTTCATGACGGTCGTGAATATTAGGCACCCCCACAGAGTTCTGGTGGAGATGCTGCTGCGTAATGATCGAATGCCAGTGTGACGACCCGCATCCCTGGCTTTAGGCATTGGACATTCAGAGTCTCTTGCCCGGAACCAGAATGAATAGGACGCACAATCCAGCGTCGATGAGAAAGGTCACGGCCAAAACCATGACTGCTCGCTTAGCAAGAAGGGTGCGAATATAAGGCTCTCGAATTCTCGAGAAGTTGAATGGGGTGTACTCGCTGAGACCGACAAGTGCCATGATGGGGTCCAGGGAATACTGATAGGAAGCAAGGAAATAAACACCAATAGTAAAGGGCAAAATGAGCTAGAAAATGTTAATACCAGATCTAAGTGATCGGGGAAGCGTAATAATAACATACCCAGCATCGTGTGGAACGAGATTTGTCAAGGAAAATGAGAATGAAAGCGGCCCAAAATGCGCCAAACATAGCAATAAGTCCGAGAATAAGACGCAAGATTAGAGTTGGTGGAATTAGATTACCAAAAGCCTTCATTCTCAAGAAACCCGGGAAGGCATCACGTTCCATAGCCTGGAACACATAGTCCTTAGCTACGTCGAAAACCTCCGGGTCATCTCGGCCGTAATCTTCAATCGCGGTGGTGACATCCTGGGTAATAGAGCCAGGCAGTGTAATTTCTCTCTCGGCTCCAGGAAGCAGGAATGTGTACAAGATTTTCTCTGCAGAGGCTCGAATGTCCTGTCGCGCAACTGTGTGAGCGGGAGAGTTGGAATCCGTAACGTCGCGGGAAGTGCTGAATTGAGGGCTGGGTTTGGTCGCTCCCGAGCCGCCGTTGAGAGGAGAGTTGTGACTTGAATCTTCGCGCAAGAAGGCAGACATCTGAGCATCCTGGTCTCTCTCCTTCTCCGATGCGTACATTGACGGTCCAGCCGCGCGATTATCGAAATCCCCCAAATTCTCCAACATTACGGATGATCGCTTGGAGCCGGCCTTTTCCACGTCTGGCGTCGCCACCAAAACGGATCGTCGAAGTTCGCGAACATAGTGACGGCATAGAGACATGTGCTGAGCAACATCCAACCTTGTCGCAGTATTAGTAATTTGAGCGTTGATAAACGGTAAACAGTTTGAATAGCATACCAAAAGTCCAGGTAGTCGACCGATCGCTGCTGGTCGCGCATATATATGTAGAATGAGAAGAGGTCGACAGGTGGCAGAGTGCGACGGCTGAGCACCTCAAAGAGAGTTGGCAGGCGGTTTCGGATCACGTCGAGTTGAGTGGTTGACCCTCCGGCCTCGATGTTGCTGTCGGCCATGGTAAAGTAGGGAAAGAATGAAGATGATTGACGACAAATAAAACGAGTGACTGGGTGAAAAAGACGATGAAAGGCGCGGTTGAACTGCTCAGTATACCCCGTTTGTTGCTGTGGCTGCAGCTGTGCAACCAGCAACGCAACGCACGGGTCGGTTCGTGACGGAGAGAAGAAAAAAGGCAAACGTCTCCCTACCGGGGGAGCTCAACGTGTAGTCAGTGAAGAATCGAGTGGTTCACGATGCGAGAGGAAGCATGCGGGGTCGTAACGTTGAGAGCTTCAAGCACTCTCGTCGCCGGTCGTGATGATTGGAATGCGCGACGATGACCGAAACGATTTGGATTGGGCGGGTCATCAATTGGCGTTGATTGATCCCTCATTTTACTAGACCCGTTTTTTTTGTTGCAAATCCTTTTGCTGCGCCGCACCTGCCTCACCGGAAAGGTACGAAAAAGGTACGTAACGGCGAGTCACGTGATATTACTCGGTGGAGCGCTGCAGCCCTCGCTTGATTGGTTCGCTACCCCCACCAAAGGAATTTCGAGCCTGCCCTACGCACAAAGATTTTGTGGAATTTAGCAAGTTTCCCGACATCAACACCTACCCATCGCCAGACCTTGGAAGAGACGATCCGCAGGTACGAAGCGCAACAAATCCTTTCCCATTATTCACAAGCCATTGCTTTATTGCTACGCTTTTGAAAGAAGTCCTCTTTCTGCAGCGAATACGCCGTCAAATCATATCAGCCGAAAACTGACATCCCAATTCAGAAATGTCGTCAAAGACTGCTGGAAAGACTCAGCGTTCCGCTATTGCGGACGTTGTTGCCCGCGAATACACCATCCACATGCACAAGAGAGTACGTCGCTTCGAAGAGCTCGCCCGGATATCGAGAGGAGCATCAATATGTCTGGAATCGGCGCGCTAACAGTCATTGAAGCTGCACGGTGTTTCATTCAAGAAGAGGGCTCCTCGTGCCATCAAGGAGATCAAGAAGTTCGCCTTCCTGTCCATGGTACGATTCCCAACAGGCATTCCATCCCCTGTCGCATTTGGCGCGGAAAGCCAGCCCAGGCGACTACTTTTGGACTCTGGAAATACTGACTGGTTATAGGGCACCATCGATGTCCGAATTGACCCTCAGCTCAACAAGAAGGTCTGGGAGCAGGGTGTTAAGGGTGTTGCTTACAGACTCCGTGTCCGAATTTCCCGACGACGAAACGACGAGGAGGGTGCCAAGGAGAAGCTGTACAGCTACGTTCAGGCCGTGAACGTCAAGAACCCCAAGGGCCTCGCGACTGAGGTCGTTGAGGAGTAAAGAAAAAATTTGTTTCTTTGGGAATGGTACTTGGGGTTGGCATGGCATTTCGGAGTTGCAACCGGCTCTTCTAGCTTTTCACGCTGAAAATACAGACGGAAATGTGATCAAGCTTTGTCCCATGATGAGGATATCCCGTGGTGGTGTTATTTTGGCTAGAAGGCGCATGTGAAAAAGAGGGAAATATGGACGCCTTACGAGGT
The DNA here is from genome assembly GCA_011799845.1 of Hypomyces rosellus. Classification (NCBI taxonomy): domain Eukaryota; kingdom Fungi; phylum Ascomycota; class Sordariomycetes; order Hypocreales; family Hypocreaceae; genus Hypomyces; species Hypomyces rosellus. The sequence goes on along the minus strand of WWCI01000002.1, from coordinate 3,276,690 downwards.
AATGATTGTTCGTCTTGATCTATCGACAGGTTCTGCTATTGGCAGTTACCAGTCCCACGCCCATAGAGGGGGGGCAACCCTCGGTTTCCAGTTTCGTTGCGGAAATACAAAATGCACCCAAATACCCTGTCAAGCAATCGATTCATGCTCCAAGGACTCCATTTATCCCATTGAAAAAACAATGTCATCCATCATCATGCTATTCCGTATACAAAATTTCTACTCCTAATCCTCCTCAATATCAACATGCCGCGCCAGGACCTTCTTCTTGAACTCCTCGGGATCCTTGTCCCAGAGCTCCGCAGCCTCGCCATTCAGGGGAGAAGCACTAAGGAAATGTTAGCAGTGAAGTGTGTTAAGTGTGACAAAGGGAGCTTACTTGTTGGGCTCGCCAAGCAAGCTTTGTAGGCTGAGCAAGACGGTCTGAATGTTGTAGGCAGCAGTCCACTTGTCCTTGAGAATATCCAAGCAGATGCGACCTGAGAAGTCGAAGTTGGGGTGGTAGATGGGTGTCTTGAAGAGCACAGTCGGTGGCGCGTAAGGGTAGTTTGCAGGGAAAGCAAAGCTTAGTTTCAATGTTAAGCCGTCGTAAGGAGTATCTTTGGGGCCTTCGATTGTGGCGGTCCAGGACATGAGGTTGCCATCAGCCGAGGGGAAAGCAGAGACACCGGGAGCGGGATTGGTCATGAGCGTCATAAGCTCAGTTTGCAACCTTGGGGCAAAGTCAGTTAATTGCTAATGCTCTCCTTGGTTGACTATACAAGGGAGAACTACCTCTTGGTGACGCTTCCAGAGTCCGGTCCCTTACGAGAGGGATTGAGCTTAGCGGCGTCCAAGCTGCCGGGGGCAGAGTTCTGGTTGTCCTCTGTGTAATCCATTGTAAACAATGTGCGGTGAGATGACGGTGTGACAAAACAGTTATGTATGTGACAATGTCAACAAAGGCAAGATGAAGATGCCAAATAGATGACAGGGAGAGAAGACTACTGAGAACAATAGAAGTCTCAGACTTGGGACGCCGTAGTCGTAAGGAGGATGAAGAATGTATATATGTATGTATGTAGGAGGTAGATCCAAGTAGGAAGGTAGAGGTGGGGGAGGTAAGTGCTGTAGGTATCCGGAGAATCGAGGTGAAGATGCTCTTTATGAAAGCCCTAGTATAAGCCGAGCAACGCGGGATAGGTAATGAACAAAAATAAATAAAGAAAAAAAAAGGAATTAATATGGGGTGGAGGGAGGAAGGTTCAAGTGCAGCAGACACGTCCAGTCCAGTCAAGTCTCACCAGGGGCAAAACAAAAAAAAAATCACCACTTCATTGACGCTCCAACGATCATCTAGGCAGCGTCGCCCACTCAGAAGCTCTGAAACTTTGGGGTGGACGGACCCTGCGGCGTTGGCGTTGGACTTCAGTGGATGAGACTTTGTTTACCGCAGCAACGGATGGCGTTTCGGGGGGGTTGCGTGGATGCCTACCCAGCCAATCGACAATGGCGGGGCTTTCAGGCGGTCGTAACTTGGGTCGTGGGGCCTGGAAAAAATGGGAACCTGCCCATCCGTGGTTAACACCGCTAGAAATTAGACTATCGTTCCTCTTATCGGGACTCCAGGGTGGGAGGTCCACGGGTTCCAATGTGAGTTTGATTGCCTGGCTGGGCTTATTACAAAGAAAACCGCTTTACGCGGTACATGACGCGACTGCCTGTAACGCGAACCTCCATTAACGATTAACGGTTACATTGGAGGAGTCATTCGTGATTTTTGTATTCGAACCAATTTTGCAAGGCTGTTACAATTCTTCCATATTTCTTCTTGCATATTCAGTTCAGTGGTTGTGAGACTTATTTATCCAACAACATGGTGAGTGAGTCAAAAACTTTTTAGGGGGAGGGGTTGCCAATTAATGAGAGAGAGCATTCATCAACGATCCATCATTGAGGCTCACCTATAAAAACATCGTGCACGGCATTCAGTCAAGTCTTTTCACTGACTATTATACAGTCACAGCTCGACCCTTTACCAAAGGATCTTCCTTTTCGTATTGTCTCAAAGACCATTGGCCGTGGCGCTTACGCCTCGTACGAATTCCTCCCCTTAGCTGTGATATACAGCAATCATGATTGGAAGAGAAAAAGAAGAAGAAAAAAAGAACGCCATATACTAACCGTTTTACTTTATAGAATAAAAAAGGCCTTTCCATTAGACTCCCAGAATCCAGTCTTTGCCGTCAAACTCATTCACAAAGGATACGCCGTGAAACATGGCCGTGTCTCTGCAAAGCAGCTGGCCATGGAGGTTTCTCTCCATTCTCATATTGGTCAGCACCCCAACATCATTGAGTGGTTTGCCTCGGGTGAAGATGCAGTCTGGCGCTGGATAGCCATGGAGTACGCCGAGGGAGGCGACCTCTTTGACAAGATTGAGGCAGACGTCGGCGTCAGGGAAGACATTGCCCAAATCTACTTTCTCCAGCTCGTCAGTGGTGTCAGCTTCATGCACTCAAAGGGTGTGGCCCACCGGGATCTCAAGCCAGAAAATATCCTCCTATCACAGGATGGCAGTTTGAAGCTTGCTGATTTTGGAATGGCAACAATGTTTGAGTACAAGGGGCAACGCAAGACGAGCTCAACACTATGTGGCAGCCCCCCCTATATTGCACCGGAAATTCTTGCCTGCGGACGGGTCGATAAAAGGTCACCCAGCACGGGCAAGTACTCTCCTGATTTAGCTGATGTATGGTCTTGCGGTGTCATTCTCTTTGTCTTACTCGTCGGCAATACCCCCTGGGATGAGCCCTCGTCAACCAGCTGGGAGTATAACGAGTATCTGCGCACATCAGGGAGAAGCTCAGACGCACTATGGGAGAGATTGCCTTCAGAAACGCGCTCTCTTCTACGAGGCATGATATCCGTCGACACTACGAAGCGCTTCGGCTTCGCCAAAATTCGCCAGCATCCTTGGTACACTCGCCATAACCCAATGCTTACGGCCGATGGCAGGGTCTCTGACCCCATCAACCTCGCAACCCAGATGCTGGAGAACCTTCGTATAGACTTCAACCAGCTTCCTCCCATCTCCGCTTCTCAGAGGCATTATGTGTCCTCTACAACAGATGATATGACGCTTGACTCTGGTCTCAACGCTGGCCGATTCGCCTCCACACAGCCAGAAGCCCCTATTGTCGACAGGGAATGGGACTGGGAAGCACCGGTACTCCGCTCCATGGCCGCACCGGCCGGATCTCTCCCTACGCGCGGCAACGAAAATCCCCGTATGCTTTTCGACACACTGGCCGATGAGCCGTCCATGTCGCAATTCTCGCAGACACCCGGGCTCTCCATGTCGCTCACCCAGCAGGCTCGTCGCTTCCGAGATATCTGCCCGCCCGAGTCACTCACTCGTTTCTTCTCCCATGTGCCTCCAGCCCACATTGTTCAGATGCTGAGCGATGCCTTGCACCAGCTCAACGTACCTCTGGCACCGGTCACACCAAACCTGTACAGAAGTTCAGTAGCCACCATCAAAGTCCGCGCCCTGGATGGCCGTCAACAGAACCTCCACGGCGAAATCCGAGTCGACAGACAACCCCTGCCGGATAGCATGGAGGTTTTAGACGTACGGTTCGTCAAAGTCAAGGGAGATCCTCTCGAGTGGCGCCGTTTCTTCAAAAAGGTCGTGGTGCTCTGCAAGGATGGCGTGTATGTCCCAGAAGCCTAGCGGGGTGAGGGACTGTTTGCTCGCAAAGAAGAAAAGCTGGATTTAATACATGACGATGGATTGGAAGGTACTGGGTAAAAACGTGAGCACGTGGCATAGGATACGACATGACGAATTACATCAACACTAATAGTATGGCACATATTGCCACCCCTTATAATAGAAGAGAACTTTGGTATTCAGACTCATTATTGGTAATTAGACTCGGGAATGCAATCGCCGCTCATTCAGCTTGTGAAGCTGTCTCGTTTTGCTGTTCTTGCCATTCAAACGCTGGAGATTGTGAGTTATGATTCCATCGCCGAAGAGGGAGTAAAAAACATACGCTGTCGACACATGGGACACTGTCCTTTGGCTGATTCCTGCTTGATCCATTCCATGATGCAGTGCTATGTCTCGTGAGCCAGGCGTGTCCTTGAGACGCGAAGACGGGACTAACCATGTGAAAACTATGACCACATTTTCCAGATACTAAGTCAAACTAGGTCAGTGGTGCAATCACCATGTAGAATCAAGTAGCAGAATACTCACACAAACTGCAGTCATCACCGGGATATTTGCATGTTGGACATGTGCCGTCAAAATGGACCTGGCAGATACCACAGACGTCGTCTTCAGGGATGTCCCACCGCCATGTGGCAACAGTGTTCCACTCTTTGATGGTGACCTTCATTATTATTTCTTTTCTTCTTATTAATTTTGTAGAAGCCCTTGTTGGGCGGGAAGAAGAAGAATTTTTATTGCATAGATGTCGCTCTGGACGTGATGTTGATGGTGAGTGTTGATGTTTGTAAGTGGAAGTTGGAGCACTCCCAGTGGATGATAGTCACTGGCAGTTGGGTGGTTAAGTGGGGCTGTCAACACGCCGCCCCTTGCTTACACTCGTTCGCCTCCCTTCAACTCCAACGACAAAAAGGTCTCATGGCAATATCAGGTAAAGGCAGGGAGATGCAACTTTTATTTTTCGGATATGAACATTTAATAAGCCCCTTTTCTTTATCCAGACTTTTCCTTCTCCATCGAAGACATGACCTTCTCTCTCATAATCCAACCAAGGGTTACGAGTGTTCCAGGGCCACCGATAGCACCAACAATAAGGGCATCACAAACAATTTGAAGCCAAGATATCTTGCATACTCCCTTTTCCTTCAGTTCATAGAAGCTATACGCTAGCCATAGCACTGGTGCGGTAACACAACTGATGTAGTCGTACTGCATGAAAGCTTTGACCGAATCGCCGGGAGTCTCTGGTATCTTCCAGAAATCGCTGGGGATGAACAGTTCGTAGGCTGAAAATCCGGACTTCGTTAAAGCAAACCAATACACAAACGTGGTGAGGATGGAAAGGACCATGAGGATGGACGATATGACGGTCCGTTTATGCTTCTGTACAACTTCAACCCAAGCATTAAGAAGACCAGTCGATGCTATGAATCTTGTGAGAACAAAGAGCACGAGCGAGGACCACAGCGGGAAGAGCTGCCACAACCAGTTCCACCAGAGCCTAGTTTCTAAATCTGGATGGAAGAAGCTCATAAAGTGAGGGACGAGAAATAGTGGGATGACAGCAAGGACGGACGCGACGCCGACGTCGTCAATGCGGCGACCATTGTTTGTCGCCAGTTTCTCCACTGGGCTGAAAACATAGAGGAAGTAATGATAAGCCGGCGAAAGGTTGCCCAACCCCAGCAACTGGCCGAGAAGTGATGTTACAAGCACACTACGAGGGAGTTAAATCATGAGAACTTTATCAAGCAACCTCAGAGAGTGCAGAGGCAGGTAAACTTACCTTTGGAAGAATGTTCCTTGATTGGAGTTTCTGAAAGACTCCAACACCATTATGACATACATTGGAGCAAGGTCAGTGAGAAAGACGAGAGACTGCCAGTAAATCATTGGAACATCATGAACGAGGAAATAGGTGAAGAAAATGCTAGCCTGGCTTAAAATCGAATCCACGGCTGGTATTCCGTAATAGTCCGTTATGAGCGGGATAGTGGTCCCATTTTGCATTTCAAAGGCAGATTGGCTGGTGAACTTTTCTATAGCAGGGCCCAGCGGCTCTAACATGAACAATAGGACCCGATGCATAGGAATACCCATGGCCAGAATTGGCAGGGCCCACAGGGCGCGAGATAGGCGGCTTTGAGGCATCTTGGAGCTCGTATCAAATAGCTCGGGATGTTGGTTTCGACAACCAAAGCACAAGTGTGTGTGTGTGTCTTAATTAAGTGGTCCAGGAATAATGACCAAGGAAAGAAAGACGGCCTGATGATGGAATTGGTTGATATAATTGAGCCAAATGCTTGCACCAGCTTGCTTCCCCTCACGAATACCTGGAGAGGAAGGTCTATGGTGACGTTAATATGTTCCTACGGCTACTCACGATAACAACGGCTGGTCCAAGCTCCCCCACCCCACCAAAGACGGCCAAACTTCGTCACTGCTGCTTGTCATTTGGCCTCAGGTCTTTTTTTCGTCTCCACAAACCTCACGTTAACCAAGCAATGACTATTCCGCCAATCGCCTGAGGCCAAGGCTCCCCTGGACAAGCTGCACGAGGATCCATATCACCATCGAGGCGCCTATCACGACTTTTCGCGCTCTTTGCACACCAACCCAGTCCCAACCGAGGCACCCGCATTACAAAAAGGCTTCAAAAACCACAACGTCGCCCACCATGGCCGCAGTCGCATTTGGCCAATCGTCACGAATTGGCCTTCCCAGATTCGGAGCAAGGTTGCTGCGGGCAAACATGACTACAAGACGAAATCTGTCCTCCTACCTGGTGACTCCAAAGGAGCTCCACGAGGCCCTCAAGCAGAACCCTCCGTCTCCGATTAGCCCCGAACCCCGAATCATTCCCCTCTGCGCCGCCTGGTTCATGCCCAATGATGAAAGAACCGGGATACAGGTCTTCCGGGAGCAGCGCATTCCCAAGGCTCGCTTCTTTGATCTAGACAAGATCATCGACAAACGTAGCCAGTACCCGCACATGCTTCCCGATGCGAAAACGTTTGCCGCTGCTATGAGCGAGCTGGGAGTCAGGAAAGAGGACACTGTCGTCGTTTACGACACAAAAGAGCTTGGAATATTGAGTGCGCCTCGTGTCGGCTGGACATTCAAGGCATTCGGCCATGCAAAAGTCCATGTCCTGAACAACTTTAGGCAATGGGTTGCCGAGGGCCTGCCCACAGAATCCGGGGAGCTGTATAGCGTCGACTGCAATCCTTATCCGATCCCCGAGCTTGCCGCAAGTAGAGTAGCCAGCTTCGAAGAAGTAAAAGATGTGTCACAGGATTCCAACAAGGAAGGCACAGAAGGGGTTCAGATCTTGGATGCTAGACCCAATGGCCGGTTCACGGGTAAAGACCTTGAACCTCGAGAGGGTCTGTCATCGGGTCATATGCCCAGCTCAATAAGCATTCCTTTCGGTTCCCTATTGGATCCCGAAACCAAGGCTTTCTTGTCACCAGAACAGCTGAAAAAGATATTCGAAGAGAAGGGCGTCGACGGCAACAGACCCGTTATTTCAACCTGCGGTTCAGGCGTAACAGCTTGTGTCATTGATGCTGCTTTGGACGCGGCAGGATATGGGTCACCTGAATCAAGAAGGGTTTACGATGGCAGCTGGACGTGAGTACTTCCCACCCCGTCGACTCAAGACATTGATCTAACATATACTACAGAGAGTGGGCGCAACGGGTTCATCCATCGGATAACTTGATCCTAAAATCGGAGTAGGAAGTCATGTGCGCGTAGTGCTGAGCATTTTTACCGGTATTCTGAGACACGATACCCTCCTTTTATGACTGCCTGAAAGCTTTGGGCCTGTATGATTATTTCACCCGTACCTGATGTATTGCGCGCGATTATCGTGGTCTCGTCTCTCAGCTCTCGGAAGGACCTTTTTGTTGGCAGGGAGTTACGCAGGCATCGATTCCTTTGGCAATGATTATGACTAAGAAAAAATTATTATGCAAAGACTGATCCAGTGACGATGAATGGCATGTGACGATGCAAAAGAACGTCATCACCATTGAGTGGTGGTCGTTTACTCCGTACTTCGGAAGCTCTGCCGGGTCTCACCGAAAGCTGGCTCACCTCGGTGAGGAGGGCTCGAGACCCACCTTTTCAACTTTTTGTGCCCTAAGAATTGAGGCACCAATGCACAAACCCGTTAGGGCTCGCCTAACCCGTACCACACGGCAAAATTCCCAAGCTGCTTAGACCCCGCCAGCCAAAAAGTTCCCAGTCAAAGGGTCGGACGCACAACTCCAGCACATACAACCAGCCGATTGCGCAGCAACCCCGTCTTTTTCGACAACACCACCAGCGCAACTATAATTCACAATGGCTGACCGAGGCGGACGTGGCGGTGGTTTTGCTTCCCGAGGAGGCGATCGTGGCCGTGGTGGTGATCGTGGTCGTGGTCGTGGCCGTGGCCGAGGACGTCGTGGTGGAAAGAGCGAGGAGAAGGAGTGGCAGCCCGTCACCAAGCTTGGCCGTCTGGTCAAGGCTGGCAAGATCAACAGCATGGAGGAGATCTACCTGCACTCCCTGCCCATCAAGGAGTACCAGATTGTTGACAACTTCCTTCCCAAGCTGAAGGATGAGGTCATGAAGGTGCGCAATAGAAAATGATTCTATGGCTTCCTCTTCTTTTTTGGCTGCTATCTCGCCTTTTGAATGGAAGGGGGAAGATGGCAGTCAAAAAGAGGGACCTAGATACGTGATGATGAAATGAATTGATGCGCTAACCATGGCTCCTTTCCAAACTACAGATCAAGCCCGTCCAGAAGCAGACCCGTGCTGGTCAGCGAACACGATTCAAGGCCATTGTCATCATTGGTGACTCTGAGGGCCACGTCGGTCTCGGCATCAAGACCTCCAAGGAAGTCGCCACTGCTATCCGTGCCGCCATCATCATCGCCAAGCTGAGCGTCATCCCCGTCCGAAGAGGTTACTGGGGTACCAACCTTGGTCAGCCTCACTCTCTGCCCTGCAAGGAGTCTGGCAAGTGTGGTTCCGTCACCGTCCGAGTATGTCCACCCGATATCCCCTGAAGATTAAGGAAGAAGAAAGAAAAAAAAATGAAGAAGGGAATACTGACGTGAAACTCAACAGCTCATCCCCGCCCCCCGTGGTACCGGTCTCGTTGCCTCCCCCGCCGTTAAGCGATTCCTCCAGCTCGCTGGTGTCGAGGATGCCTACACTTCCTCTGCCGGTTCCACCAAGACCCTCGAGAACACCCTCAAGGCCACCTTCGTCGCCGTATCTAACACCTACGGTTTCCTGACCCCCAACTTGTGGAAGGAGACGAAGTTGATCAGAAGCCCTCTGGAGGAGTTCTCCGATACCCTGAGAGATGGCAAGCGATACTAGAAAAGGGGCAGGTAACGGTGCGCGGAGTCACGAATCCCATTGTGTTTCATTGCATGGTTTGGCCGGTTAGGACATTCAGACCGAGGCCGTGAGGATTAATGGCTATGATCTGAAATGATAACAAAAATTTCAACTGGCGTTTTATGAATTGATGTGACTATGTGCTCATGAATTGGCATTCTCCTTTAAGTGATGTGTTATGCGAGACTTGTACAGCTTTCGCTATTATTCATTGTCATATCGTTCACTGAGGGCTATTCTACGATCCACCCCTATTGGGGGTTGACAATCACCTTGTTGGTACGAAAAGGGGCAATCAATGAATTCTGATCATGGGAATTAGATTAAGAAACCAACTACAATACACCGTTACCTAAATCGCCAACCAACAAAGCATGACAAGACGATCCAACGCAAGCTCATCCTCACTTCACACCGTCCATTCTACTCCTCGTCGCTCACAGCAGTGTCCTCCGGCCTATAATAAACAATAAGGGGCACATCATCCCCTTCCACATCCTCTGCCGTCTCGTCCGGGATATAGTATGTGACACTAGCCCTCTTCGTATCAATCTTCAACCGATCCACGAGCTTCCGGACCTTGGCGCTCCGCAACGATTCCACGCGCAGAATCTCATTGTCCGCGGACATGATGGTGACGCCGCCGCCCACAATCTCGGATGGTGCGGGATTGAGCGTGAAGGTGTTTCCGTTGCCGTCTTCCAGGGGCTTTGACAGGCGGGGTTTCTTGGCGGGTCTGCTCTGGGGAATGGATCGGGGGTTGAGATCTGGGAGGATGAGGTCCTCGTCGCTGGGTTCGCCGCCCTGGGGTTCGCCAAAGAGGGCGGAGGAGATGCGTTCGGTCCAGGCACGCTTTCTCTTCCTGGGCGCTGATTCAAACTCTGTTTCGGGGGTTGATTAGCATACATAGATTTGTGTAGGGGGTTTATCGGGCTGTGGACACTTACTGTTTCTGATTCTATTCTCCAATACCTTGCGCTGCAGCGGCGTGTCACCCAGCCAAAACTCGGACGAGCCAGGGATAAACTGTCGTCGCTCCTCGGCCTTCCTCCAGAAGGGGACTTCGTACGGTGCTTGCCCTGGTACCGCGTTCCTGGGGACGACTGGCATGGCATCGGAGGCAGCGGCAGAGACGTGTTGCTTCTTGGGACCTCTGGACCGTACCCTTTCCCGGATGTCTCTGGATTGCAGGTTGCAGGGCCAGTTGTTGACGTCCCAGAAGAGATGTGCGGGTAATTTTCTCGAAGGGTGACCAAATGTCCAGACCGGCTCGCGGCGCAGTGTCGGTTCCTGGGGTTCTTCTTCATCCCCGTCTATCTCCATGACATCTTCCCCGATGGAAAAGGGGTTGTCCACTTTGTACTCATTGACTCTGCGATTATAGGGAAGCTGCGTAGGCCATATCATCGTCTTATTCTCATACAGTTCGCGCACCAGGTTCTTCCGCACAACATCCCTCGCAGCCGTCTCATCCGGCCACTCCCTCTGCGCCCACTCCGGCCTATAGCTCTCCGGGTCCGCCATCCTGACGACGTCTGTATACGTGAGCGTCTCCCTGTAGGCGCTCCTTTTTCTCGGGTTCTTGCGCGGGTCGTTGGGCCGCTGCCTGGTGTCCTCGGCCCACATGTCGACCATGGTCCTGAGGAACTCGGCGTTCTTGCGCCGCAGCTCGGGGTCCCTCGTGGTCTTAAGGTCCTCCTCGCACAGCACCTTGAGGCCGATGAGGGAGAGGCCCAGGCGGTAGCAGAGGCACTGGAAGAAGTTTTTGGTTCGCTTCCGGTTGGCGGGGTTGATGTTGGGGTTCTCGACGTATTCCTCGAGTGAGAGGACGTCCTCCCGCTTTGGCAGCTCGTCCGGGTATTCGAGGAAGTCATCGATTGACGCGGGGATGGTGAGATCTGTCGAGGCGGTGATTATGCTGGCATTGTCAGACTTGCCGCCTTTGCCAGATGCACCAGCTTTCCCCTGTTGCTCTTCAGACTTGTCTTCTTCCTCAGGCCAAACAATAAGGTCTTCAGGGTGAAACTCTGTGTCGGGTCGTCCAAGCATGAGTTGGCCATCTTCTTGGCGGTAGACCCTACATATCTCGTTAGTATCTCAGTGCTCAAAATTCTCAAGAAAAATAGAAAGACTCACTCCAATACCCTCAGGGTATGCAAGGCGGGAGCCAGTCGCAGCACATCCTGCCGAGTAAATCGATATCTCCTCACCGGTCCGCCACAAACAGAGTTCACCTCCTTCAGGAACTCAGCCACAGACCTCGGTTGCATGTCCCTGAAGAGCGAGATGGGACTAATGTCGGACAGCATGTTCACCACTCTAGACACCAGAATCACCCCGATCCTCCCGATGGGCCCGCTCAGCTCAACGGGGCGGTTTCGTGATGCCTGGCAAATGTACTCCAACCACGCTGCTTCCGTCGGCCGAATCAGCGCCAGATCTTCCGCGGATTCTGTGCTGAACTCGTAGCTGCCAAACTCCAGTCTGAGGCTCATCCAGTCCTTTCCGTTCAACCCGGCATCCAGCATGTCCAGCAAGTCATTGATAAACTCGCGAGGTGCGCGCTTGGCCGCTCGCTTGAGGCTCTGTTTTATGATCTGACACCGTCGCAGGAGCTCGTACCTCCTCTTCATCTCAACGTCCATGACGTCCGGTGGGTAGAGACCCTTGAAAGTCTTGGGCAACTCCATGATGGGCCCGTCATCGGTGAGCTGCGCAAGCTTGTGCTTCCATGCCAGCTTGATGGTGTGCTCCCTCGTCCACGCCGCCCACTGCTCCTCTTCTTTCTTGTAGCGCTGGTGCGCCCTGGTGTACGCCCAGGGATCCCTCGCGTCCCTCTCCGACGGCGGATTTCTGAGGCTCACGCTGGGGAAGATGATGCCCGCGTCAGGTTTCTGCTTGCGTCGGGGTGCGGGGAGCGTGAGCGTGCGCCAGGGCGTGCACATCTTGCGGTTCTCTGAGCTATCAAACATGTTCAGGCACTGCTGCAGAGCCGCCCTCTTTCCGCCGCGGAAACTGGCAAAGGATTCCAGGGACTCTCTCTTCACTTTGATGGTCTTGTCCGGGCATTCAACGACATCGTCTGGCGAATATCGGAAACGGTTCTTGCCGTTGAGAAACTTGACTGTTCGGACCATGCCGCCGTCCATGCACGCCTCGTAGTGCTTGTTCTCGTGTTCCACGAGGTTGAATGGTTGGGCAGAGGAAGGTGATAATTTGCCTGCCCAGAAGCTTGCAGTGTCCTCGCAATAGGCCTTCAGGTAACCGCCCTTGAGAACATCAATAGGCATCTCATACTGCTGATCGTGGGCGGACACCACATCCATGTGGAGGAGCAATCGCGGTCCTCTCACGTCCCTCTGGTCGGCGCTCTCCTTGCGCAACTCAATATCAGGACCAGGAAGCCGCGGCAGTCTCTTGCTCTCCTTGGGCCACACATTCATCGGAAAGTCCACGATAAGTCGTCGAGGGCCGTAGTGATAGTTCTCAAAGATGCGATGGGTATTGAGTAGCCTAAAGACCTCTTCTAGAGCTTCGCTCCAGCCTTCCCCAGCAAACTGGTGATGGAGGTACGTAGCGTACTCCAGAAGCTCGGCGAATTTGTTCTTCCAGCCTATGGTTCGGTCGGCGTCCTCGTCTGTGAGAAAGTTCTTGGCGTATTGGAGTAGCACCTGCGGCGGCAGTATCTTGTGGCCCTTGTAGGAAACTCTGTCGTTCAGGAGCGTGCTGTCGAGTGACAGGGGCTCCGTCTCTTTCAGCGCCAACATGGCCTCCCTTTCCGACACACCAACCTTTGTCGGGGGCAGTTCGTCAGGTTTAGGTGTAGAGCAAGCAAACTCCAGCTCTAGCTCGATTCTGGCATCGGTCTTGATCCTAGCCAAGATCTCGTTCCTCTTTATTCTCATTCCCAAGTCGAGAAGGATGCCCTTGTCGCTTACACCAGGGTACAGCTTCCGCCTGATATCAGTTGGCATTGTATTGATGACCTCGAACAGCCTCTCTGTCGAGGGGGGTGGCAGCAGTCGATCGAGGTCGTATATGGTCTGAGCAATATCAAGCTCGGGGCGGGATACGTTGGTTGTGTTGGGATTACGAGCCCATTCTTGGTAGATGGGGAGTGGCTCGTAGTTGTCGTAGGCATCGAGGCAGTTGTTGACAATGCTTGCTGGAACCAGATGTTTTGTGTCTGGTTGGGGATGGGTCGAATAGTCTGCCACCCAAGACAGTCCTTGATATGGGATTAGCGGCTACATTCAGGAGGGGGTTGTCTAGATAGCGTACCTTGGGTAATCAACGCTCCGTTATTCTTCGGTTCGAGATCGATATTCCGCGGTCTAAACGCTTCAAAGAGCGGCCTAACCTGCGATTCGAATATCCTGTAATCTCCAGCCTGTCGTCGAGGTGCAACCAGACTATTGTATTCGGCCTCTCCGCCTTCGAAATTCGGGTGCAGAAGCCACGGATACCGACACGCAAACACCTCCTGGATTCCCATAAGGGCTATCGTATTATTCCGGAGATATTCATCGAGTACGTGGTCTCGAACCAACAGATCCAAGGTCATGAGCATGTCCCTCTCATCTTGGCAGAATTTCAACCTCTTCGCCTCAACGGGGAGTTCCTGAGAAATGTTTCGGAGGTACACCACGAGTTCATCTGTTCAAAATATGTCCGTTAGATCCTGATCACTGTAAACCTGGTCATGATCAACTTACACAGCATGCTGTCCACCCTAGCTTTTGGATCATGGTATGGAATCACATCGCCGCTCGTTTGAAGAGGTGCCACAAAGGACAGTTGCTGAGAACTCCCCAAGGTGAGCCCTTTGCCCTTATTGTTGCCTTTGGGTTTCGGCTTGGCCTTTGATTTCCCTCTCCCTTTGGCCTTGGTCTTGCCCTTGCCTCCATTTTTTTCTTCTGCAATGCTGGGGAGAACGGTGGTCGGCTTGGCGCCTTTTTTGGTCGTGGCTTTTCGGGGTTTGGTAGTCTTCTTGGTAGACTGCGTTGTCTGGGTGGGTTTCTTCCTGGACGATCTTGTGACTGCCATTATGACGATAAAGGAAATGGATGAGGAAACAAGGAAAAAAGACTAATCTTGGAAGAATTCGTAAAGGGGATCATTCATCTTTACTATCGCTCAAGGCGGATAACTATCATGCATCATTCCGGGCGAACGAGGCATCTTCATAATAAGAACAATAGAACAAAGAAATGCCTATATTTGGACTGCGAGTTAAGCACAAAGAGAGAGCTCCATGGAGCGCAGGCCACTATTACTTGGAACGTCTAAATTTGGCATGCATCATGCGATGGGCATTCTTTGTTGCAGTCACCAGCACACTGGTCCGTGAAGCACCAAATCCGAGTTGAGAAGGTCACAGGATTATTCTAGTTTCCCTTATTCGTCTCCAGATTCAGAGCTCATTGTGCCGGTACTTTGATGGTTTTGTCAAACGATGCCGTGCTTTATCATATCAACTAGGAAGATACTCTTTTGGGTGGATAGCATAGTCGAGGCTCATGACGAGAGAGCAGTTTATCAGATAGTAACTAGGAAATTATTACCACTGTCTTTAAATCACATTATTGGTCATCCTTACCTCGTGAAGAGCCTTTTTCCCACTTCATTCAGTTTATTTATACTATCGGATCGCTGAGATGCCACCAAAGAGAGCAACTATGCATTGGAATGAGCAGTCTTGCAGCAAGCAACATCAAATATGCTATTGACATGTGAACGGTTAAACAATATCAAATGTTAAAGTCCATATAGTGCCTTGAAGTGCAAGATAGCGAGCTGATTTTGCGAGAGTACTGAGTCTGCAAATACAATGACATGGACGATAGAAGAGGAATTTGCAGGTACCATTAACAATACATGCTACTAAGATACAATCAAGGGCTATACACCCCAAGTATATCATTTCGAATGCACATGACCAACTCTGCCGACTTAGTACCTCTAGCCTTGGATCAGCAACTCAAACGACTCGCCATGATCAATGTCCAAGTCACAGATATGAAGACAAAAACATTTACATACACACCTAATTATTATCTAGAAAGAACCACCGGCTTTACTTGGTAGTACTAAGCTCCAAGACCCTGCGATTAAGCATAGGACATGATATTTGATGCTTCATCATGGTGTTACCGATATCGAACCATGTCTACATCGACATTTCGGGTACACCCTGACCGAGTATCACGAATGGGTATCAGCAACTACTTGCAGATATCGATATCCAGTAGGGTACCACATATTCCGCGAGTCTCACAGCCAAGGCCATACTATCCTTTATCCTTCTCCCCTTGAGCTCCCTCGGAAGACCTTCCGGTATGTATCATGGATATAAAGCGGTGATGTTCGTTCCACGACATCATTTCGATTAGGAATCACACGCTAATATATGCAGTGCCAGGCCCCAACTCTTACATCAGCCTGGGTAACTCCATCCCATCTTCCGACAAGGCGACCACATCCGCTCCGAACAGCTGGCAAGCCTCACACAGCAGCATTCAAAGGGGGGGGGCAGCTCCTTGGCACACATGTACAACCTCAAGAAAGGTGTATATACCCATGCAATTCCTACAAAAGCAAACAAAGGACTGTTCGAATGCTCTCTCTTCCCCCCGGATACGGTCAAGGGTGACAACTTTCGGTCAAGACATGCCTGCATGAATCACAATCCTTTCATGCAGATACAAACAACAAGGCTCTGCACAAAATAGATTTTCACGCACTCCAGAAGCATTTTGCGTGTGTTTTTTTTTTCTTTTCTTTTCTTTTCTTTTCTTTCAGCGCACCCTTTGTGTTTGTTGTTGCTGTCTCATTGTACGGAGTAAACAAATCTGTTATGTGTGTATCACGGCCCACTTTCTTTGTTCAAAGAGGATACGCAGCGGCCGCCCAGGGGGGGCAAGGTCGTGCAACCACTCATCTTCAGGCCAGGCAAACAAAGAATCATGACTGGTCGCCGACATTTCAAATTTGGCGAGAAGAGACAAAACAAAACCCTCTTTTTCTTCCCTCCGAAGCCATACCGAAAAAATACCCCACTCGTAAAGTAGCCAATCTTTTCGGTGAACGACCCAACCCTCGGGTCATGAGATGCAAAGTTATGGAGCATGGCGGATCGTGATGTAGGATTTTTCTCACTTGTCTAAACCCGTGTGGCTTTTCTTGCGCTCTCTCTCCCCCTGTGCCCGCCTCATGTTTGCCTGGAGGCTGTATTTGCTTCATCCTATAGGCTTCTGTCCAGCATACAAGTGGAAAGAGGGGGGGAGACCCAGTCAAAGATGAGTTATGACTCGTTCAAACAAGGCTCATTTATGCTGTGAAAGGCGTCAAGACGTCGCACACAGTACACAGCACAAGCATGTGCCGCATCTCTTGATTTTCTTTCCTTTCATATTTTGTACAAAGTATCTAAACATAGCAAAATCATGCTGTGTAAAGTGTCACTGTGGCGTGCTATCTCAACGAACGAAGAGAGAGAAAAAGCGAGATTGGCAAGTGGTTCATTGTTTTACAATGGAATGAGCGGCGCCAAGAAGTGAGGCTCCATTGCCGTGACGACGTCGACGAGCAAAAGGCATGTTACTTGTAGGTTTTCCTTGATGCCAAGGATGGAAACTCTGCATATCTTTGGGAGGATGAGGTTACCTATTGACTGGGGTTGGCTTTTAAGATTGAGATGAGATGAGATTAAGGCTGCAACGCCATAGCGCAGCCCAGGTCTTGGCCCCCCTCCCAGGATGATTATTCAAGTACAAGTATTTGATATGCGTACGGCGTACTCCGTGTGTATTTACAGAGTACAAGTATGGATTGGATGTTCAGCACCCGGGGCCGAACGCAAGGAAGAGAGAGTGAGAGAGACCAACAAAAAGCAAAATGGGAGCTGGAGGTTTTAGGTGAGGTTGCAGATGTGTGGGGGTGGGCATGTTTTGACCCCCCTAGGTAAGCAAGGCGTCATTCTTCATCAAATGCAAGTCAATAATGGACACACTTGAGATGTTTTTGTCTTTGTGGAATTAATGCCATGGATGTTTTTTTTTTTTTTTTGGATATTTTGTGGCTCCCCTGAATGTCTCTGTTGGTTGAGAGAAAGATGTTATTATTACAAGTATCCATCTCCTCTATTCTCGAAACATGGGACAGCTAAATTACCGGCAGCGGCAAGCAAAGGAAGTGGGAGATTTGCTGTAGCCCCGAGCCGCGGCATCATTTGCGGCTCTATTTCTCCTTGATGGGATATTTAATTATTCACTCAAATAATTTGACAAATATATTTGCAAATAGATCAACAGATGAATATCATAAAATGGGAGCGTTAAAAGAAGGGCAATATCAAGGAAAATGCCATTCCATCCATGGATGCCAAACAAACATGACGCACATACCGGCCTTCCATGACGTTCATACCGTCGGGCCAAGATCCTCAAAACGGGACAAATTCAAGCCAATATTCATGCATCCTCCTCCTCCTCTGCCCGGGTTTCGCTTTCCACTCGTTGAGATTCTTTTTGGGCGTGTGTGCCCGAGTGGTAGCAGCACTACGTTTGCCCTAGCATGGGGGGGTGTTTGCTTCAGGTGCAGATGCGACGGAAGCGATGTCACGGAGGCATATCAATAGAGGAGGGGGCAAAGATCCCAAGGCTGTTTTGTTTAAAGGTGGTGGCTGGGAAGAAGCGAAAGCCGGCGACTACCAAGAATAGTAAACATAAGAGAAAAAAACAAAAACAAAACAGTGTAAGCAAGACTTACTCTCTTTTTCTCTCTTCGCATTGCTTGCCATTCTGGTTTGCCAATCATATATTGCGTATACACGGGGCATATCATATCATTGGGTTGATTATATGGAGCAATTCATATAGAGTGCATCGAAATGTGCCCGCAGGACATGGGGGTCGGGATGGGCCATCAATCCTTCTTCCCCCTCCCTCGCATATGTATGTATGCATTCAAGGGAAGCAAAATCAAGCCTCAACAAGTCCCCGTCATCGACGATGAGGCAAACGATATTCACATGCAATGCATCTCCCGTCTCCCGTCTCCATCTCCATCCATGTAAATCAGTCAGTCAAGCAAAGCAAATGCAGTGTAATGCAGTCTCCATCCATCACACATCTTTGTTTTGTTTTGTTTTGTTTTGTTTTTCATCCCCCCCAACGATATCGCCCATGTTGATTGGCCACTGCCCCCCCTGCTCACCCCTCATCGCGATCAACAAACAAACGCGTAACCCAGAAGATGCAGAATCTACAAGCAGTCTTGTGCAGAATGGAGACTTGGGAATCTGCAATGAGCGGACGCCAAGGGCTGTTAGTCGATGGGCTAGATGTGCGATGCAGTAGTAGTCCGGTTGACATGGGGAGGCTCGTAGATCTGTTGACAAAACAAAGACAAAAGAAAGGCACACCGCGAAGTTGCATCAATGAACGCACAGATATTCCCAGCTTTCTTCGTAGTAGCAGTAGCAGCAGTAGCATCAGCAGTAGCATCAGCCGTAGTAGTAAGAGTAGTACTGCATGTACAATTCCTGCTTCGTCTTGCCATTGGAATCTGGGGTTTTTTGGTCGCGGGAATGGGTCACCCAGTGCGCCGGGACAATGGTGTTTGTTCTCCCCTTACTGGTCTCTCCCAAGCGGCCGCCAGGAACAAACAAAGAATGGTCAGTGTTGATTGATGAATACACAGTAGCTCATCGACCACCAAAAAGCATCTAATGCCCTTTGCTCCCAACATGTGTTTGTTAGGTATCTGGGCGCAAGAAGCAAAAAAAGAACGCGCGCAACGCTTCCCATCAGCCTCTCCTCCCGCTGTCGTGAGCCAGGGTAATAAACAAGTTGGATGAGGGTTGGCTGTTGGACTTGCGCGCAGCACAGTCTCACCATTCATTCCATTCCAACCATCATCACGACCACACACACGCACACGCACTATGGATGTCTCAGAAATCCAAGCCTTGCGCGCAGGCCGCTGAAGCACAACCATGTCCGCCCCCAAAAAAAGAAGAGGCAAATAGCGTGACGCAATGAATCGCAAACACGGCCAAGCGTGCGTTATCGTCTCTTGTCAATCCCGTCAATCATCTTTCGTCTCCCGCTCTCACCTCTCCGGGGGGAGGGGGGCAAAGAGAGCGGCCTGAAGTACGGAGTAGTGGTGGTGGTGAGGGTCTCCACGAACCTCTTTCCCCTCGTCTCGTTTCGAAGCGACCGTTTGTTTCCCCACAGGTTTGTTTCGAAGCTCAGCTGCCCGGGGGCTGTAAACACCCTCGTCTGGCCAATCGGCGGCGCGTTTCGCATCCAACACCATCAGCCCATGCCCTGTTTTCCGAATGCTTGCCTTGCTTGCCTTGCTTGCATTACTCGATCCTCTTTGACGGCTCGGTCAACATGTGCTTTTCTTCTTCTTTGCCACTTGAGGAATAAAGCGAGATAAGAATAATACATCCCAGTTGGTCACAAGCCCTTGGGAGAGGATGGCAGTGTTGGGCGCTTAGCATCTTTTGCCATCCATTATTGGCGGCATGTCCCATTCGCCATGGGGTTTTCAATAATAGCGATTGTAGCCGAGTGTTGGCCCCCGGGGGTGTACAATAAGGACATGATTCGTTGCTTGGCGGCCTCACTTTCAAGGTGTGTCAAAGACAACCGAAAACACAAAAGACTCAAGTAATAGTCCCGCGGATCGTAGAATCTGTCTGGCATCGAGCCTTGCCCTCTCAGCAGTGAATCTTCAAGACCCACAAGTGTCGGGCAGACGGGTGCCTCTCCTGTGTCTGAGACTGTTCATGGTCGTCTCCCGTAGCCTGTCTCTATTGAAGAGAAGAGCTCTGATGTATTCCAACAGCCTGTGCCCTCGTACGATGGGTGCAGCATGGTAGAAACAGTGTAATTGCCGGTGTTGTAAGTTCCAAGTTTTTTTGCGTCTAGAATTTTCAGCGTAGTTCGCTTTTTTTTTTCTCCTCCTGCTCTTCTGCAGGTGTCATGTCATGTCTTGTCATGGATGGGGACGAGCCCCTCAGTATCATTGTGGATATTGCTAGGGAGAGAGAAAAGATTCTTCGTCCTTCAATTCTCTCTTCTCTGCATGCATCTTGGCTTTTTCAACAAATACCCACCCCGCTTGTCAATGGGGCCGAGACTTGTTCTCCAATGGGTCAAGTTTAGGAATTAGAATTCGGTGGAGCTTGAAGCGGAGCTGATGCGTGACAAGTAAGTGAGCAAAGTCAGTCGTCAGCCTCTCGTCATGCCAGGCCATGCCATGCCTTGTCGTGTCTTGTCTCGTGCGTTTTCTTGGGTAGGTTCTCAGACAACGGCTGAGAGGAGCCTTATTCCATATTCAGTCGTTTTCATGACCGACTGTTTGCTGCTTCGAGACGGATTCAAGTCACCAACAGCACTATGCATGATGCAGGCCCTCTCAATTGGAAGAGAGGCGAAACCTACAGTTACGAAACCGGAAGTCCAGGGGTCAAGGACAGCCCAGAAGCCATCTCAATTCAGTCTCGTGATAGGCTCCCTCTTCCAACCGATTCAACTCTCACACGCCACCAATGTCATTGATCCATTTACCCTTTATTCATCCACATCCACCCCCATCCCTCAGCCTCCTAACTCCTTCAAGGCCCTTCCCGCCCCTCCATCTCCAACTAGCCATCAAACGAAACCGTCATCAACCCAGCACAAGCCCTGTTGGACTAGTATACCTATACCTGGTCTCTCCATTTTCGGATTGGGATTGGACGGGTTAGGGAGTTCAAAAACGAGAAAGAAAAATTCAAGACGGAACCGCCGATGCCCGAGAATAGCTTCTCCGCCTTGTTGGATCATAGCCATGAAGCTAGTACCGTGACAAGGTTTCTTTTGCTGCAAGCCTCTCAGACCTCAGAGACGTCTCCGTAGAGACAAGGCAGCAGACGGATGGACCAGGATCCGTTTTTTTCCTTTCTCTCTTTCCGTTGCTTCTCTTATGACTTACACACACTCCATTCACACACTCCATTCAAACAACTCCGTACCTACTTGTAGCTAGCCATTCCTTTCCCGAGCATCCCCCCATCCTTGTTTGGAGCCACACACACACCCTTCGCGTCATAAACGCTACCATGCGGCTACGAATCTGCACTTGCCCGTCCAATAGCCGCCCGTCTATTGCGCGACGGTTTCGCGTTGCCGTCTCGTTAAAGGAAGCTCGTTCAGCCATCGTTTAAGAAAGAAAGAAAAAAAGGCAGATCCCGATGACGGACCAGGGGTCGGGCTATTACACGCGTGAAAAGGCGCGTGGTTGACCAGGATTCAAAGTTCCATTTTCTACAAGTAGTAAAACCATGAAGGAGGTTTGAGCGTTTGGGACGCCAAAAAGAAAAGAAAAGAAAGAAAGAAAAAAAAAAACTTGATCCTTGTTCTTGAGACTCCGCAATTGCTTGGAATGGAGTTTAGCTTAGGACTCAAGACACATACACGCATACACACGAACAAAAGCCTTCGAGTAACGAAGGACTACGTACATGTAGATACGTATTGAGGAGTGGGACTGTCAGATGCATCCAAACCTGCAGTGGCATCAATGACCGTATCAACAGCAACGAATACGGTACATGTCATCCCAGGAAGAACGGTGTGACGAGAGTTGACCTGGCACATAATCCAGGCTGATAACCTCAGCAGACATTGGTACGGAGCATACGGGGCCACATGCAGTGTCAAGTGCAAAAGGAAGCCCTGCTCGCAGAGTGACTGGGCTTGCAGGCGAGGCTGTCATTGTTTTCCCTTGCACTGCAGGCTCTTTTTTTTGTGGTCTTTCTCGCCAATGGGCTGGACCGCCTCGTTTGGATCATGGCATGCATGCATGGGGGGCTCCAACACACTCCCAGCGCAACGATTTGAAGATCCACGTCACTGGGCGTTCCCGATCCCGAGTTCCAGACGAAAGCTTTTTGGCCCCCCGGTCCATCCCTGGCACCATTACATTGCATACAAAACTTGTACCATTCTTGCGGGGGCAAAGTGAAGCAAAGAGAGAGAGAAAAAGGAATTAACGGACGAGACAAACATGAACAGAGTTTTTTCGTGATGCAATGCAACGCCGCCGGCCTTGCAAAAGTAAAGTACAGAGTACTATAGACCCGAAAAAAACACAGTGTCAACTTGTTTACCCGGCCGGCAAGAAAAGGCTGGCAAATGCAAGAAAAAAACGAGGCATCGTGACCCCAGCAAAAAACCTACCCTAACCTGGAACATCACCCCATTCTCTCTCTCGCACAGGCATTGACGAAGAACGCAAACCAACATAGGCCTTTTTTTCATATGAGCGGTCTGGGAACAATAAACCCCCACGATGCGAGGGGGTGAATATCTCATGCAGCGATAATAGCGTCATGTTGATACTTTTTTCTTTTCCTTCTTTTCTTGTTTCCTTCTAGCCTTGTTATTCCTTGCTGGTCATGAGTCTGTTCATCTTTTTTCTTTTCTTTAGTAGTTTGAGCCAGGGATCCCGAACGATGGAGTTTGCGGAGTCTCTCGGACCAAAAAAGTGAAAAAATACTTGTAGACCGCTTCAATTAGATTCGGAACCAATATTGCGGAGCAAGGACCCTTATTCATGTAGGTACAGACAAGGTCCGGCATGGCATGGCATGGCATGGCATGGCAAGGTGGTCGTGGCCGGTCGTGGTCAAGGACATGGACAAGGGGACTCCATTGCTAAATAATAATAATAATAATAATAATAATCATGCACTTGATGTTGTACTACAAATGCAAGACCAACAGGATCAACGCATCTATAGTTTAAGAAAAAAGGTGGCCTCTTTCTCTCTCTCTTTCGTCATGGTGGCACCCCCCGTGCAACGGAGCTTCCGGGCCACGGACATGGTTTTCGGCAATCTGGGAATGATTAGCCGGAGCTCCGGCCGCGTTTCGGAGTTGCACATGTGCCACCGCCCGGAGCAACCGGAAGCACTTTGAAGATTGAATACGTCCCCGTGAATTTTGATATTGGTTATATTGAATGCATAATACAATGTTTGGCTTCAAATCTAATGAGAAGTACAGTTGGATACGGGTGTTTGCCTTTTTTCAACACGTTTTGATGATTTGATGATTTAATCATATCGACGCATCCTCCCGCCATCTGTCCGAGCTCGCTGTCCCTCCCCCTCCCCCTCCCCCTCCTTCTCATAAAACAATATTCGTCACCTACCCAAGTACCTCTCCCTGTATTCGACACTGTCTCACAAGCAAAAGAGAAAGAGAGAAGCCCCCGAAACGCCCGTTCTCCCCGGTGGGAGGGGAAGGGAAAAAAAACTTCAAAATTGGTACTCCGTATCTCTTGTACTGGTAATTAATGCAAAATGAGCTGCGGGGGTGGGAAGGGGTGCTCAGGGCAGCGGCGGTCAAGCCTCGTTGATTGACTCGAGACCCTTTTTATTTTATTTTATTAATTCTCGTATGTCGTTTGTAATGAAGAGATCCATGGATGGGTTATTATTGTGCTGTGCAATGTTCATGGATGTCCATTCAAGGCCAAAAAAGCAGGTCACGAGCTATACCATGACCGCCCCCGACATGGCAGGGTGTCAGGGTATTCCATTCCGTTCACCACGGTAACCGTTTCTTGGCCTGCCGAAAGCAGAGTTTTTCTTTCTGTCTTTCTGTCTATCTTGGGTCCGTTGCCTCTTGCTTTGCTTCCGTGCATCTCGCCATTGACTCCATCCAATGCCGATGCGTGTTTTTCTTCTTCTCTCCTCCTATCAAGACCTTCCCCTCTTTAGATCGAGACCCTCATCTGCATACCTGCAATGGCAGTGAACAGACTTTCCAAGAAACGGGTTCAAGGGTCCAAGACTTTCGAGGTTTCGTCCCCCTCCCCATCCACCGCGCTTAATATGTAACTTGGCAAGCTTGGCAATGGACATGCCGGCGTTGGATAGTACGGTGGGTTTTTGGGAAGTTAGCTGCCTCCGTAATAGATGGTTTCATTTTATTAGTACCTAGTATTGTAATCCCACTCTCATGTGCCGGTGGCGACTTTTCGGGTCATTTGCATGCATGATCCCAAGATGAAAATGGAGACGCGTTCGCGACGTGACTTTTTTTTTTACCATCATTGAAATTTTAAAAAACGCTATGAAGGATGATGAGGAGGGGGCGTTTGGCGTTTGGCGTCTCGTTCAGATTCAAAACTATTACTACAGCACGTCTAACTAGTCCAGGGTTCGGTATCCAATGGGGCGGGGGACTCAAGCCTGCAAAAGTAACGGAGTAGCTCTATGAAAACGAACATCAAGCGAAGTTGGGCCATAGCTTGCAACTGGCATCCATTTCATTACTACTTGTGCCCAAATCCATGGCGTGTAGTTGCACAAAACCCAAGCCCTTGAATAAAAAGGGTACTACTACTGACTTGTACTTGTACAGCTCTGACCAACGAGAAGCCACGGCACCAGCCCCAGATTCTGACAAGGGTTCGCGTGGCTTTTCTTTATCCAGATTTTTAGCGCCGAATCTCCCTCGCTCTCTCTTTTTTAATTCCTTCTTTTCTTTTTTTCAGCCTCATCTTTGTGCGACGTCGTCAATCATTGGTTCGTTTCGCTAATCTTGAATTTCCAGAACATTGCCCTTTTTGGACAATGAATTTCTAAATTGGGAAAAAGGCAGCCACACCAACTCATGGTTGTGGCTTAGGTAAATCTTGTCCTTTCTTGATTTCAAGGTTGGTGATGCTCTTTTTACATTCTTCATATAGACGTAAATGAACATCTTTCGTCATTTTGAACCTTCTTTTTCTCGCACCCACCGACGCGTACAGTAAGTGCGTACATTAGAAAGGCGTAGCTGCACTCCCACCACCTCGAAGCGGAGATGGAAAAACACGCTGAGAGAAAGAAAAAAAAGTCGCGCCAACCCGCCGCCCACTTGGGTTGCTCCTGAAAACGGCCTCTCATTTGCTGCTCCCGCGTGTGTCCCCCAACGTTCAACTGACTTTTCCCCCTCTTATCCAATACGTATACCTCACACTCCGTGCCTGTAGCCAATGAATCCATCCCCCTTTTTACTGCACGTCTTCCTCAGGGATGCCCGGCACGGCGCGCGGGTGGTTTAGGTTACCTCCTCCCTCGCGATTTTTTTGCCTACACACTCCCCCGCGACGATGTGCGTACACCTTTGACATAAACGTTGCATACATGACTTTTTCTTCTTGTTCCTTGGCCCCATCCGTTGCCTATGCGTTGCTCCTCCATCACTGTAGCAATAGAACCGCCTTGCAGGGGCTGCCTAAAAGGCAAAAGGCGCCAACGCAGCTTTTCCAGGTTTTTTTTCATGACGCCCAAGGAATGCGAGGAGGGGGAAAACGCATGACACAAGGAAGATCCTAGGCAACGGGCTCCATCACGAGCATCGCAGCCAAACGAAACAAGCTTCATGCATCACCAATAAATATTTTTTTTTCTCTCTTCCTCATGCACCTGCATTTGCTTTTCGTTTGGCTTCGACTCCCAAGCACCTCTCCAATTTTTTCTAATTCGCTGTAGCAACCACCACCCCTTGTCAGACCTTACCTTACATACGTACATACATGTGCATACGTCTCCTGCAGGAGGCGGACAAGGCAGATATTATATATGCACGTGTGACGGCTCACTAAAGTGCTTGCATATCTTTTTTCACGCACTTCTTACTCGCTACGCTTCTTTTTCGTGATGAGTGACTTGTACAAGTACGTACACCCTACATACTAAGCTCGTAAGCCTGTCCGGTTTTTTCTTCTTGGAAACATGGTTTTAGCCGCCGATGGCTTGAGTAAAAGGTTGATCATGTCATTCGGGCTCCCTTTTTTATTTTATTTTATTGAACTTGCTTGATTGGATTATTGACGCCATGCCGAGGGAGTTGGTACCCCGTAACTCCGTAACTCCCTCCCCCCCCTGATGTACTTTGTAAGAGGCAAAAATAGTTGGTCCACCTGAGGCGGCGTTGTAACAGGGTACGACAGCAGAAGCAAACAAAAACGCAAAGGCCCGCAGCATCTCCCTCATCGTATCAAAATGCAGATTA
This sequence comes from Hypomyces rosellus, assembly GCA_011799845.1. Taxonomy (NCBI): domain Eukaryota; kingdom Fungi; phylum Ascomycota; class Sordariomycetes; order Hypocreales; family Hypocreaceae; genus Hypomyces; species Hypomyces rosellus. The sequence continues at coordinate 3,250,503 of WWCI01000002.1, read as the reverse complement.
CTGCTGAGACAGGTGAAGAGAAGCTGAAACTTGGCGAAACTGTTTACGTTGTCGTCCCTTGCATTGGTTTTTCGTAAATCAAGGTGTTTACTCACTTCAAGTGAGACGTGGATACACATACATATAAAATTCCCCTACATAATGAGTAAGAATCTTGTATCATGTTGTTTCGTACAATTACACATCGTCGTTCGGCACACTCCGCATATGATCGGGTTTACGTACTCCGTACATGTTTTTGTTTGCTCAGCAAACTCGCCCCTTACGCACAATGGGGCTGGGCTGGGCTGGACTCGGCTCTAAGCACCACCAAGAAATCCCTAGGTATGCAGTTTGCACGTCCGTTGGTTACGTATATGCAGCACATGCACGCACTCAAGCAGCTCAAGAAACAATAAACGCCCCAAAAGAAAAGGAAAGAAAATCAAAGCCAACCATGACCTTGCCCTGCCTGCGCTTAGCCATCTGTTGGTCTCTCGTCCTACATACAAGTGCATGTACAAGTACGTGGGATTTTCCTTGTCTTTTTTTTTACTTACTCACTCACCCCCTACCTTCGTCTAAAACAAAAACAGACCCCCCGCTTGTCATCGAATAAGCAGGTAGGATTGTTGCCCTCTTATACTACTTGCACTTGTAAGCACGCAGGGCTGGGATTTATGCGCCTTTCATCGTGTAATGTTTGCTCTCCTGCACTGCATCGGAGGGGGCCAAACCAAGGCTGGATATTTGCCTGCCCTGATTTGTGGAAGAGGACCGCCTGCCCCCAGCCACTCAAGGCAGAATGCGCCCTCTTCCGGCACGGTGCCGAAACATTGTAGTCCTACTTGTAGTTGAATGGACGCATGCACGGAGAGGCGCTTCCTACAGGACCACATTACTACTACCTGATCCATGACATAACACGATGGGGCTGTATGGAGTACGGAGCACGTTTACTCCCATCGTCTAATCCAACACGGGTAGCAATAAGCCAGCGGTCTACGGAGTACGTGACAGATAATGGAGTTTAGCAGAAGCGATAGTGAATTGATACCCGTAGAACAAAGGCACGTCAACTTGCCTAGTAAATGTGGATTCATGGGTCCGGCAAGACCGCAAGACCAGGGGGGCCATGGTATGTGCCTTTTTCCCTTCTTCAACTTGCACTGTCCCCTCCATCAACCAGTAAGAAGAGTCTCGTCATTCAACTGTTGAAGCATCCTCAGTGGGGAAAAAGGGACACAGAATCATGTACCAGGGCGTAGGTTAACGAATTGGTCTTGGACGGTGCAGCAGGAGTATCAGACAATTGTTCACCACAAGGGCTAGCATTGATGGGGGGCGTTGATCTAGCAAAGATGGAAAAGACCTTTTTTTTGCATAACTTCGTCGCTTTATAATACTTTGTAGGTGTTTAAGATAACACCTCTATCGTGAAGGGATCGCAAGGTCAGATCTACGGTGACCGCAAACGCAGGGCAATCTCGATATTAAACATCATTGTGGGGGCAAAAGCCATTGTAGGGAGAGAAGAAGAAACAAGAAAAGTAAATATTGTAATAAATGCACGAGTTGATTGGTGATGCAAGCATTCTAGATTTCTATAATTGACTGGACCGTGATGCTTCCTGGCAGAAACGTGGCTGTGGGGCCCATTGTTTCGGCCAGTTTCTGGTGATGCGGATTTATTTGTATGCTTGTCTCTTCCTCCCTACATAGCCCCTACATGAACGGCGACACAGCTCAGGTGGTATTTCTTATTATAGATAAATTCAAAGGTTGTGACATTCTTGCTACATTGATGGTCTGATTAATGGGCCAAAGTCTTTTTTGGTGTGTTTTTGTTTTACTTGTATGAGCATCTTCGATCGATCATGTATGTAGGTAACTTCGTGCGGAGAGAATCTGATGTCATCTCGGCCGTCATGGTTCAAGGCCAAAGCACCCCAAATACCGGATTTGGAGTCTCCCGTCTCTTCGTGATTAAAGGCAAAGAGCACACTCGTAGTTCCTTTGGCAGCACATCGTTGTAGAGCCTAATATCGAAACGCATGCAAACGCGTTACGCCCCCTACAGCTGGTTTGTCTTTCGTATACAAAGTTCAAGCTATCGAGTAATAAGGGTCCCCCATAGCCTCTGCGTAAATGATCCAAACCTCCAAGACCTGGCCGGGGAGGCGCTGACGCCAGAACCAGTTAGGATGGTTACCTTGAAACGGAATTCATGGCCTCAGACAAGTGACCTCCAATTGGGCAGGGGCTCTAGCAATAAATAAAAAAAGCACCGCGGACCCAAACGTGGGGGATAAATAGGGCGGTTGATGGAGAGGGTGAGAGTGTGAGTGAGTCCGATCCCTCCAGTGGCGCTGCGTTGCTACGCTCACCAGACAAACTTGGAACTTGGAGCTTGGTATTCCTTTTTCTGCCCACGACTCCGGTTGAAGGGGGGGGGGGGGGGGGGGGGGGGGCGTTGGAGAAACAATGAAATTTTAATATACTCCCGTATCTCAGGTAGGGATACTCTGGCCAACGACTTGCTCATTACGGTAGGCTCAGTCCTGGGGGCCAGATGTGCGGTCAAACCCAGTTTGTATGGATGATGTATGTCCCGGATTTCAAAAGAATGGAGTTCCGGTATCCACGACAATGGGCAGTGTGTCATCCTGTCATGGAGTTAGTAGGCCTCCTCCATCAACGAACAGGATTTATGCATGCAACAAACAAGGTCAGCAGCAACGAAAACTGCAGCAGCGTATCAATGGGATTACATTGATCACCGCACAGCCCGTGTATTTTATTTATTTGGGGTTCAACAAACGCCCAAGGGGGGATCTGCCCAAACCAATCTCTGAAGCAAAGCAGAAACCAACAAGCCAATTGGCGATGAAATTCCCATTTCCTCCATCTCATCTGCAAACCCGTACACTTGACCAAAAAGAAATCAGAGGGGTGGCCTGTCCTCGATGTTGGTTCGTCGTGTTCCTGGTGTCTCCACTGGTAATGGATGGTCGATGAAGGATGGGATGTGGTGGAGGCGGCCACACCAACACTCCTTGTAATACATTTATCACTTGGCAGTATTATCCAAGGTTTCTACATGTACAGACTCTCTCTTTCTCATCGCCTCGATTGGATTACGGCGCACCCTCTCCGCAGAAAAGGGCAGGTTCCAAGCCCTCCTTTAGCTCGCGGGTTCCAGCCACAACTTCAGTTGTGTGAGTGCGTGTGTGCGTGTGTCCGTGACAAATTTACGGCGTCTCGCTGTTTGCGTTGGCAGGTTTCATCCCACACAGCCGGCGCGTCGGTCGCGTTTAATTGGATTCTCGAAAAAGCGTGAACAGCGAGCGCGTTGAGCGATTGGAGATTGGAGAGCGGTAGAGATAGATAGGAGATAGATAGATTGAGAAAACGTAGATTAAACGCTCACAACAAGACGCGCTGCCCGCTCATTCGAACCTTTTAACTACTGCAACACTAAGACCGTTTCCGCTGCAACGCACGTCAAGCTGAAAAGCGCACGTAAAAGAGTGACCCAGAACTCTGGGTGAAGCCACCGATCTCATGGCGATGGTCGATCTTGCGTCATGTCGGCCTGACTGTTCTCGACCTGTTTCTGCACGGACGACCGCGATGGGTTACGTTTTGAGTTGATACTGTACGCGACGTGGAGCCGTGGATGAGGCCGTGGCATTGACCATTTGAACATGCCAATTGACGACAAACACCATAAGAGGTTGAATACCATGTACTAATTGTGAACCAACGTCGATTCATGCCAAACACCAAAAGATGTGGCAACCCTAAAGTTCGGGCATGGCACACAGTCGCACACCCATTTCATCATCTCGGTGACAGCTCGCTCCAAAGATTCAAACCCTCAATTTTGGAGAAACCAAACCGATCCTAGTGCCACCTGCTAGGCGGATTTAGCCCCGGCATCCGTTAAATCGTCATCAACCAAATGAGTATCTAGACTATCCATTGACACGTGGAAAGGGATCGCAAAGTTCGTGACTGGATCGGGATGTTGTCTTTTTCTTTCTTTTTTCTTTCCCTTTTGTGTCAAAATTGCCCTGACAATGGTATTATATCAAATTTCCGTACGCAAGGCAAAAACGCCTCTGCGGAGGTTTCGTCGCAGGTTTCCTTGTTTTCAGGCTGATGAGGGAGAGCAAAAAGAAAGGCGGCACTTACATGTATTGGCTGTGGTGAGGTCTAACCTCAAACGATCGCCGATGGGGCCAAGCCACGACTGAGAAGGCATATCAAACTTTGTTTGACAGGCTGGCACTGGTTTGAGCCTCGTCAATCTCATCATCCAAGGATCGCGTCTCAGTTTAGTGCGTTGAGGCTCAATTGCAAACTTTGAAATTGCTTGTAGTACTACTTGTAGTTGCTGGTGCCCAATCGTTGTTGGAGCGTGCATGGATGTCCATTGTTCAGGAAGCTCAGACATGGGCGTCGACGGTAGTTCCGCAGAAACCCGGGTGCCAGTCGCAAGTCAGGTCAGTGCTTGGCAGAATAGACATCAAATTACCGACTTTCTCATGGTTTATCCTCGGCCGGAATAGTGTCAATCTCCTTGGTACATGCAGATAAGCTGAGCGGCGCTTGATTTTTTTTTTCTCTGGGGGAGCGGTATGCTCGGAAAAGGAGATTGCTGCTCTCCCGAATGTCGTTCTCGAGGCTGAATGATTGGTTGCGGAAGCTGATGCCATGAGATCTTTGGTGATGCAAGTACAGAAGGATGGTCGGACAAGGACACAGACGCAGCATCGCTGTAACTCTTGCACCAGAGATCTGGAATGATGAGCCAAGATTCGAAAGAACAATTCAACCCCTAAGCTTCTCCTTTCGAGATGCTCTCCCATCAGCACAATCTGCCTTCTGCATAATCTCCTAAATAGGCAAGTTGGCTGGGTAAGGAAAAGGCTAAACAGGGGGGAACGGATATGGATGGAACATCTCCAACTTTACGAGCCGCTGGGAAAATTACAGCGACAGCCTTACCTTGCGGGTGCATGTCACTGAGACAGTACTGAGGAACAGGTGTACCCAACAGGCGCCGGGGGTGAGTTTTTTCTTTCTCGTAATGACCGCAAACCTTTGCGAGAGATCAGACGAGAATGCGAATCAGTGGCTTGAGACTAATTAGAAGGAGACTGTCCCAAGTGTTTGCTTGTATCTGCAATGACGGCGGGCTGATTTGTTGACAAAAGCTGTGCTTGTGTTGTGCATGGCCCCGGCCATGATCAAAGATCCAATCGATGGCGATGCTAAAACTGCTCCTCCCCCAGCTGAGAACGGAGCGAACCATGGCATAAGAACCGGAAGATCTTTACCCAGTGCAGAAATTGGGTCTTGCTTTTTCCCATCTCAAACCACGCAGGCAGCTTTTGGTGGGTTTATGATGTAACTCGGTTGGGATGACGAGGAGACACGCTTTATTGGGCGAGACGTAACGGCTCAATCTTAGTTTCTAAAATTTGAGTCAAAAGTGGTCCAAGATTTGGAGATTTTGACAACGTCTCACGACATGACCAACAAAAGGCGTCAGAGTCAGAGTCAGAGTCTCTCTCATTCTCTCCATTTCCCATCACCGCTGGCAAGCGACACAACAGGGCCTAGCATGACGGGACGAGACGAGGCCCTACCTTATTCTGCCATGGGCCATATTTAGCGAGACGAGAGAGCGAGAGAGAAAGAGAAGCGTGACTCGTCAGCCCTGATGGACACCCCCCTCCTCCTTCAAGAGGTTTCGAAACACAAAAGGGCCCCCATGTATGTAGGCTGTAGGCGTCCAGGCACAACAGGCGTCGATGATTGGCGAGGGAGGTCGAAATCATGACATGCATGAATTAACTGGACTTCCCAAACGTCGTGCGGAAGCGCGTCTGGGCGTTGTGATTGGCTGTGGGGAAACGGAGGTGGCTGCCCCCGTCCAAGACTTTTCCGTGGCAGCGCCGCTGCAACCACTAAATAAAACCCGCTGAAAAGGTAAGGTACACCCAAGGGGGTTCCATAGGCACTCGTAGCGGGTGACTTATAGCGACTACAACGACTACGGGTTGGGTGGCTACAGTGGACGGGGGCTTGTGTGGTTTCCAACGACCTACCCGGCCAGCACCGGGTTTGGATTTCGATGGATGGGCGGCCGTCTGTTGGTCTCAATCCAATGTTCAATAGGCGAGGCATCAAATAGCTTCCTTTGGGCGGGCACGTCTTGTGATTTGATGGCGGGCCCCGGATATGGGCCTGGGCAAACTGGGCTATGACTCGGAAATCAAATGGATGGGTGGATGGATGGATGGATGATGATATGGATTGGAAAGCATCCGAACAGATCATTCCAGGGAGCGGAGAAGTCGTCATGGCAATGAAATCCCAACTCTCCCCCCCATGCGTCGCATTATTACTACTATTACTTGCTTGCTTCCATGCTTGCGTTGCTGACAGTGCAGGCCTTGCATTAGATCCAGGCAACGCCTGCAACCAAGCCAGCTCTCGATTGGATGGCTCGCCGGCACGCCGTGCTTGTTTATTAATAAATGGAACGGTTGCCTTTTTTCTTCTTTCTCTCTATACTTGTAATAGCAAGTCACCCACCCACACCCCCATCAAGAAAGGTCTGTAACAGTAGCCCATTGGAGTGCAGCGGCCGTGGAAGGGCTGAAAAGAAGGAGACAGTAAAAAAGGCACCCTCAGCACTCAGGTCGTCAGAAAGTGAAGTGTGTGCCGACGGGCATGGCCGCGGTCCATTTTTTTTTTTTGGGTATCTAAGCCATGCGATCCAACCCCAAGAGAGAGAGAGAGAGAGAGGAGCTCCGCCGCACTCAAACCTGTCAGAAGGAGGCAACCAGAACAGGTAGCCGTGATGAGAAGCGAAAATCTGATTCGGTCCAACCCTTTCAACGCACTGACAGCGGCAAAGGGTATCATGGTTCCGTTCTTTCCAAAACACAGCCGGTGGCGGATGTTGTGTTGGGGGCAGAAAGGAGTGGTTTTTATCCCTCTCTGCCTCTCGGTATCCTATGGAATGGCGTCAAGCCATGTTGATAGGGCTTTCTTTCTTACTAAACCTACTGCTTCCGGGCATATATATCATCATTGTCTTGGAAAGAAGCCCGTCTGGACCCAACAAGTCCTACGCCTTTCCATCATCTTTCTATAGGTGGTGGGGTCGATGGGACCGGTTGAATAGAAATGTCAGGTCGTTTTTTCTTCTCGTCCTTCCTGGCTGGATGGCTGGATGGATGGTGACGGACGGATTCTGTCAACGGCAATTCGTACCATGTATCTAGGATGTAATGTAGATTGCATTAGTACAATTGCCTGTGCTATTCCTCGGATGAATCCATGGCATGCGCAACAATCAAACTGAAATCGAAAATGGGTCTTGGCCGGGTCGGCTCCCATGGCCAGCCAGGCCGCCAGACCGAGGGCCAAACCCCAAACAAACAAACAAATAACAGATCAACAGTAGCAGTAGTATATAGATGGCAATAACATGGCACAACGCGATCAACATAAAAATCGCTGTCGTGCAGAGTAGCGAGCGCGACATCACGCCGTAGTGCGATTTACAAAAAGTGCATATAATCTTCTGACAACGCCAGTTCGTTCGATCACCCTCCCACCCAGATGGAAGAAATCATGACGATATTGTACATTTCTCCACTCTAGATTGCCAATGCCGACGCCGTTCTCGTCCTCTTTGTCTTAGCGACGCACAAGCCACAGACACCCCCATCTTACCTTATTACGCCGTGTACAAGTGCAGCAGCAGCATCTCTTGTACTCTGTATTGTCTTTTTTATTTTATTCCCGTCTCCTCTTTCTGTCCTTCGCCGTGTGCGTGTGAGAGGAACAAAGAGAAACCGGGTTTTTTCTTCCAAGGCCTATCCCTGCTGCGTGGAATTGCGACTCGCTGTTCGCTCTTCCGGAAGATTAAGGGCAGAGCGAGAGTAGTAACAATAACAAAAAAAGAAAAAGAGGAGGAAAGATTGGGAAACTGTTAGAGTTCAACTGGTCGCAAACTTGGGCAACGAAAACGGTTCAATCCGCCAAACAAACAATCAACCTGGGGAAGAGAACAAAGTTCAAGAATCCAACCTGTTCCCGTTGACCCCCAAAACGGCCAAAAAGGTACGTACAAGACAGAACAGACGACATGTTCACCTTCAATGCTCTCAGTGTGTGCGTGCGTGCGTGTGCGTATTATCGCTTCCCCCATGCGACGTTTATGCTTTTTTGTGCGTGCCGTTCATAATTCGGGGGTGCGGTCTGAAGTCCCGTTGAATTTGGAGAGCTCTCCTCTTTGATTGTACTCTCACCCCCCCCCTTGGTTCTTGGAGATGCACACTTTGCACACAGGTCGCTGCTGGTTTTCTTACTCAAACAGCCCGCACACCCCCTCTCTCTCTCTCGCTCTCGCGCCAGTCCCTCTTCTCTTTACCCAAATTTCACTCCCCCCTAACCAAAGCACCCCCCCTGGTACGTTTTGGTTTTGGCTTGGGGGGTGGTATGGCGGGACAAGTAGTGCCAAAAAGCCCACAGGCTGGACTTTGCACTTTGGCACTGGGCGACGCGGTTGCGGGAGCACAACAAGGCAGAGGATGAGGGAGGAGAGCCGGCGAGGAAGAGAGTGTGCAGGTGGTGCCTGGTGGTGCCTGGTATGTGTGTGAGGAGGACTGCTGGAGCCCACTCAAGTCCACTGGGAGAGCCACTGGAACCACTGCACTGCACGCACATTTGGAGGTACCTCTTTGAAGGAGGGGGGTGTCGACAACCGAATCCAGTCCAACCCGAACATGGACATGGACATGGATAGTGGATGGATGGGTGGGTGGATGAGCGCAGCAACCCAGAGGAGCCCATCCTCCATGTTCCATGCTTGCTTGCTTGCTCCATCCATGCTCCATGCTCCATGCCTCCATCCCACCCAAGAAAAGAGCACCAGCCCAGTTGCAGCAGAGGAGCAGGGGTGGTACCTCTCAGCTCGTACCTCCTGGCCGGTACCAGCCCATGTACCTACTTGCCTTTCTCCAAGCAACACACACACACAGCAGAGCACAGGCGAGCGAACTAAGTCCAGGTCGGCCGTCTTGTCTTGTCCAGTCCTGTACAGTGTCTGGCCTGCTACTGCTGCTGAGCGAGTGTGTGTGAGTGTGTGTGTGTGTGTGTGTCTGTTAAAACTACCTCTCCTCCAGTCCTTTCTCCTCTCCTCTATCCTACTCCTACCTCTTTTATCCCACTTCCTCTCCTCCCCCTCCCTCTCCCTCTTCCCTATCCATTCGTTCCCTCATCCATTCCGTCTCTTCCTGACCCGACTAAACTACAGGTCGAAAAGGACTTTGGCATTGGATTGAGGAGAATCCCGACCGACCTCGCCTCCGAGTCCCCTCCGCCCTCCCATCCTACGGTTCTTATAAAAGAAGCAATCCGAAGGAGAAGAAGAAGAAAAAGCTCCGAGTCGTTTTTGGAAAAGATCGAGAAAGAGAGAGAGAGAGAAGAGAGAAAGAACAACACCGACAGGAAACCAAGTGAATCAACAAGAATACCTTGACTGGTATTCTCACTTGTTTCCTCGCAATCTTAAAAACCACCGTCCAAGTACGTCGCCAAAAGACTTCAGCTGGTCCTTTTGATCCCCAAATTCCTCGGCTCAACGACGAGGAATTCCAACCCCCCAAATCTGATTCAATTCAATTCGCCAATCCAATTGTCGCCCTTCTGTTCCCCGACGATCCTTTTTTTTCCCCTCTTCCTTTCTTCCCCTTGCTTCCATTCAGACGATCGAGAAGCCCTTCCCGAGACCGGTTCCCCTACACCTGCATACAACCAGCCATCCATACACGTTACAGTTTGCGATTGTCCAAAATAAAAGTTCCCTTGACTCACAATCCAGGTACAGCTCAGATCTCAATCGCTCGAGTCGGGACAAAAGTGGAATTCTTACCTGTTCGACCGTTTCTTACTTGGTAGTCACCTTTTTTCGCATCAGTCTCCGCAATCTCGCATGATTTAATTGTCCTTTGTCCACCGCTCTGGGTGACCAACTCCGCTCAAAGCGCTACGTGTGTTGAAAGAAAGGTGAGTTTTTACTGATATACTACCGACTCTCTCTCACTCGTTCGCCCTCTTCCTCTCCTCCTGCTCCCCCTTGTTAGATTGTCGACAATATGTTCTAATTGCAATGTGCGCTCCCTTTCTATAGCTGCATGCCCGAGCCCGTTCTCCGCATTCTCAGCCCTTCTTCACAGCCGTCGCCTTCGATCTGAATATCTGGTACATTGACTCTTTGCGGGAGACGTTAACTCGTTGTTCCCGCCGGTTGCCAGACCTTTGTCTCATACTTTTGCACCTGTTTCGTCCCTTTTTTTTTTGTCGTAGTAGTAGTACTTCGTTTGTGGCGGTAAGACTCCCCTTTCACTATTTCGTCGACCCTTTGCGCGCCAATCAGTCATCAATCCTCGTGCCAGCCGCACCCCCTAACTTGCAAGGGAGCCGCTCACTTATTCAGGGGAACGGCAACTCGAGCCCTTGTCTAGGTTGATGCATCATCCTCTGTCCCTCTCTCTCTCTCACACACACTCTCTCTCTCTCACTCTCTGCCCACCCACCCAGCACCAGCGCCAGCACACACTCACTCGCTCACTCACTCGCTTGATGTCTTGCCGACCACCCCCATATCGATTTTCTGCAACGGGATGTTGGACTAATGCCTATTGGATTCTCTAGAGCTCGAAAAGTCGACCCTTCCTGGTCTTTAAACAAGCTCCCTTTCCCAGTCCCTTTATTTTATTTTATTGTCTACCCCAGAGTTTTATCGATTCTACATGGTTTTGGACTCGATCCCAGCCACAGTCACTCTTTTCACATAATTCTCACCACGCTCCTTAATAATAGCTTAATATCCTAATTCCCGGACCTATTGTGCGCTTCATTGTTCACACCTGGGCACTCTCATTATTGAATCGTCTCCGAACCAAAGATTCCTGGGGAACTTGTTCAGTCTCTCTTTGACAACCTACCGACCAAAATCTCGTCTCATAATTTCGCCTGCTACCAGTCAACTCTCTCCTTGCAGCAACCACTTTCGCAGCAACAACAGCCGCAACCACCCATCATGGCCTACTCGCAGCACGACGATACTTTTTTCATCGAGTCCGAGGATCCTCAGACGAGAATGAACCCTCGCTCCGCCGCCAAGATGCTTGCGCGCAACAGGCAAGACATCATCGCCTGCGAACTCTCTCGCCTGGCCGGTGAGGAGTATTTGGAGGATGTCATGCAACACATGAAGCACATGGAGGTACGTCTGCAACTTCCCGTCTCACTTCAATGGCAATTTTTATTTACTAACGCCCCGCACAGGAAGAAACCTTGCCCGATGCTAACCTCATTGACATGCAACGAGAGATCCAGTGGTTCATGCGACCGTACCTCATCGACTTCCTCGTCGAGGCCCACGCTGCCTTTGCGCTTCTGCCCGAGACCCTCTTCCTCACCGTCAACCTGCTTGACCGATACTGCTCTCGACGAGTCGTTTACAAGCAGCACTACCAATTGGTTGGCTGCGCCGCTCTCCTCATCGCTGCCAAGTACGGAGATAAGAAGGACCGTGTGCCTCAGATCCACGAGCTCAACAACATGTGCTGCGGACTCTACGATGCCGGCATGTTCACTCAGATGGAGATGCACGTTCTCAACACCCTCGAATGGACCATCGGCCACCCCACCGTCGATTTCTTTTCGCAGCTCATGGTAGTGGAGGAGCAGGATGACCGAGAGGTCGAGCACATGGCTGCCTACCTTTGCGAGATCGCCCTGTACCACCGAGACTTCGTTTCAACCAAGCCTTCCATGATGGCTCGCGCCTCTTTGGCCCTCGCACGGGCTATCCTGGGACGACCGGAAGTCAACGACGGAGACTGGGATCACACCGAGAATCTTACGCTGCTGACGCTCTCACAACACCTCAACCAACCCTCGGCCACCTTGGCACGAAAGTATTCCTCCACCAACCTTTTCAGGGTATCTCAGAAGCTCGCCGACTTTATGGCGGAGCAGGCCGCCATGGCCCGACGCAACGCCAACCCTCCGTCACCGCCCGCAGAGCTCGCTCCTCCCAAGCACACCGACATCTACAGCACACCCCAAAAGGGTCACGGCGCCACGCTGGGTTTCGAGGGATACCTCACTCCTCCTATCACTCCCGATGGCGCTGGCTTTGGAAACGGCAATGCTGCCAAGGAGACATACCACCAGTTACCGCCTCGGTGCCCAGTTACGCCCACACCACAGCATAACCCAACCGCCGCATACTCCCAACACCAACAGCACATGCATCAGTACGCTGGTTTTGTAAATCAACATGCCCTCCACCAGAAATAGGATTCTTGGTGGGACATTGAAATGCAATAATCGCCGGCTTTATACCCTCTGCACCTCACCGCGCGCCCCCCTGGTCTCAAACCTTTTTTCTTTCTTTATACGAGCCAGATACAACTCGTTGTTCCAATCTCGATATCCTCACTCCAGCTTGGAGCTCTTCATCAAAGGAAACGCCTTGCAAAACCTTAATGGTCACATTCAGAATGATCTATCTACTCTCTCATATCTATGTCATAGCATTTAGCGATTGCTTTTTTTATTACTTTTCTTGTCGCGATTCGAATTCTTCAGTAAAGTCTTTTTTCGGCACCCAAAAAAATGGAACGCGGATCATACCCCATTTCCTCGAGTCGTTTTTTTTTTCGAATTCTGCGCAACCGGACTACACTGTGTATTCCCACGGGCATGGGAGCACGGACGCTCTGAGACGGCGCGCCCCCCTTGATAGAAAAACAAGGGGAGGCTTATCTTACAGCTGATTTAGTTTTTGATGGGGATAGAAGTCTAGAGAAGGGAGGTTTTTTTTTTTGACTCGGCTTTTAAGGTGGGAAAAATGCAACACCGAGACTGGCGAATTGGGCCCGCTTGGGGAAAAAGACAAAGGATGCCACCGACAAAATCGAGGGGACCATTAAGGAAAGGAAAGGATGCAAGGCACGGTTCTATTAGAAGGGGGAAAACCACTTCTAGAATCTTGATCTCTTTTTATCTGGCGCGAGAGAGGAACACGAAAGGGCTCTACTTGAAGAACCAGAGCGTTCGGTGTATAATTGTTTCGAAAAGCAGATGGGATATGGCGGGCAGGTTAAGAATACGCTGCATACACCACACCGGTCCTCGTTGCCAAAAAACCAACCAAGCAACCAAACCAACCATGATCCTAAGGAGAAGGGATTGGACAATTAAGCTTGCTGTCTCTATTTTGGGTGAATGAAAGGGTGAGGCACATGCCATTGAGCAGTGTCTCCCCGAACTTGATAGTCTTCTCAGATACCCCCCTCGGCCTGTACATGGGTCAGTGCGAACAGGCACAAACAAAAAAAGAAGTAAAATTTGTTTAAAAGCAACATTTTATGGTCTATTGGCTCACGGCCAAGTGAAGCGTGTGAAGTGTGTGAACTGTGTGTAATCTATACGAGGCCGGCGTTGGTGACAATGTAACATGACGGCAGAGCGGTACCATGGTTATCCCCGTCAAAAGACCTTGTCCGCCATTGTCCAAGCTCATGCGAGAAGTATGGGGTAAGGTACCTACAGGTATGGATACGTCACTCTGCTTTGATGTGTGCGGATCTACGTCAAACCGTTATGTATATGCGTTCAGTTCTTACCAATCAATTAATACGAGAGGCAATGCACATTCCAAGTATGGAAGGGAAAATATGGAGTATATGGGGGTTTTATTTAGATTTCGATCATCCAGTGTTTTGGTGTCCCCGAGAAAGAAAAGAAAAAAAGGTGTAATCTCGGGGGGTTTCTGACTTGATTCAAGGTTGATGCTGGAGAATTTCGAATATTGGGGGGGGCGCTAATATTAGAAAAGGCTCGGGGTCTACGGGTCCTTTTTGGCGCTTTGATTAAATTTCAGAGGAAGCCCCTGAGCCACTGCATGAGAGGGAAGAAAAAAGTTGGATCGCTTTGGTAAGCTTATCGCCAAGGTTTTTCTGGGGGGGGGAAGAAGAGGAAGGGGAAGAGGGAATGACTAAGAAAGAAAGAAAGAGAAGAAGTTGGTGGGCGAGAGCCGTTTCGAGGTCAGCCACCTGGGGGAGGTTTGAGACGCCCTTGGGTTGGGTGGAGGGGCAAGAAAGGAAGAGGGTCCCAACCTTTTTTACTGTAGAGTTGGAGGTTCTGGACAAAGAGAAGGGATGCCTTGTTTCAGTGATGTGTGTGTGTGCCCTTTGGTGGTTTGGTGGTTTGTGCTGAGGTGTGAGGTGAATGCATGCCTTGGGCTTTTTGAGCCTAGAGTTTTGAGTTTATAAAAAAAAGAATATGGAGATGTATGTATATTTGTGTGGGGGTGTTGAGTGAAAGAAAGGTAATGTGATGTGATGTGAGTGATGTGATAGGGTATGTAATGCATGTTGTTGTTTTCATTGTGTCGCGTTTTTGAATTATTGAATTGTTATTGGGCTTCAAAGAACGCGATTCAATGCACTGGTTTAGCTTATACTTGAAGAGGGTTGGTATGCATGCATGCTCGTGTCTTTGTCTTTGTCTTTGTTCCTTTGATGAAGTTTGTCATGGTACTCTGTAAAAGTGTGAGAAATGGTGTTTCTTTGTTAGTTTGTGATGGGGGTTTCATTCCGATGTTTTGTATAGACTTGAGGGACAAAGAATGTTGTGCAAAGAATGCGGTGTGGACTAGGATGTTATCAAATGAAGATGAAACAGATGACCTGAACGAATACTTTCTCATAGAATGAATTCTTTTGGGTATTGTCCTACGAAGAGTTTGTCTGATTTGCGAATGATGGTTGAACGATGTTGTAGGGTAGCTCGATGTGCTGTCAATGTGTTGGGAGGATTTGTTCTTTGAGAACTGTAGATATACAGTGAAAGGCGCTTACAAGAGGTTTCGCCTTGGATTCAATAATGTGATTTGTGTGGAAAGAAAAGAAAAGAAAAGAAAAAAAAGGAAGAAAGAGAGAAAATAAAAATAAAACTCCCTCTTGATGGTTTCATAGAGATCATAAGAGTATAAAGCTTTGCCATGTTTATACTCTTCTCACTCACAGCAGCACTTTCAACACCATAACCTCGTCACCATCCCCATCTTCATCCTCACCCTCAGCCAACCGCCCTCAACCGCCCATGCCACAGCCCGCAACACAGTAACAAGCCAAATCAGCAAACAAGATAAAAACCATCCGACTAATCACATTACCCTCACTAGAAAAAAAAAGAGGAAAAAAAGAGAAGAAAAAAAAAGAAAACGAAAAAAGGCACACGCCGTGAAGAACTCAAACCCCTTTGCTTCCGCCACGACTCCGTGAGCCTGACCGGAATGAACACCCTACACCTACTGGGACAATACACAACCCTACTCTTCTGGGTCCTACTGCTGTACCTGACCGCCTGGTGGTACATCCCCTTCATCCTGATACGCTGCCTGCTGCTGGGCAACTTCGATTTCGAGGAGGAGATTACGCTGGGGGCGCTTCATGTCATGATGAGGGCTACGCTGCTCTTCGTCGTTGTGAAGTTGTGCATGTGGAAATGGGGCGGGAGTGGGAGTGAGAGGGGAAGGGGAAGGGGGAGGGGGCGTAGTAGGAGGAGGAGTTGAGTCTGTGATGGGAGGGTATGGGAATGTTCAGCTGCTTGACGTAGAGGATAGAAATGGTAAAAGTAATGAAGACATCGTTTCGTTCCCTTCTTTCTCGAACCCTAATTCTAATCACTCATCGGCGTGTACCCCAAATAAATGAAACGTTTTGAAGGCATGAGGCCTACATGTGCGATAACAGGTAGAAAGTATGATTGCTAAGTGATACTTCCCCCACGAGGATATATGAAAACAGGCACGTCCGTTGGGTTTCGTGGGGTTTCAACCAGGTGCCCAGTCGCTCCAGACCCATCGTTCCGATGACATGAGATATAGATGTCTGAAGGGTATATCCAGAAGCAGTCCTTGTGAAGATGGTCGTCTCTTACCATCCGGGTCTTCCATCCAAGGAGCACTTCCCCATGTCCTAAACTGCCGGCGAAGAGAAACTATCATCCAAGCCTCTCCGATAACTGTCGAGATCATGTTTACTGATGATAACTGGCATCTACAAGAGCAAAGCACAAACAAGACACTGTAAAAACAATAGCATGAAGGAACTCGCTTCGCATAGTTACCTGTACACTTCAGTAAAGTCATTGATACAATATTCAAGTGGCGGTCAAATCCAAATTCACATCTATTCACTAACCAAGCCAACTGGTTTTCTTGAATCATCGCTGAGTATTATTCGCTTCCTATAGTCCGCCCGCCGTCATAATCTAATACAGAAACTGGCATCGATGACCAGACTCTTGAACCCCCGAGACCAAGGAACGCCTTGGACTTTTCGTATAACGGTCGTCTCTTTACAACCCATACCCAATCCCTCATACCGTGTGAATATTGCAACAAAAAGAGAAACATAATCCGCTGGCCGTGGGTCATAACATGCCCCGAGCCATACACAACGCCGGCGCCCGTTTATGAAATCCATACATCACGAGTGTCATCGTGAACCCAATCATTAACCAAATGCCTGGCTCCCGCCGAGCATATGCGCCTTCATGTTAAGGCGCAGAGAAGATTAAGAAGGAACTGATATCAACCCACCTGCTTTCATGCCATCCAGGACCAAAATTAAATGTTTTGCAAAAATCGTGGGCGAAGCAACCATTTTTATTCCCTAATGTTGATGTGGGCTGTCTGCGCTATGTGAAGACTCGCTGGCTCGTCTGGTTGTAGAGCCTGAAGAGGCTTCTGGAATGGTGCAGCACCCTTGCTCTTCGCAATCTTCAACACATTCGAGGAGGCATACATTGCTCGGCCCGTCGACTCCTCCATCAAGAGTCAATGCTGCGGCATCTCCATCATGCTGATGTTTCTGGTCAACGCAAAACTCGGGCTGGATGGTGGCGCTGTGAATTCCATAAGCATGGAGGCACTTTCTTGCCCGTTTGGCCAGCTGCATATATTTTTCGCCGCTATGTGTATCGATGGGGAAGGAGACCTGTAGATGCAAACTAGCGACGATCTTGGTATCTGAAAGCTGCCAGACGTGAATGTGATGGCAGCTGACAACCCCGGGAAGCCTTTCAATGTCTTGACGGATATCCTGGATGCAAATGTTCTCTGGCGTTGCTTGGAGAAGGACTCTTGATGTGGCAACGGTGAGGGGAATCGACGTCTTGAGAATAATGAGTGTAATGAAGACGGAAACAGCTGGGTCGGCGTAGTATTTTCCAGGCCAGTCGGTAAGCCAGATGATGAGCGCAGTAATGATAACGCCGACATTGCCCAATGCGTCGCCCAAAACGTGAAGTACCATGGCATTCATACCCATATCCGCATGGTTGTGGCCTCCAACCTTGGAACCGGGCTTTTGGGGCAGGTTGTGGTTGTGGCCTTCGTGGACGCTCGAGTCTCGTCTGCGTCGCTTCGGGGCGTGGTGTGAAGAATAAGAATGGTTGTTACCCTTGGCATTTCTAAGCAGTGGCGACTGTTCGTCGGCATCCGCATCTAGAATCGCAGATCCCTCGGTATCACTGTCGTTGGTAATTCCAGCACCGGAAGAGGATGCAGCAAAGCTAGCAGCAATAATGTCCTGTCTAAAGCTCGCAGGATGGATACTCATATCTTCGATGCTAGCGAAGCGAGAGTGACCAGTCTTGCTAGACCTTCGGTGATGGTCTCTGCTTCTGGAGTGCGAGTGAGCAGGAGTTCGGTTGGATCTGGTATTGGATTCGTCTCGACTGGTAGACTCGTCACCGCAGCGAGTACGGGCGTCAAAGCTTGATCGTTCGGTGGTCAAGGTTGCTCTTCGCGCAATGGTCTCAGGGAGGCAATCTCCAATCGCCCCTTGCTCGTCGGCGACGGTGGAACGAAGGCCCTCCTCCACGTCGTGGCTGTGAGAGTGTCCATGTCCATGTTCATGCTCATGGTCGTGGTCGTGGTCGTGGTCGTGATCGTGGCCATGCCCTCCTAGAACGACAAAGCCGAGCAAGTTGGATGCCAATCCGGTAGCTCCGACAATCAGGATAAGTTTGGGATTATCGATCGTAGGGGGTTCGAAAAAGCGAGTGATGGCTTCGAGGAGGATGGAAACGCAGAGGGCGATGAGGAAAACGGCGTTGAAAAAGGCACCGAGAATTTCTGCTCGAACCCACTTTGTCAAGGTTAGCTATATGCGCTCAGAAAAGTCGGCGAGGTTGGGGTATGACGTACTCCGAAGGTGAATTCGTCCGTGGTAGCCTTCTGCGAAGCAATAACAGCCCACAAGCCAATAATAAGGGAAATAACATCGTTGAGCTACAGTAAGAGATTATTGTTAGCGATTTCCCGGTAAAGGTGCGCGCTGGGTCAAGTACCATGTGGAAAGCGTCGGCGGTCAACGCAAGGGAGTGGGAGAGCAAGCCGCTAATGAGTTCGACGAGGAAGAAGGTGGTGTCGATGATGATCATGAGCTTAATGCGAGTGGTCTTGGACCACAGCGCCTTTGATTCTGAGCTCGACATGGCGGGCGGTTGAAGCGCCGAGTCGCGCGCCGGCTGCTTCTCCTATGTTGGTGGTGGTGTTTGAATTGGCGTCTCAAGCAAGCATGGAAGATGGAGGAGGAAGAAAAGAAATTTGTAGTCAACCGAAGGTTCGTGTTTGGTGTTTCGACCTGTGTGTAAAAGGAATGGAGGATTCGAAAATTGGGTTAGGTGGAGTGTTAGCGGTGGTGGGGTCCCCTAGCAGTGCATATGTACTAGCAAACTAGGTATGTAAGTACTGTATGTATGCACTAATTATGACGGAGTGTGTCACTGGCGATGACTGGGTCGTCGATTCTCGCCACCTCCTTGTCTGGATTGGATGGATGGGTGGATAGACAACCAACCACAATATTCCAGAAGAGAACGGATGATCTTGAAGATCAAGGTGTGTCTGCTGACAGAAGAAGGCGGATGGATGGTTGCTTGAAATGTGTTGTTTGCCGTACCAATGGGTGTAGTAGTCGTTGTGGCTCCCTTGGCAAAGGAAATTGATCAAGGCTGAATGAATGGATGCCCCTTGTCAATGCAGCGACACCCTTGATACCAGAGTTCAAAGGAAGGGCAAGCAAACTATTAAAAGATTAAATCAGGAGGGAGAAATGGTTGCACTATCGAGTAGGGCAAAGGGCGGACGCGCACGGCTTATAGTGTGGTTTGTGAGAGCCAAAGAAAGACACATGTATCGTAAGAAAAGGAGTAAAAGGACATGCCACTACGTCACAAAGTGCAACACGGCCCTCTGCTGCTTCTCGTAAGTACGAAGGAAGCACGAGACATGGATCGGTGTATGCGAGAGAGAGATGCCCTGAGAAGGTAAAGGAATGTTGGATGGATCCTATGAACCTAATACATCCATCCAGCCATGGATGCAAGACGGTAGTGGCGTCGTCACAAACACGCACAGAGAAAAGTATCCGAATGTGACGCATGCAAGGCACGTTTGGTTGAGTCTGTTAGTCGAGTACAACTAAACGAAACCTCCACTCGACGGCATCGTCAGCCCAAACATGGCACTCTGATTTGTCTATACCGCGGCATACAACATGTACAAGTATTTAGTTGCCGTTTTAGACGCGAAGAGAAAAAAAAAAAGAGAAAATTTTCAGATCAAAGCTCCACAGCCCAGAAAATAGCAGGTGTTCTAGAATCTCGCTGGAATATCTCCTCAAAGAGGCAGTAGTAGATGGGGAGATGAAGCCTAGCGGTGACCAGTGCTGAAGCTTTTACTGCATGTTGAGCCCTAACAAGAATCACCTACCAACTACTCACCGAGGCACGACTCAACATTGCCATTACAGCCACTGTGCACCCCTCCCTCGACAAGGCAGCCAGATTGAGCCGACTAGACTCGGGCGAACAAGTCGAGGGATTCGATTTTGGGGCACCCGGAACCTCGGGGAGGCCTGCAATGATCCAGAATAGCATCGTTCCACTAGAAATGGATTGGATCCGATTCCGTTCTCGGCTGTTGCTGTCCCGAAACACACGGCACACAGGCTTTGGCTGGCAGCAGATGGTACTCCATACCACTGGACAAGACTCTTGGTCAATCGACGCCTGAAGTTTTCCACCACGCGAAAAGGTGCAAAAGCGATGAGAGTTGGAGGTTCTGTAGGTACAAGGCAAGTAAACAATCAACACAGAGTCACTGTAGTACCAAGTAAGTACAAGTACTAGTGGTATCTTGTTTCCTTATGATACCTATGTATATCCACCCATAGCATCTTCGGACACGGTCGCTAAAAGTTGGCCCATTTAGCACCGAACCGATACACAACCCGCTCAAACTAGGAAACCGCAACATATAGTTACATCTATAGATTTGTTGGGATTTTGTCAATCGCATATTATGTCCTTAAAACACTATAGAAACTATGATTGAATTATTTCTTTACACCAGCAGCTCATCTCACCATTATATTTTCTTGTCCTTCTCAATCCAACCCATCTCCATCTGCTGTATGGTGAATACCGCAGCAGACACTACAGACGCAGCAGCGACGTCCACTTACACGGTATAATGTGCGCTGGCATGCTCCTTGCATTCATGAGCATCGCTATTGCACGAGCATCATGATGTTATTAATTAATTTCAGGGACAATAAGAAGGAAAACCATTGGAGGAAATGAAAAATTGATCATCGACATGCAGTATAACATCCTAGTAAATGTGGGATTGATTTCCTACGTCTAAAACTGCGAATATTCAAATTCTGGCTTGCAACCAGCCGTGTCGCACCTAAACCAAATGTACCAAAAATCATGTCGCTGCAGAAGTTCGGTGAGGGACCGAGACATTCACGTAAAAAGGATATTAAATAGATAGCATCTGGGGTTGGCTGTCCAGGTCTCCTTATGCTGTCTCTCAGTTGTCTCAGTAAGCTGTAACTGGAACATCTCCCAATACGGATAGCTCTCAACATCAACCTGAGAGAAATTAGAGGTTGCGGTGTTCAAACATTAAATCATCAATTCATCATCGAGGCTGTTACAGCCCCTCGATGGATGTTTGTGGGACAGACACTGCGCATCCATGCACATGCAGCCCCCGGCCCATTCTGGCAGCCCACCATAGCTCCTCAGGCGAATAGAATCCGAGCCGTGCCGCCCGTCCCAAAACTCGCATGCTCCCAGCGAATGCTGGTTCGACAAGGCGATGCCACCTCCATGTGCCAAATCCTGCACGATACCGCAGGGACAATGTCGTACACGTCGCCTTGCTTTGAGGCACTGCCTCCAACGAGGGCAATGCTGCCCCTCTTAATTTTGTCTTTGCTCTTTTCCTGAATATCATTGTTTCCCCTCAGTTCCTTTTATTCCTTTCCGCTACGGCTGGTGGTCCGTTGAGAGGGCAAGATGGCCAGCAGTAGCCTGGACTTCATCCAAACAGTGCCTCGAGTGGCAACCCTCATATACCAGACCCACCAGCTATGGCAGGAATTCCAGGACGTCCCAGACAGCATCGCAGGTCTGGTAGATCACCTGAAAGCACTTGAGCCCATGTTTTGCGAGATTGAAACGCAGTTCAGCCAGAACAATGCGTCCCCGGCGTTCAAGAACAGCCTCGAGCTGTCGAAACGAGCCCACAGCTCGTTGGAGGTACTGGTGAAAGACTTGAAAACACAGCTGAACGATAAGAAGGCCCTGAAAAGAAAATATGCTGCTGTCAAGGTGCTTTTGAAGAAGTCTGTTTTGGAGAGACTTGAACAAAGCCTTTCGAGATGTTTGACTCTACTACAAATAGCTATTCAGTCCTATCAAATGTGAGAAAACGGCCCCATTAACTAGTTTCAGTTCTAATTTATTTAATGATTACAGGGCCGTTTTAATACGTCTTAATCCCGAAAACATTGTTCGAACGGTAATGTCCGACTACCGTATGCAGGTCCAACAACCACCTATCGGCCCACAACTACTTCCCCAGGCACAACCAAAACCGAAACAACGCCAAATCGAATACAAGGCAAAAGAAATGGTCCCAAAGTATAAGAAAGCTGTTGGGAAAAGGAAAAAAGAAGAAGAGTCTTATACACCGTCCAGTTATGGCCGATTTGCATTGGACTATACCAAGGAGACTGGAGCCTGGCAAGCCAAGATTCAACTCCCTAGTTGGTTATCCGAGCGAGTATACGAAGTCATGTCCGCCCCAGCGATTGCGGGATGGACCTACGGCTACCGCGTGTATAACATAATATCCGAAGAGGCGGAAATCGTTACGAGGATCAAGGCAGGAGATACACCTGGTGTACTAGAGCTCTTCAGTACAAGAAAAGCGTCTCCTTTCGACAGGACTCACCATGGAGATTCACTACTACACGTTAGTACGGATTATCTAACAAAGAGGCATATATACTAATTTATGCCTTTTCAGCTTGCAACGGATGCCAGACAGTATGGATTATGTCAATTACTACTCAATATGGGCCTGCAAAGCATGTTACATGAGATAGGGCGCTACAGGTTCGTTAATTTCCAGCAGCATATGAAATTGTCTAACATATTTCAACTAGGACTCCTTTTTCCTCAATTTCAGGCGAGGTCACTTGGGATATCGAACGAAATAGGGGAAAACCCCCACCTCCGGGCACAACCAAATTTAGGGCGTCATATGATATAGGGATGTTGTTTGTTTCCCATCTCCAGGATGACACCGTACCTTGTGAGAAGCAATTCGGATTTATAGTACGATTTGAACCCGGCGACAAAACAATTCCTATATTTCGGAAATATTTCATGCCGAGGTACTATGAGCGTCCTCTACGGGATCGGTTGGAAACTGTCAGGCTTGCGGCTTTTATAAGAGTGAGTCCCAGGACGGTTGAAGACCTTATATCGAAGGACAAGACTGTCACTCCTTCTGATGTAATCAAGTCGACTCGGGAGAGGGTCTCCTTGGTGCATTCAGTGGCCATACTATTTGGTTGCAGATACCCGGAAAGTCTGATAAAAGTTAAAGGAATGCCTCCCGCTTGGCTCTATGCTTGGCCCCCGCACAGTCACAGTTGGTGGGAGAGCATCATTACTCCCGTCCTAGGTGCGGCAACTGTTGAGGATCTGAGTAGTGTTGAGCTGGTTGTTCCTACTAGCAACTACACGGTAACAGCCTGGAGAGGGACGCCCCTTTTTTCTGTCATTGGGGCTACGCTCTGTTATATATTACCAGAAACCCCGTTTAGTCGCTGGGATTCCTTTTTTCACCGCTGCTTATCCAAATGGCTTCTTTTATTGCTTGATGCAGGGGTCGATTTAGTCGAATACGGCAAACGCGAACGCTCAATTCTTCATGATCCACACGACGACACAAAGGGCGCTTTTGATGCTGATGCCATCGAGCGTTCGCAGAAGTTTCCACGATATGATGCATCTAATTCGGATCTTCAAATATGGACGCTTTGTCAGTCGAAGGAAGATGCATTGTGGGGTGAGGATTGTTCGGAAGATGTCCGTTATTGGATTCCGTTTCGCATCATTGATCTCAAGGTTGGGCCACAACTGACAGATTGGAAAATCATATGGGTACCGGAATTTGAATACATGGCAAATGAATTCTGGACAATGGTGGAAAGAAAGGACTCAGTGATGCCTGGAGCTTGGGTAGATGATATTTGAAGGAAGTGAGAAGAGTCATCACTCTGGGATAATTTTTTGAATACATGGGAGTAAATAATAAACAATACTGTGCGTTCTCGGAAGGATGAGATACATAAATCTATCCATGCATCACGAGAAAGAGAAGACTACTAGTTATTAGATAGTAGACGAATAGTTGGGTGATGTAATAGGGGCACTTGATGATATCTAACCTATATCTTCGTTGGGAAGAGTTAATAACATTGGATACTACTACCCACTGGGCACTTAATAGGCAAGCCACCTAATAGGGAGGTAATACTTAAAAGTCTACGACTTGTCCGAGGCGTATTACTTGTACTATCTCCTGCCCTTTATTCATGCCATGCTACGAACTCGATTGAGTAGGTTGTGCCCCGCACTTTACAACCCCGCATGACGCGACGACGAAAGCTGGCCATATGTAGGTAAACAAGGTCATCTGTATCAGTGCTGCTTTTTGAACCTCATCTAAAGTTGCCCATAATCACTCGGTGCTACAGTTATTCCAATTGAAACATTGAACCATGGACTCAAATGATTGGATTGATAATGAGCCGGAGAACTATCCGCCTCTAGGCACAAGACCAGCGAGAAAGGCAGGGCCAAAGAATGCTGGATGGTATCTTGACGACCAAGCTGAGCTCAGCCAGCAGCTTGACGAATTTCTGTCCAATGTTCCAAGCGCCATTAATGGATCCTCACTGCCTATCCAGGGGGCCAGAATTATAATTGCACCGTGAGTGAAGTTGTCATATGAAGCGTGGTTCCCCCATGACCTAACGTATAAATGGGCAGTCATGCTGGTTACGAATGGTCAGGTAAAAATGCTGCCTGGGCTTACAGCTGTCTTGATCTTAGCAAGGCGAAGCGAGTCTTCATTCTTGGTCCATCTCATTCTGCTTGGTTCACCGGCTGCAGGGTGACTAGATTTCTCAAGTGGGCCACACCTCTGGGCGATTTGGTTGTTGATCAAGATACCCTCCATCAGATCAAGCAGGAGGGCGAACTGCGATACATGGAGCCCGGAGCGGATATCGAGGAGCATTCCTTGGAGCTTCACGCACCATACATCTACAAACGCTTTGAGCAAACATTTGATTCGCCAGATAGATTTCCAAAAATCGTGCCCATCGTTGTTGGAAGCACCAATCGAACTGCCCAGAAGGAATTTGGCCAACTTCTTCTCCCCTATCTCAAGGACACAGATAACGCCTTTGTCATCAGCTCCGACTTCTGTCACTGGGGGTCGAATTTCTCATACACGCCCTATTCCCCGGACGGAGACATCAAATACTTGACAAACTTACCCAAACGCAGCGCTAAACCATCAGGTGCATCTATTCACGAAGTGATTGAGGCGATTGATAAACATTCCATGGATGCCGTCGAGAGTGGTAGCCACGATGCCTTTGTTGACGGCATCAAATTAACTAACAACACAGTTTGTGGCAGGCATCCGATTGGGATCGCCATGGCGGCACTTGAACTATATGGAGAGGAGATCAATGAGAGTCGCTTCAAGATTGTGAAGTATGATCGCAGCGCGTTGGTTGACTATCCCAGCCAAAGCAGCGTTAGCTACGTTTCTGCCTACGCGATTCTGTGAGAGAAAGGCGCCATTACTAGAGGAGGGAGTTTTGATTTGAAGAGTTTTTATAGTGTGTGCCTAGAAATCATCGAGACAATTGTTTGTCGTGTTCTTAGACAAGACGCTCTCTAATGTCAACCAATATTTGAGATGGCAATGGAAGCAATAGAGCTTAAGCCGAGGCTGACTCGAAAGCCAAGTTACATAACCAGAGCTTGACAATATCCTCTTTTGAGAATTTGGAAAATAAAGGCGGCCGGCATATGCAGCATGACCGCTGTCAATGTCTCGGATCAATCGATTGCGAAGCCATGGCCTCTTCATTTTCGTTAGTTTTGCATGCCGAGCTTTATGCTTCCTTAGTGGGAGGCAGACAAGCAGACAAGCAGGATGGATCGTGATGGTTTGAAGGAACCTTGACGGGACCCACGAGGGGGAATGCGTAGGCTGTGGCGCAGGGAAGGGCTGAAGATTGTCGTGCAGCAGTAGGAACTATTAGCCTACCTGCAGGATGATGGACTTTGGTGGCTCTCGTCAGCCCGAGAGAATGGATTTGATGGTTCCTTTTGGCTCCTCGATTTGAATACGAGTTTCCTGAATCAGAGAATGAGAATGAATCGTGTGGTGAGGTGTCATGATTAATTGACAGCGCGCTGTGATATCCATGGGGTGGATGCATGATGATTCAATCAAGACACTCGACACTTTAGGAGGCCAAGTCAAGTCTGGAATTTTGATACAACTCTAGGGCGTCAAGTCTCCCTTGACTGTTCAGCCTCTGCCCATCCATTGAGCGCCACAGGCCATTTTTAATTCACTAGTCCAGACAGACGGACGAGAGAGAGTCCACATGCTTTTTGCAGACGCAGAGCGGGCGTCCAATCGTTGCCACTCATTGCGGCACTCATCTGACATTGTGCACTTTTTGGACGGACCAACCCCCCCGATGCCCCCTCAGTCAGACAAGACAAGGCAGCATTTCATCTGGCTCCATTTGCCATTTTGCCATTTCAGCCAAAACGCCAGCCAGCCAACCAGCCAGATCAACGCGATCATTTTGGGAATGTGGGCATCGTCAACTGAGAGCCAGAGGCTGGGGTGAGTACGACGCGGTGACGAAACCTGGGAGGAATCAACTTGATGGGATCCATCTTGTTATTTTAAATTAGGGCAGAGATGAAATAAAACAAAACAAAACCGTTGGAGAAACACCAAAGGAGCCAGGCTTGTTACTTGTACTTCCATGTGATTGTGATTGTGACTGTGAGATGATGATGACGATGAACCCTGTTCCTTTGTCGTAGGTACTTGGGTGCTCCGTAAAGAGTATGGAACAGAGTACGGAGTCCTCCGTTGGTCCCTCCAATGTCTTTGCAATGTCTTTAAAACCTCCCACCCCTTTTGATTGCCACCTTTAGTGCACACGCACCCCAGCAATAGCCCAACCTTAAGGTGCCCTCCTCTACAACTCTAGTACATACGTACATGCACTCACTCTGCGCCTAGCACACTACAGTACCCGCTACAGTTGCTCTCCAGCGCTCTCTCTCTGTCTCTGTGTCTCTCAGCGCTGTCTCTCCCTCTCCCCTTTAGCTGAGGTGGTGGACAGCCAACTTGGGATTAGATCTACTAGCTCTGATCACTGCCACCCTTGCGACGAATTTAGACCTTGTCCCCTAATCTCAAGACATTTCATCTTTCCTTCATCTCCACGACTTTTTTTCCGTCTCCAAACTTCATTTTTCTAGCGGGATCACTGAGTGCCACAGCTATCAATCCGTTTCTACCGCTCCGTAATTGAACATCCACCGCATCTTCAACCTATACGTACTCGGAACGTCGCAACTGTCTGAATCATACGCGGAGCCTGATCATCAGTCCATCATGAGTGTAAGCGTTTCACCCTCTCTCCCTCTCCTACTGCTTGCGTTTCAGCCCCGAGCCCAACAAACCTCGAGCATCTCTGTGGGAATTCCCTACTTTGATTGCTTCTCTTGCTAAACCTCTATTCGCTTCCGTCTTGATTGCTTCGCAAACCAGTCTGCTAACAATGTCGCAACAGTACGGGTTAGTAGTACCACGCTTTTGCGCGTCCCATCTCAACACGGAGACGCACTGCCAACAGCAACAACACCATCGTCACCAGCACAGTTACTGACACGCTACAACAGATACAACGGGCAAAACCCTTACGACCAGCGGGATCCATCTCCTGCTGGTTACGGGCAGGGTGGCTACAACCAGACTCCTTATGGGGCAGGTGGTCGTGGTTTCTCCCAGAACCAGTCAATCGACGGTGGATACCCTGGTATGGCAAATGCAAGAGGAAGATTGAACTGCAGTTGGAAACTAACAGTCGATTTGAGCAGGCCAAAATGTCGAGATGGCTCCCCTAACACAGCACGCTGGAAGCATGGCCGCCCGCGAGGACCCCAACGCGATTCGCAATGAATGCCGAGATATCAGCAACAGCGTCCGAGAGGTCGAGAACAATCTCGAGCAGATCAAGGTCATCCAGATGCGGGTTCTCAGCGATGTCGACAGCTCATCCAACAGCCAGTCCCACCGCCAGCTCGACGCCCTCACCACTGAGACCATGGCCACATACCGTTCCCTTGCTGAGCGCGTTCGTGTCGTAAAATCCAAGCCCGAGGGACGCAGCGCCATGAACAACGGCCACGTTGACCGAGTTGACCGCGAAGTCAAGGCTGTCATTACCAAGTACCAGTCTATCGAATCCGACTTCCAGACCAACGTCAAGAAGCAGATTGACCGACAGTACCGCATTGTTCGCCCTGATGCATCAGAGGAGGAGGTCAGGGCAGCCGTTGAGGGCACAGGCAACCAGCAGATCTTCAGCCAGGCTTTGATGCAGAGCGATCGCCAGGGTCGTGCACGAGCTGCTCTTACTGCCGTTCAGGATCGTCACAAGGAGTTGCTCAAGATTGAACAGCAGATGTCAGAACTTTTCCAGCTGATGCAGGATTTGGACACTCTTATTATCGAGCAAGATGCCGCGGTTGTGCAAATTGAACAGAAGGGCGAGGAGGTCGTTGACAACCTGGACAAGGGTAACGAGGAGATTGGAGTTGCTGTAAAAACTGCCAGGGCAACAAGAAAGAAGAAGTGGATCTGCTTGGGAATTTGCGGTAAGTTCATTCTAACACTTCGTTTCGAGACCGATTCTAATACTTTACAGTTGCCATTATCGCCATCATTGTCATCATCGTTCTCATTTACGTCTTCGTCATCAAGGGAGGGAACGACAAAAAGAACAACAACAACAAGCGAGAACTCATCGACGCACTCAACTTGGCCCGTCGCTCATTACCACAAATCAGCCCCGAGGATGCTGCGCTAATCAACAAATTTGCCAAGGAGCGTCTTCATTATCCTGCCACTGTAAAGCCGCAACAGTAAAGGGGGGGAGCAAATGTCACGGAAAGAGGGTTTCAAAACTAGAGCACGCGCGATGACGCTCGACGGGAGAATTTCTTTTTTTATTAAAAGACATTGTATAAAAGCAGGTTATCGACATATGGCAAGACTTGCGCCGATTATTTCATTTGTTGGACCTTTGGATTGCGCAAAGAGACCAAGAACCGGGAATGTTTTTCTATACCTCTAAAGGGGAGAGAGAAAGGGGTCTGCTCTTGTTTTTGGTCCCTTTTATGCTTCTGGAGATTGGATTTTGAGAGCTTTTGTTGTTTCTCTGGCTTCTCTGTTTTGCGCTTGTTTTGTTTTCTGTGTGTGTCCTGGGAGGATACTTGTTGTTGTTGGAGTTCAGCATATGAGGCGCTCGAGCACTTTTACATATTAATCAAAGTTTCATTTTTTCCTGTTCGTGGATGCTTAGGGGAGAGGGGGCATGAAGCTATGTCGTGTATACCTGATGTCATGAGATGCAAAGTTTGTTAAAAAGTAATACAATATCAATTTGAGTTGTTGGTTGAAAAGAGGATGACAGTCTTGAAAGTTATGAGAGGGGAAAAAAAGAGTTATTATAATCATGCGCCATAACTATATGCCCCCATTTCCAGTACCTTGTATCCCATTGCGCCGTTGAGATCCTGTGAAGCAAAAACATGTCTGTCGTGAGAGATCTTGTTTAAATGTCATTTCATCAAGGTTAGGCGTACCAAGTACAACCGTTCTGCATTCTCGTTTACCCACCAATATCGGCAAACACCATCCCAACAGCCTGTAGTAATTAAATCAACCTTTGTCTCGTCATTCATGAGGCACGAGTTTCCTCCCGGTTCTCGACATCGTGACCCTCCCCTGCTTCGACATGCTGCCGGAGCCCCAACCCCTCGACCTGCTGATCGAACAGCTCCCTCCTCTTCTCCCCCTCGCCCACCACCTTCTTCAGCACCACCATGCGGCGCCTAAACTCCTCGGCGAGACTCTCCGCGTCCTCCCTGCCAACCGGCCCGCTGCTGGAGTTGGGCATGCTGTTGGGGCGCGAGTCGACCGGCTCGCGCTCCACGCCCTCGACGCGGAGCATCAATGACCCCGCATCGTTGTCACCCTCGCCATCGTGCTCCTGCATGGAGAGATGGGAGCCGGTGACGGCAAAGTCGGGGCTTAGGCTGGAGGCCCAGGAGATGGACCAGTTACCATGGGGCGCTGTCGGGGCGGCGAGGTCGACGATGAGGGCCCGATGTGAAGCGTCGTTTTGCGGGGTGGCCAGAACAGAAGTGTCATCGTCGCTGAAGAGATAATGCACGCGCGGGTGCACCGTAGAGTTGGTGGTATTATTCGTCAAGAGTGTAAATAGGGGCTCAAACGGCGGGAGCTGGTTTGTCTCCCCAGCACCATCACGGTGCTCGGATCCTGCAGCTACGGCTGCTGCCTCGGGGATGCTGCCTCCAGCGGGAGAGACCTGCTGCTCCGGTAGAGATGCTTCCCTATCTTGGTCAGACATGGCAATGGGGTTGAATGGTAGCGATGGAGATGAGAAGAGGCGACAGAAGCCGCGCGCGGCTCATCTTTAGAGATGAATTGTGCAGCCCCAAGTTGATTGGGGGGGGGTATTGAGTTTGTCCCAGGCACAGTGACGCACGTCCGGAGAGGCTGATGTTGACTAGCAGGCATTCGGTAAAACGTTAATCTTTCAGATAGGTTGAAACAAATCATTCTTTTTTGTCTTATCGGCACGTGATCTGAATCTTTTTGGGCGGCAGGCCATATGTAGTCGTGACTTGGCATGTGACAAGGGTGGTCAAGGAGAGAGACGAAACTCTAGGCCAAAGCGTCAAAATGGTTCTCGATGAGCATGTCCATCTCAGACAAGCACTCCAGAATCGTCCATCAATACTTGCTTTGTCAAAACGGACTCCCTCTGTTCCGAAACCCATGCCTTCGGCCAGTCCGTAGTTTATGTACTTGTATATGCCCATCTTGGCAACTAAGGAGCTGTCAATGACTCCCGTCACTCCTTATGCATGTTCACTAACGAGTCAACCAAACTAACTCTCTCTTTAGGCCCACGCTGTCTGTGACGGGTTCCCTTGCCGGCATACGGATTGTTCAGTCGCGCGGCTTCTATTGCCAAACTGAGTAGTTCAACTAAAATGAGCCGATGCTCGATCAAGGTCCTTTCTCCACGTCCGGCGCCACCCGAATTTTGATTTGTCTCAGTTTTCCTTGATGCACCGCTGCAAGGGATGTGACGTTGTGCCTGTAAATGATGGCTGTGCGTGCCTGCTTCAGTTGGTTATGACCAACGAGATGGAGAATTTGCTTGAACTCGGTGAGGAATAACGGAAATTTTTTTCAAATAAGAGAAGAAAAAGCAAGCAATGGGGAAACTATTCATGTCTTTTATCCAACCGCCCACTAAATGACCCCCAAACCAGGGGAGAAAAAGCAAACTCCAAGCATCTAGTGAACTTGTTCTATATGGGGAATATCCAGAAATGCCGTCTTGCTTAAACAAAAGTAACTCCAATCTCCATGTGTCTGTTCTTGATAATTCTTGTAGTGAAAGAAGTCTCTGTGCCTGTAGATATCTATAGTGATCGTCGTTGGGGTATTCGTTCTCTAGATCCATTCACAACGCCGTCCGAGGTATGCCGTTATAAATAATGTTATGAACCAACTCCTTCTGGAATCAAAGAGGAATCAATGGTCCAATGTGTATCCGAACAAAGGAATAATAAGGTGACTTGTCCTCCTCAAGAAGTATGCAAAGCGCGGAAGCCTGCCGCAATGAGGCTTCTCGACTGTTCTCGAGAGTCGGCCGGTGCGTTCCAATAAAACAGTCCCTGTAAATTGAGGTGTTAGCAACCAACTTCTTTTCCTCGTACTTGTACATGGGAAAATTAGCTCCACAAACCCCTAGTCCTTTCTGCTTGCAGAAAGCAGCTTTAGTTTTGACAGTCTCTGGGTTGTCATAAGTGACAAATCCCCCGTCGGCTCCCACGCACTGAGCAGCGATGTGCCGTTTGTCCACAGCCTCTTTGGACCCCTTGAGCGGCAATTTGCTGTACTCAAAGGTACCATCTTCACCGCCGCCCCCTTTAAAACTCTGGCCCGGGCCGGTGGCCTGAAGAAAACTTCGACCGTACGTAGGAATACCCAACAGAATACCCTTCGCAGGAAACCCTTGGGCCATGAGATATGTTACACCAGCGGATGCTGAAGGCTCGTCCTTGTTCATGGCATACAGCTGTGCGTGATGCCCGCTGTTTGGTGTCCACGTACCAAAAAAGTCGTAGGCCATCAGGTTGATAAAATCGAGATATTCTGCCGCCGTCCGGACATCGATATGCTGTAAGACTTCTTTGTTTGCCGGTAGGGCTGCTGTCAAGATGAAACGGTCGTCCGGTAAATGGATGCGGATCGCAGCTAACAATGCGAGAAAATCGTGACCTTGCTTCGCATCACTGGGATATTCCCATGCAACTAAATCAGGTGGCGCACGATCAGCGGTCCGACTCCTCCATGCTGGCAAAACCACCCTTCATTGTTATCCAAGATCAAGTACTCACTATCAATGCCATCAAGTCCAGAGGCTTCGACAAGGCCGAGAGCCGAACGGGCAAAGTTGTCCCTTAACAGCGTATTTGCGGCTACGACGGGGTACACCTCAGAGGCTGCACCACCGCCAATAGACAAAACGACCTGCAGGTGAGGATGCTTCTGCTTTAGATGCATTAGGGATCCCAAGCCACCATTAACGCCATCCACTGGAGCTCTTGCATCGGCCCACTCATCCCCCAGCTTGATCACACATCACGAGTCAGCAGCTGAACAACAATGATGCAGGCACAATACCAGACCCCGTCATATTGATGATGAGCCTTCCATTTCAGACTTTTTTTTTTGACAGGAAGAGAAGAGACTCACGAGCACGCTGCCATCTGCCGTAACACTAGCATAGGCGTAGTATACGTGATTTATGCAGCTATAATTCAGCATACCCGGTGAGTCACCCTGATATATGCGGCTATTTGGGAAATAAACAGCATTGGTATACATGACCCTAGCCACGCTGGTAGCCATGCGCGACTTACGTGACGTCGAGCTCATGATGGTGAATATTGGTGTAAGTGGCGGAGGGATACGGTGACGGTGACAGTGACGGTGACGGTGACGGGGGGCGGGTACCGGTCACAAAGACAACGCAACCACAAACAATAAGCTCGGCTAGAGATCAGTACACCTCATGAAGCAACGACAAGGGGCAAAGTCGAACTTTGGAAGAGCAAGAGATGGAGGGGCGGGAACAGTGAGTTTTGTATCGTAGCAGGAAGTCAAAGATTTGTGAAGCCCAAAAGCCCTGCCCCAAAGGTGTGTGGCATTGGTCAGAATCTGTCAACGGAAGAATCAAAGGCACAGGACAAGTCCAAGACAATGCCAGGTTAGGCACCAAAGGGGGGGGCAGCTGGGTCTCTACAACTATGCTGGTGTGTCCTTAGCTATTCGGGTGTATGATTGCCAAACTACCAGTCGTACGCACCCACGGGAGTAGTACGAAGTACATTGTTATAGAAGATAAAGAACAAAGCCCTAGTTCGACTAAAAGAAAGTCAATCCGAGTGTGGGACGGGCACTATGGCGGGTTGCAGTGGGGACGGAGGTCTTCAAAGTGTGTCTTGGGTACTGAATAGAATGCAAATTGTGCATAGGAAAAAATAAGATGTGAGGGTCTAAGGCAGTCGGACTGGTCCAGGGTCCACGGTAAAACGAGGTAGGTAAACCACGATGCATGACATAATTGCGGGGAGCCCAACAGGTAGTCTGCGGGTTAAGCAGAAAGAGGGCATCTGCAAGAGAACACGCCAGCCTGCGAAGGAATCCGTTTCGAGCAGACACTTGGAGCATCCTCGTAGGTTCTGATTAGCCACCTGGTAAGGGGCTACGCCGAACCACGCCGAATTCGGCCTGGACAGACCCGTGACAGATCCTGGAGAAATGGTTTGCAATTGTTCTCACATGTAGCAAAGTCATGGAACAGGTAGACGAGCTGTTTAGTCTTGGCAGAGAACCAAGCCGTTGGCGATCAGCGTTCAAATGGAGGGGGTGTGATGATGAGCTGTTGGGAGGGCTGTGACACTTTGATGGTTGGATGAATGAAGCAACCATTAACGAAAGGCCCGTCTATCATTTCTCCCTTCTGATTATTGCGACCGCTCTTTCTACCGTTGCCACCGCTGTACCCTCCCTTCTCGTTCGCTCCAAGTCTGTGATTTCCTGATTTGATTCGATTCGATTTTTTTTTCTTCTCTGCAGCAGCTCGGACACATGGTCATCCGCCGGCCCGGACACCGGACTCGCCGTCCGTACTGGACCGGTGCAAAACCCGTGGAGCCATATTGGAAGTCTGCGGCATGGTTATGTCGTATCGGTAGCTCAAAAAGTGATGATCTTTTGTCTACTCGATGTCTGAAGCCTTTGTATCATCTCCTCCATCAACGATCCCTTTCCTCCCACTTCCACTCTCTTCTCGGCTACTGCTTTTTTAAACAAGTTTCGGGGAGATGAGACAATGGAAAGAAATGACCCAATCAAGCAGATGTTAACGGAGGCGGCCTTTTTGCGGCCTTCTATGCGGCTTGCTTGATTGATAGAAACCCGCACGTCACGTCAGTAATACACACAAGTAAACATCTGACACGCCTCGTGGGTGTGCGTTGACAGTGAGACATGGGCGTTTAGCGGCGAGGCCGAAATGAACGTGGGCTATACACCGTCTTGGTGGAAGACGAAGCAAAGCCCCAAGCCGGGAACAAAAGGGCGTCTATCAGCAGCAAATACCGGATGAGGATGCCTTCATTATTGCCCCCAGTAAACTCTTGCCATAAACATGCCGCCGGGTCTTTGAGTGTGTGTGGCTTCGTCGTAAGAACGTGGCTGACCAGAGACATACATCGAGCAGGACGGCAGGCGGAAGGCTGAGAGAGGAGGCGGCAGTCCAGGACGGCTCCCCGATCCCTGCTCACCATAGGGTCAGGTCAGGTTTGATTCTGACTAACAAACGAGCATTCACTTGCACACGGACCTGGCCAAGAGAAAGAGAGAGAGAGAGAGAGAGAGAGAGAGAGCAGTCGAGGGAATCTGAAGCTACATTAAAAAAAAACTCGGACCAGCGGTTGAGGCTGCGGAATTGTGTGGGGTGAACCGAGGTCCTGGTTTGCCGTGAGAGTATCAACAAGGCCTAAGAGGGATGTGGTTCGTGGATTTGAGTTGCAGCGAAGAAGGACTTTCGATCGAGGCTCCGCCATGGGAGAATGCATCATCTGTTACCATTTTAGGTGGTTGGTTGGTTGGTTGATTGTTAGAGGGAGGGAGATGAGAATTTTGATCGAACCATCCACTTTCGGTGTCTCTCCTTCTCTCTTCTTCCTTCCTTTCCTTCTTTCTTTACTGTTCCTTCTTATTTTTTTTTTGTTTTTTTTTGTTTTTTGCAGAGCACCTGCCCTGGGTCGAGAACAAAACGACAGATACAAGTGGGGCACTTGGGATAAAAAATGGAGACCTGCATCTAATACGAATGCTTGTATTGACAGGCACCTACCTGTCGTGCTTCAAAGGTACCTTGTCATATCTGCATCCTGTACTCCATACCTCTCCGTAATATTTTGTACCTAATGGTGGATGGCCACTCATCATAACGCAGAAACGCATGGGCTTTCAGGGACATTTCTTGCATGCGGGAGAGTACCTAGGTAGGTAGCAATCAAGCCATGCAACAGTCCCAGGCCATGTTTCATTCGATCAAGATGCCTACCTCTTACCTACGTGCCTATCTCCACATTCTACATAGGTAGTAGTAGGTAGCAAGGTAGGTACTACTACTAGGTAGGTACTACCTAGGCAGTCGTCTACCAAACTTTGGCGACCCGTGCTCTGGATGAGTTAGTCAGCATTGCCGCTCTTGCTCATGCTCGTACTCGCCTCACCCCCCTCCAACAACAAGCATGCCAACCGGCCACTCAAATCAACATCGCCTTATCCATCCCCGACTTTCATCAACTTTATGTGACTATTCGCCATGGATGAGGAATTCGGCTACCGCTTCCAGGGGAGAGGATAACTCGAGGGCTTGCCCATAACTACTTGGCATCCGCAGGGCGCGTCACAGCAGATATTCGCTGACTTAGTTTGGCTACCACTCTCATGTAAGATGCCATTGGGAGAGGCTTTGAAGAAGAGAGAGCAGAGAATCTGCTCTCCTTCAGGGCTCGGGCATATACTTTGGGATGGTCGATTTGCAAAGCCGGCCGTTCTGCTCTTAGAGGTTTGGGGGGATGAAGGCATTAGATTGCGACGACCAATCGATAACCGAAGGCCTGGCACGATCACTCTGCCGTCATGGTAATCAAGACCCCGCAGTTGACCGTCGAGATTGTAAGTGCACACAGATACTGACCGAAGTCCATGCCCAATATTGTTGCATTCAGCACCTTAGTAGTTATTGCAGGCAATGTGAGGCAGCCATCTGGTAACAGCGTTATGCTCGTCGTAGGATATTGGGAATGCGGGCCGACTGTCCCGTATTCGAATGTATACATCGATATGATCGTGATGCCCTTCATACCAATGGTCGAAGTTTTGGTCGAGTTCATCGGCGCTTGAGCATAATTCCTGCACATCATGCAACTAAGTACATGGGCAGAATGTGCCTCAACACCAGGATCTGATTCGTCGGTAATTTTCTCGATCAAGGAGGCATATTTTTTTCCCCAGTAATCGAATTCGCACCATACACGATTGCGGCTTCTGACTGGGGTCGTAGAGGTATCGTTGTAGGAACCAAGGAGAAAAAGCGCAGGCATGTAAGTATATCTTCCAGCGTTTCTAGTTCACATATAATAGCATTATGGCAGCAGAAGTACCAAGTGTTCTACAGGACGTCATGACCGTGAGTATTCTAGCAACTGTGCTTGTCTCCTACGTAAACATGATGGTTGCTAACGCCGTGCTATCATGTCCATACTCATGGTATCGTTACTGTTGTCTAGAATTGCCAAGGTATTAGACAACTTGATCAAGTTTGCTATGAAGTGAAAAGGTCAGTTGGCTCTTTGAACCAAATATGTGGGCTCAAAACATCGTTATCACCCTTTCACTGACTAGCAGGAGCTATTTTTTCTTCCATTTAGCCGAGCCTACTCTCAGTTGGACCCATCTCCAACCTGCTCAGTATTAGTTCGTTGTCACCCTTATATATGAGGAAATACTCGCATACGGTTTGATCTTGAAAATGTCGAGCAAATTCGGGAAGGCCTCAATTTTTGGGATACACAATGTATGAATGCTCCAGCTACTTAGAAAGATGTCTTGGCTAATGAAACCAGGGACTACTGGAACACAAGCCCCCTTGCTAGAGATGTGAGATTTCCTTTCCCACCAATAAGAGACACATATTCTTATGTCCATAGCTTTGATGGTGACTCCGTCAAGTACGACGAGCCTAATAAGCTACTCTGCCAGAAAACTGGTTTCAAGGATTGCCACGTGAGTTCAAAACACGGACCGGACGACCTTCTTCAATTAGCCAATGCCA
Source organism: Hypomyces rosellus (assembly GCA_011799845.1). Classification (NCBI taxonomy): domain Eukaryota; kingdom Fungi; phylum Ascomycota; class Sordariomycetes; order Hypocreales; family Hypocreaceae; genus Hypomyces; species Hypomyces rosellus. The sequence goes on along the minus strand of WWCI01000002.1, from coordinate 3,213,172 downwards.
AGAAATTCCTGGCCCGTTTCATCACAAACATAGGAGGTCATCACTCGACATTTCACTTACATGAATTCGGGCTAAACATGTGATCATGATACAGATCGCGTAAAATAGACTTGATGATACTCACATAATGGTTGTTCAAATAGCCCTATAGAAGGAATCCAGTTCATCTCCCTGCTCCTTCTTGTCTGTAATTCAGTATATTGACCTATCTTGCCGAACCCAGATGCGCTGTGAAAGAGTTTTCAGTCTTTCTAGAGAGCTTTTGTCCAAGCCTCTCGATTTTACCGACACCTTCTCGGACCAATAGTCAGTCTCCGGCAACAAAACAGCAAGCACACGAATGGGGTTAGATCTGAATTACAACTTGGCAGGATATATGCCTCGTCCATTGTATTCTATGCATCTGTATTTTTTGACATTTTTGGGACATACATGGAAAGGACTTCAGATGACAGTGACATTCGTCGTAAGTTTAATAAAGGTGCTCGATTGTGATTTGTTGCTAATACGGATAGGAATCGACATATCCGAAGTAGGTGACGTTTTATTTCTTTTAGCTTTAGTGACTTCCACTGATGTGAAATAAAAGGGTGTTCCTCCTCGCTGATGCTATCCTTCTTAGCCTGGATAATGTCTTGGACAGACTAGTCGTATATCCCCAGCGTATCCGGAGCCGTGTTCAAGAAGAACTTCCGTTGATGATAACCGAGAGTGTAAGCCATTCGATTCACACATCATTTAGCTCTTTGGCCTCATTTTTACTGATCTAACCATCACTTCCAGATCTTCATGAAATTAGTCGCCAAGGGAGTTAAGGCAAGGGTAGACATGCAATCTTCACATGAACTCTAACATTGTTTTCATCCTAGGGTAAACCGAATGACCTCGTTTCACTGATAAAGAGCACAGAGTTTGTCGAGCCCATTTGGGACGAGCTCGCTGATATTCTGCGAGCCGAGCCGCAGCGTTGAGATTGTCGAGAGGTTCTGTGGTGAAGGGGTTAGAGACCAGTCCCACGATGAAAAATAACCCTGGAGACCAGTACCGCCTGTTCAGGTTAAAGCGGCCACAACTCAGACCCAGCACTAAATGCAGGTTTGGAGGCAAAAAATCGCACGGGGGTGAGTATTGAGTAGTGAGGTAAGTACTAAAAAGGCCCGACCGAGCCATGCATACAAACTAGGTCTTGATTCGGAACACAATGCAACGAGAGGGCAAAATGATTCTGACAGCCGATTTGATATGCCTACATACAATACAGGCAAGTTTCATGTGCAAGATGATGGAAGAGGAAATTTAGCGCTTCCAACGGGGCACGGAACTGCTCCGTATTATGCACCTCCTTGCTCTTGTCGGACACCCATACGACGGCATGTACTCCATATGCATGCACGTCTTCAGTCTAGTCTTTTAATAAGGTAGTGTCTGACCTTTGCTTTCTTTCTTTTTTTTCTCTGATTTTTTTCTCACTAGGATTGCCAAGCCTGGGTATCAAATGGATGCCTGGTCGGCGAAGTAGAACATGTCTTGTTTTATGTAGAGTCATGCTCGTAGCCACTTGGAGTTGGTTAGCCATATCCGAACAAAGCGAGTGGTCCGGACCCCCGAATCGATCTGTGGACAAGACAAGCTCGCGTTGTTGGAGAAAAACGTCGTTTTCATTGTGGATTGGTGATCAACATCGGACAATTAATTCCATAAATTAACTCTATCCGTATCTCCCTGTCGATATACGAAAGGCATAACATACAGTACTCGTATGGTACATACTTGTACATGGGCATGCCTGCAATTCGGTGGATGATGAAACCTTCCATCAAACCCGGGCCGTGATTCCACCAACAGTATGTTCCATTGCATGTGGTGCTGATGCAAATGGCTGTGGTGACTGCCAAACTGCCTGAAGAGCCAGGGTTGACGCACAAGGGGCGGAGAAGGATTGAGAAAACCCTGGCTGGTGGGAGAGTGCGTCTGCCCTACATGGACAGCCCTGACTGCTGACTGGGTACCGTATGCCTGGCTTTCGCAATGCCACGTTTTTCGCCATCGACATGTCCCTGGACCAACAGGCGTCTTCCCCGGCCCAGTCTGACACCTCAGAGCTTCAAAGGCGTTATTGCCATGAGATCGCCAAGAATAGAAGGAGCCCAAGCCTGAACCTGAGCCCGAGCCCGAGCCGCAGGACGGCATAGTTGCCCCCCGGGATGCCAACACGACATTGCGCCTATGCCCTTATCTTCAACCACGGGCATTGCAGTTCGTGATGGAGTGTTGCCGTTGACTCTTGCCGCTGGCATATCACCTACATATGTAAGTAAGTAATTCTTGCCTTACCTTGCCAATGGCCCCCAATGTGGCCCCCCTTTCGATCATTAATAGCCCGCATGTAACGGATCGGTGTTGGTTGGGCTCGACAGTGGATCCTCCGGCTACTGCCGAAAAGTGACCGTCAAGCGACCGGTCTGACCTTGGCGTGGCTTCAAGCTTTCAAGTCTCTCCAAGCTTAAAGCTGAAGAAAATCTTGGAATGGGTAGTTAAAGACTGACAGCTTACCCTGCACGCTGTGATCAAATTCCCGAATATTCTCGGGCAGCACTTGTCCAGGCAGACAGGCAGGCAACGAACTGCAAGTTGTTCTACGCAAGGGGCTCGCGGGATCTGCGGTAACTCGATGTGGGAAATGGAGCTCTGCAGAGACATGAAAGAGTCATGCGCAGACGCTGACAGCGGCGACGAGCAGCATGCAGAATACAAATCATTGTGCAGAGTAGTATTTGGGCCAGTGAGCATAGAGCTCGTGTCTCCACGAGAGTATGTATGCGCGCCCGCAGGTCAACCAACCATGGTATGGATGCCGAAACCAGGAGCTTCCTCATGGGGCGGCCCCCCTGCTACCCACATTTACAGGTACATACCTAGTTGACGTACGTGTAGGTGATGGACAACATCTATTGGTGGTGATAACGTCGTAAAAAATAAAAGAAGAGAAGAAAAAAAAGGGAATGTTCTAGGTGATGAAAGATATTCGATAAAATAAAATAAAAGTATGAGAAAAATAAAATTAGAAAAAGAGCAAAAAAGGCAAGAAAGACGGAAACTGAAGACTTCCTTCCACTGGACAGATTGGGTTCCATTCCATCACTGCGACTCCGCCAACAATTGATTGTTGGATTAGTACCTAGGTAGGCAAGGTGTGTTGGCCCCATTACGGCAGAGATCTCCCAATGAATATCCACGGGTAATACCAGTGGAGACAGCCAGTCTGTTTTATCCATCCATCCCGGTCACCTGGACGTGAAGAAGGAGGAAAAAGAAAAGAAGAGGAGAGAAGAGAAGTGAGGAGAAGAGAAGAGACCGAATGAACACGCCACTCTGCCCGCTCAAATCAACAGCGTACTCTGTACTTTTGAGAGCTCACATCCTACGCCTCGTGCATCAGCATGACCAGAGCTAAACGCTCTGTCTGATTCGCAGGATGGTGGGCTCATCAAGACATTGGAAGTGACCTCGAAAATGAGGCCCAGCCGAGTTGCGAACGGCTCGCGCAGCTAGAGGACTAGAGGACTAGCCCGACCAGCCCTCGCAGCCCTTCCAACCGTCGTTCGTTGATACCCCATGGCTTATTCCCCGGTCCACCGCCCCTGTTTTTTGGCCTCTCTTTCGCATCCAAGCTTCCGCCTCCCACGGAGACCAAAGGGAGGCCAAGAGAGACCAACTCTATCATCGACATTGGTAGTGCGGCAAGAAGGTTCACGTTAGCAGCGCACACGCTGAACTACTTAGCGAGGTTGAAACCATACAGATCCGTGATGGATCCCTTTACGGCGCTGGTCGGCTGTTGTATCTGATACCTTGATACATCATTATATGACGCTCCATGCCCCGGCCGCTAAGCGTCGGTTTTCGTGGTCATAAAGGCACACTGCCATATGACCCCGATTCTCCTTTATTCCTCTGCCTAATAACTCTTCCTTCTTTTGCCTTTACTGACCACTGTCCCCCTCTTGTCCTTCCGTGGTTCAGAATATGCTCGCTGGCTCGGGGTCTGGCACGACGCCGTTGAGCAAACGAACCAAACATCGTCGGTGGCGCGGCAGAGGTTCCACTTTGGCGCTGACCATCTGTTAAGGCAAAGGGGTCACGGATCCGGAATGAAGAAGAAGACCTACCCGACCTTTATCTACACGACACTTTGCAAATGGCCACCATGTATGACGACGATGATACCACCTTCTCCCTGGCGAGCGTTACGGATGCGACGAGTATTACGACCCCGACAGAAGACTATGATCACGGCGGGCCTGAGGATATTGATCTGCTAGACGCTGGCGATGAGGATTATGCGAGCGGGCGCTGGGATCTTGCTTCTGGCCAATCCACTTCGGTTCCGCCCAGTGTGTACGAGGACGAGCTCGCTCATGGCCGTCGATACCACGGCTTTAGGCGAGGCATCTATCCACTACCAAACGATGAGGTCGAGATGCATAGGGAGGAGACGGTTCATGCCATGTTTCTACAGTTGATGGTATGTGGATCGCTGGTATTTGTTGCCGTTTGCCATCTGTTGGGCAATAGGATACATGGAAGCATTTCAGTGCTGAAGTCTTGTCTTAGGGAGGGCATCTGTTTTATTCCAACATTGGCGATTATCCACAGAAAATCATCGACATTGGAACGGGAACTGGTGAGTTTATAGTCAAGTGCCGGCAACAACCGGCTTACCTGGAGCCCTTGAGCATGCTGACGAACTGAAAACAGGGGTTTGGGCTATAGATGGTAATGTCGCTCCGTGCTCCTAGTCCTTGCCCTTTACCATCCTATCGCATGGCTGACCGACCCAGTGGCTGACCAGTACCCGAGTGCCAGCGTCATCGGCACCGATTTATCACCGATCCAGCCCTCATGGGTACCAATTAATGTCCGAATGTTTATTGAAGATTGTGAAGAGCCCGAATGGCTCCATGGCTCAGACTTCGACTTGGTTCATTTCCGACAGATGGCTGGTGTTTTGAGAAACCTGGGCAATTTGTTGACGAAAATCTATCCGTTAGTTGCCCTCCAAATTCTATGCTGTATACATCGTGAGCAAACGACTGATGCGACTGAGTAGGCATGTGAAGGATGGGGGCTGGGTTGAATTTCACGAACTCATCCCCGAAATACATTGCGATGACGGTACGATGAAAGACGACGATCCTCTTAAAGTGTTTACCGAAGTATCAAAAAGCGCTATGCGTTTATATGGGTTCCGGCACCTAACTATTGGTGATCTTGAAGTCATTTTGGAACGGGCTGGCTTTACGAATATCCATTGCATCACCAAGAAAGTCCCGATCTCTGCGTGGCCTCGCGATAAGTACCTGAGGGCTCTTGGCGTATTCATGAAGGCAACGGTATACGAATCTCTTGGTGCTCTGGCAGCCAAGCCGCTGGCGGCTTTGAACATGACCGATGCAGAGCGGCTGGCTATGGTAGCGGCGGCGAGAAAGAGTCTCGAAGATAACACCGTCCACAGATATATCAACTGCTGCTTTTGTTATGCGCAGAAAAAAGAAGGAGAGTATGCGACACCGTTTTATGGACAATCGGCAGGATATTGAAGATTATTTATTTATTTTAATTGTGCAAAGCATACAGCCTTGAACTGGAATATTTGGGACCGGCACTTTTGGCGTAATCGGTATTTAGGGGGTGTTCATGGGCGTAGTAAAGGGTATTTGGTATTAGATCAGGTCGGGAAGCCTGTTCAAGCTGTACTCCGTATATATCTATAACGCAATATACTGCTCATTGGGTATTCTTAATGAATAAAGATGGCTTTCATCTGCATGACTTGACGCTACGGAGGCGAATAAAGTGTGGCTGACATATCAGCCTTGTGAGTGTTGTTGTGGCTGAAGCTTCTGGAGCTTTCAAGCCTCGCCTTTTCCGCGAAACAACGTTGGGACAAACTTTCAAGCTTGGACAACGTACAATTTAACGTTTACTCTCCCAGAGCGCCCGCTATATTAATTCTTCACGCGCAAAATTCAGGATCATAAACCGGAAAAAAAAACAATCTACACATTGATAAAAGTCTACATTTCCTCACGGGCACAGCGCGCCCTTCCTCGACGCTCACAATGGCCACCACCACCGCCTCCACCGACGGGCCCGCATCCTCCATCCTCAACCACGCCTCGCAGCCCTACCACTTCCACTTCTCGTCCTTCCTCCGCAAAACCTACCAGGTCGGCCTCCCGCCCGACCGACCCATATGTAAGGCCTTCCAGACGGGCAACTGCCCCAACGGCACGCGATGCACGGAGCGGCACGTCTCGGACGGGCGGTCCTCGGGGGGCGCGGCGGCGGCGGGGGGAGCGGCGTCGGCGCATCACCAGCAGCACCAGCAGCAGCAGCCCACGGGGGGGCTCAACTCCCTCGTGTGCAAGCACTGGCTCCGCGGCCTGTGCAAGAAGGGCGAGCACTGCGAGTTCCTGCACGAGTACAACCTGCGCAAGATGCCCGAGTGCAACTTCTTCATGAGGAACGGGTACTGCTCCAACGGCGAGGAGTGCCTATACCTGCACGTCGACCCCCTCTCGCGGCTGCCGCCCTGCCCGCACTACGACATGGGATTCTGCCCCCTCGGTCCCCTATGCTCCAAGAAGCACGTCCGACGAAAGCTGTGCCCCTTTTACCTGGCGGGCTTCTGCCCCGACGGGCCCGAGTGCAGGACGGGCGCGCACGCGAAGTGGTCCAAGGACCTGGAGAAGCCTGTGGCTAAGAGCGCGGTGGAGAAGCTGGATGACGAAGGTGGGAGGATGGGTGGCGCGCAGCACCAGCACCAGCAGCAGAGGGATGACGACGGGGATAGGTTTAGGGACATGGGGAGGGATAGGGATGATGGCGGGCGGCATGGCGGGAGACATAACAGAGGGGGTGGAGGTAGATGGCGAGGCGGAGGCGGTAGGGGTGGAAGATATCGAGGAAGAGGAGGACATTGATATGTCCCTGGGAGTGAATTGGGTTGAATTCATGGGGAGGTTGTTTATTACAAGTCTTCGACGTCTTATGATATTTCTTACTGTATTGGAATCACGGGTTAGGCAATCGCTGTATTTGCACAAGAAAGAATCCGAGGTTGGAATTTCTGAGCTAAAAAAAAAAAACAAAAACACCAAGACCAAAAAGAAAACCATGATACGATGTTAATATGTTCATCAGCATGACAGCCGTCATATTCAATGAGTCGTGAAATCGTCTATGTACTGTAAGGAAATGTGGAGTGGTCCGTCTTTGATGCATTCTCCCCTCGTTAGATGTGGGGGGTTGGGGTTATGTCCATACGCCAGGTTCCAGTCCTGGCGGGGTCCCGTATGTAGTTTGAATCGAGATATCAAGGTGGTGAAGATATCAAGGTGCCGGTGCTTCCACACGTGGCTGTGCCCAAGCGTCCTTGTCAGCCTCCGTGTGCCATACGCTGTGATCCGAGGGCACGGCGATGAACTCACGGGACTCTCCGACTTCCTCGCCAGCCTCCTCACCATCATCGCTTCCCTCATCGTCAGAGGAGCCTTCGTAGTTGCTAGTCTTCCAGGCGGAGAGCTCATCGACCTTGCGAATACCCATTAGCCACGAGACCATGTTACGCGGGGCCCAACGGCCAACGAAGCCGTAGAGGCTGGCGCCGAGACCGACACGGACGGTATCAGCCTTGATGGAGTCGTCAAGAACATCGAATACAGTGTTGTGGAGGTGACGGAGAGAGCTGCCCCGCAGGCCACGAACACGAGCTCCAGAGATGGCAGAGCTGGTCTGGGCAACAAAGTTGCGGCCGTAGACGTGTCTAGCATCATCGGGCCAGACCAGGGTGTCCTCGGGATTGCCAGCGGAAACCAAGCCTTGGTGGGGGCTTGATGTCCGGACTGGGACAAAGCCAGAGAAGTCAAAAGTGCCGAGCTGCATGTGGTGGACGGGGATGTCGAGAGGTCGGAGTTCAGCAGTCAAAACGTCGGTAAAGGCTGAAAGAGCAGAGCAGACGGTTGACTCTGGGGCGTGGAAAGGAGGGTTGATGGATGAGATGATGGAGGGCGTGAATACCAGGACCTTGGGAGGGACCCATTTCTCGCCGATGGGGTTGAGTCGGGATGTGAGCAATGGCAAGAATGATTGGATTGTGAGAATGGGCTGCAGGAGGTGAGTGTTGAAGAGATCGGCGAAGCTTGAAGGCGGGATAGTTGCTATGGGAGAAGTTTGGTAGTGAAGACTGGGGATGAGGAAAACAGACTTGAGAACAAGCTGGTTGGGCTTCATCTGAGGACCGGGGGCCTTTGGTGACTGAAGGAAGTGGGCGAATCGCTCGATGGCAGCGCCGGCAGTGGGAGGCTGCATCTTGAGTCAATATTTTCTTCTGCTATTTTGCAAATCGAGGCATTAAACTTACATTTGTCGTGTCGATGGTGAGAGGCAGAATGTCTGGGCGGGCAAAGGTTTGAACCATGGTCTCATCCTCGGGGGCGTTGCACACGATGAAGACGATGAAACCCCGCCGCTCCATATCCAAGGCCAGGGATTTGGTCAGCGGCAGACGAGGGGAACCGGCAATGACGACGACTTCTGTCCGTCCGCCATTCCTCGCTCTCTTTGCCCTCCTTATCTTTCGCATCGATTTGTTGTTCTGGTAGCCCTTGTAGGCGATGGTACCGCAGGCAACGACGACAAGACCGGTCAAGATCTTGTGACTGCCAATCCAGTCCGACACCTGCTGGAACTTGGACAAGGGCACCACGATGACCTCGGGCTTGGGCGGCGGCACGGGTCTCAAGGTATCGGGAATCCATTGTGCCGTCGACAGCGTCTCGCGGACGACACCAGCAGCTCGGTCGACATTTTTATCGACAAACTCGGCCGCATGGTCCGTATACTTACGAAGATGGGTCGAGATGTTGGCGAACTGGAGGTTGGAGGGGCAAAAAAAAGTTAGACACGTGCAACGTTTAAAGCCAGCATCTCCTCCTCCTGGATCTGAATATTCTTACCGTGTCCAGAACCTGCTGGGAATTGTCGGACGCCATGGTTTCCTGGTAAGAATCCTTGGTTTGATGTGTGAAGAGAGAGGGGGGGGCGCAGAGGGGGGGAGAGGGGGAGAGAAGAGAAGGGGAGGAAAAAAGTCTTCAGTTTTGGGTTGCGAGCCCAGATGACGATACAATACCTCCAGCTACCTACTATGATCGAGACTTTCACAAGGAGTGGAGACTGCTGAGTTGGGTTCCGTCCATAGCGCTGTGGACGCGGGGAGGCTTGCCCAAGATTGTACTATTGGCCGCTACAGGTGCTGGAGCGATAAGGCCAACCACCTGTACGGGCAACGACGGGCAACCTAACCTCAGTGAATCACACTCGCATTGCCGCTGGAGAGCGATGGGATGGATCATCCTATGGTATCTGCACGGGTGTCAAGAGATCCATGGATCACTAGGAAAACGCACCGTGAATTGTCTGCAATGTGGATTGACTGACAACTGTACTCCGCATTGTTGTTGTTCAATCACTTTAGGTTTCCATCACGAGCAGCTTTGTGCGATGCATGCATGTGAGTTTTTACTTACAGCGAACAGCTGTCACACCTCTCCCCCGCCGAGGTATCACAGCCCTGGAAACCCCATCCATCCATCCATTGATCCACCCCATGGATGGATTTCACCACTCTCAAGCTTCACCGCCCAACATTCAGGTACAGATGATGCCTGACCAGCAAGTAACCTTGGCCATCAAGGCTAATACCGCACTAACACATTTCGATGGCGCTCTATTGCCACATTCATCAAGGCCGCACACGACACAGACACAACAAGACACATGACAAAAGACAGTCCCGGCTTAAGCTTTTCGTTTATTTTGACAGAATAAATTCATTCACTTTTATTATAGGTACCTATATTAGTTTACCCTTTCGCCTTTTTCACCACCCAGTGGTTCGTTTATCTCGTAAATGGAGCCCCCCTCAGTCGTCTATGCTGTAGTAGTAATAAGTCTATCCCTGTTCCCACAAGTTTGATTCCATAAAAAAAGTAAAACAGACCGAAAATTTTTCGTGTGCCCTTGCGTTGTGTCCTTGCGTTGTGCCCCTTGCGCTGCTTCCCAACCTCACGTTGCAACGCCAGAGCTCGTTTCCATCATTTGGGGGTATCTCCACCTCAGTTCCAATCGTATTCATACCCATCCGTGCCAAACTTTAGACAAATGAGATGTACGCAAGTGGCGTAATGTATACTGCAGAGTACGTGGTTTCTTTGAAGAACTGTGTCCACGTCACATAGACGCCGTCATCTGTAGGCCGGAGGAAGTGAGGGTGAGCTTGCAAACTATAAGCGGGCAGGGCACCATCTCCATTAACGCCCGACCAGAGCTTATATGGCTGGATCCAGGGGCCCTCGGGGCTTGGTGCCGTGGTGATGAAAAAGTCCGCCCAGATGGCAAACGAAGGCTGACCGATCCAGACGTACGACTGGTGCTTGTCGTCGTAGTAATAAGTTCCTTGACCAGCTGTTCCCGCATTGGGGACAATGGCTGCGGTATTGTTGATGGCTGGTATCGTGCTCGTCCACGTACCGTTGACAAAATACTCGTATTTGAGTCTGTCTTCAACACTGTCGACGGGAACCCTAGCCAAAGCGACCGCCTTGGGATCCATGAGGCCGTATAGGTAGGCGTAGCCGTCTTTGACGACGTTGCCATAGGTTCCATAGCCGATCTCATGATCCTTCCAAAAGTCCGTGGCAACTACCGTCACGTTTGGTACCCTATTCGGATCCAGGTCTGGAAGGTAAGTCATCTTATAGAGGGTGGTTGATCCTTGGGGGTTCAGGACCGTGAATGAGGCGCTCTCCATATGTATGTTTGTAGTCCACGTATACGCAGTAATAGTTCCGTCTGGCGCAGTATCGGTGACCATTGGTGGCGAATCCGGCCAGCCCGTCCAGCGAGTGGCCCCATCGTCGCATCTACCGGACGGAGCACACTGGCTGGCATCCAAGGGATAGAAGGCCGGAAGGGTTGGCTGCGGTCCCCTCATCAACAAGATGGAGTTAGAGCCCGTAGAGCCGGCACCTTCGGGTCCTCCCTCTTGGATGATTGGTGATCCATCTAGAAAGTCGTCGGTCCAGCCGACTGTGTTGACAAACAAAAATCCATATTTATCGCTTCCCGGTATTCTTAGGGACGTATCACGACAGCTCCACAGAGTTCGAAAGCCCATTTTGACCGAACCACATGAATCTCGGGTGACGCTTGGGTCAGTAACATTGGCGAGTATTGTGGCGGACTTTGCTGAGGGCATAAAGACTGGAGAAGAGGGCGAGGGGAATTGTCTCTTTGCTACTCGGTAGTGACCTTCTTCGTGGGCGTGTTGATGACTATGATGATGTTGTGTCGTTTGAGCGACGGCCTGGACAGCCAGGCCGGCGAGAACAGCTCTCCAGTACATTGTTGCGACCAAGAAAAGGGACAGTCGGAGAGGAGATGATGATGATGACGGGGAAGGAGAATAAAACAAGAGAATGGCAGGGAGAGCCAGCAGCCAAGAACACAGAGATATTAATATTAATATTTTTGCTCTCTCGCGCTCCGATAACAGGCTCTCCTTGACGAGGAGGCTTGCTTTTAGCCTTTATGTTTCTCTCAAGCTTCAGGTCCACCCAAAAAGTTATATTTGTTGGGGAGTTTTGATCAAAACACGGGGCCCCCTCCGCACGAAAAGAAAACTGCATCTAGCATATGGTGCCATTGCGTACGTGCTTCCCATACCAGCTAACAGTCTAGCGTGGCAGCTCATCTGGGTCGGATACTTTCTCTTTTGGCCGTGGATGTGGCCGTGGAGGAGCCTCAAAGCTCGCTTGTTCCAGATTCCCTGGCACAAACTGTCAAGATCATGCCAATGGCTGGGTATAGGATGGAGAGATAATGCGCCATTGCCCCTGGCAGTCCCACTTCCCGCCGAACTAGGAAGCGATTAGCCCTCGCCAAAGTGTGAATGGAGTGTGAATGGAGTGTGAATGGAGGGTGAATGGATGCTCAATGGAGGCCCCAAGCGGCAATTCGTTTCAAAATGACTGAAACATGTACCGCACCGTCGTTGGCCTGAAGTGGTATTCTACAACTCCTGTCAGGGGCAGTGTTGTGGTGTTGTGATGCGTAGTTGCATATATGCAAAAGCATGGAGCTATATATGACCGTATGCAATTATGATCCCCGGCGCACTATCCGGATCAGGCAAGGTTGGCGGCAACCCTGACCACGCTTGGCGCCGCCAGATTGCGAATCTCAATCTGCCGGTCTTGCCGTCATGAAAGAACTGCCTAGACGGAAGCTTTCCCTTGAGACTCTCCGCAATACTTTCTTTGAAGCCAGCGGGGGCAGGCGTCCGTGATCGAATTCCTATTATGATGTACGCTGGAACGATATTGTGCATGGATCGCGAAAGTATACAAGCATGTACGAACTACTCCGTAAAACAACAAAAAGAAAGGAGAGACAGCCAGCCATCCATCCCATCCATGTCTCGACCGTGGATGCTCTAGTCCAGCAACAGCAGCCAAAAGCAGTCAAAACAGCCGCCCAGTATTTGCATGTACATCGATAACAAAACATCCAGCCAATCCATATCCTTTGATATGGATCGATTCCGCCGTGCCAGCTGGGCGGCAACAGGGGACAAGAACCCCGCCTAAACAAAGAGTCCAGACACCCAAAAAATCGGGTCCCAATGCTGCGGGGAAGCTGCCCTGAACCACTACTAAGAAAACGTACTAAGACTGGACGCTTTGCTCAGGCTTCGTTGACAGTCAATTGGAAGGCACAGCGGTTACCACCGGGATCCGCTCTCGCACTTCTTGTTGACTTTCCCGTAGGTAACACATTACCACATACATACCTTTATTAGCAGTGCCTCACCTCACCTACCTAATCCCGTGATTTGAACACCTTATCAGTTCTCTCGCTGATCTGAATGATCTTTTGTCTCTCACTCTCACTCTCTCCACATTGCAAATCTCAGCGTAACCGCCCATCTTCTCCAGCATCTGTCTCACAATGTTTCTGTTCGAATACCTGCAGCATCGTAAAGATTGGTAGGCCGGCCGGGCACTTTGTCCCACTATACCTAGGTTACTGACTTATGGGGCACCTAAACGCTGACATGTTCCATAGCCGCTTCAAGCAGGATCAGCGTGCCACCCGCATCAAGTCGTTGACATCCTACCACGGCCCCTTCAGCGTCCTGGATCGGGAAATTGTCAGCAAGTCGATCCAAGAACTTGTTGAGGAAGTCCAAAATGATCCTAGCAAAGCTGCCCAGGTCCTCCAGACATACGGCAAGGTTGCCATCAAAGCACATGAAAAGACCAACTGCGTGACCGAGGTCTTGATTTCTTCCGCCGAAAAGTGGATCAACGACGGATCAATTAACCTGAAAGGCCCCCTGGCTGGCATTCCTGTCAGTCTGAAGGATACTATTGATGTGGAGGGGTATGATAGCACCTTGGGCTATAGCAAATTTGTTGGCAGCACAAGAACAGAGGATGGCGTTACAACGCGCATGCTCAAGGAGGCTGGTGCCGTCCCCTATGTCAAGACCAATATCCCCATTACCCTTCTGAGTTTCGAATCCCAGAATGATGTCTGGGGAACATCTACCAACCCATACAACAAAAAATACACCCCTGGTGGCTCCACTGGTGGTGAAGGAGCATTGCTCGCTCTGGGTGGTAGAATTGGCGTTGGCAGTGATGTTGCCGGCAGTGTCCGGTGCCCGGCTCACTTTTCCGGCATCTACTCTCTCAAATGCTCTACCGGGCGGTGGATGAAGCTGGGGATGAATACCAGCATGCCGGGCCAGGAAGGAATCCCAGCCGTTTACAGTCCAATGGCCCGAACCCTAAACGACCTAACCTACTTTACGCGCACAATCATTCAGATGAAGCCATGGACATATGATTACTCATGTCATCCCCTACCGTGGAGGTCCGAAATCGAACAAGAATACCTACAGAAGGAAACCCTAAAAATCGGCATTTTCCGGACAGATGGTGTTATTGACCCGAGTCCCGCCTGTAAGAGAGCTTTGGAAATAACCGAGGCGGCTTTGCGCAGTGCTGGTCACGAAATTGTCGAAATTGACCCCCCTTCGCCATACGAGGCTCTTCAGCTTGGATCGCAACTTCTGGATAGTGACGGACTGGAGACTGTTAAATCATTTTTCCGACCCGGAGAGTGGAATGACCGTGGAGTTCGACAAATGCGATTCTACATGAAGCTCCCCAGACCCATCAAATATCTGCACTACCTTTGGGTCAAATACGTGCGGCAAGACCCTGTTTGGGCTGGGCTTCTCATAAACTTCAACCCCAAGAACACCTATCAGTACTGGCAGACGATCGCTAAGCGAGAGGCTTACAGGAGAAGATGGTTTGAGTGGTGGGAGGCCAACAACGTCGACTTCCTCATCGCCCCGCCGAACGCAACACCCGCCGTTCCCCACAACGGAATGCACGATGCCGTAAGCAGTTGCGGATACACCTTCCTTTTCAATGTCGTAAGTCTTCTCTCCCGTACCCATTAAGTTGATGCAACCCAAGGTCGTAATAGATAGTAACCCGAAGCAGATCGACTACACCGCAGGTGTTCTCCCCGTCACCCATGTGGATAGAGAGAAGGATCAATTACCAAGCAACTTTAACATCAGCAATTTGAACGGGATTGCACAAGGCGCTTATAAGTTGTACGATGCCGATGACATGCACGGTCTACCAGTTGGTATCCAGGTCATCGGCAGGCGCTTGGAAGAGGAGAAGGTGCTGGCCGGTATGAAGAGGGTGGAGGACGCTTTGGGCGATGACAAGTTCAAGCTGCTGGATCTCGACTGAGCGATATAGAGCGGCGTAAGCGAGCCGGCTCCCCCATGAGACATGAGTTATGTGTTATGTTATACTATACTATAGCAAGCGCGATGAATTATATCCCCGGGTTTCATGCAAAGCAGGGAGTAACAGAGCACGTGCGCGACGTTTCGCCCCCAGAATATGTTCGCTCAACTCCGTACGCGTCAGCTCTCGGTAATGCCTGCGTCGTTTATCATAGCACGCAAGCCAATATCATGATGGATATTACGATGGTTAAGCGGCCGGGTATTGTCAATTCCTAGGCGTGGAAATCCGCCAAGTTTTTCTTCTTCCATTTGTTCTTTCATGGATTTCATACAAACTGATTGTATGATGTAAGATCCATGAATGTGGATCGGGGAGTAAGACTCAAACAGTCGTAACGTAGCACAAATGTCTTGCTGGTCCTGGCTGGGTAATGGTCCGTCTCGGATAGTTTTTAGGTGAGAACCTCGAAGACTGAATTAACTCGCCGAGTGATATTCCTATAGAGATATAGGGCATAAAAGAACATGCGAGTATCCAATATGATGATATTGATGGAAAGAAAATGTAGAGAAGGGCTATAAAAAGTATAAAGGGAGCGTAAATAAAAGAGAAAAAGTAAGACATACATGGGCGTATTAGATAGGTATCTATGATGGAAGCGTAAGAGTCATCATTCTGCTCTCTACTGAGCGGTGACACTGTGATTGGTCTCCCACTTGGGTGACTAAGTTCCAGGTTAGAAAGAAACCTAGCTCTTGGAACCAAACAAACCTCCACAGTAACTGTTTGGGGACCTTTATCATTTCATCTGTGACTTGGCTTCGCATACTTGTTTTTTTAAGTGGACGATAAACTGAAATTCAGAGTCGAATCAGCGCTTTTCACTTGGGCGGTCAAGACATGGTCACCGAGGTTGCATACCTACCTAGGCGGCTACGTGCTGCGTGAGTTGTTTGCTCAGTGATTTGGCATACTGTCCGACGTGCGGGATCCATAACTGGCGGAGCCCAATGCCCCCCTGAGTCCACCAGGCAAGGTCACGGCTTTACAAACAAATTCCATATACCTATAAAGAAAAAAAGAAAAAAAGAAAAAAACTCTTGAACAGTATATCATATTCACATTATTTATAGTATATTTTTCTCAGTCTTTGTTGACAGACCTCGTATAAAGCTGTCGCGATTCACCTCGGCTTGCGGAACACGTTTCTTCATCTCACTTCTCCTTCGCACCACAATGATACCGATGAGGGAGTACGTGAGCTGTCCGATTGCCCCATGGATACCTCTTGTGTCAAATGTGTTGGCCGTTTAGGAACCAGTCACCCATCCTTGGGGGGTCCATACTGTTAAGTTTGCTGGGCGAACGTACACATGAGTCCCTTTGTGACGCACAACCTACGCTCCCTTTCTTCTTTAGCACCCATAAGGCTTGTTCAATGATGGAAATCTCCTTCACCTCCTTTGACACACCAGTGATATAATTCACACCGGCGACGTATAGCTCCAGAAGTCCTCTGAGAGATCAAGACCCTACCTGTCCAAACTTTGCCTGCCCATAGCAGACCTCTTCGAAACCGATATCGACCAAAGATTTCCCATCATGGTGAATCCAAATCCTCACATCTCAAAATATACTCATCTGCATAACCTTCCCCATGCTGATAAGGCCTTGAAAATGCTGCAGAGGATAGCCTCACTGGTCGCCCCAATCATGCACAATCATGGATGGGATGTCAGGCAGCTGTCAGAGTTCTACCCAAAAGAAAAGGGTCTTCTAGGTGTGTATAATCGTATTCAAATCTCAAACTGCTCGGTTTCGTTGTGCTGATATAAACGGGGGGAAAAGGCATATGCTGTGGCCATGGGAGGAAGATATATGTGCGGCTCCGTCACCCATTCAACCAGGGCAAATTCTTCGAGATGGAGTTTGTTCTTGATACGATGCTTCACGAGCTATGTCACATTGAGCATACCCGCCATAACAGGAAGTTTCATGCGCTTTGGAACCGGTTACGCGACGAATGGGAGGACCTTAGTACCAAGGGATATACTGGCGAAGGGTTCTTCTCCAAAGGACGGGAAGTAGGAGGAAAGAAAGTACCATTTCAAGAAAAAGAGCGACGTACTCGTGAAAAAGCTGAGGATACAAAGACAGAGCAAGCTTCTGGCTCTGGCCCTGGCCCTGGCCCTGGCCCTGGCCCCGGTCAGCGTCTTGGTGGTAAAGGTTCAAAAGCCGGTACGAGTGTGAGAGAAGCTGCCGGTACCGCTGCTGAGACACGAAGGCTAGAAGCGTTTGAATCTTGTTCTGAGGAATTGTTGAGCGAGCAGGAAAAGCTTGACATGGCGGAGACGGCGACGAGGAATGGGTTCACAACACAGGCCGAGGAAGCTGAGGCCACCGATTTCGCCATTGCCTGGACATTGACTGAATGGGATTTCGAAGAGGAGAACGACAACTGTACCTACTTGGCCCCTATCACCCCGCCGGTGATTTCTCCGCCAAGTGACTCAGATAGCTGGGACTGTCCGGCATGCACGCTGCGTAACTCACGTAATTCTCAGCATTGCGATGCTTGCGAAGGAAGGTGTCCGGATAGTATAAAGCTGCCGTCGGATTCGAAAGAGACACGCAGAGGCGCGGAAAGCGCGGTTGGAGGTTCGACCGCCATGAAACAAAGACGAAGATATAGGAAATCTTAGGGTGGCACGAGTTTTGGAGAATCTCCTCGACCGAAGACGTGGCGTTGTGAGGGGTGTGGTATGATAATGGAGGAGTGGTGGGAGTGCATGACCTGCGGATGGATGAAGACTGACTCTCTTTGGGAGAGCGGGGGAGACAAGAGACAAGAGACCAGATTTTAGTTTGGTATTCTCTCTCTCTCTCTCTCTCTCTCTCACCCTCTTTCTCTGCTTCAAGTTTCCCTGAAAACAGTTGAAGGCTACGGGGTGGCAGGGGTATGATATTACTAATTACGTCAACATCTTTCTGGCGCGTCCTGCCGGGACCAGTGATTGCAAGGCAGGTGTATCGCTCTGAATACGAAGAAGCCATTCTGGAACGAACCACAAGGATTTTCTTTATATTGTCACATCAGTCTGTCGTAGATCGTTTCCCCTCTGTCTCTTGTACATAACCAGATCCTTGCTAGGGTGATGTGAGCAGATATTGACGGCATATGCGGGCTGTGCTCCAGCGGCAGTTATTCAGTAATAATTTCCACAATATCTAAAGTTCGAGGGTTGATTGGCCCGACCTGAGTCCAATCAAGATGAACCCAGGGGGTGGAGTTGCACATGCACATGCACCCAATCTGTGAGCTACTGATGTGTGTCTCGGCACTGGTAACAGGCGGAACGGAATCAAGCTACTAACCATGTAGGTTATTAGACAAAAGAATCACATTCCCACCACAACAAGATACCTAATATATCTAATGGGAATACATTGCTATACATACATTGGTGTTTTCACAAACAACCACTGCACGCCATTAAGCCTTCATCATACATTCAGGTAAAAAGATCAAGACAAAGTGACAAAAAAATGAGTGCGTATGACCAGGAATCACGTTTGAAGGTTCACTTTCAAACGGCGACCGGGATCTATGATCAGGGACTGGCCCTGTCCCAGGGCGTTATCAATGCCGGCTTCGAGGGGCTCTACGACAAATATGATGAGCTTAAGAAGATTGAGTGGAATGATATGGGGGTGGAGATGGACGCCGAGTTGCTTCCCTCCCGTATTCTGATCCCCGGTGAGCTCGGCATGAATCTCGCCAAGATTCACCATCAGATGCGGTCGGTGCAGCCCTCCCTTACTACCAGTTTTTATCTATTGCATTCGAGACCTGACACCGTCACAGATTCAAATCAGGGCACTTAAGGAACGCGAATGCCATGGTCGATATCGATCTGACCGACTGGATGATTACCGTTGTCTGCGACCTTGATATCCAGTTCGTTAACAGAAATCCAGGTGACAACGAGGATGAAAAGGACAAGAAGCAGCGAGAATTCATTGAGCGGGAGTTCGATATCCCTGGAGATTATCGGATTGACCGCTTGTATGCTAAGCTTACCTGTAAGTCACCGTTTTGGCTACGATTCCCATCAATGTGTACGCGAAGAGCGTTAATGAGACTCATTCCACAGCGGCCAACTAGAATCACTTCGATATGAACAACTCTAGATTCATCAATCCCAACACGAGCGAGGAATGGTCTTACGATGATTGGGTGAATCATGACAACTATACTGCCACCATGTTCTCCATGATGTGCAGTAGCTGGGCTCGCTCAACGCAGACTTATGCTGGCAGCTTCAGGCCTTTGTACGTTCGAGGCAGAAACTACAGTGAACGATTGAGGAATTAGATGCTGTCGCTGTCCCTTTGGCTCATTCCAAAACGACATCCTTTGATCCTGAGCTTCTCAACGGGCTCGCTGCCGTCAAATATATAGCAGAGCTGTCAGACATCTCACCCACCGAACTACAACCACTATGGGGAAATATGAACACTCATGGTCCTAAATCGCTCTATGCAAGATACTTTCTCAAGGGGCCAATCCCACAGTCAGAGCGCAAGGTGTTTGAACCAGACGGGAATGGCGAGTTCTTACAGGGGAACGAGGCCATTCCGATTATATTCATACCCTGGCCCTAGCGTTGCGTGTCAATACTACGTCTTTGAACGCCATTATTTCTTCCACAAGCTTAGCTAATCGCCTTTCCCTTCATAATGTATCATTTCCCTACAGAGTTTCCCTTCTTTGTCGGATTTTGGAGCCTGGACAGCGTGGTACAGCCTCGATGGAGGGGCGTGCGCCTCTGGGCTTCGTCCGCACAGGATATTTTTGCGTCCCCGCCAATCCCAATATAGTCAATCTTCATAATTTGATAGACGACCGTCTGTACAAGATCCGTAATGGAATGGATATTGATGGTAATGCTCGGGTGCTTGACTTGTGGGGCCCGCCTATTGATCCAGGTGCGTTGGTGAGAGCCAATGCCCTCGGCGGCGCGGATGGTCCCTCTAACCTCCTGGCTGGTCTGAACGGCCCTATCCCAAAACAACGCTTCAACTATCTGATAAAGAGAGCCTATGAATTCGTCGGCGTCTTGAAGGCCTCTGCGCAACAGCTGTTGGCGATTCGGGAGAAGAAGGATGCCGAAGCGCTGACAGTGTTGCGGAGCCAACATCGAAAGACAATCTTGAGGCTGGCAATGGACATTAGGGAAGCTCAAAAGAAGGAGGTTCAAAGAGCGATGGAGTCTCTACAAGAGAAGCGCAAGCAGCAAGAAATGCGTCTTATGTTCTACCTCAGCGTCGCCGGCGATGACAAGCAGATTCCGCAGCCGGGTGAGAATTGGCAAGACATCCAACAAGTCATCCAACCACCGACGAAAGACGACTTCCGCATATCGCAGCATGAACAAGAGGAATTCGATCAAGCCGGGTTAGCTGCTGAATTTTACGAATCGGCAGCGCGTTCAGAGACCATTGCATCGGTCCTATTCGCGCTTCCATCGTTTGCTGCTGATATCAAGCCCTTTGGCGTTGGCACGACCATTTCCTATGGCGGAGATCAACTCGGCCAGATACCGCTTTGCGTAGCTGGTGCTTTCAATCTCAAGACCGGGATAGCAGAAAGCAACAGCTCGACCGCCGCTTTTTGGGCGGAGGCCTCGCGTCGACTACAGAAACGCAGGTTGAAGGCCAATACAATCGGGCGGGAGATTGGGAAGCTGGACAAGGACATGGAGCAGCTACGGGCTCGTGTAGAGACCTGCGAGGCGAGGATAAAGGTACAGCAGCAGAGAGTCGAGAATGCCGAGGCCGAAGAGCAATGGCTTCAATCCAAGTACACAACGCAGCAGCTATACTCAACGCTCGACAGCTCCCTGTCTTCCCTCTTCCACCAGACTTACAAGATGGCGAGCGAGATGACCAGCACGGCGCAGCGGGCTCTCGACTTTGAGCACTCGATGCGGTATCCAAACAGCAACGGGCCAGGAAGCGCCGGGAGTTTCCTGGAGAATAGCCTTCGCGATGGTTACTTCATAGGCGAGGCGCTATACCTTGATCTGAAGCGCATAGAAGCGATGCACATGGACAATCGCCCGCACGACTTGGAGATTCACAAGACGGTATCGCTGCGCCAGTTGGATGCTTGGGCGTTTCTCGAGCTGCGCGAGTCGGGCGTCGTAGAATTTGATCTATCCGAGGCCATCTTTGATATGGACCTTCCTGGCCACTACTGCCGCCGCATCTTCTCCGTCGAACTGACCATACCCGATGCTGGTCCCCATACTTCTCAGAATTGCAAGCTGAATCTTCAGTCCCATAGGTATCGCATCTCACCGCTGGCCGGAAATGCCGACGCCTACAATGCGGCTGCCGACAGGGACATTGACGACGGCACCACGTTCCACACCGACCTCATCCCCATTACCTCGGTGGCCTTTGGGACCGGCGGCCAGTTCAATTTCCCATCTGCTACGGAGCGTTACGGATCATTCGAAGGTGCGGGTGCCATCTCGCGCTGGCGCCTCCGCCTGCCACCCACGCTACGTTCCTTTGACTACAACGACATGAGCGATCTCCTCTTACACGTGCGGTATACGGCTCTAGACGGCGGGGACGCTCTCGCGAGGATAGCCGATGAGGCGTTGCGCAAGCGTCTCTCAAGCGGCGAGAACGCCTTCTCGGTCGCGGCCATCGATCTGGTCAAGGATTACCCAGACGAGTGGCGCGCCTGCACAGAATCCACCGACCCGGCGGCACTCTTGAACCTGACGGCGCTGCAGAGTCGCACGATGCCCGCCTGGACGAGGCTGGGCAAGGTCACGGCCGAGAACATCGCCCTCCTAGTCGCGCCGGAGCCGGAGTCGGCACTGAGTGCGGAGGTGGAGGTGAGCTCCGGGAGATCCGTGACACTAGAAAGGACCGGGGCGCCGGACTTGGGCGAGTATTACGTGGTGGCCAGCCAGAGCGCCGGGGTGACTGTAGCGGACGGGTGGAAGATTAAGGGCCTGGCAGGTCAGAAGACGTTGACTAGGGCTTGGTTCGTGATTGGATTCACCGTGTCTGGGCTTAAATGAGCCGCTTGTTGGAGGGGGGAAGGGGAGGTGACGGTGATCTTTTGACGGGGTGTGATACGAGGGTGTATCCAATGTACGTAGGTGGTGGCCATTTTATGATGTCGATATGATAATTCCAAGACCGGGGGGGTTGAGGGTTGAGTACAAGGTTATTAGAGCCACCAAACATGAATTTATCGAAACAATCAACTTGTACACTAAATCGAGTCCAGAGGGCGTCACAAAAGCACTACCGGTCTAGTAACGGCATTCCAAGGCTTTGTCCATGGTGACCGGTGTTTTAACCTCCCCTCCCCCCCTTGAGCGAGATGGGAATCTTGAACAAATGCGTGTCAAAAGGTTCAGGACCCAAATCATCCATCCATCTCTCCATCCCTCCATCCATCCATCCATCCATCCATCCATCCCTCGAGAGTAGTGCTGGCATCCACAGAAATGCCCAGACCCCCGACACGGCTCGCTCTCCTCGGTCTTGTTCGCTGCAAACAACCTACTTGTACGAGTAGAAACCTAACGGAGTAGACAAGGATCCATTGCAGGATGGCTACAGTAGGACTGGGCTGGCCGGGGAATTTATTTTGCCTGTCTTGCTTGTGTAACCTTGGCTCGCGTCTTTTTGTTCTCAGTCGCAATCAAGGAAGCGCGAGCAATCCACGGATCGTCCCAGTGCATCACCCCCCCCCCCCCCCTTGGGTCCAGGATGCCAGCGCCATAATTGGCTCCTGGCTGGGTTCAAAAGTGGATGGGGGATGGAAACTTTGCCACCGCCAACCAGGGTCTGGCGACGTCCTCTTTTCGGGATGATTGTTGGTCAAGCAAACCAAGGTTTTTTTTTTTTTTTTTTTGGTTTCTACCCCAGACAGAACAGAACCGGGTGTGCTAAGTAGATTGTTTGGTCATCCATCCATCCGCCCCTTTGAGATTTATTACTTGGGGCTCAAGAGCTACAACCGAGATACGATAATGCTATCAGCATATGAATGCCTTATCTAGATGTTACCTAGTCCAATGCCCCGTAGTAGCACAAGTACTAATTGCGAGCGTCTATGCGCCCGCTGATGCGTGCCCTGGACAGAAACAAGGACAAAAAAAAAGCAAGGGAGGTTTTCCGAAGATCAACATTCCCCTCTGATTTGGTCAAGTGCAGTTGCAGCATCTCGAACATCCACAAGGCGTGTTAGCTGCAGTAGTTGAAAGTGATGTGCAGTCGCCGCGGGGCCACATGGATGGAAGAGGGTAGGTTGGAGGGCAATCACACCACACCACACCACACCACACCACACCAACACAAGCTCACATGTCGGTTTTTTTTTTCTTTCTTCCTTTCTTTCTTTTTCTTTCTTCAGTCAGTCGAAAAGGCGAGAGAAAAGAAAGGGGAAAAGCTCGATCCGCAGAGGGCCTTTTGTGCATCTCCTCCTTGTATGCATATCATATAGCCGGACTAGTAACACTGAGGCTGAGGAAAAGACTTGGCACCTTTTTACCTACTCGTACTTGTACTTGTAACTTGGAGATGGCACCTTGCGGCTATTTTTGGGAGTTTGACATGCGGAATCGTTTAGCGGTCAATGCCATGCATGAATCTTAGTTTTTGTTTTAGTTAACGTGCTCAAACGTTGCCCGTGTAGGTTATGTTGATGATTCTATTAGCCCTTGGATCTGACTTGAAGATGCTTCACTTTAGTGAGAAATACTAGTAGAGGCTAGTACATCTGTCGGGAGAAAGAAAGAAAAAATTATTTTTTGCTGATCTTGATACTTGGATCTAAGATTTGCTTACCCGAAGCTTGCCGTTTTGCTTCCCGTCGTAGTAGCAGTAGTAATACGTGGTTGTTATTCATGCTTGTGTGTGTGATGTGATGTGATGTGCTGAACAGTCAGTCTGTTTGCTCGGTCGAGCCCGCCAAGCATGCACTCGTCCAATAACACGCAAATGGACAGGCCTAGACTCCCGTCGGTTCGATATCAAGCGGGAATGGAGGGATCACAGTCAGCCCTCTCAAACAAAGCTGAGCCAAATATGCTATGCTTTGTTGTACTGTTCCGTGTACCCTCCTCTCTTGTTAGGACAACTACCAAGTATTCCGTATTCCGCCCAACACGTTGTATGGATGGATGGGATGCAAGGGGGGGAGGGCTGCTGCTTGGATGCAGGTGGTGCATTCTGACTGAAGATCATTTCCTTTCCGCCCTCTTTTTCGCTTGCCCCCCCCCCCTTCTCGTGGCTGGGAGAGCTTTCCATCACAATCACAATCACACGCCTCCAGGACAGGAACAAACAAACATTATTACGAGAGCTTCCTAGAGCTTCCATTTGACTCGTTTGCTTTCATTTCGTGGCTTTCTTCCAAGTTCCCAACCGCCATTTCCCCAAAAAGTGTTTCGCATTGTTACCTTGTGGTACAAGTAAGTATCTATGTGTGTATACATACATTCACACTTACATGCTTGCATGCAAGTGAGGGCGCGCTACTAGTAGTTAAACGTTGCGCGTACATGCAGATTTTTGTATCACTACTACCTACCCGTTGGTGGGTCCTTCGTAAGCTACGGAAACCAACTTAGAGAGTTCCCCTCTAAGTTGGCCCTAAAATCCTGGGACTGCCACGAAAGTCTGGGACAGTCAAAAGATACTTAAATTATAGTGAGATTAGTAAGGAAAATAATATATCTGTTAACATAAAAATTCTTATATTAAGATTTTCTCTATAACTAAAAGATAAAAATAAATATATTTAAAATATTATAATTATATATATATATATATATATAAACTATTTATAATTTTTTAACTATAAATTAAGCCTATTATAAGCTATATAAAATTTTCCAGTATATTATAGTATATATATAAGATCTATACTATATTTTTACTGTATAAAAATAAAAGCTTTAAAAATATAATAAAATATTTTAATTAATTAGTAATAATATATATATAGTTTTAAGTTAAAAAATATAAAATAATATATATATTTATATTTAACTCTTAAAAACTTAAATATTTTCATATAGCATAAGAAAAACAAATATAATATATTAATAAATAAAAGATACTTTTATTTACTAAGAAATTTATACTATAACTTAAGTATTTTTAACTATCCTAGAATTTTGTGGCAGTCCCAGGATTTTAGGGCCAACTTAGAGGGGAACTCTCTAAGTTGGTTTTCGTAGCTTACGAAGGCTGACGAAGGACCCACCAACGGGTATTTAGATAGTCAAGGCATGCACATATCACCAATCTCCCTACCTATCGGTGTGTACAAGTAATCGTACGAGTGGTGGTGGTAGTAGAAGTAGGGGTGACGGGGTCTGGGTCTGAGTTTGGGTCTGGGGTTCACGCGTCTGCCGTCTGCCGTCTGCCGTCCGTTCAAGTCAGTCAAGTCTGTCAGTCTGTCTGTCAGTCTAGATCGGTGGAGGTGCATCCGAGGCAGAGAGGAGAAAGGCCCTGGGAAAAATAAAACATCCACCGGCTCCATTCTCTCTGCTCCCTTGTTCCCTGTTTTTCCCTGTTATTCCCTGCTGTTGCTTGCTGTTCCTTGCTGCACCCGGTTACTGCTCCCCGCTATTTGTCGCTGTCTCAGCTCAGGGTCTCGTCGACCTATCCTGGGCCTGGTCAGAGCAGGGCGAGCACCGTAGTGGATCCCTGCCTATGTAGTATGTACGGAGTACTTTGCAACGCAACATCATCCAACAACAACGAAACTGTTTCGCGGGCCCTTGAACGGTGTGAAGAAGTCACAATCTGTTGTCGTCGTCGTCGTCGTCGTCGTCGTCGTCGTTGACAGGTGCTTGCTTGCTTGCTTGCTTCTTGATGCTTCCCCTTTCACACCCTTTTGTTTCGTGTTGCCCTTATAAACAAGTAGGTACTTGGCATTGCTGTCTGTCTGCCAGGACTGCCTAATTACCTAATTACTACCCTAGAAGCCATCCGAAGCTCTCTCTCCTCCTTCCAAGGTTCCGTTTCATCTCGCTCTATCCCTCTTCCGGCCGGCATTGATCCTTTTGGCTTGCATGAATGGAGGCTTGCCTTGCCTCGCCCTTGCCTCGTCTCGCCTCCAACCAAGTTCTTCTTCCCGGCTGCCGATCTACAAGTACATGCATCCATCCATACATGCTTGTATTACAACCTTGCCTACCTACTACTTACTAAAGTACCTGTAGGTAAGCAAACCTAGCTCTTCTTTTTTTCCCC
The DNA here is from genome assembly GCA_011799845.1 of Hypomyces rosellus. Lineage (NCBI taxonomy): Eukaryota > Fungi > Ascomycota > Sordariomycetes > Hypocreales > Hypocreaceae > Hypomyces > Hypomyces rosellus. Next base: position 3,186,965 of record WWCI01000002.1, on the reverse strand, counting down.
CTTCACTTTGTACACTTACTCCATATGATTATTATTACTACTACTACTACTGCTACTACTACTACTACTAGTATTTATTTTCTTCACACCATCAAGAAAAAAGAAAGGAAAGGAAGCTCTACAAGTACTCACTGATAACGGTTCCCTCCATCAAAGTTTGTATTAGTGGAGACAATAGAGATCTGCATTTGTATTCCACGCCAGTGCGATACCGGAATAGCTTCAATAAAGTTTACCTGGAACAGCAGTCACGGACCGGGCTAACTCGTGAGCAAATGCCCTGCATTTCATTCTTGAACAACTGACGAAGCAATTTTCTCTCTTTTTCTTCTTTTTTTCTTTCCTTCCTTCCTTCCTTCTTTCTTTCTTCCCCCTTCGACAACCTTCTCTTTCTCAATACGTGCGTGCGTGCGTGCTTGCTTGCTTGTTTGTTCCAGGCTGGGCTGATTTGGCCTTGGTTTCCATTGGAGGCGCAGCTGCTTCTCCGGCAACTTCCAACCTTGAGCAAACACCCATCCTCGAATCTACTACAATATATTGGCCACCGCCTCACGCTTATTCGTCCTTTTTTTCTTCATCTTTATTCTCGCTCTTGTTCTTTTCCCCCACCACATACGTCTCCGTCTCTCTCCTTATGTGTGTGGGACTCACGATATGACGTCTGCGGAACAAGCTCCTGCGAGCCATCAGACTCGAATCCAACCACACGTCCCCGCCACCTACGATGCCCCGCTGGAACCCCCAGATTTTATCACCCACGATCTAGCCTTAGCATCATCGTCAAGAGACCCGAAGCTACCGAGATTAGCTCAGCCAGATCTAAACAATGTCGACAGTAGTCCTCGATCGCTCGGCGGCGGCCGCTTTTTTAGAGATGCTCTCAACGCTCAGACTGACGGGGTTCGCTCCCAGTCGCAGAGCCCCTTTCGACTCTCCATGCCTTCCATAACACCTGGGCAGCTTGCATTCACCGCGATGCAGTACCTCCCAGTGCCGGTCATCATACTCAATAGTCTTAAGACGGTCGTCTTGGCAAACGAGGCCATGGGTAGGATGCTTGGCATTGTCTCCGATGAACTGAGCGACGATGATGCCTCGACAACCATGGAACACTTGCGTGGCCAGACATTGTCACAGGTCGGCATCGATATGCTGCAGGATGGTCGTCCAGTCTGGGTGACATGGGAAGCATTCCTCGACACCTTGCTCTCCGAAGTTGGTACTCGACCCCCCTCCGCTGCTCAACGGCGAGCATCTCGGGTTGGCGGTGATGCCACCCCAACAATCAACAACGTGCCTCAGATAGAGGGGCTCTCCAATTCCATCGAGCGGCCGACTCATGATGCCGTCGTGGAGGTGGTGATAACGCGCAAGGACATCTGCAAGACAACCTTTGACAGCCGACACAAGGCCAAGGAATTCGAATACCATGCATTTGCAAAGATGATCATCACAATATGGGAAATTGAAGACAGGCAAACGTACTTTACTCTCACCTTTACGCACACCCAATCCACCTCACCCATACCGCCGCCGATCAAACGAGTTGTTACCAAGTCGAATATTCTAGAGGCGGCCGAGCGGAAATATATTTCCAATTCCAATCCCTCCTCCGTTGCCTCAAGCCGAGACTCTAGTTCGCCCTCATTCTACAGTCCTGGTGTCATCACCATGTCCTCGAGCCAATTCCCGCCGCTGGGACCACCCTCTGGGGCTTCGCATTCACAATCCAGTACTCCATCGATGCTACAGAAGCTGAGTAGGCTGAAGGACGCTCTACTCAATAACACACAGATGCCGGTTCTCGCAATGTGGAAGGACGGAAGCGTAATATTGCCGAATAAGGCGGCCAAGGTATTTCTTACTAGGGATACCGACTTCGACATGTCATTTGATAGTTTTGACATCTTGGCAAACTGGAAGATTTGGACCGAGGACTTTTCACGCCAGTTGGAGCGTCATGAGTATCCCATCTCGGTTTTGCTGAGAACCGAGAAGCCGTACGAGAGCATGCGCGTTGGCATGTATGATGGAGATGGAAAGAGACTCATACTGGATGTGCTCGGTGAGGTAATATGTGACGAGGTAACACACGAGTTTCTTGCTGGAATTGTCACTGGTCGCGATGTGACAAAGATAAGGGAAGAGATTTCGGAAATAAAGGAGCGCGATGAAGAGCGCTTCAAGGCAATATGTGAAACGATGCCGCAGTTGGTGTGGACAGCAACGCCTGAAGGGACGCATGATTTCTTCAACTCTAGATGGTACACATACACAGGCCTTAGACCGGAGCAATGCCTTGGGACAGAATGGCCAGAAGCTTTTCATCCTGAAGATAAACCGGAGGCTTTAAAACGTTGGCGCCGATCCATGAAATCAGGAGAGCCGTATCAGATGGAGTATCGCTGCGCTAGTAAGAATGGCGAGTGGAGGTGGTTCCTTGGTCGTGCTCTCGCCGTGAGGGATAAGGAGACAGGCCGGATTGAAAAATGGTTTGGTAAGTTGGCTGGATCCTCTTTCAATACTGATAAAGTTCTGTTCAATTAATCGTGAACAGGAACCTGCACCGATATACACGAAAGCATGCAGACAAAACTGAACGCCAAGCGTACCCGACAGCAGCTTCTCAGCGTCATCGCGCATTCCCATGTCACGATTTTCACGGTGGATCCAGAGCGGAAAGTTACCATGCTAGAAGGCGCCTTGATATGGAACGCGTCGGATGACAACAATGATGGAAGCAGATGGTACATCGGCGAAAACATGTACACTGTTTTCAACCGACTTACGGAGCAACTACCGCAGGGCGAAAATCCAAAGTGGCTGCAGTCCATCGAGGATATCCTTGACGGGAGAAGCAAGGAGGATGTCAAGGAACATGGGCTTGGTGAGTTGTTAGGATGTCATAAAATGCGATCATGGAACTGACCTAAATTAGACGACCGCTGGTATCGAACTCGTTTCATTCCAATTTTTGGTAAAAAAACTAAGGATTACAAGTTTACGAATGGAACCTGTATCGAAGGCGTCATTGGTGTGATTATGGATGTCACTGAACTCAAGGTGAGAGGGGAAGCTCTTCAAAAACAGTCCAAGGAGAAGCGCCGTGCCATGGCGAGTGAAGCAGCTGCCAAAGAGGCGACGCGGCTGAAGAGTCAGTTTCTAGCCAATATGTCGCACGAAATCCGTACCCCAATCACCGGAGTTCTGGGTATGGCCGAGCTACTAGGCGACATGGAATTGGACGAAGAACAACGTGAATATGTTGACAATATACAAAGCTCCGCGACGTCCCTATTGACAGTCATCAACGATATTCTAGACTTCTCCAAGGTTGAATCCGGCCGATTGGACATTGAAGAGGTGCAGTTTTCCTTGTCCTTGATTCTCAAGGAGGTTAGGCGAATGCTCCAATTCGCGGTGGAACGCAAAAACCTGGATTTCCAGTCGGACGTTGGAAGCGACATAGAAAATAATATGGTTGTCATTGGAGATCCTGGAAGACTGCGCCAGATTATTACAAACCTTCTCACTAATAGCATCAAGTTCACCAATCAAGGACACGTGAGATTTACCGTGGTAAAGGAGAGGGAGACTGCCGAGACCATCGAAGTCAAATTCACCATCGAGGATACGGGCATCGGTATTCAAGAAGATGTACGTAGAAAGCTCTTCAAACCTTTCAGCCAAGGTGATGCTTCTACTGCGCGACGATTTGGCGGCACTGGGCTTGGACTCACCATCTGCAAAAATCTCCTGGATTTGATGAATGGTCGCATTACTCTCGAATCGACTGTAGGAAGCGGAACTACGGCAACATTCTGGGTCCCATTCATCAAACCGAACGGGACGAAGACGTCCAGCTTGGCGAATCCTGGTAAAATCCCTGACCGATTGCAGTCAGAACTCAGTCTATCGTGTAATAGCTCGGAATATGAGCAGTTCACAAGTAACTCCCAGGGCTCGACGGATCCAGTTTCTGGATCTTCAGTGCCCCGTCGTCGTACATCCACGCGCACACCACCTTCATTAGACCAGGAACTACCTCGATCAGAGCGTTCTCGATTGCATGTCCTGGTGGTTGAGGATAAGTGAGTTATTCCCTGGAAATACGAATAAACAACCCACTAATCCATAATTACAGTCCAGTGAATCAAAAGATTGCGACCAAAACCATTGGAAAGCTTGGTTTCCAAGTTTCTGCAACATGGAACGGTAAAGAAGCTCTCGATTATATGATTGGCGCGTCACTAGGACAGAACAAGAAGCCAGACATCATCCTGATGGATGTACAGATGCCCATCATCGATGGTTACAAGTGCACACATCTTCTGCGACATCATTTCCCCTATAAGAACTTGGTTCAGGACGTGCCCATCGTAGCCATGACCGCTTCTGCGATTCAAGGTGATCGTGAGAAATGTACCCGAGCGGGCATGGATGACTATTTGGCGAAACCTGTGACAATGAAGGTACTGGAGAAGATGCTTATCCGGTGGTCAATCTCGCGCCGTGTTGCCTCTCAGTCTGAGCCAACAGTGTCTGACTGCTCAAAAGTCGGAGAGCATTGTGATAATGCGGATATCCCTCATATAGGAATCCAGGCAGAGGATATGCCGCCCATGAACATTGTTGAGGATCTCCACAACAGTCCAATCACTCCCCGGCCCTTGACCCTAAACGGGAAATACGAGCCATCCCCATTTGACTCACCTCTTGCAGCCGACATGGCGCCCCAAGTCAGGCGGCCCGAAGGCGAGAAGGAGTGGTCGAATATGCTTCAAGAAAATAAGCTTATTGACGCAGCGGGTGGTGTGCCTGCTGATCTTCGGGGCAACGGGTTCCCAGAAACGGGAGCTGGAGAAGCTCTAACAGAAGAGAACGTCAACAAGCTGGAAAATGTGAATGAACAACCGGCAAGGTAACATTTGCTGAAAAGTCATTTAATTTGATATTTACACCGAGCGGGCATTTCACCACCTTAATGCTTTCTTCTTCATATTTGTTTCTCTTGTCTCCAAGACACTTTACTTCTTTGCATCAAAAAGTTGGGCGGAATCTGGCGTTGCACAAATTCATGAGCTACGGATTCGATTTATATTCTTTTTTCTTTCTTATTTCTTCATTATTTGTTTGTCTTTTTATAGCATTTTACTTCCGAGGAGGCGTTGCATAGGAGGAACGGAACAGAGTGCAAAGGAGGGGTTTTGAGGCCTCCTTTTTATCAACAGACTTTTTGTTTTGGGCGGAAACGATAGCAAGGGATACATACATGCAAGTGCTACAGAGAGGCAAAGCAGCCACGGGATAGGTATTTGTTTTTGTTTTTGCTTGTTTTTGCTTTTTTACAGCATGGAAAAGGATACTGGATTTTTTGGACTCAGTTTGGAGACATGTTAGACGGAGCGAGCTTCATGTTGTTGTTTTTTCTCTCTTTGATTTGATTTGATTAACATGAGTTAATTGCATCTTACAAGACGTGTGTAACAAAGGAGGAACTATTATTACATGATACGATGTATTGGAGATAAAACTCGGTATAATGACGATACGAAAGAGAACATGGACAAAGGTCGCTTTACGAGAGCGCCTCAAATCAATTCCATATACTGAAATGCCTGACTTTGTGCAGTGAACCTTTCTCGTAGACTTCATTTTTACAACATATCACGGTACATCATATCTATGTAACTGATGGTGAATCAAAGGTGACGCTATTTATTGGTATACAAAATAATAACAAATATGCAAGAATGAGTATGTGAACTAGATCAGAAATGCTCCTTCCAGAACCTGAAATCGACCTCCCGTGCCGTGGCGGCTTTGCAAGCGGACTTGATATCACGAGCTAGAACAATGGGTTAGCAAGAGGGTTCGCGTAGAACAACTAGAATATGAACATACCTGCTGCGGACGGACCGCAAAAGTACACACCAACCGATGTCTTGAAGCTACTCTCCAAGCCAGGCAGATACGATCTATCGAGGATCCCGTTACGCATGGTCGTGAATAGGCGGGTAAAGTCGGGGCGACCAAAGTGCGTGCGAGACTTGAGTTCCGTCAGGGGGTCCATATCGGCGCCGACACTGTTGAGGACAATATTCTGGGTGGTGTCTATGTCTAGTTTCTGGGTGAGATATGTGTGGATCTTCAAGAATTCGACACCAGAGCTGCCAGGAATGCGGGCTGCCTCATTAGACTGTTCTTCGAGGGACGAGAGGAGAGTTTGGAACCATTCGAAAGAACCTGTATCTTTGCAAACCCAGATGAACTCGACTCGGCGGAGACGCGAGGGGGGATTGGGTGAGTTGCGCAAGTGCCAAATATTCTTAAGAATGGAAGCCCAAGGGGTGACTCCAATACCAGTACCAATGAGGACAGCGATTTCATTTTCGAAGACATCTTCGGCGGGCGCTCCATAAGGGCCATCAATACGGAGGCCTGGCATCTGCTGACCGTTTTGCAGTGCGACTTCGTACATGCCCATGGGATCAACGCCATCGTAGAACTTGGCCTGAGCAGCACCAGCACCAAGAGCATCACCCAATTCGCGAGTGAAGTCGCCGACTTGACGGACGTGGACAGAGACATAGGGATCGAACGGGCAGGATGTGATGGTGAAGGGGTGCCACTGGTACTTGGAAAGCGAAGGAACTTGCAGGAACAGCCACTGCCCAGCCTTGTATTTGAAAGATGGCTTGTTGAATTGAATCTCGACAACGTCGTAGGGATGACGGATGACTCGAGTAATTCCGGTCTCGCGACGAGCACGAATCTCGCGGTAGAGACGCTCAAGCAAGTAAAAGCCACCAGTGACCAGCTCCCATCGCCATCCCAGATAGCCGATGCAGTGCGTCCAGTATTGCTTACCAGCAAAGGGAGAAAAGGCATCGACAGAGTCGCGAACGAAGCAGCCTGTAGTGTGCGTGTAGAGCGCCAAGAAGAAAGGAATGAAGAGGTGATGAGTGTACCAAAAGGTCTCAAAGGACTGCTGGCGGATACGCGCATGGGCGGTGGTGTACATGAGAAGCATGCAGAGCAACATGACATGGCCAGTAATTCCACCAGGCTGAGTATAGTGGATTTGCAAAGCTGTTACTGGACGAATCTGCGTCTTTTCAACATTATAGAAGTTGACGTAGTGAGCTCCAGTATGGCAAATGCTGAAAATGAGGAGGGCATAGGCAATCTGACGATGCATCCAAATGTTTTCATCAAGAGGTAGAAAGCGAATCTTGGGACGGATCCAGCGCATAACGGTTCGACAAACGGGGAGGAGGATGAGCATTCCATCGACGCTGAGAACGAGACCGGCTCCTCGAGAAATCCATACTGAGTATTTGAGCGAATTCAAGCCTTTCAAACGCTCATCTGCGGCCTGCTTATACCTGCAATAGACGTTAGTTCATTATTATCTTTTAACCACCAAAATGAATAGGGACTCACCATCCATAAGCAAAGAGTCCCCAGTGGAATGTCCAGAAGAGAACATGGAAGAGCAGTTTTTGTGCTTTGAACTGCTTCCGAATTAATTCGCCGTATGTGACTTGACCCGCCATTTTGGACAGTGGTCTTCCTGGATTAAGGTATACTGGTGGTGATTAAGTGTCGACCCGCGACAATGCCAGCAGGAAAAAACTGATCGATTATTGGGACCAGTCGATGTCGTCCTTTTGCTTTGCCAAGTCTTTAATTCAAACGACCACCTGACAGACCCAAACGAAATAATTATTGATGCAGAAGCATACACGTTGGCAGAAAAGAGCGACTGATCCAGCAGTAACGAAAGGAATGTCCCAAGGACGTTGAAAGGTTGGAAACGATGGCGTTCTTGGCCTCGAGTGAAATCTGGGCGGGCGCAGTATGATAAGAAAGGTCTGACCCTGCTGTGAGCCAAAATGATGTCAAGTTTTGAGATGCCTCAGTGGGCTCGGATGCTGAGCTTCCCAGCGTCCTGAAACCCAAATCCCCCGCGCCAAATAGATCGCGATACTGGCCCCGACGAGGAGACTCGATAGATTACAGCGCCTAATGTCCCGGGTTTCGCTCAAATGTCTTCAGGCAATTACTGGACCCAGTAATCCAGAAAATAACCCTGCGACGACGAGTGTGAGAGGCTCGGTTTGAGGAGGTCCGTAGTCGTGTTTCGTCGCCCACTTGGGGCTGCTTAGAGCGTTTGGAGTGGTGGCGGGTGAGTTTTGAGTCAGCGACTGTGCGTGAAAAAGGAAGTGCTGTGACCTCCTTCGCTATGCGACACTTCTAAACCGTGGTCCTCGACTGCTCTGAAATGCAATGGAACGCGATTCGCAAACTTATTGAATCCGAAAGGAGAGGATTCATGTGCAAGTAAGAATAAGCCGCCCTCGAGTGTCACTCAACCTTCAAAACCCCCCGCCATCCGTCTCCACCATGCGGTCTCAATTTTCGCCCATAAATAGCTTCCGAGTAAAAACAGCCGTCGATTCTCGAAAGCTCTCACCAAAGTATCCATGCTATATCCTTTGCCTTGATGCCTCTGAGTGGCCAACCGTCTTCAACTGAGGTGCGACAAAAGCGGGACACCAGGCCTGATGTGGCAATGCGCTGGGGGCACGGCGCTTAAAATGCTGCTCGTCGGCCAACGAGATGCTTGAGTCGGCGTCCCCTGGATCGGATCCATCAACATGCAAGGTGATGGCCTGGAGCACTAGCGGCCGGTGGCCCCAGCCATCGATCAAGCCCCTGTTTAGTGTGTGTGCCTCTCCATCTTGATGTCTCTCCGGCTCCGAGACTTCGTTCTTCATCTTGTTGGTGACTGTCCGTCCATCCGTTATGGTGTCGGTCTGGCAGCTCTCCTGTTTCGAAAGAATGTAAAGTTCTGGCTGGTTGATTAGTCAAGAGTCCCCGAAATGTCTCGGCCCAGTATGAATCAGGAGTGACTGACAGTATCTCCAGAAGACATCAGAAGCACCGTCTCCAGGATCAAAGATAAAAAAGGACTTGGGATGAAATATGCATGATAATTTCTCTCCTACTGTTAATTCTTTTTCGTGAGGAAAATTTATGTTCCATGATGAATGTCGGTAGTTTCCCTCAATCCGCTTCAACCACCAGCGCCTTCCAAAACAAATGGATTGTTTGTCTACATTTATGACGGCGTCCTTCATGTGACTTATCGATAACACAAGCCAATCATCCACGTCAAGGTCAACATTTCACAAGTGTCAACTACAGCATCTCCAGTCATTCAGACTCCCCTGTGATTAATCCTCACGAGAATATCTATGTGGTTAAGGGGAGGCGACATAGATAGACTGGCACAATCTGGAGAAGAGTGATATAAAAAACAGAGAGCAATAACTCACCAAGATATATCTTAATGCATGATGAAGGTGTCGGGCTAGACTGTCTATGGAGAACGTGCATCCAAGACGCGAGACCAGATGTGATATGCGCATTCAATTGAGACAATGATAAAGATAACTCACTTAGAACAATCAGACGTATTTCTTCTCATAGCCAATACATTATCAAAAGGTAAATCTAGTCTGATATCGTGGGTGCAGAGGCAATGTTGAAGTGTTGAGAGCACTTAGTATAGGGTACGCAAACAATAGTTACACCATCGCTGCCAATATCATCTATGAGGAGACTGAAGTTTTTCTGGGTTATTGATACTACCTACTTAGGACAGTTTGTATCTATGCATTACGCATGTCGTTTGCTTTATATAGTTGAGATCCACTTGCCACATCACATACAGGCACGAGTGCAGAATAGGCATGTCTTATCAACTACATGTGATCTTGCGCACAAGAGTAATCTTCCAATGAAGAACAATCTAAGAGACATACAAGGTTTTTTTTCTCATATCATAATCGTCATTATACAAAGACGCATCATAGCCCATATAATTAGGGTAGTAAACATAACTTGGAGGTCTGGCAGAATCTATCTGCTTAGAGAGAAGAAATAATAGCCGCGCATGATTGACGATACTGGCATGACTCTGCGCGGCCGGTCCAATCATTCCAACAAAGGAGTCTTGCTCTGGGCTCCTGGAATCATCGTCCTTTTCGATTTTAGTAAACTCTGGCCGACGCGCCCCAAGGCAGATCTGGATTCGGGGGAAACGGTGCTGATTTACCCTTGCTCTTATTTCGCTTAGTTCGCACACCTTCAACTCCAGACTGTCGAGGAGAGTCGGCGCTGGACCCTTCATTGTCAGACTCATCGTGGTATCGCTCTTGGTCATCCTGAGCCAGCACTGGGGCGTAGCTCTCGCGTCTCTTGGATCGCTTAAGCCAGGGGACCTCAGGGAGAGAGGATGGGCGCAGGTGGTGGTGGCAGTTTGGGCACTCTGCGGGAACGGCGCGCCAGGCAATCCATTGAACGATACCGCTGATAGCGAGGCCATTGTAGAGGGAGTGGATACCAGAACCAGCATTGGCAGTGCTAAAAAAAATACCATCATAAGCGCTTCTGATTTTAGAGAGAAATGTTCGTTAGGGATGACTTACAAATTGGCCATCAGAGGGACGGTGGTGTAGGCAGCGAGCATGCTAAGTTGGTTTGATTGGCCGTCTTGCAGCCATGTTTTGACGAGAACCCAGACGCATCCGGCAGCGATGGCAATATCCAGCAAGAAGACGAGGAAAGGATGCAGGATTCGGGCCAGCAAGGAGGGCTTGTGGGTCTCCTCTGCGGCGGACTCGGTATCCGAATCGGAATCAGAGTCCGGAGGGATACGGAGAACGCAGATTGCAAGAATGGCAGAGACAGTGTGAGGGATTATGCCAGCTGAAGGGTAGGGACTTCGAGAGAGAACACCGTGAGCGACCGACAGCGCAAGCGAGGGTAGCCAGGTAGTGATTGAGATAAGGCGAAGGGCACGTGTGGCCGGATCGCCAGCGGCTGTTCGAGTCATGATTCTTCTTCTGCTGCTTCTTCTTCTTCTTCTTCTATGGGCAGGGCTCAGCAGAGCAAAAGCAATAGATCACAGAGTGTTGACTTTTGATTCAGAGTGCTAGTGGGGGTTTAGAAAAACGAATGAGGAGAGGAAAGCAGTTGGATGGAGGGAAGAAAGGGGCACGCGCCTTTTAGAGCTTTGGAGGAGGCATGGAGCAGCAGCAGCTGGAGCTTTGGAATGCTCGACCGAATGTTTCTTAGTCTTGGAGATGGCGGGAAGCAGCCCCCCCTGTCTGAGACATGCGAGAGACATGGTAAAACCGAGCTGAGCCAATGACGATATTGATATGCGAAGGCGGACAAGAGGCGGAATGGGCTGGATGGGGAACTATGATGCGCCAACGTAATATTTGGAGCCGAATGGTTGCTTTTTCGATGCAGTATTACTAAATAGATAAATGTATCCGTGTTTGGCTCTTTAAGGGCTGGTGATCTGACGGTTGCACACGACTGTGACGTTGGATTCCTCGGCACAACTGATAAGGCTGATATGATATGGATGATACAAGTAGAGTGCTAACCGCATGCGTCCTTGTCCTTGTCCTTGTGGCACCCCAAACTTGGTGGGAAATCAAGGGTTAGGGTTGTGGTGGCATCTACAAGCAATCAACGTAGGTAGACCAATCAGTGCAACAACTCCATCCACCAGTTTTGAGATCATGCAGTCATTCACGATTTCTTTGTTTTAATTTGCTATTATACACCCAATAACTCAACGATATGAATAGCCTATTCGTATTATTTTCTTCTATTGTCCTTGGGCTCCTGTGCGGCGAAAAAATGCCATGCCTATTGTGCCACTCCCGTTTGCCCTGGTGGTGATGCCTTGACAGCTGTTGACAGCTCGTCACCTTCAATTCACCAGCTGCAAAACAATAGGGCAGAATAACAGATTCAGAAAAACCATTGACACGTAGACTGCCCTAGGTAACTGTTGTCTAGCCTACAAAAAAAGTCATCTCGATTCTCTGCGATTCAATTATTTTCTTCCCTTCCTCTTCAGCATCAATAACCTCACCATCATCATCATCGTTGATCGCAAGCAACAACAACACACACACACATCAAGATCAGAACCTGCACCAGCTCTAGCATCATCATAATCATCATCGTCATCATAATCACCATACTCTTCTTCTTCATCTTCTGCTCCCGCTGCCGCCGCAACCATGATATTCTTCACCACTCTCCTCTCTCTCCTTACCCTCCTCCTCTCTCTCCTCCTCGACCCCTCACCCCTTAAGATGGCCTACAGTACCGTCTTCGAGTTTATTCCCTGCCCCAAGATGTGGGATGAGATCCTCTTCCTTACGCCCCTTTGGGCTCTATACTTTATCGTGTGTTTCTGTTGGAATGTACTTGTCGAATTCTTCCCGGCAATGTACGCAACATACTTCTTCTGCGTCACCGCTGTCACCAACCCAAGTCCCCTCGTCCAGGTGTCTTCGTGGCTGAGTCTTTTGGCTCTCCCAAGGCCCTGGCAGCTCGAGAACAAGGATCGACAGATTGATATCCTGCTTTTGCTCGACATCCTTCTCGTCACCTGGTTCTTCTCCGCCCTTCCAGTACTCGTCAAGTCTTCCTGGATTGTCATGAGAAAGGTGCAGCGACAACTGTGGAGACCTCTGGTGCACCATGTAGCTCGACGGCTTCGAGACTCTCTGGAGTTTCAGCTTGATTTCTCTGACTACATCGTCAAGTGCTATATGCCGACCCCGCCAGGCTCACAGTGTGATATCGACATGGCCGCTCTTATTCTCGACCACGAGAATCGACGTATGCAACGGTTCAAGGCATCACGTTCGGCATCGCTCATGAGCGACGCTGTCTATGCTGCTGTCTTCGGACGGCGGGCTAAGTCACCTTCTGTCTTGAGAATCTCGCTCTCACAAAGACTTGAGGAACAGCGTCAATCTCGCGAACGCAAGCAAGAGCTCAAGGCCATCATCGAGCAGTTAAAGAAGAAAGTCTACGCTGAGGAACCCAAGATCTCCAAAGGCGAAGGCACAGTTATCTGTGCTGAGGAACCCAAGGTTTTCAAAGGTGAAGGCATAGCATCCAAAGTCGTCAAGGCAAAAGCAACCGCGGGACTGGTCCAAGGTTCGCACCTCACTACGGCAGCAACGGAACCCCTGAATGTGCCCAACGAGTCGACGGTCCGAGTTGACCCACATGTTGTTGACAGTAAGGATGAGATCTCCGATCTCTTGGTTAATCCTGATGCCGAGGTTCCCATTATTGGGTATGAAGTGCTGCGATGCGATACTAGTGATCCCGAGGACATCTCGGAGGACTTACTGTCGAACCCACCCTTGGAAGTTGAAGATTCGGGGAAGTGCGCTGCTGGTCAGCTGCCAACCGACATCGACGATGATACCAGTGGAAAGACCATGGAGGAGCCGTCGCATATCACAGAGAGCAAACAGCCTGTCATTGATGTCCAGTAGGATGAGACTCATGCGACTGTCCCTGCCTCTTTGCCAGCCCTCCCAAGTCCCCAAGCTGCGCCAATGGACCTAGTCCTCCCCTCTGCTCCTGAGCATGGGATATATTCCGACACCAAACCATCTGTTCTCGCCATGGACGACCTGCTGCCGCGCTTGCTTTCGCCGGCGCCAGCACTAGACGTGGAGATGGATTGGACCGTCGAAGAACCTGCGGCCGACGATGCAGTTCCAGCCCCGAGCGACAACGTTTTCGACATGCGCGAGATGCTGGCAGCACTGATAGATACTGATCACGACCTTGCTTCTGGGTGCCTTTATGAGGACTTAGAGATCGAAGATGGACAATCTTTGATCAGTGAGATGTCGTCTGGTCGAGACTTCGCTTCTTACCCCCGGTTCGATCCGGCCGAAGTTATCGATGTGCTAGCCCCGGTTAATGATCTGTTCGATGTTAACCCTCGCCCTGCCGAAGACGATTTCATTCGAGCCCTCGTTGACGGGATGGCTGACATTGAGATTTATGGTCCCGATGCTACCCAGCCTGGCAATGACATCGCCATGGATATTGTGGATCCTGGCTTTGACTCCGGAGTCCAGTTGGAGGGACACGGAGGGGAATCGTTTGGAACGTTGCCTCATCAGGTTGTTGATGTCGATCTCGTCGACACCCCCCTTGACCTCGATGTGGATGATATTCCCTCTGATGATGATGAGGAGGAGGAGGAGGAGGAAGAAGCCTCGGAGACTAGCTTCGGAATTGATTCCAGCGACCTCAGTTATTTCGAGGCCGAGTTGATTGGAGCTACGCCGACGCGAGGTCAAACTATTGCTCCCGAAGCGGCATTTGTCCCGCTGTCTCTTGACGGCGATGCCACACCACTCTTTGCTTTCTCCCCAGAGCTGCTGGGGGTATCAAATAATATCAACAGGCACAATGTCACCGACCTGCCGTTGAACCGCATGTTTAATCTCGGGACAGCAGCACCCCATACCTTCCGGACGTTCGAGAGCGCGACCGAAGCCAATGTGTCCATCTCGGATACTACAGTCCTGAACTTCCACGGCGCGGGCGCCACGGAGGAACAGGCTGCTGAAGACTTGACCGAGACACACCAGCTGCCCACATCATCTCACGATGATGATAATGATAATGATAATGAGGACTATAACCGCGTTGCTGTGCCAGTTCAAGAACGCCCCAAGCTTATCCCGAGGGGCCGTCGACCCATACCAGCTGGTACGGCAGCAGCACCGGAAAGTCTCATGGAAAAGCTTATGAGAGGTTGCAATGAAGCGGATGAAGCAGCAGCGAAGGAAGCTGAGACTGCACCACAAGAGGCGCCGGCACCAGAACCTCTGCTCTTCAGCGCGAGCTCTCAGGGCAATAACCAGACTCAGGAGAAGGCCCCTGAAACCGCAGCATCTCCTATGACTGAGGAGCAAGCAGATGCTGTACCTATTAGAATGGGAGGCTTGATCCTACCCGGCGGCAACACCATAACTCCTACTACACCCGCCCCGCTTCCCTCAACCTCTTCGGGCACGACTCAAGCTCAAGAGAAGGCCCTTGAACCTCCTGCGACTCCTGTGACCAAGAAACAAGCAGACGTTGCTCCTCTTAGAATGGGTGGCCTCATCCTACCCGGCGGCAATACCATCATGCCGACCGCCCCCATCTCCCAACCCCCAGCAACTCCGGCCAAGAAAGTATCAGCCGTTGCACCCATCGTCATGGGAGGGTTACTTTTACCCGGTGGTAACACCATTATGCCTACAACACCAGCTCCTACTCCCTTCACACCCATCGCCCAGCAAGACAAGACCCCAGATGCCGAGGCCATCAGGAAGCAAAAGGAAGCAAACATCGCCCGAGACCTGCGATCGGTAATGGCCAAGAAGAAGAAGCCCGTCAGTCTATTCCACGCAAGGAAACCACAGGCGGCCTCTGCCCTAATTCGCTCCCCGGCGGCAGCTGAGCGAGACAGAGAATTCCGGACATCGCAGAGGCTCGATACCGGAGAATCACCAAGGGGCATCGAGATTATTTCGCCTGCAACTGCACAAGCCATCTATAGGGCTTCTGCCGCGGCGGATGATGATGACCTGTTTGGCGATGGAGGCGATGCATAAATACCCACGTTGCGAATGGAGGCCAGTGATGAAGTTGGACCACCTCTTTACTCTCACTTGACTCTCACGCTCTGCCCCCTTCTCCTATTATTTGATTAATCAATCCAACAAACAACTTCTACGGGCAATCTCAGTGCTCAATAACTCTATAAAAACAACCACGATGCAAAGGAGGACGCACCTTACCAACAACCACGCGATGACGATCAGCAGGATGCGAAGGGATCCAGTATCAAATTTCTACCCACTCTATCAGGTTCTAGTTTTCACCTTCATCCAACCATTCGAACTGCCTCGCGGAGAGCCCCCGACGCCAAAGCCCCCAACCTTATCGGAAAATCCTTTGGGCTCGACAGTTCCATTACCGGCGCCCTCGTCCTTCCAAGCATCATCATCCAGCACCTCCCAATCGGGAGTAGGCCCATCCCCAATCAACTTCTTCTTCAACTTATCAGCGAGCTTCAGAGGATTCGGTATCTTGAACGTCTTGATGAGCTCAGTGCCCTCAGGCCCGCCTAGAAAATAATACGTGGTGCCATGGGAATATCGACCAAGCCAATTTTGGTCCAAGTCAGCGCCTTGACTTCCGTTGGGGTTGGCATTTGGCGAATTAACAGCCAGGTTGTTCACACCCTGTACCTGAATATTTATCAGAAGACTATACAAATTTCGACCCATGTTGCAGATGTCCTCGAAAGCACTCTTGTCGCCGACGGACACGCCCTGGGAACAACACAACCATGCAATATTATAAGAAAGCAAGGTGACACCCTCGAGAAATAATGAGTATGTTGCTGGATCCTCCTTTGACAGCTGCGATAGTGGCTTCTCGACAAAGAGTGGCCTGGGCCGGGGGACATGAGAGTTGAAACCTGGAGAATCAACGAGCGGAGTCGTGGCCACGGGAGTCCCCGGGAAAAACACATCACCATGGTGATAGGAACTTTGGAGGTTGAAAATGGTTGGACGCGGATAATCGCGATGAGGAAGGGTTATTTCGGCGGGTAAGCGGATGGCAAGATAATGAGAAATGAGCATGAGTATATGAGAAATGTGAGCAAGGGATGTTGAGATGATTTCTGGTGGCAAAGCTGGGAGTGTATTAGTATTGCATAGATTGCGTGCGAGCATGTTTGTTTTGAGAATGATGGACGGAATAGACGGATGTTGATGATGGAACAACTTACAGTCCATGCTGGTCAGATCGATGATGGGGATTCTGCCGAGGTGATAATCGTAGCGACCTGTGCTTCCCTTCTTGCTGCTTCTCTTGAGACCGTAGAGCCTCACAGCTTCGGTACAGAGAAATGCACGTGTTGCCGCCATATCCTCGGCGCCCTGTGCCCATCGGAATTTGAGCATGTTGACGGATTTCTCTATGTCCTTTTGCTGTTTGATTCGGCGCTCTGCGAGCCCGGCTGACACGGAGGCCAAGTCGGACCTGCGCCGGGCGAGGCTCGCCTTTCTGGCCTGAATCTCCTCCTTGGCGGCCCTGATGTCCTCGCGCAGCCTGTCTGCTGCTTGGAGTATGCGGTCCGTCTTCTGCTCTGCCATGTACCTTTGCGCGAGTGCCGTGTCCTGGGCATCCTTTCCTGGCTTGGATGTATCGTCCAAGAGCTGATTAATCTGGCTCTGGAGGCCCTCATTCTCCAGTATGAGCTCCAGTTGCTTCATGCGACCCTCGTATATCTTGTTCCTGGCATCCACGGCGCATAGAAAAGGCTGTCTCTGGGTGTCATGGGGCCGGTGGCAGATGTCGCATTCCATCATGAATGAGTTGGGGGAGGCAGCCGTCACTGCGTTGCTACGATAAGAGTGGCCCTGGACTTTGAGATTGACTCAAAGAAAGCGATGTGATGAGAATGGGTGACAGTGACAGTGACAATGAATGAGAATAAAAAAGGCCGGTGAAGAGTTGTGGTCAAGTTCCTTGGTGGTCAGGAGTAGTAGTCAGATATGGACTTTAGAACGGATGACGAACACAGGACAGATCCAGTGACTGAGGTTTGAGAGTTCGAGATCACGCGGTCCGGTCCATGTTAGTGTTGGTTAGCAGGTTCTAGGTTTCAGAGTACCAAAGTTGCTCCAGGGTTTGCCTTTTGTTGGTGCGGCTCTAGCAGCGAGTGACAACTGGGCTCCTGGCGGTGGCGGTAGCTACCTAGTACCTAGGAGATCCACTGTAAGGATGCCTGGACAGGCGGCAGTTGATCACTGGGGGGGTTGTTCTGCGGGGAGGAGGGAGGCGCTCAATGGAGCAGCGGGTCCACTGAATTCAATGTCGCGAGGCCTCAACTCGAACACAATTTAACTCCCGCAGCTCAGCAACAGTCAAATTTGTGTGGCTGGTCCGAACTCTGACGTGATTGAGAGACATATTCCATCAGCCCAAAGTTTTATACTGGCTGCTGTTGCTGCGGCTAACGGCCCAAACTGCATTTCATTGACGGAAAAAGCCTTCATAATATTAGGTCGCGGTCACAATAAGGAGGCAACGCGCATCTTTGTCGAAGACGGCATTCAAAAGACGCGACAAGCTTCAGGTTGCGACATCCACACCGACCAGTGCAAGCTTTTGAGGTGCATCAAACGGCATCCATAGGCTTCTAGTGCAGAGGTTAACAAATTTGTGGTCGAACACAGCCTCGCAATCCGCCCATCATGGCATCTCCAACAAAATCACAACCAGACGCGGAGCATCCCGTCTATGATGATAGAGAGGATGACCAAGACGACACAGCCCGCTTGGAGTTTGAGAAGAACCACATTCCCCAAACAAGGACACCCGAGCCACAGGTTGATCAGCAGAATGGCGGTAACTCAACCACGCCTAGCACTCCAGGCCTCCTAGGACCCTTTGACTGGGATGACTTTGAGTCCCGCTATGAGAGAGCTCTACAGGAAGCGGATGAACACGAAAGGGAGATTCTCAAGGAAGCAGAAGGTCTTTCAAAGTACTTTCAGGCTTGGGCATCTTCTGCATCGGCTCATGATGATGAGCGTGCGGTAAAGCGTTTACAAACCCGACAACGCTATGTCAATATTTCCGAGGAGAAGATGGCCCAGAAGCAGCAGCATTGTAAGCACACATTCGGAAATCCTATAGCATGAGGATTTACGCTAACTTGCGCCCAAAGATGAGGAAGTCGTTCGAGCATTTGAGAGTGCTTTGGCGTTGCTACGGTCCACCTAGGCAGGCTTACCGCCCAACCAAGCTAGAGGTCTACACCACATATAATATGACTGCGGTCAAGATTGGTCAGACTATGGATATCAGCACGCATTTTCGAGATATTCTTTCTTGGTATAACTTTATCTGCCTTGCATTGCTGCCTTATCTCGTCGCCTTGGTGACAACATGGCGGATGGCTGTGGAGGGAAGTGGGCACGTGACCTTCAAAATTGCACGACGCGTCTTTCGCTGGGCATCGTTGGACCTGTCTCATCTTACTTGCATGCCTGCTCGCTGCAATGGTGCCGCCAACTGAAGCATCAAATAATCGTCCACAGTTTAGCGTGCCGCAAATTTCACAAGTAGGTCCTCCAAGTTTTTTTTTAACATCTCGAGATTAACTGAGCTAACGTTGGCAGGATGAGTTGTTTGCCTTTCATCAAAGGCACTTCTCCACTGGGGCTCTCGCCGATTTCGGTCAAGATTTCATGAACCCAACTGCTGCTCACGAATCTTATACGGTGCCGACTTATGATGAGTGGGATGACGAGGAAGAAGACGATGGTCTCGGCTATTATGACGATGGCGTCAAGCGCACACTCACGGATGAGCAAATCGAGATATTCCGTCACTCGGAGTTGAGAGAGCTTCGCCGGGAACAAGAGCGGTTGGCACAAGCCAAGACGACCGTATCATCAGATGCATCTGCGGATGATGCCAAAAAGTCATCTTCGCAAATACAAGACGCTGGCCTCGCTTCTGATTTTCGCTCTAAAAAGAAGAAGAAGAAGAAGAACGCACCCAAAAAAGAGCCTAAGCCAGATTTGCGGAAGCGAACATGGGACGTTGTTGAAGCCGGACTTGACTCGCTCGACTATGACTGAAGATCATATGTTTCAGCTACGGAGCATGCCGTGTTCAGTTCTACCGGCAACGTTATCCGGTATTAGCATACCTGGGGAACAGAAACAGACTAGAAGGAGTACCAAAGTACACTTCACGACTTGAAAAGTGAGTTTGCTTTCTTGGATGTATATATCTGCCATACTTGACATGATGAAAACCTTTGTATCGTCATCCTTAGTCTGAGTGCATGTGCAGGATCTAGGAACCATTTGCTCTGCTTATGGGGAGACCTGATACGTGCTGCGTGACGAGTCTATTAATCTTCTCTCTGAGAGTCTTTTGTGCTACTACTTTCTATTGATTCAGTAGGACTGACAACCCAAACTGACATGAGCCTTGAGCAGACACCCCCGCTTTAGGAAGCGCACTTGAGACTTGCTCTTTTGCAATGGGAGGGCAAAGTTTGATAATAGGTCATGAATGGATTTACTTGGAAACGATCTGATGTAGAGTGATGCGACGTCTCACTTCAGGGCCACTGGTTCGCAGCATTCAGTTAGCTAAGGTCTATTGGAAGCTGTTTTTAGTAGTAACAATGTGCATTTGTGAATAGCAGTAACATAAGCCATAATAGAATGTCAACGGACAAGTATATGGGATGAGTTCTCTCCACGTGATGAATTACTAGATATAAGAAGCAGTACTCTGCACTTTTTGGTCATGACAATTTCCTCTTAAGACATTCATTCATCATCATCATTCTGGGTGCATACTTTGTTGCTTCTACAGGGCTAAGCGACAAGCGCTGCAGCCAATAGGAGGCCTTCTTTCCCGCTGTTGTGGAGCCGGCATTGGCGGCACTGGACAGCCCATCCCACCTTGGTTCTTGACCTCTCTCCAAGCCTGCGTGATCTCTCGTCAAACCATCCACAGCGCGCGACCACCATCTCGCGCACCAGCATCCTTCTCTCCTACATCAATCTCGTCGCAATCCTGCGATAGCACTCGTCAAGATGGCGCGCGTCTACGCCGATGTCAACCAGAACATGCCCCGCAGCTATTGGGATTACGATAGCGTTAACATCAGTGGGTAGACCCAGGGCTTGGGGAGGGCATGCGAAGCGAGGACTGACAAAGCGAACAGGCTGGGGTGTGCTGGAGAATTACGAAGTCGTGAGGAAAATTGGTGCGTGCATTTTGCTCCCATGTCGCGTGGTCCCGAGTGCGTAATTGACACGGCGTTGTGCAGGTCGGGGAAAGTATTCGGAAGTCTTTGAGGGCATCAATATTGTCAACTACCAGAAGTGTGTTGTCAAGGTTCTCAAGCCAGTTAAGAAGAAGAAGATTAAGAGAGAGATCAAGATCCTGCAGAACTTGGCCGGTGGTCCTAATGTTGTTGCCTTGCTCGATGTAGTTCGAGACTCACAGGTTAGGCTTCCCTTGCTTTG
This sequence comes from Hypomyces rosellus, assembly GCA_011799845.1. Classification (NCBI taxonomy): domain Eukaryota; kingdom Fungi; phylum Ascomycota; class Sordariomycetes; order Hypocreales; family Hypocreaceae; genus Hypomyces; species Hypomyces rosellus. The sequence goes on along the minus strand of WWCI01000002.1, from coordinate 3,165,978 downwards.
AGATCGCCTCCCCCTCTCGCATTTTTATACCGCGCATGTGCCATTTTACTGACCTGGGTTGCTGCCAATTAGAGTAAGACGCCGTCTCTGATCTTTGAGTATGTCAATAACACCGACTTCCGGAGCCTCTATCCCAAATTCAACGATCTTGATGTGCGATTCTACATCCTGGAGTTGTTGAAGGCTTTGGATTTTTGCCACAGCAAGGGAATTATGCACCGCGACGTGAAGCCTCATAACGTTATGATCGACCATGAGAACAGAAAGGTAAAGTCAACTCTAGCCCTTGAATCACAATGCAGTGCGTTTTTACGCTCATGCCATTTTGATAATCTGTCTGCCTGTTCTGTTAACTGACTTACGTGGCAGTTGCGTCTCATCGACTGGGGTCTGGCCGAGTTTTACCACCCTGGCACGGAGTACAACGTCCGCGTAGCGTCTCGTTACTTCAAGGGTCCAGAACTGCTTGTTGACTTCCAAGAATACGACTACAGTCTGGATATGTGGAGCTTAGGTGCGATGTTTGCCTCCATGATCTTCCGCAAGGAGCCATTCTTCCACGGCAACAGCAACTCTGACCAACTGGTCAAGATTGCCAAGGTCCTCGGCACAGATGATCTCTTTGACTATCTGGACAAGTATGAGATTGAGCTGGACGCACAATACGATGACATTCTGGGCCGGTTCCAGAAGAAGCCCTGGCATAGCTTTGTCACGTCAGAAAACCAGCGCTTTGTCTCTAACGAAGCCATTGACTTCCTTGATAAGCTGCTGCGATATGACCACCAGGTACGCCCCCTTTTCTCTCTTACTATCTTGCGTGTTTTAGACTAATGTTTCAAAAGGAACGGCTCACCGCAAAGGAGGCGCAAGCCCACCCGTACTTCAACCCTGTCCGTGACCCCGAGATCTTCAAGCAGAATCTCGCAAACGCCAATGGGGGACCTTACAAGCAGTCCTGAGCGCACGGACAAAACCTTGGACTCCAGCATGATGACCCCTACTCTCGGTTTCCCCACTCTACTTCCCATGATACCCTGTGCCGCTCGTATGGCCTTGAAGCCCTCATCTCTCCTATCATCGACAGGAGCGTGTTAAGATAACGGGGGAATCAATTCTGTCAAACTTCCCCTTTCCTCCTATCTTATTGGCTGGAAGGGCATGGGACTCATGACGAGCGGCTTTAGTTGGATGCTCCATCCCCACGATTTTGACGGATTTTGATAGTGCTAGGATGACCAAGCATTTGGAAGCCAACAGATTTTTAGCAGACCTTGGAGAGACGCTCTTTCGGCAATCTAACCCCCCCATTTTCGAGTGAACAGTTCCAGCATTATTTGGGTTGAGAATTATGGCTTTCAGGCAAGTCTAGGACAGTAGCGGTCTCACGGCGTTTCAGGGATTAGGCATTTTTCTCACAAATGAGGGGTGGGACGGAAAGGGGGGGCTCTTTCTCAGGTTTGGGCTTCTTGAGATGGATGCTTTTTTTTGTTTGTTTTTTTATTGAGCAGTGATTACTAGGCAGCGAGTAATACAGCATCATTGGAAAAGATATTTGTTGAATCTAGTAGTTGGCCACTGTATGTTACCGAGCTATGCTATATATCGCCTTTGAAATTGAACTCCAGACGTCAAGTCATCCCAAATGCATATATAAACGCCGCACCAATGAATTTCCCCCCTATGCTAAAAACTCCTGCAATGCATATTTTCTACAAGCATGTAAAGCAAAAATCCCTTCCGCACCTATACCCATTCAAACCGCAAGCCCTCATCGTCCCCCCCGGCGTCCTGATGAGACTCCCGGGACTGATCGGATCATGCGGCCGCTTCTTAACAGGCGTATGATACACCTCGGTCGTACGGGCGCTGGACTTCCATATCCTCCTCGCGGTGGCGGTCCGGTTCCCAGAGCTGGGCAGCTTCGGCATGGCGGCGAGGTTGCGCCCGAGCTCGTCGATTTCCGCGTCGTCTTCGTTATCGGAGAGTAAGGAGAGGATGGATCGTCGGGAGGAAGGGACTCTCGTGGAGAGGCGCTGGCGATGGCGGGGGGTTTCGGGGTTTCTTGGGGGTAGGGATATGGTAGGGTTTGGAAGCGGTGATGGTTTAGAGAGAGAGGTTGGTTTGGAGGGAGAGTGTGAGGGGGTTTCGTTTGGTACTTGGGCGGGCGAGGCGGTGCGCCGAGGGGATGGCAGGGTGGCTTCGATTGGAGTCTCTTCTGCAGTGTCTTGCGTGCTATCTGGAATTTCAGAGGGGATTGATAGAGGAGGATCCTGCTGTTGTTTGTCTGCATGCTCATCCGTCGGCTCTGAGTGTTCGACAGTACTAATCGACTTCCTAGGCCTACCCGGGCCTCGTCTCTTTCGTAAACTTCCACTCGTATCTGGGCTGCCAATATTCTCACGAGGAGACGGACTCGAAGAGAGGATTGCCGCGGCTTTGGTCCTGAGCCATCGGACTTCCCTAGCGAGACGGACAGGTTGATCATTCAACGATACCTCGGCGGTGAATTGTGTTAGGGCACGAGTGGGTGAAGATGAGAAAGGTGCCGTATCGCTCGGATATCTTGGTGGAAGGTCAAGATGTTCCTCGGTGTCGGTAATGACTCCGTTTTCTACGGCATTATCTGAAGAATCGTCCTCTGGTTGGTCCGGCCCGCGGTGTTGATCATCATTGTGATCTGTTTCGTAGGGTGCTTGAAAATCACCTGGACTGCACTCCAGTAGTTCATCTTTCTCTTCATCGGTTGGTGAAGTTTCCTCTTGTTCTTCGCCGGCTTCTTGTGTTTCTCCTTCTTCGTCACAAACTTCGTGTAATATAGATAGGTCTGCAACTGCGTTATGCTGCTCGTCTTCCTCAACGGTCTCAGATTCTGCTAAAGGCTCTACAACACCCGCACTTGTATCTAGATCTGGATGAGGGCCTTGTTCTCTAGGGCTGTCTACTTTGTTGAGTCTTCCCGGGCCTCTTCTTTTGGATAAAATTACAGGAGCTTCATCATCAGAGAGAACGCAAGCAGAATCTGCATCATTGGGCTTTGTGCTCTTTGATGGCTGGTCTTGTTCTTGATCTGGAGGTGTCTCTTGAGTGCTCTTAAACTCTTGTGATGAATTTTGTTCCGAATCAGGAATGACTTCCTTAGCGGGGGTCTTTCGTATGCCGTCTATCTTTGTGATCGGCGCACTTGGCTTAGCTTCTTCATATGACGAAACTGGCTCACTCTCTGGTGTGTCGTAAGTTTCAACCGTTTGATAATCATTTCGACTGTGCGGATTCACAGAAGGAATCTCAATCCGCATTCTCTGAGACTTTCTTTCCGCTAAGGCCTCAGCCCATGATATTTTATTGAGAAACTCGACCTGTTTTCGCATTCGACCGGAACGCCTGCGGTCACCGAGTTCTTCCATCGCGCGGGGGGTATCCGACTGTCCTGCTGAAACTTCAACCTCAGATGCTGGCTCTTCCCCAATAAATGAGGCCTCAGATATATCCTCGCCTGTGGCCGCGCTCTCTGTTATGTTCCGTTTCCTTTTTCGACCTCTTGTGACTGGTTGTATTTTATGCTCATCTTGGCCTGTTTCCCTCTCAACCCCTTTATTCTCTTGATATCTTGGCCGTTTGGTCACTGAGCGGCTAGCATGTAGCAAGTCTTCGTCGTCGTCTTTATCATTATTGTCGTCGATGGAAGTACTACTACTTTTTCCTTCAAGTTGTTTCTTTCCTTTTGCCGGGTTTCCGGACAAAATCGCCTCTTCGTCGTCTTCGTCGTCAGTGGGCCTTTGAGAAGCGTCGGAGGCAGGGAGGCTTTTCCTGGCCTTTGTTTTCGACCTCGCCAAGTGCTTGCCGAGAGCCATATTGAACACGGATCGAAGTGGCTCATCCTCCTTCTCCTTGTATCTTGACCGGGGTGCCCAGATGGAACTTTGACCCTCTTGCACTTTGAATTTGTATCGATGGCCAGCAAAAGCTGACTGTGGCGTTTGTACCGGTGGATAGACCCATGAAGGCTCAGGAAGTGAGCCTGGAATATCCCAAGGTCCTGTGGGAAATGGAGAAGCACCAATCGCAAAAGGAGAGGAGCCAAATGCCAGTGGTGAAGTTCCAAAGCCAAAAGGACCAGCCCCGTATGCGCCTGGGAGTAATCCGGGCAACTGTTTCCCCCAGCTACCTGCTGGAGTGTTGAATCCGGATGTAGGCACCAAGGCCGTGGAGTTGTGAGGCGTTTGGTGACCATGCATAATGCTATCCTCCTCATCTTCGTCCTCAGTCCCTTGTTCGCCAGAGTCTTTATCTGCCTCGTTATCTTGGAGATTTTGATTGTCCTCTCCATCTGTGAGGTCTTCTAATAATATTCCCTCATCTTCTTCTTCATCTTCCTCTTCCTCTTCTAGCTGGTTGCCAACATCGCCCTCGTTGCGCATATTTCGAACATGTCCATTATTGACAACAATTTCGCCCGTCATTAAATCGATCTCGTCACCGATGCCTTCGAAGTCGCGACCATATTTGTCAAAGATATGCGCCATTGTTGCTTGAAATCTGTGATCGGAATATGCACGCTCGATAGAAAGTTTGTAGCCAGGGTCGCGCTTTGCCTCAATCTCGAACGGTTGAAAGACAAGTTCGTCATCGTCTTCTTCTTCGTCTGAATCGTCCATGGGCGACTGGCCCTTTCGGCGCCGTTTGGATGGTGGCTCTGAGGTCATGCTGTTGATATGGAAATGCGCAATGCGTATATGCTTATTAGCGACCAATTGCTGCGTCCGATTGGCGGTAGCGCTACTATTAGCAAATCCTGATGGGCTGAACCTTGTGGTTGGCGATAATGCGATAAAGATCGCCTCGAGGTGGTTGCGGGAGCAACGCAGTCATGAGTAGTGGGTAGATACAGAGTATAGCACCCTACGGCATGGTCACGCGTCGTGATTCTTCTCCAGGGCTCTTAGGCGCGTTAAGTGGTTTCAGCGGGCTTGTTCTCTGTAAGTCGCTCACCAAGCCCACCGAAGGTCCAGGCGTCGTTAGTGGGGTGATGCCACTAAAACCCAACCCGTCTCGACACCTGGACGGTGGAAGGATGGAAGCTTGGCTCCCAGCTTGTGGCGCCAAAGACGTCACGCACCGAACATCAACTGCGAAATCGCCATCGTCGCTCCAACCTTCCAGTCTGTTTAACCTCGACTGACTTTTTGCCCACATAAAATCACAGGTTACTCTTCAGCCTCTTTAAACTTTTTCCTTTATGGCGCATCGACGACTTCTCTAATCTCCTCGAAGAACCGCTCCTCCCAAATTCTTACGGCGAATCGACTCAACTCTCGAGTACCCAAGATGTATTGCCAAAAATGTCGCCAGCCACTGAGGCTAGACAGCTCTCTTGACGACTTGAACCCAGCAGCATTTGACCTTTTGGTTTGTGAGTTGTCTGGTTGTTTGTAGGTATGCAAGTATGGGGCAAATCTAACATCCATGTCACAGCAGCTTCCTCTTCCTCTCCGCAAACGACCAAGTCTCCCGCCTCGCGACCGACGGTATCACAACCACAAGAACAGGCCCGAAGATCTCTCTACGAAAGCGTCACACAAAATGCAGGTCCGCCGACCTTTAGACGTCATCATGGCAGCCAGCCTCGCGACTCTTCAATGTCATTCATTTATCTCACCGAGTCGCAAGTCGGCCACCCTCAGCCACAGCAGCAGCACAAGGAGCAGCTGATAGCATCGTCCCAACGGAAGCGCTCCGGTGCGGCCGGGACTGGTGATGTCGAACCACAGACAAATAAAGGGAACGAGATCGATAGAATCAATCGCCTATTTGAGATTTTGTCGGCCCGGTCTGATATCGACCACCCGGTGTGCGTAGACTGCACAGAGATGCTGGTGGAAGGGTTGCAAAAGAAGCTGGATGCAGCCTCCAAGGAGAGAGATGCATATGTGAACCATTTAAAAGAAATCCAGGCTAGTCAGCCTAGTGAAGAGGATGCCAAGGCCTGGAGAGAGGCACTCAAGAAGGCTGGGAAAGATACGGCTGCTGCTATGGAAGAGCTCAAGAAATTAGAAGCGGAGAAGGAGGCTCTGGATAGTGAGATTCTGGCCCTAGAGGAGGAATCGCGACAGCTCGACAAGGATGAAGAGAAATTTTGGAGAGAGAGGAATACTTTCGCTACCAAAATGGCTGAGTTCCAATCGGAGCGGGACAGCATAAACACCAAGTATAGCAACGACTCGCAGCTGCTCGAGAAGCTGCAACGTTCCAATGTCTACAACGATACGTTTTGCATTAGCCATGACGGCAGTTTTGCAACCATTAACGGGCTTCGGCTGGGCCGGTTATCGAACAAGCCCGTAGACTGGCCCGAAATCAACGCAGCCTGGGGCCACGCTCTCCTGCTGCTTGTGACGGTTGCCGAGAAGTTAGGCTACAAGTTCCAGGGTTATGACCCACAGCCTATGGGGAGCACCTCCAAGATCATCCGATACGACGTTGGCCCGGCTTCCAGCAGACTGGGGTCACGCGCCATGCACCCCCCTCCCAAGAAGCAAGTTTTGGAGCTGTATAGTTCCGGAGACATGCCACTGGGGTTGACGTTTATGCACCGCAAGTTTGACAACGCCATGGTTGCTTTCCTGGAACTGGTCCGCCAACTGGGTATCTTTGTTCACCAGCAGACGGAGGGTACAGGCGCTCCCCTTACTCTTCCTTACAGGATAGAGAGCGACAAGATAGGCGATACGAGCATCAAACTAGGCATCGCACAGGATGACGGATGGACCAAGGCATGCAAGCTGACGTTAACGTGCTGCAAATTTCTATTGGCCCATGCGAGTAATGTGAGCTCCAGTGCCAGAAACAACAACGGGTGACGGATCGAGGGCGGGAGGTGCACGGTATGCAGGCAACCTAGATGCAGACAATCAGGGCATGGCAAAAGTCAACTCATCTGGGTCACTGGGTTGTGTTTGAAAAGCTGGCGTTATTGGTATCGTTATCAAGGCGTATCAGAGGCGTTCCTTGGGCAGACATTGTTGGAATAAAGGTTCAAAATCATGGGGTGACACCGTATATAGACATTAGATGGTCATCCTATTTCCGCAAGACACACACACACATACACACACATGTATGAGGCGATGATATATCGTCCATGTTACTTGGGCACCGGTGTGATTGACGCTGCATCTGGGCTGTTACACGGAAACGAGGATGAGCATGTTCATGTTTAGCATGTTTTCGCAGGCATAATTAGGCGGGCTGAAGCCTTCCTTGCTGCATGCATGGCTGTGGTTTGGTTGTGTCGTAGGTATAGAGAGCCACCTAATCAGCCATGTTCTTCCTACACCTTGGTTACATCATTGACGAATGTTTCACATCACAAGATGCTCCACGAAGACTGTTGGTTTCGACAACATTGACTCCCTTCGAGGTGACTCCTCCATCAATAATTCAATGAAGCGGCTGCATACCTAGTACCTCCACTATACAAAGTCTAGGCAACTAGGGTCCATGGATGTTGCCCAAATCGCCCCGGCACTTGGGGTGAGCCAACCAGCACTGCAGCCTTCAGCCTCCGCTAGTCTCGATCTTTCACTCACCCCTCTTTTCCACTGGCGCCCAGACCCAGACCAGATAACCAAATCACCAACAGTCAATCAAATCAACCATCAAGCAAAGACCTGTGCGGCTGTGCTGCAAGTCGAGAATCCAGAGGCTGTGATACGCCGCCCGTCTGCAATATGCATCTCAACGCAACTATTTGCTGGAAGATTACGCCAATGGCTGTTGGCTCTACGCCAGGCAGACAAGCCCTTCTACCAGTCACCCAGTCCAGTCCAGCATCAACATGGAGCTCGTGTTGGGTGCTGCTGCTGCCTTGTCATCGGTAAAGTGAATAATGTTTGTTCACTGGCTTCTTCCGTGTGAAGCCATGCATTACGTATAAGATGGTCGTCCATTCCCTCTCAAAGGCGAGCCATCTCATTTGACAATAAGACCAACAAAGACGGCATACTCAGGCAACAGTATCAAGCCCTGTCTTCTCCTTCTTTTTACTATTACTATTATTATTACTTCTTATACCACTTGTCTCTCTCCTTCTCCCTTCTATTCTTCTTCGTTATATCCGCATTCATCACCATCTCATCTCCATCATGCCTCCTCCTCCTCCCAGGCCTTACGTCATTCGGGACAATCTCTCCGACGATGGCTATGAAGAATTAGGTACCCGAAGCAATCTCCCCAACCCCTCCAAGAGTGAGGGCTTCCAGGTCGACGGCGAGATCCCCGATGTCGTCTATACCCTCAACCATGTTGGTCTGAACAGGCGCTTCCTTGGCCGTAAGTTGATCAACCCCCCAATAACCTACCATCTTAAACTGACCATACCCAGGTTCTCGAAGCCAGAAGCCGTTTACGAACGTCACAAACTTTGAAATTGAGCAAGAAGATTCTGGCGAGGATGGCGAGCCTCTCGGGCTACCTGTGCTCGAGATTGTCACCACCGTTTGCATCGAGGGTCGAACCGACGACTATAGGCGATACAATGCCCCTCGCCGCTCTGTTGCTCAGCAAGACCGTCCCATCACTGCTGCTTTCGACAACGTTGACTACCGCAGTGATGGCTACGTCACCGATGAAGAGCACCAGTACGTCGATGGCCCGGGTCTCCCTCAGGCTGAAATCCCCTTCATGTTCATCTACTCGGAACATCTCATCAACGCTCTACGGGCTGTGATATCCTACTACCCCAGCAGCAGCCTCAACGGCAAAACGGTTCAGGTCAACGCACCATATCGCATGCTCTATCATCATCGCCGGGAGCTTGCCGAGTACCGCACCAATCAGCCATCTGCCCACAGTCCTGAATATGTTGAAACCACTTCCAAGCATATCGACATCCTCCTCAATTTTCTCGAGGAGAACCTCGGCGCCGAGCTCAGCAAGGAAGAGGAGCGTCACAGACTTGACACTCCCATGGCTACCTTTGAATACTTCTGGCTGCTCCTCAAGCCCGGCGAAGTCATCTACACCAAGAGATATGACATTTGGACCCCCTACGTCATCAGTGGCGTCAATATCGGCAGCCGTGTCAGTGCCAGTCCCGACAACTACCGAATCACCTGCTGGCTCTTGGAGTCCAATGGCACTAAGGTTAGTCGCTTTATGGAGAGCTGCGGCATCTCCCCATGGCTTGGTGAGCAGGCCATTAGCACTCTGCCTGTTATCCCTGCCGCGTTTTGGGTCGATGATCTCGCCGCTCAGGGCGGTCGACCCATGCACACCAAGTTAGTCGAGGAAGGAAAGCTGTACTGGGATCTCTTGAAGCGTCCCACGTACATGGAGTATGACGGTCTTCTTGTCACCTCGGGGTCGGGCAACAGACAACCAGGCGGTCCGACTGGCTTCATGTGCGGTCGGGTCATTTGTGACGCCTCGGGTTTCGACAAATACTATGACCAGGCCCCCGATCTGGATGGTAGGCGCTACCCTGGCCGCCGTCGCCCATTGCAAGGCGTACCACCCAAGGACCATCTCCCAAAGTCTCTCCCTCGATGCGGGTGCGCCATCTGCATGGAGAATCGTCCCAAGGGCAATGACAACAAATATGTCGGCTTCGAGGATTTAGATCCTCTTTCTGACTCCCCTCCCGACAACGAGCTGTTCTATCTCGTTCTCAGCAAGACCATTCCGGGATTTATCCTTGGCACCCGTCGATGGGGTAATCTGCATGTTGCCAATCTCAGCCCCGTCAAGGCCGACAAGGAGGCATTCAAGTATCTTGTCCTGGAGGACGACATCAAGCTGACGGTCAAAGCTCTCATCGGCCAGTTTGCTACTGGCATTGACGGCGAAGTCACCCCCTGGGGTAACGACTTTGTCCGCAACAAGGGTGAAGGTCGCATCTTCCTCCTCCACGGCGCGCCCGGCGTCGGCAAAACTTGCACTGCTGAGTGCATTGCCGAACTGACCAACCGTCCTCTCATCTCCCTCACCAGTGGCGACCTGAGCACCGACTCGTTCCGAGTTGAGGGTAACCTCAGTTACTTCCTCGAACTCGGCCAACGCTACGGTGCTCTCGTTCTCCTCGACGAGGCAGACGTCTACCTCGAGCGCCGCCGCGCCAGGAACATCTCCCGCAACGGCCTCGTGTCAGTCTTCCTCCGTGCCCTCGAGTACTACCGCGGCGTCCTCTTCCTCACCACCAACCGTGTCAAGACCTTTGACACGGCCTTCCTCAGCCGCATCCACGTTGCGCTGCACTACAAGAACCTGCGCGACGAGGACCGTGAGCGCATCTGGTCTCACAACTTTGACCGTCTCAGCCGCGACTCGCACGGCAAGGTCTGCGTCGGCGGCACCGTGCGCCAATATGTCTGGGGGAACGCCGAGGTCAAGGCTCTCAAGTGGAACGGCCGCGAGATCCGCAACGCCATGCAAACAGCCCTTGCTCTCGCCGAGAGCGAGGCCCAGGATGAGGGCCTCCAGACCGTGGTGCTGCAGGAGAAGCACCTCCGCGCCGTGGTCAAGATGAGCAAGGGATTCAAGGATTTCATCAAGAATTCTTTGACCGCTAATACTGATATCGATGACTACGATGGAGATATGGATGACGATGAGGAAGAACAGATGGAGCGAGAGTGTTGAGTATGAGACGACGAGAAAGGGAGGTCGGTGGGGTTACGATTTAACGACTGATTTGATGTCACTGTATAGAGTGGGAGTCAATCTTCCATGTCTCTTTAATCTCATGTCTTCCTTTGGGTCTTTGGATATAGTTTCTCGAACTTGGTTCTGGTTGAGTCAGCTATTTTTTTTTTGGTTTATTTGACGTATTAAGAAAAACTCAGATTTGTTTTTTTCCCCTTTAGCATATGATGAGACGGAAACGAGGACGAGAATACACACGAGGAATATTATTTACCGTCTAATCATTAGACCATCTTTCATAATATGAGATATCCCAGGTCATATACTCCAATCCACGCTTTTTTGCCTATAGATCCCATATCCAAATCCCATTCGCTGTAGTTTTTATGCCTTTGTTTACTTATTTACTCAAAATGGTCTCTCTTAACTTATCCTTCTCACCACTACTCTCGCACATATCCCTAAACAAACCATCTTCTTTGTTCCACAACTCCTTTGGCGTGCCAAACTCTGCGACAGCACCTTCGCTCAGAACAAGGATACGGTCAAAGTCTGCAATGGTGCTGAGACGATGAGCAATAACGACGAGCGTGCTGTCTGTGAATTCCTCGCGAATGCTGCGCTGGATGAGCGTATCCGTAGCCATGTCGACGGCAGACGTAGCTTCGTCGAGGATCATGATCTTGGGGCGGGAGACGATGGCGCGGGCCATGCAGAGGAGTTGACGCTGTCCTTGGGAGAGGTTACCTCCTGATTCAGCGATTCCGCTGGAGAGGTCGCGGAAGATATTAAGGTTTCCGGGAGTGAGAGTCGATGCCGACGCTGAGGAAGGCTCGCTGTTCAGCGATACTAGATCAGAATCGACGAGGTGGACACGTCGAAGTGAGTCTTGGAGTTCTTCGTCCGTGCGATCATTAAAGGGGTCGAGATTGCTCCTTACGGTGCCGGAGAAAAGCACAGGATCCTTTAGATTTCTTCGTTAGCTATTAATCACCTGAGCCCGATCAAACGGTTCTTACCTGAGGAATGATAGCCAAGCGCGAGCGCAAACTGTGGAGATCAATCGTAGAAATATCTACGCCATCAATGAAGATCTGGCCAGATCGAGCCTCCAAAAATCGGAAAAGAGCCAAGGTAAGAGAAGATTTTCCGGCGCCAGTGCGTCCGATTACGCCAACTCTCTCGTTGTCCTTCACATTGAATGAAATGCCCCTTAGGACAGGAGGCGAATCCTCAACATAACCCACCACAAGGTCCTTCACCTCGATATTACCAGTAGTTGGCCACGTCTCGGGGGCCTTTCCGCCCTCCAAAGGCTCTGTCGTGAGCTCCGAATACTCCATCACACGCTCAGTTGCGTTCATATCCAACTCTGCACTCGTGTAACTCCAAAGGGTCATGAGAATATTACCAGCAAAGTCGAGGGCGAAGGAAAGGGTAAAGCCGGCCAAAGCGGCGTCGATAGATGGGGAAACAGCGATAATAATACCAACAATCGACGTAAAAATTGAGCCAAGCAGAACCATGCGAATGCTCATCCAGCGAATGAAAACCGAGTTGAACATCGTGACGGCATCCCATGCATCCAAGTGAGCGTACATGCGGTCCACGTACACCTCGGTCTTGCGAAACGATCTAATGGTCGCAATGCCAGTAAGTGTTGCATTGAACTGTTCAAATACGGGTGATTTTGAAGTGCTCTCCAATCTCTTGATTGGTCTGGCAGCAGCCAAATACTGCCTGCCAACCAAAGCGGCCAAAATAAGGAGAACAAAAGCGATGGGGAGAATGGATGGCGAGATGAAGGCGGCAGCGGCACAAACACTAACAAGACCAAGCAATCGCCATAGAAGCATAGATACATGCATGTTGAGACGGCTGTCAATAACCTCAAAGTCTGCTGTAAGTCGATTAAGGATACGGCCAACAGGAACTGTATCAACCCATCGAAGAGGTGTTCGAAGAACAGTAAATAGAATCTCCTTGAATAGCGCCTTGCTAGCCATAAGACTCATCATAAATGCCCAAATGAATCGAAATGTTCCAACAACGGCACTAGCAAATGAGAGTGCAATATAAATCCAAAGATAAAAGGACAGGCTGTGTTTGCTGGACTCGACAGTGAAAGGCCCGGGAGCGACATGGAATGGCCCATGCTGCAAGGTTAGGGAATAAACAAGGCCATGTTCCTCTTTGCCAGAACTAAAGTTTGCGTGCATCCCAGATTGGCCTTCGGTCCAGAGTTTCACCCACCAAGAACGAGCCAGATCGCCCACCGCGAAGGCAGCAAACAGTCCGGCTAACACAATCCAGCAGAACCAACCTCCGCTGTGCCTCAAATAGCTCATGTAAACACGTCTCTTGACGTGGCCCTTGTCGCGAGTCTCCTTTTCGATAAATTCTTTAGCATCCTTATCCTTGGCCTTGGTCGAGTTTTCTTGGGTGTCGTCGCTCGCATTGACGTCGGCATCTTCGGAGATTGATGCTTCTTCAGAGTTCGCGACCGTTGATCCCTCGCCAACCTCCTCTATCTGGATTGCGACTCGGGGTTCTTCATGGCTCTTGATTCTCTCAAGTGTACCATCTTCAGCAAGCTCGGATGTTAGGCCGGCGGTCAAAACGGTTCCAGATCCTAATTCAACAAGATATTTGGCTTTTGACTGAACGAGGCCTACATGATGGGTCACCAGAACCCGGGTTCTTCCCTTGCATATATCACCAGTCACACACTTTTCGTAGATGTGACGACCGACATGAGCGTCGACAGCGCTAAAGATATCGTCCATGATGAGAATCTCGGCACGAGAATAGATAGCACGAGCCAGAGTAATTCGCCATTTCTGACCACCGCTAAGATTGATTCCATTGGCGCCAAGCTTGGTCTGATCACCGTCTGTCAAGATCTTAATGTCCTTTTTCAAAGCGCAGACTTCGAGGACTTTCTTATATCGAGATTCGACAAAAGGAAGACCAAAGAGAATGTTGTCTCGCAAAGAAACACTTTCCAGCCAAGGAGTCTGGCCAACGTACGCTACAGAACCGGGGAGGATCCAGTTTCCGGGATGGGCCTTTTGGTCATTGCGCTCTAGAGACGACAGGGTTGGGGGAGCGTAAACTTTGCCTTCCAGTAAGTCGACTTCACCGAGCAGAGCGGAAAGCAACAGACTCTTTCCGGTTCCTGTCTTGCCCGAAATCACGGAAAGTTCGCCAGCCGGGAATGAGAGGTTGAGGTTCTTGAGAATAAAACGATCCTCTTCAGAGACATCGGTATCAACGGGCCAAGAGATTGAGGCATTATCAAAGGCCAAGTCGGGACCTTGAGACAAGATATTTTCCATTTCGGGGCCGTTGAGATAAGTTTCAATACGTTTCAACGAAATCAGCGTATCCATCAGACCGCTAAAAAGCTCCGGTAGGGCTGACAAGGTAACTTCCAGGCTCTTGAAGACGGTCAAGCTTGTAAAAGCAACAGAGGGAGCCAAGCCGCCATGAATGGTAGCATAAACAGAAAGCGAGGCAGCAGCCAGGAGAATAGGACTAGTAACCCAGCACGCAAACAAAAGGGCGTCTCCAGAGAATAGTTTCTTAAGCGTCGCGAGTTCCTTATCTCTCATTTCATGAATTCGCTTCTCCCATTGCTTTTCCAGAGCAGAGAACTTTATTTGGCGAATACCCAATAATGCTTCATTGACAATGGCCAACTTTGCATCTCGGTCTTTCATAAGCTGTTCTTCATTCTTCATGTAGAGCCTAGCGGCGTATGTATTGAAGGGGAGGACCAGTGCCCAGCTCAAAATACCAGCAAGGAATGGTAGCCATCCAATCAACTGAATAAGAAAAGTAGAATAGATGAGCATTCTTCCCAAGCTACTGACGATAACGTATTGATAGCTAGCCAGATTGGAAATGTTACGGGTATCGACACCGACGAGATTGACAATGGCTTGGCGTGACTTTAAGACAGTCTCGGGGTCTCTTTCATCTTTCTTATCCTTATTATCGCCTTTAGATGCGTCGGCCTGTATGTCAGTCTTCTCCGCCATCTTGACATTCTTCCGTTTCAGAGACTTTTCGAAAACAAGGGCGGAGATCTGAGCTCGAAGAGGGAGAGCCATCAAGTATTGTGAATACCAGTTGATCCAGCTGTCCATCCACTTATTGTTATTTTTACGTTAGTTTAGATTCTTTCTTCATCTGCTTTCATGAGCGGAGCTTCCTACCTGTCCAGCCACGGTGAGAATTGCCAGAGAAGCAATGAGGACCAAGAGTTGAACTACTGGTCGTTCACCTGGAGATGCATGTTCGAGAACCTCAACCAACCGCAACATGGCCCAAAATGGACCGAGACCAACACATGTCCGGAGGATAGTGACAATCCACTGGGTTATGAAGCGAAGCAGATATGCACGCGTGAGTGTTTGCAAAAGCTTTCCATTGTAGGCAACCTTGCTCCAAGCCACCATCAGGTCCTTGGCCCTAAAAATATGATCGGGGCCAGGGACATCACTCTCGTCGAGATCGCCCTTCTTTACAGACAGACTAATAAGTGACTGAACCCAAGACCAAGTATTCCGGCTCAGGAAAGATGCAGACATTTGAGCATCAACCAGATGGCCGTTATAGAAGACATCCGGGCGTCGAGGGAGAGTAACGCAGGCAATCGCCAAAAGAAGAGATGCAAGAGCATTGACGGCGCGGAGAATAAAAGCCGTATCGTTGAATGTATCGAGGTCTTCGGCAACGTGTCGAGCTTGGAGGATGATGGCTACCGCAGCAAAAACAGAGGATATCATAGCCCAGACACCAAGATCGTGAGACTTGACGGAGGAGTGGTGGGCGGAGAAGCAGATTACTTGAAGCAATACAGCGGCCTGGGCACGATTGGCATTAGTCTACCACTTTACACATTACTTGTAGTCTTTGAAGAGCTGCTTCTTACCAGGGCCGCTGATACCAGCCAATTTTCAAAAAACAGGCCATCTCTACCGGAGCTTAGGGTAGACAAGACAGAGACGGCGATGGATGTTCCGAGACTTAAAATAGATAAGAGAAGAGCGGTAGCTTTGGGGCGCTTATTAGAAAAGGCGGCAACAGCTTCCGGTGTGCTGACACCATCGACGTCTTCATAAAAGTTGTCTCGCGGTGTTCGAAGGCGAATTTGGGACTGGATGGCGATCAAGCCTGGTATGGATGCCAGTGTTGCAATTCCAACGGAAGCTACAGAGAGAGGAAATAGCAGGAAAGCATATTCGTCCACGGTGCTGGGCAGCCCCATGGGTACTTGAAGCTGCGCCATGTTGGCGGCCAAGCTCGCCGAGGGCGCGCAAAGGTTGGAGCAAGAGCTCGAGCTCGAGCAGCGAACGAACGAACAAAACAAGCAAAACAATATCCCCAATTAAAACAGTAGAATTCTAATCCTGTTCAGCAGATGATGCGCATCAACATTGAAGCGTTACTGCCACCAAGAAGATTGGCAGCGCACCTTGATAAGAAGAAGGTTGATCAAGGGAAAGGCAACAGAAGGGGAGGAGGTGTTGTCGCAATCAAGAAAACCAACGGAAAACCATTGACGTTATGAAGGAAGGATAAGCTCTACCTTTACGTAGGCATGTACTGTTGTACGATAAAGAGTCGCCTGGCTGAAAGCATGGATGTCCTGTGTGGGCTGGCGTCTCGGCCTGCATCAAAATAGGTAAGGAAGAGAAAAAAATAGGTGGGCTTACGATATGCGATGTTACCTGACAGATCCATGGAGGGCGTTCCGTAAAAGTGGAAGCTTTGAATACCACCCTCCGTGCCTGCCTGGATACATACGTAGTACTGGACTAGTTGACTACTTACCTACTACTAGGTAGGTAGTCGTGGTAGTACAAGTAGGAAGAAAAATGCGATGGATGGAACACGGGGAATTAATTAATAAGAGATCCACGGATCCAATGGCTGTGCGATTGACACCTGGTGATAGGCTCGATGCGAGGCAAACTTGCAAATAGAGGCTGACACTAGTAGGAATGGGGATGTAGTATGTGTGTTTATGTGTATGCAGCCTCTCCGTACCGTACGCTAAGAACAGCCTCAACTGGTACCTCTTGCCATCTTTTGCACACACCTTGGTTGCTTATTAGGTTATTATGACGAATGACGAAGGACGGAAGCAGATCAGGATAAGAGAAAAGAGTTCAGAGAGGTATCCATACTTTGGGTACCGGCTGTCAGGTAAGCGAGCATAGCATCCATGGATATTAGAAGAAGGCTTACCTTACCGCTATTGCTGTACAATACAGGCAGTACAGCTAGCAGGTACCCAACTAGTGCCCAGGTAGAAAGGCAACCATCGCATCATCCAAACCCCGGGGCAGTCAATAGTGATTATCATGCAGCAAACAAAAGTTCATGATAAATATTCGGTCTACTGTTGGTTCAGTTTAATTTTCATCCTTGGTGCCAGTCTTAACCCGGCTAGCACGGCTTCGTTGGGGAATCTGCCCTGACCTTTGGAGCACATGCGCCCTGACTCACCAGCCGGATTGACTCACTGTCCGGCGCTACCCGTCGCAGGATTCGTTGGTTCCAAGGCATCAACAACTGGATGGGAGGATTGCAGGACGGCACAGGCATAACAAAAAGAAATGTGTCTATTCGTTCTCCAGACTGTCACCTCTTCTCCGTGCTAATGCCGGGGACCTGTATTCAAAAGGACTGGATCTTTATATCCAAACAATGTGTAGGCAGATATCTTTTTCTTCACATTGATATCATGAGTTCTGATAGTATCCATCAGATGCAATTCGAAGCGGTCACAGACAAACATCTATAGAGGGATATTTTCTTATCCAAGTCTTCCCACCATCCAAAAGGCAACGTTATATTATTTATTATGTATCACACTTTTCCTGTTTCCTCCAATATCGATAATCAAGCTAATGAATACCAGTGGCATGTTGGGACGTCAGTATTACTCTCTGAAAAGCCATACATACGCACATGCTGCTGTCGGACCTTGCACCTCAACGAAGCCATTCCCACTGCATAGATACCCTACACTTTATTATCCAAAGTGCTGTGCATTAATAGTACACCCTCCTCTCATTCCCGTATTCTTCGCATTCCATTACCATCAACCAAACTACTCCTTTACACACCCCTCCTATCTGTTCTCTTTCTGCCGTGAGTGTAGTTGTCACAAGGCGGCCATCATAGTTGTCCGCAAAAGGAACCCCTACAGCTTGTCAGGCGGCGAGACAGCAACACCACAGCCACCTTGCTGCCCCGTAATTACCGTAGAGGGTTCACCATAGCTGCCATTATCCAATGAGAGAAGAAGCCCGATCACAGATAATCAGCCCCTTAAGGGTCCGGATCATACCAAAACACTACTCATCAAGCGCTCCATTTTCCCTGCATACCTACCTATCATCCAATGCTACAAGAGCCTACTTTTTGTGACAAGAACACTGGAAGGGAAAGGACCGGGGAGCGGGGCGAACGGTCCAAGGTTGCAAATGCAACACAACCAACGTCTGATGCAGATCATGCTGCTTCTTGGTCTGCCACAACGTGATCAGAGGAACCAAATAGGAGAGAGTACATGGGACTGTAAACAGAGTCCTGTTCTATCATAGGAATGTGAGATATTATGATTAGGGACCGCGGGAGTGTTGCCTTGGCAGACAATTAACTTTGATATGCATACGGAGCAGACAGAGAGGTAGGCGAGATTGGCCATTGAAGGGTCAGTGGGAGACACACCAAGAGTGTTGTCGAGCTCTGTTTGGTGGATTGCCGTCATTTCCAGCCCTCCACACCACTGGCATCTACTAATCATAATGGATCCATCATTCTACGGAGTACAGATCGAACAGACTTCGTCTCGTCCCATCCATGGATGGATTGAGTCCAAGCCCTCTGCTGCATGACCACCTAACGTTCAGCGCTGGGAGGCCGGTCCTTCTAAATAACCCCCCGCTGGAATACTAAGCCGCCACTGTACTTGTCCTGAGCACCGACCAGTACTATCTAGGTACCTAGTAGTTGGCAACTTGGAACTTGGCATCGTTCCCTAACTGTAGGGTTCAAGACGGCCGGTATTATAACTGCTAGGTACTTAACTATACGGATGCAACCAAGGAATACTTCGTAATCATGATGTCTCCCCTCATTTACTTGACATGGAAATTAATGAATCAGTGAAAAAGCCAACAGGAAACGGGGGAGAACATGATCCGTTGCGGCCATAGCGCTAATAACCGTCCAAGGTGTATGTACGGAAGAGGTACCTACTGGTACGGAGTACACCAGCTACTATTACAGCGCGGCATCCATGGATGGCATGGATCCATAGTGGATGACTAGGCCTGAAGCCTGGGTAGCCTGGCAGACGGGACAAACAGTGGTTGGCCCGCTACAATTTAATCACTGATCACTTGTCACACACAGCTCACAGCACACCCGACAGCACAGCATAGCATTGGATAGCACAGCACAGCACAGCACAGCACCCCTCGTCTCGCCTCGTTCCCGTTGTCGTCGTTGTCGCTGGGCTGGACTGGACTGGACTGGAACTGGGCTGGAGTGGACGGACGGAACGTGGTGGTCGCGGTTTCGATCCTCCCCAACTTTCTCGATTAGCCGAAGCTTTCGTCACGACCTCTCTCACCACGCGTTTACAATCTTTGATTAATCTGTGCTACAATTACTCCGTACCCGCGGCCGACTTTGTCATCTACATCATCACTTTTGCAGCTCCTCCCTTCTCCCTCCCTCCCTCTCCCTCTCTCTCCAGCAAATTCTGAAGCCGAACCCGAACGATTACCTCTTTTGCAAGCAAGCTCGACGCATTGAGAGCATCAGCCCACTTCATGTGCAGCTTGTTGATGGCCAGCCACCGCAACGCACCCTCGTCACGATGAAGGCCGCGCCCCTTATCATCAATTGGCACGACCAAAACGCTCCCATCTATTCTGCCCACTTCGAGCCAAACGGAAAAGGTCGTCTGGCTACGGCTGGAGGTGATAATCACGTTAGGATATGGAAAGTCGAGGCCGATGGTCCCGAACGCAAAGTCGACTATCTTTCCACCTTATCCAAGCATAATCAAGCTGTGAACGTAGTTCGATGGGCTCCCAAAGGTAAAATCCCCAGCACCTGAACAAACACCCAGACAACAGCCATAAATCCATACAAACGAGCTGACTTGGTTTTTTTTTGTAATTTGTAGGCGAAACCCTAGCTTCTGCGGGGGACGATGGAAATGTGATTCTATGGGTTCCAAGCGAAACACCTCCGGCCAACTTCGGATCTGAAGCACTCGACGACAAAGAGTCATGGCGAGCAAAGCATATGTGTCGCTCTAGCGGAGCTGAGATATACGACCTGGCATGGTCCCCTGATGCCGTGCATTTCATTATTGGTAGCATGGACAACATTGCCAGAATTTACAACGCCAGTTCAGGTTAGCAACCCCCATTACCGTCAAATATCTAGCAAAGCTCTGACAGACAGCCCAGGGACTCTCGTTCGACAGATAGCCGAGCATAGCCACTATGTCCAAGGTGTCACTTGGGACCCGTTGAACGAATACATAGCAACCCAATCATCCGATCGATCAGTCCACATATACTCTTTAAAGACCAAGGATGGCCAATATACTCTAAGTCACGATGACAAACCTCCTCGATTGGCCAGTCACATTAAGGCCGATCTCCCTCCTCGTCGCATCTCCTCGAGTAGCCCGGCGCCTCCGGACTTCGGCCATAGGGCTCAGCTTTCTGTTGTGGACTCCGGCACGTCGATAGGATCTCCAGTACCCTCAGCGCCGAGTACACCAACCTCATTTCCTCTACCGATGAACCCACCTAGTGTAGTCAGCCACAGCCGTCGAACATCGTTCTCTTCTCGCCGGTCGGTTTCTCCAGCGCCTTCCATGCCGCTCCCTGCAGTCATGCCCATGGAAGCTTCACCAAAACCTCATCACTCTCTCAGTGTTGGTCTTGGTTTAGGCGTCAAGAACGCTAGTCTCTACGCAAACGAAACCCTCACTTCGTTTTTCCGACGCCTCACTTTTACACCCGATGGAAGTCTTCTCTTGACCCCCTCAGGCCAATACCAGAATCAGTATCAGGCGGAAAAGGATGCGAAGCCAACTTATGAGGTTATCAACACCGTTTACATCTATACCCGAGGCGGCATCAACAAACCGCCTATCGCCCATCTGCCCGGGCATAAAAAGCCATCCGTTGTGGTTAAATGCTCGCCCATTATCTACACCCTTCGTCAGTCTGCTGCAGGCACCAAGCACATTACGATTGATACCTCTTCCGCCGAAGACACAATACCCTCTCTTCCAGAGCCCATCTCGAAGCCATCGCCAGCATCGTCGGTCATGGAACCCCCACCCCCACCACCAGCGCCAACATCGGAATCGACCCCCAAGCCACCGGCAGCTGAAACAAGTGCCTCTACTCCAGGGCCAAAGCCTGCATTTTCATTACCTTATCGAATGGTGTATGCCGTCGCCACCCAGGATTCAGTTCTGTTGTATGACACGCAGCAAAAGACCCCGATATGTATTGTCAGTAATTTGCATTGCGCCACCTTCACTGATCTAGCCTGGTATGTATTTTATCCGCCTTGAATTCTGTTGCATCATGTACTGATTATCATCTAGGTCAAGTGATGGTCTTACTCTCATAATATCATCTTCAGATGGCTTCTGTTCTACCCTTACATTTGCTACTGGTGAATTAGGCGAACTCTACACGGGTGAGATTGGGCCACCCAAGTCTGCTTCTCAGACTACTCCAACCTCAACATCCAACTTTGCGCCGCCTTCGCCATTCCCGAATGGATCACATCATCAGCATAGAAATTCCGCCAGTTCATTTACGGCTCCTTCGCCACCTCCCTCAGCCTCTGCTCCCTCTCAGCGTCCTTCATCCCCTACTCGATCAAACTCAACGTCTTCAGTGGCGACTCAATCATCATCGATTCCCACTGGTGTTATCAGTAACCCCCCATTAATCAGTGGCAACGTACCGTCGATTGCAGCAGCCAACTCAGGCAAAGTCACAGGTGTCCCTCTTACCACGCCACCTGAAACACCGAGCGGCACGGCGGGTGTAAAGAGAGAGGCAAGCGAGAGCGAGAAAGAGGAAGCCAAAGAGCCCAAGAAGAGGAGAATCGCCCCAACCCTGGTCGAGTCTAAGCCATCATAATCGCTTTATCTTCTGTTGGGTAGAAGTGCTTTATGCAACTTGGCGAAGAATATGGTTACGGGAAATGGTCTGGGCTACCGGTATAGACAGATGATAGGTCCTGATGTAACAGGCATGGACTGGCGTTTATGAGTTGGTGGACTATGTCGCACTCTCTAACACGTGCGATTTTTTTGAGGTTTTGATTCTTATGTACATTATCTGACATGCTACAGACCCAAGTGCTGGGCTAGATTGGGAGGAATTGCTGGGTAGCTGTCGACTCGAGTTTCTGGAGCAAGGTGGTGTGTTTTTGGAGCAAACCGTGACTCTTGATGAAAGATGGGCAGATAGCCGTTTTACAAAAGATTTTCTTTTTACAACTGATAATCATTCAAGACGGGCATTAACTTACTTTAACACGGGTTTCCAGCCTTGTCTGGGTACGAAGTTCATGACGCCCTCGTCGCGCAAAATGTCTCTACTGCGCCTACCAGTGACGATGTTTCGTTCATGGTCTGGCCTATGAACATAAAATGGAAATGAGAGGCGATGTGCTTTTGGGTAGCTGGGAGGGTTATCCTCGACCCCTGAGTCATGATGATCCTGATCTTGGGTTGGAATAGAGTCATTCACTTTGGGCTTTGACCACCACGCGACGACGACGTTTGGATCTGGGCGTGAGTGAGCTTCTGGATCGACCAGCTGCGTCTTTAGATTTTGTTAGGCGGAGGTTGAGGACGTAGGGGTCTGGAAGTTTAGTCCCGTGGAGACGTATGCGGATTTTGCGATTTTGAAAGGCAGCGTGGAGCATGGATTGAGGGGAAGAAGATGTTGGAGAATGAGGAGAGGACGGAGGTGGGGATGGGTCTTGGTGAGGGGCATGCTTGTTCCGGCGAGGGAGGATGGAATATGTGCCCGTATCCCATATTCAAAGTGAACCGGTTTCTGATGAGGCGGTTTCGATGAGGTGATTCTATGAGATGTATGGGCTAGTTGAAATTCTCCTCGGGAGTGGCTGAGGGGTTGGATTCTGTTTTACCCAAAGAGAATGGATGCGGGTCTCCGTGGCATTGCGGTTCAGACGTATACTATTTGGATCTCCCGGTAGACCATACATGATTGCCCAACTGGCACTACTCGTCTCATTGATCTGGAGACGAAGATCATAGTGTGTTCCGGCAATGGGGTGGTCATGTTGATGGATGACAAAGTGGGCACCATGAGTGTTTCCGGCACATGACTTGTATAGCGAAGAGTAATCCGTAATGGATAATTTGGGAATATTTATATCTCCAGATGGGGGTAAGATACGGGAAGACAGATGCGAGGCAAAGTTGGTGAGATGATTTGTGATTTGCCCGGCTCCGGATTCGACAATCGACGGTTGCAGCGGGAATGGTGGTGGTGGGTCTAGGACTCTCGGCAGGTTCGGCGGGTTCGGCGGCAGAACTGGGGGCAGCAGCTGGAGCAGAGGAGGACGACTCTGATTGGGGGACTTGTTGCCATGTGGATGTTGGGGAGTCGAGGACCCCAATAGAGATTCCGTCTCTTGATGAAGGGATTCGGGATGAAGTTGGAGGTGGTGCTGAGGGGACGTTTGTGAGAGGGTGCTGCCATTTTATGTCATTGGATTGCGAGGGATATGATGATGATGATGATATGATGAGTCAAACGTATTCATTTAGTCGTCTATGGTTTTTGAGATTGTGAGAGATGGATAGCAGAAACATCTTAGAGCATTCTGGTTGTGATCCAAGTAGGTGTTGATGCTGGTGCTGGGTTGGTTCATTGGTGGTAACAGCTTAGCACGTCATCTGCGGTGTCGATACACCACCCATCCGGAGGCACCTGCTGCTCACTGCTGTCTCGACACCTATGGTCATAAGTATCTAGGTAGGTAGGGCATTGGAGTACGGCCATTTAAAGACAAAGATGAGGTGCATCCACAGATGATGCGCTGGAAAATGCATCTTATGATTGACGATACTGCTTGATACTCTGAAATAAAAACAAAACCAATACGCACTAACAAATAACGATGCCCAACGCAATTCAGGAATGAAAATGGCTTCTAGAAGTACAAAAGTCACCTTATCCATGAACCGCACGAGACTCTGTTACATTCATCAGAGGATGAGAAATGCCTAAAGTGTGAGCCGAGTTTAACAATGCAGCCACTTCAGCAGCCTCCGAGGTCTGATGCAACGGGCTCCAGTTCTTTTTTTCTTTCTTTCCCTTCCCCGGGTTTCGCCCCAGAGAACTGGATGGAGCATAAGCGTGTGTGTGAGCGTCAGAGTGCCAGAACATGAAAAAGATGGAGGGCAGTCAAAGGCAATGCCGAGGCAAATATCTCGGCTTGGTCATGGTCTCCACTTCTTTAGCCTGTTTGGGGGTATGGGTACGTATGCGATACATGTAATTTACTCGTGAGATACTCCGCGTCTCGCCTCTAACGCAACCATGGCGCTTGTACCGGCCCCGTACTCTTTCTTAGGTCCTTTAATTGCGCTTGCATGGTCGCTGTGGAAGGGCTTTGTTCTGGGGCAACATGTCCGTCTGTCGGTCGTGGTTACTTCAGCGCTCGCTCGGCTTCCAAGGTCCAAGTCTTTAGCCTTGGCCCTTGCCGTTTCTCTTGATCTTCCTCCTCTTCCTCCTCCTCCTCTCATCTCCCCTCCCCTCGTCTTCCATTCTCCAACAATCGATAACAATAACAAACCATTCCTTTTCTTCTTCTCCCGTCGCAGACAAGGTGTCCGCTTTGTTACCTCATCGCCGGAACCGAGCAATCGTCAATCACACGCGCCACCCATCTTCGACTGCAAACACGCGCCTTGACAAAGGCAGACTTGCACCAAGTACGTTACAGTCAACTTTTCGCCCGTGTTCGGGCTCGCCGCCAGCGCCACTAGCAACGGCCGCAAAAGACCCTCCTTACAAAACAACAAATCTCCCGACACCAGTAATATCTTCCTCAACTCTGTGATACCCTTCCCTCCGATATATCCTTTCTTCCTTCTTCGTCTTCTTCTTTCTCCATAATGGCATCACCACCTAAGCCTTGGGAGCGAGCTGCCGTCGGCACGTCACCACTTTGTACGTTTTGAATCACATCAGACATGGGTTGCCCCCCCTGCGCCGCGCTCTTCACATGCTGACTATTTACCAACCTCCAGCCTCTCTTCCATCACCAGCCTCCGCACCCACAGCCGCAATTCCATCGACAACAACCACCGCAACCGAAGCGCCCCCTGTACCCGACCGTCCTTCATCCCTTAATTCAGCCCTTAATCCAAACTCTGCTGCATATAATCGCGCCGGCGCCATGGGCACTATGGGCACCATGGGAACTATGGGAGCTTCTCCCTATGGCAGCTCATATTCATCTCCCTATTCAAGTCCTTACTCCAGATTCGGAGGAGGAGGCTACGGAGGTATGGGTGGAATGTACGGAGGATATGGAGGCATGGGCGGCATGGGCGGCATGGGCGGTATGTATGGAGGGGGCATGTACGGCGGTGGCGGCATGGCCATGGCCGGAGGTGACCCCAACAGCCTGACCCAGCGTTTCGGCAACAGCACTGCCGCAACCTTCCAGATGCTTGAGGGCCTCGTCACGGCGTTTGGCGGCTTTGCGCAAATGCTTGAGAGCACATACATGGCCACGCATTCAAGTTTCTTTGGTGAGAAATTATGTCCAACTAATTGATGCAACAATGGAACTAACATATCTTATAGCAATGATTTCTGTTGCCGAACAATTTGGAAACCTTCGCGACACCATGGGCCATATTCTCGGAGTATTCACCCTTGTTAGGTGGATGCGTACTCTCATGGCCAAAATCCGAGGCCGCCCTCCCCCAGCTGATGCCACAGCCCTCACCCCTGCTGCCTTTGCTCGCTTCGAGGGCCGCTCTATCGGTGCCGATGGCACTCCCCAAAAAGCCAGCCGCAAACCCCTTCTCTTCTTCCTTCTGGCTGCTTTCGGTCTCCCTTACCTGATGTCCAAGATGATCAGGGGTTTGGCTGCCTCAGCCGAGGAAGAAGAGAAGAGGCTTCAGCAGCAGCAGGCTCTTGCAGAGCAACCCGTCGACCCGTCCAAGCTCGAGTTTTGCCGTTTGCTCTTCGATTTCGCCCCTCAGCAGCAGGGTGCCATGGAGCTTGAGGGCAAGAAGGGTGACCTCGTCGCTGTTTTGAGCAAGAATGACCCAGCAGGCAACCCTAGCGAATGGTGGCACTGCCGCAGCCGCGACGGCCGTCAAGGATACCTGCCATCAACCTACCTCGAAGTTCTCAAGCGACCCAGCCCGGAGCCCAAGAAGCTCAAGGCTATCAGCGATAATAGCCGAACCAACTCGCTGACGAGCTCTGTTATGTCTGAGGAGGGCAGAAAGGAGTACGCCACGGCTGAGGGCATGCAAAGAAGCCAATTCTACTCTTAGACGATGCACTACAGAGTTGAAAGCGAACATGTTTTGAGGATCTGCATAATGGCTGAGATGCTACGAGTATAAGCGTTTTGCAATGTGCTCTTGCTTGGGTATATAAAAGATTGGCGTTTGGGGTTTTGGGAGTCTATACTATCACTTAGCATCGCGATGCCATGTGCGTAATGGTGGGGATAATGTTTCCTCTTTTATAAACTTGTACAAAGATAAATCATCTATGACTTGTATTCACGTCTCGTTGAAAGTTTATTCAACGATTCTTAGCGATCTGAATCAAAAAACAAATATTTCAAAGCAATGACTTGCACTTTATTTCTCATGGCATATATGTGCTCGACTATTCTCTAGCAAGTGTTGATATAGGAAGTAAGTAATCTCGCCGTAGCTAATAACCCGTAAGTCCATCTAGAAAGACCTTTTATGCTTCTATACATGATCCATGTTGCTTTTTTCAGAAGAACAGAGCTCAGCATCGGATTCCTCTAACCCGATGCTCGTCTCAAAATAGGGCAGGCAGTTTTAGCCTTCAGCTTCGTAAGAGTTGGACTTGTGCTTGGGCTGGAACTGGAAACCAGGGTGGACGGGTCCAAGGAACATTTCCCTATCAATTGTGTCAGTAGAAGATGCTCAAAAAGATGAAGAAAAAGGGAGAGAAAAGGGGGAGGGAAAAAAGAGCCAGGGGTTTAACTAACGAGATCTTGATCCAGTCTCTATAGTTGTCAGATGCCATCAGTGTCTCCATGTCGTCTCTGCCCCTAAACGCTGGCGGGCGATCGTTCAATCTGGGAGGCAGGTACTCCAAGATACCAATGGGCACATATCTATGCGCAAAGCTCAGCCACTCCAGCAAGAACCTTCTCGTGAAGCCGATGCCCAGCTCATCAGATCCCCAGGCCTCGAGACCATAACGCACAAATTGCTCAATGTAGCGGAGACGTTCGCTGGAAGACTTGTCGAGGTACTGCCCCTTTTCGATTTCCTCAAAGAGCCAAGGCTTCATCAGGGCGCCACGGCCAATCATGACGGTATCAACACGAGCCTTCTCGATGTTCTCGTAGTAGTCGATATGGGAGTAGCAGTCTCCGTTTCCAAGGAAGTACATGCGGCCGTCCTTGGCGTTGGGAAGCGTACTAGCATCAGGCTCTGCAGCGGTATCAGTGAGAGCATCTTTCTGGTCGTTGTAAGTCTTGATGAGAGCAGCGCATTCACCAATGTAGCCCCAGTCTGCCGTCTTGGTATAGCGCTGCTCTCGGCTTCGTCCGTGCAGAGTCACTGCCGCACATCCAGGACCACCAAGACGCTCACGGTGCTCACGCGATCCAAAGGCGAGTTTACCAATGATCTGTGTAGCAGTAGGTCGGTTGCTGCGGACGCCAGTTCTTATCTTGGCGGTGATGGGAATTTCACCCGACACTGCATTCATGCCTCGGATTATACGCTCCATCTTTCCACTAGCTTCCAAGAGAGCTGAACCTGCACCTGATTTAAAGACCATGTCGATGGGACAACCGCAATTGAGATCAATGAGACGAAGGTGAGGGCAGTAACGGTTGAGAACCTCAGCAGCCTTGGTGGCCACCCAGTGTGCGCTAGCAGAGATCTGGGCACCAAACTTGAGATCTCGCGAGTTGTCATAGTCATCGAAGAGGGGAACAGCTCCGGGATTCAGCTTTGGAGGGGTAATCTCAGACTCATGAGCCTTCAGAAGAGTCCAGTCAGATTTGACACCATTGAGTAGAGGCATGCCGAGGGCCATTTCCGAGTATGTAAGCTGGCAACCAAGGTCGACACATAAACGACGGAAAGGAAGGTTTCCTTGAGTAGTCAAAGGTGCGAGAGTGGGTGTTTCTGGTCCAAAGTACAGGCGACGCTTTTCGGATGGTTTGAACGGCGGGTCCACGAATCGAGCTCGCAGGTCCTGAATGCCCTCCTGAGACTGGTCCTTGCGGCGATGGTGGAAATCTTGGTTAATTTCGGATTCGGTGTTGAGCCATTTGATGTATTGGTCCGATTTGGACAAGTCGATGCGTTTACGGTTCAGTTGAATCTTTTGACCCATGCTGACGATGTTATAAACTCCAGGACGTTCATCAGAATCGTCCTTGGTGTGAATCTCTTCGTTCTTATTCTCCCCGCCCTCCTCCACTTCGTTCTTTTCTCCATTCTCCTCCTCAGTTTTCGGCTCTTCATTCTTGCTAGGCTTATTGCTAGTCAAGACAAGCTCCTTTCTACCATCCTCATGTTCGACTTCCTTCATATGGCTGTTGACGAAACGGCACTTCCATCCCGAAGGACAATAGCCATATTGTTCGAACACGTGACACTTTCCACCAAGCGTCTCAACATCTTCACGGCGGCCTTCACTGAGATACTTTCGAAGATCGTGGCACATCCTGCATCGGTCGCCGAAGCGGCACTCTCGAGGGGAGAATTCTGCGGAGTAGGCCCTACTGTTGCATAGGGGGAGAGCATCTTCAAACTTGCCAAATGATCGATCGGTGTTTTGGCCCTTGGCCTTCTTCTTTCCCTTCTTATTCTTAGGCCCGGAATCTCTGTCATCAGTTCGAGGTTGCGTCTGGGCTTCAGAACCTCTGCCCTCAGCATCATCATCATCTACAGCACTAGATTCAGTAGGCTGTGTGGACCTGTAGAGGAGAAACCTAGTCATATTAGATCAAGTCTCGGGGGCGAAAGGAACAAGAACCTACTCTTTCTTAATAGGAGCTAGACCCTTGACACGTCCATCGGACTCGTCATTTGCTGGCTTCGATTCTTGGGTCTCTGAAGGTTCTGAGGCCTTGCCATTTTCTGTTGGGATTGGAGCATTGGTGACCTTCTGATCGGTGACAACAACCTCCTTTTCACCATTCTCATTCTGATCGTTTGCTGGACTGTCCACCTTAAGTCTTTTCGCAGCTCGCTCCTCGGAATGAGAATCAACAACATCGTTCTGCCCAATCATGGCGACGTCCGCTTCTTCAGCCATGATACACAGCTGGGAGAGGTCCTTTTGAAATGAAATATTCCTTATAAAAATGACTATATCGGCTCACTTGGTTTGCCTTGTCGAGATGAGCTAGGAGAAGTTGATATTGATATCAAAAGACGTCGAGTTTGTAGTCTTCGATGTCTCAAATATTACTTTGTAAAGATGTAGGTCTAGAATAAACCAACCCCAAGATCCCGTAAGGAATAAATAGGCGATAAGGAGCCGATTGAATGGCCTCTTGAGTGATAGTTTAGAGAGACCAAGTGAAGAGTGAGTGTGCAGGTGGAGCATGAAAATTCTAGTCATGCCTATTTTATTGGTGTGGCATTTTATCTTTCACCACTACCGCTAAACAGAGCTCCTCAGGCAGGTATCCGCCCGTCAACCATCAGTCCCCCCCTGTATGTGAATACACTGTTAGAAAGAAATATATTTTACTCGAACCTATTTCTATTATTCATGCTCATTATTTCGGTCACTTTTCATCCACTCATAGTTACTCAAACTGCACATAAAGGGTGGTAGACATGGATCTCGACATACAAGGGCATTCGCTAAAAATCGATGGTGACCGCTGACGCTTTGACCCATAACGTCACTGACGCTGGGCTGTCAAATGCCCGCTATAGCTACCCCGCTAGGACGGCAGTTTTAGTGAGCAGTAGCCTCTGTCAGTGGCTCTGCCAGGGATCAACGATTACATGCATATGGATGTTTGACCCCTCCCTTCGTCTCACATTCACATCTGTCTTCACTCCTTCGTCCTGCACGCGTCCGTGACATCAGCTTCAGCTGTCATCGCGCCCCGTGCCAACCGCAAAGAATCCTCTCCCGAAAGGGAAATGAGGAAATATTGGCAATAACATGGCGGATTCGGGCAAGCCTCCGCCCACCACGTCCCGATCGCCCGTCAAGATCTCCCACTCCCACACAAACCTTCGTACCGTGCGGTCCCAGAGGATTGTCCCAGACCACCACTACCCAACAGATAGGCCCGAGACTGCAGAAGAGTCTGACGAGTCGGATGAGGAGCCTCCCGCGCCTCTTCCCAGGAGCCATACCCCTAGCCAACTAGCTACCAGCAGGAGCGCTGCGGCCAACGACCAACACCGTAGTCACAGAGCTGCTTCTGAGGTCGCCCTTCGACAGCGCGCGCAATCGACCTCGCAGGTCCTGCCTCGCCCATCTACAGCAAGCGGTATAAAGAAGTCATCGACATTACCCCTTCCTCCTCTCCCTCCCACGGCAGAAGCCCCTCAAGATGGTGGCAGCGACCAGACACAGCCAGCTGCGGCAGCGGTGCCGGCGAAACCAACCTCCACGATAGCAACTCATCCACCAACTCCCGCCATCACCCGTCCACCTCCTGGAGAGCACATACCGTTTCCACCACTACAAGATCCCAAGGATGCACCCGATGTTGCTGCAGCTCCGCCATCTGGCATGTACTGGTCAAGAGCCCCGGTCTCCGGATGGCCACACTCCAGTCTTCGAGCTCACACTACAACCTTGATAGGCTCCAATGTCTATATATTCGGTGGCTGTGATTCCAAGGCGTGCTTTAATAGCATGTATATTCTCGACGCAGACTCCTTCTATTGGTCCGTGCCTCGTATGGTTGGGGAAATCCCCATGCCGCTCAGGGCCATGACTTGTACAGCTGTGGGCAAGAAACTTGTCGTGTTTGGTGGAGGCGATGGTCCTGCATACTATAACGATATCTATGTTCTTGATACAGTCAACTTCCGCTGGTCAAGACCTCGCATTGTAGGAGACAGGCTCCCTTCGAAACGACGAGCACATACCGCATGCTTGTACAAGAATGGCATATACGTTTTCGGCGGAGGTGACGGCATTCGAGCATTGAATGATATTTGGCGGCTCGATGTCGGCGACACATCAAAGATGTCGTGGAAACTTATATCCAGCGCTGAGAAAACATCGCAAGGCTCCAAGGACCGTCGACCAAAAGCTCGAGGCTATCACACAGCAAACATGGTTGGCGGTAAGCTCATCATTTATGGTGGCTCAGACGGCGGTGAATGCTTCGACGATGTTTGGGTCTACGACGTGGATAAGCACGTGTGGAAATCTGTTCACATCCCCCTTACCTTTCGCCGCTTATCACATACATCTACCATCGTCGGCTCATACCTCTTTGTCATTGGCGGCCATGATGGCAGCGAGTACTGCAACGATGTGCTTCTTCTCAATCTAGTTACCATGACTTGGGATAAACGCAGGGTGTATGGTGTGCCGCCAAGCGGAAGAGGCTATCACGGGACAGTCTTGTATGATAGCAGATTACTGGTTATTGGGGGATTTGACGGCTCGGAAGTGTTTGGGGATGTGATGGTCTTGGAGTTGGCGGTGCATGCATATTACTCACAAATTAGCCATTTCACGATTGATGTATGATTAATCATATAACCCGATACATGTAATAGATAGCTCAATCTTGGATACCAAATGTTATAGGTCGTACAATACACCATTCCGTGACATCAAACATTATTGATGAAGACATAATTTTATTTTTGTGTATGCGTCTTTGCTTCATTAACTATACATGAAAAGAAAAAAATGAATAACAAGGTGGTTGAAACGCCAGCTTCTGCGATGTTCCAGTGCCGTCCCATTCTATGAACCGGTCATCCCCTTTCCAACTCTATAACAGCAACCCGCACTTTTTATATATCCGAATGACAAAAAGCCCGACCAACTCCTGAATCGTGATTATGAAACAAGGAAACCCAAGAAATGATTGTGGGAGATGTGAAACGAGCCAGAGTGATGTGGCTTTGAAAACCTTGAGGGCTTTTTCGTTTGTGTTTTGTTTCATAACATCTTAGTTGGCAACTGGTTGTTGCCCCTTTCCGGCAGCCTTCCTGGCAGCCATTCGGCGCTCTTCAGCCTCGACCATGTCTACAATTTGTTAGCATGCGATTACATTCCCAAGTCTTTGAAGAGAGGCGGGGACTTACCCATCCACAGATCCTGGCCGGCATACTCCTCCTTGTGAATCTTCTTCTCGATGAGGTGCTTGTGCTCCGGGTCGTTGGGGTCCAGCACCAGGACCGTCTCCCACCGGCCGCTGCCCTTCTTGGCGTCGTTCATCTCAAAGGCGGCGGAGACGATGAGCACGGCGAGGGTCAGGCCCTGGGCGTAGACACGGGCCTGGACGACCTTTTGGGCGGTGCTCATGGGGGCGCGGCTCACGAGGGCGAAGGCGACGGCCATGGACGCCAGCCAGGAGGCGAAGACGATGCTATACCTATGCTCCCGGCCGTACTGCATGAAGCGCTCGTAGGCCGTCTCGTTCTCCCTCACAATCTGCTGCGCCCTCTGGGCCGAGTCCTGGTAGAAGTTCATGGGGTCCTGGGACTTCTGGAAGGTGACGCCGGCGCGGTCGGCCTGGACGATGGCGCCGAAGGTGCCGGAGGAGGTGATGAGGAAGGCCCGGAAGGGGAGGGTCAGGCCGCGGAAGGCGGAGTAGCGCCTGGAGGCGAGGAGGACGCCGCCGATGCCGATGCCCAGGCCGATTGTGCCGCCGACGAGACCGCCCTTGACGACGGCCTTGTAGTGCAGGGCTTCTTCTTCCTTGCTGAGGATCTTCATGGTTGCTGACTTGTTTTGTCCTTGTGTATTTTCTCTACGACTTGAGACTTTTCAAGGAGAAAAGGGACTGGTTGAGTAAAATAAAAAATAAAAAATAAATAAAGAGATGTGTCCTATAGTGGGAATGCGATGGACTGTGAGATCCGGATCTATGAGTCGAGGTGGGTTTTCGCCGTTATCGATCTACTAATAAGAATAAAAATAAAAACCCCTCTCCGCAGTTGGTTTTTTTGGTTTCGTCAAATAGGAGAGTTTAGTTAAGGTGGTGGAGGTTGTTTAGCTGCTTCCGGTAGATCCGAGTGCGACTCCCAAGGGCTTTAAGACGAGATGGGAGAGAGAAAAAAAGGGATTCGGCAGTTGTTGTTGATTTGAATTTCGTACTGTTGGTAGGAGTCGTTGGAATGGAATTGGTGTGAATTTGTCGAATTAGGTTGGTGATGACGACGATGACGACGATGACGATGATGAGTGTTGTGTGTATGTGTGTATAAGGTGGGTAAGATGTCAAGGTTGTCGAGAAGAAGTGATTTAATTGATTGAGTAGATGATTTTGATTGTTGTAAGTGTTGATGCAATGTGATGGTGATGATGGACAAGAAAGCAAAAGAACCGATGCAAGTTCGAATGCGCCCTCTATTAAATATATATCCAACAACGTTCGACTTACTCTGCCCTGTTTTTGCTGTTGCTTTCGAAATGGTATGATGTATTAAATTTTCTTTTTGGTCCATCCCCCATCCCAAGCCGTCCCGCAAAGAAAACGTACCGACGTACAAGTATGTACCTTTTCGAACCCCGACCTGCCCGCCCTGCCCGCCGCACTGCGATGGCCGAGAAATACCCACCGAGATAATCCCGCCCCATCACCGTGTCAACTCCGATGCACTGTTTTTTTTTTTTGGTTCTCTTTTCCCTTTTACATTTCCCCTTGCTTCAATGAGCCAATTAGATACCCTGGAATGATATTCATCACAGGGAGCAAACTTCCCCCATGAATTATCCTACTATTCCCATGAATCTACAGAACTTGTTCTATTTTACCCTCGATATAAATCTATGTTTTCGTCCTGCGGTAGTGGCCGCTTTACTAGAGTAATTGGATATAATCAAGTAGCCTTGCGGCGTTGTGTTCGGGCCACAGCAGTGGACGTGCGGCCATATGCGGCATCTGCGGCGCTTGCGGCGATGTGGAGGGGGTAGCCTAAGAATTCAGAAGAAAAAATTCGTTCCTTTCAGCCTTCTCCAGACCGAACGATGCCGCAAGGGAAGAGATGGACCTGGTGTTCAGGTTACCGGATCCCTCCGTTCGTCTTGGTGTCGCGTGCTCACCTAAATTTTGGGCAATGCAGCCTCGTTAGAAAATTGATTTCCAATTAATCAAGAAGAAGAACTTGCATGTGAAATAACCCCGTAGTCATGCATCCAAATACACTCCGTCTACAAATAGAAAATGGATGACTCTTCTTCTTCTCAGTCTTTTGATATCGAAACATTATTTTTTACTCAGCATTAATATCTCGTAGCCTTTTTTCTGACCATCCACCAAGGAAAGAAAACGATGCCATCACGTATCAACTCTACCGTATCATTATCAATACGTACTGGCTACAACACACACACACACACACACACACACACACATGTCCACCACCACCTTGCCACGCCCTTCAACCCGTCACCCTCTGCTCTGCACTGCACTGCACGTCCACCAAGCCCCTCGGGTGCAAGATCTGATAACAGGATCTCACCTTCAATCTTCCTTTGATTGGGTGCCACCGTACCATCTTCTGCCGCTTTGGCTTGGTTTTTTTCAACTAAACCCCTTCCTATATCACCAACTCATATCGAGAAGCTAAAATCACACTTCATGAATCAGATTCCTGCAACAGCCGTAAGCCACGTTTTTTTCTTTCTTCCCTTCCCGGGGAACCGAGGGCTATTTCAGATCTGCTACTTGACTTTCCCGATCCTTTCAGCTCCCCCGGTCCCTCACCTTACCGATCCTCCCGTTCCTCTTTCAACGGTCAGAGGCTCAGGTTTCATGCAAGGTACCAGGCATAACAAGGTTTGTCTATGGACTGGGCTGCTGCGTGGCCGTCGTTTAAACCCTCGAGAGCTTACCCTATACCCCAAGCGATGGTGTTTCAACGAACATAGCCCACGCTGCCCCCCTTCCATGCTGGATACAATACTCTAGCATGGATGATTGTAGAATTATGCTATTGGGCAGTTTAGTGATATGCTATGACCAGATAGTTAAAAGGGGAGGGCAATTGCCTGCAAGCGCTAACAACAGTCTGATTCCTTAATATCATGCAAATTTCCTAAACGTCACCCAGCATTTATTTCAACGTCATGCTTGGCCAATGCAAATCCATGCGACACGCTGGGAACGCATATGGCATGGGATTTGCAGCCAGAGGTCCCAACCAAGGATAACCTCGTCAATTGAGGGCGCGCGAGGCTCGAGCGATGGCCACACTGGCGGTTACATCATACTGCATATATCCCGCAAATATTGTGAAAAGGAGGAAAAAATACTATTGATAAAGGTCAAGATAACAAAGATCAGACAGGCAATTAGAGTGCAGAGGTAAAAATTCCACAAGTTTGGGAGAATCAAAACATAAAAACAGATCTCCTGCCAAGTAACTCGCACGCAAAGGCAACACCGCCCTTTGGATCCTTTTCATGACGATGTAATGCGTCCCCATTTGGTAGTATTCCCGTTGGGCGATCTGCTTCAAGTAAAGTAGTGTCCACTAGATCATTTGATCAACAGCAGCTTTAACTAGTACTCGGATTACCTAGCTTGGAAACCGTCTCGGTCAAATGATAGATCACCCTCAACATTTCTGGGGTAAGTAGGTCGTACAAAGCACGTCAAGATGATCCATCTCACTCGACTCAAACGAGTGCCGGCCGTATTTACCCGAGTCTGAATTCAGCAAGACAGACATTAGTTGGAGCGTATGGCCTAAATTTTCCTTATCAAACACTTATCAGTATGTTGCATTGCATCTGTCCCTTGGCCTGCACGTCTTCCTCTCCTGTAGGACTATTGCCTGCCGCAAACACCTTCTCCGCATCTCTGAACCCTACCTCTTCTGTGCTCAGAAAAAAAAAAACCTCCCTGGTTGGAACATGGGGGTCTGAGCGAGACAAAACTGTCTCCCCCAGCCGTGCCGCGGACTCTCAAGGTATACATCGTCGTATGAACGTATGTGTCTGCGGTCACGAGTAATGACTTAGGTTGAGGGGTAGAAACACAAGCTTCGCTCTAATATACCAACGTGACATTTTTGTTGTTTGATTCGAGTGGTTTGATTTGTTGTCTGCAGATCGGGCGAATCGGTGTAAGAGGCCTATAAACTATGTCTTGGATATGCGTACTAACTTGCCGGCGCCCGCCCTCCTGACCATGTACCAAAAAGTCATCGGCAATCGGCAGTTAGTCGAGAATTGCAAAGTTATATGATATACAAAAAGTAAGTATATATATTAAACCGAAAACAAAAAGCACGTGCCCGATTGGCCGTTGTGAGATCTGGAGGCAGCAATCTCGTGCTGGATGCATGTAATGAGTTGCAGCGACATTGTTTCTGTCGGCCAGACTTGAGAGTTGTGATCGACAGCCATGCCCCTCTCTGTGCGACAAGGGTTCAGATGCATTCAGGGTCCAATGTCTCCAGTCGCCAGCGGCGGAAAAGGGTGGGGGCTGAATGACATTGCGGCTGATGACCCGTCAAACAGAGCCATTATGGAAAGGTTCATATGTTCCATGCTACCAAAGCCCACCCTTGGCATCCACTTTTGGCCGAATCAAGAGGACCTCAATTGCTTCCACCAACCGAAAGACTTGAACCAATTCCTTGCAAGTCGTCGGCCAAGGCCGGTGCGTGGCGTTAATGGGCCCGGTGCTCAGGCATTCTTGATACCAGTCAGCAAAAAACAAAATGCGTATAGTCGCCTCTGGTTGTCAACTCAGCGAGTTTTCTTGGAGCTATTAGCAACTTATTTTATGGTCCAAGAGCGTTAGAAGGCTGGGTCACACAATGATGGCGCCGTGTGTGATATGAAACCATGGCGGCTAGTTGATTGGATGGTGTCTCTAGATCCGTCTCAAGGCCAAGAACTGTGCCAAACCGTTGAGGTATAAACAGCGTACCTGATCAGTGATAGCCGCCCACATGTCAATCATAGACCAGAGAGTAATCAGCGATGCTAGTGGTCCAAGTCCACGAGTCGGGTGGATTCTGACAAGTTCATGAACAGAAGTGGGCTAACGAACAATAGGTTCAACATCTATTGCTGTTCTGTATAGGCGGCTATTTCTGGTCTCAAGCACGGCCTTTGTTTATCAAGCCTGCCATTGACAGTGGGCAAGGGCACAACTCGGGCGAATTTGATGGCAACTCTGCAATTATGTCGTACGTGTTCTGCATATGCTTGTACTTGTAGCTTTCTTTGAAATAAAGACCCACCATGTGGTGACAAGGATTCCGCCATGTGAGATGCAGGATGTCAACAAGAAAAAGAAAAAAGACGGAAAAAAGCGCAAGGATGCCTCGGCAATCAATGTGATTAAGCCCTGCAAACAAAACCCAACCTGCACAAACGGCGGAAGTGTACAGTATTGCACATCCTGGTCTGTTTCTTTGTTGAAGATATTACTTGTATCTGGTCCGGGATATACTCACCTCAAATACGGTAAAATGGGGGCCGGGGAAAGGATGTGGATGCATTCATCCGTTGGCACAGCGCTCCGGCTTTCGGGGTCAACCACCTCATTTCGTTGATCCTTCCAAGCTGTTTCTGACATGGCGCTGACGAGAACTGACGCTCCGGAGTGCCTGCACATACATAGAGACATCCGCGTGGGTGTTTAATGCTCCAATCTCGGGCTTTCCTGCAGGCCAGACCGGGCCGGACGTTGCGCAAAGACGGCTTTATTCGTTTGTTCCTGGTGTGTCTGTGTCTGTGTCTGTACTCTGGATATTATTCTTGTCTTGGAGGCGCTCCTGGCTCCGGGTTCTTGGGTCAGGCCGCCGCCCAGATCGCCCGTCGATGCACACAAAAAGCAAGGAGAGGTACTGAAATGTACAGTACATGCTCTCAATGCTCGTCTGCCCGTCTGCCCGTAAGAAAAAGGACAACGAACAACAACAGATCTGGCGGTGTCGAATATTAATCCAGATCCTAGCCGGCCCTGCACGCACGGACTTGGAGGTTGTTGGCACCAGAGCAATCAGTCCATCAGCTGGACATGCAGGGTCTCAAGTTAGTTGTGAACGAAGGATTGAGGCTTCCCCCAACCCAGAAGAAGCGGGCGTCCAAGTCTCAAAGCGTAACAAAAGAGACTGCGCATCACCATTGGCGGACTTGCATCGTGATAACGGGGAGGGAGAGGTAGGATATCCTGGTCGAGGTAGATCACAGGGTGCGATGGAAATGGACTCGCCTGCTTTTGCAGCACAGCGGGCGGTGAGAGGGAAAAAGATGACGGGACGGAAGGAACAGATGCTAAGAGGAAATAAGGCATGGAAGGTACTAGCAGTACATGACTGATGCTGCTACTGCCCGACTACTACAAGCAGTCATGGACATCCATTGATGCATGTCTGTCTACTTGTACTACCAGGTTACTACCTGTATGTAAATATAGTAGTAATAAACGATCAGACAGGAGTGGACCGACAGACCGACGAGAATGAATTGTGTGCTTTTTACACGATGTATGTTGGAAGCCTTGGTAATACAGGTAGGTAGGTAGGTACCTACTAAGTCGTCGGTCCGGTGGGGGTTACGCAACAACACAACACCAAAGAAAATGAAAGTTGACAAGGACATCACACCACACTGCACTGCACCACACCATAGCAACTAGTAGACAGACATTCGTGGACACATAGGCATACGGACTAAGACAAGAAAAAGAGAAGAGAGAAAAAAAAAAGGTTGATAAAGTAAGACATCCATGGCACTCAGAATCAGGTAGAGATGGTGACTACCCTAACCTGCTGGCTGCCGTTACCATGCTCGACCATACAGGTTAGTATCCTCCGTTCGTAGCGTAGCAGTCTCGCCTGCTGGAGTGCTGGATGTACTTGCATTGCATTCTAAGCGTGCCCAGTGTCTTTGGCTGCGAGTACCTCACGCTGCACAGCACTGCAAGCCAAGAGACGTGTTTGATGCTTTGAATTTCCACATATGCAAAGTTTCGTCACTCTGCTCATCACCCCCTCTCTCGATTCCCAGTATGGCTTGGATGATGCCCCTCTTTGTCCTCTCCTACCGAGCAGTAGTATCTTGGCTTGCCTGACTAGTGCGTCTCTGACTGACAAAGTGCGGGCGGTTCACATTCAATTTACTTTTTGAACCAATGCCTAGATATGCCTAGATGCCTGAGTCGTTGGTTTTAGATAAGAGGTAGATTGGTAGAAACTGGGTGCCTTGACGTAGGCGTATTGGATATGTTGTTACATTTTTGGACTGACTCTCTCCTGTCTCTCTCTCTCTCTCTCTCTCTCTCTCTCTCTCTCTCTCTCTCTCTCCGCTAGCGGTCGTGATCTATTCCTCTTCTGCCAACCCATATGTCCGCCTTTCTACTATTTTCTTGTTGGTAAGACGAGTATTTGTATTTGTTGACATTAAACAAGTCATGGACAATAGCAATTCGTTGGTTGTCAGGCTAACAGAAACTCTAAAGCTTGCGGTATTTGGAAATCCCGGTGTACCAAAATGGGAACCGCTATTCTAGGTGGTCTTTCCTTTTTGTAATTTGGAAACAGCGCTCTAGAGTCTACTTGGCTGATATCCTTACCTGGTAAGTAACGTAGGTGTATCATGTGGTATGTAGCCTGAATAGAAGAGGAGTCATGTCATTGCTGTTACATACAGCTTTCCTCCCAAAGTCAAGAAGCCTACGTCTACCTACCCAAGTACATACTCCGTATCTATTCCCGGCACTGACGCCGTGCCAGTCTCGCCGTCATTTATGCGCTACGACCAAGTACCGTGCCCTATGAAACAAGTATCCACTGAATTATCTTTCAAGGCGTGAATCTAGACGCGCTGGGGCCATAAGAGAGGCATTCCCAAGGGGCCCCAGTGAGAGCAGCAGACCTGCACCGGCTTGGAGCATGGCATGAAGCAACTCTGTCGACAACAAAACAAAGTGTTTCTCAATCATCTGTGAGTCATAATGCTTTGATTGGGGCGGCAAGTGTCTCCGGACGGGGGGCACTCTAAAACCTCCTCTCTAAGAAGGATAAGGTAAGGTACCTTGTGTTGCTGAAGATGAGGATGGATGGTGAAGAGGGTGATGTAGGAAGTACTCCGCAATGTATTCTTTCTTGCCTCGCTGTAGCCGTGTAGGTGAAGGTCATGGGTAGCGCAGAAACAGGTACCTTGAACCTAGCAAGTTTGGGGCTAACCGGAAGAGGCATCCACACCCATTCTCCACCACATGGGACGGATGCAGCATAGAAGTACCTCAGCATGTACTCTATACTTTTTTCCCTCTCACTTGCAGCGCTCACTGCACATGAATGTCTTGGTTGGTTGCCAGTTCTATCAGAGCGCACTTCACAAGGTTCCTTCATATTCCGAAGCGTACTAGGTATTCCGAACTGGAGTAAGCATACCACTTCTACAAATGACTTGTCTACGAAAACTGCAGCTATCCACCACCGGTCTTGGCATTTCTGCGTCCATTTCGGTGCATGTGCGCATGTACGACTACGTACCTATTCACCCTTTCAAGTCTCGCCTGCACCGAGTATATGCAAGCCAGGCCAGTACCTGTATGTACGTGCAGGGCAGGGCAGCACTGCGGAGAAGAGTCTGGAAGTAGTCTGTACCCAGGGTGACTTGAGGCGGGCACAAGGATACATTGCCTGTACAAAGGTACCCGCCGAGTTTTTGCTCTGTGGCCCGGTAGGTGCCCAATTAACCGTTAGCGCCAACCCCTGTCCCCTGTAGCGACCTGGCCACTCACTGACAGTGATCAGTGCTTCCAGCGTCGCAGGGGATGCGGATGGACGCTTTGGCACACAGCGCGGGCCTTGTTGGTATGGTATCTACCTGTAGTGAGTTTCGTGTCGAATACTTGAGAGTACTTGTACATTTGGCCTCTCCATCATGCCTTCCTTCCCAACCTTTGAAGGCTCCAAGGTTCCTTCTCTCCGTTCTCCAACCTCCTACAACAGGACTTGCCTGTCTCGTCTTGTTCTTCCATTTAATCGACTGTCAACAAAAGGGAAAGAGGAGAGGTAGATCGTTCAATCTTCACTCACCGAGGGAGGCTTGCGCCAGAAAAGAAGATTCAGCTCGTTCATGCCTCCTACATACATACATACACGTACATACCTACATTAGCAGTGTGTCATAAAATCATCGAGCCACGGGAAGAGTCATCATCATCAACTTTCATCATTACTATCATCTAGCCTTGCATGTGCAACGCCGTTGAAGAGCGAACCTAACCAGGCCAACCGACTTACACCATCCATCCATCATCAATCAATCGCCCACACTCTCCGGGAGGGCTGCAACCATCCTTAGCTGCGTTTGTAGCCCAACAAACCCGCAACGCACCACGCGGGCATCAGAACCACCAACCACTATTCTGTTGTTGTGTTCACCAAAAGCCAGCCCAGGTACTACAGTCTACAGGCCACAGGCAGGTATTATTAGTACATACATCCATCATTACAGCACCGGGCGGCCTGTCATCTTTCAGTGTGCTCAAACAGACGACCTTCCCGCCACCGCCGGCTACCTGACCTACTACCAATACCAATACCAGTACCATACATATTACACATAAAGGTATCGAGTCGTCGCGACTCTTAATCCTTGAGGCGCATCAAGGGGAGCTTGTTACGGTTCATGCATGCCATACATACCAAGTATAACTTAAAAAACATACAAAAGAACCGAGGCACCGGAGGCGAGAGGCCAGGGATTCCCCAGTCTTCTCTTCTTCTTCTTCTTCTTCTTATTCTTCCTCTTCTTTTACTAATTGCCTACCTCACCTTATTACTTACCTACAAGTACCACTACCACGCCCTCTACACTCCGCTCATATCCGAGTTTCCATTATTACGATTCATTCAAAGGGCACACTCTTCTTTACACACCCCTTCGGTTAACTGAACAACAATAACAAGACGGAAACCGGGAAATCACTCAAAAGCCATCACATAGAAAAAGGCCGAGTCCCTGTCTGGTTATTGTCTGCGCCTTCGTCGTCCTCGCCTAAAAAGGACACATCCGCACACACTCGCTCTCTCTCTCTCTCTCTCTCACAGACATTCTCTCCGAATTGGAAATCTTCACCGCCAGCACACACGCCTATAAGCTACTGTTTATTATGCGGAACGCGCTGAGGTGGTTTCAGAACGCTGAGGACAAGACCCAGGAGGAGGAGCCCATCTTTGCGACAGCGACCAGCGGCGCCAGGGCCATTGTCAGCGACAGCGTCAGTGCCAGTGGTGCCAGTGGCAGCGCCGGCACCAGCGCTAGCCCCAACGCCCTGTTCCAAGTAACCCACACCCACGCCACTGCGAACAGCGCCAGTGGTGCCAGTGGTGCCAGTGCCAGCACCATCACCAGCAGCACTACGACTACTTCCAGCAGCGCCAAAGCCGGGAGTGCCAGCGACCTC
Organism: Hypomyces rosellus; assembly: GCA_011799845.1. NCBI lineage: Eukaryota > Fungi > Ascomycota > Sordariomycetes > Hypocreales > Hypocreaceae > Hypomyces > Hypomyces rosellus. Next base: position 3,123,420 of record WWCI01000002.1, on the reverse strand, counting down.
GCTGCCTACTTCGCCTCCTCCGCCCACGCCGATTCTCCAACTTCACTCAACTCGTCGTCTTCGCTGACACAATCACCTTCTCCCCAACCGGGAACACCCCCCGAACTTTTCTCCCGGAACCGCAATCTGAGGACGGCCGTCTCCGCAGCACCGACTTCTAAATCAATTTCCATCTTGACACGTTCCCTCGAAGACGCCGCCATCACATCTTCAGCGTCGGACGGCTGCGACCCCAACTTCTTTGTATCTCCCGAAATCGAGTTGACCGATTGCGACGCCCTCGTCGATATGACCACCGGCCCTGGGCTCGACGCGGCCATGAGTCGCACTCGCCAGGACTCCTTCGTCAGTGCTGGCCCAAAGCCAATTTCCGTCAACAACCAGAACCGCGATAATGTTAATCGTAATCGTCGGGAGAGTTTGGCTGGAAGCCTTATGGGCGGCATGAGCTGGGGTGGCATGTCGTTTGGTAGTTTTGTGCGAGACGAGTAAGCCGGCCACATTTTCTTCAATCCTCTGTTTCTTCACTTCCCCTCCCCTCCCTTCTCCATTCTCACCAGGTTCACAACCCCCGCGCCACATGAAATCATGGTCAACAATGTTTGTCAAGATGAGCGAGACATTTCGGACCCCTCGATCGGCACCCCGCGGCTCGACCTTTGTCCTCTCCCCTCACTTCATTCTCCCCGCCAAGCTGGCGCATCATGGCATTAAGGCTATGGCATCCTGCCTTGATTCACCATCTCTTACCTCTGACTAGAGCCTCGTTTTGCTGACATTATACGTGCACAGTATTATGATGCATGGCACGTCGCCTTTTACCGGCGGTGCTCACCAATCTCCCTCCTTTCATTCATCCTCATACCTCCCTAAGTTGGAGGCCAATTTCATGAGAGATTTCACATGTTGCGGAAAGATTTTGCCCAACCTCCACGACCTGCTACAGCATTACGAAGAAGCACACACCCAACAGAGCCCGAATACAACGAGGAACAATGCCTTCTCTCAGTTCAACCAGATGGGTTCTCCCAAGATGCCAAGCTCGAGAACAACACCGACACCAGGGCAGGGCAACTCCCTGCAGTCAGGCCAGCTCGGACAGCAGCACCGCCCATCTGGTTCGGCGCTTCAGATGGGTGGTTCCCAGGGTGTTGGTGCTTCCATGCTCCAGATGAGCGCCGGTATGAACAATAGCATGAATGACGATATGGACGCTGTGGCGGACATGGAGATGGATGATGCTATCGGAGCAATGGATATGGATGACAGCTCAAGGATGCACCAGACAAGGCAACTGTTTGGCCAGCAGCAGCGACCGCAGCTTAACATGAATACATCTGGGATCACGCAAGGTTTGCGAACATCACAGCCGCCGACGCCCGCCGCCGCCAGCTTTGGCTTCCAAAACAACCCTACAGTTTCATCCGTCAATACCCCGACCCTTACAACCCAACAGCAGCAGGTACCACCACAACAGGCACAGCAGTCATCGGCAATGGGTGAAATGGATGAGGATCTACCAGGCATGCCCATGGGCGGTGGCGATGCTGCAGATATGGGCGATATGTCATTTGGAAATGGAAACAACAATGGCAGCAACGAGTCCAACTTTTGCATCAACGATCCGGGAAAGCATTTGTTTAGCCCCAACGGCGCATTCCCACAGGCAAACAGATCGATCCAAGCCCAGCTTGCGCAACTGGGCCTCACTAATGGCCAGTTCACCGATCCGCAGGCCAACAAGGTGCTGCTAGCGAGATTACAAAGCATGATGATGCCCGAGGAACACAAACCTTTCAAGTGTCCTGTTATCGGCTGTGAAAAGGCCTACAAGAACCAGAATGGCCTCAAGTAAGTTGACTCACTTTGGTTGCTAGCGTAGTTGAGAGCTAACATAGGATGTCACCTCAGGTATCATAAGGCTCATGGGCATCAAACCCAACAGCTACACGAAAACGGCGACGGAACATTCTCCATTGTCAACCCGGAGACTAGTGCTCCTTATCCGGGTACTCTGGGTATGGAGAAAGAGAAGCCATTCAATTGCGAGACCTGTGGTAAACGATACAAGAACCTCAACGGCTTGAAATACGTAAGTTTATACACCCCAGGAGGAAAAGACGCCCATGTTCTAACCTGGAGTACAGCACAAATCCCATTCCTTGCCATGCAATCCCGAGTTCAAGCTTCAAGCGATGGCCGCTGGCTTGACTTTGCCAGGTATCGGAGAAGATCAAATGCTCCAATAAGGCACTTGACCGTGACTTTCATCCAAACTCCTCCCGAAATGCACTGTTCTTAAAGAACGGACGCCTGGCGATGCCACGATTTAGATGTCTCATGCTGCATCTTGAAGGATACCAGATTATGGTCAGGATGAACACGCCACAGATACTGTGCTACTTCACTTCTTCCTTTTACATCCAGTCAAAGGCTTGCTTATTATTTCGACTCCTTCGAATTTGTGGCACATGGCGACGGCGTTTTTGCACCTGTTTATCTGGAAAGCATGGTCCTAAATTGGCAGACTATAACACCTTGTCGCTTCCATCAGGGTTTTAAGATTCCCACAGCGATCTACTTATTCCCCTCTCTTCCTCCAGCGGTATTTGCAACGCCACTATGGACTCTCGCCGACTTAATTATTTGTTACCAGAGGCTAATCAGCGGCTTTTTGCCACACGAAAGCTACCAAGAGTAGTTACAAAGGCAGTTCAGAAATAGATCCGAATACTTTTATGAGCGCTCAAATGCTCTATTCTCTTCTTCTTTCATGTCTTTTTGTGCTCGACCCTTATATAGAAGACCGTTTAGCACAGCGGACGATTATGCTCACCCAAAATGAGGGTGGCGGAAAAATACTACTGACTGGGAGAGATTGCCGGTCTACAAAACGTACGGGGAAAAAAAGAATGTCTGAGTCAAATTTGTATGATGATTTCCTCTCTTCTTCTTTTGGTTTGGATGGCATTACATGGCTGCGGTTAGGTTCTGCAGATTCTTTGTTGATGATTATTTCCACTTTGATGGTCTTTGTTTGGCTTCTTTCATTTCTTGTTTGTTTTTATACGTCTTTCATTCCTGTTTACGTTGCGGTTGGATTGCTCTGCTTGCTCTCCTAATGGGGCCGCTCCCTGAGATTTTGAGGATGAATACAATGTCTGGAATCTGATGCGGTGGACTTGGGAAGGGCTTATGAGGCATGGCGGATGGGGATATACAAAAAGTTTTCACGGCCATAGAGAGGAAAAAAAGGCTTGGTGCAATATTGTTTGATCAATAGATGATGCTGGCTAGTCCGCTTCTAATTAGCAACTGAATGACGAAAAAACGCATCTCACCCCTATCTTCTTTACTTTTTTTTGGCTTTATGAGATGGTTACTGATGTTCATGGTAAATCAAATTTGCATGAGTCTATCTGACTGAATCGATGAACACCTGACAAAGCTGTTGCAGGAATAATATGAATACACAACCAAACGCCCATACGATGCTAACGTGACAAGAAGCAAGACCCAAAAAAAGGCCATCATTGTCAGAGAAACAATATCATGATTGCCTACCCACCCATCGTGCCCATGCTACCCATAACCTCGATAAAAACGTTTCAAGTCAAACTGATGAGCATCTCAGATGCCGGGGAGCCCGACGCTGATTGCATTTGCAAGGGCACCTCCGGGGTTCATCGCCCCGTTACCATTCTAGGATATTTCGATGTCATCGTCGTCATCTCCTTCGGACTCCACGACCTGCATCTGGTTGTTGCTGCTGATGCTCTCCTTTCGGGTAGCATGGCCCGCGACATCACTATACCGACCCGACACGCCCCACTCCAGATCATCGCCAGCGACGATCCGGCCCTCCATGTCGACTTCCTGGGAAAGTTCCACGAGAGCGCCACGAGGGAGGCGAAGGAAGCCTTGTGTACGAACGATCCGGCCCCAGTGAGTCATGCAGAAGTTGGCCGCACGCTTGCGAAGCCAATCTTCGCTGGCAAGGCCGGCGCAGTACCAGATGACACATGCATGTTCGACGTCAAGTTCCTTTGCTAGCCTATTAACACAGAGGAGGCGAAGGTGTGAGATGTTGTAAATGTTGGACATGACGAGTAATCCAGCCACGTCGGAGAGATCAGTGGTGGCGTCGCTGTCAGTCTCGGTTGTGCCATGAATGCTATCAGTATAGAGGTAAAGAAGGAAAGCTCTGACAACGGGGTAGGGTTCAGGGATGTGCATCTTTTTAGTGTGGAACTCGGCCATCTGGGCGTTGTATAAGCGTGCAAAGTGAGGCCATCGTGCCTGTAGAATAAGTTTGTGTACGTGAATGGACTTCGAGGTTGGAGCATCAGCAGCGAGCCAACTTTGATCGCGTTTTGCATCAGCACGTATTAGACCTGAACTAAGCGTCTCCTCGGTATCATTGTCTTCGGAAAGTGCTGTGATGATAAAGTCAGTTCCGCTACCGGTTTCCGGAGGTTGGTTAAACAGCTTTGCCAGGTCGGCCCCGAGTCCTTTGGATGGCTCATCAGATAGTCTAATAATGGAGGATGGCCGCGAAGGAACAGGATCAGGTGCCAGATGATTACCGAGAAAGCCGTATCTCCGAAGGTCTACTTCCATAATGTCACTGCCGATACGTATTAGTTCGCATCGGAGTTGCCCGGGTATGAATAGAATGTCTCACCTCAGATATTCTTCGTATCCGTTCGGACCCAAGTCAGTAGCCGCAGGATCAACTGGGCAGCCGAGAAGCCACGCCTTGGTGCCATCCTCATTCATTGTACAGTAGTGCCATCTGTAACCTGTCTTGAAGATCTCACGGCCATCCGCAAGCTTTTGCCAGCGGAGAGTGCTCAAGTCCAAGGCGGAGAGGGAACATTCTCTATGGGTAATGGTTGCAGCTGGTGTTACGAAGTCGAGCAAGGTCCCAGAAGAATATGCATGAAAATGCATCCCGGAGCCCTGAGAAGGCACAGCTGGCCCTGAGGAAAACTTCAAGGCGGATATGGCACCAGGGGCCATCGGCGCATATGATTTTACTTGGAAGGAAGGAGGGTTCACTTGAGCAGTTCGAGAGTTTGCGGCATATCCAGAGCTGCCCACGACAGGGTTTGGTGCCATGGTATATGGAGGCCTAGGGGAGCTGTTTGATCTATGCAGAGATGAGTGACGATCCAGAACACCGAAATGAGGTCTTGAGTCGAACTCTGGGCTGCCTTTCAGATCAAGCCACCACAGGTCGCTGATCTTGTCCATATCCTCGCTGAGGCCACCAAACACCCATACTCTATCACTCCATATATAAGCCGAGTGGTCGAATCGGCCAACAAATCGCCAGGCTTTGGACCAAGTAAAAGTCTTCAAATCAAGGTAGCAAATGTCATCCAACACATAATTGTTCTGGCCAGTTATGCCACCGATGATGAAAAGTTTGTCCTCGTGCAAGACAGCTGCATGTCTAGCACGGCCCTTGGGTATTGGTCCGGACACCATGGGCTGGGTCCAGTAGGCAGTTTTAAGATCGAATATGATCAAGTCAGAAAGATAGGTTCGGTGTTCGTTCTCGCCGCCAAATACCAATAACTTGTCACCTTTGTACAGGGTGGCAGTATGGCCTATGACTGGTTAGTCTGTCTTAACCTTGAGAGTAGGGTAGAAGAACACTCACCCATGCGCACCCCAGGTATGTCACCATAGTTGTCTACTAGACTCCATTGATGACTTGTTAGATCAAGTCGGAGGACATGATTATAAACCTCGTCCGTGTACTGGTCGAAGCCGCCAAATGCATAGATCTGATTATTACCGCAATACGTCACGGACGCATTAACGAGGCAGGCAGGTCTCTGGCCAAGGGTACGGGTGACCTTGGGACGGTAACCTTCGGCCATGGGTCGAGCTTTGAGAGGGGAGTTCGGCATGATGTATGTGTTGTTCGAGGAGGAGACAGTCGAGGAGGGGGTCGCAATACCGCTGAACGATGGACCGCTCGACGAAGCTTGGGTGGTGATACTGGCTTGCGACGTCCTGCCTGCATGAGTGACCGGGGCAGGACCACCAAATATGGAAGACGGCGCTGAGCCGGGAGTCGAAGGCTGCGCCATGACAACAGTTTGTCACGGCCAGAAAGAGACCATGGCAAGACTCTTGTAATCGGTGAGAAACCGACAGATGGAACACAGCAGTCAGTTTTGTGCGGTTTCCAGTGCCAGTGCCAGTGTTGTGTGATGCGATCGATGAAGCGTTGTCTCGTTCGTGATGGTGAGTTTGGTTGGTTGGTTGGTTGCTGTCGTTGAGATGTAAGCAGCAGCGCATGTGAGGCTTGCAAATTTGCGGAGTACAGAAACCCACACCGACTGGTACGTACCTGACCGAAGTTGAACCCCTGTTCCGTAGCGCTTTACTAAAGATGGTTTAGCTGCCCTCCTGTCGAGCTTTTCGGGATCGGAAAAACAAATAGTCCCCGTGACCCTGGCCGTTGCCCGGACAGAATCACGGTGGGTCTCAAGGTAAATAAAAGGAAACGGTCAAGATGATGGATTTGGAGTTCGTCTTCTCTCCCACAGCATAACCATTCGCATTCCTCAATCACCTACATCATTTGCTGTTCTTCTATGAAGACCTTTACCTTTGCTTTATACTCTCTACGTTTTGTCACAATAATCGTTTGCGAGTCTTGTTAGATCTTACTGCTCATCACGGCCATTTGATCGCTCTCAACTTCGCTGACATCCTACCCTACGTATCACAATCAAGTTATCAAGCATCGCACGGATAAATCATTACTGCTATCCAAATCCTTTACCCTAAAGCCTCTTGGAGCTCAATCGATACTGCTTGCCGTTTGACTGCCTGCCCAGGTGTTCATCGCGTCTCTAGTTGGAGATTCTTAAGCATATTCATATACATCAGAATAAGTCATCATGGCTACGGCAACAGTTTCAACGCCGGTTAAGACCCACAAGAGTGTCTTCAACACCCGCAATGGAGGAGGTCGTGTGCCACTCACTCCTTCGCCTCGGCAATCATCCATCACCGCCATTCCTCTCAACTTCAATGCATCCCCATTCACACCGGAGAAGCACTCTAGCCTTGACCTGAAGGCAGGCACCAAGTCCACCTACAGTGGAAACCTCATGGCCCATTATTCCCGAACCACCTCCAACAGTTCTCACCGGGATTCGCCAAAGTCCAACATTGCTCGCGTTGTTTACTCTCCTCGCAAGGCCCTTGAGCTTGGCGTTTCCGATTTTTCCTTGACTGGAACTGGCAACAAGACCCCCAAGGTGAGGAAGGGATCCCTCCGACAGAAGACCACCAAGACTACCCTGAACTATGGCGGTGACCGTTTTATCCCCAACCGTTCTACAAGCTCGGCCATTGCCAATAGCGGCTCCAGCAAGTTGAACCTGAATGACAAGCCAAAGCCCAAGTCAAACGGCGTGGAGAGCTCTTCAGTTCTCTCCACTGCGGCCGATGATGCCGTGGCTGCCTTGGAGAGCTTGAACCTCAACGACGATGAGACGGACACTTACTCTCGCCCATCTCCCAATACTGTCGCCTACCAAGACTCGCTTGCTAACGCATGTGGTGTGAGCCTGAAGACCCGCATTCTCGAGTTTAAGCCCGCCGCTCCAGAGTCTTCCAAGCCCATTGATCTCCGACAGCAGTACAACAGACCTCTTCGGCCCAATCAGACCAGCGCTGCCCAGTCCCGTCGCCGTATCGCCACTGCCCCAGAGCGTGTGCTTGATGCACCGGGTCTCGTTGATGACTACTACCTCAATCTCCTGGATTGGAGCTCTGGAAACCAAGTTGCTATTGGTCTGGAGCGCAGCGTCTATGTCTGGTCCGCAGATGAGGGCAGCGTTAGCTGCTTGTTCGAGACTACCCCTGACACGTACATCAGCAGTGTTAAGTGGTCCGAGGATGGCGCATATGTCGGTGTAGGTCTGGGAACCGGTGAGGTTCAGATTTGGGATGTATCCGAGGGTCAGAAGATCCGAAGCATGTTCGGCCATGATACTCGTGTTGGCGTCATGGGTTGGAACAAGCACCTCCTCTCCACTGGTGCCAGGAGTGGTCTTGTTTTCAACCACGATGTCCGTATCGCTGAACACAAGGTTGCTGAGCTCGTTTCCCACACTTCCGAGGTTTGTGGTCTTGAATGGAGATCAGATGGTGCTCAGCTTGCTACTGGTGGCAATGATAACTTGGTCACCATCTGGGATGCTCGATCCTTGTCCGTTCCCAAGTTCACCAAGACCAACCACAAGGCTGCTGTCAAGGCCTTGTCCTGGTGCCCCTGGAATGCCAACCTCTTGGCTACTGGTGGAGGTTCATATGATCGTCACATCCATTTCTGGAACACCACTACCGGTGCTCGTGTCAACAGCATTGACACCGGATCCCAGGTCACCTCTCTCCGCTGGAGCACCAACTACCGCGAGATTGTTAGCTCAAGCGGTTTCCCCGACAACTCCCTCAGTGTCTGGAGCTACCCAACTCTTGTTCGCAACGTGGAGATTCCCGCCCACGAGAGCCGTGTTCTCCACAGCTGCCTCAGCCCCGACGGCCAGATGCTGGCCACTGCCGCCGCCGATGAGAGCCTGAAGTTCTGGAAGATCTTTGAGAAGAAGGCCGGATCTGCTGGCAGCATCGGTGGCTCTGGTTCTTCTGCCAAGGCTGAGATGGCCAAGCAGATGACGATTCGATAAATGGCCACACGCGCAAGATAACCAACGGTAGGTATATGGCCTTTTTTCACGGGCATCTCGCTTTCGTGGATCATTTGATATAAGCACGGCGTTGGGGTGTTTATGGTCTGCCCTTCTGCGCGTGGTATGAAAGTGCTTCTCCACGGATGAAACAACGGAACGGGTCGGATCTGGACACGAGCTATGACGGGATGTCGACAGCAAAGGCCCCCCCAAAAAAAGCAGAAATACTAAAGATTCATGTAACTATCACGTATTGTTGTACACGGATATTCTAATTCAAGGGATGGATGGAGGCGTTCTGGCGCATCTTATTTTGGGCAAACTTGTGTTTACTGGATCATTACACGTGTTGAGATACCTAGATTGCAAGAATATTTTATGCGTATGTTTGAATTGACTTGGATGATATCCATTGAATACTTTCATGTCCGATCGACTGCTATTATGGTCCTGTTGTGTTTTGATTAAGCGCCGTCTCCTTTGCAGGACTCCGTTACCCACCAAAGCTAAGGTGCCGGGTGCTGTAGAGGTCGGGTATTATGCCGGGCACTGTAATGGACACAAGGCTTCAAGGTTAGTGTTGCAATAGCGGTCTACGGAGTACTGATCACTGATCACTGCTCACTAAGACTGCCCGGGCTGCGCATCCCCCCCGGCTGTGTGTGCAATGACTAAGCAAATGCTGGCCTCTCGACTCTTTCAGCAGATGAAATCTACCCAGCCTAGGCAACTCTCACCATTGCACACTACGCCCCAAAGCAATCAACACCAGCTAGCTTCTGCCTTTTTACACTCGAGAGCGCGCCTTCAAGATACGATTAGAAGAAAGGCCGAACAATTGTTTTCTACGAGACGAATTACCTTTGCTTGTTTGAAAGTGGTGGTTACAAAGAGCCGGTAAAAACCCCCCAAACAGGACCAGGACCGCCTGGCCACCGGGGAGTTACCCGCCGCCATTCTCGTGTACGCCAAACGCTTGGTGCCGGCAGCAGTGATTAAGAGGAGGCAGAGAAAGAAAGAAAGAAAGAAAGAAACAGAGGCCTTGGACTTGCAACGATACAACAAACCCTTGCTGCGTTGTGCGCTTGGTATTCGTTGAGAGAGCTCCCAACACTGAATCACCATTGGCATCGTGTTGAGCTTCCTCTATTTTTTACTTCTTTTTGGAACCCTGCGCCTGCGCACCCTCGTTGACCATCATCGAGACTTTTCGTTCGGTGAAGCGCCAGAGCACGAACCGCTGAGTGACATTCGACCAACGGCATCAGCGACAACAAAGGAAAAAGAAAGGAAAAAAACAGCACCATGTCGAACCAGGCCGTCGGCAACGTTTATCAACTGATCATCGACGAGGTGATCAATAGTTCTCGAGTCGATTTCGAGGAGAGCGGTGTCGAGGAGGCTGTTCTCGAGGAGCTGCGATTGGTAAGTTGGTTAAGCGCCAATGGATCCCTACTTTGTAACCGTCCCTTTGTCAAACCAGCCCAGCCCAGCCCAGCCCAGCCCAGCTCATCCAACCCCCCCAACCAAACCCTTGCGCAAGTTGCGATCAAGAGAGCGCTGCCATGACACTTGGAGAGTTCCGAGTCGATGGCAAGAGTTGACTTGACGCCACAGCAGCGAGTTGCTCTGTGTTATGTGTTGTCATAGCCTCTCCAACACAAGGCAGCATTCATTCTATCACTCACTCACTTCATGATTGTTGGGAGGGGAAATCTGGAGTCGCTGGGGGTGGAGAGTGGTGGCGGGTTGGACTTGGGGAGGGGGCGACAGAGCACTATTTGGGGCCTTTTTAAATCCTACGCCCCCTGCCACGGCCACTGCTTGTCCAGTGACCACTTCCGTGCACATTCTAGGCAGCACAAGGCAATGCCGTGCGCCTGATTGGGCCGTCCCCGCCACCATTAACCTGATTGCTTATTTGCTCCGCCTCACTACTCCATATCTATGCTATGCCATGTTATATACTATACTATCATCACGTGTGGTTTGCATGGCTGCATTGGTTGTTTGTTTACTGACTCACTCACTTATACACACCCACTCACCATGGCATGGGGATGACGAGCTCTTACTTGGTTTCTTGTCACTGTCACTGTCGCCATCACCATCACACACCCCCTACCTGTTTTTAAACCCACTCGCCACCACCGATGACAACCGCAAACAATGACTAACTCACCTTCAATAGGGATGGCAACAGAAGCTCTCTCAACTTGACGTGGCCCGTTTTCCCTGGGATCCAAAGCCTGATCCCCCCCCGAATCCAGCTGCTGCACCTCCGCCTCCATCAGCCGCACCAACTCATACCCAGGCACAGTTCACTTCACAACTACCGTTGCCAACTGGAGCACCACTTAATGGGTTACCCCAGAATGGAGGCGCCAAGCCAGAGCCCAGTCTTATGAAGCAGGAGCCAGGCGTACCCATTAAGCAAGAGCCGGGCTCACAGCAGCCCCCTATGTCTGGCTATCAAAACTACAATGGCATGGAGAACAAGACAAGTGTTGCTGCAAACAGGGCTGCCCAGCAACTTCAAGCTCAATATGGAATGCGCGCCGCTGGATCCATCAATGCTATCCAAGATCGCATGAGCCAGCAACCTCCAATCCAGCCACAGCCCCAGGCTCACCAACAACAGCCACTACCGATCGGGCAGGTGCCGGTTCCCCAGCATCAGCAGCAGCAGCATCAGCAGCAGCAGCATCAAGGCCAGCCACCTGTTTCCCATGCCCAAACCGACGGTGCGGGTGATGATGATGCTATGGAGGATTCGTCAGATGACGAAAACGACTTTGAAGGCGTCTTGCTTAAGCGGGGTATCACAGGCAACGTCGAAGAACTTGGACGGGTCGAGATCGACCGCATCATGCATGACCAAATGGCGGCCAAAGCCAGGAGTATGGAGGGCGGCGGCTTAATGCTCTCCCTAAAGGAGGCTACAAAACAACAGGCATCGTCAAAAGCCTCTAGAAAGACCAAGGGCAAGGGCAAAGGCAAAGGCATCGCAGGCTATGATGGCGGAGACGATGATGAAGAAATTGATGAGGATGCCATCAACTCCGATCTTGATGACCCCGATGAGGATCGGGACGATGATGAGGTTGATGATGAGGGCCTTGGTCACATCATGCTTTGCATGTACGACAAGGTCCAGCGCGTCAAGAATAAGTGGTAAGTTCCTTCCGACTTGTACAACAACCCACGTACCATGTCGACCAGGCTGACCCCCTTGTTTAGGAAGTGTACTCTCAAGGACGGCGTTCTGACCGTAAACGGAAAGGAATACGTCTTCAACAAGGCAACTGGTGAATATGAATGGTAATCTACAGGTACCTATACATACACGATTGGGGAAATGCAACGTCGGCGCCTGCATGGCGTCGTTTTGTTGTTGCTGCGTGGGGTCAGCCGACCAAGATGAAAAAGGGCAAAACAATGCTTTCTGTGTGTGTGTGCGGTCCTCTTTCTGGGTTGTGCTCACCGCTCTCTGCTTATGTCTTATACGAGGGGAATCCACATTTAAGCCGCAGGGCCAAGGCTTCAGAATGAATCAAGGCAATCAATACATGGGACGGGGTCTAGTGTGTCTTATTTTTTATCATAGTGCTCGGGAGAATGGGAGGCGCATATACCAATGGCACTACGGGCGTGTAACGTTTGGGCCACGAAAAACTTTTGATACAGGGCAATATACCACGATCTTATGACTTCCTGGAGAGTAGTGAGGCAGCAACCTGGTTTGTTGCTTGAGCTGGAGCTTTGGGCCAGAGACATAGGTCATCTGCCATGGCACACTATGCCTCTTGGCCGAGACATAAGGCGTGACTGTATCTGATTCAGTATATCTTTTGGTGCCAAGAAGGTTGTTGGGTCACGTCGATTGAGCTGGCTGGGTGTGACTGAGGCTTCTTTTTGGGCCTCGACGCATTGGGACCTGCCGCTCCCCCCCTTCCGTCCTGCCAGACTGAGATAGATGTCCCACACTCCGGTCGAACGTCGAGGCGTCTCTTTATAGAAGCAACTGCCCCCGCTCTTGCTCGTGACGTAAAAGAGGGAGAAAATCTCGCGGCAATACTGCAATCATGAGGCATTAAACCGCAACTTGCGTCGGAGACGTCCCATTCAGCCAGTTGCAGGCATAAGAACAAGCGACGGTAAACGATCGCTTGTCGCGGATCCGCTTGCGCGCGTCTGTGTGGCACGGCGTGGAATTGCTCAATTTTCGTAAGTCACCGACGCTTTCCCCGAGACTAGAGGGCCTTTGAAGTCTAAGTGAGGCCGGCCGGCCGGGCTATGTATGCCATGTGATGTGACCGAGTCGTCTCACTCACCCTCTGGTGCTTGGGAGCATCGTATGCCTTCAACCGACATCTAGTACAGATAAAGGAAAAGAAAGTAATTGCTATCCGTGAATACAAACGAGCAGCTGCCTTCAACCACGAAAACAAGAGAGGAGGACAGCATATGTTGTGGCAATTAACTCTTGGGGGAGTAACAAGGATGTGGGAGACCCGGACAACTATTGAGCCTCTGGAGTGGTTGAACTCTGTTGCCGTGTGCCGCGAAGGATTGAAAACCAGGGATGGAGTGTACTACACCTTGTACTTTCATGCTGTCGAATTCGTCATTTCAGCCGGCGACTTTGAACCTTGGAAGTGCAATTTCGCACCCCCCTTGGTATGTGTGGTATGGACCCGACAGTCTGGTTCACCGGAGAGCGCTAAGTGGGGCCTAGGTGCAGATGCATGCAACAGGTCAACAGGGAATGTCAGACCGTCCGGGGTCCAGGAGTTTTGATTTGAAGGAGGGGGAAGGACGTGGCTGTACTTGTACATGCAGATGAATGAGGGACTTGGATCCAGGTTCGCTGTAGTGCTCGCAGCTGCCCCATCCACTACGGACTGGGTAAGACATGGCTCTCGGACGCCAAAGTCGACGGTCCATGCAATCTCTGACAATGACAGAACTTGACGAAGCCACGGATTGCGGTGCCCGTAAACGATTGATTCAATTGTTGTCCTAATCGCACAGGCAGGCGGGTCTTTGGCCACACACCTGTGCCTCGTGGCGGGAAGGCAGCTTCTTCATCAGAAGCAAACATGACATTCGGAGTAAATGTTGACTAAGACAAAAAGCAGTACTCCGCACCAACAAGACATTGCAGAGCAAGACACTGTGGAGTCAGCTAGCAACCTGTTCTGAGTTGAGGCACTTCCCGTGTTGGGGATCTGCTTGGGCAATGGTGCGAGTCAGTCGCTGCTAACCATCATCGGGAAATGACCGATCTCATCTCTAGCACTGTTGGTACTATTGTAGATTGAAGAAGGCGGAATGCATTTCGTCACTGTGAAATCAGCAAAGTGAATATGCTGTCACTGGAAACCCATTAGCTCTAGCATTAGAAGCCAACAATGGAAGGCCGAATTTCTTCTCAGAACAGCAGCTGGCCGAGTAATTAGCTAACTGGTTTTAATCTCACATCATGTATGTACCTGGCTTTCTAAATCGTCTTGTTGATACGAAGCTATGGGGTGCGCAGCAACTGTCGTTATCATGCCCACCCCTTTCTCCGCCATCTTGTTGTCCCAATGCAGGCCACCCTAGTCTTGTCCCATCAATCGACGAGATTGCCGACCAAGGACCGGGACTGTGGGAATAGCTTGAGCTAACAAAGCGGTTTGGCTCTGTGCAGCAAGATTGCCACATCAAAATGTAGCACGCCAATCAAATTAAGGCTTCCGAACGGCAGGCATGTTGTGGACTTGCAAGTGGATGAACTGTTTCTGAGAATAGCAATGTACCAAGTTGACCGTGAGGTTTGTTGCTTTACGATTAAGCCGAGCCGCAGCCCTTCTGGTGTCGGCCTAGGTGAACTTAGTATGGATAAGAAGTGATTAACGAGGTTCCGGAACGTCCGAGCACAATATCTTTGCAGAATGTTGAACTGGCATTGAAGTCGAGCTGCTGCATCCTTGAATTTACGCCCCATGATATACTAACTTAGTTAGGTATCGTTTATAAATATTGGGCTCTGAAAGGTTCCGACCGGTCGGGTGCCTTGTACGGTCAGAGAAAGCGTCAGGATTGAGAATATCAACAATTTCTCGTCGAGAGATTCCCAAGACCCGAATTGGCGGATACAGCGGAATATTGCAGGGTTTAGGGGTACAGAACCTGATACTGGCTCCGATGAAAGGGATAGACCTCACCTTAGGTGCAGGTAGTGTTGAAATACTCCATTCAGATGGATGAATCCGTCATGTTTCGGGGCATCAAGGGACCGCACGTGTCCATCCTCCATTGACCAAATCTCCATGACTTTCTTGACCGAAGAAAACAGCTCAGCATATCCATCGAGTCTCATTGCTTGATTGCCACTGGCAGCCTCCTTGATGTACAACATTAGCTGGGCACCAATTCTCATCGCAGAATATGATGGTCGCTATGACTGGTTTCCGTCGAGAGGTTTACCATGTGAGACGTTCGGCAGCCCCCTTTTGGAAGACGTTCTTTAAAATTGGACCAAGGGGTTGATACGATGCATCCACACTTGACCCAAAGTTCTGATTCATCTCGTGAAATAAACCAAGCCATGCGCTGAAACCGGGGTGGGGATGACCAATTCGGTTGGGCTGGTGTCGATTCTGGATTGTAGCGGTGGACTGAATAAGTAAATATACAATAAGTCATGCCCAGTCCCAGAGACGCATGTTTTGCTGGAAAGGCCAAAAGAGAGACACGGAGGGGAGAGGTAAAATAATGGTACATCGGTAACGAAAAAAAGTAATAATATCGAGGGGAACAGGGCCTTTAATTGGTTGGTGCTGCTGAATGGGATGGTGTGTTGTTGGTTCCCTAGACATATGGGCCGGGCCATCAGATGAAGCTCTTGTCGTTCTTCCTCTCCCCTCTCCTGGGCAATGCGGTGGTGGTAGGCTACCTTATTATCTAGCAGATATGAATAAAGAAAATGCGATGGTCGTTTATGATTTAATACGACTCAATCTCATGTTATAGACATGACGGATTATAGATCATCGCTCCATCGCTCTGAGGTAATTCATCGAGACAGAAGCTTTGAGGTTCCAGCTAAAAAGTATTGAGGCAATAGTCTGCAGGACACCAATGACGTAGAGATGTGATGCTCTTCCTAACAATCTATCCAGAGTCCTGCAGGTACATTTTGGAGTCGCCGCCCCTAATGTGTTGTTGCTCTCTCTTCTTAAGTCCGTTTTGTCTCTTTGCGCCTCGCTCCCCGGGGTCAGCTAGAGTAGTAAGGTGGCTATCAACAATGAACAAGTGCAATTCATGGACGATCAGACACCAGACTACTGCTGGGAACAAGTGTTGGCTCCAGGATGTTGAAGCGATGTTGTGGGACTGGACGGAGTACGCAGACTGACTGTGGTACTGACACACAAGTGTTGGTGGACCCACGGTCTCATGCAGCCACATCTTGGGAAGTCGTCTTGAAGCGGATGGATCATGAGACGTAAGCGTTGCACCGCAGTAGGCTGGCTGCACGAATGGAAAAAAAAAGGCCGACAAACAGGGGCTTCTTTTTTCTTGGGTAATGCAATCTCGCGGGAGAATTAAAGCGAAGAAGCGAGCAGAAGGAAAAAGAAAGGACTGCTCGGTGGTGAAGAAGACGAGATGGCAGATGGGAGGAGGGGTACTGCCGAGAAGAGGTAGTGGTAGACACGTCCCTCCAACTGCATGCACGCACACTGAATGTACAAGTAGCTGTTTGTTGTTGTTGGTGGTGCTTTCCTGCTACGTCGATCACCGCTAATTCGCTTTCCTCACACTAAAAAGGAAAGCGTTATCAAGCAGCGGTTGCCATTGAGTCAGGGAGTTACGCGGAGCAAATGACCCCAAGTTGAGGAAGGCGCCTCTACCATGATCTGTTCCGAGAGAAGGCGACGACAAGTACACAGGAGGAAAGTATAAAAAGAGTTCAATCCAAAAATTGGTGATGATTCACTTGTACAACAGCCGTACGGAGTAAGAGTAATGAACACACTCTTGTGGCACCAGAATATCAAGCAGATGTCTGTTGGTTGTAGACAAAACCGCTTCTGGGTCAGCAAATTTAATGCTTCATGTTTCACATTATGACAGGCTTAAACTCAGCCGGCCTTGGTTTTGGACCCCAAATGGGCCTTCGATCGATATTAGTGACCTTGCTGTCGGTACCGCTTTGACTGCCAGGTTTCAGTGAGGCAGAGGCTACGGATAGGGCCGTCTTTATATGAGGCCTGTGATCTCACTAAAAAAAAAAAAACTTGTACGAAGAAGAGTCTCCATTGATGGCGGATCCTTAGCAAGCGTGTACCATGTACGGTGAACTACCCTACCTAGTAGCGTTCAGGCAGGTATTCTACTGGTCTAGTTACTCTTTGTGGATAGATGTGGTAGCATCCTCGCCGAACACTTGGTAAAGAGGTGGCCGGCGATGTACCCGCGCGCCAGTCATCCATTGATCGACTGCCACTGCGACGCCTGAAATATGAGCCCCTTGTGCTCCGTAAGTGGAATGGATTTGGACAGTGCATGTACTTGTACACGCAGTGCGTGGATGATGCGCGGTCGCATAATGGGCCTCCTCTAGTGCTGAAAGTGTTCCTAAAGGCAGAGAAACGTTGGGCAAAAAGTCGGCCACAAGCCATAGACGTTCGGACGTGCATACGAAGAAGAGCGGAGGTCGGTTTGGCGCCGGCGCTGGCGCTAAAGCTGGATCCAAGCGTGCGACTGTGGCGGGTAAAAAAACCTTTGCACGACGATGAGTTTCCGTCGAACCCGTCGATCGCGGGTTACGCACCAGAAGAGCATGGTCACCTCTGTGGTCTGTGGCCTCCGACGCTCACATCCATGGGACAAAGGAATGTAGAAATACTGTGCGCCGTAGGGCTCATGTACGTATGTGCGTACAACTATAGTACATACATTTGTAGATTCGCTTTCTACTGTACGCAAGGTCAGCTAAGGGTAATGTACTTACATGGGTCTGCCGACGTGATGGTGCTTCACATGGACTACCGAAACTACAGCGGACGACCAAAAGGGGGGGGGGTTGTCGAGTCGAATGGTTCTGTACCTACATTGTGCTTTGCATGGTGGTGGGCACCAATGCAACACTACCAGTCTGGCCTGTCTCCATTTTGCCGTATCCACCCTGCTATGAACAGAAAGGAGCGGGTCGCCCCGGAGGAGCCAGTGAGTGCCGTCATTATTACAGGCCTTCGGATTGCATGCATCCGTTCCAAAACAGGATGCTGTAAGAAACTGGGAATATCGACGATAGCTTCCCATCACTCACTGGTCAGCAATTTCAAGACAATACCCAAGCAAAGTACGGAATACGGTTGAAATGACAGCGGCTATAACTAGCACACAGCCAAAATGATATAAACCATGCCGGCTTCGGTACCGACGGTGTACATTGGTTCGCGAGTAACTCTTCTTGGCGTCGAGGTAGGCTGAAGAATTTGGCATCTGCCTGTTCCAAGACGCTGGACCCGAGAGCACTGCCACAAAACTGCTGATTTGCCACCGCGCATTGTTTAGACACCCCATACCTGTGGCAACTGCCAGACTGCACTGCGACTGTCAACTCTCGTGCCCACGAGGAAACTGACGGACATTGGAGGACTAGGTCTGGCCAGGGCTGGTCGGCCCTTGTGAGTCCCCAGTAAGCCTCCGTGGTTAACCCTAGCTTCGTGACATTAATGATGGGCACACTTATATTGTGCCATCTGAGGGTCGGAAGTCCACAAGGGGAAGAAGTGGGAATAGTTGCGAGGAGGTTCTGCTGCCACATGTAACTGCACTTCGTCTGGTAGCATGTAAAGTGGTTGGTACAAAATACGGAGCACATGTATGTGCATGCCGGCGCCACCCTCCACCTGCTAGTTCTCAGGTCCTGGGCAGAGCAGCACCACCCAGAACGACAGCGGAATTTTATTTTGATTGCACATCAAGATTAGGTGTCTTGGCACAGATATGCATTCCCAATGGACCATTCGAAAAGCAATTCGACAGGAGAACAGGACAAGGCGGCGAGCGGAGTGGACGGACTGACGACGGAGGAGAATGACCTCACTCACAACTTGGGAGGTGTTTGTTGGCTCACAGGGCTGGCGGGAACCCTGGCCCGTTGAGAACGTCTCCATTCCGACACACACCAAGCAGCGCACCAGCAGCGGGCACTAAAGGGCCAGCCGCTAGTTACCTCAGAGATTGGGCAACGCTAGGGGACCGCTGCGGACGCTGGGCATGGTACTCACTGTTAGCCCTCTGTTCCATGTTCACCATGCCTATGCTCTCTTTGGGTCTTTGTACTTGTGAGATGGGGATTTTGGGGGGGGGGTGGGGGTGGTCCAACCTACTGAGGCATGGCAGCCATGATTGATGGACAGTGGAGACGTTTGGGACGACGACAAAGACGTGGGGAGGAGTGGGAGTGACTGTTCCTAAAGGGCGTGGGGCACTGTGCTGCTGAGAAAATCCGGACCCCAGTAGAGAATCGAGCAAGAAGAAGGAAAAATGAAATAAAAGTAAAAGGTAGAAGAGGTGGTGTGCGAGTGTGTGTGTGTGCATGTGTGCTGTTGGTGTGGTTGATGGATGACTCGCAAGGGTGACCTGGCGTGCATGGACGCACATCCCTACTGACCGAGTGCCTGGGCTTGAGGATAAATTCATTCCATCAGGTTCTTCTTTGGCATCTGCTCCGAAGTCACTAGAACGAATGTAAGAATAACTCTAAAGAGCAATCTGGTACTCCGTAGATTGATCTGATCGCTGGCCCCGATGCAAGAGAAGAATGGGGATGCAGATGGACACACGTACTCTTCTTACCTTTGGCGGTCGTTGAAGGAAGAATTAGCAGCAACGGCCCGCGAAAAAAGACAAGGGACAAAAAGAGACAGGAGCGAGTGAGCGAGAGAGGAAAGAGACGACCGGGTGAGGGTACGGAGTGTTCGTGCCCGCCCTGTCAAGTTTTTTTCCCTCTTATTAAAAATGTTGTTGGTTGGGTCTGTTGGTTCTGACTGTTGAAGACAGGTAGCATATTTCTCTTAGGCATGTAGCCACTACACCCCAACGCCCCATCCCCACGCCCAATTTTACAGAAAATTAGCAGTAGCAGTGACTAGTTTAGATCCACAAGGATACCTGTTCACCTGCCGAAGGTAGAAAGTGACTAGCGGGCCGAGAAACGAGACGAAATGGACCGACGCGCAAAGAAGGACGGCAATGGGTGCGGAGCGCAGAGCAGCATGAGCAGCAGCAGCAGCAGCAGTAGGAAGCCGAGAGAGAAGAAAGAATAGGTAAGCTGCTTTTTAATACTACAAGTGCAAGTAGAGACAGACAAAGCTGATGCCAGGGGATACAAAGCGGCGAAACGACGCAAGACAGGGCAGGACAGGACGACTCGTTACATCAGTTCAGGCTAGCCCAGTCCCCTAACAGTTTATCGGTGCACACTCTGTCCGCTGCCCACCCTTTTTACTGCAACTCACTGAGCTAGACTGCGACTGCCCTATGTATGTACGTGTGTATGTATGTTCAGTACATAACATCTATCCATCCATCCATCCACCCACCCACCCCATCCATCCATCCAATACACACCTTATCCATTTTGCACATCCATGCTACCGCTACTGCTGTTGCTGTTGCTGTTGCTGTTGCTGCTACACACGCGCCACACCACCCTGGCACGCCCACCATCAGATACCCTAACGACCAGGTACCAACTTCCATCTTACCATTCTTACCTACTACTGCTTCGCACCTACCAAAACCAATACCAACACCAAAGACCTCCTCCGTACCTGGCCAATTTGCCTTGCTACTACCGCTCACTACCTACTACTTACCTCCATACCTTACACACTCTCTTACCACCACCGCCCACTGGCTCACTCGCTCACCCGCTCACTCACTCACTCCTAAGAGATCGAAACCTTCTTTCAAGCATTATTGGAGGTGTCCACAGAAAAAAAAAGGCCTGTCACCGAGACTAAATCTCGTTGCGTTTTAGCCTCCACTCTAGGCTCTGCACCGTTTCTGTACCGGTCAAGCAAGCTATTGCTGGCTTCCCGCAGAGCATACTCCTTTCTGGGGCTCCTTGAAAAAAAGTTGGGTATACCATCTTCACCCGTTTTCGCCTTCACCTTCTGGCACACGCACACGCTCTCGCAGACGCAGACGCACCATTGCTCAACGGCATCAGCGCACACCTCAGAAAAGTGGTCCAGCAAGACCCTCTCGAGCTCGAGACAGGCCTTGACCTTTAATTTTTGCTGGTTAGGGAGGGAGGTCTGTCATCCCAGGCCAGGCCAGGTCAGGTCTGCGTGAATCCAACCAAACTCGGACCTCGTGGCACGCAAAACTACCTGAACCTATTAACCAACGACACGATCAAAACCAGACAAGAAAGAGACTTTTCGACCCTCTGGCTGGGTCTTTGTCTTTGTCTGCTTCCTTACTTTCTTACTGCCTGGCTCCTCCCGAAGGCCGATCTGAAGTGGCACCGGCCCTCGCTCTAATTAATCTTAAGAGCCACCAACCCCCCATCGCTAGTGCTTCAAATCCAAGTCTTATTATCCTTGAAGCTGGTTTCTGAGAATTTGGCCTTTTGCAACCGTCCTTCAACTCGGAGCCAATTACTTTCCACATCTTTGCATATTCTGGTTTCCTTTCATTTTGCCCTGTTTTGCATAGCGAGGGTTTCCTGGCCTAACGACAGACAACTGGATTGCCCACGACATCCGGCCTTTCTTCTTCTTCTTCTTCTTCTTCAATAAGCCACGCCTCTCGTGAATCAGCAGGCGAGAGGAACAGAGAGACTTGCCTACGGCGGCCAAGGGCGGGAGTTCCGCATCCATCAAGTGCAAAAGTCACTGTCGAAATTCTCATTACGACAATATCTAAAAAGAAAGGGTCCATCAAAGGAGTCGCTTATTCTGCCCCACGGCATTTGTCGCGGCGCACTGGGTTGCGACCTGCATTGTGTGCCCGTACGACTTGTTCAAAACCCTCGGGCGCCACATCCCATTGATGTAAGTTATCTCGTCTCTATCCCACATGCATTAGTACCTCCCACTTGTCCTCAACTTGGCCCATATCTGGTTGGCTTGTCAGCAAACATCCCATTTGCTACCCCCTTATCCGTTGTTGTCCCTGCCTGTCTATGGGCTGGGCTTCCCCAAGTCTCGGCATGCTCTCCCTGCTCAAGCCTTCCCTTTATTTCACATCACAGTCCATGGATTATATAGCCTTTAACCGTTATTATCCAATTTCTCTTGTCCTAGGGCACACGCCCACTTTCATCGTTCCCTTTATCATAGCCATTCGTGTCGCCAGCGTGAACATGGAATGGATCTTGGCTTGGACTTCGGGATGAACTTGGACATGAACCAGGTCAGGGCTGCCCCTACAGAACACACCGTGTAACATATATACCTGTCTGCACTCCTCTCGAAATTTAATTCCTTCCTCTTTTGCTTCATATTTCTCCATAACACTGCCCTCTTCATCGTTGTCTTATAAGTTACTGCGCATGGAGTGGCAATTTGCCTCCTCCACCGCACAACACAGCCCTCTCAACCGTTCATATTCCTCAGAACTTTTGCACTATCATTCCGTGCCTCCTGCCTATATCAATTCTTGAGGTGGCGTTCCTCATCTTACACATCTTCCTATATTAATATGAGCTGGTGCTAACATGTAATTTAGCAAATCCTTTCTTCTATAAACCATCCTTGGATACCTAGGAGTTCCCTCGCGGCCTCCCTGGACAACCATTTCCCCACCACTGCCTGGATACCATTCCCCTCGAGACTCTAAACGTGCCATCGTGACCAACCCCCCAATACACCCGCCATGGCCGCCAAGTCTCGAAGCGGGTGTGTTTCACCCTCCCAAGCCCAAGTCATATCTCCAGGTTCATCCGCAAGGCTGCAACTAACAGTTGGGGAACCGGTCAGTGAGCCGGCAAATGAACCCGAGGAGAGAATTCTCCAGGATGGGTTTTGGGAGCATGGTCGCTTCTATGGTTCTTGGAAGCAAGGAAAATATCTCTTTCCTATTGACAAGGTTCGCACGGTATGCTGTCTCATTGGAATTTACTTGATCTAACATCCTCTCCAGGAGGAACTTAACAGGTTAGATATCCTTCACAAATTCTTTCTCGTAGCTCGCGAAGACAAGATTTTCTCGTTTCCCCTGCAAAGGGAGACGCGCCCAAAGATCATGGACCTTGGGACAGGAACAGGTATCTGGGCAATTAATGTCGCCGAAGAGTGAGCATCCATCTAATTCCTACAATTTCAATGCGTATGCTCATAAAACTCAGCTTTGTTGAAGATGCTGAAATCATGGCCGTCGATCTCAATCAAATCCAACCAGCACTGTAAGTAGTCCGGAATCTGAGTGTTGTTATCCCAACTAATGAATGCCAAATAGAATTCCCCCGAACGTAACGACGATACAATTCGATCTTGAGGATACCCCTTGGGATCCTCTACTCAAGAATTGTGATTTAATTCACATGCGATTACTCTTAGGCAGCATTCAAAATGATAAGTGGCCTGATGTGTATAGCAAAATGTTTGAGTAAGTTCAATTTTATACGTGCAGCCCTAGCTAGGCCTAACGAAATCCAGACACCTTGAACCAGGAGGTTACATAGAACAACTCGAGGTTGACTGGGCGCCCCAGTGGGAGGGTGATGATGTCCCCGTCGAATCTGCACTGCGAGAGTGGGCCGATCTGTTTCTTCGGGCTATGGATAGGTTCCATCGGAGTGCAAGAGTATCAACGGAAGACACTAGACGCATGGTGGAGGCAGCGGGCTTTACTGACTTTCAAGAGACCACAGTTAGGTGTTATGTAAACCCCTGGTCTCCAGACCGTCATATGCGCGATGTTGCCCGTTGGTTCAACCTCGGCTTCAGTCTCGGCCTTGAAGCCATGAGCATGATGCCCATGATTGAGCAGATGAACATGACACAAAAGGATGTCAAGGACCTCTGTGAACGGGTGAAGAAGGAGATTTGCATATTGCGCTATCACTCCTATTGCACTCTGTAAGTCAACCCCCATTTAACTTTTCTTTCCTAGACCGTTGCTGATTGGCTTGCAGCCATGTTTGGACAGCCAAGAAGCCAGCACAGAAATAAGGACCTGCCAAGCGTTATACTGGCATCTTTTGAAAGCTGAAACTCGACAACCTTTTATGTGACCGACCTGGCCACAAAATTTCATGAATCAATTCCAGTATACGACGGTTACAGCTCCTTACAACGATCATCACTTGCGGAACAACACGCGCCTGCATCGAACATATTTCTTGATTCGATACTGTCTCTTTTTCCTTTTCAGCCCCGATGCTGGCTCACGTCTCACACTCGACACCATCCCCCCTGAACAAACTGCCTTGGCTTGCGAAGCCAGTTGAAGTAGCTAGTTGCTACGAGCGGAAGGCAACAGCCAAGGCAGTCCAGAACCTGTGTCACGTTCAACGCCCGAATACCCTTGCAAATCTGTGCATCACATCACTCGGCCCTATTCAGCACGGAGCCACTAGCCACTAATGACGACTAAATTTCAACAGACTCTCCTAGGGTATAATGGACTTGTGATCAGAGAGGTTCTTTTCATATCTCAATTGTTATCAACTGTCGGGCTTGAAAGAGATACAAGGCGTTTAGGAATCTGCCGGTCCAAGATGTTTTCAACTGGAGCCTACGAAGTACATGATATATCATATTGTAACCATTCATCATGGCGGGGGGGGCACAGCTTCAGAACAAGCCGATTAGCCCCCATTTTTGTTCGGCTCTATTTTGTCCCATTTCTTTGATTGTTTTCCCCCGCGGAAGAAGGGTGCAGAAGCATTTTCACCGACAGCTCATTGGCTGAAAGATGTTTGCACTGGAGGGGTAGGTTCGTCTACAGAAAAGTTAGTGTCTTGCATGTGTCTCACACGAGGCTGGCAGGGAGGAAAGGGACAGCGTGTTGTTGCTTCCATCGACTATTTCTTCCTTTTTCCCCTGTCTTTTTTTGTCCTTTCTCTTTGACATTTTGTTTCATTTCCATTCTTGTATGTCGTGTCTATGGTGTGTGTTTGTGGAAGTTCAAACTTTGTTGGCTGAAATTGAAGGCATGAAAGCGGTTAGATGTACTGCTATATGGAAATGGAAAGGCGCTAATGGAAGGAGGATGACCTATTATGAGGCATCTGGCCTATGGAACGTGCTATCAGGGACGGGTTAGAAAGGGAGGGAGGATTGCATGGGGAAACGTTTGCCTTGAGACCATGTTCTCACCCCAGTCTTTTGGGTCTGTAACTTCCATTGATACTTTCACCCCAGGGTTTGAGAGGATTGAGATAACAAACAACTTATCAGAGTTTTTCTTTTCTTTTCTTGGTTGCGTCAATGGTACTCGGTGCGTTGGTGGTGAGACCCTGAAAAGCATGTTGGTTGATGCCTACATGTCGGCATGGAATTGAATGGACGAGGGCCCTTTGCCAAGCAATTTCGGTATCATGACGTGGTCATGGTCTGGAGGTGGAAGTGAGACAAAGTTGGCTTCTTTCATTGAATAGGTAGCTATGGCTTTGAGATGTTGGTGGAGTGGGCTCGATGGCTATAGGTTGTTGTGTTAGTTGTACGGGCGGTTAGGACGTTTTTCGGCTACTTTTTATGTTGCGAAAGAGAGGTGTGTGTGTGTGTGCCTTGACTTGAGGGTTACTACTAACGGATGAATCACATTTCTTTTTGGAGATTGTAACCATGGATATGAAAGGTATGAGAACTGTGCTTTGGTATTTTTATCAAATGCATGGATGACCTGCCCCCCCTTTTTTTCAGACACTGTGGGAGATGCTGGTTAGGTTTCTAGGGAAGGGATATGAATAGATCTTCCTTTCTCTTCTCTTCCCTTCTCTTCCTCTTTCTTCGACCAACGAAGACTCGTTACTTTTATGCAAATGACCATTCCATGTCATGCCCTATTTATAAATTGTCTGCCTAAACGTGGCAGAGAGACGGAGCATGAGACACGCAGAGCCAAGCAGAGATAGGTGAAAAGACATACATGAAGACGGGATAGCAAAGAGCACATGGAAGGGGTGGGTGGTGGTAGAGAAATACAACCCCTCCCTTCTCTCTTCCGTCCAACTAGGATACGGCCGAGGAAATGCAAATTACAGTTGCTACATACATAATACCCATCCATTTCTCCCCTGCCTTTTTGCTTCTATCTGTCTGCGTGTCTATGTGTATGCGTGTCTGCCTAGGTGTCTGCCTGTGTGTCTGCCTGTGTGTCTGCCTGCCCGTGTATGTCTGCCTGCCCGTGTGTATGTCTGCCTGCTTGCGTATATATGTGTGTATATATACATGTCTGCATGTTTGCATGTCTTGATGCCCAGCCATGATGCAGTAGGGGCGGGACTTTCTTCTGCCGGCATGAGAAAGGCAAACATTAGGACGACAGCCTAAAAAATATGAGTGCCGCACCAGTGAGTCTCGGATTGTCTGCCACGATATAACCGCTCCCGCGTGTTAGACGAATAGTGGCATGAAATCACCGGTTCATTACATTATATAACACACTAGAACCAATATACTCGTTGCGTTATACCCTCGTAGGATTAAATGCCTTTTGTAAAGACATTTCTCAAGACAAGTGTCCTCACAAGATCAGCAGCGTGGATATCACTTTGCCCCAAGCATCCAAAAATGAACTCATCTTTTTTTTCTTTTCTTCTTTTCTCATTAGCCGCTCTCCTCACTTTTGATCAAAAACAAAAAAGTGAGAACACGGGCTCGCTATAGCATGCCGTCTGATGTACATGTTGATGACAAAGGGAATACAACTATATGGCGCTCACAGCCCAGATAACAGCATGAGAAGGAGGGGAGCCCCCAAGTTCCCCAGAAACCTCGACCCCTCCCCTCCAGATCGTTGAGAGAGGGGAGCCGGAAGAAAAAGAGATCTCGATCATAGGTCCCTCCACACTCATTATTCAGTCCCCAACAGGCACTTCGTCGGCCTAGGTGGGGACCCCAAGTCTATTCCGTTTCCTCCCCGTCTATCCCGTAGTTCCCGTTTTTTCCCCTTCCTTTTTCATTCCAACACATCGGGACAACCAGCATCAACTTTCGTTAGAATTCGTAGGCGAAAGCGAGTCTGCAAAACTTTTATTTCTTCTTCTTCTTCTTCTTCTTTGGTATTTCGTCATCCAAGAGTCGTCTGCTTAGTGGTGGGCAGCAGTCTGGCCTCGGTAGCCAATGAGCTTGAATCGGCCAACCATCTCGCCGACGGTGAAGAAACCGAGGCACTCGGCGAAGATGACACCACCGGCAACGAGCTGAGCGCTGCTCAGGTTTCGGGCCTGCTGGATAAGAGCCTGGGGGGACTTGATGAGGGTGCCGGATCGGAGACCGTTCCAGAGAGCCTCGTAGTAGGACTGGAAGGTAGCGGCGTTACTAAAGAAGGGGAGGTGTCGCGTGTTAGCCTTTGTATGAATCAAGTGATTTGGCGCAGTTATGGACAATCGCTTACGGAGGAGTCATCTTCTGGCCGTGGAAGACGAGCTTGGCAGTCTCAGCGGTGACCTTGCTGTAGTAGACGGCAGTAGGAGTGTGCTCTATTTTCCATGATGTCAGTTATATGCACCACATGGTCGCCACCTCAATGTCTCCCTTTATCTTTTATCCCTCGCGCGCATATCGACACGGAACAAGAGCATTGAGCCTGCGCATTCCTCTGGGTGAAAGGGAAACAAAGAACATACTCTCAATGGTGTTGACGAGCTGGCCGGTTCGTCCCCCGACCTTGCCCAGCGCATTGGTCAAACCCCTCGCGGCGCCAGCAATGGCAGGACCGGCAGCGCTGGAGACGCGGGACAGGCCCTCGGCAGCCTTGGCCTGGAACTCCTTTGCCTTGGTGGCAGCATCCTTGGTAGCCTCGGCGGCCTTGTTGGCGGCGGTGCTCTCGAAGCGTCGGAAGACGAGCTGGCGCAGAACCGGCGAGCGGAGCAAGGGTCGTGCGACTGAGGGGGCCATGTCGTCTGTTGTTCTGTTTCGTCCTCTTCTCAAAAATACGTCGGTGTTGTTTTATTTGTCGTCGTCGGCTCCAGGCTGAGAGAGTCCAGGAAAACGGTTGCTGTGCAATTGATGAGACGGTGCTTCTTTTGTCTGGTGTCGCTACGATTTTCTTCTGAATGAGGGAGAAAAAAAAGCTCGGGAGAATTCGTGAAGTCGAATTGGTGCTGAAAGTGGGCGCTTAACCCCTTTGGGACGTTTCGCCTCGGGAACCAGGCACATGGTAATAATGGAAGGAACGCACTCACTTCCATCAATCACGACTTATCGACTCCGCACTCGGTTTATCAACCGGTACACCGTCCAATATGTAGAGGCCAATCAATTCCATCAATTCATATTAAGTGTTTATAAAAGATAATCACCTCACAAGATACTTTGCACAGACTCTCTCTCTCTATAATATATATCGCACACAATTTTTATATTTTTATTACCAATGGCCATGTCCCGTATACGTCGGTCAGTCAAATCCATCAATCCAAGCAGCAATCAACAATCAACAATCCATCCATTCGCCCCTCTCTCTGTCCCCCGTCTCCATGAATAGTATGCAGCCATCGCCATTCCATGCTCGTCATCGTCATCGTTTCAACATGTGCGTCATCCATTCACGCATCAAATATGCTCCAATAAAACGTATGCGCTGCCTATAGGTAAGAGAAGAAGAAGAAGAAAAAAGGTAGGTAGATAAAATAAATTCATCCCTTTCCCCATATCCCCCCCGAACCTAGTCCAGGTTCTGTATCATGACCTTGATGGCGCCGCTCTTGGGGTTCGCCGATGTTTCGAACGCCTTGATGGCATCTTCCAGGGTGAAGCGGTGCGTGACAAACTTGGATAGGTCGATGACGCCGCTCTCGACCAGTCTGATGGCTCGGGGCCATGTGTTGCTGTAGCGGTACTGGAGCTGGATGTCGACCTCGCGCACGCTCGCCCGCATGAAGGGGATGTTGATTTCGTTCTTGCCCACGCCAATGATGAAGACCTTGCCTCCGAACTTGGTGGCCCAGATGGCCGATGCAATACTGCTCTCGACACCGGTGCATTCCATTGTGACTGCGGGCTCGGTGCCTCCAAAGGACTTGACAATGCTCTTGGCAGTCTCCTCGGGTGTCAAGCCAAGCTCGATCTTGTGCGTAATCACGCGCGGGCAAATCTCCTTTGCAAAAGCAAGACGACTCTCCGAGATGTCCGTGATAACCAGGGGGCACGCGCCCGCCGCGGCGCAGCAAAGCATCGAGACGAGACCAATAGGCCCCGCGCCGCACACCAGCACGGGGTCGCCGAGCTGGACCTTGGCCCTCTGCATGCCGGCGAGTGCCACGCTCAGAGGCTCCAGCAGCGCGCCGTTCTCGTAGGACATGTTGCCAATCTTGTGGCACCAGACGGCCGGGTGGTTGACGTACCGGCGCAGCAGGCCGGGCACCGGAGGGGTGGAGAGGAACTCGACTCGCTCGCAGCCGTTGTACCGGCCCGTGAGGCAGGGTTCGCAGGCATTGCAGATGATGTTGGGCTCAATGGCCACGCGGTCGCCTACTTTGAGGTTTGTGACGGAAGAGTGGACGGCGATAATTTCGCCGGCGGACTCATGGCCGAGGATGTGGTCGTCCTCGACAATCATGGGGCCGATGCATCCAGCATGCCAGAAGTGAACGTCGGAGCTATAAAGAGTCTTTTCGTCAATTGACATGTTCTGTTTCCTTCCCACATATGTCCTAAAAGGTCCATGTGTAGTAGGCATTTTCATGACACAACATACCCGCATATTCCAGTGCTCCGGACAGCAATGGTGACCTCGCCAGGCTTCAATTCACTCCCCGTCTTGACGGAATCAAGACTTGGCTCGGCCGGACTGATCCAGAGATCATGGTTGGGGTTCGTATAGACGCCAATGTTTGGCTTGGCCGCGCCGCTGACAGCAGTCTTGACCATTGAGGTGCCAACAGCAGAGGGACTCATGATGAAAGATGTGGGGAGAGGGAGGGGGAGAGGGAGAGGGAGAGAGAGAGGTTTAAAGAATTAAAAAATAAAAAATAAAACAAGGATAGATAGATAGATAGATAGTGTAGCTCTAAAAAGCTCAAAGTTTCAGCGGGAATGAGGTAAAGTTTATAAGAGAAGCACAGCTCAAAAGCCTGTTTTATTTTTAATTTTTTTTCTTCTCCTTGTGGTCCTTGGCTGAAGGGAGTAGGTTCTCGCATACAGGATGCTCCTTGTTTGAGAGACGGGAAGCTTCATATATATATGTCAATCTATCTTATATTGTGTGATGTACGGAGTCGTCCGGCGATTTACGCACTCTGATTCGCCCAATCCGAAATGTCGATATTCCAATTCGTCCCATGTGCCCATGATAGGCACCGTCTCCCTTCTCCACCGTTTCGCTCTCGCGTCGTCTTTCTCTCTCTCTCTCTCTCTCTCTTTTTTTTCCAACTTTGGGGGTGACGGTGTGGGGGGGGGGGGGGGGGGGAGGCGCCTTCGAGGGTTCCCAAAAAGTCGTTTACCACATGTGTTCCCCCCCTCCCTCCCCTACTTAAAAAGACTGACTAGTCTTTGAAGGGTAGATTAATTCGGTCTACTATTTCTTTTCCCTTGCTTCTACTAACTCTGCTCCCTTGCCTCGCCATGCCTCGCCATGCTTGGCCTTGCCGACCCTGCTTTCTCTGCTGCCTTGCTTTTCCGGGAGTGTGATCCCGGTGGTGATGCCGTGCAGGCGCGCCAATCATAGGCCTCGAAATCAGTTGACGCCACGTCCGCGAAGCCCGGTCGGTTTGTAACGCCTAGCGGAACCTACCGGTGTATGAAGTTTGTTTAAATGCATTCATGTAGTATATGGGGGTGGGGGAGAAGGGGAGAGCGTGGGCAAAATGCACCAGAGGTAGTGCAAGGTATCTAGTATGATACCTGAATCGAGAGCTGAAGTTGCGTAGTGTAGCAAAGTAGCTCTTAGCATGGCCGATGGAACCTTGGCGTTTCTTTCTTTCGTAGTTGAGTACATGATAGATGCAGGTATACGGTTGTACGTATTTAGTTATGCATCCATGTGTGTTAATATAAGTGTAGTGCTGCATTGCATCTGTACGTGTAACGGAAAAGTTGGGGGTGAAGTTTTTTATTTCATTTTATTTGTATTAGTATTATTTTTATTTTATTAGTATTAGTATTGATATTATTTTATTTTCTTTTATTTTACTTCTCCTCAACGGTTTATCGGTTTGTCCATTAGACTAGAACGCCTCTCCCTCTCTGTCTCTCGCGTGGCCTTGAGATTTGGTAATAAACCCGACGGCACTGCGTTTTTTTCTTTCTGTATGCTAACATATATCGGCTCAATTGGGTTGATTTGGAATGACGCACGACTATCCATCACTTTAGCCCTCTCCGCAAAAAAAAATTATCCCAGCATTTCTCCATAATCCCACTTCAATCCGACTATTGTCTCCTAAGTACTAAAGATAAATAGTGAGGTGATAACAAAATACCTACCTAGCCTGTCAGCAACTAAAAAAACAAACCCAGACACTCCCCACCCCCCGCAATTGAATCGAAAGGGCCCCCGTCGTCCGTCTTGTCCTCCTACTGGTACGGATAATAGCTGTGGATCCCAAGTGGACTCGAATCTTTTCTCCTATCGGTGTAGCATCATAAATAAAATAAATAAATAAAAAGGGTCCCGTGAATGAGAGTGATGGAGACACAGGGAGAGATATGGGGGGAAGGGAGGGTCCCTACAGTGCTAAACTAAACACACGCCAGCCAGAGGAACTTTTCCCAACCAAGATTTGATCGAAAACATCGATTCGCCACCGCAAGGGCTTGAGCCAGTAGGTTAATAAACCAGTCCGTCTCTTTCTCTCTTTCTCTCTCTGTCTCTCGGCATGACGCTCCCCAAGATCAAGTGACCAGTCGTTTTGTACACCGAAACAACTTTGAGCATTAGACTAGTGAGATGTGGTATAAACGAGTATTGCTAATATCAATGCCTCTCTCCATGTGGAAGAAGGCTGCATATCAACGTTTTAATTTCCACCTTTGGTGTAATTCCAAATCCACTCCGGTGTAATTCCCACCGAGATACATATTTACCACCAAGCGCGATATCCCTTTCTGCTTTGCAACCACCAACTCAACCCAATCCAACCCCCCCGTCCAAGCCAGCCAGGGGGGAAGGGGAAGGGGGGCAGCATATCAAGGAACATGTCCGGAAGAATCACGAATCATGGCCACACATATTCGGTTGAGCCTAAAGCTGATAAGCTTGCCGGCATGGCCGCAATAGTTTGTGATTCTAAAATGACCACGATGTGTGTAAGTACTACCACTTGCACAAGTAGGAGGTCTTGTCTCTTAGCCCTGCATACAATATATGTACGAGCGGGATGGATAGGTTAAAAACGTATCCTGTATATCCTTGCTCACCTGGACATTCCGCTCTGCCAACCCCATGTTATTGGCGCAATTGGGGGCTCTTCTTGTCTCTCCCTTCGTATGCCCTTTCCAGGGTTCCTTAAATGAATCATGTCCATGTGTGAGGTCATCAGGCACCAATGAGCACCCTGGTGTAGAAGAAGAGGGAAAAAAGGCCAATTGGGTCTACCGCTTTCACTGCAGACGACTATTACACTGTCCGGGTCAAGTCTCGAAACTATCACGACATGCTGGGACAGCTTCTCCGGAGAAATAGGAAAATCTTACATAAAATTCAAGATCACGGCAGTCGGGCTGAACCCAGATCTGACGGCACTCATTCGTGGTTCATGTATCAACCGAGCGCCACCTCGTGGCTCCCGTTTACTTGGCCCATCCCTTCACTCATTTCATCATACCAGCCCGTCCGAAGCATGCATCCCAGCCTCTCCTCCTCCCCCCCACTGTCCAAAACCCCCAAACTTGTACCCATACCAATTAAAAAAGAAAAGAAAAAAAAAAGAAATTGGAATACGGCATGATCCCCCTTGCAAATTGCGTGGACCGGGAATCGAACCCGGGGCCCATCGATGGCAACGATGGATTTTACCACTAAACCATCCACGCTCGATGCTTCTTGATGAAAGAGAGGTCAAGACAATCAGGAAAACCGAGGAATCATGCTGCTGCGCGGACCGGGAATCGAACCCGGGGCCCATCGATGGCAACGATGGATTTTACCACTAAACCATCCGCGCTTGATCTTGATTGGCAGGCGTCGAGGTATTGCGGCCTACCCGTCTGCGTCTGCGTCTGTGTCTGATTGTTTGCGGGCTGTTGTGGTTTAGAGTGTGCATACTTGTGCATGTCAGTGAGTTGTGATAGCCTCATCTGCTCCTTCGAAGCGGTGTAGGCGCTTTACGCGGAGTGGCATCATGGGAAACACCGCACTGTGATTAGCAGCCCTGCGCAACTCCGTACCGCCCGCCAATCAGACAACCAAGGTTGGAACAAAGCTGAACCGGGAACCCCCAAAAGGCTCATCATGGAGATACACAAATACTGGTGCTCATGTAACGCAAAGCAATGGCAGCTGAAGTGCCTCTTTGCTAGGATTGAGCGCCTCGTATGACAAGCCGCACATATATCACCCTTTTCAAGAGATGCCATCAGCTTTCATGGCAACATCTTGTCTCGACAAGCGAGTATGCAGGCTTCTTGTCATCACCATCTATCAAATCACCCAATCATGGCCCTCTCCCTTTTCTTACTTGCATTAACCGACGTCGATCACCACCTCCTTCATCCAAACATCATGTCATATATAAATTGAATTTTTCTCTCCTTCCACTCAGTGTCTGGAACCAAGCACCCTCAATTTCCTGTTCGCTGGCATCTGTCCATCCATTCAACCATGCAATCCAACCGACTGCGTGGTGGCGTGTCCGTGTCTTGACCTCGGCCTGCAGTGAGTTCCCCCGCAGCTCTAGACTCTAGGGTTCAACTTTATCAGGCCACTTTCCGTGTCACGATGCTGCCAATTCAACTCAATTGACCTGTCTGGAAGTAATCAGCATGGCTCTGCAGGTCAATCCATTAAGCCTCGTCTAAACCTCGTCACGAGACCTCAATCGCCCTCACAGTGTCTTACTGGCTGCAAGAGCGACAGATCTGGAACCTTGATCCCTCATTGCATGTGTCAATGGGCTTCACAAACGACCTGGAATGTTTAAACACTGATGATCTCGGTGTGTCCCCATGGCTCTGTGCTCACCAACATTCTCCGCACCTTTGGTTCGCCGAGCCAATGGTGAGCCAGACAGGTCACGCTTGTGTTCGCCGGTATTGGCAAGTTGGCTCTGTTGCTCAATTCTTAGCTCCGTAATCCCTCGGCCCAAAGGTTCCGTTATGTTGGGCTCCATCCCGCGCCGATGTTCCCCAGGTTTGAGGTCTATTGGGAGGGGGACAAGTTGTATGTTGGGAATGTTGAATGCAGATCCCGGAGCAATTAATTCCAGACTCGGAGAGAGAAACAAGAAGCAAAAATAAACTTATAAAATGGTTTTCACATTTTTTTGGTCATCTGGTTAATGATTAACGAAAATAACAAATTTCCCATGCGTCCCAGTAGACAGCGAGAGGTTGGGCATCCTCGCCCACTAATAATCATACCAACATTGCCCGCCGCCCTTGTTAGGCGGATTTGCTTGTTCCTGAAACGCCAGCCTCCATAGCGCCGATTTCATACCGTCATGTGCCACAACTTGAATTGTTGGCACTTATTTCTTATGTGTCATGGTTTAAAGAAAAAACAATGCGGTGTCATCAACCGCGTTTTTGTGTCGCTGCTTGATTGTCCTTGGAGAAAGAGAAAAAAAATATGAGGGTAGTTGTTTGTCGAAACTCTGTGGCCAGAGGTCGTGTGACTCGAGAAGTTGTTGTTGTGTTCAGTTGCCAACGGAGATGACCACATCGCCCTTGCAAATGCCGTAAGAGCAACACTCTGAGGGGTCCATCTCGCCTCTGAGAATGGCATCAACCTTGATCTGATGAGAAAGAAGTCAGTCTTTGGTTACCAAGTGCTGGAGAGAGGAGAAAGAAGGAGAAAGAAAAAAGAGAAAGAAAAAAAAAGAGAGAGAGAGAAAAAGAGGTATCAACTTACATCAGAACATGGCCCAAGAGGGCCGACTGGTGCAGCAGCCACTAGGATGATTGGAGAAAGGGAAAGTGTTGAGAGCAAGCAAAGGAATGACTTCATTGTGCTGTCGGTGATGGGCTTTTCCGTAGATCCTTGGATCTTAAGCCTGATCTCGTGTCAAAGGAGTGCACCTCGGTGATCTCAACTTCCCCGCGTCGATGGAGATGGAGAGATGGGCCAAGTTAAAGTAGGAAACGGGAGGGACCGAGATGAAGAAGAAAGGAGTGCGAGAGGGTAAAGTAGGGCTTTTTCTAGGCAGAGCGGTGAGATGATGAGATGGCAAGATTCTCACTGAACTCTTTTTTTCTTTCCTTTTGAAACAGGGCCAGTCAAAGTCATAGCTCTCGGCAGGTGATATAAGTGGAAAGAAGGGCCGGTGATCGATCCAGCCGAGTTGCGGGGAAAAAGAAAGAACAACAACGGAAGGAACGCACGAGATGGGCAGTTGGTGCTTGGGGATCCAACACGATTACATAGTATAACTCTGTGATATCGTGAACCGTGCCTTGCGTTAGTCGAGACGCCTCAATGCATTTGTGAGGGTGCTATTGGTGCTAAGCTCATTAAATGGCTTGGTGACAGGGAATCACTAATAGGCACCCCGTGCTTTATTTTCCTGCTTTCATGAGAGGGATCGTCTGCGTTCCCATGAATGCGGTTTAATGATGCCGTGCCAAGACATTGTCTCTCTATTGGTTGAGTAAGGGATACGAGCCTGACGAGCCTGACCGTGGCTGGACTGTTCCATGTCGTCGTTGCACCGTGTGTTCTGGTTTCTGTTCCCGCCAATGCATCCGTCATGCCGTCTCGTCTCTCGCTCAATCACCCAGGAGGGCATGGCTCTGATGCATGCAATGCAGAGATGCAGCGGGAGAGGTGAATTTTCTCTCATAGAGTGGCAAAACTGTGTTACCTTGTTGCGTTTTTTTCTGGGTAAGCAGATGCCATGGGTGCAGCTGCCAGATCCATCACGTCTGGGGCCGATCAAAAAGCAAGCAATCACGGCCTGTCGCACCTGCAAGACAAATGTTCCTTCTACGTCATTCATTGCCTAATGATAACTGAACAGAGCCTTCCTTCCAGTTGTTGGTTCCTTCATTGCTCTCCTCCTTCCTCCCACTTACCCAGTCCGTAGTTTTCCTCCTCCCCTCCTCTCCAAACCGGGCCCGCTCCCTTTTTCTCTCTCTATTCAAAACTGTTTGCACCACAAATGAATCGACCCTCAGTATCACAAAACCCACTACGCCCTTCCCGCGTCTCGCATCTTCACACGCACTAAGCACAAACTTAGTCTAAGGCCGAGGTTTCCAATGCAAGGTACAGCCAATCAGGACCCGGACTATCGTCCCCAAACCGACCCCTGTTCGAGCCTTCGACAATGACGACACAGTCATCACCAAGTGCGAACACAACTCAAAACTCCCTGCATTCTGCATTCAGGGTCCCCCGGCCTCTTCGGTATCTCGCCGAAACCTAAAGATGCAATTCTTCTCCCAACTAGCAAACCGAGATGTGGAACATGCCTAATTCGTCTACGATTATGAGCCTTTGATCTCGCATTGTCCGACTGGAATGTCTTGGCGTCACCAGTCGATATAACAGCTGAAAGCGAAAAGTGGACATTATTCAACGAGGCCATAATGAATACGATGCACTGGGCATAGCTTTCGTACAAGCATGACCGTTGTTCATGGCCATGGTGCAAAACAGTGTGCAAGATAACGATAGGGGGCTGACATGCCCAAAAAGTTGGTGGTAACCCGTATTCACAAGGGTTTACTTCGTCGTCGTCTACTTTACTCCATGTTCAACCAGAAATCTTCATCAGAAATTTCCCCACTGTATCCACCCAGAATAGGCCGCCAGACGACGGCTTGCTCAATCCAACAACAGACTCCAAGTCTCGATTCCCACCCCACCAACCACGACAGTTGCTCGAGACTCTGCTGGATGGTCAATGAGAGTGATGTCGCCAACATCTGCTACGCCGCTGCACACTTCTCCTAGAAGCCCGACCCGCCTTTCTCTGCCACTCGCGATTCGCCAAGCTTTGACTCTCTGGTCATTGCTGACGCTCACACCAAATACCTCCGTTCCCCTGCGCAACAGAGCGACACCAGTGATGGCCGCCGCATGAGCTTTACGCACCACACCACGACTTGAGATTTTCCAGCTGTGTGTGTCTGTGTTGCCAGAGGTCTCTTCTACAAGTGCTACACCAACTCCATTATCGTCTCCTCCCGTGAAAACAAGATATCCCTCATCCGTCTTCACCATGTCTAGGCTTTTAACGCTATTTTGGTGCAACTGCGCCACCTGTTCGAGGGCATAACTTCCTATTCGACCCTCGCTTGATCCGGCACCCCAAATGGTAATATGTCCGTCAGTCGAGGCTGTCAGGATTTTCAAGACACCGTTGCGCATGCTGAGATGTCGAGTTTGTTTGAAACATGCTCCTGTGTAAGACCCCTCGGCGAAGAGCTCGAAACCACCATTGTCAGAGGTGTACCGGTACGTCTTTAGAGTTGAATTGGAAAAGCCCATGGTAATTATTATGCCATCCCCATGATCGGGCCGAACAATGTCAAAATCCATGATGCGGAGATCCCCATCGGCGCTCTTGTCTATAAACACGCCTTCACAGAAGACTGCTAGCCCCTTGTAGTTCGATTCCAACTCTCGCACTCTCCAGACAAAAAACTCTTCGTTTCCGGCACTGCTAAAGAGATAATCTTCTTCAAACCACGCGAGCCTTTGAATACCGGTTACATGTGTTTTCATGGTCGCAACACATCGCAACTCTGCTTGCCCGCCTTCCTCTTCGGATTTGTGTTCCCAGATCCGAATTGAAGTGTCTTCTGCTCCCGATGCGATGTAGCGACCGTTGGAGCTCAACGCTTTAATCTCTCTCCCATGAACGCCCAATCTCAATGATTTATGTGATAACTTGTGGGAGGAATGGAGGGAGAGCTTGGATGTCTTTGTGAAGGCAAATCGGTAATGGCCAGGATCTAACTCGTCATACACAAGTTGAAATGTTCGGTGTGCGCCTCCACAGTCGATATTGGCCAACTCTTCCTTGCGGGTTTCGTTCCAGATGACAAAGGATTTGCTTCTGAATCCGTAGAGTATGAGTTCTGGAACAGCGCTCTGTGTAAACCAGGCACCTGCGATGACGGGCCCAAATGGCGGCGAGGTTTCATGGCGCAAGTGGAGGCGGATGACCTCTGCTTGCTTCTCGATTTCGTATATTCTGTATTTCCCGTCTTTGCTTGTTACCAAGATGTACGGAGACGCATCTTGTGGATTTGATGACTTTCGAGGCAGGGGAAGAATAGCTGTAATGGTGTCGAAACTTCGGGTCGCAAGGTCCAAGATGGGACGGTATATTTCGTTCTTGTCCTGTTCAAGAAGTGATAGCCAGCCATGCCGAGATCCAATGATTATCCTGCCGTTGATCATGGCTGCTGAAGTGGCCACAAATCGAGGATCGAGTCCCCTGACTTGTTCGTGGCTGAGTAAATACCCCGTGAAAGGATCCAACGCCAGGTAATGAGAATTTGCCTGTCCATGGAGGTAGACGAGGACGCCGACTAGGCCGCCATGATCTTTTCGCTTAAAGAGACAGCTTATGTCGACTATCTTGCCAGAAAGCGTAACAAGATGAGAGACCTGATGACTGGAAACTTGGAAATGATATATTTTACCGCTTGTGGTGCCGAGCAGAGCTGAACCGTCGTCAACAGCCTTGAGAACGTAGCATAGCTTGAGCTCGGCGGAGATCGCCTCATCGACGTCTATTTCCCGCCATTCTTGGCCGTTTGAGCCTTGAAGAGAACCCAGAAGCAATCTGCCTTGGCTGGTCGTGACAAGAATTTGGTCGGGCGTGAGAAAGTCGTAACGACTGATTATTTCTTTACCAGCTGCGGGAGTCTTGGGGGAGATGACAGATTTGAGTATATCATGAATGTCCAAGATGGTGGAGCCGCTAGAATCGGCGTGCTGGTTGGATAGATCCGTGTTGATCATCTCCTCGATGAGGTTTATCTGGCTGTCTCCGCCGCCCGTAGCGATGATCATCTTGTCCTCCTCGGCAAGTATGGTGTTGGACCACAGGTGCTTGCCATGATGCAACGAAAGAGCTCTATCATGAGATAGTTTCCCCGTCAAGATTTTCGAAGTAGGCGAGTCTTGGGTGGGTTTGCTAGTGACTCTGAGGAGCCACCGCTGCGACGTTGCGTCTTCTCCGAATGAGTAGACGGGCAAGGTGTCGACACTGCACGCTGGGGCAAACTTGACGCCCCATATACGCGAGGCATGGCCCATCGCAACAGCGATTGGAGCCGGAGTGCT
Source organism: Hypomyces rosellus (assembly GCA_011799845.1). Lineage (NCBI taxonomy): Eukaryota > Fungi > Ascomycota > Sordariomycetes > Hypocreales > Hypocreaceae > Hypomyces > Hypomyces rosellus. The sequence goes on along the minus strand of WWCI01000002.1, from coordinate 3,084,118 downwards.
TTCCGTCCCCACGCTAGCTTCGGTATCCTCTGTGATTCCAGAATTTCCCCCGAAGCCGGTGTCGATATCTCGGTCCAGCTGAGAGGCCGCGGCCGCAGGGCCAGACGGATCACGCCGCTCAGTGATGTCCCAAATTCGGATTGTCCTATCATCACTGCAGCCGGCGAGCAGTCTCACGGTACTGCCGTCCGATAGGGTCACCAGGGGAGAAATGTCCACCCCGAATATGGATCCTTCAAAGCCTTGCAGATTGAACAGGAGCTCGGCTGCCCGGTCATCGTCGCCTAAACGGTATCTCCACACGATGATGTGGCCAAAAACCGTGCCGCCAGCAATCAAGACGCTCTTCTCGGACTCCCATATTATGCGCGCCGTAAAGAGCATAGGTCTGGAGATATGGATGGCGGCGCCGAGGGAGATTTCCCCCGTGGAAGGAGAGTATCGCAGCGGCACGACTTCGTTATGCGCCGTTGCAAGCATACCGACGTTGGAATCGAACGGGGAGATGGCTCCATCGCAGATCCAGTCCGGGGCCGTTACCGTAGCCACCACCGGAGTCTCGCACAGCTTGCCGTCGGCCTCAATAAAGTCCTTGGCGGAGAAGAGCGCTACATCGCGAGAGCCCCAGACAAGCACAGCAGCCCCATCACCGCCCTCGACTTTCTGAATATGAATCCCATGAACAGGCTGATCCGTAAACACCGGGATGCGACACACTACCACCACCCGACCAGCCTCCGAGTCCGCATCGTAGACCACCACATCCGTGTCTACACCTGCCAGGGCAAAGAGTTTTCCGGACGGAGCCCGGTACAGGGCCAGGCCTGTGACGGGCACATGGGACAAGTCCCTTCTGAGCCTATCATGGGACCTGAGCTGCATCAAATTTTATATCCCCTTAATTAGCTATGTTTTTGTTTGGGGGGTTATTGGGTGTGTGGGAATTGCGTATATGCACAGCGAGTTGTTGGGGGTGGGATGATAATTTTGCGATTCATGGCGGGGGAGGGGCAATGTGACTGGAATTTGATGGTGGGATATGTATGCTCACCATGGCGTACAACGGTTTACTGCCATCAGGACTGCAATATCATAGATTGTGAGGTTGTAACGGCTTAACTTTTTATTATCGGTCACTCATGGCAGCTGGTCATTAAATCGATGGAAGTGTTAGGAAATTGATGTAGACAACGGGTTGTCGGCCGACAGAAAATTGCGCCTAACCGTCTTAACAATGGGATACACCATACGGCCCAATATATCAACAAACAACATTAAGCACACATGTCATAGACGACGTAAATGGAATAAAATATTTTCGTTTGTTCATTCAATCATATGAGTACTGTTACTCTGTCTATGTACAATGATGTCCCATCTTGGGTATCTCTTCATAACCACCCAATCCGTTACACTATCCCCATCCCCTCCGTTCCATATCCAGATGATGCCTAACGCCAAACAAGAAAAATCATGTTAATGATGCCGACCTCAGAGTGTGTGTTGCACGAGTTGTTTGTTGTGTGAGAGTATCGAGTAGAGGAAAGATTGCTTCTAAAAAGCTACTTTTGGTGATAAATTTATGCCCGGTGAGAGTAAGGCTCGTAGGCAAGATCTGATCGGCTGTTGTGTCCGGCAAATGATCCAGACTGGCTGGGGTTGTAGTAGTTGTCTTTGGCACCAGACATATCGTGGTGGTGGTGGTCGTTGTTAAGAGGCGCGTATCCGCGGGTCTTGAATCCAGGCAAGAGCTTCTCGCTGTCGTGGTCAAGTTTCTTGCTACCACGGTTCTTGCTGCGCTTCTCAGGCTTGCAGCAGCAGATGGTGAAGATCCAGAAGAGATTGGCACCAAGAGCAAAGGCAGCACTGATCCAGACGACGGCAAGGAAGCCAGTGTCGACGCTGCCGTGAACACCGTAGAACTTGGCGGTACTGTCAACGGCACCAACAATGATGAGAGCCATGGCAGTGGAGAGACCGGCGGCAGCAAAGACCAAGACGGTGGTGATGATGGACTCGAGCCATGTCAGGCAGGAAACAATACGAGAGAAGTTGGAGAAGATGCCAATGAAGAGCTCGACACCAAGAGCAATAAGAGCCACGATAAAGGCAATCTCGGCCCACTTGGTAACAGTGCGGAAGGCCTTGAGGGCATTCACAATCTCCTTGGGAAGCTGAACAGTGATTCCAGTTTCAGTCTTGAGGTTGTCAGAGGTAACGTATTTGCTGGCCCAATCGAACTGATGCTTGGTGCAAGTCTTCTTGCCCTTGCTGTTGGGACTGCAGTAACCCCAGAGCGTTACGTCATAGTAATCGTCGAGACCAAGATCAGCGGCAGTGATGTTGCTCGTCTTAACGTCGCGGCGGAAATCGACTCCAAGAACCTTGTCGGCGATGTTGTCGACGTCAGCGGGGTCGATGGACAGATTGTGAACGTCGAGTCTGAAGAGGCGAAGGTTTTCGTGGGCAACGCCGGAGAGGGTTGCGTATAGAAGAGTGCCGATGGAGCAGATGGTGAGGATTATTGGCAGTGCCACGCAGAGAAACCGGCCGGCACCCATTGTGATGTGTGTTTATTTATCGGTCGGGGAGAGGGTTTGCTGTTGTGATGTTGGGAGGAGGATGATGGTAGGGGGAAGAGAGTGGCGAGGAGTGCTTGATATATAACCCTTAAACGATGGGATTCTTGTTTGCTTGACCCAACAACGAGCGGAAGTCAAAGTCGCACAAGATGTGGAAGATGGAGGAGAATGAGTAAATAAATAAACAGATGATGGGATGGATAGATGGAAGCAGAATATGTTAGGAATCTTACGTCGGGCATCGAACAGTTATAAAAGCTTTGGGGAGCTGAGGGCCTGGCCTGGTTGCATCATGCTAGCGGGCAGCCTGCATGGTCGAACATCAACGTGGGGTGGCGCAGTAACGGTAGCAACAGCGCTGGAGGTACTGAGAGACACACTGAGAGACACACTGATAGAGCCCTGTATTGGTACTCCATAGCGTGGCTTGGGTGGTGTGTGGAGCTTGTGATAGTGGGCTGTGCCAGATTTCCGCTGTTTGAACCTTGATCCACCGCCCACATTATTTCCATCCATTGCTGATGGTAGTACCATAAAAATAACCCTATCGAATCTATAGGATCCATTAACGGAGTGAGTGAGCCTCATGGCTTACGCCAGTTTGGGTGCGAAAAGAAAAGCGAACAGGGGTCTTGGCGCGGGCAGAGCGATTTGGCGATGTTGAAATCTGGGTGATCCAAAATTAACCTACAGGGCTGACAGAATGCACATGTACAAGTATTAATTAAGTATCTGTAAACACTTGATGCGTTGGTCACGATCATGAATCTGCTCTAGATAGTGGAAATGTGTGCCCCCAATCAAGTGATCATCGCCCAAAGCAGAATTGTAAACAATGGAAATTGACACCGTGCCCATCCGGAGAGGATCAGGCTGGGATGCATCATCGCTCAGTCGACTTGAAGGTTGCTGACGACGACTTGGTGGCGTTCCCCATGCTGATCGTATCGACAATCAATCACACAATCACTCAACAGCACACACTTATTTCTGACTATATGATTTAAAATAAAAGGGCTGGGAAATAAACACCACCGGAATGCTGAATTTGGCGGACAGATTTGCATCTATTGTTTCTCTTGAATTCTCTTGTGTCTGTCTGACGATTCTCCCTTGTTTCTGTTTATTGCCCTCGTTTCCATCTATTTCAAGAGTTATTAATTACCCCTTTTCTTTCACCCGCGTGCCGCTGACTAAATGCACCGTATCGGATGATAAATCTGTTGATTTTTAACTACATTGAGGCAATGAAGACGAATCGAACTGGGCCTCAATGGAGCATCATCATCATCATCAGGTACTCTCCATGTCCCAAAGCAGTAAAAAACATGCACAACGCCATCACCACCCCAGCTGTTGCTCTGCCACCAAAGTCACAAAGTGCCATCCATGCAAGTGCAAAATGCAAAATAAATGGGAAAAGCCAAGCATGTGTGAAACTCGCACAGCCCGCGTTGCCGGTGTTGTCTTGGTACCCCGCCGGTTAGGCGCATTGAGCTAAATTTAGCATCCATTCTTTTTTTTTCCTGCCACCTTTTTTACATAAGCAAATCCCAAACAGCTGGAGCCCTGGGGGGACGAGACAAGAGACAGAAAACCCGCCAGGACGGTTTGGTCGTGATTGCACACTTTCCCAAAGGGGTATAACAAGTACAGATTACTACTAGGACTTGGTTGCTCGCGTCCCGGATAAACCAGCATCCAGAAGCTAGGGGGGAATACAGTTCTCACAGGTCGCGCGCCAGAGGCTGACTGGCTTCAGCCTTGTAAGCATAACATGGTCGTGCCGAGTTCCATTGGGACATTGTCGGATGGGAGCTTGTTCCGTAAGACTCCAGATTCCAGGCACGGCAAGGGTCAAGGGTAGATGAAAGTTAAATCCTTAACACTTTCGACTCCGATCCCAAATCTTGAGCTTTAATGCCGACGGATTTGGACTGTCAGTAGCCGTAAGCAGCTCAGTTGCGCCTCGTTTGGGTAGGGCAAGGCCATGGAGAAAGCACAACAACAATGGGCCAACTCTGACATTATATAGGAAACGTCTCAACCCCTTCCTCCAAGTCTCATGTGTGTTATATCCCTTTTTTGCCCATCCATGTTTCAGCCCTACCAGACTCACACAAAGGCCGGCGGATCTTTAATGCGACGGCATCAATCCGGGCCGTCGTTGGGGCCGCTGCTTTGGAATTGTTCATTTTGAAACTGGACCTTGTCAACTCGACTTTCATTTAATTTGCATAAACTACCCAATAGGTAATATAACACATCCAAAAGTCGGCGGATGTGGGAACAAGCAAGCTATGACCCGGGTCACGAGGCCGTTGGCTCTAATCAGCTTATCTAATCCTCTTACCATGGATCTTTGTTTCGATTTATTTTCGTTCAGCTGAGCCTCTGATATTTTCTCATTACGATATCAGACCGCGTTTCCTCCGAACCACTTCCGGGGCCATCCTCGATTCAAGCGACTTATTTTCGGCGTGAAATGTAATGCCCACGCAGCGAGGGCTGGAATAGGCGGTAAGAGGACGACATGCAAGTCTCGAGGATTGCTGCCGCTATTATGTGGCGCCCTTCTCGTCAGCTGCCGCTAAAAAGCACGATGAAGGGCATCTTGGGCCCATTGCTTCATTGGCTCGGCACTCGACACCATCGTGGAATTTTTTTTCTCCAGGATGGCGCATACAACTCGAGATCTCATTATCTAAGCGGTGTAACAGATTTTGTTGAGGAGAGAGACATTGCGGCATCGGCACTTGACCGATTCTAGGGCGCGGCCCGTACGGTCATGAGATGATGCCAAGGTAAGGTAAGGGAGGATATCGTGTCATAAACTCACGATTCATATTGGGGGGATCTAGACCTGGAGCTGTGCTGGGGGCGGTTTTCCCTCCCCAGGGGCATGGTAAAGATATTGGTTTTACATTCACACAATTTCAATTTGGACCAGCTTCAAACGAGACCTTCCAATATTACATTGTGTCACGATACACGGAGCATTGGTGTTTAGATGCTAGGCAACAGCTCCCGGAGATGATGCCAAGTTGCGTAACTTTGACTACCTCCCCGTCTTGCGCATTGATTTTTTTTTTGGTTGCTTCGACTTCTGTTTCCATCGATGGTTGCTTGTTCCTGTGGAGGTGTTACCGGCGGTGGTGTTTGTTGGTGCCACGCTGCCAAGGCGGATCACGGATACAGTCTACAGTTCTGTCGTATCACAGAGCCAGACCTGTTTGTCGGAAGCATTGATGACTGGATACAATTGCACTGATTCGGCCACGATGTCGGTTATGTGTTCTTGGGAGAGAGTTAGTTTGTTGGTTGCTGAACCCGGAATAGAATCTTTCCATGCAGGCATCTTCCAACCCCGCGGCGAAGAGAGGTTTGAATGGTCCAGAATGTCATTCCTTTCAACACGTGCCACAAGCCTTGATCCACCCACTTGCCTCTCTTAACAAAAGGGCTGTTCAGGGGCGGAAACGACAGGGCTCATGCCATGCCATGCATGCAGGCCCTTTTTCAGGACCATTGGGGAGACTTGCTGGGTTTTGAGTGGTTCCCGGGAGTGGTGGGGGCTAAAATCGGTCTGTGAAAAAGCGTGCCTATGGGAATGACTACCACTTCCTAGTCGTGAGCAGAACTCGTGAGGAGGATCTTTGTGTGTGTGCGCGCGTGTGCGTGTGTGTGTGTGTGTGTGTGAGAGAATGTGGACTAGACATGCCCCAGAGTCGTTTAGGGTGCGTCGAGGAGGTTTGGGTCCTGGTCAAAAGACTCCAGGGCTCTCCAGCGCAAAGTTTTGGCGCAACCTACAAGCAACAAAACAACTAGGTTTTTGGGTCAGCCGTCAGCCGCTGGGCACCAGCCCATAGGGGCCTTGGGGCCTCAATGCCCAATGACAGGCCCCGACCTTGCAAAACTAGAGCTTTTAGCAGGTGTGAGGTTGGCTTGGCCTTGTCGCTTTTGCTGGATCTCGAACATTGATCCATCCTTATCGTTTACTAAAGTATTCTAATTCTAATGTGAGTACATGCTCCGTACACGCCGTCCAACAACGCCCGGGTAAATTAAAAAGAGACCTAAAGATGGAGAAGCATGCCCACGATGCTTGCATCTAGTCAGTCGGCCATTCAGTCAGTCAGTCAGTCAATCAATCAGTCAGTTCTCAGTAACTGATGCATAGTACATACATAGGTTCGTGCCTTAGTACTACCTCCAGGGCTCCAGCTATTACTACTATTACGTTGCAGTAGTATTACTTAGCAGCTTCAGCGGGAGAGCCTCTTTTCTCTCTCTCTCTCTCCGGGGCTGCTTGTCCCTTTCCCCCTGTTCCCTGTCACTGTATCCGTATGATCCATACTGCCTACTCCTACTCGTTTCAAGTACTACTTGTATGCAGCAGCAGCAGCAGTGCTTGTTCCCACCCCTGGACTTGCTTCTCCCCTCCCCTCCCCTCCCCTCCTCCACATTCCGGAAATCGCCATCTTCTCATCTGAGCGCGCCGCATCGAGCCGACTTACGCCTGCCTGCGTACGTACGTTAGTTCCGACTTGTCTACGTGATATCTACCTACCTAGGTATCTCCTGGGTATGTATGTATACACACACAGATTCTGAACAATTCATGGATCCAATTCTTACGCAATCCATACATACTTAGTCGGACTCTTCCCCCATTTTCAATCTTCTTTCTCACGGGCCAACTAAAATCATTTCGACATCCATCTAAAGAGGGGTCGTGCGCATTTGGTGTGAAACCTTATCGTAGGAACCGTGCCCCCCAAGCAAAGCACACACAGCACAGCACAACAGAGCACAGCACAGCACAGCACAGCACCAGCACCGCGCGCGCTGCAGAACAGAACAGAGACATCTGTCACAAGTTGCCCCCCCCCCCCCTTAACCTGTATCTTCTCTCTTCCCGCCATCCATCAAGAGCCGGGCCTAGGACGACCTTGACAATTTACTTTATTTCAAGTTCATTGCCCAGCCAAAACACCGCCGCCATCTTCTTTTCTTTCTGCAACAACGGCGAGTAATTATCCCCGGCCGCATCCATTCTTTGCAGGCAGCCCACAACTGCGACCCCTTCCCGTCAACCCGCCTCGTGGACAACCACAACCACCACCGTCGCCGCCGCCATCCTCGCCTCCCCTCGCACCCCCCCCTACCCTGACAACAACCGAGAAAGCGTCTTTGGAGGTTAAATTGATCTGAAAAAACGTTGACCATCTCTCTTTTTTCTTCTCACTGTGAGTTGCTTAAATAACTTGTTTTCCCTGTCTTTCTTTTTGCGCCGCGCCGCGACGAGAGCTGGACTACCGAGTTGCTAACTGGACATCAAGTTAGTTGAGCTGGTGGCTTTGCGCCAGGTCCGAATACCAGCTCCGTTTGCGAGCATCGCCACACCGGAGCCGCACTCCATACAGTGCAGTATATACCTGCCTACCTACAGTACTATCTAGGTGGTACGCGAAGAACAAGTACGTATGCATGAATGTTCTCTTTAGATTCTCTTTTACTGGTTTCCGAGTCTTATGCCCTCCCTTTCTCTCTTCATGCATTCCCAACCCTTTGTCTATTCATATGACGGTTTATGCATCCATTCAGAGTCAAACCGTCAGCCAGTCAGGTCAAGTCAGACATAGTCAGACAAAGACCCTCAGTGTCACTTCTCTCCCCTTTCTTGTCAGGTTGCGTTGCATTCAAGCTTTGCAACTCTGAGACATCGACGCCGTGCAGCCGAGACTTGCCTCTCCTCCCCCTCTCACATGTCTTGGCGACCGGTCCATTTGAAGGACTGTGCTCGACATTTGCTTATACCTGTAGTTTGAACTGCTGTTCTCGTTGCTGGATCTGCAGGTACTTGTTCCCGACCCCGGCTCCTCTTCCAGGGAGCATCTGAGCATCCTTGGTCGTGGTTATTTGCTTCATCTCCTCGGGCCAACTCCATGGTTTTTCTTTTTTTTGTTCCCTATAATCAATCAATCAATCCATTTGCGCTGCCGCTTTTTAGTAGCGTCACCACCACAACCAACTGTCCTTTTTCCTTCTTTTCCCTTCTTCTCCATCTCCATCGCCATCGCTTTCTCCATCGCCATCTTTTCTCTTCTCTTGCCCCCCCTACATTACACATCTTACTTGCTACCAGCTTACTGCTAGTAGTAAATAAGCATGCCAAACAGTCGCCGGTTGTCGGATCACTAATATCACCTTTTTTCGCACCCTCTTTAGCAGCAGCATCCTCCCCCACACGCATTCTGGAATTTAAAAGACGACAATATCCGAGCCGCGTGTATCCGGTCATTCCACCTCGCTTTTTACCTGCTATCACCGAAGCAGAAAGAGAAACGACCCTATAATTCGGGGCAGTGTTTTTTCTTAATTCCCAGACGCCCACCGGAGGAGTCCAGCTGCAGTTTCCAGTTCCTGCCGGCACCGACCCGGAGTCACGAGCACCCTCACGACGTCATCAGGTCCAACCTCGTTCAGCTTTCTCAACCTGGCCGCCCGTCTTGCTAGGCGCTCGCCTAAAACAACCAAAACGGACGCTCCAAGGAACCTGCGGTCCTCCTTCTTTACCGACCTCGGTCGACTGTTTCACCCTCCCTAGGACCTGCTGCATTTCACCTTCACAAACCTGCCTCCAATTCACAGACACGCACGACCACCGAGCGTGCCAACCGACCACCACGACGACGCCGGCGACGACGTGACGTAGGGACAGCCATCAAGGCGAAGACACCCCCCCTAAGACCCCAAAGGACCCACGGTAACCCACGCCGTATTTGAGACAAACCCGTCGCGTCTCCGACGAACAGCCCCACTCGTCATCATCATGGGTAACCAGTCTTCGAAGCAGGGCGGCTCCTCTAAGAACAGGGACTCCGTCTCAGCAAGCTCTGACGCGGGTCTCGCGAGCCCTGATGCCTCCCTTCAAACCTACCCATCTTTCAGCAGATCTGATACCAAAGACTCTTCGCGATCTTTCCGCGCATTGCGATCCAAAATCCCCGGTGGCGGTAAGGACAGCCCGAGGAACTCGGTTTTATCGAATGGGGACACCATAGTCGACAAGGGAAACGATGCTGGCTCCGTTCGTTCTGGCCGAAGTGGTCGCAACAGCGTTTCCCGCGCCAGTCGCAGCGAATTGCCCCCTCTGAGGCACAACTCTACCGATCTATCGACTGCCGAGTCTGCCATGACCGATGACCAACCTCCACCTTCTCCAGTCTCCAACTCTGTCCAGAACGGCACGCACGATATCAGCGCTGCGCAAGCCTCGGGCGAGGTCGATCAGGTGTCAGACCAGCCTCCTACAGCTAATGCCAGTGTCACTGCCCACATGCAGTCGCCAGGCCAGTCCATCCTGGTTAAGCGGGAGAATACCATCAACCCTATTCATAAAACCCCTTCTGTTGGTTCGGACCAGAATGACTCTACCACAAACGTTGCCATGGCCGAGATCAAGGACATGGATCTCGACGATTACATTAAGCGACTTCTCGATGCTGCTTATGCTGGCAAGGTTACCAAGAGCGTGTGCCTCAAAAATGCCGAAATTGTCGCCATCTGTCAGCGTGCGCGAGAAGTCTTTCTATCGCAGCCTGCTCTTCTCGAGCTCGATGCCCCGGTCAAGATTGTTGGAGATGTTCATGGGCAATACACGGATCTGATTCGGATGTTTGAAATGTGCGGATTTCCGCCAATGTCCAACTATCTTTTCCTCGGAGATTATGTCGACCGAGGCAAGCAGTCACTGGAGACCATTTTGCTCTTGCTCTGCTATAAGCTCAAGTTTCCCGAGAATTTCTTCCTGCTCAGGGGAAACCACGAATGCGCCAATGTGACTAGGGTATACGGATTTTACGACGAATGCAAGAGGCGCTGCAACGTCAAGATCTGGAAGACCTTTGTCGACTGCTTCAATACGCTTCCTATTGCTGCCATTGTTGCCGGCAAGATCTTTTGCGTGCACGGCGGCCTTTCGCCAGCTCTCAGCCATATGGACGACATCCGGAATATTGCCCGCCCTACCGATGTGCCCGACTATGGTCTGCTAAACGATCTCCTGTGGTCAGACCCTGCGGATATGGACCAGGATTGGGAAGCGAACGAAAGAGGAGTCAGTTACTGTTTTGGAAAGAGAGTCATAACAGACTTCCTTGCCGATCATGACTTTGACTTGATCTGCCGTGCACACATGGTTGTGGAGGACGGATACGAGTTTTTCAACGACCGAGTATTGGTCACAGTTTTCAGTGCACCAAACGTGAGTATTTTCTCCTCTCTCTCTCTCTCTCTTGCTTCAAGAATCATGGATAGGACTAACATTTTCTAGTATTGTGGTGAATTCGACAATTGGGGGGCTGTAATGTCTGTATCGTCGGAGCTGCTCTGCAGTTTTGAGCTTCTCAAGCCTCTTGACTCAAGCGCTCTCAAGAGCCACATCAAGAAGGGTCGCAACAAGCGACAGTACATGTTGAACAGTCCTGTAAGTCAAAATTTCCGTGCTTTATACCGCCGAGTATCGCTGACCCTCTTCTAGCCCGCAAGTGTTCAACCTCAGAGCGTATAGTCAATTCAGGGGTTTGGGGGAACGAAGATACCATCCGAGGGCATCCCCCCGGGGAACAAAGATATGCTCGTGGATAGAGAGAATGTCCATGACGCCAACTTATGATGAACATCATGTCGATTCTTGGGAGTACGATACGCCTAGGGCTTGGGCTGGCCAAGCGTGTGGCTACCGTTGCCACGGGGTAATAACCGTGTCGGGGTTCATATCGACTTGCTTCTCCGAGCGTTCAGGCGTAGCTGTCTGAATCAAGATCTGGAACGGTCGACTCGATGTATGCAACGTCGTCGAACGAAACTCTCAAGTGTTATATAAGGGCTTGACCGGCTTGGGTCACAACAGCGCCGCGGGGGAAGTAATAGGGAAACTTATGGATAGTTGGGTGTCTTCATGACGGGGAGTTTACACTATACATATCTGTCTTATTTGGGACTGGGAACGGGGGGTTTGTACAGCATACGGAGACCAATCTCCACCATGATGACTTGGGGAGCTAGCAGATGGTGCCAGCATTATCTGACAGGCGCCTTGGAGTAGACTTGTTTATTAAAATACGCTTCATTGATAAATCATGATTACAAACGTACAACTATTTTATTCATTTTGTGCTTTGATTTTGATCTCATCCTCTAATTTGTGGCGCCTTGCTATCGTGATATTGCTTAGTCATCATCCGTCAAGATGGAGAAATTTGGAGGTTTCCAACTACGACCATACAATTGAACGTTGAACGTCAATCGCAACTATGAGTTCCCAGGCTCTTCGTTCCGCCTGCAGCCGGGCGAGGCCGGAGCTGGAGAGGGTCGGATTACCCCTCAGAAACTACTTTCGACAATTCTCCACGACGCAATCACAGTTTGACGACACTACTCCTGCTACGAGCGATGCCGGTGCAAGACCAACTGCCCGCGAGCGAACGAGAGCTGCAGCCAGCGAGATCAATTCATTGGTCAAGAACAGAAATGCCCCTCTGGGCCAGAGAGCGTTGCCGGTGGAGGGCGCCGGTCAGCCCAAAGTGATTGACGTGCGAAGTCTGCCCAGAGGACTTGGCCGCGGCGGGTTTCGTGGGAGGGGAGGATTTGCCGGAGGGGCCCAGGGCGCTCCTCGAACTGCGTCGCCGGGTGGAAACCGATTCTCGCCGGGAAATCGCGGTGGTGCTTCCAGGGGAGGATTTGTCGGGCGTGCTAGAGGAAGGGGTGGTCGTGGTGGACGAGGCGGTGCTGGAGGTGCTGGACAGCGAGGGGGTTCCAAGACGGGCAAATCCAGAGGCGGAGGCGAAGGCGACAAGTCCGCCGCGGGGCCCCGTGGAAAGAAGCAAGACCCCTTTGAGCGCATGGACTCGGCCGAGAAGGCCTTTGACGATGCCATGCGGTTCGGAACGAGAATGCAGTACAACCCGCTGCTGACGATGGACTCGCTTGCGGCGTTTATGCCCGCCACGCCGACGACCAGGGAGGGACAAAGGGCGACTGTCCTGCAGAATCTGAGCGTGCTGGGGACGGCGGATCAGATTGGCGTGCCGGAGGGCTTTCAGGCGAAGAATTACGCAGAGGAGGTGGAGAAGAACGGGGTGCGGTTCTTTGCTGATTTGAAGGCCAAGGATGCGGCCGAGCAGTACCTCCAGGACAAGAAGAAGCAGGAGAGGGAGAAGAGCGCAGCCGAGGGCGGGGAAGCAGTCGCCGTTGAAGGCGCCGACATGGAACCCATCATCCGAAGCGCGGAGGAGGCGATCAGAAAGGTCATCCTGGACAACGCCGTGGCGGGGAAGCACGAGGAGCCCAAGTTTGCGCTGGATCCCGTGGGGGTCGCTCGGTCGTGGCACCTGAGGGCCGAGACGTACACGCAGAGGGACGTGGAGCGCTTTGAGAAGAAACTGACGTCGTTGCTTGGGAAGGGTGGAGTTGGAGGTGGGAATAAGGGGCAGCCTCAGGCAAAGGCTTAGAGTATAGGAAGAAGAAGAAAATAAATGTTGTGTATGAGTATGAATAAAGAACAAGAAGACGACCGTTTCTCAATGATTCACATATAGTTATTCAATGATGTGGAATATAGTATGCACGTATGTTGACTACCTATCCACCATAACACCAATCGTACAAAGTCCATTCATCTATACAACATTTTGATATATATAAATATATATATATATATATATATGTAAAAGAGGAAAATCAGTGTCGCTCAAGCTGCTTCACCGTCCGCGCCTCCTCCTGATCAATATCCTTCATCTTCTTATCCTGCAGCTTCTGCAGCTCCTTCTCCGCCTTCTTCACCACGTCCGGCAGCACCACCTTATTCTTCCTCCAGTCCTGCAGCGTCTTCTCGTGCCTGGTGCGCGCCTGGCGGACCCTGTCCCTCCACCCCTGGCACGAGTCCCGGGCCCGCCTGACGAGGTCCTCCTTGCGCTCCAGCTCCACTTTCAGGAGGAGCTCGAGCTCGTTGTCCTCGGACCGCTGGGGCTGCTGGTTGAACTCGGCGCTCTTCTGGATGGCGGACATGATGTCCCGTATATACCTCTTGTCGTTGGCCAGCAGGGAGATGGTGCGGCCGGAGCGGGGGACGACCTGGGCCACCTCGCGCAGCTGGAAGGTCTGCCCTTCCTCGGCCTTGAGCGTCACGGGCACGGCGCCCAGGCTGTCCGGGTTGAAGCGCCCGCCGTGGAGGATACCCTGCAGCTCAGCCTTAAAGTGCGCGTCTATGGGCGCGTAGGCCGCCGTCAGGGAGGAGAAGTCGAGGGGGTTCTCGGGGTCCGGCGCGGGGCCATGGTCTACCTTGGGAGAAGAGAAAGAGGAAGGGTTCGATGATGATGCGGTGGCGGTTTTCTTGGAGTTGGTATTGGTGGTAGGAGGAGGAGGACTGTCGCTCGCGGGTGCAATCTTGCGCTTCTTGAGGTAGGTAGATGTTTGGCTGAATGCGCGGACGGAGATGAGTGGGAGAGCTCGAGGAGCTGAGCTTTGGAGTCGCCTGTTGTTTTTCCCCGAAGAATATTTGGGTTAGCAAGTCCCTAACTGTGTCAATTGAAAAGTAGGGAGTATATACGTCAATGCGCAAAGGTCAATTAGGCTTCGTCGAGACATGGTTGCTGTTTTTAAAAAGAGGTTATGGAGGGGAGATGCCTGTCGCAAGCTTTGTCGAGCTGTGTGACAGAGAAGAGGTGGGGGGTGGGGGAGATGCGATAAGATATGATCTCGACAGCCTCACGCCCATGTCGGGGCGGACGCTCTGGTAGAGTAACCTTTGCCAACTCTTACTCAATTCCCTTCAGCCCTTTTGAAATGGCGATTTACTCTTTAGTCAATTCTTTCTACACTCTAAACCATTAAAAGGATTGTGAATCCAGTGTAATGAGAGATCTATCAGGGTTTTGGGTCTTATACGAAGCTACGCTCACTCTTTAGGTAAATTCAATGTCTTATACCATCTTTAGTATTTCTGAATTTCTGTTTCAAAGATTTTAGTAGACTGTTAGATCAGCAAACTATTTACATAATAGTAAACATTCCAAATATGCATAATAGATAAGTATAACGCAATACTCCAAATAGACAAATAAGCTGCTAGATATACTATATTGGAATACCGCAAGATACATTACACGGCCGGAGAATATACATGAAGTGGTGCACAAGATGAGCAGACCTACGAAATACAAGTCAAACTTTATTTCCATATGGAATAGAATACAAAAAAAGATCAAAAATAGATGAAAAAGAGACAAAAGATAAAGGAATTTCAGTGTTGATGGAAAACACCAAAAAGTAATGATCGTGGCAGGGATCGAACCTGCGACCTTTTGTGATCACTTGAGCTTTACTCAATTGTAAGACAAACGTACTAACCACTGTACTACACGACCTAACCTTTTCAGGTTCTTGTTGGACTGTGGTCATTTGTTTTTACTTATGTGGTCTACGTCCAGTGTCAGTGCCAAACATCGACGAGACCGGTAGCGAGGAGGATATCAAATGCTAAACTGCGCATGATATAAGAATTCCAGCCTGGGGTATTTTGGAAGCAGCTATGAGAAAATAGAGTGAGCCATAAAAAACCAATAATGCCTACACCACTTTCAGAGGAATAGTTAGAACAAAGGATGAGCGTACACCTCGCCAGTGCCCTTGGCAAACTCTCTCCTCTAGAAAGCAAGACAATGTTCCAGTGGGGCACAAAAGGTTGAGCTCTGCCTAGTTATTGGTTCAATGATTAATTTTCATCAAAGAGGAGGTATGGAATTCTAGAAGTTGACAACATCTATATAATTCGGGATAGCCTTGCCGCCCCATATTATGCGTCTGTCATATGAGGTAATATGCCGCTATTCGAGAGCCACCCCCCTATAAGACATATTCAGCTATAGCTTTGTTCAAGACCTTCGTAGAAAGCATGCTCATGTCGCAAGAATTGAAAAGTCTCTTAGACCTAGCCATCTCAGTGACATTGTATATACGATATCTAGCGGCCGCTGTTCGAATAGTCTCAAATTCCATCTCTCACATTTAGTTTCTTATTTTCTTTCACTCAGCCACCTTTTTATTATCATCTTTCATTCATTGTTTCATCATATATCTGATACATGGGCTTTTAGCTTTGTAGAGGCTTTCCCATACCGCCAAAGGTAATCATCTTGGTGATTTGGTACTCGGCGATACCATACTTGGAACCTTCTCTGCCAAAACCGCTCTCCTTGACTCCTCCGAATGGTGATGCAGGATCAGAGAGAATACCGGTGTTGACACCAACCATTCCTGTCTCCAAAGCCTCGGCAACACGGTAGACACGCTCCAGGTCGCGAGAGTAAAAGTAGCCGGCCAATCCGACTTCGGAAGCATTCGCCATCTTGACAACATCGGCTTCTGTCTTGAAGGGGAAGAGGCCAGCCACAGGGCCAAATGTCTCTTCAGTGGCGATGGCCATCTCCGTTGTCATATCACGGAGAATGGTGAGTTCGAAAAAGTTGGGTCCGGCGTCGGGCAATCGCTGACCACCGATAAGAATCTTGCCACCCTTCTTGACGGCGTCTTGCACATGGGCCTCAACCTTGGCGACGGCACGGTCATGGATGAGAGGGCCATGAGTAATGCCCTCGCTGAAGCCATTGCCCATCTTAAACTCGCTAACCTTTTCAGTAAACTTCTTTGCAAACTCCTCGTAGATGCCTTCCTGTACATAAATGCGGTTGGCGCATACGCAAGTCTGGCCTGAGGATCGGAACTTGGAAGTGACGGCTCCGGCAACAGCAGCATCCACATCAGCGTCATCAAAGACAATGAAAGGAGCATTTCCACCGAGCTCGAGAGAAAGTTTCTTGAGGGTGCTGGAAGATTGTTTCATCAGAAGCTTACCAACTCCAGTCGATCCCGTGAAGGAAACCTTTTTGACGGTAGGGTGAGTAGTGAGCAGCTCACCAACCTTGATCATATTCTCATGTGTCGTAACAATGTTAACAACACCCTTGGGGATGCCGGCCCTATGGGCCAGCTCGGCGAGAGCAAGAGCCGTGAATGGGGTCTCGCCGGGGGCCTTGCAGACAACAGTGCAGCCAGCAGCCAGCGCAGGGCCAATCTTTCTTGTGATCATGGCGGCAGGAAAGTTCCATCTAGGCAGTTGTTAGATCACACGGAATTCACACCACACAGTTTTTTCTCGTCCACATACGGTGTAATAAGACCACAGACACCAACCGGTTCCTTGACTGTCCAAACTCGATTTCCAGGAACGGTAGCAGGAATAGTGTCGCCATATGTGCGGGGTGCCTCCTCACTGAACCACTCAAAGAAGTTGGCGGCATAAGTAGCCTCACCCTTGGCATCAGCCAGGGGTTTGCCGTTCTCCCAGGTAATGAGCTTGGCGATATCCTCCGAGTTTTCAGTCATGAGCTCGTACCACTTGCGCAGGATCTTGGCGCGCTCGCGGCCTGTTGTGGTACGGAAGGTCTTGAATGCATCTCCGGCTGCTGTGATGGCTGACTGAGTGTCATCAGCATCGAATTCAGCGCAGGTACCGACAAGTTCGCCTGTCGCCGGGTCTGTGTGCAGAGTCAGCTATGGAGAGTTCAAGCAATGAGAGTCTGTACGGATTTGGACAAACCATGAACTTTAAATGTCTTGCCGGATTTGGCAGGAACCCATTCGCCATTGACATAGCAGACGTCCTGCTTGAGCAGGGAGGGATCCTTGAGCTATAAGAAGAAGATGATGATTAGCTCACACGGAGCTGTAAAAAGGCCGGCAATACATCAACCCACCGTGGGAGCCATGGTTGAAGCTCTTCTGATCAATATCGATGATACACCTAGAGAGAAGCGCAAGGTTGGAGCAGCAACTCTGCGAAGCAATGCCATGAGTTTGAATGCGGGGAACGAAAGAAAAAAACAGACACCTCGGGGTTATAATCTGTCTGTGCTTTAGAAGGTCACTTGATTGGGAAGAAAACGGCGGAGGAGATGCATTAACACCGCATTGGCTTCGGGTAGAAAAGGATGAGATAGTTGGTGTTGATTAGAATTTAATGACGTCTTGGTGAAGTGGGAGCCCTGGAGAGCTTATGCGGTAACATCCCAAGCTCGTTGGTGGGGTAAACGTAGCTTCCTTGTTCAACTTATCCTAGGTTATCCACAGGATCTGACCGCCGACAGCGGCCAGCATCGGGTGTGTTTGCGGGACTGGATATGCATTACAAATGCCGGAACGGACTTCTTACATATGCCTGCTAGGTAGCCGGATCCATACCCATACCCATACTCAATCATGCATTATGCCTATGCGACGGTTCACATGAAGCCATGCCGGAACAAGGGAAGCCTGCAGTTTGCTGTTCGAATGGATACATTATACAAGCAAAACATTCGCGACCAGGGCATCGACTAGTAAGATATATACGTGCTGATCTGGCAAACAGCTTCTTGCTGTCCCAGAATAGCCTGCAGGGCCGCAATCCATCGCATCATCAGGTGATATCAAACCGTCCCAGACAATCATCCCACCATTCAACGCCAAAGGACCAAAATTATACAGTGAACTCCCATACTATCCAGCGGTGTTGCTGCTGATCCCAATTCTAATTCGTAACAAGGCTTGGCTTAGCCAAATTTAGGCGCCTCCGTTTGTCGTAAAGGCAGATCCCGATTAAGTGTGTGGAAAGCCTGAGTTCGTGGCGTATAAGGGAAGATTCCTCCCGTCGTTGGCGATCCCAGTCCTTGCATCTCCATATTCTTAGGCTCGGAGTAGTTGGAGTCGCGATCTTCCTCATCTTCGTCGATATCGTTGGCCTTGTTCGGCCACATGGCCCAAACGGAGAAACCAAAATTGATCAAATAGACGACACTAAAACACAGCTCATTAGCATCATGTCGAGCACTTATAGGACCCGAATGCAAACTTACAACATATACAGAGTGATGAAAAGTGAACTCTGCGCAATCTGACAGTTGGTATAGTTGCCACTCGGTCTAGCCAGCCCACAGCCGTATCTGAAATACCATACAACCGGGGAAGGATATCGTGGATCGGCGTAGTCGGGGCCAATTTGGCCGTAGACGCTCACGGTGAAGAGGGCGATCATACCGATGTTGATAATCGTGGCAAAGATCGGGTACCATAGCTTCATGATAACAGCCATGAGCTTGGCTAAGAGAAAAAAGAGCGAAATGACAGAGATGGCGACATTGTAATCAGTCAACCTGGTCATGGTCGTCAGCATAAATTCGTTGCAGTGTATTTGCCCAGTCAAGCAGGCGGGTAGTCAAGCTCACTTTCGCGACCAAATCAAGGGTATTTCTGGCAAGGGGCGGTGATTGGCATAGGCGTAGAGAATCATGTTTGGATTGGAGTTGAGGTGATTGTCAAAGCCAATCTGCCACATGGTGGTGCGGTACAAATCTGGTTGGGCAAGGCCAAATAGGACGAGAAGAGGAACCAAGCCAATGAATTCTACCAGCATCAACCAACGCGTGGTCCTCAATGCCGCCGTGGGCCATTTGCGCTTGAGGAGGCGATAAGTCCCTATCGGGGTCTTTGAGATGGACATTTCGCAATCCTGTCGCTCTTCCGCTGCGTAAAAGAGGGATCGGATGTTTATCTGGTCGAAAAACGAGGGATGAAGGGTGGAAAAAGACGACGGATTCGGTAGTGAGGCCTGCTCCTCCGAACTGTTCTCGAACCGTCCGACTTGGACGTATTTGTGCTGCATAAAATGAATAAATAAAGCAGTCAATGGTCGAGTAACAAATTGAAAGACGCTACCACCAGGGAAGTCGTCGCCGTCAACAACTCGTCGTCGCAGCAGGTCAGTGAAACTGATTCAAGAGGCTCAACGACGGCCGCAGCGCAAAGTACCTGGGGGCTGCACAGCGTTTAAAGCGAGGAGAGAAATGGTAGGATGCCCTTGGGGATACGCAAGGGCGGCCAAGAGGTGGGGAGAATGGCGGGCGTCGAGCCTGCTAGACCGTCGATTGGGTTGCATGCCAGGGAGCTTGAGCCATCTCGAGCCATCAGTGGTCCATGAACGGGCCATCATGAGTGCCACGAAACGCCCGGCCAATAGAAGCTCGCGTTTGACAAGAGCCCTGAATGTTTTAAGCGCCCAGATCGAGGGACGCGGTGTTCGATTGGACGGCCCGGTGGTTGGTTTTCATGGTGCTGGCCAATGAAGTGGAGAGGATGCCGCTCTCGTGTGATGTACCGATGCCATGCATGGGAGGATGGACCAGGGTTGATGCAGGCCTCCTTCAGCGGCAGCCGAGTCTGCTTGTTTGGCTAGATTTGGGGCCATCTGTTCCGAACCAAGAAACATTGTTGGTGATTTTATTTGTCTCTTTCGCAGAGCGTCTCAAGATGATACTGCATATGAAGGAAGCAACATCAGCAAAGGTATCCATGGATGGATCTTGAGCTTTTTCTTCGCCGCACTGCTTTGTGAACTGCCTGCACCAACAAAAGTCAGACGCCATCTGCCGCGCAGGGTATCTATTGCCCTGTTTCGGCCCCCAGTCAGACTGATCCTCCGATGGGAGAGTGTGTGTGCGTTCGTTTCAATCCAAGCTGAACAACGCACATGATGACACTGCAGGGTTTTGTCTTGTTTCCCTTGCGTACTTGTATGATTTGGCGATGACTTCCTTTCATCTTGACTTTCTGCCTGAGGTATTCTTGTTGCATCTTGCTCCTGCCCTGTCTTGCCTGTGCACATTCCATTTTGCATCGGAAGGCGGAGTAAGCTTTATTCCCCTCTCGCTCAGCACACCGAGGCATATGTACAATGAAAACCAACAAAAATTATCCACCAACAAAGGAATCCAGTGCCTCAGTCTTACCTATTTACCTACTACCAGCAAATCAACTCCAAAGTACCCAACGAGCCCACCACTTCCATCGTTGGATGCTGCCACGAAATAACGTTACCTCAGATACGCCACTTTTCCCCGGAGATCCGGTGGTTCGGCGTGCCGGTTTAAGGCTGAAGGGATGACTGGTTTGATTGATTCCACCAGGACCAGAGGATGGATGCTCCAAACATCCAAGAACTGCTCCTTTATTCAAATTATCAAGTGGATCTGCACGAATTATTGACGATAGTTTTCCAAGAACTTGGCTTTTGATTCCTCTGATTCTTCGAGTACATTCAGATCAAGCAATCCCAATTGGAAAAATGCATGGATAGTGTGCATACGTATCATATGGTCGCACAATAGACAACTGTCATCTGCTTCTTGTGGTCATCATAGTGGATAGGTGAACAGAGAATCACAACAAAAACCGCCTCCGACAGTGGTCGCCACCCAGTCTTGGACAAGCAGGTAAGCTCGTCGGTAAAAATCTCCCGCCGGCCGAGAACTTTTCAGTTTCAATGCAAGTATTCGTACGAGTACGGAGGATGGACAGCGGCCGACGGATATATTTTATCAATAGTCTTACGCATCCGTGTGGTGGCTTCGAGAACGGTCGACGGCTTGGTGCCATGACGATAAGACTGGCCAGCGGGCCACGAAAAAATAGAATAAAATAAAAAAGGGAAAAAATACTGCTGCCAAGCTTCATGGATCGGCCTCGACTGGTCCTTTGTGTTACTTACTCAATACAACCAAAGTCTTGTTCTTATTGCCGATAGATGGGAAAGCGAAAAGTTCTGGCAGATGAGCAGTAAAGATTCACGATGAACAAATCCCACGTACGCACAGAGCATCTCGGGACAAGAGAGATAAAGTAATCTGCAAGACCCACAAGGAGAGAGAAGAATGTCTTGATTCTTCTCATGCTACGGAGTACGGAGCAGCAGGTACATAAACAAGTCATGGTGCAAGCTCGAGTCGACCTTCGTTTCGCTTCTCTTGCTTTCTTCTTTCAAGTAAAGGCATGGGGCAATTGGCGCGAGCCGTATTACTTGTACTTGTACACAGATCACAAGCCCCTCCGAGCCGCTCATTGTTATGCGAAGCATCCCATGTCATGCCCATGCCGTGCCATCCCATCGTTGAATGGATAGATAGTCGATTTGTCACCTCCACACCGATGAACGATGCACCTTGGTACGTGCAATAAAAATGCACAGTGCTTTTCTTTACCTGTTCGGCCCGGAACGGCACTGCACGAACCCTTGGATCGGTATGTGTTGATTTGTATGTACTAGGAGAAAAGGTGAGGTCAATGGGTTTCTCGGATACCACAGTGAAGGATGGGTAACACGTGGTTTTGGATTGTAAGGGCCTCCAAGCCTTCTCAAACGCTCTGCCCAAGAGGTCTTTTTGCTATTCAAAGGTCGATCAGTTAGACCAGCAAGAGACTAGCGTCTATGCCCTTGTCTTAGAGGGTAATATCGAGAGGTCTAGACCGAGTCTTTTGGCGTCGTGGGGCGAGCGACGAGCGTGACTCTGAGCCTTGAAGCTTGAAGTCTCATGCTCTGTGCTTGTATTACTCCGTGCTTTTGTTTAAGAATACTTGTGTACAAAATATGCCATGTCCAAGGTTGTGCAGAGAATAAAACTGCATTGTTGGTCTTATGAACAACGTGAGAGAAGAGAGATTGTGCAAGGAATGAATGATGCATCCGTCCGTCCCCTTCCTGTCCCAGGGCGGATGGGATTTCTCTGCTGACCAACAAACACACATGGTCCTCTTTTGTCGACATCTTGACAGACAGACACGTTTATATGCATGCACTGCTAGTGGATATGCTTCTCGTAAATCAAGGATTTCGGGCGCAATCGTTCACATGCCGCGTCTTGTCATGCCATGCCATGCCATGCCATGGGAATTGGCGACATGTACGGAGTACATTCCCTTTCCATCTCAGGCTGCTGATGCGGAGAAACTTGACCGTAACCCGTCGATTGGCTGGGACCGCGATTTCGCAGAATATCCTTCATATCCGGACTCTCTACCGAGTACGCATGGAGTACGGAGGATACCTGATACCTGGCAGGTACTGCGAAAAGGGTTGGTTGAAAGAAAGTGTCCCTGTGCCAAAGATATTTCAGGTTGCCAAGACTGCTAAAAGACAGTGCGTCGCTACCTTCCGTAGACTGTACGGCGCGCCCTCTAATTCCGCCCACTAGAGCTCCCATATAGCACTGGTGCAACACGCTACGTACAGTGTGAATAAGATACGACGGGCACTAATGGCCAACCACTAGGTGCGAAAAAGGTGATGCGCGGCGGATCGCCTCTTCCATCCACATTCTCGTCCCCCATCCGTAACCACATCCGCATCCACATTCACATCCACATCCACAACCACGGGCCACGCTTTCAACTGGGACGGACCCCCACTCGCGCACTCGCCCTGGAACCGGGACTGGGACTGGAACTGGGACTGGACTGGGATAGGATTGAGAATTGGGACTGGGACTGGAGAGCCAGAGCTCCCTCTTTCTCTCTTTTGCTACTGCTACGCTACGTACCTAGCAGTAGTTCAACTTCTCCAGTACATCGAGCACCTCTCTCTTCCACTCTCTTACCCCTTCCCTCTCACTAATCCTGTACCAGGTCCAGGTCCAGGTCCAATCTAATCCGACCCGGTAGCCGGTGTGTCCCAAGGTGTGTGTGGTCTTGGTCTTGGTCTTGGTCTTGGTCCTAGTCTTTGATCTTTGACCTTGGTTTGAGCCGTTCCCGCAGCAGCAGCAGAACAGACAAGGTTTGTCTCGTTGCGTACCTTTAATCTGTACACCAAAGAGACAGCTCCATTCTCGTCGCCTTGCCATCACCAAACTCATACACACCCTAGCCTGGTCTGGTTTTGTCTGGCCTAGCCTGCTTGCTTGCCTCCTTGCTCGCTTGTCACGACCCCATTCATATGTCTAATCCCCACACGCTGCCATCTTAAAGCCTTCAGCTTTCTCTGGCACACACACACCAACAACCGAACCTCACTGTCGGGACCACTTTGCCAACCCCCCTCCAAGCCTCTGGATCTATCACTGCACCAGCGGCTCTCGCTGCTCGGCTTCCATCACCAAGAAAAATCCTAGGCACAGAGCATGCGGTGACAGCTCGCTCACCAACAGGCCCGGAAAAAAAGGATCTTCCTTCCTTTACTCACGTCTTTCTCTTACATCTCTGAACCCATACCAGCAAAACTCCCCGCCAAATATCGGTTCATCAAGTTTACTATTACCGGTGGCTTCAATGGTCTTTGGACATTATCGCCACGCCCTCCATACAGACCTTACCTTCTATTCCGCCATTACCAGCTCAGAGCGCCGTATGCCTCCAAAGTCAAGGTAGGGAAAGGATCCGCACATGGTTGACGGATACCTCGTCATTCCATCTATATCCACCTTGCCTATCCACTCTCGCCCTCGGTTCATCTCGATCTTGCCTGTGCACTTGTATGAGCTGGCCTAGGCCCAAGCCACTCTACTGAAGTTCGAGCAGGGTAGCAAGCAGGGTACCGCAACCTCTCCAAGAACCCCGCCGTCCGAGGTTGGCTTTCAACAGACGGTGCCCGTCAATATCCCGAGTCGCAATTTTCAACACAAACTCCCACCCGAGTTTCCGGCGCCTTCATGCCTCTTGAGAGGGACGACAGTTCCGTGGCTCACTCTGGCTCTGGCCCTGGCTCCGCCTCTGCTTCTGCCTCAAATACAGCCACCACATCTCCCCCGACGTCAGTCTCTGCTCCAGCTACTGACTTTAGTGACGGAACTCCAAGCTTCGCTCCTGCGACGCCTTTGGTGACGGCAACTCCAGGCGGATCTATCAGCTCTTCTAGCCCTCGTCGACGTCGAGGCCATTCAAGCCGCCTCTCAACCGACCTGCATGGGTCATGGCTTTCTGATAGTAGCCACGAAGGACAGGCTGGTCCTCCATCGCTGATAGACTTAAACTCCAGCTCGCTGGCAGACTTGAGCCCCCAGAGCCTCAAGCAAGCTATAGCTGCTGCGAGGATACCTCGTTTTGACAGTACAGGGAAGCGCTCATCAATTCAGGCCAAGGACCACACAATGGAATCGGTTCCTAAAAAGGCCCGAACAGGGGCTTCGCCACCCCGAAAAATCGACATGCGTACTGATCCCGCCATACCCATGGTGCTACCTGTTGACGGTGCAATCTCTCCTCTCTTTTTTTCTCACACTCCTATGAGAAGAAATTTCCATCGCCCTGCGAGCGTCCCCGCGTCAGACGCCGCCACAGCCATGTTGTCTCGTACCCGAGAAGAGGTCGGGAGCGTAACAACTGTAAAGTTGCCGAGGGCCAACGCAAGCTCGGCAAGCCCAGCAGTGTCAGGTAGCACGCCAGGTAGTCTGCAATCTTCCATGGACCTGTCGGCAGCCCCTTCACTGAGCACCGACGTGCGCAGCATGCAACCCGGTCTACAAGTTCTTCATGGTGTTGGGGTTCTAGAGCTTCTCGAGAACGACGACAGACCGACGTTTTTGGTGGACTTGGCCAATTCTCAAAACGCCAATCGACCTGGCTTGCCAATCATCTATTACAATGCATCTCTGCGGGCTACCCAGGGTCTTCAGCAGCTTCTTGCCCCTGAGAACGACGATCCCGCGATTTCCAATGATTTTAGCCAATTCAAATCTTGGGTCTTAGGCTCTACTAATCTTACTGACAACTCCGAGCCACCACCGCCACCATCCCACGAGTTTGGCAGCATCACGTGGGTGTCGACCACCTTGAGGCGCCGATTCAGATTTGTGAGCGGGAATGTCGCCTATCACTCAGCGAGAACACTTTCACCCCTACAGTCTACGGATGAAACCATCACAGCCGAGTACCAAGCTAGTGACCGGGGCTCACCTTTGCAAGCCATTCCCTCAGCCGACATGGTTGACCCTTCAGATTATTTCGGAGATGCTGCGCCAAAACAGTCGGATGCAGATTCGGTGGATGCAATGGACCCAGACTACGACACTGACCGTCGCCATCCTGATGATTTTACCAACCAGGTGCTCCAGTCACTACCTGTAAAGTCAATTTTCGACTGGACCAGAATTCCAATGGACGACAGCCTTCCAGACCACATCAAACGACTCAAGACGGTTGATTGGGCATCTACGCCGGTTGGTCCTATCAGTGAATGGAATTCTCATTTGCGAACCATGGCCAACTTAATCATTGGCACTCCTCATCCTGCTGCCATGTATTGGGGTCCTGAATATGTCTGTTTTTACAATAGCGCGTACATCGAGCTTGCGGGGAAGAAACACCCGGGAATCCTTGGCTTGAGATACGTGGAAGGTTGGCCTGAGATTTGGGAGCATGTAGAACCCACATTTAGACTCGCCTGGGAATCGGGCCAGGCAACTATGAAGCATGACAACCAGCTCTTCATCAACCGAAATGGGTATCTAGAGGAAACTTTCTTTTCGTGGTCTGTTATTCCATTACTGGGCGAGGACGGCGAGGTAGCAGGCATATACAATCCATGCTTCGAAAATACTCGGCGGAGAATCAATGAGCGTCGGATGCTTACCTTGAGAGAAATAGGGGAGCGCACGACTTCAGCAGCTTCTATCAGTCAATTCTGGCCAGAAGTTCAAAAGGGGCTCGAGTACAATGAGTTTGATATCCCATTCAGCTTGATTTATTCGGTCAAAGACGAAACGGAAAGCGAAGCGTCGTCCCTGCATTCCGGCAGCCTTCTTCACTCGCACCAATTAATTCTCGAAGGTTCCCCTGGCGTCCCCAAAGGTCATATGGCGGCTCCTTCCACTCTGGACTTGCGTGCTTCAGACGATGGATTCGCACCATACATGAGACAGTCTCTCTCTATGGGCGGCACTCCAGTTATTCTCTCTCAAGAGGATGGCAATCTTCCGGCACATTTGCTCGATGGCTTCCAGTGGCGAGGTTTCGGTGACCCCTGCAGAATGATTGTTATCTTCCCCGTAATCCCGACAACCACAGCGGAAGCGGTCACGGGATTTATAGTTCTCGGATTGAATCCCAGACGACCATATGACGATGACTACAGATTATTTATCCACCTTCTCTCGCGACAACTAGCTACATCGATGGCTTCCGTAGTTTTGTTTGAGGAGGAAATCCGACGCGGCCAGCGAGCTGCACAACTTGCCGCCCTAGACCGCCAGGAACTTTCTAAGCAGTTGTGGCAACGCACACAAGAAGCTAGTGAGCTAGAGTATAAATTCACCCGCATGGCTGAGTTTGCTCCAGTTGGAATGTTCATTGCAGATGGCCGAGGGCATATCAACTACTGCAACGATATGTGGTGGCAGATATCACGACATTCCCGATCCGAAGAGATAGGCGACGCATGGATGGAAAGCGTTAGGGCTGAAGACAGATCAACACTGGAGGCTTCGTGGCGAAGACTTCTTGAGGAAAAGGTGACTATTTCAGTTGAGTTCCGGTTCAATTGCAGTCAGGAATACGGTGACAACACAATTGACACCTGGGTCCTGATGAGCGCTTTTCCGGAGAGGCATCCAGATGGTAGTCTCATGTCCATATTTGGCTGCATCACCGATATCTCCTCTCAGAAATGGGCAGAGAAGGTTCAAAGTGAACGTAGAGAGGAGGCTGTGGAGCTCAAGCGACAGCAAGAAAATTTCATCGACATCACCAGTCACGAGATGAGAAATCCCCTCTCTGCAATTTTGCAATGTGTCGATCAGATAGCAAACAGCATTTCTACCTTTGCAGCACATGCCGATAGAAACGAGGTAGACAACCTGTTGGACAGTTGTCTTGATGCCGCCAACACAATCAATCTCTGCGCCAGTCATCAGAAGCGGATCGTTGATGATATTCTGACATTATCTAAACTCGATTCTAAACTCCTGGCTGTCACACCCGTGGATGAACAGCCGACGCGAGTAGTCTATCATACTCTGAAGATGTTTGAGTCCGAGTTACTCGCACACGACATCGAACTTGAGTTCCTCGTCGACAAAAGCTTCGAAACATACGGCGTCAAGTGGGCCAAGTTGGATTCTTCGAGATTACGGCAAGTATTGATTAATCTTATGACCAACGCTATCAAGTTCACACAAGGACGAGAGAAACGAATGATCACTGTGAGCATGTGTGCTACCAAGGACATCTCAGAGATTACCAGCCAAGGTGTTCACTATTTTGACAGAAATGACAACCAGCGAACAGTGAGCATGGATATTGATAATCGGGAAGAGTGGGGAGATGGAGAGCGCATCAACATTCATTGCTCAGTCGAAGACACAGGTTCAGGCCTGGGCGAGCAAGAACTGAAGCTCTTGTTCCAGCGTTTCCAGCAAGCAACGCCGAGAACACACGTACAATATGGTGGCTCGGGGCTTGGCTTATTCATCTCGAGGATCCTAACCGAGATGCAGGGAGGCCAGATTGGGGTGTCGTCTCAGAAGGATTTGGGTAGCAAGTTCAGCTTCTACATCCAGAGCCGGAAGTGTCAAAATCCACCAGCCGAGTACGAGCATATTACGCCTTTCAAGATTGAACGGAAGATGCAATCCCCAGCAACCACTACGTCACTCCAGCTAATGAGCAACCCTCCTTCCCGAACTCAATCAGACGCGGGTAGTAACACTTTGTTCGATGTACTTATCGTGGAGGATAATATCGTCAATCAAAAGGTCCTACAGAGACAACTCCGCAATTGTGGGAATAACACATTTGTGGCTAACCATGGTCGTGAGGCGCTTCAGACTCTTCAGCGATCTAGGTTCTGGCTTGGACAAGAAACACACGGCGTGGATATCTCAGTGATCCTCATGGATCTAGAAATGCCCGTCATGGACGGCATGACTTGTGCCAGGAAGATACGAGAGCTCGAAAGACAGGGCACCATCATCAGTCATATTCCCATCATTGCTGTAACGGCATACGCCCGGCCAGAACAGATTGAGAACGCAAAGGCTGCGGGTATCGTAAGTTTTTCAGCCCCTTGCCTCCATATCAACCTCCAACATGCTAATTTGTTTCTTTTTTTTTCAGGATGATGTTATTTCCAAACCGTTCCGCATTCCAGAATTGATACCTAAAATTGAAGAATTAGTCGGCAAATATCGGAATCTCTCCGTGTCTGCCAGTGCATGAAACGAAACGAGAATCAAACCAACGAACCTCTTAAAGACATAGCGATCATACAGCGCCGAGCGTTATCACTTGATGCAAATTTCATACATACTCATGTCAGATTTCACACATCTTTTCTTTCTCCTTAACGACTAGAATTACATCACTGCATACAAGGCTCAGCGTGCCATTATGGGTATTGGGCGTTTTTTACATATTATTATTTTTTTTGTCTTTCGGCTGTTTTCTCCTTCAAACTTTTCTTGGGAAGACTTTTAGGTCAACTAGGGCTTTAGGCAAAGCATTTGCGGGATGGGACAAAAAGCAACGCGTCTGGTGTTTGCGTGCCGGTATACTTGCGATACTTTAATATTTCTGCTTATCAGGCGGGAGTCTTTGATACCAATACTGATGCTGGAGTGAGAGGCGCGTGTAACACGAGGCTTTGGAGGAAAAGGTTATGAGGCTCGATGGGAATGCTTGGCCCCAGGCAGGATCAAGATGGGTTGATGACGGCGTATTGGGCCATATGGAGGATTTACAAGGAACATATCATGTCATATCATGTAGGAGCAGGATATAGGTAGCAGCAGTGTGTCTGTTATGATAACTGCCATTATCGGAGAGAGGAATTATGGTATTTTTTCCCCAAGGGCCATAATAATAATTATGTCGGTGAATTGAACAATTCATTACCTGTGAAGAGTGACAAGTTTCCCCCAGAACAAAGGCATAATACTTGAGAACCTGTAATGATTTGACTACCTCAGCTTGACTTGGTGCGGTTCTCAGGGGACAATACTACTCTTTTACCACTCAACACAAGGATATCTCCTTGTAGACTCGTGCCGACCTGAACCCCAAAAGGGCTCTAAGCAAACGAGGATATCACACATTGAATCTACGGATCTATTACGATAGATAACCACGTCCGATGAGAGGAGACGAGCCTCTATCAGAACAAAAGAGTCTAGACGTCAGAGACTTTGTATTACAAGATGGTAGTCAACTTGAGCGATGAAGAATCGCCCGTCTGACTGGGAACAATGAAAGACATTCAAAAGATGGTCAGGGGAATTGCATCAAGTCACAAGGCAATGGAGACAAGGCAAAGGTCGAGACCTTCTTAACAAACTTCTATCTTTATAACATGTCACTATCATAATCTATTCTAACAAGAGGAAAAGACTGCAAGGTCACAGGTAGCACAGGCAGAAAAAGAAAAGTGGTGTTGACACACATCAGCTGTATTAGGTATTAATTATTTCCTCCACCCGGGTATCGAACGAAAACATAGCGAATGCTGTATACTAGCAACAAGGATTTTTTGTATGGGTTTTTTCGTGTGAATTTCATCAATCGAGTGATTGAAAAAACAATATGGAAATTGGTATCAGTGAAAGCAGTCTCGACAGGGTATCTTGGTATCTTGTGAAGAAATGCAGATCCTTCCTTCCATCCCCAGCCCTTTCATGCGTGTCTTTTTCGATGAGTTTGAAAAGAAAATTTTGCAAGGTGTGTCTTCAAGTCGTAACGCTTACCAGCGACAGGTCCTCTAAGCAGCCGCGGTGACAGCGGGAGCAGCGGGGGTCTCCTCCTTGGGGGCCTCAGCCTCCTCGATCTTGGGAGCCTCCTCAGTAATGGGGGCATCAGTGGCAAGCTCAACCTTGGGGGCCTCGGACTCAGACTCTTTGGTCTCTTCCTCCTTGACCTCCTCAGTGGGCTTCTCCTCAGCCTTGGCGGCACCCTTGCCCTTGATAGTAGCACGGAGCTTGGAGAACGCGCTCTTGGACTTCTCCTCGCCGTCAGAGGGAGGAGCGGGAGACTTGTCACGCTTGCCGAAGGCGAAGGGGAGAGAAGACTTGCGCTTCTCCTTGGTGTCCTTCTTGGTCTCGCCGTTGATCACGGGAGACTCGACAACCTCAGTGGGGGAGGCAACAGGGCTGGCAACATCAACAGCCAAAGGAGTGGTGGCCTCGACAGGAGGAATGACAGGAGCAGCAGAGTCAGTGGCTGTCTCGGCGTCCTCCTTGGGGGACTCCTCGGTCTTGACAGGCTCAACGACCTTCTTCTCCTTCTTAGAGAAGACGCCACCGAAGAAGCTGTTGCGCTTGTTGACCTTCTCCTTGGGGCTCTCAGGCTGGGCCTCCTCAGCAGGCTTGTCCTCAGTGACAGACTCAGCAGCAGGGGTCTCCTCAACAGGAGCAGCCTCGGTCTCGGGGACAGGCTCAATGACGGGGGCCTCGGAAGCGGGAACCTCCTCAGGCTTAGCCTCCTCCTTGTCCTCCTTCTTGCCAAATCCGAAGAAAGAAGCGCGCTTGCGGCTAGCAGAGCGGCGCTTCTCCTTGGACTCCTCAACCTTCAGTTCATCACGGCCAGTAGCCTCCTCCTCCTTGGGGGCCTCTTCTGTGGCAGCAGGCTCCTCGATCTTGGGGGCCTCCTCGGAAATGGCAGGAACCTCCTCCTCCT
Organism: Hypomyces rosellus; assembly: GCA_011799845.1. Classification (NCBI taxonomy): domain Eukaryota; kingdom Fungi; phylum Ascomycota; class Sordariomycetes; order Hypocreales; family Hypocreaceae; genus Hypomyces; species Hypomyces rosellus. The sequence goes on along the minus strand of WWCI01000002.1, from coordinate 3,053,015 downwards.
TGGCGGGAGGAGCAGGCTTGAAGCTCTCAATGGTCTGCTTGTAGACTTCGGACTCGGTGACAGTAGCGACAAGCTCCTTGGCCTCGGTAATCTTCTCCTTCAACTTGGCGACCCAGCCATCACGCTCATCAGCGGTGGCAGCCTTGAAAGTGTGCTTACCGCCCTTGGCGGTGATATAGAAACCCTTGGCACCATCGAGCTCGGGCTCGGTAGCATCGGACTGTAAATGGGTTAGTTTGAGCGTGATCGATTGAATCTACTATTCGAAACGTACCAGGTTGATGATGCCAGTGGGAGCCTTCTTGTCGCCAATTAAGAGCAGACCGTTGCCAGATTGGGCGGCCCAGGCAATGTTGTGGTAAGCGGTCTCGGCGTGCTTCTCAGCCTTCTTGTAGGCAGCGAGAGCCTCAGCCTCGAGGGCGTCGGAGCCGAATGAGAAGAAGGCCTTGCTGGGGAACAGGTTCCTGCGAGAACGGTGTTAGCATGATGACAATGCTTTGCGGTGTGGAGCATGCCAGTTGAGATGGACAAGGCCGTCGATCTCATGAAGCTTTGTTCCAGGACTATGGCTTGTACTCACTTGGGGAAACCAGCGCCCTGAGCCTTGTGGCTAAGATGACCCTCCTCAATGGGCTTGACCTCCTCCTTCTTGTCCTCCTCCTTGGCACCCTCAGCCTCCTCTGTTGTCTCGGCGGGCTTGTCCTCCTCCGCAGGCTTGTCCTCAGCAGCGGGGGCGGCAGTCTCAGTAGCAGCGGGAGTCTCTTCAGGAGCCACAGCGGGGATGGTCTCCTCCTTCACCTCGGGGACGACGACGGCGTCGACGACCTTGTTCTGTTCCTCAGCCATTTTTGGATATGAAAAAGAGATTGGGTATCTTAAGTGGGGGTATCACAACAAACAAAGATGGTATTAAAAAGTGGAGAGAATCCAGAAAAAAGAGGCTTTTTGGATGTGGATGGATGGACAAGACAGACACTTGATGAAGCTGGTGTGAGGAAGAAAGAGAGAGAGAGCAGGTCGTCGGGGGCTGCCAGGGCTACTTATTTGCCTGTGGAAAAGGGATGGGATGGGAATTGGGAGGGTAGGGGAAGAAGGAGGAGTGGGAAGCGTGTGAGTATGTGTGTGTGACCCTTGGCCGCCTAGTTACTTGTAGGTACTTGGCTTGGCTTTTTTCGGGGGGCGTGGTCCCCCATCAAAACTGAGGCTACCACTGCCACTGTACCCGTTAACGAGGTCTACAGTGGACGTTGACAACAACTGATCCATGCCACGGATGGGATCCATCATGCCAAGGCCAGAGAGAGAGAGAGAGAGACAGTGAGAGACAGACAGCCAGCCAGCCCTGACCACCACCTAGCCCAGCCGCCAGCGTTGTGCCCTGAGACCTGGAGCTTGGGTTGTCGGGGCCTGTTTAGTGCTGTTAGTGCTTCAGTGGAGCCGCTACTGGCCCGTGCAGCGTTTAAGCGAGTGGGCCTGAAATTGCAGACCCGTCCACCGGCCTGCGCTAGTAACGGACAGAAATGTTCGACAGCCACTGACCCTCATGTCAATACGTGACCCCCCCAGCCGTGTTAAAACAATGGTTATTCATACGGTATTGTCCTTCTTTTTTTACCGAGGGGCATGCTATGCTCAGTGATGGAAGTACTCAGTATGAATGGATAGTGAAATCTCGTGAGTGATGGCAAAAGAAAGATAGAAGACCAAGGCGCATCCATCTACATCTCTTTTTTTTTCTTTCTTTCTTCTTCTTCCCCGTCGTCAAGAGATTAGTGAGATTCAAGTCAGGAGAGCTTGAAGCTTGGCATGAATCTCGACGAACCTGTCTCTATCCCGTTAGAGAAACAACCTTACTCGCTCGCGACAATGCGAGATGTCCATCAGCCCCACGATCCGGCTCGCCTAAGAGGCAACTCCTAGAATCGACAGATAGACAGCCGTGCAAACAGACAGAGATGGGCACGGATACCATCTGTCCGTGTGCTTTTTTTTTTTTTGCGGTTACCCCCTTTTCAGTAACTCCTTTCCACTACGGTTGGCCGGGAAGAGGATGGCTGGATCCTCGACGGCTTTGTACTGCAAAACCATACTTGTAGACCGATTAGATCAATAATGCTGCCGCGTTCCATCCCTTTTTACAGGCAATATTGTTTGATGCGGAAATAAAATGATGCCTCTTTAGTGAATAGGAACAGGTAGGTAGTCCAATACTCTGTATTCTCTCCCTTCTTCCTTGTTCGTACAAATAGATCAACCAATGGAGTTATTCAGGGTAGGTCAAAATATCATTAGATCAAGAGGGTGCGTCACTCGCACTGTGTACATTGGCTTAATTAAAACATGGCAAATGACGGAATTGTTCAACGACTGCATGAATCCAACCCCAATCGTCGATCTTGCTCCCTCTATTTTGTCCACCAACCACGTTTTTAATGGGGCCCCAATATTTCGAGATTGTTAGTCGTAGAAAAGTCATCGTCCCTGAAATTCGTCCCGGCAACCAAGTACATGATGCAGCATCGATATTTTATTTTCACCTTCCCTGACAGTGGATCATGGACATGTGTTACAAGTGCTTTTGGGGGAGTTAACAACAATAGGGTAGGCCGGAAGCCTGCATTTTACAGGTGGCTGCCGTCTCTCTCTGCCTCTTGGTTCTCCTGAATTTCTAATCCCGTCACAGCATCAGCCAGCCCAGCCCAGCACGAGCAAACGAAACGAGTAGCCGCCGTTATGAGTGGCGGTGAAACTCGAATGTCGCATTAACAGCGATAATTGGATGCCAGAAACCGCAACCACTAAGAATGATGCGGGTGGGACCAAAAAGCTACCTCTTCTGCCCTGTGATTTGAATTTTCACTCGATTTGATTTGGTCCAATTATTTATTTTGCTTGTTTATTAACTTGCTTGCCCTGCCATGCGTATCGTCACGGGTTCCTCTTTTTTCACCTGTAGTGAACAAGGTGGTGATGGTGGGAAATAAAGAGAGGGAATGGAAAGGAAAGCAAAGGAAAAAACAACGTCATAAATGAACCGTCACGTCCTACATAGGTGCTACTGAATCAGCCCAACCCGCCGTGCATGCACTATACATATGCAAACTACTGCGTGATGCGTGAGAAATTATGTGCGTGCGTGGGCGCGTGAGTGTGCAAAGCCTGAATGGTGGTGGATGCTTTTCTTCTCTTGCGTGTGTGTTTGTGTGTGTGGATGGGATAGAAGGGAGGGATGGGATGGAGCGCGCCCTTTTGACTCTTGTTCCCCCTCTGCATTTGCATCCGCATCCGCATCGCAGTGTGCGTGTGCATCACATCACATAAAAGTTGCATGCGAGCCAGCCAATCGTTGGAGGCAAAGGGTCAAAAGGTAAAGGGTCGGATCAGCGGGTTCCAAGGCGCCAAGTACCGAGATGGCACTTGGAGCTGTGACCACTGACCAAGCTGCACCCCCTCTTTTCGTGCATATGTGCATATTGATTGATTGATGGGCCATGGGATGGGATCCATGCAAGAGTGGGAGAGGAGCAAATTAACTTGTACATGGCCTGGCCGCTAGGCAATTTCTGGATATATTTTCATGTTCCCTTTGAATAAATACCAAGGTATTTTTATGTTCAAGTATTTGTCTGCCTTTGCTACTCCGTACTCCTCTTTCTCGCTACTGTAGCTTCTCCATACATCATTTATTTTGTAAATTTTCGCGAATTTCCATCCTTCGTCTCCAAACAAGCAGCTCCACTGGCGGTGGGTTTGTTTTGCTTTCACCACCCACATGCCATGCCACGGGTGGAGCGATGAATGGATCCTCGCCGCCGCTGCAACGTTGGTGTTGAAAGGGTCCCCCAGTATTGAAAGCCCAAATACGGAATACATACATACCTAGTACATACATGGACATTAAGCTACCTGTAAATCAATAAATACCGTTACAGTACTAGCGCAGGCTCCGCACTTTACGTTGCCTCTATTTCCCTTTGGCTACTGCCCTGCGCTGCCTTGCCTGCATCGTTCAAGCTCGTATGACTGATATTGAAGTTGCATGGACCAAAAACAGCCTGTATCAGTTAACGATGCCAACTTTGTGAGCCATCACACCATCTTTTTGTTTTTGTCGTTCCGCCCCTCAACCACTCACATTTGTCCGCACACACACACACCCTCTCCAAGTCTGCTCACTCACCAACAGCAGCGCTGCCCTCACATTTTTCTTTCCCTTGCGATAGCGAACTAGCCACATACTTAGCTGCATCACTCACATCGTGGTTATCGACCATGTGACGCCTGCGTTAGCGCCGCCTTGAGAGGTGGTAGTTTTGGTGTGGGGCTGCCCGTTCATAGACCCCTTTTTTAACCCTCTTTCATCTCAAGGCTTCTCCTGCAAGTACTCAAATTTGGGGTTCATACTGTGTGAATATGGACGCATGTTTAATGAACCTGTTGCAAGGCACCGAGACATGGCCTGAATGGGCCAACCACCGACATCCAGTTCTGTGCCTGGCAGCAGCAGCAGCAGCAGCAGCCCGTAGAAGGAACACCTACATACTCCGTACCTAACTACAAGTAGGTATCTCCTCCGTATGTATTATTCGTCTGCGGCTCTTCTTGTGTCGGGTGCTTAGACGACGATGCGGGCAGGTTTGCTTTACTACTAGGCGCCTTGCTTAGTGGCCTACGGAGTACATTCAGTGGGCGCTACATTCTTTATCTACTGATAAGAGAGATACTGAATCTCGCCCGTTCTTTACCACCACGCACCACCAAGTCATGTAAACACTTGGCCCCAGTCTTTTTTAGCAACACTTGCTAAAGGCCGGAACAGAGAACAGTGCAACAGGGATCATGGTCAAATGAGAAGCTCTCGATAAGTTGCAAGTCCGTTTCTGGTTGATGATGATCCCTCACCGCAAGCTCGCTGCTACAGAGACGACAAGAAGTTACTCCATATGGCACTTCCGGATGACAGGCGGACAGACACAGTTGTGAGCAAAACTGGGCTGGCTGGACAGCCAAGTCCCCTTCATGGTGTGTATGTGTGTGTGTGGCAGCAAAGCGCCATGCTATGCATACCAAAGCGTTATCACATCATGGGTCATCTGCACTGATAAACCCGTTCAAGGTGTCCCAGCTTGCCAGCCAAGGCAAGGGAATGCAACGACGAGGCTTTCCGTTCCATTCATCCAGAGAGAAATCTGCCGTCACAAAGCGGTGTCCACCGTTTTTTGTCCAGGCAGGCCAGCTCAGCCAAGCTGTTGCCTCCGAGATAGACAGAGATAGAGATAGACAGTGAGAGAGAGACAGGGTGAGACCCCTTTCAGTCAGCGAGGGAGCGAGACAAGCAAAATGCACAGTGTATGCACCCTTGCTTCTGCGACAAAAAGCGGCTTCTTCTCATTTCAATCTCTCCTGGCGACCAGAACGAGCGAAACGACACGAACCACTCAAATCAAACAGACGCCACCTGTGCCAAATTTGCTTGTTTTCCGCTGCCGATTTTCCCTGTCTGCAGGAAATCCCAATACGGATTGATCTCTTCGAAACAAGGCGGCGACAGAAAAAAAAGCCCTGAACGCTGTCCCATGTTCCCTTTTGAAAATTGGAGACTGTCCAGGGCTAAAGTTGACTCATTTCCATTCCCAGGGGACCCACCTCTCCCCTTACCAGGCACGACCAAATGCTGGCCAATGAAGGGTCTCGCGCTTCGGGATTCAAAGAACTTTGACGTCTCTGAAGGGGTGACCCCAAATGTTGCATGGCCAGCCTTTTTTTTTCTTTTGCTCATTGGCGATGGGGTGAAGAATAGATGAGACCATTTGCTTTGCTTTGCTTTGTCTGTATCGCAGGCAACACAACGCGTACCTACAGACGCCTGCAGCAGCCATCCAACTTTCCGCCTTTGTTTTTATCTGAGGACGTGCAAATATCCAACCAACATGACGATCAAAGGAGCCCTGATCCCAGCCCCAAAAAATGACACCCCCTCCTTTGTTTGTTGTGTCTGTTCTCCCCCCCAATGACACCCCAGTTTGTTACCTACGCCATTTCAGAACCCCCCATCGTGATCGTCAAGCTGCTTGCCCCGCTGCACCGTGCTACGAGCACTAAGAGAGCTGTGGTGGAGAAGGCTGTCCAAGGTTGGCCGTTTGAGTCTTTCCTTGTACGGAGTACTTGCAGCATGATCCGGAACTGAATCTTCTAGACGACGTGTTTTCCCAAAGAGTCAGCCGATCCTAAGCCGAGCTCTTCCTCTGGTAGAAACACAAGTATCTCTGAAGCATACGCTGTAGCATGTGCTCTTATGCGGTCGTCCCTGTTCAAACTGCCGCTCAGAGACATTTGTTGCCGTACCTACAGGATGACAGGTTTGTGGCTTGATACATAAGCACGCCAGGGGAGCCACAAGCTCGATAGGGTAACTAATTCGTTCGTGACCATGACCATTTCAAGATAGTCAACCCAACAACCTATTATTACCCAAACTCCAAACATACTTGTAGGTTTGTCTTGTGCCGCTCGGCAGGATCGGGATCCGATCATAGGTAATTATTTCTCCCCCAAAGTTCTTTTCTACGTCTTGTCCCGATGTCGCTGGAACAATCGATTGGTTGCTCCCCCAAGTGCGGCTGGGGGTGGGTGGTGTGACTCCCCTTTCTTACTATCGAGAGTGGGCGTGACATGTGGGGGAATTGCAACCGCCTAAGAAATAGGACCAGGAAACGGAAAAGAAATTGTAGAATTCCGGAGTAATAATAGAAGCCAACGGACTGGAGGAAGACTTCTCTTTGGCCTCTTTAGGCAAACTGAGTATGGGATGATACCCTGTAGCGCTATGGATGCCACGGACGGGTATTTGTTTCGTCATTCTAGTGAGTTGATGACATGCTCTTTAATATACTTTGGTGTCTGTGAGTAGTCACAGCAGACAATAGTTACATAACGTAACCTATAGATAGTTCTTTAAGTTCAAGGGAATCCAGCTCCGGCTATCGCTTCCTCGCCCATTACGCAAGTATTTGCACAGGAACTCGTACGACGCCGAAACATACTCCCTAGTACTTCGTAGACTTTTTCCTTAATTATTAATAAAAGAAACCCAAACTTGTTTTGCGCCGGGTAAATACGCGAAGCCGTTTCTGACGTCGATATTTTTTGTTCAAACATTGGGGGCTTTGATAGCAGCTGGGGACGCCCACTCCCTATGGGGGGCGGGTCGAGGCTTGTTCCCCCCCAAATGTAAGCCCCCCCTTCTAGATCGGGTCGCCACCTTTTTTGGGGTTGATTTCTGGTCACGTTGGGGTTTTCTGGTGTGGGATATTTCGGCATCTTGAGACAAAACAGCAGTCCATGGCTAATGGGGGCGGCTTTGATGCTATTCGTTGCGTTTCAGGATGACGCGGGGTTTGTTTCGTGTTAGTCTTTGTGGTGCCTTGTTTTTGAAGAGGATATACCACCCAATCCGTCGAGGTGCTCACAGTCTTGCACCCCCTTTGTGGCCCTTGGTAGATCCCCACGAGAGATTTCCGAAAGAAGTTGAGGTTGCTGACGGAAGAAATCATATGATGTAAAAGTGCTGTAGTAGTTTGGAGGTAAGGGAAATCGTCAAGATCATCTGTTCTCCTCTGCATCACCGTCGTAGGACGTGGTGGGGGCGGGGTTGATCCTTTGGTGTTTTTGGTTGTGTTGTGAAACTCCAAATTACACGATTTATCTGTAACCAGACCACACATCCAGTGGTTTCACCTATACAAATCTATGTGCAATGACTGGTAATTTGGCTTGTATAAGATGGCTCTCTGTCAGGCGACTTCTCATGGTAGGGGAGTTGACTGGTCGTTTTCTGCATCCTTTTCGAAACCTCTGTTCGACGGGCTTCCTAGAAACCCAGCTATAAGACCCCGAATCTGCAATGGAACCATGGTATTATAAAGCTTGGAGTCGAAATAGTATCATAGAATGGCCGTGTGTGGGGCTACTCTATCTTTGCTCCGATGGACTGCCTTTGGTGCCTACTATTGCAATACTCGGTGTCTGTAACTCTCTTCAGTTGGTAGGAGGGGTATCGAAGTAAGTGTAAATAGGTTCGAATTCAATGTATATCCCTGTTGTACATGAAGTCGAGCTAATGATGGTACCAAGCGTGGAAGATAGTTCCTTCAGATGAGAGATACGACAGATGTAGCTCGTGAGACTGTATTCCAGGTTCGGGTTCTGCGGTAACACCGAGGAAGCGTGCCAACTGCCACCTTTAATTCTTCGGTGCTAGCTTGAATAGCACTCCTTTGATCTTCGTGTAATATAGCTCTCGTGATGTATTTGTGCCACCCCCAACAAAGCATCGAGCTTGTAAGACAGGAGCTAGCATATCGGTGTCCGTCACAACCCTCAACTTATACAACCCCAGCTGCTTCTCGTCGCTTTAGATCTTGGCATTCTTATATATATAGGCTAGGCATCGTTCTATCGGGTCTTTATTATCTTGAACCCTTGAAAGGAGGAACAAAGCTTCTTTGTAGTATTGTTTCGATCGTCTCGGTTATAGCCGTCCGCATACGATTGGGGTATATTCGATCTATGTACTATATATAGCATATTGGACTTTCTAGTTTCATTGTTAATTTAAGAGCTTGAGAGGTTGGAAAGTAACGGTCTTATAGGTTGTGAGGCTCTGAGTAGCCCAGACTGGTCCGACAGCCTTCATTCCTAGTATGTGTATCTCGGCACCCCGTTGTCACAGGCACCGTACTGATACTATCGGCTAGCTAGATCGAATGCAGGACTGCCAATTGCTTACCTAGCATATCGAACAAGCAAATGAGATCGTGAGGCTCGTCAGGTATGCTTAGGCATAAGGAACTTGACCAAGATAGTTACAACATAGAGGCTGACCCCTGAGCTCGATTGTAATTGGTGATGGAGTCCCGTGAAATAGGCTTGTAGATCGTGCTGGCAACTTGAGTGCAAGAGCTTAGTGCTCAACCATCCTGTCATGAGCCCCTGCTCGATCTGAAGTGTTGGTGTTGATGCCATCTGATCTCTTTCGTCTCGCCTTATAGAAAACTGTCGTGCCTTGATCAGGAGTTCTTCTGGAACCCTAACTCTTGTTCTCAGTGCCGGAATAAATAAAGAGCGACGTGGGGTTGTAGTCGCCCCTTGACGCTTCTGGATCCTGGTGTGAACATGTTGAAGTGTATATCAGTGCCGAAGGTGATACTGATCTAGAGAAGACTCCACGGCGCGGACTACGTTTCTATATGCAAGATCTCGGCGTTGGGTCAGTTTGACGATTGTCTTTCGTAGTATGCTTCGGGAGAATGGCCAGCCTCATGTCGTGACAGTTGCATCTGTGCAGTATCAAGTCATACTATCCTTCTTCATATGCTCTAGAATAATCATCGGATCGATCTAAATATTCTTTGGTGTCTCGCTTTGGCCGTGTGCTTCGTTGTCCAAGAGGGAAGGAAATGCGACATACCAAATGGCGATCATATGGGTATGTGGGAGTTGATCGTATTGTTGCATGCTTTGATATAAATGTTCTATTGGGTTAACTGGGCAGATATATAACAAAGGCTTTGTGTTTTGAATTGGTCTTGGTGTTGTGAATCTTGAATGTGTGCATGCGTGATGCCTTGGGCACCATATGGTTGCATGTCTTTGTTTATATCACGAAGGAGGTGGGTGGTAAAAGCTTCAAGGCTTGGGGGGCTGCTTTGTATATGTGAAAGGGATGGTGCTGGTGAATTAAGGAAAAGACAGTGTCGATAACTGGGCAACAGGACTGCCTTTGTCTGCAGTCCCCCAACTTCACGGTAAACAAGGGCCAAGGCACACGCAATACAACTGCAAGTCTGCATTCTACAAATGGTTCTCAAATCTTCATCCGCATATCACATGTGCTTCTTTGTCTTATTTAGTGTCTTGCCTCTGAGTTGTCCATGACTGTGGTTCAGACTGTGTTGATATCCAGTGCAGCTGCAGCGATGCAAGTTGTCGATCTGCCGTGAGGGAAGAAGACGAGTAACCTCCGAGGGAGAGATACACTGTCAACGACTCATGAGGGAGCCTGGGAACTTCTTGGGGACTGTGGACAGCAGCGACGAGCTGCCCTGGGGCCTGCATCCCCCCAAGAACAGCCCCAAACAAGTTTCTGATGCCTTAACCTAGGCGTTATCAGTAACCCTCAGGCATGAGCACGTGTTTTGAGCGTGCGTGGGGAGGGTGACAACAGGACGTGCCTGGGGCTCCCAGGGGCGAATATAAAAATCTCCCCCACTAGCTGCCACTCTCGCTTCTCTTCCTCCTCCACACCACAACAAACGAACAACCACCACCCATCGCTTCCTCAACATTGCTTGAGAGCTTCTGTTGATCTTTGAAAGAAGATCTAGCAACACAGCTGGATCTTCGGCATTTTCTTTACCTTCTCTCCTTGATCATTCCCGTCGAGGGACCCCAGGTAAGCTGTTCTGGCTCTCTTCTCCTCCTCAGTCCCGACCGAATGAAAAACGTCTCTGACTCTTTGGCTTCAATCTGAACAAACATGGCATATCTCTTCTGAAAGGCAATTCGCCATCAGATATCTCTTTATCTGCTTGCTGCGTCGTTTTCTTTGCCACTACACCCCCCCTTGCCCTTGTGGCTAGGTCTGGCGATTTGTTTTCTTCTTCTTTTTTTCCGACACAAGGTTTTCCTCTTTCCCCCTTCTCTTCATCATCTGAACCAACGCATGGCAAAGACTGCACTGGCAGAAACTTGCGAGCGACAGGTGTTTGTCTAGAGACGAAAACTTTGACTGCGGTGCCGCCCCCTGATCTCAGGGGGCACTGCACCACCCTCTTCCATCTCATGTCATCTCGTCTTCGTCATTAGCAAAGACCAAAGGAGACTTGGGATATACTAACTACTTACTAGGAGACTGCGCTGTCAAGCATTCGAGACGTTGATACACTGCCGCGGTGTAGTTTCTAATTCAGTGTGCTCCTGGTTGCTGCATTCGACAACGCGATAATAAACCAACTGCGAACGAGCATCATATATCAGCTTGAGATCAAATAATAGGTTTGTTTGCCCAACTGTTTATTTCATGACCTCTTGCCAACTCCATACCTTGTATCAGTATCGCTTGGTGCGACCTTCAACCGGTTGATCTTTGACTTTGCGGTTGGATTTGCCTGCATTTCAGGAACGCACGTCAAGAGAGTGTGGCTTTCTTGCAAACCTACCTAGAACTTCGAGAAAGACAAAGCTTTACCGATTCCCTCATAATTGGTGATAAAGTTTGGTGCTTCATCGCCGAGTTTATCCTAGGTTCTTCGAGTAAGTAACTTTTCCTTTTCTTTTACCCAAATTTTTTCATTTTTGACTTTGTGGGCCATTTTTTTCATGCCTACTCTCGGGAAACAGAGTTACTCAGCATGCTCTTGCCTCTTAAACTTTTCACCGTCTCCCGCCACTCCAACATGTTACACTTTCTGAGCCGTGCTCCTTGAAGCCACGCGTGCAAACTCACCGAGTTACATATTGAACATGCATAGTTCCTATTTAAGCATCGAGTTCCCCTTCTGTCTTTACTTGATCACGGCTACTTTCTTCTTCTTACTCTTCTTCTGTGTAACACTTCTTGATTCTCCAAACTATCATTTCTTAATACCCCACTTGCTGCATCTTGTTTAAGATGGGGAGGAATAAGAAGAAGAAGGGAGGCAAGCCTCAGCTCGAGGCCATTGCAGCTAACTCTTCCAAGCATACTGAACCTCCTGAGAAATCACCAACTAAGGTGTCCAGTACGAGCAATAAAAACCTCGGCAAGAAGCGTAGGAGCCGTCCTAATAGGAACAAAGAGAATCGACAAGAATCGATAAGACAAGCCTCCCCTAAACCGGACAAGATGCCCGGTCGTGAGTATTGATCCATCTTGTTACACACATAACATGTCACTAACACTGTAAGCAGTCATTCATAAGTACGGCATGGTCGAGTCGCGCCGACGACTTGAGCAGCGTGGTTTCCATCCTAAAGTGACCACCCAGACCTTGAAGGAGGTGCAAGAGGCATGGCGCGAGAGAATGATGCGTGACTCTATTAAACCGTCCCCTCAGACTTTCTGGAAGAAGAGCCATGGCCTTGACCCAATCGCCACTCGTGTAAGTCCTAGACCTCAGCCGCTGACCTATCCCCATACTGACATGCCCAGGGCTTCCTTGTTGAGGGCGATGCGCTGTTTGAGGGCGTATCAGGTGGCGAGAATGTGCATGAAGCTGAGTCTAATGAAGATGACCCTACTCTTCAGTCTCTCTTGCAACATCCTCAGGTCGGCCCTCAGACTCTGAAGGCTATTTTCGAGCGCGGCCGAAAGGCCACGATGAACCTTGCCCTCACCTCCCCCAACATGTGGAACGTTATCACGTCAAATGTGGTGAGTACCATGAAGAAGTAATACCAAATTTGAGCCCCGACTAACACCTGAAAAGAAAATCTGGAACACGGTTTCTAGTGCCTTCGTTCACGATGGACTTCCGGATATCTTCGTTGCCGTTGCTCCCGACTATACAGTTGGCGACATTCTCAAGGTCCGCAGTGACTACCCTAATGATTTTGACCTGACGAAGTGCGGGTTTATGCCTTATACCCATCCCGAAAAATGGAAAGATAGTGCCATTCGGTATGAGGAAAACCTCGCGTCCAGGGCTAACAGATACAAATGTGAATACGAAGCGGCTATCGAAAAAGATCCATCATGTGCAGGCATTGGGCCTGAGAAATACGTCGATAGGCTTCAGCCGCACACGTACGAAGTCCTTGTCAGAATGGGGACTATCGAACCCTCCTTTGGCTCAACGTGGAGGGGCAACCAAACCTTTCCAGAGCACCCACGGCAAATGCCATTCCATCTCTCAATGGTGGATGGTGTTTCCAACTTGCGGGATATGTGTAAGTCACTGCTGCTTTGATGAGACTTCATCTACCTAAAACAGGTACTAACAAAATATCTGAAATAGTGGTCAAGATTTCTGAGCATCCCAATACGCTCAGCATCCTCCAGTTCCACAAGGTGCCAATGTTTGATCGCAGGATTCTCGCCATCGTTCTCCGAGCTTGCCCCAACGTTGAGATGATTGGCATCTACAACTGCTCTCTGATTAATTTTGGGGATGTTCTTTGCATTCTGGATCTCATCCATGAAATCAACATCGCTCGCCGACTCGAAGACCACCCGGAAATTAAATCATTTGATTTCCACCCTCACTTCGACGAAGGGATGCGATTCCAGCATCAGAATTCTGCCACTTACGGCGTCACTTGGGGTCCTTACTCCCGTGAGGCTACCCAACGTGGATTCTTTCAGATCATTCTTGAGGCCTTGCTGAAGGCCAAGGCAATGGATATTGAGTTGCTCTTTTCCCAAGACGGATCTTTCCTGGACTTTCTCTACCGAGTTCCCAACACCCCATTCGCCGTTCCAGGATTCTTGGACGCTATTTATCGCTACCTGGAGTTAGACGAGGAGAGTGAAGATTTCGAGAGTGACAAGAAACAGGCAATCTACGATATTCTGAAGCCGGCAAGGTTGACTCTTGAACGAATGGAAAAGGACTGGCACCAATGGTACATTCACGAGATGGGACGGCATCAGTTCTTTTGCTCGTCATGCGGTTACGAGACGTTTCAGGAGTTCTTCCCCATCCCCTTTCGTCGGGAGCTCCCTCACAAGCGGATCTGCAGCAAGTGTCTGTTGCAGGATTTCATGAATCGGGAGAATGGCCACCTGGTGCTAGCGAAGTTGGACGTCCTGACACAGCTCTTCAAAGATTGGAAGCCGCGTGTATTCAACCTCGATGCTCCAATTCTCAAGGCAGGTGAAGGCCTTATGCATCTGAGAAGTACCGACGCGATTCGGCCACCGACCCCTGGCTTGGCCGAAACCGAAGATGGAATCATCGCAGCGCCTAATTACCGGGAGCCCCTGGTTAGGGACGCTAAGCGTCCTCAAAACTCCCTTCAGCACCTTCCGAATTTGTTTGATCTTCTCAATCACGACGATGAAGTCAGTACCGCGGGTTGGTCCACGGCCGAGACCCATGCTCATAACATCGACTTGAGCAGTCGGGCGGCGGCTGAATACAATTGGCAGAGGTATGACGAAAAATCGAATCCCGACAAGTCGGCTCCTTTTCCCACCCCATCGCACGCGGATCCTTTCAAAATCGAGGACCATCCTCTCGAGATCCAGCCCCCCAAGCGAACTGACAGGCTGATGAGCATGGACAACGAGACGGCCCTCAATGTGTGGCGCCAGATGGAGGAGAAGGACTGGTAAATTGACAAACCGTCACAGTCTAGGATTGGGATGCGCTGTGGCATCGTATTGGGCACAAAAGGGAGTGGGATGTTTGCGAGTGGGGGTAAATCGGGACCAGGATGGTTCGTAGTTTGGGGATTGTGTGATATTCGGCCAAGTGAAAGACTTTTCCAGTAATGGTTGTGTAGGATAACGGCCCAGGGATATCACACCAGATCAGCAAATGAATTCAGCTGAAGACACGATGTGTGTGGGAGAACGGGGCAAATGGGAATGAGATAAATGCCCCCCAAATCTACTGTTTTCGTGTGAAGAATTGTTACTGTGAGCTTGGCTGTTCGGACAAGTCATTTTTTGAGAGTTTCATTATGATATAATATGGAGACGAATAATCGCTAGGCATTAATTCTAAATGCCCATGATGAAGGAAAAAAGTTCAAAATTTCTTCAATAATTGTTAAACATATCTTCGCTCGCGTTCATGGTTGGCAGAACGTTGGATTGTCAAACCACGTGACCTGGCGATGGTGAGGGTCGCATAGTTGAACTCAACACCCAAACCTTGTACTCTTCAAACCTCCGGCCGCACCAACCATGGCGTCCCTAATACGCACATTTTCGCTCACGGCGAGGCAATTGCGCCCCAGCCAACTTTCAAGACACTTTTTACCGGCCACGAGCCCGAGTTCGTCGATCCTGGGCGCCAGCGGCACGAGGCTATGGCAGGCTGCGTCCTCGACAACGCCCGTCGGAGGGTCGGTGCAGCAGACGAGGGGGATGAAGGTCCACAGCGCGGTGAAGAAGAGGTGTGAGCACTGCAAGGTCAGTAACCCGCTCAGGCTTCGGAGGCGGGAAGGGGGGGGGACAAGAGGAACATGTTTCAATTTGTCTAGGCGCAGGATTTTGCAAGGGTCGCTAACGTAAAATGGTTTGCAGGTTGTTCGACGAAAGAAGGGCAAGCGACATGTCGGCTGGCTCTACGTTATTTGCAAGGCGAACCCGAGACACAAGCAGCGACAGAGTTAATGTGGGCGAATCAGAAGAAGAAGAAAAAAGAGAAAAAGACTTGTATACTATTGGCGCACGACACTGGGCGGGCAGGGACATGATAGACGACGATGACAACCAAAAGTACAATCACGATGATGGACGATTACTCCAAAGGCCAGTATGGACCATTATCACGTTGCAGAGAGGGCATGGATGGGATACTCAGTCTTAGAAGGAAAGGATTGGGCCTCGGCGATTTAGATGAAGTCGTGGATGTACATTTATGAACGGCTACATACCACCGATATACCTCTCCATACTCTCCCACTCCGTCTTCCCCGTCGACAAAAGATACCTTATGTGAGACTTGTGTGCGGGGGAAAAGAACTCGGTCAGTCGATATGAGCTTGAGGAGGGAAAAGCTGGTCTGTGTATCAACTCACGAGGTCCTTGACATGCCTGTGGCGCTCAAACTCGTCCCGGGCATATTTGCGAGACTCGGCTTTGGTTCTAGCATCCTCAATGCGCTTTGTGCCCCGCAAGATTGTGCGATAAAATGAGAGAACTTTGGATCGTTGGAGAAACTACACTTGATTCTTAGCTCCCCCTTTTGTTTTTTCTAGTGTACAAGCAACAAAAAAATTACTACAGAGAATGATGAACAAAAAAAAAAAGTGGCAAGGCTGTTGTTCCATACATGATCAAGACTTAGAGCCTTATTGAAGCGCGAAGCAGAGCGCTGGGTGGCGTAGCCACGGCTCATACGCAGCATGCGAGTACTGAAACTCATTTAAGGATTACTCATTTGGACATGCCCCGTCCCTTGAACTTGTCCAACTACGAAATTGAATGGGAAGTGCTGTTTCTTAAAAAAATTCTGTAAATAAAAAATGATGGATCGTTGACCGGACAAAATTCGGCTAGTGGGGGAGAGGAGTGAGAGAAAAAGGTGTTCTTCACCGAAGCACACCGAGCTAGACCGACTTACACAGCAGGAAACACCGAGGCGGCATGTCCGAGGCGGCATGGTTTTCTCATTTTATGGGGAGGGAGGGGAGAGTTCTCACTTCCAATCTGATCTAGACATGAAACACTCAGATTTCACATAGCATAGAAATCTCATTCAATACTGTGACCCTATTTTCTTTTTTTTCTCGTAAGTATCTCTTTCTTATAGCAAGAAATCGCATAAAGTGCTTACGCGCTAGCTATCTACTACCCGATGCTATTTAGGCATTGTTTCCCATGAGGGCGGCGGTACTAATCGCACCTTGTTTCAGCAATCGCTCTATCTCGTTCATTCAAAATTTAACCCCCTTATTAATCCGAAGGCCCAATGCGACATGGGGTCTGCGGAAGAAACGCACTCTTCCTTGGACGATGAGCCCGGGCCGAAGCAGGTTGTGAATATACTGCAGCCGAGGAAAGCCGCGAAGAAACCCCGAGCTCTTACTCCTATCGAGGTGGCGAACAAGGCGTCGAGTGAGGAGTTTATAAATGAGTATCTCAAGCCAGAGTGAGTTGTTGATTTCATTTTTTATGCCTATTATCTTGATAAACGAGTGTTCTAACGATGTGGAATATGGTAGGCCAGACTGGACAACATGGACACACCCGATCACTGGGAGCCATTACACACTGAGCATGTTGCAATCCGGTAATCTCAATGCAGAAGAGCTAAAATCCTGCTTTGGAATGATTGAGTCGACGAGCGGGGACGACTATCGGGGCTCATCTCTGGGATGGCATCCCGCGATGAAGAGGAAGGAAATGCGGTCACCGGA
Organism: Hypomyces rosellus; assembly: GCA_011799845.1. Lineage (NCBI taxonomy): Eukaryota > Fungi > Ascomycota > Sordariomycetes > Hypocreales > Hypocreaceae > Hypomyces > Hypomyces rosellus. The sequence goes on along the minus strand of WWCI01000002.1, from coordinate 3,035,945 downwards.
CCTCCGCTACATCTTGGTCAAGGATGATGGCAACACCGTCAAAGGGTTTACCTCGTTGATGCCCACATTCGAGAATCGCGAGCAGGTGGTATATTGTTATGAGATACATCTACTACCTGAGCTCCAAAGGTTAGTCCCCCCCCCCCCCCCCCCCTTCTTCTCGTCCTACCCTCCAACCAAGTCTGAGCAAAATGAAATACACTCACTCTCTCATCTTTGGAACAAATAACAAAAGAAACAAGGTGCTCAAGTATAATAGACTAACCCCATCCACCACAGAACCGGCCTCGGCAAGAAGCTCCTGGGCTACCTAATATCCATCGCCGAAAACATCCCCTCCACGGAGAAAGTCATGCTCACCTGCTTCACGAGCAACGCCAGCGGCCTCGGGTTCTACGACAAGATGGGCTTCACCGTCGACGAGTCCTCGCCCAGGGAACGCATGCTAAGGAGCGGGAAGGTGGTTATGCCGGACTATGTCATTCTCAGTCGCAGGACTCGTCGGAGCTGCTTAGGTGCTCCGTCGAATGAATAGCGGCGCATGAGGAGGCTGTTGTTATTTATGGGCATGAAGACAGGTTAGCATGATGATATTGATGATTTGATGTAAGGCATTATGGTCTGATTTATAGAAGGAGAGCGGGAATTGGGGATCAACTACAAAAGTGAGTAAATATTACCATACTACTATCTATATCCACTGCTGACCTTATAGTAATATCACTTAGACAAAGCGTATGGATAAAAACACAATGAATTCAACGCAAGCATCACAGTATATCTACTCAATCACAATGCAAACAAATAGTCATGTACGAAAGGTGTTGGAGCCAACAAAGTCCATTGCATCATGCAGTCATTTGTGCATCTGATAATTCGTCATCCCCGTGAAGACTTTGTTTCACTAGCCTTCTATCCCAAGTAGTGCGTGCACCCTATCCCAATAACTCCAAGAAAACACAGTTAACCCACCCATTCCCCCCTTTTAATCCCCAATCCATAACCATCCATATGCACCAATTCATTCCTTCATGCAAAAAGTTTCTTTTCGTAAGATTCCATGTTCACGTTACCCTCCAACTGAGCGCTGGCAGTTCGGAGCTCGAATCGAAGACCTCCGTCAGCAGCGCTCTCGTGCAGCTCCTTAAGACTACGAATACCGCAGTCTTGCAAAGAGTGCTTAAGACCAGCAGCGAGATATGGCACAAACTTGGAGATAGAACTATCACGAGAGTTAGCATGTATAAACAGTCAGTAGAAAAGGCATAGGATAAACTTACCCCCGATGTGTCACAGCTCCAGATACTCCCTGGGCAACCAAGACGCTGTCGCCCTCGGAGAAGTAACGAGCAGTGCCGGCATTGCTCTTCTGGCTGTCCTTGCCGCCACCTCCAGCCTTCTTGTCCTTCATGGCGTCAATGCTGCCCATGCCACGGTATGCCTTGACCAGCTTGCCCTCACGGGAAACGAAGGAAGTACCGGGAGACTCGGTGGTTCCCGCAAGAAGGCCACCCATCATGATGGTGGAGGCACCCAGAGCAAGACCCTTGGCAATGTGGCCAACGTTCTGGATACCACCATCGGCAATGCAGGGGACGCCAAATCGAGCAGCGAAGCTGCTGACAGCATAGACTGCAGCAGCCTGGGGTCGGCCAACAGCCATAACCTCCTGGGTGATACAGGCTGAACCACTTCCCATACCGATTCGTAGGCCATCGACACCGGCGGCGATAAGAGTAGCAGCCTGTTCTCGAGTAACGACGTTTCCGCCGATGACATCGATGCCAGGGAACTCGCTCTTAATCCACTTGATCATCTCAACCTGGTACATGCTGTTGCCCTGAGAGCTGTCAAGGATGACAATATCAAGACCAGCATCGACAAGCTTTGCCAGTCGGACTTGGTCTTCGGGCCGAGTGCCAATGGCAGCAGCGCAGAGAAGCTGCTTGCTATCGGGGAGCTTAGAAGCCAAGGGGAAGTGCTGGTTCTTGGTCAAGTCAGATCGGGAGATCATGGATACCAAGTTGAAGTCCTTGTCGACGATGGGCAGCTTGCCCTTCTTGGACTGAGCAAGAAGCTTGTTTGCCTCGAGCAGAGTAACACCGTTCGTCGCCGTGACAAGGTCAGTAACCATGACGTTGGACACAGGAGCATTGAGATCGTCCTCGAATTGAATATCTCGGTTGGTAACAATACCAAGGAGCTTGGAGCCGATGGTTCCGTCCACTATTTCACCAAATTAGTTCCCAATTCCGAAAACGTTATTGCAACAAAAAAACGGGATATAATTGGTGTGAAGTCATTGTCTAAGGTATTCCCCATGACAGAAGTCTTTTCGGCGGAACGAAAGTTATATGAAAAAGTGTATAATCATTCAAAGAAAAATGTGATTTCAAAATAGAGAGGTTAGAGTCAACTCACCAGTCACAGGGAAACCACCAAAGCCCCATTTCTCCTTGAGGGCCTTGGCCTCACCAACAGTGGTGTTGCGGTCGATGACGACGGGGTCAAGGATAAAGCCGTTCTCGTAACGCTTGACCTTGCGAACCATGTCGGCCTGAGCCTCAGGAGAGCAGTTGTGGTGAATGACACCAACACCACCCTGAAGAGCAATGTGGATAGCCATCTCGTGCTCAGTGACAGTGTCCATGGGAGACGACACGAAAGGGGTCTTCAGGGTGATGCGCTTGGTGACGGGAGAGTCGAGAACGACCTCGGAGGCTGGGAAGCCAATGTAGCCAGGCAGGAGGAGGAAATCATTGTAGGTCAGGCCACCGTGCTTGGCCGTGTCCATAAGCTCATGTCTGTCAAGACCATCGCGGCTCTTGTACTCAGCCAGCACATCGAGGGCGGAGCGGTGGTCAAGGACCGCGGGGGATGATCCGTTGGCAGCAGACATTGTTGCAAGGTAGCAGACAGACAATGAGCGAGGTCGAAGGCGAAGAGTCAATCAAATCTTATAAAGAATCGACTGACTGGAATTGATATGACGCTTCTTCCCGTAGGAAAAAGAGAAAAAAGAAAGCGAAGAGGGCGCCCATCGAAATTTTTTCTTCTCTTATGGACAGCCCTGTCAAGCCCACTAAGGCGGGGCAGTCTTTCGACAGGTCCTTGTGCGTAGTGCGGGGCAGGCACTGACTGCACTGCACTGCACTGGGTAATGGTCGCTAAAGGTCCATTGCGTGTGCTGGAGAATATTATCCACTGTCTAGTTGGATCAGCTGGATGCTCTGCAATGGAAGTTTACCCTACCCGTATGTACACTTTTTTGCTTTTGATCTCCGAATTTCTTGCCTGTGAAGGCTCAGGATAATAATTTTCCGGTTGGTCTTGGTACTTTTCTCCATTCCTATCGTGGCATAGCAGTCCCCACTAAGATAAAAAAACTGATTTTTCCTGCATGCTGATACACGCTGTGTTATCGATAACAAATTGAAGCATACCCTGCGTCATGCCGACTAAATGGGGTGATGTAGGGTGGGTTTCTGCAGAGAGGACCTCCAGACCAAGAACATATTATAGGACTTGGTACTGGTGTCACTGGACAATGCTCAAAGTCTGAATATTAGACTATATACTACGTAGTATGTACTTAGTGGATATATGGCCACTACTTTCCTTACCTTTGTCTGTTATAAAAAGTGTATACTAATATCTACGAATGAACCATAAATTGATATAGAATGTGGCAGTAGAACCGTATTATATGCAATTCTCTGGAACTATTTCTATTATAAAGTTCAAAGCATAATTAGAATAATTGATATTCTTAAAATCATTCATGGATTAAACGACGTTTAGATATCATTAACCGAGGGGATTTTATTCCCATCAAGTCTTATGTTCGTCATCATAAGCATGCGTCACAAACCAAGGTAGGTCGGGGAATCCTCGGCAGGTGAAGCTACGGATGTACGCGGCCCCCAAAGGTAACTCTGTAGGCAGCTGAGCATGGAGCTGTACAACCAGATAACCTTTACCAGATCAATTTTGGCTTTAAACCGACGGCCGCATGCTGTGAACCAATGTCGCAGTGTGGGAAGGCAATGTGAGAAGGACATAACCCCAAAATTCACGACATTCGGAGCTTGCGACAGCTAAATTGCCGTCATCGGCCCCTCGTTACTGAATCCGGCCATCACAAGCTCTCCGAGGGCAGTTCCTCTCTAATCGACGCGCTGGACGTTTGACGATGTGATGGAACTAGCGACACAATGTCCGATTCTGAAGATGTATCCCAAAATGGGGAGCGGGTACTGAATAACGAGGAATCGAATGCGAGCCCGTCAAATGGGGAAGCCGATGCTGATGTTCCCCAGCTTGAGGAGCAGGAGGAGCAGGAGGAGTTGGATGACTTTACGGCCATAGATACTGGCGCTGAGGAAATGAAGGATATGAGTGTCCCTACCATAGTGGCTCCGAACGGCGATTTCTCCGAGACGGGTTCAGTGGATGCGGGCTTGATCGATGCGATCCCAAGGAGGGTGGGAAGTCCTGTTGACTCTATCGCTTCAAGACCTGGCGAATCACCATCGGTACAGGTGAGAAGAGCTCCGTTCGATGTCGCGAAATGTTCTCACCTTTGATAGGGCTCGCATATTTCATCACCCGGTAGTAGTGTATTACCGTCGGTTGCATCTCGTCCCGGCATTAGCAGTCCAACGCCGTCGTTCCGACCCTTTGATCGCCGTTTCCAGTCCCGAATATCGTCATTTAATACGCTCAGCCCACGCCCGTCTTCCCCAGCGCTAATGCACAGCCATAGTCGCAATGGCTCCGTAAACTCCAACTTTCTACTGGATCAAGCCGATACTGATACGCCATCTCCACCATGGGAAGTTGTGCGATGGACGCGATTGAGAAAGCTGAACGGTCAGGCCTTCTCGGAAGCTGGGAAGCGCAATTTTGGATCGCCAACATGTCTTGCTGCGTCGACCTCGATTGTGCTAGGAACCACAAAAGGAATAATTCTAGTGTTTGATTATAATCAGAACCTAAAGATGATTATCGGCCCAGGGACCAAAGGTATGTATCCCTAAAGTGGTGTAGACAGTAGAAGCCTAACAGTTATAGCTGTTGAGTCTGGACCTATTACAGCATTGGCAATATCGGCAGATCATACCACAATCGCTGGTGGCCATGCAAATGGTAGTATTTTTACTTGGGATATGTCACGAGCCTCGAGGCCCTTTCTGACAATACCCCATTTGGACGAGGTTCAGCTGCAGGAGAGAACCGCAGATGGCCATGTACCAGACGTAGCTGTTGTGCATCTTGGCTTCCTAGGAACCCGACATACAGCGCTTGTATCGGCAGACAACCGAGGCATGGCTTTTTCGCATCTTGCCACGAGAGGAACTGGTGCACTTGGCAGAACTGTCAAGACTACCAGGATACTGGGTCGATATCCGAATGCGCCAACCCCCGTGGGCAAGTCTATTAAACCAAGTACGGTTCTTGCGTTTGCACCATTGCCGCTGGGTAACTTGGAGCGCGCGACAGACACAATGGGCTTGACAGCCATGTTGACCCCTTATTTGCTTGTAATTGTGTCTACGACGCCAATAGCTCAGACTCAGCACAAATCCGCACGCCCCAAGGATGTCCCAGCCCACAGTGCGATGTCCGGATGTTTGGCTTGGTTTCCTGCGGTGAAATTGAAAACCCCTGACCACCAATCTGGCTCCGATATTTCAAGGGCTAAGCTTGCATACTGCTGGTCAAATGTTCTCACGGTGTTAGATGTGGATGAAATGCCCGGCGATGACAGAGATCAGCCATACTCGCTTAAATTCAAGGCTCGCAGTAGATGGAAATGCGAAGAACCCATCGCTGCTGTGCAGTGGATTAGTCGCTCCGTTATTACAGTATTAACGATTTCGCAAAGACTGATTGTCTTGGAAGATAGGAGCATGCGCATGACCGAGGCCTTTGATTTGCTCGATAGATATATATATCACACGGATCTCTTTTCGGAACAATTGCATAGCCTCGTCGAGAACTTGGACGAAAGCGATGTCTCTATGCACGGTGTCGTGGCGGATGCCTTCTACATGAGCTTCAGGAGTTACAAAGGGAGGATGTTTTTGTTGGGCTTTAATGATGTTTGCATTGGTGCATTATCAAACTGGGCAGATCGTCTAATCGCCACGATGGAAAATGGCGATTATATTGCTGCAATCCAGTTAGCGACCTCTTATTACACTGGTGACGCTGACCGGCTCACTGTTGGCCTGCCTGACGATGCCGATCTAAGGCACAGCATGGTGCGAGACAAGATCATGGAGATCATTGGCGCATCCTTAAAATATGCCTTTAGTCAGCGGCGGAAAAACAAGGAGTCTGTTGATGATGATCATCTCAAGCAGCTTGCGGAAACTTGTTTCATTGCATGTCACAGCATTGAACATATGGAGTACTTATTCGAGGAACTATATGAGTGGTATCATGACGCTGAAATTGAGGGTATCTTTCTCGAAACCCTGGAGCCTTATATTCTCGACAAGACTGTTACCGTGGTGCCACCGGCCGTTGTCAAAGACATGGTTAGCCATTACGTGGCCACGGGATGGGAAAGTAGGCTCGAGGAGATGATCTGTCATATGGAGACTGTGACGCTGGATCTGGATCAAGTTACCCTTCTCTGCAAACAGCACAATCTTTATGATGCGCTCACATATGTCTGGAACCAAGCCTTGAAGGACTATGTCACGCCCATGATTGATCTTCTCGGTCTCCTCGTTCCTCTAATGACAAATGGGGAGTTCATGGCTAGTAATGTTGGCGACGATTACTATAGTGTCAACGCGGTCAAGATTTTCCCTTATTTATCCTACACTCTCACAGGGCGGGTATATCCTAGCGGAGAACTGATGGACGATGAGACAGCTAATAAAGCAAAAGCCGAAGTCTACTGGTTTTTCTTTTCCGGCAAAACCATTTCATGGCCAAAAGGCAGCGACCGAGAGTTTCTTACTAGAGCTGGTGGAAGCTTGGAGCCTGCTTTTCCATATTTGCGACTGATTCTCAAATTCGATGCCCCAAGCTTTCTGAGCGCCTTGAATGAAGCATTTGAGGACTCATTTCTGAACGATTCGCCCGATAAACACATAAATGGGGACGCCAAGATGGATATGCCCGAGGAACAAATCTTTGGGATGACCATAAATCGCCAGTATGTTCTGTCGATATTGCTAGACGTCATGAACCCGACCGATTTTGCACCAGCAGACACGATCTATCTCGACATGTTCATTGCTCGAAATCTCCCCAAATTCCCACAGTATCTGCTATTCTCGGGCTCTACGCTGTCCAAGGTTTTGATAGGACTCTGCAGCTATCCGGGTGTAGATCTGGCTGAGGATGCACAGCTGAGTGCGGAGTATCTATTATCTGTCTATCATCCCTCAGATATGCCTGCCTTGATGCCAATGTTCAAGAAAGCAGGATTCTATCGAATTCTGAAGCGGATATACAAGATGGATAAGCAGTATGCGAACCTCTTGGAGACTTATTTTGAAGACCCCGAGGACCAGGAATTCACGTTTGACTGCATTGCAGACTGCTTGCGTCCCCACAGTGGTCTAACTCCTCGTCAACGTCAGGAAGTGCAAGTCGTCATTGAGCAGCATGCAAGAGATCTACTAGAACTCAGCCCTGAGCAGTCAGCCAGTACTCTTGCTTCAGAAGGAATAGATTTGCACCAGCATATTCTAGACTCTGCAGAAGACGCTCCGGAGCTGCAACATGCTTACCTCAAAACCTTACTAGAACCTGAAGACCCTCTTGTAAACACACAAGAGGCATGGGATCGAAACTTGATTGAACGCTATGTCCGACTAATGTGCAAGTTTGATCCGCAACACGTTTCAGAATACGTTGGTGTGGTGCAATCAGTCGACCTGAGATTGGACGAGTTGCTCCCAACCATGGAAGAGACTGGTGTCGTCGATGCTGCCGTGGTGCTCCTGGCGCACGACGGCCAAGCTCAAGGGGCTATGGAGCGATTAATCAAGCATCTAGGCACTCTCGAATCCGCCATGCAAGGACTTCTCAACGCCACACATAGCGAGGAAGGCTTGTTATCACTTCAATCGTCGGCCGAAGCTCTGCTTGAGAGCCTTCAAAAGTATGTCTACGTCGGCATCTGGCTTTGTCAAGGCCAGACGAAGTCGTCCAAGAAAGTAAATGCAGTTTCAAAGAAGAAGACATCCGAGAATAGTCTCTCGGAGGATGAAGGCCTCTGGTTAAGTTTGATTGACGCGTGCGTGCAAGTCACTCGAAGATTGTCACCCGCCATTCATGCAGCTGCTGATGACTGTGCGCTTGACGAGGAGAAGCTGTTGGCGATTCTTCGGTCATTGGTTCAACATACTTTTACATCACTCCTTGTGACGACATCCAGCAAATCCAATAGCCAGATGAACTCCAAAGTACTTACAAATGCAGGATCTAATTTGTCCTTCCTAAGGATATTGAGGGCGTTTCTTACACAAGCGGCTATATCTTCACCGAATCTTGCAGACCTACGCGGCGTGCTTGCTTCAATTTTCTCTGCTTACGCGTATGAAGAGTCGATTCTACGTTTATCAAACCGCCTCCTCGACCGAAATCTATTTATCAACGTTGGTAAGTCAGTTGAACTCCGACAGCGCGGTTGGCGACCACGGGGATCTACATGCGAAGCCTGTGGGAAGAGGGTTTGGGGGCCCGGTGTCGCAGGCGGCGCCGTATTTGAAGCATGGGAAGATAAACAGGCAACTGAAGATGCGGCGAGGAGAGAAAGGAAGTCCCAGGCTGCAGAGAGAGCCAAGGGCGACGTTAGAGAGTCAGACAGCAAGGCAAAGGGGAAGAGCCTTGATACACGACCGTCGAGCATGCTTATCGAGCCTGATAGTCAGAAGTCTGGCAAAGACCAGCCACTTGGACCACTTGTGGTACTAGCCTGCCGGCATATTTACCATCAAACTTGCCTCGATTCATTGCAAGAGAAGCAAGAGAATGGTGTAGCAAGCAGAGAGCGGGAGTACAAGTGTCCAATTGATGGATGAGAGGATGAATGTGATGCTTACCTATTTACTTATATATGTATCACTTACAATGATTTAAGAGCAAGCAAGGACGAGAAGCGTTGACTTTTTGAACCTGAGGCTGATGCCGTTGTAACCATGTCGACATAGACGGATGAAGAAATGAATTGCGGAATGAAAATTAATCTGAAGCCTACAATTCTGGATTGAATTATTTAATAGCTGTTGAAATTTCTTAACTGGAGTCGTGAAGTTCTTTTTATAGACTGGAGAGTGGTTATTGATTAGTTGACTTGGTGCTTTCTCTGAATTGGTGGTGGATACTTGCATATGCCTATTATCGCCAACGTCGACAACTTCAAGTTCCCGCCTCTAAACTACTACCTAGTAGGTAATCATTGCAACAGCAGCCGATCCTTGGGCCGCAAACAATCATGTCCGGTTCGTCAGACGAGCAGGACGAGGACTACCTCTCGGACAATCAATCAACTGGAGGCTCTTCCGACGAGGAGTCCCCTGCTCAACCGCTTGGCCAAAATTACTTTGCCCCTCCATTCTATGGCCGACCGCCAACTCCTCTCCCTCCGTCGCCATCGCTCACCTCCCTCTTGCGCCCGTCGCGGCCAACGACGCCAGATGCCTCAGACGACGACATAGCTCCCGTGCCGCACACCGCGCCCAAGGTCCCGACATACGAGTACTACGGCTTTGTGCTGTATCTGTTCAGCAGCCTCACGTTCTTGACCTACCTCCTCTGGAGCTACCTCCCGTCGCCGTTCCTGCACGCGCTGGGCATATACTACTACCCGAACCGATGGTGGGCGCTCGCGGTCCCGGCGTTCCTGGTGATGACGGTGTGCTACATCTACGTCGCGCTGGCGTCGTACAACCTCGAGATCCTGACGGAGCCGATGGGCAGCGTGGAGACCATCGTGGACGGGGCGGGCAAGCTGGCGGTGATTGACGCAAAGGGCAGGCTGAAGGGGAGCACCAAGCGGGAGAGGAAGTGCGAGAGGGATGGGAAGCTGAGGTGGAAGGAGATTTGGAACGAAGGGACGGATGCGGTGCTGGACATACCGTTGGCGGGTGTGTGTGAGGTGCTGTACGGAGATGGGAGAGAGGAGCATGACAGCGATGATGGAATATGATGCTCCGGGTTGCAAAATCAAGAGAAGGGATGGCATTTAAAGGCGTCTGAGTTCGGCTGCTTCGAGACAGCAGCTTTATTTTCAATTGACTTTTACAACACTATAATATTAATATCAGGGTTATAGACGATTTCCGTTGTCTAGATGATGGCTATTGATATCATGGTCATGTTCTCCGTGGACCAAGGTAGAAACCTCCGTCGAATATCAATCACTACATGGCATATTACATCTAAAAGATTGCATATGAGAATTTGAAAGACTAGCCAATATTCGGATGACACATGTAAAATATAAATAAACGTCAAGAGTTATGACGAATACCGAATATAAGTTTCATTCAGCAGCAAAGCGCATCCATGGATCTCAAGTCGCTGTCGACCATTGGATTGGCCCCCCACGGGCTCCAGCACAGCACAGCATAGCACCCCACTATCTGTCAGCGGTAGCCTTGCAGCAAAAAAAAAAAAGTTGCACGGCTGAGCTCTAAATTTTCTACATCCATATCCAACAATCTCATATCTTTTCCTTTCTGCCACGAGAAACCGGCGCCAACCACCAAATATTATTGTTTTGCGCCTCCAGAACCATGGATATTCTCAAGGTATTATCAAGAGGCACGAAGAAAACCGCAAAGGGCTCCCAGCTGGGGGCCAATGCCGTGGCCAAGCTTCCCTCCGCCGGCACCAAGACGAACCCGCAGCTGTTCCACGACGAAGTCCGCGGACTGAAGAGAAAGCGAAACCTCGAGGAGAAAAAGTCGGAATCCCCTGAGACGCTTCCCGAAGTCGATTTCTTTGCGCCAAAGGATACGTCGGCACCATCAAAAACAGACACTGGACATGGCAAGACGAAGCGAGCAGCAAGCCCCACGGCAGAGTCCACCAAACAGTTGAGCGAGGAAGAGTGTCGTCAGTTGTTGCGGTCGCATCGCCTTAAGATTACGCTTATATCTACTCGCGAGGAACAACACAAAGTCAAAAAGTCTAAGAAGAAGAAGGCGACGGTGGAGGTGAAGAAGGATGAGAAGAAGCAGCTGTTCCCCCAGCCTCTAGAGTCATTCGGCCGGCTGCGAAGCACATATGGCATCTCCCGCAGGGTTGCTGAAAACCTAGCTTTCCAGGGATATCGAGTCCCTACAGAGGTTCAATTGGGTAGCTTGCCTCTGCTGATCCGGCCGGATTTAGCTCTAAACAAGGAGGAAGGTCTCGAGCGAGGCGTGGATTTCCTGGCTGTCGCACCTACGGGCAGTGGAAAAACGATCAGCTTCCTCATTCCGGCAATCAATCACATTATGCGACGGAGAGCGGAAGAGAAACTTCACAGCATTCACGAGCTAGAGGCCGTGGTCATCGTCCCAACTCGAGAGCTCGCATACCAGATTGCCAACGTTGGAACTCAGTTACTCCAAGGAACCGGCCTAAGGATTGTGGCTATGAAGAAGGGAATGGTGCTTGCCGCTGAGCAGCAAGAAATCAGCGAGGATAGCTCTGATGAAGAGGCGAATGATGACCCCGAGCAAGAGTCTGAAACTGAGGAGAAGGGCAAAAGTAACAAACCAAAGTCGGTGACAAAGGTTGACATACTTGTTACCACACCTCTTTTGCTACTCAATTTCCTCACGTCTGGACCTGCTAGTACGCAAAAAGTTCTGCCATCGGTCCAAGATTTGATATTGGATGAGGCTGATGTTCTACTTGATCCACTGTTCCGTGAGCAGACACTTGGCATCTGGACCGCCTGCAGCAACTCAGATTTACGGCTGTCATTCTGGTCGGCTACCATGGGATCGAACATTGAATCTCTCGTTACAGAGAGGTTGAATGCTCGGGCTGAATCACTTGGTATTACTCCACGGCCATTGGTTAGACTGGTTGTTGGCTTGAAAGACACTGCAGTGCCGAATATCGTGCACAGGTTGATTTACACGGCTAGTGAGCAAGGCAAGCTATTAGCCCTGCGACAACTTCTACGGCCGACATCAAGTGCCGACTCTGGGCCGCCTCTTCGGCCACCATTTCTCGTTTTCACGCAAACGATCGAACGAGCTACAGCACTGCATGAGGAGCTGAAATACGACATTCCTCTTGAAGCTGGTGGCTCGACTAGAATAGCCGCTCTGCACAGTGGCCTGCCTGATGCAGCCCGAGCAGCCATCATGCGCAAGTTCCGAGCCGGAGAGATTTGGGTGCTCATTACGACGGATGTGCTGGCTCGCGGTGTTGACTTTGCCGGTATGAATGGCGTCGTCAACTACGATGTGCCCGGCTCAGCTGCTGCATACGTCCACCGCGCAGGCCGGACGGGACGAGCAGGCCGAGAAGGCGGTGTCGCTGTCACCTTTTACACCAAGGACGATATTCCGTTTGTGAAGACGGTGGCCAACGTCATTGCTGCAAGCGAGAAGCAGGCGGGCAAGACAGACGATGAGGCTGGGGTGCAGAAGTGGCTGCTTGACGCGCTGCCGAATGTGGGCAAAGAGAACAGGAAGAAACTCAAGGAGCGCGGCATTGAATCACGGAGAAGCGGCGGGCGGGAGCAGATTACATCTCAGAGCGGATATGAGCGGCGTAAGGATCATAATAAACGTGGCGCTATTGAGGGCAGCAAAAAGAGGAAGATGGAGAGGGATGATGATGCAAGTGGTGGTGAGGGTGGTGAAGGCAAGGGTGGTGAATGGGGTGGATTTGATGATTGATGGAAAATGGCGTTGTGTGGAATATTGGAGCACAATGTGATGACTGGATGAAAGCATGTGCTACTACTTAGTACTCCATAAGGTGGCTTGATCTCACAATTGAGTTTTGATGTGCAGGGTAATAATTGTCCAAGATATATATTGTGCCCCTGGATTAGTTGCATGTCTATACTAGGACACCACTTTGATGCCGTCTTGTGTCTATCTTTCCCCGCATCACGGCCACTCGTCTGTCTGTATGGAGGGGCATGCTTCGTGCTTTCTTGGTTTAAGCGAAGTCCAATGTGTTGCAAATGCATGTATCCTATTTTACGTTACTGTCACTTCTCGGCGCAAAGAGTTTGGCAGATGGAGAATACAGATTTTAGCGAGCTGTGGTAGGCACTCATGTTCCGCAACCAGATGGATAGATGCAGATTGAATACCACCCTGGACTTTTTTCATTGAGAGGAAGAAAATGGTTGCATCTTGAAATTCTGGCGTGTTTATGCTCGCGATATTACTAGTATAATATAGAGTCGGTTTTTATATGAAGATGCAGTCAGTCTAGAGGCACCAAGTCTGTTTCATCAAAGCCACGCGGGAGTTTCAGCTCTCCATGACGAAACCTGATTTTTTTTCTTCTTTCTTTTCTTCTTCTTTCCCCTCAGTGCTGTTATGAAGAATTGGGATATGGATGCTTCTTAAAAAGGAAGCTTAATTTAATTTATTCATAACTGATCCGATGTGACAATTGCCTCGCCTTGATGCGTTTTGTGATGGCCAGGAAGTGGTTGCATTTGTCACCACAAGAAACGTACAAGTATCAGTGCAGCCCATGTCACAAAAACACAAAAAAAAGTTCTCTTTTGCGTAGGAGTATTATATTACATAGGTAGGTAAATGATGGGAATAATCCATGTTTCACGGTGATAAAATCAGACATATGGAGAGAAGTATCTGAGAGACATTTCTCTCAGGCATGCGGGGGACAGAGAAAGTCAATGGCTGAGAAAGTGACGAGAGATGCATCTTACCTCCCTCACTCACTCATGGTATATCCAACTAATGATGCACGGCGGATTGGGCATGCTTCTTTGTTGAGGAAAGACCGTCTGAAGCATAAAATTGTCAAGGGTTACGAGGCGCTTCACTAAACTAATACTGGTAATAACCCCTGGCTAGTAAATGGGCAAGTGCCGAGGGGAGCTCCCTCCTCCTCCATTCATTGTACTCCGTACTCGTAGAAGGTACGGGAAGTATCATTTGGCGCCCAGATGGGGACGACGACCTGGAACCAGACCTCCCCTCCTTCTCTTCCTCGCTGTTGTCGTCGTCGGCGTTTACTCATTCTATCCAACCCCAGCATCCACGCCTCTTGTCGAAAGAGGTAAAACATGCTGTCGAAATGTCTTGAATGTTGTTCAACCTGGTGGATACATTATACATACTCCTTGCATACAGAGCAGGACCCTGGCTAATGCTGATCTCAGCCACACGCATCTTTATCCACCATCGCCATGACCATCGCCATGACCATCACCAACGACAAGAAAAAAAAACAGCCAAGGCGGCACATCTTCATAAGCCTCATTGGATACGAAGCCAGCGCACAGTCACACATACGCTCTCTGTTTCATCAAGGAAAGCTACTACCAACCAAACCAGGCCCGTCTCGTCAAGGTCGCATCTTCCCCTGTCAAGTGACGATCACAGCAGCAGCTGCTGCAAGCTGCAGGCACACGCACATTTTTGACAGCGATACCCCTGGTGCCCGTGCGACCTCCCCGTTACACCATTTTCTCTGAACATGTATTCATTCCGCTGACGGCAGCTGATCCGACTAGGTTGATATTCCCTATCTCACCTCAATGGCGAAACCAATCGGTGGGAAGTGTGATATCTTACGGAGTACGGAGTGCTGGCCAGGACAGCCATGACCATGACCATGACCATGACCATGGCTATGCCCAGCACCACCCCCTCCCATTTCCTGTCGGCCCCCAGGTGGTTCACTGCAGGTGCAAAAGTTGTTTGTTCAGCATGCACCCGTTGTCACTTTTGATTTTCTTTTCTTTTCTTTTCCTTGCCGTGTCTTTCGAGTTCAGCAGATTGAATCCTTGTCCGAGGAACAAGATTGTGCCATCGCTAGCCACTCCTTTGTCTTTCACATTCCAGACCCCAGCTGGGCTGTTCATATAACCTCACCCGCTGGCCAACATTTTCTGCCGATCTTTCCTTTAAATATTATATTCAATTACTTTCCACCGTCTTTTCTGAATCACTGTTGTGGTACAAGAAAGCTTATACCCATTAAAGTTGGAGTATACCCACTCAAGACTTACACCATTAAGCCAACACCGCCTCGATACTACTACACCTCTAGTGGGCACAGAAAGTAAAGAACAGAGAGCTTGAAGAGAAAATAAGAATCAAACGGTTCCTCGGATATGAAGACCTCGGCAGCATTACTTGCTACGGCAAGCTTGGCTATGGCCCTGACTCAACAATGCACTGGCAATGCAGTTGATGAAGGGGGCAACTGGTTCTGCGGAGCCGTCAGTCACATCCTATACGAAGGTCTCGTAGGGAAAGGAAGCTTCAAAGCTGTCACACACATGGGCGACAATGGAGAGTGCACAACGGAAGACAAGACTTACAGTGGACCTCTCGCTCCCTTGGATGAAGATGTAAGTCGAGGCACCCATATCTTCCAAGTTCAACCTTCTGACCATCGCAGCTTTCTATCCATATTCGTGGGCCCTTCCAATTGAAAGAGGCAGCGGTGTATAACCTTGCCCCAAAGAAGAAGATGAAGCGTGATTCGTCTTCTCGTGCCGGTGGTCACAGCCATGGCAACACCCACCGTAGATTCCATGGCCATCAGCAATTCCACAAAGAGAAGAGGGAAGAATGGGTGACGGCAACTATCAATGGCCAGGTTGTTTCCTGGATCAACAACTACTTTGGGCCAACAACTCCTGCCCCTGCGGCAACTCCTGCTCCCCCGCCACCAGCCTCCTCTCCTGAGAATGCGGCTCCTCCACCGCCACCACCTGCTCAAGTCGCGCCTAAGCCAACACCAAAGCCAGACCCGAATGGTGATTCTCATGCCAAGGCACCCCCAAAGGAAAAATCCCCTCCGGCTTCTGGCAGTGATTGGGATCGCGTTGCGTACTATAGTGCCGAGAAGCAAGTTGCTGACAACATCATTTTCATGGGCAACTACGGTGGTCAGGGATCTGGTCTGTGGGATACGTAAGTGATTCTAGCCGTCTCTGAGTCTTTGGTGGTTTTTGTTTGACTTGAATGCTAATTTGAAATTAATCTATAGTGTCTGGGGTAATTCCCTGTCGTTTCTCAATGCTGATGGAACTGGCGGTGCCAGCTCTCCTCAAATCTTGAAGGATGTTTACATCCCATCTAACAAGGAATTTGCCATCTTCAGTGCCGAAAAATGTGATGATAGCTGTGGATACTCTCGTGACCCTGAAACCGCCTACAGTAAGTCATCCTCAACCTTCTTGGCACAGCCATTTACTAACGTAATCGCGCAGAGGGCTTCGCTGGTGCTAACAAGGTCTTCCTCTTCAACTTCAAGATGCCCCTCGATGGTGACCGCGGCTTCAATGGCGACATGTCCGCACTCTGGGCTCTCAATGGACGTATTCCTCGCACTGCGCAGTACAACTCATGCAGCTGCTGGAGGTCAGGCTGTGGTGAAGCCGATATTTTTGAAGTCCTTGCCCCTGGTGACACTAAGTGCAAGAGCACTTTTCATGTTGGCAACGGTGCTGGCAGCTCTGATTATTTTGAGCGTCCCGTTGACAAGTTTGTCAAGGTTGCTACTGTCTTTGATGAGAGGACGGCGAGCGTCTCTATTAGAACACTCCCTGACGATACTGACTTCTCAGAGGGTCTTAACGCTGAGACTGTGAGAAATTGGATTACTGGCGGTGATGGTACGCATTCAAGCAGCTTGTTCCAAGTTTCGTAGAGAGAGGAAATGATGCAGGCTAAAAAAAGGAAGGGATGATTCTTCAAGGATTGAGGATGGCATGAGAGAAGGAAAGGAGCCCGAATTCTTGGGTATGGCTATTTTGATGACTTTTCGATTTTTGTATATGGTTGACGATTCTATTTATGATGAGATATGAGAATTCCCCCTTATTTATACCGTCAATATTCGTCATATGTCTGTGATATCATGAGCCATACGTCTTTCGTTCACCATAGATAATGTACAAAATTGTGCTTCATATACAAGCAAATTCTAATCATACACTCTAGTCTAAGTCATCATAAGATCTTTTTCATCAGCTTGTCTTTTCCGCGCCCTTCTCATCAGCCGAGAGACCGACGACGTTCCTCAACGTCCCAAAGCTTAAACAGTCGCTGATGCGGTTTGCGCCCGAGAAGAGCATGACGAGCCGCTCGACACCACAGCCCCAGCCACCGGTAGGGGGCAGTCCGTAATCTAGGGCTTTTATATAACTTTGATCCAGAGGGGATGCCTCCCACTCATCCTCCTCCTCTGCTTCGACAACTTCTGTTTCGGCAGTCATCTCGGCGCCGTCTTCTGTTTCTACTGCTGTCTCTGTAGTCTCCTTCGGCGCCTCGAAGGCTATGCTGCCATCGGGCTTGTTCACAAGGGTTCTATGGGCAGCCAGCTTGCGCTTCTGTTCTTCGGGATCGTTTTCCTCCTCATACATGTTGGCTAATTCTCGGCCACCCATGAAGAGCTCCGCGCGGGCGGAGATTAGCTGATAGGTGCGGGGGCAAAGGAAGCTCTTTGCGAGGGGGGACATGCACGTAGGATGGTGGATGATAAATAGTGGCTCATCAAAGGACATTGGCTCGAGGTAAATGGCTGCAAGTCTGTCCAGGAGCTTTGGTAGTGAGTTGGGTACCTCGCCGGGGACGTGAACTCCAGCAAGTTTCAGGACGGCAAGAAGCTCGGGCAGAGCACCTTCAGTAGACAGTTTGGGAAAGCGAATGCCTATGGCCTGTTCCAATCCTGGGATAAATTCTACCTGCTTGAATGGCCGGGCAAATCGACTGAGATCAATAGGGGGCAGGGTGGTGAGCTGCGTAGAGATGAGCTCTTGCGAATGCGTCGCAAGGCTGTATAGGAGCTCCTCCGTGTGCTTGATAAGGTCGGGCAGATTTGTATAAGCACTGTAAAATTCGCACATGGTAAACTCCGGGTTGTGAGTTGCGTCGACGCCCTCGTTCCGGAAAGCAGGGCCAATTTCAAAGACCTTGTCTACACCACCGACAACAAGACGCTTCAGCCATAGCTCGGGTGCAATACGCAGGGCAAGGTCCTTGTCTCGCATCTCTGTAGCACGGGTGATAAAAGGTCGGGCAACTGCACCACCAGCATTCTCAGCCAGAATTGGTGTCTGAAACTCGAGGAATCGCTTCGAATGGAAGTGGTCTCGCATATGCTTCGTAATCCCAGCACGCAATCTCAGAACATCAACAGTCTCTCTGTTAACCAGCATATCGACATGACGCTCTTGCATCCTAGTCTTGGCATCCGTGAGCTTTTCTGGGATCTGCTCCATGGTTGGGGAGAGAAGCTCAGGGAGCTGTCGAGCCTCTAGACTCAATTGGCCCGTGTTTGTACGAGTTGGGACGCCAGTGACCGCTGCCAACGCGTCAGCCTCTGGTAGAACAAAGGGAGTGCAGAGGGCCTACATATATGATCGCCAATTTGTATTAGGTTTTTGAACAGACCGAATTTATGGACACTTCTAAACTTTTCTGATACACACTTGCTCTTGTTGATCATGACCTGCACCCTTTGGAACTCGTTTACTATGTCGACAAAGATGAGATATTTTCCAACCACTCGCTTCGACCGCACACGACCGGTCAAGGTAACATGTTCTTCGGACAGCCGGTTGTGGAAATCTTCCAAGAACTCTGGAACACTCTTTCGCTCATTAGGAAGATCTAAGCGTGGGTATGCCTCTGGATAAAGAGGATCCTCGCTCTGCTGGTCCTCCAACAACTCATTTTGACGATGCTGTTTGAAAGGCGATAGAGCTTCCTGTCCCTCTTGATCTTCACTAAATCTCGACACTCTTGTTCTCCTTTCAGTTCTGGTGGACAGACCTCTAGCCTCAGATCCAGATAAAGTCCCTTGGCGCAACAATGCGGAAGGAAAACTCCATTTTGTGGATTGAGCTGTAGGGAACCTGGCGCCAGCGTGGAGGGAAACAGACCGGCGGGCCAGCCTGAGGCAATTGACGGACTTCATCGCTTCTATAAATCAGAATTAGCTTACTGTCGCAAATTCTAGAGGCCTTCATTTTTGGAAACAAGGTAGAAAGAATAGGGTCAGGTAGATGCATGGTGTTATCCTCTACGGCCGAGGCCGTATCAATCGCAGCGGTTCTGAAGCGAGAATGCAGTTCATCATGGAAAAAACAATTGGTGAATAAAAGAAAGAGCAAAAGCAACTTACCAGCATATCGGCTGCACCTAAATAGCAATTCATGCGCAGTAAAATGCGTCGGTGTTCGCAGTTTTAGGTGCAGGTTAAATGTTGAAGAAGAGAAAATTTGCTTCCATCGTCAAGCAGCGACACTTTTATTCAGGTTGCAGCCACGCCCCTCTCGCTTCACGCACACCCCACCAACTGAATCCGGCATGCGGCTCCCTGTTGGTTCCTTCTCAGTGAGCTCACCAACCACCAAGGCTGAAATTTATTCCGACGCGACGCCTCGTCTCGCCTTGCCGTTGTAACTTTGTCCCTTGTGCACGTTCACTATTATTTATTAATCCCAAGCTCATCTGGCGCGCAGCTTCATCAATTGAGCCTTTGGCCACGCGATACGACATCACGACAACCTCATCATGGCTCAACAGCAGCCTTTACCCACGACGGCACAGCCGACCGACATCTACGGTGGAGGTGGGTTATTTATTAACTGGATGATCAAGGCCCTGACACCAGAAGCTAACTCTTGCTGCAGATGAGGTTTCTGCCCTCGTCCTTGACCCTGGATACTGCACCACGCGTGCAGGTTTCGCCGGCGAAGATGTCCCCAAGTCAATCTTGCCTTCTTTCTACGGTCATATTACCAGCAACCCCCCTCGGAATCTCTTTGGCGACGAGTGTATCATACCGCGCGACAACTCCGAGGTCCGCAACTATATAAATCGAGATAGTGTCGTCGAGGACTGGGACGTGGCGGAGAAAATCTGGGAGTACATGCTGGTCAAGCGACTCCAGCCCGAGAGACAAACAGCGCCTTCCAAGAACGGCCTCAACGACGACGTAAAGGATCAGGATGGGGAGGGAGACGTTGCGATGGAGGAGTCTGAGTCACAGGAGGCGCAGGAGAAGCCCCTCGAGGAATTCCCACTGCTCATGACGGAAGCTCCTTGGAACTCGGCCAAGGCACGAGAGAAGGCCATCGAGTTGAGCATGGAGAGTTGGGGAACTCCCGCCTTCTGGTTAAGTCGAACGCCAGTTTTGGCTGCCTTCGCTGCCGGCAAGGCTACTGCTCTGGTTATCGATATCGGCGGCTCCAACACGTCTGTCACAGCCATTCACGACGGAATGGTTCTTAAACGATCCATTCAGCGATCTCCCGCCGGTGGCCTTTGGCTATCTTCCCAGATCCGCAATATGTGGGAGACATCAGATCCCAGAGTCCCCCTGACTCCCACTTTCATGGTCGAAAACAAGACTCCCGTAGATGCCCTTGCCCCCGCGCAGGTTCGGCTGCGTGACTACCCATTCAAGATCCACGACTCATTCCGTGCTTTCGAGGAGGAGCGGGTTTTGACCGAATTCAAGGAGTCAGTAGTGGAGGTATGGCGTGGTCCTGGCCGGTACAACGCCACCGGGAACGAAGATTACATCAAGTCACAGCCCGGTCGAGTATTCGAAATGCCAGATGGCTACAACCAGATGTGGCGCGAGCAACGCTTCAAGGTTACCGAAGGCTTGTGGGACGAGACGGCCGGCTACGCCGTTCCAGAGTCGGAGCGCCTGACCAAGGCCCAAACCATTCCTGAACTCATCCGTGCCGCCCTCAACGCCATTGACGTTGATCTGCGGGGCAATCTCCTTAGCAATGTCGTCGTCACCGGTAGCACAAGTCTTATCAATGGGTTCAATGATCGTCTGAACAACGAGTTGACGGCCATGTACCCCGGAATGAAGATCAAGATCCATGCCGCTGGCTTGTCCAGCGAGCGACGATTCGGCGCTTGGATCGGCGGCAGCATTTTAGCCAGTCTGGGTACCTTCCACCAGATGTGGATATCAAAGAAGGAGTACGAGGAGAATGGTGCTGGTATCGTCGAGAAGCGATGCAAATAAGGTGGCCTGTTTTCTGACGGACGGTGATGTTGGCAGGACAAGGCGTATGGAGTTGAAAGAGAATAGTGTTTTTCTATCAGAGAATAGGACTCGGCAACATGGACTTCCCAAGAAAAGTTATTCGTAGACTGGAATACAACCAGGTTTTGGCGCATTAAAGTTCCTACGAGTCACATTGTCTTGCTCCAGAGCTATGAAATCTTGTATGAATATCTAATCTGATTGAAAACGAAAGACCTAATGAGCGATGCTCTAATCTCGGCCCTAGGAATCCTATTCTTCAAAAATCTCGCCTTTGGACTATTACCACTATACTCTGAATTCCACAATCACGTCAATTAGGTCGTCCTCTATGGGTCGAAGTTTCAGCAGCCTCCAAGCTCTCTCAATATCCACTTCAAGAACACGGTGATCGTCCTTTGATACACTGACTGTTTCCACCGGGATTACCCGATCGTGGAGCTTCACTATGAAGTGCTCATAGATGCTCAATAATGGTAGTGCAGAAATATACACTCCTATCAGAGAAGGTTAGTAAACACACAGTAGAACGAGTTTTAGTGGCTTAAAGACTGTACCAAAAACACCGAATGCCAGGAGCTTGGCTATCACACGGATATGTGCTCCTGAGCAAGGCTGAATGACACCACCAAATACAGCTGCACAGCCAGTCATCTTTCCAAGAAGCCCAAGGTTTGCAACATAAACGGTTTTAATGCCCCTGCCTCTTAGAAATGGCGAGGTTATGAAAGAAGATGTCTCGAAAGCTGAAAGAATTTCATAACACCCGACGCCCAATGTAATTGTTACAAGAGGAACCGGTGAGTTGAGTGGTATAACCCTGGAAGCCTTGCCTGTAGTATGAGCTCGGATAACATAGCTGGTATCCCAATCGAGACCAGAGAATGAAAATATGTCGATGAGCTCTATCAATGGCTGTGCTGAGACATTAAAGATACCTAATATTCCTGCCTTATATCCCGAGGCTCCTGGTTCTTTTGTTATTTCTCACATTCTCTTTACATAGCACGTGTCTCTTACCATAGAAGCTTTCGACTTGAAGAAGTGCTCTGTCCTTATAACCAATGTATGGTCTAAGCGCTTTCCCCTTGGTGCTTGGCCGTAAAATAATCGTTTTCCCATGGCTTGTTCTCCCGGTGATCTGTGATATCAAATTCATATCGTGTTTGCCTGGAACATCAGTAATATATATTGGGCCTCCACTGACGCATCGTGCCGCCGCATGAAATCCCGAATACTCATTCGTCGTCTGGAACATATCCCAGTCAGGAAAAACGTTCAAGTAGTACGTTAGTACGCTGTTGTGAGCGTTGGCCCACACATGCCAAGGATGCGAATCAGGAATATCAGGATAATAATCGTCCGAATTGCGGGCGACAATAGCTGGCCGATCTTGAAGCAACAGAGAGTGAAAGAGCGCCTGCGGAATCTGGGACATGCAAGAGATGACCTTACTACGGAAGTGCCGTAATGAAGCAACATTCCATGCGTCAAGGTATTCACTGATAAGTTCACATCGATCGGATGCATCCTGCAACATGTCCAGCATAGACTGAACATCTGCTTTCACACCGTCGACGCCAGCCTCAGCGAGAAATCGATAAAACTCGTCGTAGAACTTGAATACATCCGCTTTGCCAACAACAGTTATCTTGTCTCCAAGAGGCACACTTTGGTTGCCCGACTCTTTGCGGGTAACCTGAGTGGTCTTGTATGATTTGGCAATATTTCCATCAGGAGAAATGCCGCCCCAGTAGCCGAGCATCGCATGCCAAACGACAATATTTTGAATAGCAGGATACTCGTGTCGGATTTTTGAAACCGTAATTCTTAAACCATTAGGGAATGCATTCGGTTCCGCCTCAAAATCAAGCAATCCACGTTGGTATTGGGAATCGCCTTTATCGTCGATTGTTTGCCAGTTGTCGTCAATGATGAGATTTGTAATGTGTATACCATGTTTCTTTAGTTGCTCAAGAGCATCAATGATCTTTCCTTCGGTTAATCGCTGACCGAGGGAGTTCCAAGTACCTGACTGGGGTTAGTTGAGGTTTTAAGTATCATATATATGGGTAGACTAACAAAAGCCAAGCCCATCATACCAGTTCATATTTGGCCATTCAGCTGGTCGTATATCTTGGCTCAAAGTCTCTAATTCCACATCTAGTCCATCTATCATCTTCTGACGCTTCGCTGCGAGATCTCTTGCTTCGTATACAACAGATGCCACGGCACTGTGAAAGTCATTTCCCTCTGAAACAAGAATTGTAACAGTCTCCTCAGAACTAGAGTCGTTTTGTATCTGGGAGGGTCAATATTACTCATTCACGTAAAATCAGAATCGGAGATCATACATGTACTGAAATACCGCCTTGATCTCCATGTCGAAAATAGGATTGAACATTGGAACCGCCCACAGCCAAGAAGACTAAATTTCGGTTGTCAGGATTCAGGAAGGAGAGCAGAACTGCGTCTTTGTCAAGGTGAAACTCTCTCTTGCCTTGCCGCGGTGCAAGCCAAGAAAACGATGTGCGTACAAGTGCGAACCAACTGCTTTAGATCAGCCGCTATCGTCTTAACTCGGGGTATTTTAGGAGTAAAATCGCATAAACGAATGAAAGACGAAGAATTAGAGTCGCATCCGTACCTTATAAAGCAGTTCCATGGCTGACCAAGTTCAATGTCCTGAATTGTAGGGGCATTCCCGTTTGCAGGTGGTACTCTCACTTTAAGAGAGAATAACTGCGTTTTTGGGGTCTGGTTCAGGGGTTGGAATATATCCCAGTCTGGATTCAAATCTTTTACCAGGTCTTCCAAGTCGTTATCCTCCGAAGACGGTTGCGCCAATATGATATGACCATCGTCAAAGCCTTGTTCATCACGAATCCACCTCCACGTCTCCGTCCCGGCAAGGCGATATTTAATAGTGAAATGCAGAGCTCGCTTGAAGAAGATTGGCAATGTGGAAAAGTGGATTTTGGCTGTTGACTGTGAGTCTGGGTGCAGAACCTGTGGAGTCCCGCCAGCCTTGTCAGGAAACATCTGGGTTGCGCTCCACGCAGATATTTCGCACCGATGCCATAATAAGACCTCCCAACCAGTTGCAACAGTTGATCGAGGAACATCTAGCACGGCTCTAAGCACTATATTATCAGCGTGAAAAGGGGTAACTCGACCCAGCGCTGGGTAGGTTTGAGCCAAGACTCTCGTTGGCTCAGACATTGGATCGTGTAGTTCTTCTTGTTTGGCAAGGTAATATGTATGCAGTTATACTCTCCAAAAAGAACCTTGGACGTAAAATGGGGGAGGGGGGTTCCGGTAAGCGTTGAGTAACTGATAATCTGTATCTGGACCAAATTGCTGTGACCAATGCAAGTGTATGTGTATCATCAAAAAACTGTGGTAGTAGACAGAATAGAAAACAATAATATTCGGATTGTGCTTTCCGATATCTTCGTAAGAGAAGATGGGTATTGTTTGGTATAAGGCTGCTGCAGTTTATGAGAGGGAGGAGCAAGGGAACCTGGCGCATAAGGCAATTCATCATCATGCCACCTCCCCCGCATAGCTGCCAGGGGAGTTCATATCTACATATATATGGGTACATTGGGCATCCATCTCTCCAATCGTTAGCTTTGCTCTCCTACACATGTGATGGAAAAAAGTGCAGTGATAGAAAAAGAAGGAATAATGATATATATGTTTATAATATTTACTAGTAACAGAACATATAAGACCTATGAACCTGAGTTTAGAAGCATTCACAAGGTCAGCCAGGTATACGGAGTAGTACCCGGTAAATACCAGATTGGTTAGTAAATCCAGGCCTCTTATTGGTCCGGCGTCAGTTGGGGCCACCTCGGGGCCGTTCGGAATGACTAAGCACGTCAATCGGAAAACCTCGAACCTGAGGCCACAAACCGTCTTAGCAAAGCTTCTAGCCGAGCAGGGTCGAAATATTTCATCAAACCGCTCAATTGATCATCAATCCCCCAAACCTCCGCCATGGCGTCCCGCAGACTAGCTTTGAACCTCTCGCAAGGTGTGCGAAACCGTGCTGGTCTGTCCGCCGCCGGTGCCCTGCGAAGGGGCTTCGCTACCCCCTCCACCGTTGGCAAAACCCAGACGACGACTCTCAAGAACGGTTTGACAGTGAGCGCCACGATGCCACGCCAATTGGCTTCTTGGATCGACTCTTGCTAACTCACTGGTATCAGGTCGCCACCGAGTACTCACCATGGGCGCAAACTTCGACCGTTGGAATGTGGATTGATGCCGGTTCCCGTGCTGAGACGAACGAGACGAACGGTACCGCGCACTTCCTCGAGCACTTGGCTTTCAAGGTTCGATATACAGGTCTCATACCATGAGCGCATTATGGCTGACGCAAAATTCCGAAGGGTACTGCCAAGCGATCCCAGCAGCAGTTGGAACTCGAGATTGAGAACATGGGTGGCCATCTCAATGCCTACACCTCGGTTAGTGGGCATCACAAGAAGGTCGAGATTCAACCAAAACTAATGGCTTGATTAGCGTGAAAACACCGTCTACTTCGCCAAGGCCTTCAACTCCGATATTCCCCAGACCGTCGATATCCTGTCCGACATCCTTCAGAACTCCAAGCTCGAAGAGGCTGCCATCGAGCGCGAGCGCGACGTCATTTTGCGCGAATCTGAAGAGGTTGAGAAGCAGGTCGAAGAGGTTGTCTTTGACCACCTGCACGCCACTGCCTTCCAGCACCAGCCCCTCGGCCGTACCATTCTCGGCCCCCGCCAGAACATTCGTGACATCACCCGAACTGAGCTCACCAACTACATCAAGAACAACTACACTGCCGACCGAATGGTCCTCGCTGCCGCTGGTGGTGTTCCTCATGAGAAGCTGGTCGAACTTGCCGAGAAGCACTTCTCAGGCCTCCCCAACAAGGGACCCGAGAACCACGCTTACCTCCTGTCTAAGCAGAAGGCTGACTTCATCGGCTCCGACGTCCGTGTCCGCGATGACACCATGCCTACTGCCAACGTTGCCATTGCCGTTGAGGGTGTAAGCTGGAACTCTGAGGACTACTTCACTGCCCTTGTAACCCAAGCCATCGTCGGCAACTATGACAAGGCCATGGGCAACGCTCCCCACCAGGGCAGCAAGCTCAGCGGCTTCGTTCACAAGCACGAGCTGGCCAACAGCTTCATGAGCTTCTCTACCAGCTACAGTGACACCGGGTACGTTTGAGCCAATTACACATACTGCTTGTAGTTTATCTTGGTGATGTGCTAACAATCGAACTAGTCTCTGGGGTATCTACCTGGTTACTGACAACACGACCCGTCTCGACGATCTCGTCCACTTCACCATCCGTGAGTGGATGCGTCTCTGCACCAACGTCAGCGAGGCCGAGGTTGAGCGTGCCAAGGCCCAGCTGAAGGCTTCCATTCTGCTGTCCTTGGACGGCACCACCGCCGTTGCCGAGGATATTGGTCGCCAGCTCGTCACCACCGGCCGTCGCATGTCCCCCGGTGAGATTGAGCGCAGAATCGATGCCATCTCCGATAAGGACGTCATGGACTTTGCCAACCGCAAGCTGTGGGATCAGGACATCGCCATTAGCGCCGTCGGCCGCATCGAGGGCCTGTTCGACTACCAGAGATTGAGGAACACAATGAAGCCCAAGTTCTAAATGGTAAAAAGAGGAGGGGGAGGCCGGTCGGCGTGCCAAAAAGCAAGACTCGGGTATAGAGTGTATGAGATACCGTTTTACAA
This sequence comes from Hypomyces rosellus, assembly GCA_011799845.1. Lineage (NCBI taxonomy): Eukaryota > Fungi > Ascomycota > Sordariomycetes > Hypocreales > Hypocreaceae > Hypomyces > Hypomyces rosellus. The sequence continues at coordinate 3,008,969 of WWCI01000002.1, read as the reverse complement.
AGCCTAGTGTACCATAAATTTCCCTTGTTCTTACTAGGTTACGCGGAGTTGCATGTGATGAGTGCTGTTTATCAATCCGCGGTGTTGGTGTCACATATAAAACAATAAAGGCGGCGGGGGGGCACTAGGTAGGTAGGGAAAGGTGTTTGTTTACAATGGGCGGGCAATAATCACCTGTCTCAGGCTTCTTAACTGCCTGTAGAATTGTAAAAAAACAAATCAATGTTTTTGAAAGGGCCATGCGGGGATGAATCTGCATAAGTGGTATCATTTACGATGTACAACTCCAGCTAGCTAAATGTCACCCATAAACCTCAATGGATGACCCCCGTCCTTTTGAGGGGGTATTCCATACCCATCCCATGGACGATGCGCTTTCGTACAAAATCTTCTCTAACTTCCCATGTTCATCATTGCAACTCCAAAAACGCCAACCCAAACGATTTCTGTCGTCTCCAAAAGGTGAGAAGATGGTGTATCAATCAACCAGTTAACTAACTGCCCTCCGCCATTTCCGCATCCACGTCGTCTCCAAATACGTCGTCCATAGTTCCTCCTTCTACACCATCTCCACCAACATCCTCGGGTGCAGGGCCTTCAATACCCTCCATCGCGTCGCCACCCTGCGGAGAGCTAGAGTCCTCATCGTCCTCCAGATCGGCCTCGTCCCACATATCCTTGAGACCCCAGCTTGTTCCGCTGAGAACGAATCGCTCACTGGGCAGTCGCACGCCCCATTCATTCGGCACAATCTTGGGGAGAGCGACCTTGTTCCGTTCCCTCGCTAGTTCTTGCATGTACTCCTTGCTGATACCACCCCCACTGCTACCCCCACGGAACTGGAAGCCCAAGCGGGCGGCGATGGCTAGCTTCACGGCATTGGCGCTGACGCTCGCGTCGCCTGCCGGCGCGGTGATGAGTGCCGAACTCGAGGCCTTTGAGCCGGCTTGGGTGATGTACGGGTCGCCGGAGAGGTGTAACGCGTCGTTGAGAACGGAGGATGTGTGGCGGTAGGCAAAGTCGAGGAGCAGAAGCGGTACTCGCTGTTCGTATGAGGTGACGCCTTGCGATGTTAAGAGAAGCTCAACTAGACGAGAATCGCGTGGCCGCGGGGCGGAGGAAGGCTGCTGTGGTTGCGAAGACGGTGTTTGCTGTTGCTGTTGCTGTTGCTGCTGCTGGTTTTGTTGAGATGATGATGGAGGTTGGCTCGACGTCGCTGTTGTTTGAGTATTCGGCATGGTCTGGGATGTGCCAGCAGACGAGGCGGGTACGCCATTCGTCTGAGGTTGACTTGACGACATATCTGAGCTGTGAGGATTCGAGGTTGCAGAAGCGGTAGAGAGCTCTGTCGTTGCCCAGATGAGGCGCGTGTGCTAATTTTTAGTCACAATGGCCCGTATTTCGGGTCTTTGACCTTGTGAGTATATCGATTCCCTCTCCGATTGCGCTCAGGATGAGAGAAATCAAAGATTAAACTCGCAAATTCGGTCACCGAGGCTCATGCACAATGTAAGGTATAACGTTGGTAGCGTTACTTTGGTGTCTGCAGCAGCATGAAGCACCAGCCAAAGGAAGCAGTTGAGCATCCGGTAATTGGTTAATCCGAAAGGTGACACTAGCATGTGCACAGACCACACCTTATTTGTGTCAATTGATTCACATGGAAAGAACTGGTGGAAGCTGTTGTGTTGCGCTTTCGGTGGAGGGGTTCAGCGAGCAGGACGCTGTAATAGCGATCAACGGATTGGCCAGGGGGTCTTGATGCGCTGAAGCAACAGTGGCGACCCCGCCATCCATGCCGATTCAGGCCCCTCCGGCACAGTCATTCCGATTCTTTTCTCGCTGGAGCTTTACTTGAGTCATTAAGACAGTTAATACTATTATAATTATTACTATTACTTTTTTTTTCTTTCTTTATTGTACTATTTCTCCTTCTCTCAATTTTCAATTGCTTGAATAAGGCGTCATATTGTTATCCCAATTAAACATTTCCCATAACGCTGCCCCTCAATGGAGACGGTGTTACCTCTGCCGTTCCTTATCAGCGTCGCGATCCCGCCGGGACTCGCCAAGCTCGATGGCCTCAATCGCGAAGAGGTGTCTCATTTGGGAGTCCCATTTGTAGAGGCAAAGCCCCAGCTCTTGGAAAAGCTGTCTCGATTCTTCAGGCGCCATAGCTATGAATTCCAAGCTCACATTGATGCCACGGGTCTAGAATCTCCAGAACAGGTTCTGACGCTCCTCGACGGCGGGGCACGCAAGGTATTCGTTGCGCCGGAAGCCCTTTCGCAATATGCGCATCTTGGACAAAGAGTCCTGCCTGTTGTTTCAAGGCCTGATTTATCTGCTGCTTCTGAACATGGGCTTTTGATCAAAGACTTTGACCCAAAAGCCCTAGACGTAGCCAAATTCGTCGAAGAAGCTCAGGCCAAGAAGATCAAGACTCTATACTTGAAGCCGGTACCGGATGTCGCCTTGGAGGAATTCATCGAGATCGCCAAAAAGAGCAATGCGATTCCAATTCTACCTTCCACGGGCTTAACAACTGATCAATCCGATAGCAGCAAGCTACTATTGTCCAAGTTTATTGCATCATACTGGAAGTCGGATCGCCCAGATGGCCTGGTACCGACTGTCGTTACAGACGAGTCTGGAATAGCTCTTGGCCTAGCATATTCCAGCGAGGAAAGCATTCTCGAGGCTCTGCGAACTCATGCTGGCGTCTATCAGAGCAGGAAAAGGGGGCTGTGGATAAAGGGAGCCAGTTCAGGCGACACTCAAGAGCTGGTTCGCATCGCCCTGGATTGCGACAATGACACCCTCAAGTTTGTAGTGAAGCAAAAGGGCCGTTTCTGTCACCTGGAACAATTCGGCTGTTTCGGCGACTTGGCTGGTATCGCAGCTCTGGAGCAAACCTTGAAATCCAGAAAGGAGTTCGCCCCTGAAGGTTCATATACCGCAAGACTATTCTCCGACGAGAAGCTGCTGAGAGCCAAGATCATGGAAGAGGCAGAGGAACTCTGTGATGCCAAGACCCCTGGAGATATCGCATTTGAAGCTGCTGATTTGATATATTTTGCGTTGACAAGAGCGGTTGGGGCTGGTGTAAGCCTGGCAGATATTGCATCGAATTTGGATGCCAAGAGCTTCAAGGTCAAAAGGAGAACAGGTGATGCCAAAGGAAAATGGGCCGAGAAGGAGGGCATCAAGCCAACTACCCCGGCTGCCCCAACTAAGCCTGCTGAGGTTGAGAAGCCAAAGGATGATCGGATCACTATGCAAAGAATTGACTCGGCATCTGCCACCGAAGCGGAACTACTAGAGAAACTCAAGCGTCCTTCTCAAAAGTCCTCCGAGGCCATTTTGAAAATCGTCACACCCATCATCGATGATGTCCGCAAGGGAGGAGATCAGGCTGTTCTTTCGTACACTCACAAGTTCGAGAAGGCCACATCTTTAAGCTCTCCTGTTCTTAAAGCGCCTTTCCCTAAGGAACTGATGCAGCTACCTCAGGAGACGATCGACGCGATTGATACGTCGTACGAAAACATTCGCAAGTTTCACGCCGCTCAAAAGGAAGAGAAGCCTCTTCAAGTCGAGACGATGCCTGGCGTAATCTGCAGCCGCTTCTCACGACCTATCGAGAGAGTCGGCTTGTACGTCCCCGGCGGTACTGCCGTGTTGCCCAGCACGGCTCTCATGCTCGGTGTTCCAGCCATGGTTGCCGGGTGCAAGAAGATTGTGCTCGCCTCTCCTCCCAGGGCAGACGGCAGTCTAACCCCTGAAATCGTCTACGTCGCACACAAGGTCGGCGCCGAGAGCATCGTCCTAGCCGGCGGTGCCCAAGCTGTAGCCGCCATGGCCTATGGCACCGAAAGCGTCAGTAAAGTGGACAAGATTCTCGGCCCCGGAAACCAGTTTGTCACAGCGGCCAAGATGCACGTCAGCAACGACACCAACGCCGGAGTG